>OY998165.1:16740000-17990000 GCA_963921995.1 Oxystoma pomonae
TCAAAGTGTATGATGGTGTTTAATGATTTATGGGGAGGGTGACTAGTGGAACCACTGACGAGCCTACGCTGGTTGCCCAAGGCAAAACATCTTTTAATAATTTCTCTTTTCGCTTTGGTCCTTTGTGTGTTCCTTGTGGGATGATCATTAAGGTTTCAATTTTCGTTATTTCCACCCAAAATCTTTTGATCTTTTGTTTTTAAACTCTTTTTGGTTGATGTAACTGATTTGTATATTTTTTAACTTCTTTTTTGTTTAACTTTTTTATTCCCATTTTTTATTTGACATTTTTTTGGACAGCTGTCACTAGGTCTGACGTAGAGCAACCGCGTATATTTTTCGGTTCTACAAAAGTACCTTTCTAACTAAACCAAACACTTTGTGTCTATCATTGATAGACTTAGAGATATTTGCACTTAATAATTTACAAATTAATAATATGCATTCATTGCAAAGTCGGCATTGAGAATCTTAAATTCTAGATTCAATAATTGGTAAGTGGGTTCGTTTTAAGATAAAGTTGATAACAAAAATTATTTATGCTAAAATGTAAGAACTCCAATACCAACTCTGAAGTTTAATTTTTTATTTTAAAATTTTTTAGTGCTAATATCTCAAAAACTATTAACGGCAGATTCAAAGTGTTTGGTATTATTAAAAAAATAGTTTTTCAAAAAATTTAACTATGCAAAAATATCTAGTGGCAGATATCCAAAAACTTCTCAAATAAAAAAATGGAATATTACCACAGTATTTGTTTTGCTTGGGTCATCTTTCCATGTACCTGCTTAAAAATCTTTTCAATAATAATTTATGAAAATGACACCACTTCACAAAACCACAAAAATGTCTACAAGTATCCATATCAACATGCAGCCTCTTAAAAGTGGCATATTTCTAGCAAAAGTACATGTTTGTCAACAAAATTTACCTTAGAATACACCACCAAGGAGAAGAATACCTTATTTGTAAAGCAAATATTTGAAGTGCTGAAGAACGAAAATGACAAGTCGTTGAAAATCATCATGATACACACACATCTAAGAGTACCCATAGTCTTCGATAAAGAAGGTGCAAATCAGAGGTACTGTTGGCCAAAGATATTTATGTCTTATCGAAGAGTTTTTTGATCTCGTTTTAAAAATAAAGATTAAATTTAAGATTCTCTGATGGGAGTTTTTTTTGTTATATTTGTGCAATATTGGTGTATTTAGCAGCTTTCACCTAGAACCCGAAACAAGAAATGAAAAAAGTACCTACCATAAGAGAACCTCAGTTCTAATTTTCGTTTATCAAGTAAAATAATATAGGGTGTGCCAAAAGAAACGCACTTTTTTAAATAGTTATAACTGAGCAGGAAACTGCCCGATTTTAATATCATTAGGCTTTTCAGAAAACCATTTTTAACCCCCTAGATATTTTTGATGTTACTTATAAAGTCACGTTCTTTCCAAGCACATCGATGTAACAGTTTAAAAATTCGGTCAAGAATTATGAAAGTTTGAAATGTTTAAATAGGCCATTGTTTGCCTGGAAAAACATGCTTGTTAAGAACAAATGTACTTGTTTGAATGGCAATAACTTTCCAAAAAATAAATCGTGTTACAGACAGACAGACAGACCCAATAACTTATTATTAGTGGAAATTAAAAGAAAAATTTCAACGATCCCAATAGCCTTCATACCAAAGACATTCAACTAACCATGTATGGAGAAAAATTGACCCATTTTAATAAATATAGCTCTTTTGGGAAACACAGGTTGCAACAAAGTCAAACTGAAATTTGCTAAAAATCCAAAAAAAAACTTTCTGTTCAACACTGTATTCAATCTCAAACATGAGTACCAAAGCCACATTCCTTTCAACTATTTTAATGTAAAATGGTTAAAAATGTGTTGTGTTTTGCGGCATTTTCAGCCTATTGTTTAAATGTTAATAAAACTAAAATGACGTAGGAGTGCATTTTATCCAAAAAAACGCTTAACAGGTAGATATTTGAAAAAAAAATAACCTTCGCAAGCGCATGTGCTGCTACCAAACTAACTGAAAAACTATCTCTTTCTTTGTCCGTAAACGACAAAATTATCACATTTTAACTGAAAATTCAATAATGTCTAATTTTATCAATTACTCAGGCATTGACTTGCCTACAATACTTTGCTTGGGTGTTTGTAATAATTTAGTAAGCAAAATTGACAAGAGGAGTCGTTGAAAACGCCTCTTTTATTCCGGTCAATAGGTACATTTTATTATTCAATTGATGTTAAGGTAATATACCAATCATCTTAGCGCCATGCATTTGAATTATTTCCGATTTTCCCACGATTGGTAGTCTGATGACTTGTATCGGTACGTGGCTGGCTATGTTTAGTTAAATACTAGTTCATAGAATATGGACCTGCTATCACCCGCTGGGTACCCTGGATCCATATATATGCTCCCCAAATAACAATTTTTTTGTTGCCTTAGTTGCCATAACTCGAAAAACAAAACATAAAAGAGATTCGAATAAACAAAGACACAAAAATAAGTAATCCACAACAAATTTGCAATTCCTTCCAGCAAAATTCACTGTTCCCCTTTTAATAATTACAGTAAAAAAATTTCCAATTCTTTGTTTTTTCTTCCTAGAGATGAGGTTGAAATAATTAGCATAATTCATAATCTACCAAACAAATTATCATCAGGTATAGATGAAATACCTCCAGCTATTCTCAGAAAAGTCGGCGGCTTAATATCATTTCCACTTTCAGAAATTATCAATAATTCCTTCCGAACTGAAATCTTCTCATCAAAACTAAAACTTGCAAAAGTGATCCCAGTATATAAGAAGAGTGGTCAGGACGAGGCTTAAAAATTTCAGATCAGTCTCAATCCTTCCAGCTGTGTCAAAGGTCTTCGAGAGAGCGATCTACAATAGACTTAAATTTATAGAGCCCAATAACATTTTATAAAAATCTCAATATGGCTTCAGATCAAAAAAAACAAAAGAACTCGATAAAGGTAACAAAGTAGTATCATTGTACTTCGAGGTGGCGCACACAGTTACTACGTCCCCAAGGATTACAAACTTTTTGTTTTAAATTCTAGAGGTGTGCATGGTCACTGTGTAGCTTCAACTGCCTGGTATAATCCTATGACTCCCTGGATTCCTAATAAGGATGAAACAGGTCTGTAGGTGTCTGGATTCTCCATTAGACATTGGAGTCCTGGTCGTAATGAAGTGAGAAGCAAAAACGCTTTGTCCGATATGCCACGAGTTTTACTTTCATTTTTATTTGCGGACACGGGATTCATTTTGTTAATATTTTTATTGTTCAAAAGCGACTATTAAAATGCACACCATATTTTAAAAAGTTAAGTATCCTCACTGTACTACCTTTATATTTTGTGTACCTAGTGATGTTTGTTAAAAACAATCCTGATGTTTTCCTTATAAATCAAAATAACCATTCTGAGGATATGACTATAAGAACCAGGCAGGCATCAGAATTGGCTATACCTCATCACTCCTCTACCTTCTTTGAGAAAGGTGCCTTCTATCGGGTTATCAAAGCATACAGATCCTTACCAATGCAAATTAAAAGTATTCAAAACATTCCAAATTTTAAAAAAGCAGGGGGTATATGCACTTGAAAATTGTTTTTATAATAATAATAATAATTAATAATAATAATTAATGTATTTTAATATTTAGTTTAATGATATTCTTTGTATTTTTTTCAAATTTAAAACATTTGCGGTGGGATTTACTAAATGGGTTTAGTCTATTTTAGAACGGTCCTAAGTTTAAGTGAAATTTTTTGTTTTAAACATTTTAAACCAATCCTCCTTAAGTTTTGTACATAGTTTGATTAATAAGAAGAATTTTAATAAATTTTTTTATTGAAGAATCATCTTAACACAATCCTTTATTGGATTTAAGAAGAAAGTTTCAATTAAGAAACAATGAAAATTTAAAAATTTAAACCCACGCGGGGTTTAAATAGTAAAAACTCTGTAGAACAAATTAAAATTCGGGTTATATGTCACTCTAATTAAAACTTACTTGCCAGGTTTCGCGCCGCCCCTTCTCTACTACTACCCTTGATAATTATTTTTTCCACTTAATACTTGATGTCACACAACGATTTAGATGGGTAATAGTAAAATAGGGAGTAGATTAATGTTGTATTTATTTAAAAGGTGTTTTTATTTATGAAATGTATTAGAAAACCTAAATGCATGTTTTGTTAACATTTCTGTCACTCTCGAAATGTCAGTTTCAAAAAATTATCTGTGTTCAAATCACAAACAGCAAGTTCGGATATTTTACCTCTGCTTTTACCTTGACTTGCACCAAACTCTACTGATGAAAGCTACAGCTTTGAAATGATTAGGCTTCGAATAAGGAAAGTTTTCTTGACTGAGCTTTTAGATACCCTCAATGTTTTAATTTCAGTTTTGTAAATAAATTAATATAGTTGATTTGGTTTTTTTTTGGTATATTTTTCGTGCATAATCAGTATGTTTTTGTGCTGAAAACTGGTTTAAAATATGGCGTTTTCCTGGACAAAATTTGAGGTGTTTTATTGGTTATTGAACCACTTGAGATATTGAACAAGGTAAATTAATCCTTGCAAAAACGGTTACTTAGGAAAATTATAAACGAACTGAATACCAATTGCCACAAAACAATCCTTTCTGGGGGCTATCAATTTAAACCACCCTGGTCTAAAAAATCACCAACTTTATAATATCAAACACAGATAATGAAGCTATTATGTGCCAAATTTTTGGTGTATTCACCATTTACCATTTACTTATAGGACACTTTCTCCTAAACCATGGTATATTTTGAGAAAAAAAAAGCAGTTTTTCAGTGGTAATTTGCAACAACAATACAAAATAATCAATAACTTTGTGCCTTTTCTGTATGGGTAAGTATTTTTTGAAAATTGGTGTAAATATTTAGACCTGTGGGGGGTACTATTTTAGATCTTAGTAAATCTCACTGTTGATGTTGCTGGTTCTACATATTGTAAAGTATTGTGAGCAATAAACTAAGTAAGGCCGCTATGATGGAGGAGAAAATGATGCCACAACGTTATTATTAACTGGGGTAAATTTGGCAACCTTCTAACAAGGTTTATTTTTACTGGAATATGGCGGGGTTTTCAACGAACGCCGACGGATCAACGACGCCAAATCGTTGATACTTAAATAGAGTTATTTAATTTAAGTTCTTTCAACGTCCCTTTACGAGACAATTTTGGCCAAATAATCAATGCAGTTGCGGCCAATTTCAAAATATAACTGTTTCTGACAACTATTATACAGGGTTCCTAAGATTTTCCTTAGGGATAGGATTTCAATAAATCAAACAGAAATGGCATAGAAAGTTCTGCGCGCACAAAATAAACAGGGATATTGAGCAATGGTGCCAGTTTGTTATTATCTCCGGACTGCTTTCATGAGAAAATATTGTCGCCACTCTTTCATTGTGAGCATAAATCATAGTTGCAATAATAACCGTTGACAAGATGTCTGCAAATTCCGCTAGATGGCGGCCACACATCTAATCTAATTAAAAATTAGATGTTTTCAGGTCCAAACCACAGCTTTTTCTTGCTTAAAGGAGGCGGCAGGGTCCATTATTTACGATACTGAGCGATAAACTCGTGAGGTTGTTAACATTAGAAAGAAATATCTTCGCTTTTAATTAAATTTATTTCCATTCTGTTCTACTAGTGACATCTATCCGGAAACGGCGCTGTTTTTCCTGCAGAGCTTTTTGCTTGCGATATTATTGATTTTAAATAAAGCTGACCTTACACTACATTTGATATTTTTGAGGTGTTTTAGTTTTCTCGAAACATGTAGCGAACCAATTCTTCAAAACTAGCGGGAGGGTAAAAGCGAAAAATAAGGGGCTGCCAATATTTGTAACACCCAAAAAGGGGTAAAAAGATTTATTTTGCTCTGTTTCTTTAGAAAAAACGTTTTTTTTACGAACAACTTGAGCTATGCCACTTTTTTAATTTTTTTCTTCAACTTTCTCGAAATTTTCGTCATACCGTAGAAAAAAAATTATTTCCCCCATGGTCATACTCTACTTTTATTCGAAGAAATTTAGAAACAGAGACGAGATCAGTTTTCCTAAAACGGGGGATCTTGGTTTCGAGTGAGAAGATAAATGGCGCCGCAGGCAAAAATTTTTCAATTAAATTAGCCGAACGGAAAAATGTTGGAAAAACAAAGCACGAAATAAAAATGGCGCCGCTTACAATTTTTTTTCGTAAATTACGTAATTTCGGGAACGCAAAGAAATAGGTCTAAAGAGTATAATTTTTAAGAAAAAAATATCAATTTTCTCGCCCTCCTCCACTGGGACTACAGGGGCCGTGCACAAATTACGTAATGGTCATAGGGGGGAGGGGGGTTACAAATCTGTACGTAGGGGGTAGGGGGGTTTTCGACAGCGTTTGCATTTGTGTGAAACTAAAAAAATTTGGAATGAAAATAAGTTAATTTTTTTTTGTTCGGGGAGGGGGGGGGGGTAGTGGTCTTGAAATCGTTACGTAATATTAGGGGAGTGGCGTTCCAAACCGTTACAAAACATTACATAGGGAGGGGGTCAAAAATTGGTAAAATCACCGTTACATAATTTGTGCACGGCCCCACATCTGACTGTTCCTCCTTTTTGATTTCGAATCAAAGTGGAAAACCCGGGTTGGACGTTCGAAGGCGTCAACCCGTCCTATTTGCTTGATAAAGTTTCTACGGAAATATCTCAGTCGATTTCTCCGGCCGTGTATGAACGCTTTAGGTTAGGCATTTGCATGTATCTCAGTCCCCAGCCTGTAAACAGTGCGTAAGGACAATGGTCACAAAATGAAAAGCCAAAAAATATTTTTTTTTACGATATCTTTCATCAGTTTGGTATTAAAATCGAGCAAAAACAATTTTTATTCCAGTCCTAAAGGTATGAAAATGGAAAACATTAGAAAACAACAACCTGGAATGCATTTACTACGTGTAAGATGTAGTTACAACATCGCCCCATGCCCATCTTTTTCTGCCTAATGTGCTTTTCCGTTTGTCTACGGCTGCTTGGCCCCCTAAGGATTTGCTTAGGAACCCTGTAGAGGGCACCTCCTTAGTCGCAAAACAGTTAGGTTTTCAGTAAACCAAGAAATGATTATTGCCGGCTTACTGTTTGTGTAAATAGAATTTTTAGTTAGTTTTTGAAATTTTTAAGTATTCTTTTAGGCTGGCTACATTATAAAATAGTTTTAAAGCACTTAAAAAAATTTCAGTATTTAAATAAAAGAATAATTTAGCAAAAAAATTAAGAAGTATTGAATACCCGCTTATTTTTTATAGCTTAAATATCGATTTTTGACGGAAAACTAAGGTGCGTTGGTAAATTTAGTGGAAGGGAAACTTTAAATTGCAGACGTGGAAGTCTTGATTTCAAATCAATTATATATTATCCAGAGTCGTAGTCGCTTCGGAAACGGTGTGGAAACGTTGCACAAATAGATACGGTCTAGTAATTTTACCCCACTCTTCGGTCTGATGACGACACATTAAAAACTGCAAGAACCCAAGTAGCATTTTTCTGACTTCCGACCTAATCTGACCAATGCGACGACGTATTTAAGTTGAATTTGAATTCCCTGAGGGAACACACCGCCTTAAATCATGATCCAACGTCCGGTTTGACTAAAAATTGGGGTGCAGTTACAAAAAATAATTGAATCAGACGTGGAGACGACGTGTTTGTAATATAATTGTAGGTACAGTTTCCATCGACCCATTGACGACGGTCAGTAGCCCACCTTAGTCCAGTTCAAATATTAGTGCACGCCTAGTCGTTCGACGGACGTCCTTATGTCTAACATATTTTTAAGAAGTTCCGCCAACTACAAATAACGTCCGGTAGAGTCCCTAATAGATAAAAGTAAAATTAAGGCCAGATACAGATGATGTCCCATCGTCAACAGAGACGACGTAGTTTTAGGTGGATTTTCCAACGATGTCCAGGAATAATCATAGGTATATCGCCGACGATATATGCCGTTGTCTTGTACGACGTATTTTTTTGTATTTATGACGTACGTATAATAACATCCGCTAGATTCCTACTGGTGTCTTCTGGTTGCCGAAGGAAAAATGCCTAACGATGGATGCACATCAATTTACGTCGGAATTAGGGCTACCGTCTAGCGCCAAGTGGATAGTTCAAAACAGTAAACAAGGGTTCTTTTAAAGATGCCAAAGAAAAGGTCATTCAGACATACTCACTCATTGTTTTTTGCGATTTTGCCGAAATTTGTTCACTGCTTTTGTATTGCAAGAAATATTTGAAAAAATGGTTAGGATTATTTCGACATGGTTGACATTTGCCGTTTAAGCACAGTTACTGGATTCCGAGCAGTCATCGATCGGACGAATTCCACTTAGGTCGACGGGCCAATGGGGCATTGTCGTACCTACATGAAAGCCGCACCCTACAAATGAACGTCTGAAAACTTCCCTGTGTTAAGTAAAGACACGTACCAAAATTGGACGTCGGGTCCAGATTTGTCGGCGGGACGTTGAGCCTTCGTCAAGCCTACGTATAAGGTGTATACCATGGACCGACGTCCAAAATGCATTCGAATAAATCAATTTATCACGGATTGAGTAAAGACCATGTACTAAACTTGGAGATCCGGTCCAAATTGGTTATTTTTTGGGCCTCAGCAGAAATCCGCCATACTTAGGAATTAGGTGTATTCCGCCATTAGACAAACGCAGGTTAAATTTTCCAATTACGTTGATATTAACAATCAAAAATGGTCAATATTGCAACCAATATGTCTTTAGAATATAGCTTAAACTAAGAAATGTCAAATATGTTTGCAAATTAAAAAAAAATATATGTATATTTTTTGATTTTTGTTTTTTTTTCTATAAATTCTAAGAAATTTTGAGGCGCATGTATTTTTCTGAATTATCTTATCAATGTTTATCGGTAAACTAATCTTCGTTGGTAATTTTACATCCCCATCGTGCGTTAAAGGCCTGTCTTGATATCATTATTATAAACTGCTTCTAAAGAATAATATTCCTTGTTCTCTATATAGGTAGCTTCTATTCACAAAAAGGTTTACTCGATGGAACTAATAAGATATAAATAGGTATAATGAGATTACCTCTACCTACTCCACCTCGGCTAAAACTATATTTTACGTTGGCGACTACTCCAGTTAATGATGTCGATGCGTCCTGGACATATTGTAGAAACTTAGGTAATTCCGATGGCCGTCCAACGAACGTCGTACGATCGACCCGTGTATTACCGCCAGGTCAGTTTAAGTACATCGCTAGACCCTAATAAGTAAAGTGTTCGACGTCGACACGACTCGCATTTGAATGTGCCATATAGGTGCAAATAGGAGACGGTTCGACGTTAAACGGACGTTGGAGACTGACGTCTGATTTTTAATGCGGACGAAGGCACAACGTCATATTACGTCAAATTGCTACTTGGGAAGGCTTGACAAATTAAATTAAATTTTCGTATTTTTCTTTTTTTTGTTTAAATGATTGATGCCAGGACTATTTTTTGCTTTTATCATGTAGTATAACTTTACACGTACAAGTACAAGTAAACAAAATTTATTTTTGGCCTGCATGAGTTGATCTTGCAGTAAATTGAAATTAGAATAAATAGTTGGTTATCGATTCCGTCAAGAAACCCCCATAGAGTGAGTCGTCGTTTAGAAGTTAGGTTATGTAGTTGTTATTCTTCCTATTTTGGAAGCTATTTTTTTGTATTTGTGTTTTGCCAGGGATTTTTAGGAGAGTGATTATTGTATTCTCCTAGAAGCCAGACTTGTTGTGAATATGATAGGCAAAAAATCTGATTGCAAATTTAAAACTATAAGGTACCTTCTTTTTTTGATTTTTTTATTGATGATGAGCCTTCTCACTAAAAAACTGAATAAATGCAGCTACCTACGTCAAAAAAATGTAAATTATATCGTTGGGTACTTAATTTGGACCAAATAAAGAAAAAAAGGATGAACAAATACAATTTTTATTACAAAAACTTCCGCAAAAATAACATAACCCCAAATGTCAACAACAAATGTCAATAAAGAAAGCAGGCTGATATTTTTGTGTCGTCATCAGGTGGGCGGAGCAAAAAAAATGCTAGAACGTGTTTATTCTAGGGACCGTGAGTCGCAGGCAACGTCAACACAACTTAAAAAATCTCCGCCAAATTGGTGCACAAGCGAGTTGCTGGAATGTTTATAAGTCGTTTTCACGCAACGTTAAGTCACCTTTGGCAACGTTAAAACGTGGACAAATTGTTCTTTGGGTCTGGATTTAAAAAAAAATCGCGTTACACTTCTATGGGAACTGGTGAGAAGACAAAAATTCGACTTTTGTGATCTCTCTAAGGCTTCAGCTTTTCTAGTCTAAGGTACCATCTACTCTGTACAGAGAAATGGGAAATCTATTCCCATTTTTCTGACTCTGTATGACACACACCACTGCTTGTATTACCACGAATGGGGTACTGAACTGCCAAACATGATTTCGTGGTTACGCTCTCCAGATTGCTAAGTATTTTTTTTATTCAGCCTTCGATAGGATAATGAATTTGTAGATGCACAATGTGGGACAATTTTGTTTTAGTTCCCGAGATATCGGTTTTTAAGGTTTCCCAGCTTTGAAGGCATTGCCAAGGCCTATAAGCTTCAGTTTTTGTTTTTTTTTTAAATTTTTGTACAATAACGTGAACTCGTACTGCTTGGAGAACATTTGTTTGGAGAATTTTTAAAGCCAATGAATTGAACTGGGGAGAGACTTTTTATAACCTTCAAAATGTGTTTGTAGAGATATTGATTTTTAAAATAATAATTTTAAACGCTTATAACTCAAAACCGACTGGCTAGATATAGTTATGGACTTCAAGGGCTTTATAGCACAGCTGGGCGAATCACATGTATTCACGCAATACATTTAGTATTTCAGACTCAAATGAATATTCATGCAAATGTTGTGTAAATTTTTAATTAAAATAATTACGAAAGTGATTAATAATTTAAGAAGTTTTGACCATGACCTGGAGATCTGGCTTTCGCTATTTTATACAAAAAAGTAGAGTTTTAAAAAATCGATTTAAATGACGCAATTTCTTTTATGCTTTAATAATTCGTTAATGAGAAATATTGGGTTTTGTAAAAGTGTAGTATAATAATTTTGTTGTATGATCTAAAATAACTTTTTTTTCGCAAAAAAGAACATGGTACTCTATAAGAAGACGAATGAAAAAGTCCATTCCAACAAAAAAAAAATAATTCATTGTACATTTTTTGACACCATTATACATAAATTAATAATTGATATGGTAAGTAATAAATGTTGATTAATCATCCCAAGGTTGTTCACTAAGGCGTTAAAATATTTATTACATTCAGACATTCATAATTTTCAGTCTTATTGAAGAGTTTGACACAAGTTGGCGCCATTTTTCCTGATTTTTCACTTGTTTTACATAAAAATATGCATACTGTCAGGAAACTTTTTATATTTATCAAATAACATTGATTACTTATTATTTTATTGCAATGCAATTAGTTTATTAATATTTATGTGTTTTTTCTATTGCAGTTGCTAACAAGTTATAGACTTTAATAAAATGCTTATGAGGCGCCAGGCTTTTTTACTTTTTTACCTAAAAGCGTTATTCAATAAAGACTTATTGGAGACTAGGTAAAGACCCCGCAGCTTTGCCTGCGGTTTTACTCATTTTTACCCATTTTTTATGTTTTAAATATTCAACATTTGTTCCCGTTTACCGATTTTGATGAAATAAAGCCTATGTCCTGCCCAAGAATCCAGTTCAGCAATTTCTGCATGATGCTGGAACAAACAAACAGAGAAAAATTCTAAAAATTAGATTTTTTGTATATGGTCAAATTTATAAAATATTAACTAAAGATTGTTCTTAGTATGTTACAAGAATATTAAAAAAATTATATTCTTTTCATATTAATAATACATCTGTAATGGCTTCATGTCACATTTATATCATCTAGAAGGAATATTCCTAGAATATTTTAGTGTTTACTGAGTTGCCGGGCGCTATTTTGACACTCAGAACGTTTAATTGTCCAAAGCAGTCCCACTAGCTTCCTTGCAGAATAAAAAATAAAGTAGTTGCACACAAAACAAAACTAAAAACAACTGTGTTTTACTTTGAACTATAAAAAAAAAACTAAATTTTAGTAAAATATCTATCGAACTTTGATAAAAACTGTGCCAAGATAGTAGTTTTCACGACTAGTGGCTAAAATAGTGCTTTTTTCACAAGCGGTGGTATAAATAGCGAGCGCAGCGAGGTATTTAAAAACGCGAGTTAAAAAAAGCACAGTTTGGCCGCGAATTGCTGACACTATTTTTTTAGTACTTTTATCAAAAAATCCAAGAAAAACAATCGTTTCCATAGCAATGTGACTTTTTATTCGGTGATGTTCATTGTTGCTACATTTTAATCTTTGACAGTTTGATATTTTGACGATGTTTTTAAATGATTTTTTCGTAAATAGTTGGTGAAAACTGGCGAAAATGGCTTAATTTTTAGGCAAGAATAATTAGATTTTTTAAATATGACTATTTTTCGTATTTCTCTTTAATTTTGGGTAAAAAACGGACAGAAATCTTTTTATACACCCGCGATCAAAAAAAAAAGTTTTTTTTTGCATCGGTAACCAAAAAAATCCATGCTTTAGTTATCTGCAGACAGTTACTAAAATCATGTTTTTGATGAAGGTATACAAAACTAGTTTAATTTGGTTAACAATAATCCACTGAAATAAAAGCATATGTTCAGTAAAGGTTGTATGATCTTGAATAGGTTCAGCCCCTCCAGAAAACGAAGCAGCTCTTAAAGAAAGAGTTTTAATCTTGTTTTAAGGAAATCTCGCTCTTAAATAAAGGAATACAAGGAGGATGGCCCCTTTTGTTGTTATTACCCATATAACTATGAGATAATATAACGGCCCAGGATCGGTATTCTCGTAATACGTAACGTTTTGAAGTCGCTAAGCGAAACGAATAGCGAACAGCGCGCTCAGCGGCACGCTGACCGACGACTTTTCGTATTCGCTCTGCCGAACGCGCTGCCCTGCGAGCAGACAGAATCAAATTCGCTTAGCACATCTTGGCATCACCGAATTTTGCATTTTTATTTCTTGTTAGTCTTGTCGCTCCTTTTCTTTTCTTATGTGTAAGAAAGAGAAAGGATAAATCAAATGGTGACTTGCACAAGTGCATGTTGATCCTTTAAAAAATTACTTGATGGTTTGGTTTAGCTCAGTTAAACCCGCCCTTTGACCCTGTGATATAAACTAGTAGCACGTTCCCGCACAGTGTGCGGGAAAATGTTTACCCCGAGACTTAACCGCACACCTACAAAAAAATTCCGCACTCAGTGCGGGAAAGTTTAAATTTATTCCGGCACTCAGTCAGGGAAAGTGGTGTTTCCGGCACGGTCGTATATTGATATTGATACTTTATTATGTAGCATTTATGGTTAAAATGGTTTCACAATAGTTACTTATATATATCTAGTAAGTTATACCTTTTAATTATAGTGAACATGCGTATTCTACATTTTAAGAAACAGAAAATAAAACTCTAAGGTATTTGTTACCCAAAAAATAACCTAACCAATTCAACAACAAACACAGAATTCATACATCCACAAGAGAAACCTCGCGCGTGGAAAAATGTATGTTTTCATGGAACTGTTGAATTAAAAAAAGAAAATAGTAAGTTTTAGTACATTTACGAATAAATAAAATGACAAAAGATAAAAAACATAAAAATGGTAATTAATGTGAAAAATGTGATATTTCAGAAAAGTAAAGAAAATACAGACGAAAACACAGAAATAAAGGTAGTTACCTATATTGTTTACTAATTATTTTTTATATCAATTAAGCTATTTATTTCATGTTTGCTAATTTCATATCTCATGAAAGCTTTTAGTTTATTTTTGAAAGAAAACAATTAATGTGGGCAGAAGTTTAACAAAACCAGATATTTTTTGGTACACATCCGATGAAAGATACAAAAAGCACCGCTGACCAATGGCTTTTTTTACCCTTGGTTTTACAGAAATTTGATTGCTTCTATTTCTAGTATTATACGGATGCTCAATTATTTCGATGTCGATTTTGATAAGAAAAGTTTTTGTTGCAATTTTTTGGAAAAAAAGTTTTCTTGCATCGAGCATCAAATAGTAAGGTTGATGTGTACGTGTTAGTCACCCGTCCCCAAGCTACTAATAAGAGATTTTTATTTTTCTAATTATTAATAAAAACGCAAAGTGAAAAAACGACTATATTTTCTGCAGCACTCTACAAAGTATTGTAGAGTAGGAAAATCGTACGCGCGGAGGGCAAAACAGCTGGCAAATGGTAGGTGTTTCTCAAACGGTCGCCACGCGCTGAGCGCACTTCGTAGACGTCTTGCGTTCAATATACGTGAATACCATTTTTGTTACTTTGGTCACGTGGTATGCGAATATTACGTTATCATACGGTCAGCGAGTACGAAACGCCGAGCGTATTTAGTTACGAGAATACCGGTCCAGTCCTTGCAATTCCCGAGAAAAATGCGTACCGATAATAACTCTCCCAATCAAGTTAGCCTTGAAATAATTCAGAGACGAAGAGTCTACCGAGCAGGCGCGTCAAGTGCGTCAGTAGTGAAAGCAACTGACAATCATCTGACTGGCAAAAATTTAGGTTCTGTTTAATATTTTTGTTTGAGTGGACACGTACCGTTGTCTAGTGTTTCCCGTAGTTTCGTATTAATAGAAAATTGGATATCTCTAGATTTAAGCGTGGACAAAACAAGATTAGAAAACAAAACCAGGATCTTTAAGGCTTAATTGGTAAGTATAATTATAGAGTTTCGGTCAATCTATGGCTTTCTCCAAAGAACACCCACTTGTTAGGTATTATTGGACTTTATTTTACAAATTTTTGCATAAAAGTTAGGCATTGTGTGACCTGGACTTTGTAAGTGAGATATTTCGTGGGTTAAGAACCAATTCGTGCGTAGTTTATTTTAGAAAATGCATATTTATTTAAATAACGTACAAACTACTAATCACAGAAAATAACGCCACAAAATTTTAAAACACGAAAACACCACAATAACATTAACAAAATGGCGCAACCACTCCTCGTCAAAAATGTAAACGTTTCGACGTTGCCGAGTTTTGCAAAAATTCCCAAAGCAAAAAATTTTCATGATGTTTTTGTGTATTTTCTACCAGTTTCTTCATAAAATCGGATAAATTTTACTTTAAAACGATCCCAATGCATTTAAAAGTTCCAAAATGGAAATTATATTGTAGTTGAACTACTTTTAAAGTAACGGCAACGTTGATATTTTTTGTATTATCTAGCATGACTTTGTTAGTGCATGCGCAGTAGACTTTCCGCCTATGGCCTGACGGCCCAAACAGTGCCAAAGCCAACCGCGACTTTGAATTTTCCTCTTTGATTTTTAAAGTTATTTCCGCTACACATTTTGCGACTCTCGGGCCATTATAGAATCTCATGGGTATATGTTATTACCATTTCTAACTTCCTTTTTAAAGATCTAAAAACTGTCTTGAACATTGATAAACTAAAAATAATATACCATGGTCAGGTTGAATCTCGTTTACGTTATGGTATCATATTTTGGGGAGTATTTTTGGATTGGGAAGAAGTCTTTATTAAACAAAAAAAGCTTTTAAGGTGTATGCTTGGATTGCCTCAAAGACACACATGTCGTAATAGTTTTGTTCAATTTGAAATTCTCTCTTTGTGTAACTTGTATTTGTTCGAATTGTGCAAGTTTGTCTTTTCTAGAAAACAAACTCTTGAATGTAATAAGGATATGCATAGATTTAATACTAGACAAAAAATCAATTAAGAATTCCTTTTCATAAAAGCAAAGTTGGGGAACATTTGCCTATAGTTATTGCCATAAAGGTTTTCCAACATTTACCTAAAACTTTACAAGAAATCAAAATATTAAATCATTTTAAAACTCTAGTTAAGTCGTTTTATATTACGAATTCTTTTTATAATATAAATGAATATTTTTCTAAAACGTTTTAATTTAAATTAAATATAAACAGTGTACAAATAAAAGTGACGAAACATTTAGTTAAATGTAATATTTAATTACTTGTACTATCTTATTTTTGACGTGTTCCATACTATTGTAATTTAATAGTCAAAGGAAAATAAAGATTTATTGTATTGTATTATAATTGTCATAATTTAAGATCCGCCTAGTTAGAGATTGCATACAAGAGGCGCAGAAGTCTACCCGGAAATCCTAGAACTTCAGAAAGTGATCCACTTGGAGCTACGGTGCGACACCGTTCTCAACTAAAAGTTAATTAACTCTTATCTCTTCAGTGCCTTTTAGCCAAAGATTGCCGCCATTTTTATAACCAAATTGACAGGTAAAACATGGATTTGCTGTCAGTTGGGTGTCAATATGACTGCTATTGTAGGATAAAGGATACTAAATCGAAAAAGAGTTAACTGTCTTTTTAGTTAAGCAGGTGGTTTTCTATGGTGTTTCAAGCGGAGGTGTATCACATTATTATAACAGCAACCCCTCGGAGGTCAGGAATGGCAGGAGGGACGTATACATATATTCCGACAGCCACGCTGCCCTCAAGGCTCCAAGTGCACCCAGTAGTCTGGTGGAGGAGTGCGCTGAAGCACGGCAAACACTGGCTTAACGGGCCAATTACATCGTTAAACCGGCAACGCTGTTGGGTCCATTTATTAGGCAATTCTTTTTCCGCATGTTTCTCGGAAACGGGACTTCCAAATGGCCTGAAATTTTGCCTAAATTGTTTATTGCACTATGTTTTTCCATCAAATCTTGGTACTTTTTTAAAATTTTGTTTATTTTTTGAAAAAAACTGTTTTAACTTTTGTGGTGTTTCAAAATTGGCGCGCCCATATTACGTCAGAAACACCCTTTATAGAGACCTGTAAAACTAAATTGGAAATATTTGTAATTTTCCAAATAATGGACGCCTAATTTCAAAAACCCTCTAGATTGTATTAATAAGCTTTGTAATCCTCTTCCTCTAATAAAAAACAAATTGAGTATTATTTTCCTCTAAAGCTAAAACATGCGGAAATGTAAAAACATGGACTATACTGGTTACCTATCAATATTAGTTATATGCCTAGCATCAAAAAGTACTTAAATGGTTATATTATAGATACCGCCACCATCAAAATTAACCACCCACGTCTTTTTTTTGTGAGCTTACCCTAGGCATAGTTTCTAATGTTCTCCTTTCCTAAATGTATTCGGCTAAGAGAGATCTAGCATATATACCTAGGTAACACCCCTTACCAGGAAAAAAAATTTATGCCATGCAAACATCGAAATTGGTCGACTCACTGTATTTGCAACTAACCAATATCAGTGTGTCTGCCTGACATTCTTCATAACCTTAGTTTTGTCGTTTTGTTTTGGAGTTCGTCGGCCTGGTTTTTGTGTTTTATTTAATAATTTTTCCTTTGGTGAAAAGCTACTTTTTAGAACCCTTAAGTGGTCTGTGTGTATGGCCATTTGACTAGTTGTCACTGCTCTCAATTCGATCACCTAGGTGATAAATAAACAATCCCCCATAGGGTCACTGGACCCTGAGACCTGCGGTCCCAGCCGCAGGTTTTAGGATCCAGTGACCCTAATCCCCAATGATTCGCGGCGCAATCTGTGAACAGGAGAATACAGTAAAGTAACCAGAGATAGATAATGAGTGGTAGATGACGTATTGAAATCGATTGACAAATTTATATTATCTCTGGATTGTTCTTGCGCCGTTAAAACAAGAGAGTGACACTGATGTGAGTCCCAGGTCATGAGGGAATACCGAGAAAGCGGACGAACCTGCCAGACTACGGGCCGAAACCCAATACATTCGACCGGAACCTCTTCTGGGAGTAACAAGGAAACAGCCCAACTAGCAATTTTTAGTTGTGCAAGTTGTAAAAATTAGAATTGCACTAATTTTAACCGTTGTTTTACAGATAAAGAATAGCTATCATGGCGACGGTCGACAACGTCGACTATTATACGACGCCTAAACGTTTATCACAACTTCAGTCGCCATCACAACTATTTATGACCGTCTATTTTACTAACAGTAATTCCTTAGTTGTGAAGGCGCCGACTACAAACCGGTGTGTGCTAAACCAAAAATTGATCAATTTACTCCACGTTTTCTGGCCGGTTTGTTGGAGACGCGGGCGTGCCTGTTTTCATCTAACCAATTTTTCTGTTATGTTTGCAACAAACCAATTTTGGAGTACTGCTGTCTGTCATACAAACGTCAATTAATTCAGTAAAAGTAACTAACAAGTGTTTTGTAAAGTTTCCATTAGTTTTGTTTGAACATTTTTCACTATGAAAAGGAACAAATGGTATAAATATTCTTCGATATTTTGACATGTGACAGCTGTCATTGAAGGTGATTCCCCAGTGTGGCGGAAAAAAAGAGGAAGGTCCTGTGTAAACAACAAGGATGTAAATTAGGTGAGCAGCAGAAAGCCAAACTGTGGAGCAATTTCGATTGGGTAAAAATTGAGGCGTGTTCGCATCTTTTAAGTTAGGAGATCCGTTCAAAACACAGTTAAGTAGTTAAAGCAGTCGAGACGCGGGACTCCTTTGGTTGTCATAGAAACTAATAAGTGCCGCCATGATTGATTGTTAAAACTATTGTATGCTAATTTGTAAACAAACATTAAAAATTATTTTTTTGATTTTTTCTACAATAAACTACGATGTTTTTGCATATAAAAATCCGTATTTTGTTCTTAGGAATCCTAAGCAACATCTTTAGAGGATTTTCGAAGCGATTTTTAAATCATGATTTTTTTTTAATTTCATAAAATCATCTGAATCGAGGGCGCGCTTGTTTTTTAGAGCTACGAACTATACATTTGACAGTAAACTACCATCTGTTTATATATTTTGGCATTGGTTCGCATGTTATGATGATGCAAAACATGATATATGACATAGAATATCATTTTATTTTAATAATATGATGGTGTTAGAAATAGTTTAATTTGTAGTCGAATAGAGTATTTATCATTTTACGTAATGAATAGTATTTTGAACAAATAATTGTACTCCAAAACCCATTGAACTATTACTTCAACTGTAGTCGCGATCGCGACGTTGACTCAATCAAAAAATCATCCACCAAATTGGTGCAAAAGTGGGTGGTGTTTGAGTAAAAGTAAACGTCGGTGCACAACGTTGAGACGTCGACAAATTGCTAGTTGGGAGGTACAGAGTGAGCTCAACAAATGGGCGAACAATGAACTGAAGACGTCCTGGAGGCAAGAGTCAAAGTGCAGGCAGTCCAAACTATTCGTGGATGGTCCGAATGTAGCCAGAACTAAATGGCTCTTAGACAAGACCCGAAAGGGATGCTGGGACTGGGAACAATCGGATGAACAAACATCCGACGCAAATAAGCGTAGCAGGAGATCCCGTGTATTCCGCTTGCGGGCTCGAAGTGGAGGAATTGGCGCAGCTCATCATAGCATAGTGTCATGCATATGCCAGATCAAGGCAGCTGAAGTGGGGATTTCCCACGATAGAGGAAGAAGAGATGCATTCGCTCATACTAAACTTCGTAAAGAAGACGGTGAGGCCCGGAGAGAGAGAGTTGCAGCGGAAGTAGGGGCATAGGGGTAAGGAACGGGGTATAGCAGAAAGGGCCCATGAAGAGGCCTAATTGCCAGGCCCACGGGCCGCCACTATACTACTACTAAATGAGCTAGCGCAGCGTTCGGACGGCTTTCGGAGAGAGTCTTCAACAATCACGACGTCAATGCGGAGACCAAGCTTCGTGTCTACAACACAGTTATAATACCAACTCTAACATACGGATGCGAAACGTGGACCACCTACAGAAGGCATATCAAACAACTGGAAAAATATCACCAAAGTTGTTTAAGACGAATCCTGAGAATCAAATGGCAAGACCGACGAACAAACATAAGTGTTTCAGAAGAAGCCAGAGCAACTAGTATAGAAGCCCTTATCTTCAAGCAACAGCTTCGTTGGATTGGTCACGTTATTCGCATGCCCGAAACACGTCTCCCAAAGCAGATATTTTATGGACAACTGAAGGAGGGAAAGATAAATCAAGGAGGTCAACAAAAAAGGCACAAGGACGGTTTCAAAGGCAATATGATGAAGGGTCACATCGATATAAACAACTTCGAGACCACGGCAAACGATAGGGCTTCATGGCACCGAACAGTCCATGAGGGAGCACAAACAAAAGAGAGAACGTAGAAAGGAGCGACAAAATGGAAAAATGGATGACCAATAACACCCGGCTGCCGCCGGAAACTGTGGGTGGAAGGATGTGCGGCTCGAGAATTGGCTTACATAGCCATCGAAAAACTCACAACAGATAGCGAAGATACAGAATAGAGGAAAATCATACTCAGTATCGAGTGATTGCCTATGATGATGACTACTACTACTAGTTAGGGATTGCGGTATTTAAATGCAAAGTATAGGAAAAGAAGGTGTAGCTAAAACCAAAGCCAGACTTAAATCCTCTTTAGAAACGTGCTCACAAAAACCTAACTAATATTTCTCGAGTTTTCGTAGACAGTTCCTAAGAGGAAACAAACAGCCATTAATCTTCATCTTTTCGTCAATTATTCTAATTATTACAGTTTTTATTGTTACCAAATATTTGTCCAACGCGTTATCTGGTAGTAAAGTAGCCCGTCCAAATTTTCACACCGAAACGTTAATACAGAGTTAAAGATATTTTTATGATCGAATTTTAGAAAAACTTATTTACTTTCCCACAAATGGTTTTTTTCTCTTTGAGGTACCAAATATCTTATATGATACATGATTAAATGTTTAATCAGTCATTGTAGTAAAACCCATCCTCAAAAAATAATTAATTGTTACCAGAAAAGGATATTAGATAATCAGGAAGGGTTAGTAAAATTTGATTCCCTCCAGATAATGTACAATGTGTGTCAAAAAATTGTTTTAAGAATTCTGTACCCTAAAAACCAAATTTTTCACACCCCTAGGAGTATTCTAAAATTTTGCACACCACCTAGAAACTCTCTACAGGGTTCTCGAGTAACTAAGTTTTGTTTTAATGTAATTTGTGTAATACATTGTCTGCAATATTACCTATATAGGCTACTCAATGAGAGCTTCAGTTACTGTCTCTAATCATATTAATATCATATTAAAAATGATAAAAAAATATAAGTAAGAGTTTTTTTAAGGGATGTTAAAAATTCAAAATATTATCTGAGCGAGGATCCTAATCGGTTAATCGCGATCCCTTCTTGATTTAATGAAATTTAACACAAAGTACTACTGAATTTAAAACTAAAATAAAAGTAAATCGAAACAGACTGATTCTGATCATTTTCTAGTGGATTGCCCTGCCAAAGCGCAGTGATATTTAATGTTGGCTACTTACTAATTAATGTTACAAATGCGAAAGTTTGTTTCTTTGTCAATCACGGAAGAACATATGAACCGATTTGGATGAAATTTAATAACAGATAGGATGTGGCATGGATCGAAACATGGGCTAATTTTAATTTGCTATTTTGCTTTGCCACCACCAACTCGGTTTTCAAATTGCGGACCATAACCTTACTGTTGATGATTTGATTTTTTAACATCTGTGTGCTACAAAAAATTGAAGACCTAAACAATTTTTTTTAAATCTTCATCAAAAACATGATTTTAGTTACTGTCTGCAAATAACAAAAGCATGGCTTTTTTGGTTACCGATGCAAAAAAAAAAATTTGATCACGGTTGCAGAAAAACATTTCTGTCCGTTTTTTACTTAAAATTGAAGAGAAATAGCGGAAAATGGTAATATTGAAAAAATCTAATTATTCTTGCCTAAAAATTAAGCCATTTTCGGCAGTTTTTACTAAGTATTTACAAAAAAATCATTTAAAAAAATCGTCAAAATATCAAACTGTCAAAGATTAAAATGCCACAACAAAGAAAATCACCGAGTAAAAAGATACATCGCTATGGAAACCGTTGTTATTTCATTTACCAGCCGCCTTTATTTATTGTGTGAAGAAGTTGTGTTGCGACAAGTGCTCTTCGTTCGAGAGAAGTTTTCACAACTAGTGGCTAAAATACTGTTTTTTTTTACAAGCGTTGGTTTAAATAACGAGTTCAGCGAGGTATTTAAAATTGCGAGTAAAAAAGCAGAGTTTAGATGCGACTTGTTAACACAATTTTTTTTTAATACCTTTATCAAAAAATGCAAGAACAGCAGGAAAAAATCTCGAACGAAGAACACTTCTCGCAACACACCATCTTTACACTATAAATCAAGGCGGTTGGTAAATGAAATAACAATGGTTTCCATAGTCATGAGCCTTTTTACTCGGCGACATTTTAATCTTTGACAGTTTGGTATTTTGGATACTTGGTGAAAACTGGCGGAAATGGCTTAATTTTTAAGCAAGAATAATTATATTTTTTCAATATTACTATTTTCCGTTATTTCTCTTTAATTTTGGTTAAAAAACGGAGATAAATATTTTTTTTTCACTCGTTATCAAACAAAAAAGTTTTTTTGCGTCGGCAACCAAAAAAGTCATGCTTTATTTATCTGTAGAGAGTTACTAAAATTGGATGAAGGTATAAAAAAAGTATTTTCCTGTTTTTATGGATTATTTGAAAAAGGTATTAAAAAAAAAATTGTTGACGACTCGCGGCTAAATTGTACTTTTTTTACTCGCGTTTTTAAATACCTTCCTGCGTTCGTTATTTAAACCAACGCTTGCAAGAAAAGCACCATTTTACCACTAGTTCTGAAAACTACTATTTTTGCTTTGGTAACCAAAAAAGCCACGCCTTTGTTATTTGCGGCGAGTGACTGCAATCGACTTTTTAATAAAGGTATTAAAATGTGGTTTATGTATAGCACCGGCGTACGCAGGGGGGGGGGCTTAGAGGCTCAAGCCCCTTCCCCCAAAGCTACTGAAAATGAACTCCTAAAGGTTGAATTTTTTCCAACAATTACCAATAAAATGGTAATCTGAGACTATTCCGTTACTCAAGCCCCCCTCCTCAGAAACCTCAAGCCCCCCAGAAAAAATTTCTGCGTACAAAAGTGGAATTTTTAAAGCCAACATAAAACTTTTTAAGTTTAATAAATAAGCATTAGACACGTAATGCAGTGGCGTACTAAGGAGGCGGAGGTCCCTCACAGGCCTAAAAAATGACTACCCCTACCAAAAATTCGTAATAAAAAAAAATGCGCTTCAGCGACGAATCCAGATTTTGTTTAGGCAACCATGATGGACCCATGAGGGTTAGGCGATTTCGAGGTGAGAGGCGAAATGTAGACTTTTCTATTAAACGTGATACAGCAAGACAGCAAAGTATTATGGTATGGGGTGCTATATGTTTAGGAAGCAGATCACCTCTAGTACTTATCAACGGCAATCTGAATGCCTGGCGATATATCGATGAAGTGCTGCAGCCAGTTTTACATCCCTACCTACAAACTATCCCAAATGCGATCTTTCCGCCAGCCAGACCGCATATTGCTCGTGATACAATGGACTTCTTACATGAACTTCGCATAGAGACTTTGGAATAGCCAGCAAGATGGCCTGACTTGTCGCCTATCGAACATGGGATAGCGCAATCTTAGTCCCCCTGGAAACTTAGATGAACTATGGCATGCCATAAGGAGGATTTGGATGAGTGTCTCTCAATATGATATAGACCACCTTATTTGTCAATGCCCAATAGACAAACGAGTGCATAAATAACCATGGAGGAGCCACTCATTATTAATTTTTTGATGATTATCATGGAGGGATCTTCTTGGAAATGTAATCAATTACTAAGAGGATCCTAATACAGGGTTACTAAGATTTTCCTTAGGGATAGGATTTCAATAAATCAAACAGAAATGGCCTAGAAAGTTCTGCGCGCACAAAAGAAACAGGTATATTGAGCAATGGTGCCAGTTTGCATGTTATTATCTCCGGACTGCTTTCATGAGAAAAAATTGTCGCCACTCTTTCATTGTGAGCATAAATCATAGTTGCAATAATCGTTGACAAGATGTCTGCTGATGATCGAGGAAAAACTAATTAAAAATTAGATGTTTTCAGGTCCAAACCAAAGCTTTTTCTTGCTTAAAGGAGGCGGCAGGGTCCATTATTTACGATACTGGGCGATAAACTCGTGAGGTTGTTAACATTAGAAAGAAATATCTTCGCTTTTAATTAAATTTCTTTCCATTCTGTTCTACTAGTGACATCTATCCGCAAACGGCCAAACCATGCAGCTACAACTAGCAGCCAAAAAAATCAATAAACGGCGCTGTTTTTCCTGCAGAACTTTTTGCTTGCGATATTATTGATTTTAAATAAAGCTGGCCCTACACTACATTTGATATTTTTGAGGTGTTTTATGACATGATCTCGAAACATGTAGCGAACCAATTCTTCAAAACTAGCGAAGCGAAAAATAAGGGGCTGCCAATATTTGTAACACCCAAAAAGCGGTGAAAAGATTTATTTTGCTCTGTTTCTTTACAAAAAACGTTTTGTTTACGAAAAACTTGAGCTCTGCCACTTTTTTATTTTTTTCTTTAACTTTCTCGAAATTTTCATCATACCGTAGAAAAAAATTATTTCCCTCATGGTCATACTCTACTTTTATTCGAAAAAATTTAGAAACAGAGACGGGATCAGTTTTCCTAAAACGGGGGATCTTGGTTTCGAGTGAGAAGATAAAGGGCGCCGCAGGCAAAAATTTTTCAATTAAATTAGCCGAACGCAAAAATGTTAGAAAAACAAAGCACGAAATAAAAATGACGCCGCTTACAATTTTTTTTCAAAAATGACGTAATTTCGGGAACGCAAAGAAATAGGTCTAAAGAGTATAATTTTTAAGAAAAAAATATCAATTTTCTCGCCCTCCTCCACTGGGACTACAGGGGCCGTGCACAAATTACGTAATGGTCATAGGGGGAGGGGGGTTACAAAACGTTACGTAGGGGGAGGGGGGTTTTCGACAGCGTTTGCATTTGTGTGAAACTAGGAATTACAAATAAGTGAAGTTTTTTTGGGGGGGGTAGTGGTCTTTAAATCGTTACGTAATATTATGGGAGTGGCGTGCCAAAAAAAAAGTGCAAAACTCGGGTTGGACGTTCAAAGGCGTCAACCCGTCCTATTTGCTTGATAAAGTTTCTACGGAAATATCTCAGTCGATTTCTCCGGCCGTGTATGAACGCTTTAGGTTAGGCATTTGCATGTATCTCCGTCCCCAGCCTGTAAACAGTGCGTAAGGACAATGGTTACAAAATGAAAAGCCGAAAAATATTTTTTTTACGATATCTTTCATCAGTTTGGTATTAAAGTCGAGAAAAAACAAATTTTATTCCAGTCCTAAAGGTATGAAAATGGAAAACATTAGAAAACAACAACCTGAAATGGATTTACTACGTGTAAGATGTAGTGACAACATCGCCCCATGCCCCTCCTTTTCTGCCTAATGTGCTTTTCCGTTTGTCTGCGTCTTATACACGGCTGCTTGGCCCCCTAAGAATTTGCTTAGGAACCCTGTATATTAATATATAAATAAATTACTTTAAAAATATTTGTTCTTTCTGGTGTTGCATTTTTTTTGTTCTCCAGTATATATAGCCTGTCACAATTATCTTCTCGATCCGCTACTGTATAACCACATGCTGTGGCAAGCATTCGCAGTGAGTTTCTCGGTACGCCACTGCGTAACGTAGAGTCAAATTGTGTCTTCTTCCTATTTAATAGATGCAATTTACTTTTTTGTTGACTTTACCGTATACAGACCGCTTCAAGCTACTGCGAACATAGGGCGGAAGAAGTCTAATTTGCCAGTGTACGTACATGCAGAGACACCGCATGCCTATCAGTGAAGCAACCAACACTCAGGCTTCCGATCGCCATTCGCTGCCGTTCGCCGCCTTTCGCCTTGTATTTAGTACGCCTCTAACCACGGTGCTGTGTGGAGCGTAGTCAATGAAACCGGAATTTGGTCAATAAATACGCAAATTTTTATAACGTAATTTTCTTATTTTTTGTCACTGATAAATAAGAGCGTTTTATTGTCAACTGCTCAGATTTATCAGTGACGACGTGTTACAATGAAAATAATAAGGAGAAACAAAATAAAAGCAAGTTCTCAAAATAAAATAATACATTCTAAAAACCAAAAAGATTCTCCCAGTCAAAAAAAAATTAAAGCAAATGTTCGAAAAGTCCTCCTTGCTCGGCTAGACAATATCCGAGCCTACTATAAAAACCCCTTCTAACGTTTCCAAGCATGTTAAGGAATAATTTGAAAAGCTTCTTCAAAAACAGATAGAAGTCATTAGGAGCAAGATCGGGAGATCGAGCTGGCCATAAAATAGTTCCCCGTGTACTTATAACCCGATTAGGAAATACATTATCAAGATATTCCCTAACAAGGCCAACATTGTGAGCGGAACATCCATCTTGTTGAAACCATGTTTCACGAAATCTTACACCTAACAACTGCCTAGCAGTTGGAATAATGTGCTGCTGCAGTAGATCCAAGTATCTAGGACCATTCAAATTGCAATTGCCGTTAATAAAAAATGGCCCAATTACGTGTTCCCCTACAATACCCCCCCCCCAAACATTTAGTTTTTGGGGATACTGTGTTCTTACGTCAAAATACAAATGCAAATTTTCTCTCGACCAATATCGAACGTGTGTTGGGTTATGACGATTTGACCATTTGACCATCTGCACTTTTTCAGCAACTTCGTAGACATCCATTTTTAGTTTTAAAAATGTATTATTTCAATTAAGAACTTACCCATCTGTTTCTCGAGCAAGGCAGAAATAAAACAAAATAATAAAAACAAAATGAATTTCCAAAAGATAACACTGCAGCGTGCTTCGAATCCACCTCGGTCGTACGGCACGGAGAGTAAATTGGACTTGATTCCCCCTATGTTCGTAGTAGCTTGAAGCGGTCTGTATACTTCATTTAATCGAATTACGAAATAACTGGTCAATAAATCTTTCCGCAAAATTTAAATTTATAATCTTGGAGACAGGTTGTTTAAAATTCTTTAGTTTAATTCCAACAGCGAAAAAAAAATGTAAATATTATGATATTTTGTGAACCGTAAATTGATCGGTCAAAAATGCAAAATATTTCAGGTCAAAAAATTTCTCATAAACAAAAATATCGGAAATTTTTGGAAAAATTGTTCACCTTTAAAAAATGCGTTGTGGACTCTCTCCGATTACGACGTATTCAGGAAGGGATACAGCTGATTTAATAAAATAATGACGTCCTTTAAGTTAGCAGACCACCTGTGGCAGATCAAAGATTTTAAGATTGGATTTTTAAGTGCTTATTAAGTGCTAATTAAGTACCAAAGTCCCGATTTAATTGCTCCAGTAGTTTTTGAGATATGGAGGAACAATTGTTAAAAAACATGGCTGGTGATAAAAAAACAGGTGCAAATGGACTTACTAATTAAGTGCTATTTAAGTGATCCATGTTTACCATCGGAAAAGTACTCTGGACCCCCCCCCTCTTAAAAAAACGGTATTAATGATATCTTGTGCAGAACAAATGTGGAAAATGGCTTTAGTGAGTTAAAAATTCACTTTTTAGTTTTTAGACATTAAAGTGCTATTTAAGTGCCAATTAATTACCAAAAACCAATGGTGGACAACAAAATCACATGAAATGCAACATCTAGCTGAGTCCAACAACACCAGAGGCTTCTTTCAAGCTACTAAGATGATATATGGTCCCACTACACAAGGTATCAATCCCCTACGATCCAAAGATGGAACAAGGCTGCTTAAAGACAGATCCTCTATCAATTCACGATGAAAAGAACACTTCCAAGAACTACTCAACGGAAAGTCTCAGGTCGATAATGACATCTTCGACAAAATTCCGTAGAAAACTACACAACAACACCTAAGTGAAATTCTGAGATTAGAGGAGGTCGAAAAGGCAATCACACAGCTAAAGAATAACAAGTCAGCAGGCACTGATGGTATCGCTGCTGAAGTCTACAAACAAGGGGGTCCCGCACTTAATTCCCAAATGCACATTCTAATAAGTAAAATATGGACCACTGAGACCATTCCTGCCGAACTCAGAGACGCCTCTATAGTTACCATTTTCAAAAAAGGCGGGCGATAAGGTCCAATGAGGAAACTACAGAGGTATATCTCTGCTTTCTGTTGCTGGAAAGATACTTGCACGGATACTATCAAACCGATTAATTCCGATTGCTGAACAAAATCTGCCAGAGACAGAGAGGATTTAGGCCCAATCGAGGCACAGCTGACATGATCTTCAGTGCCAGATAAATGCAAGAGAAATCTAGAGAACAAAATCGCCCTCTCTTCATGGCCTTCATAGATCAAGTCAAAGCATTTGATTCGGTCAACAGAGAAGCTCTTTGGAAAATACTGGCAAAAGCTGGATGCCCTCAAAAATATATTCAAATTCTTAGACTACTACACGACAATATGAATGCAACAGTCCTGAGCAACGATGGACCAGGAGAGTCATTCCAGATTACGACAGGCGTTAAACAAGGGTGTGTTATTGCGCCCACCCTATTCTCTATATTTTTAGGTGCCATGCTTTACCTTGTTGAGGAACATCTACCGCCGGGAGTGGAAATTCTATATAGATTCGACGGTGGCCTACTTAACCTAGGCAGACTGCGAGCAAAAACTAAGGTTTCGACAACCTCGGTAATCGAACTGCCGTACGCCGATGACAACGTCGTAATGGCCGATACAGGGGAAGGTCTACAACTGGTAATCAACGCATTTAACCAAGCCTACAAAAGCATTGGTCTAGAGGTCAATCTTGCCAAAACGCAAATTCTTTACCAACCAGAACCAGGTACGAATCCCCAAGCTACAAACATTTCCATAAATGGCCATCCTCTGCAGAACGTGGAACATTACCCATACCTTGGGAGCCACCTATCATCAAACGCAACTATTGATGCAGAAATACAGCATCGACTAAAATGTGCTAGCGCAGCGTTCGGACGGCTTTCGGAGAGATTCTTCAACAATCACGACATCAATGCGGAGACCAAGCTTCGTGTCTACAACACAATTATAATACCAACTCTAACATACGGATGCGAAACGTCGACCACCTACAGAAGGCATATCAAACGACTAGAAAAATATCACCAAAGTTGTTTAAGACGAATACTGAGAATCAAATGGCAAGAACGACTAACAAACATAAGTGTTTTAGAAGAAGCCAGAACAACTAGTATATAAGCTCTTATCTTCAAGCACCAGCTTCGTTGGACTGGTCACATTATCCGCATGCCTGAAACACGTCTCCCAAAGCAGATATTTTATGGACAACTGAAGGACGGAAAGAGAAATCAAGGTGGTCAACAAAAAAGGTACAAGGACGTTCTCAAAGGCAATATGATGAAGGGTCACATCGATATAAACAACTTCGAGACCACGGCAAACGATAGGGCTACATGGCGCCGAACAGTCCATGAGTGAAAACAAACTTTTGAAGAACAACGACGTAGACTAAAAACGGAAAAGAGAGAACGTAGAAAGGAGCGGCAAAATGGAAGAATAGATGACCAACAACACCCGCCTGCTGCCGGAGACTGGGTGTGCCAGAACTGTGGAAGGGTGTGCGGCTCGAGAATTGGCTTACATAGCCATCAAAAAACGCACAACAGATAGCGACGATACAGAATAGAGGAAAATCATACTCGGCATGATTGCCTATGATGATAATGATGATGATGATCTGCTAGCTTAAAAAAAGTTGTCAGACCCATTGTTAAAAATATCGCTGGTGATAGTGTTTTAGAAGAAGCCAGAACAACTAGTATAGAAGCCCTTATCTTCAAGCACCAGCTTCGTTGGACTGGTCACATTATCCGCATGCCTGAAACACGTCTCCCAAAGCAGATATTTTATGGACAACTGAAGGACGGAAAGAGAAATCAAGGTGGTCAACAAAAAAGGTACAAGGACGTTCTCAAAGGCAATATGATGAAGGGTCACATCGATATAAACAATTTCGAGACCACGGTAAACGATAGGGCTACATGGCGCCGAACAGTCCATGAGGGAACACAAACTTTTGAAGAGCAACGACGTAGACTAGAAACGGAAAAGAGAGAACGTAGAAAGGAGCGACAAAATGGAAGAATGGATGACCAACAACACCCGGCTGCTGCCGGAGACTGGGTGTTCCAGAACTGTGGAAGGGTGTGCGGCTCGAGAATTGGCTTACATAGCCATCAAAAAACGCACAACAGATAGCGACGATACAGAATAGAGGAAAATCATACTCGGTATTGCCTATGATGATAATGATGATTATGATCTGCTAGCTTAAAAAAAGTTGTCAGACCCATTGTTAAAAATATCGCTGGTGATAAAAAAAGAGGTGCAAATGGATTAACTAATTATGCGCTATTTAAGTGCTCCACGTTTAACATCTAAAAAACACTCTAGACAATCTCTTTGGTAAAAAACGGTATTAACTTTTTTTAACCTAGCATTTTTTCTGCCCAAGATAGCATTAATACCTTTTTTTCTAAAGGGGAGAGGGTGCAGAGTGCTTTTTCGTAGAGCACCTAAATAGCACTTAATTGGTAAATCCATTAAAAATATTATTTTTCAAGTTTTTCCAGGCAAAAATGTTATTGGTCAAAATTGCATACAATATAATACATACCCGCCCAAAATGATTATTATAACTTCGATAATAAATAGAAAACTTATTTTATAAAGCAAGCACATTCAGCAGGACATTTGATCACTGGACGTTTGGCCGCCGCGCGCCGGCGCCGGTGGAAGCCGCCCGTTGGGGCTCCAGCAAGGAAAAGATTTAGGAAGCATAATTTGAACATGGAATATGTTCCAAAATGTAACAATTCTTACTATATTTAATGCTATTAGATACAATAAAATTATAAATAAAGTAAACGTTATGACACAACGTTTGCTTGCGGTGCCCAACGTTGAATCGTCGACAAATTGCTAGTTGGGCCAGAGAGCATATAAATTTAAATAGAGAGGACACGTAATGGTAATATCCGACCAGCAAATCCACGCGATTCACAGCGAGTTTTTTATTGTTAGCTGAAGGCGCCAGGATGAACCGGGGTAATATTTATCACTGGCGTACATACTTATATTTAATGCAATTTTAAATAAACTTGTTGCTAAGTGAGCTGGCAGAGAGTTTTTATTGTATATATTTTTCAAGTCTTTATTACTTGTAATAATTAAGGAAAAAGCAGAGAGCATATAATTTAGGTTTTCTCCGGTAACAAATAAGGTTGTATCTAAGGTTACTTCAAATTTGAATAACCCTGTCATTTCCGAATGTTTGAAAAATATATGATTAGGAGATCAGAATGGGTGAGAAGGTATGTGAAAACTGATGACTCATATGATAAATTTCCTTGGATATTCCTTCATTGGTTCTGTTCTCCTAATTCAAAAGAGGCAGTTATGAGGCAACCGTGTCAATTCCCACCATGGGGAGTCTTCTCCAAAATTGTTTTTATGATTTTTTTTTAAATTGGACCGCCGAACAAGAAACCTTGTAAAAGATTAATGTTTAATTTAAAATAAAAGAAAAAACTGGCGCCGCAGGGCCACATTTTTGGGGCAGTTGGTACGTAATTTCGTCGGAGAGGGAGTCGATCGCCTCCCTCTGTATTCGCCACATGTCACTGTACCAGCACAGGTCTGTTGTCTGCAGCGCAACGCGGAACTCGTCCAAAAAATATGATTTTCCTGTGCGCCGCCACTGCTTTAGATCGATAAAAATAAGAAAGAGAGAAAGCGAAAGTGGCTCACCAAGTTTCCAAGCCAAGAACCAAAAAAAAACGATAGGTGCGCCACTTGGTTTTCAAGTCAGTTGAGCGGGGTCGGAAAGTTACCATTAGGTGTCCCCTCTATTTAGATTTATATACTCTCTGGAATCGAGAGAAAATTTGCTCCCATGGAGTAAAATTCTCTCTAAAATTCTATTGGTCTTGACTAAGAGAGTTATTCTCGATCAATATCGGGCAAAAGTGAGAGAAACCGATTTAAACCGAAGATTCGAACCAATGGGATGCATAGTAGCTAGAGAATTTGACTCCCTGGGAGCAAATTTTCTCTCTATTCAAGAATAGACACACTGGATTGTATACATCGCTATCTGCGTCTCAGTACAACTCTCCGATGCACCCCATTTTTTATTTAAAGTGTTTGGTAAAGGTCAATTTTTGGTTGTCAAAATTCTTGAAAACTTCGTTTTGGTAACTTTGGTGTCTTCTATATTTTGAGCCATAGAAATCAAGAAAAATCGATTTTAATTTTTTTAAAAATTGAAGTTCCGAGAAGATGATTTTTAATGTCAAATTATAATTTGTTTATTCTACCTGTTTTTGCATATCCATCCGATAACACAATTGTCAAAACGTTGGACGGCTCTTGGACATCCCAAAAGAGTCCAAAAGTTTCAATATTTTGACTTCTGTACCAATATGCTAAATCCATTGCTTATCCAGTGGAACGAAATTCTGTCCAAAAGTTATCCATTGGCTATTCAAAAAGTATCTTTATTGTTCACTGTTGGAAAAAATTAATAATTACAATGTATATTCCTTGGTCTAATTTTCTTAGTACACTGAATATAATTAGTTATTCCAATGGGTATCCAGTGGACAGTTTTGTCAAAAGCGGCGATATTTTCAATATTTAACCACTCCATCATCATAAGTCTGATTGTTGATCCTTGCGGTTGGAGTTGCTAGCAAAGGATGAGTATTAAAATACTAAAATACCTACTATATGAGAGAAATGTTATTGTTGGTAATGAATAAGAAAAAAAATAATCCATTGGATATCCAAAACAGTTCGGATAAATGACTATATTTACTAATGTGCCAACTAGGCCAAGCCACAAAATGAACGTCCGCCGGATATAGTTTATTTGAACTAACTGAAAAAAGGCAGTTCTTTATGGATCAAAATTGGAAGTCCTTTGGACTCCTTTTTTTTTTGTTATCCACTGTATCAAGAAAAACCTTTGTCCAATGGATGTCCATAAATGGTCCATGGACAATGCGGGCGGTTTTGGATAAAAAATGGTTGCCCGAAGGAAAATTTGTGCTGTCTTGTCATCTGAGGTCGAAAATTCAGGGAGACTGAATTTATGGTATGTTCTTTCGGGGCGTAAAACTCCCAGGTTTGTGTTTCCCCCACTACTCGGGAACTATCCGCCATTTTGAAAAATCTTTGTAACCAACTTTTCTCCATTTCTATTGGTCGAAGGCGAAGAAGTCTGATAACAAAAATATTCGGAAAAAAATTTGCAATATTTTTGTACCAGTGCTTAACTTTCTGTAGTTAGTTTCACAAAAATCATTTTTAACGTATTTTGACCAACAACAAGTGTTTTTTTTTTAAACTTTAAATAGAATTAAAGTTATCGATCTCGGAAAAATCCTACAAAAATATTTACATTATTTATAATTAATTAAACACACTTTGAACTACAGCGACTGAAAGTCCGTAAAAATTTTTTGAGAACCGCTTTCAGGGCATGCGTGAAGTCGCGTGTTGTGGATTGTATATTATTATTTATAGTAAGAGCAGTACAAATGAGGTATAATATTAAAGCTTGTGACGTACGCTACACAAATGACCCAGTCTGTCGGGTGCGCATAATTTATCAAAAAGTACTTTAAAAAAAAAAAAATTATAAAAAAGTACAGGTGCATAACAGTACTACGTAAAAACAATAAATACGCAAAAATATGCTCTCACAAAATCGAAATAGATCATAACGGACTGGCGTAAAACGTTACAAGGGCAAAATTGTACAATAGCAAAATAGTGTAACATATTTCCGCTAGATGGCGACATAGTACACAGCCGGCCGATAGCAAAACCTGTGTAATATATTGCCGTTAGATGGCCGTACATAGCCGACCAATACGAAATGCCATTGGCTATAGGGGTCAGGTGTTCGACCAATATGCATCAGCTGTCGTTTTGTTTTTTCGAATTCCATGGAAATGAGCCAATCAAACTAGAAAATTGCATTGGTGTTTGCAAGCTAAGAATTCCCTCATTATTTTAAGCTTCTTTAATTGTCTTAAGATAGCATACTTTCAGAGAAAATTCAAAAAAAATGTTTAGGTTGGCACACCTGTTTGCTTGCTTGCTTGTTTAATTATAAATCCGGCTTAACAAATAAAACGGTGTCAATCACAACGCAGCGCCATCTAGCGGTAATGTGTTACACTATTTTAGGTTTGTACGGATTTGCCTTTGTAACCTTTTAGTATTGTAAGGTTTTAGGCCAGTACGTTCTGACGAATTACTGTTTTGCCGCTACCCAGTTTTGGAAAGTACGTTTTTACATTGTATTGTTTTGCTAAATTGTAGGCATTCAGTCTGTCGGCATAGTAGTAGAGAAGGGGCGGCGCGAAGCCTGGCAAGTAGGCCTCCCTGGGCCATTTCTGCCCTACCCCGAGCCTGCCCCTAATCGACCGCCTGCACCACTGGTCTGGCAGTCTGCTCATCTGGTTTCACTGTTCTTTTTGCAAAGTCCAGTATTTTGTCCCATTTGAGCGTGTGCAGGTCCTCCTCATCCAGGGTCGGAAATTCGAATACCTGGTATCTCGTCCTCTGGTATGCCTCGCAGTTCGCTATAACATGGCGAAATGTCTCTTCTGTCCGCCCGCAGGCCCGGCAGGTCGAGTCATTTTCCACCGCGATCCGGGTTATGTGCTTCCTTAGTCGGTTGTGACCTGTTATGATTCCTGTCAGCAGACCAGCGTCCCTTCGTGATCTCCCCAGAACCCATTTTTGTCTGGCTACATCTGGGCCCTTCCTCCTCTCCAAGCGGTCATTATGGCATCGTTGGCCCATTTATTGAATCGACTTTGCAATTGCCTCTTGGTTGTTCTTAGGAGTGATTCCGGCCCTACTGGGTGCTTTCCCCGATCCTGGCGAGCTCGTCCGCCATCTCGTTACCCGGCACCCCCATATGTCCCTGTACCCACATAAGTGTCACTTGTTTGCCCTCTCCCAAGGATTCTGCATCCGCACATTCCTCCACCAGGGTGTTGTTGATCTTGGGCGCCCTTAGTGCCTTTAGGGCCGATTGACTATCGAAGCATATATAAACATGCTCCTCCCTACCGTTCTTTATTTCCTCCATGGCTACAGCCATTCTTATGGCATACACCTCTGCCTGAAAGACCGTGGCTTGCTCTCCGAGCGGGTAGCTCTTTCGGACCTCCTGGTCTTCCACGTAAACCCCCGATCCTGTGGTTTTCCTCTCCGACAGTTTGGACCCGTCGGTATAGCAAATCACCTTTCTGTTCGCGGAGGTTTTCACTCTGCCATAGTTCCCTGTCTGGGATTACTACTTTGTACCTCTTGTTGAATATCCAGGGGTTCTTTGGTCTTTGTGTTTTAATCGCTGCCATTGGAATTTCTCTCTCGGCGATTTGGGCAATCCTAAGATGTCCCGCAGCTTCCTCTTCATTGACCTGTATCTCTCAGCCGGAGGTGGGTCGGCATCGCTTCTTTTCTGATCCAGATTGGAAGCGGCGGCAGTCCCAGAATGGTTTCGAGTGCCTGTATAGGTGCCGTCCTCATAGCGCCGCTTATCCCTCTGCTTATGGTTCCCTGTAGGCTCATAAGTTTGAGGGTAGTAGTGACCTTCTCCACTGCTGGCCACCAGAATATGGATCCGTACTAGATCCTTGGTCTTAGTACTGCCGTATTCTGTCGGCATAAGAATTGCCGAAAATATCTGACAGAGTAACATTTAGTCGGGTTCGGATAGACGAGCCCTTTTGGGTAACGAGCCATCGCTTACATAAACGCGACAAGAGGGGATGGAGGGGTAGGTAGAAGTATTATTAAGTGCTAAGAAGAAGGGGAAAGGGGTTGCAAAAATGTTATAAAGTGTTGCAGGGGGGAGGGGTTAGTACAGTAAAATTGTCATTTGAGGTGGAAAAAAACCGGACAGGATGAGTTTTTTTGTATGTTCTTGATTGGCCAGGAAGTCAAATTTCCAAGTTTAGCTCTAATTTGATACCTCATTTGTAGGGCTCTTCCTATAAATAATAATATATAATCCACAACACGCGACTTCATGCATGTCCATCAGAAAGCGGTTCTCAAAGAATTTTACCGACTTTCAATCGCTGTGGCTCAGAGACTGTTTAATTAATTATAAACAATATACATATTTTTATAGGATTTTTCTGAGATCTACAACTTTTTTATTTAAAGTTTAAAAAAAAACCCTTTTTGTTGGTCAAAATACGTTTTTTTGTAACTTTGGCGCCATCTAACTTTTTGTAAACTAACTACAGAAAGTTGAGCACTTGGACAAAAATGTTGAAAATTTTATGCCGAATATTTTTGTTCTCAGACTTTTTCGCCTCCGACCAATAAAAATGGAGAAAAGTCGGTTAAAATGTTTTTTCAAAATGGCGGATAGTTCCCGAGGAGTGGGGGAAACACAAACTTGGGATCTTACTTTTAGACCCTCTCAAACAACATATAAAACTTTTAGCTTCCCCGGATATTTTTCGAGGTGCCCCCCATATTTATGAAAATTTTACTGTACTATATTGCAATTAAGTTTTTGCTTATTTTAGAGAAATTCCTTGGTTTAAAAAAAAAATGGACGCACATGATTTTCCACAAATCAACCAGTGCTACGTGAAGGAATGTGTTACCAATTAATTCAGTTCACTTTTTAATGTATTTTAAGCAAAATTTGCGTTGAATTTAAAATTAGATCTGATTTTTTTATAATTAGTTACAAATGGGCTATTTCTGTAAAATTCTAAATTTAAAGGAGGAAACGTCCATTTATTGTTGTGGAGTTTTCGGAAACAGTTAATCATATCAAACTCCTTTTCCATATATTCCCTATAAACAGCTTGTGACGGATAAATATTGACCCAACATAAATTTTCAGTTATTCCCTCAATGTTCCACTAAAAGTAACAGATGTCTCACCGGCAACTTTCTGTCGTACTTGGGAATACCTACCCATCAGTTATTTAACCGATACATCGCACAAAGTAATTGGTCCAATGTAAGTGATCTCCATATAACAAGCAACTGTTAGATGTAACGGTAACTAGTTGCTGAAATCCTAAAATGTGACTCTGAATAAGATAAAATTTATATTTTTGTGTTCCAAAAACCATGACACATTAAAACAAACAAAGAAAAAAAATAGTGGTAGTAGTAACTAGGAGGCGGCCCAAGACCTGGCAAGTAGGCCCAATCGGTCCCTTTTTACCTTATCCCAGCCCAGCCTCCTAATCCACCACCTGTACCGCCTCATTAATGCCTCATTCTTAGGTATGCATTGCACTCCGCAACGACGTTCCGGGATGTCTCATCCGCCCTCTCACAGGCCTGGCAGATAGAGTCATTCCCGATATCTTTTCGTGTCCTTCCCAGGAGCCATTTGAGTCTGACCCCGTCCGGTCCGTCGATGAATTCCTGCATCTTATTTCGCTCTCCCAAGAGTCTGCCAGTGTATCGGTAACCCATTTAATGAGTCGGCTTTGCAGCTGTCTTCTTGTTATACCTAAGAGTGGTTCCGACGCCACGTATTGAGTGCTGGCCCCGATCCGAGCGAGTTCATCCGCCTTTTTGTTGTCCGACACTCCCGTGTGTCCCGGTACCCACATCACTGTGACTCTTTTTCTCGACTCAAGGCTTCCAGTGCTTCGACGCACTCTTCCACCAGAGTATTGGCAATTTTTGGCGCACTAAGTGTCTTTAGAGCTGCTTGGCTGTCGAAGCATATGTACACGTGCTCCTCCAGACCATTGCGAACCACTTCTAGTGTTGCCGCCATTGTAATGGCTCAAATAAAAGTTGATGGTCAACTGTCCGGAGAAGTCCGAATAAAAAGGGGCGTTCGCCAAGGCTGCATATTGTCTCCGCTGCTATTTAATATCTATAGTAATAAAATCGTCGAGAATGCACTTCACAAATGCGAGGATGGTCTAACTGTAAACGGCATAAAAGTTAACAATTTGAGATATGCTGACGACACCGTCGTAATTGCGGATACGTTGGAAGGCGTGCAAGAACTTGAATGTTGGAAAAACAAAATGGATGGTTGTAGCCAAGCAAAAAAGCATAAGAGGCATACTGGAAGTAAATGGCCAACAAGTCAAACGCATCGAATCGTATAAATACCTGGGCTGTCAGCTCAATGAAAACTGGGGCAACATGTAAGAAGTCCGTGCAAGAATTGAATAGGCTAGATCATCCTTTATCAAAATGAAATCAGTGTTGTGTAGTCGCGATTTTAATACTACTCTCTGAATTCGAGTGATTCGTTGTTATGTGTTTAGCATTTTGTATTACGACGTAGAGGTATGGACACTAACTGATGCCATGTGCAAAAAATTGGAGGCATTCGAGATGTATTGTTATCGTAAAATGCTCAGGTTATCTTGGGTGGACAAAGTACGTAACGTGGATGTTCTTCTTAGATTGAATAAGAATCTTGAAGTTTTATTTACCATCAAAAGACGTAAACTTGAATATTTTGGCCATATTTTGAGAAATGACAAATATGAACTCTTAAAATTAATAATAGAAGGAAAAATTGAGGGCAGAAGAGGTCCGGGTCGCAGACGTATATCATGGCTTAAACATCTTAGACAATGGTATGGCGTTAGTTATGCGACACTTTTCAGAAAAGCAGTGGATAGGGTGCAGATCGCGCTGATGATAGCCAACGTTCGAAGAGAGCATGGCACTTGAAGAAGAAGAAGATACCTCGGCTTGGAAGACCGTAGCTTGCTCTCCGAGCGAGTAGCTCATCCGAACCTCTCGGTCTTGCACGTAGACCCCCGCTCCTGTTGTCTACCTGTCCGATAGCTTGGAGCCATCGGAGTAGCAAATCACAGCGTTCCTCTCGAACTGTCGGTGGAGGTTCTCACTCTGCCAGAATTCCCTATCGGGAATTTCGACGTTGTACCTCTTATTGAAACTCCAGGGAATTCGAGTTGCCTTTATTTCAAAGGGCGCAAGTGGCATCTCCTTGATGGCCATTTGGGCGACCCTTAAGTGTCCAATGCCTTCCTCTCTTCCTCTTTACTGACCAGAGTCCCTCAGACGTAGACCTAGTGGAGGCAGTCTCAGGGCTTGGATTGGTGTCGGCAAAAAACATAAATCAACAAAAAATTAAAAAAAGTTGAGACGATGACGGGATTCTAACCGTTAACCTCAAGATTACCAAGCCAATGCTATAGCCACTGAACCAGTGCGGCTATGGGAAAATTTCAATTTTAATATTAACGTTTTGGCTAGAATCACCTCCCGGAATTGCTGAGGAGGTGATTCTAACTGGTTTACCAGGAGGTAACACAGGGAACCGTTCAAGGACCCAGTAGATCTTCTTCGACACAAGAGGCCCGACAGGGAACTACACAAGTACCGATTGGACGCCCTGGGGACGCCTACGGACTCCGCTGATGTAAACAAATTGACCAAGGAGCTCAGGAAGCTTCAGGTCAAAATAGTGGTCAGCATAGATGGTCCAACCAACACAGATCTGACTGAAGAGCACCTGCTCAGAGTCCTTGCTCCACCTAGGTAGCAAGGATGTGAGGCTAGCAACAGGGCTCCTAACAGGACACTGTTGCCTTAACAAGCACCTAGAGATATATCTTACTGGGTGTCCGGCTCTGGTCAGGTCAAAAGATTCGAACCTTGGAAACTATTTGTTGGCCCCAGGCAATGTAAGAAGGTTGCAGTCCAGAAAAATCTGTTCTGTTGCGAAAAAGGCAGGCTTCCTGAGCTAAACCTTGGATAGTGGGCGTGCAACGGGCCAAGCAAGGTGGCCTACGTACATGGGAATTTTTCCGCCCGCACTTCTATACGTTCATTCATCGTTTTGGCTGAAACAAATTAAATTGCTCAGCAAAAAATTCGGTGCATTTAAGATGAAGATTATATAGTGTTGGTGAAACAATTGAATCTTAATATTAAATGGCGCTTATCGTGTTTTTCCCATGGATCTTTCATATGCTCATATAATAAAAAAATGCCAACACTGTAAAGTTATTTAAGTTTTTTGGCACAATAAAAGAGGGATCTAACACTGACATCATTGAAGCAGGTGCAGAAGTAAAAGTCGAAAAGAAGATTACGAACTGAGGTAGGGGGGATGCAAATTTTAATTATAGTTCATCACCTTTGACAATAAAATTTTACTTGTAATTAAATAAGCAATAATTTTTTTAAGCATACTACTTAGCTATTTTAAAAAAATGAACTAAAAAATCTACTTTCTCCCTTCTATATCTCTGTTCAAACCTAGCATATTTTTAAGACAGCATCGATATTTTCGAACATTTTTTTACGTCGACAGCTTAGGAATGTCTGTGCGCGTGCAACATTTCGAGAAACAGTGTCCAGAACCCCTTTTTGTTTAAACAAAAATCAGTCGAAATTTCCATTCACCTTTTTGGCGAGCCTTTTGGTATGCAAATATTATACGTATGATGAAATGACCACCACAGTTACCTTGTTTATACGGGCCGCTTAAGGTGCTTTTTTATAAGGACGGTTTAAAAATTTTGTCGTATAAACACCACTAAAACCGATTTAAGCCCTAAATCGATTTAAGAATATGGTTTATTGCTTTAGAACCGATTTTAGAGTAGGTATAAATACTTTAATAGTACATTTTAAACCTAAGGACTAAAGTTATTTTTTAATCCCGCGGCGAAAGGTTTGTCGCCCGACCGTAGAGACAATTCGCCAAGGGATTAAAATACACTTTGTTCACGAGTTTTATATACTATTTTATGCACTTTAGAATCTTCTTCTTCCTCTGGGTAGCACTACAACCCTTGGTGGGTCTTGGCTGCGTTAACGATTTGCCTCCATCGGTCCCGGTCCATCATGGCCTCCTCCCAGTCATATACCTGCATAGTCTGGAGATCTTTTAAAATGTTGTCTCTCCATCTGAGTCTCGGCCGCCCCAGTGGTCTCTTTCTTGCTGGGTTTCCTTCCTATACTATCTTGATCAGTCGGTCGTCAGGTGCTCTTTGGACATGTCCAGCCCATCTCAGACGCTGGGATTTTATTGATTTGACTATGTCCGACTTTTGGTATAGGTCCTGGAGTTCTGCATTCGTCCTTATGCGATATTGCTCCGTGTTTGGATCCTTGACGGGGCCAAATATTCTTCTAAGGATCTTCCTTTCAGCCCGCTTTAGTAGAAGCTCATTGTGTTTCGTAAGGGTCCAGGTCTCACAGCCATAACAGATGATCGGTTTGATTAAAGCCTGGTACACCCTCAGCTTTGACACTCTCGACACCGTTTTGGATTGCATGAGGGTTCGCATGGCAAACAAACACCTATTGCCACTGTGTATTCGTGCTTTAATCTCTTCGTTGCTGTCATTGTCTGAGCATATCGTGGCTCCAAGGTACTTAAACTGTCTGACGCATTCGAAGTTATATGTGTCCATCGTTATATTCTGACCGATTCTGTCCCTGGTTGGTTGTCGGGTAATGTGCATGTATTTGGTTTTCTCCTCGTTGATGTTGAGGCCCATTTTCTTACATTCCTTCTCGATTTTCAGGAAGTTTTCCTTGACTCTGACAGTACTTCCTCCTACCGCGTCAATGTCGTCCGCGAAGGCCAGGATCATCTGTGGCCCCTGGTTTGTAAATACTTCCGTGGTGATGTTCGTCTTCTTGATAGCCATATCTAGGACTATGTTAAAGAGTAGGGGCGACAGTCCATCTCCCTGTCTCAATCCACTCATGACCGAAAATTCCTCTGTTATATGGTTTCCTACTTTAACGCGACACCTGGTATTGTTTATGCATAACTTCGTGAGAGTGATGATTTTCTGTGGTATACCTATACTTGCCATGGCTATCCAGACACTGTCGCGTATAATGGTGTCGTAAGCTTGTCTGAAGTCCATGAACAACTGGTGCACGTCTTTATTGAATTCCCAGTGTTTCTCCAGTATTTGTCTGATTGTGAATATCTGGTCCACTGTTGACCTCTTTTTGTTTCTTTTTCGCCAATTTGTTCCTCCGCATACGGTGATATGCGGCTCAATAGCACATTGGAGAGTATCTTGTATGCAGCGTTCAGTAGCGATATTCCTCTGTAGTTGACACATTTCATGCGGTCTCCCTTCTTATGGATGGGGATGATAGTACCTTCGTTCCATTCGTCTGGCAAGGCTTCCCATTTCCATATGGCTAGTACTTTAGAATGCGAGAAACTAAAAACAAAAATCACAAAACTATCAGTAGACCAATTAACGATACTCTAGTTTCAAGATTGACAGCTCGTATTACTGATAGTTGTCATTAATTGTTGTTGGCATGGTGGATTCATTCAAAATTTATTGTGTTGTTGTTATCAAACGGCGTCAACAAACGGTGAGTCCAGAAAAATCGTACAGCAGTTTTTTTGGAAATGAACATTGAAGAGGCCGCGGAAGAGGCCATCGCTAGCCTTCTTCCACAAAAATCTCGCGAGGTTTACAAGAAACAGTTTCGTGATTACCGAAAATGGTGCGCTGAACAGCATGCAAAGAATTTTACGGATTAAAAGGTGCTCCTGGCATACTTCCTACAGAAGTCTAAGAATCTCAAGGCATCTTCTGTATGGAGCCAATATTCCATGATCAAAGCCACGTTAACATCAGCAAATATAGTAAACTCACGGCATTTCTAAAGAGACAGAATGACCGAACTAGATTTAAGTAATGCATATGCTAATTATTTTTTTCATTGATACATTTCAACAAATAAATAAAATTTCAATAAAATTATTGTTTAATTTGTAAAAATTTACTTTAAATCCCTCAGGGATTAAAAATAATTTTAATCCCTGAGGGATTAAACTGACATATTATAAAGGATTTATAAACCCTCGATGTTCTTCTGCTTAGCCAAAAGAAAACTGTCTTATTGGGGTGTGCTCATCAGACCGGTTTGACGTAGATGAGGAATGAGCCACAATAACAGATCTCTTGAAATATACTCTGTGTTTCGGATTCTATTGCCTATATTTTATTTATAAGCGACGTTTTGATCAGTACTGATCGTCCTCAGATGCAAACTATAATCTATTACTAAGGCTACGTACTTATATACTATGGGAAATCACTCAACTGTGAAGTTTTTCAACACTTGGTTTGCTGAAAATACCCTGAGTCTGGCCAATAAAGGCAGCTTCAAGGAATTGCAGTCAAGACCGCTTCATTTGTGGAAAATTCCAATCATTTTATCAATATTCTTAAATCTTTTGTTTTATGCCCGAGGATGGAAACCGACAGTGAGATTTACTAAGATCTAAAATAGTGCCCCCCACAGGTTTAAATATTTATATCTGTGGGGGATACTAAATTTTAAAACCAATTTTCAAAAAACACCCATACAGAAAAGACACAAAGTTATTGATTATTTTGTATTGTTATTGCAAAATAGCACTTAAAAACTGCTTTTTTTCTAAAAATACACCATATTTTAGAAGAAAATGCCCTGAAACTAATTTTTTTTGACACGTTTCAAAATGGTAAATGGTGAATACGCCAAAAATTTGGCACATAATAGCTTCATTATTTGTGTTTGAGGTTATAAAGTTGGTGATTTTTTAGACCACCTTAAATTTATAACTCCCAGAAAGGATTGTTTTGTGTCATTTGGTAATAAGTTCGTTTATAATTTCCCTAAGTAACCGTTTTTACAAGAATTAATTTACCTTATTTAATATCCCAAGTTGTTCATTGCCCAATAAAACACCTCCTATTTTGACCAGAAAAACGCCATATTTTGAACCCTTTTTCAGCACAACATATTTAAGAGAGCACTACGAGGCAAAACAAACATAAGTGTTGTGTACGAAAAATGTACCAAACAAAAAACAACAACTATATTAATTTCTTTACAAACTGAAACTAATACATTGAGGTTATTTAAAAGCTCAGTCAAAAAAACTTTCCTTACTTAAAGCCCACTCATTTTAAAGATGTAGCTTTCATCAGTAGAGGTTGGTGCAAGCGAAGGTGCAAGCAGAGGTAAAAGATCCGAACTCGCTTTTTGTGATTGAGCGCAGCGCTAATATTTTTAAACTGAAATTTCTACAGTGACGGAAATTAAAAAAAAAACTTGCATTTCAGTTTTTTAATAAATTTCATAAATATAAGCACCTTTTAAATAAATACAAAATTAATCTACTCCTTATTTTATTATTACCCATCTAAATCGTTGTGTGACATCAAGTATTGATTGGAAAAATTAATTAACAAGGGTAAGTTTTAATTAGAGTGACATAAAGCTCCAATGTTAATTTATTCTAGAGAGTGTTTACTACATAAACCCCGCGTTGGTTTAAATTTTTTAATTTTCTTTTCTTCTAAATTGAAAATTTCCTCTTAAATCCAACGGAAGATTGTGTTAAGATGATTATTCAGGGTTGTTTTAAAATGCTTGAAACCAAAAATTTTACTTAAACTTAGGACCTTTCTAAAATAGACTAAACCTTTTTAGTAAATCCCACCGCGAAAGTCTACAAACCAATATTATTAGACAGAGACTGGCTGATAACGAATCCATTTATGAACGTGCCAGCCTCTTGCTTCAGGGATTGATGAAGTTGTTGAAGTGCTGTCTATATAACTCCTACTTTCAGGTGAAAGATAGGTTTTATGCTCAGGAGAACGGTCTGCCAATGGGTTCATCGCTTTCGCCAGTAGTGGCCAATATTTACATGAAGTGGTTCGAATGGTTGATACCGCAACATATAAACCTAAGCTCTGGCTAAGATATGTTGATGATACTTTTATTGTCTGGACCAGAAATGACCAACCACCCTGAGAATTTCTTCAACACCTAAATAACATAAGACCCACCATTAAATTCACAATAGAGTTGGAGCAAAATTGTTAAATTAATTTTCTTGATATACTTGTCAAACTAGTAGAAAGCGACATAAGAACAACATTCTATCGTAAACCCACTCACACAAGACAATATTTGAATCAAATCACAAATCATTCTGCTACAATCAAACGAGGCACATTAAGAATTTTGTTTAACAGAGCCGTTCAAATTTGTAACAATTCTCATAACTTGGAAATCGAAATAAGAAACATTAAGAAGGATCTGCAGCAGAATGGTTACATCCTTAAACTTATAACAGATACTATTTCTAAATTTCAGCAAAGAGGACAGAGATTACAAGACCAGAACCGGGCAAATGCATTCCTTACAATTCCATACATTAAAGGAGATTAAGAGAAAATTCGGAGAGTAGCGAACAACTTTAATATTAAAACAGCTTTTAAAACTAATAATACAATTCGAAGCCTTCCTAGTAAGACAAAACCGAAGAACAAACAAAATAAGGAGATAGGCTTAAGGAACATCAGACAAATTATAATACCTAAAGAGGTCAAACAACGAAATCAGAAATTGCCGAGCATGCATGGTCAAAACAACATCAAATGAAGTGGACAGAAGCAAAGGTTTTGCACAAGGAGTTACAGTGGAAGAAACCTAACCTAATCTAAGATAGCAACGTACCTATTGAAGAACCCCGTCTGGTGTCCGGGGAATAAGCCAGAATACCAGCACGATGGCTATGTACAAAGGAGTATCGACCATAGGTAAATGGTTAGTCTGGAAACAGAGGAGCGTCCACAAGAATTGTAATACCCTGGTAACCTCCGGGGTAACATCGAAAGGTAGAGGGTTGTGTTCGTCTGGGATTTTCCGGAGTTTGGTGCTTTAAAGGGTGTGACTGAGAGTACGTCCACATAGCAAAAGTACATTAGCTGGATATAAATAGTGGATATCCATGACTGACAACACGGATGTCTCATGTATATTCCATATGACATCCACTGGATATCCTGTGGATATTCAGTGGACATCCATTTGACATTATTTTTCATCACACTTGAATGTTCATTGCAAATGTATGGGTAACATTGATATCAATTTATGAATGACCTGGGGATATCCATTGGATGCTCCATCCATCCATCAGTGTAAATCCATTGTATATGACGTAACATGGACACCAATTTACTTTTTGATATAAGAAAAATGTATAAAATATAAACAACTTTTATATTTATGGTTCATTTTTTTACGGCGTGGAGAGGGGGGGGGAATCGACTAAAGACAGAAAATGGTAGCGCATTCGAAAATTGTGTAATTTGTTAAATAGTTTTTGCAACTCCATTTGAACTGCCAATTGGAAAATGTACAAAAAGCATGTGTTGCTGAAATATTTTTTAATAGAAATAAAATCACGTGAAAACTATGATATAAAAATTAAAGTTTTCATCATGCGGAAAGAATTTCCAAACATTCTATATCGATCGATCGGGCTTTTTATAACATGAATGACTTTATTTTTAAAATTAGACCATTTATTTGACGTAATTCGGATTTTCTTTTTAGAGAAAAAACATTACTCCTCTTTTTTGATGGTCTTGGCATCAGCAGATTCAATCATCTCTCTCGGACGAATACATTTAGAAAGAGAAAATAATAGTAACTATGTTAAGCTCGCAAAAACACTATAACGGCCCTGCCCTTGCATTTTCCGAAAAAAAATCCATAGCGATAAATAACTCTCCCAATCAAGTTAGCCTGGAAAAAATGCAGAGCGAGTAGACTTTGGCCTTGATAACGGCCAACCCTGATTCTTACATTATTTATGTTATTTGGGTTGCAAAGTTATTAAGGATTTTCGATTTAGAATTTGGTCTCGCTTCTGATTGACATTAGTTTGACAGAAATTTTGACAACGGTTCTAAAACAAAATGACGTCATATATAATCTTGTAAAGAAATCTTTGATTGTACTCAAAAGAAAGAACACCTATGATTTTGAAATGTTTTAAAGGTTATGTTTACAACCAACCTCCCAGGCTGGTTCTAAAATTTCATAACCAGGTTACAACTGTGACGTCATTGTTTTATATCGAAAGGACCGGGTTCCGGTTCTGATTCAACCAGAACCAGGATCAAATGTAAATCGAAAATTCTTATTATTTAGAGAAAAGATTTGTGCCGTAGAGGGCAAAGGGTTAGCCCTACTCTACGCCACAAATCTTTTCTCTAAATTTATTAGGGCGCAAAATTTTCCCCCCATTCTTATTATTGATATTTATTTTTCCAGACTTGGGCAATTATAGTATCTCACAGTTTAGCTAGGAACACACGATGCAACTTTTCCATGCATAAAATTTAATTTTCACTACACAAAAAAAGACGCAAGCAAAATGTATCTCCTTTTAACCTGTTATTAAAAAATTTGATGCGTAAAAAAGATCGTGTGTTCCTAGCTTTATATGAGTCTAACTGACAGCTCAATAATAAAATTACTTGTATTTTAGAAACTGGCCCTTCTGATCTCATCTTTTAATCTTTATTATACTTTTTTATTTGTCAAATTCCTCAGCTGCTGATTGGCCGTCCAGGTAGGCTTGTGCCCTGGAAACCAATCAAACGGTGATATCGTGGGCGAGATTAGAAAAAATCGCAGGATTCAAATGTCCAGGTATATTCGGGGGCAATTAAAGAATTTCATTTCAGTTTTAATTCAATGTTTGAGACTCAATTAACTCTTGAAGTGTGAGCATTTAAAATTTGAGTGTTTGGTGCCGTCGCCAAAATTTGGATTAAAAAAAATAAATTGATAAGTTAATTGGTGGTGAGCATTTTTCACAATATTTTTTTATAAAAAAACACCTTGACTTATGAAATATACAGACATTTTCCAAAAATCACGTTTCTCGCAAAATCGTATTTAATAGGGCAAAAAATTTGTTCTAAAAAGTTTTGGATCGCGATTAAAAAAATCGCAGTAGTGAAATCACCAAGTATTCGGTGAGTTAGAACCATATTCATAGTCGGTCTTACAGGCCTAGGAAATTGGGACCTTTGAAGAACAGTAGTAGTATTATAGGGGCGGCCCGTGGGCCTGGCAATTAGGCCTCTTCATGGGTCCTTTCTGCCATACCTCCCTTTGAGGAACAACTATGCACTATGAACATTTCAGTTTTAATCCATTATTTGAGGCTCTATTAACGCTAAAAGTGTGAGTTATCAAAATTTGAGTGGAGTAATCTGCCTGGAGTAAAGAAAAATAAATTGGTAATTTATTGGGCGTTTTCACAATATTTTTTTGTATTAAAACCCACCAAATTATAGTAAAACCATGATGGTAATTTAAGGCTTAAAATATTTTAGCATAATTTAAAGGGTAACGTTTTTGTTTAGGCAATTTTTACTATGTTTTTCACATTTTAATACCATAATTTTGATCACATTTTAAAGCTTTCTTTCCAAACTTTCGATTTCTAGAATAAAACACTCACATTTTTCAAGTTTTCACTGTTTTTTAAGCGTTCAAGAAAAGTACTGCCAAAAGACATTTTTTCTCTGTTAAAATAAAAAATATTTATGGTTGTTGAAGAGAGACAGCAGGCTATATAAAAGTATTTTAGAGAAAGATGAAAATAATTTAAGGCAATTGTTTAATAAAAATGTCTGTTTTGTCATCTGTCCGACATCTTTAGTGGTGTCATGCATATGATTTTTATTTTGCCATTTTTGTCCAAAAAACAGCAAAAATTGTAATTTTGCAAATCGTAAGGTGTGTAAGATATAAGGAGGTATTAATTTCTTCCAATCAAATTCCTTCAGAAATCACCAATTTACCAAAAAACCTGTTCTACTATAACTGTATTTTAGCACATTTAAAAAAATTTAACAGGTATTTAACTGAATTATTTTAAGGTTCAAAATGACTCATCTTTAAAGAAAAATCCGTTCGAAAAAAGTGGATTTTTATTAATTTGTAATTCAGAAGTTTTAGGATCATGATTAAAAAATTCCTGGATTCAAATCTCCAGGCATAGTCAGGGGAAATTAAAGAATTTAATTTCAGCTGTAGTTCAACCAACTCGAAGCGTGAGCATTCAAAATTTGAGTGTTAGGTGCTGTCGCCAAAATTTGGATTAAGAAACTAAAGAGATAAATCTGTTGGTGGTGAGCATTTTTTTTATCAAAAAACACCTTGACAAAATCAATGCTTGCGCACGACGGTGATAATGTTCTTCAAAAAATTGGTAATTTAGAAGCTTTAGGATCACGATTAAAAAATTCGCAGTATTGCAATCACCAGGTAATTGGAGAGATAGAGCCGTCTTCATAGTCGGTCCGAAGGCTTCCTTTTCCTTGTGCAGTGTAAATTCTTACGGGCGAAGGAATTAGGGACCTTTTAGGAACAACTATGAATACGGCCCGTAAAATATATCAATTCAGTTTTAGTCCAAACTTTAAGACTCAATTAATGCTTAATAAAGTGTATGTATCAAAATTTGAGTGGAGTAATCAGGTTGGGACGGCAAAATTCGTATAAAAAAAAATTATTGAGCTTAAACTTGTTTTTTATGGGTCAGAAAATAGAAGGGCCCAACGATGTGTCACGATCATGTGTTGTGGAGGGCAAGCAAACGATTTTCGAAAAGACCCAACATTAATTTGAAGGCGCGTTACGCTAAACGCGCTAAAGTTATGGCAGTTGTATCTAGAGTTACGACGTCGTTTACGACTGTCGTTTTTGGGATTGGGCTGCTTTTTCTGTGTTGTGTGGGGTTTACTGAGGTTATGCTGTATGGGGTGGGGTTGGTTTTCCTGTGCAAATGTAAAAAACGGGTTTTTCGCGACTGTCGTAATTTTAGCCACGCTAAAATTTAAAGTGATTTTCCTATTAGTGAAAATGCCGTTTTCTTGTAGTTTGTTAGTTTTGGAAAGTGGATAAATGCACTTTGTGCTTGGAAGAGATTAAAAAACCGGTTATAAAAAAAGATGTTTTTAATATTTTTTTTGTATTTTTTTCGTTTTTTAAGGAATTGTAAGAAAGAAATATAACACGAAAAGTCGCTTGTTGCAAACGAAAATGAAAAAATACAAGAATTCTATTAAAATAACTCATATTATTTTTTTTCACCATAAATGGGCTTTCAGTTGAGGCGGATAATCATGCATTAACAGGAGCTTCCAGTACTGCCAGGGTCTGCGTCTTAAAAAACAAAAGGTCAAAAGATCATGGGTGGAAATAACGAAAATTCAAACTTGGATGAGCATCCCACAAGGAACACACAAAAGATCAAAGCGAAAAGAGAAATGATAAAACGATGTTTCGCCCTGGGTAACCAGCGTGGGCTCATCAGTAGTTTCACTGGTCACCCTCCACTATACATCACTAAACACCATCATACACTTTGATTTCCAACCTTGAACCACTCACAAATAGGCATCGTTCCGCACTGGTACTTACTTATCCAAGTTACCTGATACGAATTCGTCCTGGCGTCCTGACCTAATTGCCTTAGGAGCATAATCCTACTGAAAATATCAACACGCCAGGACGAATTCGTATCAGGTAACTTGGATAAGTAAGTAAGGTTGGAAATCAAAGTGTATGATGGTGTTTAGTGATGTATAGTAGAAGGTGACCAGTGAAACTACTGATGAGCCCACGCTGGTTACTCAGGGCGAAACATCGTTTTATCATTTCTCTATTCACTTTGATCTTTTGTGTGTTCCTTGTGGAATGCTCATCCAAGTTTGAATTTTCATTATTTCCACCCAAGATCTTTTGATCTTTTGTTTTTTAGTTCCTTTTCGGTTGAAGTAACTGATTTGGAGGTTTTTTAACTTCTTCTTTGTTCTGCGTCTTAAAGTTAAATCCTTTGCCTTTATACCGACGATATACAGACACTGTGTAAAAGAGTATACATTTTACGAAACCGCTTTTTTTTTCCTAAATTTATCCTATGTAAGTATTTTTTTGAAAAGGACCATAGTTCAGTAGGAATCTTTAACTCTAACGGCTTAGAAAGTGCATATATATTGAAACCGTTTTCTGGCTCAACCTGTTATTTTTCCACGAAGATATTGCCGATATTTATAAAGTGACTCTTAGAAATTTCGCAAAATTAATTAACAAGCAAACAACACACAATCATCGAAATTTTAAAGTTAAATAATGCCTAAATTTTTCGGAACTATAAATTTGCAGTTACGTTCTTTTTTAATTACAGGGCCGATTTTCTGATGTTGTTTTAAGAAATCTTACGTCCGACCCAATAATAAGCAGATCTAACCTAGCATTAGGAACTGTTTGGACCACCTAAAATAACATTTTCTGTGCTTAGGCTTATTTGCGCGGCTGCGCACTTAGCAAAAAGAGGGGAGGTAAATGAAATAGGTATAATGACAAACTTTATTACACACGGCCTTTGTGCTTATTTCTAACAGTAGCGCGCCCAGGAATTGACTTCGGGGGGGGGGGTTAACCCCAAAACCCCCCCTCTCGTCGCGCCAGTGTTTCTAACCTTAAATTTTTATATGTTATTTTGATTTTGACAATGTTTTTGAAAATATGAGTTATGATTAACTGCCCAAAACCTCTTAGAAATCTTTCTAATGTTATCCTTATCTTCAATAAAAATAAGCATAACTACTGTCAAATTTGATCTTATTTTCGCTGGCCCAAATTCTCTATTATATTTTCTTTTAAGAAATGACGTTTTATAAAACAATTTTGATCCACTCCTTCACATTTTTTTTTGCTCTTAAACTTGGGGCAATTCAAAATAGATGCACTAATGACTCGGATACGCGGTCAGAAAAAGTAAGTAAGGCTAAGGACAAAGCCTGGTTAAGTTGACCCCGAACCTTCATTGTCTGTTTTTTAAGAGCGTATAAATAGTGTTTTTCTTAAAGCAGCCGCTAATTAAAAAGCTCCATTTAAGCCACCTAAACCACTAATTATAACTTTTCTTTTAGTTTCAGAAGCCAAGAAGACCAAAAGACTGCCTACCGCCTAACCCAAGACGACAAGTGTCCAAAATGTCGACGATAGAGCGCGCGAACGTTGTGAACGCTTGGCACCATCTCGCACCAGTGGCGTAGTACGTGCGCCCGCCAGAAAACAGCGTCGGCGCGACGAGGAGTTAAGGGTTTAATTTTGAGCCCTTAATCCTCGAACATTTTTAAAAACGCCAGCTTTGTCTACTATGCGAATTGCTAGCTGGATTCGAACCTTTGTCGCGGTAAGTTAGAACGTACCATCCATATATCCACAGTAAAAATGCAAGTGGCACACCCACAAATTTATTTAATGGAGATTTGGTGTCAGTTTATACACTGCAGTAATCTTTATTTTAGTCTACTTGGGATATGGTTACTCTGTCAAAGAAACCTCATTAAATCTCATAAAATTACACCTAATTTTTATCAGTTTTTATAAGATTTATAAGCTTTTGTGAGGTAAAATTTTAGGCTTATGAAAGTTGAGCTACTTATATCTTTGATTTTGGTACATTTTTTGCGGTTTTATATATGTGTTTAAAATTTTATAGCAAAAATATTTTATTTTCAAATATTTCATAGGTTAATGAAAGAATCATTTTCTGAAAGATATTATAATCAAACAAACACACTCTTGTTTTTTATAATGTACTATGGGTTTGTATAAGTACTTTTTTATGAGACTTCTGTCAGATCTTATGATTAGCCAGACTAATAAAATTTTAAAGGTTTCTATGAATATTTTTTTTTGATAGTTTGCAATGGCTTGGTAAAAATACAAGTTTTTATAAGTCTTCCTATAGATTTTATAGTCAGACAAACTTACAAAACTTTATATGCGTTTGTCCATCTATAATAAAAATAAATAATATGGATTTGAATATATCCACGATTTGAATATACAGGGTTCCTAAGATTTTCCTTAGGGATAGGATTTCAATAAATCAAACAGAAATGGCATTGAGCAATGGTGCCAGTTTGTTATTATCTCCGGACTGCTTTCATGAGAAAAAATTGTCGCCACTTTTTCATTGTGAGCATAAATCATAGTTGCAATAATAACCGTTGACAAGATGTCTGCAAATTCCGCTAGATGGCGGCCACACCATGAGATTTGAACATCTAATCTAATTAAAAATTAGATGTTTTCAGGTCCAAACCACAGCTTTTTGTTGCTTAAAGGAGGCGGCAGGGTCCATTATTTACGATTTTGAGCGATAAACTCGTGAGGTTGTTAACATTAGAAAGAAATATCTTCGCTTTTAATTAAATTTCTTTCCATTCTGTTCTACTAGTGACATCTATCCGGAAACGGCCAAAACATGCAGTTAGCACTAGCAGCCAAAGAGATCAATAAACGGCGCTCTTTTTCCTGCAGAGCTTTTTGCTTGCGATATTATTGATTTTTAATAAAGCTGGCCCTACACTACATTTGATATTTTCGAGGTGTTTTATGACATGATCTCGAAACATGTAGCGAACCAATTCTTCAAAACTAGCGGGAAGGTCAAAGCGAAAAATAAGGGGCTGCCAATATTTGTAACACCCAAAAAGGGGTGAAAAGATTTATTTTGCTCTGTTTCTTTACAAAAAACGTTTTTTTTACGAAAAACTTGAGCTCTGCCACTTTTTTTATTTTTTTCTTCAACTTTCTCGAAATTTTCGTCATACCGTAGAAAAAAATTATTTCCGCCATGGTCATACTCTACTTTTATTCGAAAAAAATTAGAAACAGAGACGGGATCAGTTTTCCTAAAACGGGGGATCTTGGTTTCGAGTGAGAAGATAAAGGGCGCCGCAGGAAAACATTTTTCAATTAAATTAGCCGAACGCAAAAATGTTAGAAAAACAAAGCACGAAATAAAAATGGCGCCTCTTACAATTTTTTTTCAAAAATTACGTAATTTCGGGAACGGAAAGAAATAGGTCTAAAGAGTTTAATTTTTAAGAAAAAAATATCAATTTTCTCGCCTTCCTCCACTGGGACTACAGGGGCCGTGCACAAATTACGTAATGGTCATAGGGGGGAGGAAGGTTACAAAACTTTACGTATTGGGGAGGGGGGTTTTCGACAGCGTTTGCATTTGTGTGAAACTAAGAAACTTTGGAATGAAAATAAGTGAAAAGTTTTTTTTTTGGGGGGGAGTAGTGGTCTTGAAATCGTTACGTAATATTAGGGGAGTGGCGTGCCAAACCGTTACAAAACATTACATAGGGAGGGGGTCAAAAATTGGTAAAATCACCGTTACGTAATTTGTGCACGGCCCCACATCTGACTGTTCCTCCTTTTTGATTTCGAATCAAAGTGCAAAACCCGGGTTGGACGTTCGAAGGCGTCAACACGTCCTATTTGCTTGATAAAGTTTCTACGGAATTATCTCAGTCGATTTCTTCGGCCGTATATGAACGCTTTAAGTTAGGAATTTGCATGTATCTCAGTCCCCAGCCTGTAAACAGTGCGTAAGGACAATGGTTACAAAATGAAAAGCCGAAAAATATTTTTTTTTACGATATCTTTCATCAGTTTGGTATTAAAGTCGAGCAAAAACAATTTTTATTCCAGTCCTAAAGGTATGAAAATGGAAAACATTAGAAAACAACAACCTGTAATGGATTTACTACGTGTAAGATGTAGTGACAACATCGCCCCATGCCCATCCTTTTCTGCCTAATGTGCTTTTCCGTTTGTCTGCGTCTTATACACGGCTGCTTGGCCCCCTAAGGATTTGCTTAGGAACCCTGTATATGGTTATGGGTATTTTATAATTTAACAGGCTCATAATATTTTATAAGTTTCCATAATAAATTTACTAATCTTTTATAAACTTCCTTACTCCTAGGATAAGACCTTTGAAAAAGACAAATCAAAAGCAATTGCTTTCCCTAACATATCACAAAATAAGTACTAGTTAAATTAAACCAATAAAAAACTGATATGTGAGAACTGTAGAGTTGTGTAAATGTGTGTGTAAATCTCACAAATCTCCGTTTTTTCGAACACCTGAAAACTAATTAAAATAGCTTTACTTACTTTGTTAAATACTGTCGTAAATATTTCCACAAAAAAAAAATTGACTCATGAAATCTTATAAAATATTAAAAACAGAGCCTCACAAAGACAAATCTACCTGTTTCACCGATTTTGTCTTAAAGCATTTAGTTCACGAGATGTAACACAAAGTTACATTTTTTTAAATGGAATACCCCATTTTTTAAAAAAAAAATTAGTTTTGTAATAAAATTTCCTGTTAAACGATGTGTCATACACCTATTTTTATTAAGTAGTTAAACAGATATCTGCAATTTTTAATAATTACCATAGTAGGCTGTGTTTAACTCTGACCTATCACATAACCTGATCAAATAAAAACAATTGCCATGATAAACTAGTCCAAGTGTCAAAAGTGGCGTCTTTGTCAAGATATAAAAATGTTTGAAAACTTTGAAAAGTACGACATGATAAAATGTTATACTGAAAATAACAAAAATCGACAGACGGCGTTAAATCTATATTTTCAGAGATATCCGGAAAGAAGGCAACCTAGCTCAAATATATTTTTGAAGTTAAAAACGTCATCTACAAGAATACGGATCCTTTAAAAAACCGCGGCCTAGGACGTATACAAGCCTAGCCAGAGATAGAGAGTTGGAAGAACTAACGGTTCTAGGAGAAATAGAAATTAACCCGAATACTTCCACCAGGGCTATGGAGAGAAACACTGGAATTCCACGCAGCAATACCGTTCGGGTGCTTAAAAAACACAAGTTTAGGCCCTATTGACCCCGACGGGTGTACCAATTACGGACACGAAATTTTGCTCCAAGACGTGCATTTTGCCAGAAAAGTTATTTGGACGGATGAGGCAACGATTTCTAGTGATGGAATATTCACCAGATATAACTGCTATTACTGGAAACAGCAAAATCCCCATATTATGGTGGAACAAGCGAATCAGGGAAGGTTCAGTTTTAAGGTATGGGTAGGCATCTACAGAGGACAAATTATTGGGCCATATATTTTTGATGGAAATATAAATGCCGAAAAATACCAACAAATTTTAGAAGAGCAGATTTTAGAAGAAGCTAATTTGCTAAATTTGACCCCCCAGGTCTCTGGACCTGACCCCTTGCGACTTTTTTTTGTGGGGGAGAGTCAAAGACCTTGTATTTAGAAATCGCCCAACTACTAGAAGGGAATTGGAAGAGGCACTTCGTACTGCATTCAGGCAGCTTCGTGCGGTAGAACTTCTTAATGCAGAAAATAGCGTCAAGGGAAGATGTAGGATAAGTTTACAAGAAAACGGCCGTCAATTTGAGCATTTGTTTTAGAATTAAAGAAAATTGTTAGATGGAGATTTTAGGTGTTACATAGATTATTTAATAAATATTTTAAATAAAATCTTTTAGTAATTTTATTTTTGTTTATTATTTTAGGTTTGGTAATTATAGTAAACTAGAAGTTAAAGTTCGAGGTTGCTGTGTTCCCTCGTGCCGTAGCCAACTTGATTTTGTATGAAAAAAAAACAATAAAATTTTATTTACACACTTAGGGCGCGCATAGCGCCTACTATGGTAAATATCAAAATATGCAAATATCTTTTAAATTATTTCATAAAAATAGGTGTATGGCACATCGTTCGACAGGAAATTTTATTAGAAAATTGATTTTTTAGAAAAATTGGGGGTAATATTTAAAGAAATATAACTTTGTGTGATATCTCGGGAAATAAATGCTTTAAGAGAAAATCGATGAAACAGGTAGATTTGTCTTTAAAAAATCTTTAAAAAATGTTCTTGATCAAAATCTTTATCTTTACAAATAAAAAAGTTGTAGAAGGTCATTAAAATCGGACATTTTTGACATATCGCAATGCGGTTTTTAGTTTTCGACTTCTCTTGAAAATCGAGGCCGTAACATATATAGGCATTAGTTTAGAGCTAACTATGCTGCAAAAGCCCAAAGCTATAGAGGCCCCTCGAATTTGGACCACCCTGTGCAACAAAACTATAATATAACACTTAAAAACCAAAAATTAGAAAAGTCGGAATAAACAAATAAAAGCCCTACTAAAATCGGGCCAACGCATCGCCGACTCACTGTCGACGTTGGCCCGATTTTATGCTGACGATTTGTGTTTGCAGACAGACCAAGGTAAATAAGAGTCGCTCTTGTAACCAAAACAACTATCTTTTCGGTGCGAAATCAGCAACAGAACTACAAAAAAAGGTTAGTTGCTTTTTGGATGCGCACTCGTTGAATATCTTTCTAGCCTTTGATTTCTGTGAATAAAACGGCCAGAGATCAAAAAACCAATAAATTACGGCTTATAAAGCCTCCGGGTAAAATTATCACCTTTCTTAATACAATTATATGGGTAGGAACTGATTAAATGCAAGATAAATATCCCGGTAATTATTACGTTGCAACAGAAAATGTAACATCTTAATTTAAAAACGATTTCAACAATCGTTATAGATACTGGGTGCCCTAAGCAGCATTTGAGTTTGCGATATCTCCAATAGATATTAGAGACCTTTTGCTGAGTGACTTTATCGCTTAATAACGCGTTGTGATGTAGCTAACGTCACGTTATTTTTAAGGCAGCATTTTTGATTTATTTATAGACGATTTAATACGGTATTTGTTATAATCAAGATTTACAAAAAGAATTTGTCCAAGAAAAGGGAGGTTATGATGAACAGATCGGAATCATTTATCACAGTTGCTAGTGCAAGTCAGTGTTCTACATTTCTTAAGCCCGCATGACATGGAGCAATATAACTTGCATTTGCCTGCAATTTGGGGTCATTCGAAAATAATGTCACAAAATTTTTATGTTTTTTATTTACTCCCTCCTCCTAATGTCTCAATTTGTGTTGTGAAAGGGAAACATAACAAACAACACAACACAAATTGTGACATTAAGAGAGAAGAGTAAAAAAAAACTCTAAAAAATATGTAACATTATTTTAGAATGACCCCGAATTGCAGGCAATTGCAAGGTATATTGCTCCATACGAAATTCCCCAGATAGCACAACTCTGTTTCAAGAATGTTCAGTGAAGAGAGTTTTCTGGACAATGCAGCAGTCCATTGGAAAACCAAATCTATAGTATTTTTATCCAAGGCATATCCATCGGATAATACAATTGTCAAAACGTTGGACGGCTCTTGGACATCCCCAAAAAGTCCAAAAGTTTCAATATTCTGACTATTGTACCACTATACTAAATCCATTGGAACGAAATTCTGTCCAAAAGTTGTCCATTGGCTATTCAAAAAGTACTTATTTGTTCCAATGGATAAATCCATTGGTTATCCAGTGAAATGAAATTATATCCAAAAGTTATCCATTGGCTATCCAAAAAGTATCTTTATGGTTCACTGTTGGAAAAAATTAATAGTTATGATATATATCAGTTTGTCTAATTTTCTTAGTACACTGAATATATTTATTTGTTCCAATGGATATCCAGTGGACAGTTTTGTCAAAAGTGGCGATATTTTCAATATATAAGTATATAGGTACCTATATATTTGAACCACTCCAACATCATAAGTCTGATTGTCGATCCTTGCGGATGCAGTTCCTAGCAAAGGATGGGTATTAAAATACTAAAATACCAATTAATCCAAAATAATGAAAAATACTTACTTAAATGATTCCGCTAGATATGAGAGAAATGTTATTGTTGATAATGAATAGTAGTAGTGGTAATAGTAGTAGATGAGCGGCCGTAGTCTGGCAATTAGGCCGCATAATGGACCCTTTTTGCCATACCCCCCCCCCGTGCATCACCGACTGATGCACGTGTCCCTCAGGATGCAAGCTTTCTTTCTCTAAGACGACTTAATTTTTGCCTGACACCTCTTTGTCGAGGGCAGGGATCTTTAGACTGCGTAGCAAGTATACGCAGTGGACCGCCAGCTTTACACGCCCTCCGAAGGGTGGTCCTGCTACATGATAGACTTTCATCTATCTATCATCGCTACCGTCCCAGCAGAACTTGGTTGACGGTAGACTTTTTTCCCCAGCAGCCCGTCGTCATATAGGTTGACCCGAAAATCGAGGTCTCGGTTCCGCTGATCGAGGTCACCGTCAGAGTCTTCAGACGCATTTCTTGGAGTGGTCCTGCTACCCGAAGGTGCTACCGTCTCTTCCAGGTCACCCTCTGTCGACCGCCGCTACCAAATCTGTCGGTGTCCAGCCGCGTCCCATGAAGTCCCGATCTCGGAGAAGTCCAGGTCGTGCTTTTTGGGTCACCGGCTATTCTCCTCTACCCAGTTTGGTGGTGTCCTCGGCCGTCCACCTTTGAGTCCCACAAAGTTTTCGGTGCAGTGTCAATCGTGCCTCCTACTTCTACCTCGTTTATTGTTATTCTATGCACAACGTCAACTGCGGACCTGCTGAGAAGTGGGGCCGCCCGTAGTCGTCTCGAGTCGCATTCGGTGTTGTGTGAAGCAATGTGTACTTGCTGAGATCCAATCCTGCGATCTCTGTTCTGCAGGCTAAGCAGCTATAATAAGAACAAGCATGATCCATTGGATATCCAAAACAGTTCGGATAAATGACTATATTTCTTAATGTGTCAACTAGGTCAAGCCCAATTGACAGTCCGCCGGACTCAGTTTTTTTGTTATCCACTGCATCAGGAAAAACCTTTGTCCAATAAATGTCCATAAATGGTCCATGGACAATGCGGGCGGTTTTGGACAAAAAATGGCTGTCCGATGCACAATTTATGCTGTCTGGGTCTATCCAAGGAAAATGATTAAACAAAAATTAAAACTTATCTTTACAATTAAAAAGAATACAGGACATATATTTGCACTCAAAAATCAATTTAAATATCTTGTTTTTCTACTTAACGTTTTACCGTCGGCAACCATGTCAATTATAAGGGATCCCAGCAAACACGGTTCCCTCTGGCCTTCGTCGGTCCGATGTCAATTGCCGAATTTGTCGTCATTGGCACGACGTCGATTTACGACATCGGACCAGCAGTATTTTTTGTCCGCTTTGCGATGTAGGCCGAATGTATGTTTGCCGATGCAGCGTTAGACTGTGGCCCGTCGTCGGACCAATGGTAAATTTTACTTTTTGCTGACATCGGCATACCGTCGCCGTAGGATTAAAGTCCGATATGGTTTAACCACATGGTACCGACCATCCGCCTATAACTAACGTGGGCAAGCTGGTCTCGGCTCGACATCGGTAAAATACAAAGTTTCGATAATGCGGGTGCTGAACCAGTCGGGCTGGTTTAAGTGGCAGAAGAGGTGATTCTTGTAGAGAAGTACCACCATCTTGTCTAGTCCGAATTCTAGCTTTGAAATATCTTTGCTCATTATATATATAATATTCTTCTCCACTGTACAGGGAAGAGGTGATTCTTGTAGAGAAGTACCACCATCTTGTCTAGTCCGAATTCTAGCTTTGAAATATCTTTGCTCATTATATATATAATATTCTCCTCCACTGTACAGGGAACATAGTGACATTAGCGCCATCTCTACATACTAGGAAGAAACTATTAAGTAGTTTAAAAATTTTAAGGTTACGTAATCGGACCATCGACGGTTGCCGATTCTCGACCAATCAAACAAAGTTCCAATCGGACCATCTTCGGCCCTAAAGCAGATAAAGTGGTCGTCGGTATAAAGTCGACTATAATAAATCGGGCCATCGTCCCTAAAGTTTGCGTTGGCATAATGTCTACTATAGTAAATCGGGCCATCGTCAGTTGCCGATTTTCGACCGATTAAACAAATTTCCAATCGGACCATCGTCGGTCCTAAAGTGGTGTCGGCATAAAGTCGACTGTAATAATGTAGCCCTCCGTCAGTTGCCGATTATTGACCGAAAACTGAAAATCGACACACTTCCGACGTTGTCGACATTGGCCCGATTCAATGCCGACGATTTGTGTTTGCTGGGCTATTAGAATATTTTGGAAACTATACTATTAAACTATCAAACTTTCTATTCTAGCATAAGTCCATGTAAACTATCTTTATGAAATACTCTCAGATTTGCAGTATTGCCATTTACAGTAAAACTTGGGAGTAACTTTCTTATTATAAATTGAACACCCTGCATATTTTTGCATTTTGGGATTCTACAAAATATTCTACGTAAATTTTATGTATAATGTTCTATACCTATATTCAACTGTTTCTAAAATATTGACAGACATTTTGTAACTTTGACAGCCCATAACATCAAAACGGTTTCCTAACTTGGTTTTTCACAGTCTTTCGTTTTATACTATTTTTAACCCAGGGTTAAACTAACCTTAGGATATTTTAACCCTGGGTTTAGATATAAAACAATAGCTTGTGAAAAACCAAGATAGGAATGTAAAAACCGTTTTGCTCTATCCTTAACCGTTTCGATGTTACGGGCTGTCAAAGTTAAAAAATGTCAATTTTCACCTGTCAATATTTTAAAAACAGTTGAACATAGGTATAGGACATTATACATAAAATGTACCTAAAATATTTTCTAGAATCCTAAAATGCAAAAATATACAGGGTGTTCAATTTGAAATAAGAAAGTTACTCCCAAGTTTTCTTGTAAATGGCAACACTGCAAATATGAGAATATTTCATAAAGATAATTGAAGTTTCCATTGTATAGATTCCAAAATATTCTAATAGGTTACTAACGTTGGAACATCCGGTATACACGGTTCCTAAGCAAATCCTTAGGGGGTCAAGCAGCCGTGTATAAGACGCAGACAAACGGAAAAGCACATTAGGCAGAAAAGGATGGGCATGGGGCGATGTTGTCACTACATCTTACACGTAGTAAATCCATTCCAGGTTGTTGTTTTCTAATGTTTTCCATTTTCATACCTTTAGGACTGGAATAAAAATTGTTTTTGCTCGACTTTAATACCAAACTGATGAAAGATATCGTAAAAAAAAAATATTTTTCGGCTTTTCATTTTGTAACCATTGTCCTTACGCACTGTTTACAGGCTGGGGACTGAGATACATGCAAATGCCTAACCTAAAGCGTTCATACACGGCCGGAGAAATCGACTGAGATATTACCGTAGAAACTTTATCAAGCAAATAGGACGGGTTGACGCCTTCGAACGTCCAACCCGGGTTTTGCACTTTGATTCGAAATCAAAAAGGAGGAACAGTCAGATGTGGGGCCGTGCACAAATTACGTAACGGTGATTTTACCAATTTTTGACCTCTTTCTTATGTAATGTTTTGTAACGGTTTGGCACGCCTCTCCCCTAATATTACGTAACGATTTCAAGACCACTACCCCCCCAAAAAAAAACTTTTCACTTATTTTCATTCCAAATTTTCTTAGTTTCACACAAATGCAAACGCTGTCGAAAACCCCCCTCCCCCCTACGAAACGTTTTGTAACCCCCCTCTTCCCTATGACCATTACGTAATTTGTGCACGGCCCCTGTAGTCCCAGTGGAGGAGGGCGAGAAAATTGATATTTTTTTCTTAAAAATTATACTATTTAGACCTATTTCTTTGCGTTCCCGAAATTACGTAATTTTTGAAAAAAATTGTAAGCGGCGCCATTTTTATGTATTTTTCTAACATTTTTGCGTTTGGCTAATTTAATTGAAAAATTTTTGCCTGCGGCGCCCTTTATCTTCTCACTCGAAACCAAGATCCCCCGTTTTTGGAAAACTGATCCCGTCTCTGTTTCTAAATTTTTTCGAATAAAAGTAGAGTATGACCATGGGGGAAATAATTTTTTTCTACCGTATGACGAAAATTTCGAGAAAGTTAAAGAAAAAAATAAAAAAAGTGGCAGAGCTCAACTTTTTCGTAAAAAAAACGTTTTTTGTAAAGAAACAGAGCAAAATAAATCTTTTCACCCCTTTTTGGGTGTTACAAATATTAGCAGCCCCTTATTTTTCGCTTTTACCCTCCCGCTAGTTTTGAAGAATTGGTTCGTTACATGTTTCGAGATCATGTCATAAAACACCTCGAAAATATCAAATGTAGCAATAATATCGCAAGCAAAAAGCTCTGCAGGAAAAACAGCGCCGTCTATTGATTTCTTTGACTGCTAGTGCTAGATGCATGGTTTGGCCGTTTCCGGATAGATGTCACTAGTAGAACAGAATAGAAAGAAATTTAATTAAAAGCGAAGATATTTCTTTCTAATGTTAACAACCTCACGAGTTTATCGCTCAGTATCGTAAATAATGGACCCTGCCGCCCCCTTTAAGCAAGAAAATGCTGTGGTTTGGACCTGAAAACATCTAATTTTTAATTAGATTAGATGTTCAAATCTCATGGTGTGGCCGCCATCTAGCGGAATTTGCAGACATCTTGTCAACGGTTATTATTGCAACTATGATTTATGCTCACAATGAAAGAGTGGCGACAATTTTTTCTCATGAAAGCAATCCGGAGATAATAACAAACTGGCACCATTGCTCAATATACCTGTTTCTTTTGTGCGCGCAGAACTTTCTGTGCCATTTCTGTTTGATTTATTGAAATCCTATCCCTAATGAAAATCTTAGGAACCCTGTATACGAGTAAGCTCGGTGTGAGAATAAAACTCACTTTAGATAATCTAAACTTCTTTTTAAAATGTACATCGTCGTACTCCTCCAAAGGATTTGTTCTAGGACAAATAATTTTTGGTCTTCTTGATGCTTCGACAATGTCAATAATTTTGTCATCATTTTTATCCAGTTGATCAAAAATAAAGTCATCGGTCAAAGAAATTTTAAATAAATTTTTAATATCTATTTTGAGGTTAGAATCTTTCGGTAAATAGTAAACTGAAGTTTAACAAACAACCAGACCGCCGGTAACGGGTAAACCAAAGTTTGTTGGTAAACTGCACCTATAAAACGTAAAAAAAGTCGACATCCGTGGTTTAAACTGAAGTTTTACGTTTAATTATAAGTTATAAAATTACGCTTGTTTTTTTTTAGTTGCTCGTCTTAACCGCCACGTTTTGCCAAGTCCGCACCAGTGATTTTGAAGAGGAAGAGAACGAGGAGTCGCCCGAATTTCACAAGAATTATACTACACTGCTGTACGGTGATAGAGTGAAAAGGAGTCCGAAAAAAAACTTCAGACATAGGAACCATCAAAGTCATATTATTGATCATCTAGAATTGGGGTAAGCTAAAACTTATAAATACTCTGGTTATTGAAGTTGTTTGAAATGCTTCTGTTATGAAACAGTGCCCTATGAAAAAGCACCTGACGAAAGAGCGCCATGCTAAAAAAGAGCCCGTAACATAATTACCAATGGCGCAGCCAGTAATTGACTTGGGGGGGGGTTCAGGATAAATAAAAAAAAATTTAAAGTAGGGGGGGGTTAACCCCAACTCCCCTACCCCCTCGGTGAGCCACTGTAATAACGCCTTGACAAAACAGCGCTGCAACAAGACACCTCCTTACAAAGAGCAGGGACAAAACGTCACCGCGAGAGTAAAAAATGTTAATTTTATGTCGAGAAGTAGGTATCCAATAAAATTTAAAAAGTGAGCGTATTTTTAATAACCCTTTATAAAAATAGCATTTTTGGAAAAACAACTAAAGCTACTTTGTGGCTATAGAATAACGATAGCAATATATTTACTCGTGCGGCGATGTTGCGTTATTTTCGCTCTTTTGTTGCACCGTAGAACGCTTATTTGTAATCGCTTTTCTGTCGCGAGGACTTTTGGAGAGCGCTGTTTCATTACAAAGCACGTTTTAACAGATCGAAATATATTGTTGATGAAACGAGGCTTCTTTAAAAGTATTATTGCCTGTCGAAAAAATATCCGATGAACATCGTAGTATCCGAGGGGTGGCTCGGTAATGCCTTTTTGTATGCAGGCTAGGGGAATTACCAGAAAGTACCGATAATTACCTAGGGATTACAAGGAAGTAGCAGGAATTACTGGGAAATACTAGAAAATACCAGAAAGTACCGGAAATTGCTAGGAATTACTGCGAAGTAATTGGTAAGTATAGAGGAGTTACAGGGAATAGCATAATACATAACAGTTCACTAGTTCTTGAGATATTTAAGATTTTGAAAGTAATCTAGAATAAAGAAACACTGGGAAGTCATGGGGAATTACTGGAAATTACTAGGAAATACGAGGAAGTACTAGGAAGTATTAGGAATTATCAAGGAAATACAGGGAAATATACCAGGAAATACTGGGAAGTACCTTGAAAATTTGGCAATTACTAAGAAAAATCGTGGATCGAGCCACCCCTCGGTAGTATCTGTGTGTGTTTCAAAAAAAATCATGTTTACTCTGCAAAGTTGATTTGTGTTTTTTTTTACTTTCAAGCAACGAGATAGGAAGAAGGAATACTGCTGGGTAAGAATAAGCCCGCACGTTTTTTACGAAGTTTTTCAGGCACGTGTTTTACAAATGAGCAGTTTTAGATTGAATTTATAACAACAAATCCCTTATCCCTGGTTGCCAAGTTACTAGCACGTAATTCCGTTGTATCAAGGGTACCGGAGTGTGGCACATAAAGTCACGCACGATACATCTTGAAATTGGCAATGGAATTATCTTGTAGCATGTTTTGAACATCCTCAAAAAACAGCTTTTTTGGATATAACTAAACGTATATATGTCTTTGATAGAAAGTAATATGCTTTCTGTAGCAATAAATATTTATCTTTAGTAATATTCCATTTTTTTTTGTTAAAATACTTTATATGTATTTCTTTCTATCAAAGAAATGTTAGGTAGACCATAACCAACCAACCCTTGTTTTGTGTCAAAAGAATCGTTCTCTTATTATCATTCCTAGATCATTTTGCTTAAACTCTCTAATAACCGAACATTGAATAACTGCATAGTGCCCACAAGACTGCATGCGGCTTATAGGTACAAAGAATTTTGGCTTTAGATTTTTTTTAATTTTCATTATTGACGCCCAAACCAATAAAGGAAGTTTTTGTACGGTACAAACTTCTGTTAATCCAGCGAACCAAATTCACTAATCAATAGGGACAGAGTCATTTGATCAAACTGACGATTTAAGTAACTATCTGCAAATTACATTACATTGACTTCCTTGTCACCGTTGCGAAAAAAATATTTTTGGCACTCGAGTACAAAGAAACTTTTTTTTTGCACTACGGCACAAAAAATTCTTCCGATATTCGGCACTGTCTGATTTAAACTACTGTCAAATAATAGAATTCTTCTTCTTCTTCTTCTTCTTCTTCAAGTGTCCAACGTTGGCTATCATCAGTGCGATCTGTACCCTGGCCACTGCTTTTCTGAAAAGTTTCGTAGTACTAACTACTAACACCATACCATTGTCTAAGATTTTGAAGCCATGATATCCGTCTACGACCCGGACCTCTTCTTCAATTTTGCTTTTTTTTATCAATTTTAAAAGTTGGTCATTTCTCAAAGTATGGCCAAAATATTTCAGTTTTCGTTTTTTGATGGTAAATAAAACTTCAAGATCTTCTTTTATTTTAAGAAAAACATCCACATTAGTTACTCTGTCCATCCAAGATATTCTTAGAATTCTACGATAACACCACATATCGAATGCCTCTCACTTTTTACACATGGCCTCAGTCACTGATTTTATTTTAATAAAAGATGATCTGGGCTGTTCAATTCTTGCACGAACTTCTTGCATGTTGTTGATTCAAGCGTTTGACTTGGATATGACCAACCATTTTGTTTTTCCAACATTTAAGTGGAACCCGAATTGCGAATTTTTGGCAGTAATCTGATTCAACAACTCTTGCAGGCCTTCCAGCGTGTCTGTTGATTTTAATGCCTTTATGGTTAGGCCCTCTTCGCCGTTATGAAGTGCAGTTTCTTTTGTTTTGGTACTATAGATATTAAACAACATCGGAGACAATATACAACCTTGGCGCACACATCTACTTGTTTGGACCTCTTCGGACAGTTGGCCATCAACCTTTATCTGAGCCGTCTGATTCCAGTATAGATTGGCTGTTAACTTTAGATCTCGGTCATCTAGACCAACTTCTTTTAGCGATTCTATGAGCTTTTCGTGTTGGACTCAATCAAACGCTTTCTCATAATCTATAAAACAGGCATATTTCGTGTTGGACTTAATCAAACGCTTTCTCATAATCTATGAAACAGGCATATACTGGCACCGACACATCCCTAGACCGCTGCTCAAGACTTGAATGCCAAACAGGGCCTCTTTTGTCCCGAAACCACTACGAAATCCAAAATGCGTGTCGCCCATAAAATTCTTCTATGGATAATCTTTAGAAATATTTTTAACATATGGCTCATTAGGCTGATGAGGCGGTAATCACTACACCTCTTTGCTGATTTTTTTTTAGGTAGAGGAACAAAGGTTGATTTTAGCCAGGCATCAGGGATTTTACCGCTGCGATAAATCAAGTTTAATAGTTTGACCAGCGTATTTACCGAATCTTCGTTTTTTATTAACTTTAACACCTTGGTGTATACTCCGTCTTGCCCTACCGTTTTTTCTGTTTTTAGCTGAAGATACTGCGTGTTGTATATCTATGGCTTGGTTTGAGAATTCTTCTGGCTGGATTGGTTATCGGGAAAGAGATGTTCTATGTAGCTACACCATTCTTTTAGTTTTTCTTTGGTATTCGGTATCTTCTCTCTTAATTATGATAAAAGATATATATTAAACCATTCGTTTGTTGTGATTTTTGAAAGAGAATTGTTTGTAGATTTCCCAGTGTCCCATCCCAATAAAAAAAACAGGCCCTTACAACAAATTTTAACTCTCTTCAGAGGCCATTTCAAGTCCCCTCCCTAGTTGCTAAAAATCGCCCTATTCTCTTTTAGGATCCTGCCCTACTCGCACGAACACGTGTTCCTGTACGAGCCCGGTAGGCACCTGCCCCCCCGCGACAACCAGCGCTTGCTGAAGGACGAGTGGCGCAACGGGGCGGGAAGCGAGTGCTGCCCCTCGGTGAGGGACATGATCGAACCGGAAGGAGGCAGGAACGAGCGAGGCGAGTACGTCGAGCTCTACAAGGACGACACCTATCGGCAAAGGTACGTTCCCAGATAGCTCACGAGAACGCTTTATGGCTTGTCAAGTCAGGAATTTATCAGAACGTATTTAATAAAAATGTTCGTCATAAGAAATATTCATCATAAAATCTGCAATTTGTTAAACCAATTTTTTATCCGAACCTTATTTCTTAACTCAATAACATATTTGAAATTTATAAGATCCATTTTTAATGGAACCATTGTTCATCTAACTCATTCAATATCAAACTCGTAAATTGTAAAACCCATTTTCGAACAATTATTTTTCAAAACTGGAATGCGTAAGACCCTTTGTTTATCAGAAAGTTCTTAACTGGAATGCAAGTGACATCTATGCACAAACTATTGAACTACCTGTACAAGTATGCGCGCGTAGCACCGTCAAATGCATCGAAACGCAGCGCCACCTGCGTGTACGCCTCCCGTTCATGTGTTATTGGCGAATCGAATGCGCAATCAATTTAGCAGAAACTTCTGATAAACAGCCGGTCTTACGATTTCCGGTTTTGAAAAATAATGGTTTGACAAACTGCGGGTTTTATTAAAAATGGGTTTTACAAATTACGAGTTTGGTATTGAATGAGTTTGATGAACGATGGTTCGATTTTTATAAATTTCGAATTTATTATTGGATGGGTTTGAAGAAAAAATTGGTTAACGAATTGCAGTTTCTATAGTCAATGATTTTATGATTAAACTCTCTTTTATCACAGTGCTTTTATTTAACGGGTTTGATTTTGCACATTCTGATAAATTGTGGGCGTCCGCACACGATGTCTAAGAGACGTCTTGTTTTGGTCTGATTTACGCCAGAACATCTTAGGACCTCTTTTTTGGGACGTCTTTGGGTCGTAAATCTTATTATCGTCTTTCCTAAGACATCTTTAAATATTTATACCTTGATGCCTTAAAGACGACTATTGATATCCACTTAATTTGGTTAAACAATGCTTTTAGCGGCCTTTGGGACAAGGTTTTAAAAAAGCTAAAGGCGAATCGTTAATGATTGATGAAAAAAAAATTTGGGGCCTCCAACTGGAGGCCCAGTGCCTACCAACTATTTTTTTCAAATAAGAAGGTACTATTTGTGGCACTTTTTTGGAAAGCTTGTTAAAAACAAATTTAACGCACTGGTTTTTTTTACATCTGTCAACCAATATGTCAAAAATTTAAAAGAAACGTTTTTTGTCAAACATAAGAAACCGATTTCAAGAGGGCAGAACTGTCCACCGAAAGCAAAGCACCAGTTACGAAAGTTACTAGCCCAGAGGAAGACCAAGAAGCAATCAATATTCTGCTTGGGATATCATCCGTTTGCCAAAGCGAAAGAACTAAAAATTGAATCAATTTTCCAGGATCCATAACAACATTAGGCAGGAGGATTAAACGTTCGAGACTAAGGTGTCGCATTGAGGCAAAAAAACTTAAACTAAGTGAGGAAAAGAAGCATTCTCGATTAATTTTTGCGTTGAATTATTCTCTGAGGGTAGAAGAATTTTGGCAGCAGGTGGTTTTCACAGATGAGAAAATCTATAGGTCCAACAGCGATAAAAAACAAATTCCGGTTTCTCGACCGCCAAGAACCCGATACGAAGAACGATATATTGCTCGAAACGAAGACCGGGCGGGAAGATTTTCGGTAAATGTTTGGAGCTGGATATCGGCTAGAGGACATGGCGCTCTATTTAGAATTAATGGTCGGTTTACAGCCGAATTTTGTGATGTAATGCTTCCAGAGGTGAGAGTCCTTTATCCAGTTCATTTTGTATTCCAACAAGATAACTGTCCTGTTCATTCGACCAGAATTGCGCAACGATGGATCCAGGATAATAATATCAATCAAAGTTTTGCCTTGGCCTACAAGCTACTGGAAGTTTTTCCTTCTTCTTGCTTTTTTCATAAAATCAGCTAGTCGAATAGAACAATTACTATGTAGCTTTTGTTTAGTTAATAAAACAGTTTTATTTCTTTGAAATGTGTGTTATTTTAGTGGCCATATATTTTAAATTAGTAAAAATACACAAGTGTATATATGCCAAAAATATAAACTAAAATGATAAGTCAAAAAGTCAGTGTTGCACAAAGGAAAATATAAAATATCATATTTGCAGCTACCTTCTGCTGAGCCAGTTTTATGTGGAGAGAAGTGTATATATTGCTCTAGTTACTAAGCCAAATAAAAAAAATACCAGGTAAGGACATTATTGGGGATCCATTTGGATTTGAGGGCCCCACTAAAGGCCCAGGGCCTACTCATGAGAAGGTACCACTTGTGGCATCTTTTTGGAAAGCTTGTTCAAAAAGAAATTCAGGTAAATAATTTTTTTTGACATCTGTCAACCCATGTGTTAAAAATTTTACGCCAATAATATCCTTGTGTGGTAAACTCTTTATTTCACTTAGTAAATAGAGAAATATGCAGTTTATTTTGAAGCTAAAACAATTGACAAAAAATAGATTTGGTAACACATAGGTTAACAGATGTTAAAAAAAAATATTTATTCGAATTTCTCATTTAACAAGCTTTCCGAAAAGGTTCCTGTGGCCCTCATGAAAAAAATTTTGGTAGGCCCTGGGCTTTCAGTGAGGGCGCCAATAATGTCCTTGTGTGGTATTTTCTTTATTCCGCTTGGTAAACAGAGAAAGGTTGACAGATGTCAAAAAAACTAGTGCGGTAAATTTCTGTTTTAACAAGATTTCCAAAAAGGTGCTAAAGTGGTATCCTCTCATTAAAAAAAAAATAGTCGTTAGTCCCTGGGCCTCCAGATGGGGCACACCAAATTTTTTTTATCATGAGCGGGAAGTCCGTAAAAAATCATTAAAGATTCGCTTTTAGCTTTTTTAAAACCCCTTCCCTAAAGCCGCTAGAAGCCCCGTTCCATTTAAAGAATCCACTCTGTATACGTCGGGAAGAAAACATCTGTGAAATTTTTTACAGTGAAATGTCGGCGTTTCAGCGTTATATTTGTTTTTTTTTGTTTTTTGTCATGTAAAATAATCAAAGATCAGAAGTTTAGCAAAAACTGCTTATTCAGATTTTATATGTTTTCTATGCGGTATGTGAAACAAACTTTTAAAAACCAAGACAAATCTTATAAGGAAAAAAAAAATTTCTATCAGTTTTTACGAAAAGTAGAATCTTATAAAACCCTATAAAGCCGCATAAAAAATCACCAACTCTCATGAGATCCTATGAGGTTTTTTTAATAGAGGTGGCTTAAAAGGGCAACAGACCGAAAAAGCTTTTTATTAAAGAGGCGAACATTATAAACAAGTTTTATTTAGGATTGTAAATATTAAAAATTAAACTTTTTGGTAATATAATGTGATTCATTTTAGACAAGTGACGAAGTTAGAAAAGAAAAGTAAAAAGAAGTTTAAATGTCCACAAGTGAATGGCTGGAATTGTTCTTACGAAGCACGTCTTAAAAATGTTTTATTAGACGTCTTTAAGACGTCTTGCAAGGCGTCGTTAAAACGTCTTGAAGGCCACGGACATAGCCCTCTTAAATACGTCTCTCGGCTGTCCGTCCGTCTCCTACAGCTAAAAGTGGTCGGCTTTTAGACTACTTTGTGCTATCTGGGTTTTCTATACAATTTTTATACAGAGTGGGCCTTAAAAGTGGCCACGGGTTGATTCTATATCAGTAGGTATCATAAATAAACAGCACACTATGCACTGCTTTTTTAATACCGACGAAATAAGGTGCTAACTACACGTTTGAATTGTAGGTTCCACGAGCTACTCTGCCATAAATCCGTCGTAGACAAACCCTGTCGATTTATGGATAAAAAAGTCCACATGAAGTCCAGGTGTGTTCAAGTCTACAGCTACACCTATGCGCTGGTCAAAGACACACCAGATCATCGGAGTAAGAAACTGCCCACGTTTCCTGGACAGGTAAAAAAATAAACCTTTTGATCCAAAAGTTCTATGCATCTTAAAAAAAACCGTTGGGTTTTTTTATTGAGACACTTTATGTTTTTTTTTTCATTTAACATAAACAAAAAACCCATGATACATCGGTTTACAGACAATAGATATAACTTTTTCTGCAACTACAAAAAACCTTTATCTATTGTCTGTAAAAAGAAAAAAACTATGGGGTTTTTCGTATACCAAGTTTTTGCATAAAATAAAACTGAAACTGAATTTAAGTGAACCGGATTTCGTTATCTTTTCGTCAATTTTGTTGATGTTAAATGTCAAAAAAAAAACATTTTGTGACAATCCAAGATGCCGGACGCCTTAGAAAATTTTTGTGGTTGCAAAAAAATACACAAAGTGTCTCAAGAAAACCCAACGGCTTTTTAAGATGCATAACCCTGCCAAAAAAACCTCATAAAAGATCATAGCAAATAACAGATAAAACATCATAAGTCTTCATAATATATACTCATACAAAAATTATGATAGATGACAATTCCTCATAAAGATTTATAAGATTTTATAAGATCTACGTGTAATATTCCAAAAAAAAATTACAGCTCATCTTCCTTAGTTGTAGTAGTAGTAATAGTAGTAGAAGTAATGTAGGAAATTAATTCACGTAATTCACTCAAACTAAACTATAACCCAACCTAAACTATAAACTACGACAACCTAACCCACTATTACAATACAATAACACTACTTGTGTTTGCACAATATCTACATATCTAATAGAAAATTGTTATCGTATAAGTACTTATTTATCGCCAGGAGCTGTGGGAGAGAAACTATTTTTTACAAGCTTTTATTTAACTTGCAATATATCTATCTATGTAAGGAACAAGATATGTTTGTTCGAGTGGAATCTTGCAACTTAATTTTGACCAACTTCCCGACATTCGATCGGCTTTAAATTTGGCATGCTTATATAGTTACGGTGACAACACAAGCATCCCTACTCGAAAGCGGTGGAGTGGCAGTTGAAATACGCCCGATTTCGTTGAAATTAGGTGTGCCGGGACACTTGGGGATGGAGATAACGAATTTCCATTCAGATTTTGAAAATTCTATCTTTTGCTAACCAATTTTAAGTAACTTATACACATCCGATTGCTTTCAAATTTGGCATCCCCCCTACGAGCGAAGTGGAGGGGAGAAAACACCTAAGTTTGTCCGATTTTAATTAAAATTGGTATAGGGAGGCTTTTGGGGATAAGGAATATGAATTTTTGATCCAATTTTAAAAATTCAATATGGCGGATTCAAGATGGACGATTTTCGGTCATGTTTTGCTAACCAATTTTAACTGACTTATGCATATCCGATTGTGTTTAAATTTGGTATGCGTTTATAGTTTTGGTGAAAATACAATAATATGGTATTTTCAGGTACCCACCTCCCTCTAACGAGGGAAGTGGAGGGGGAAAAAGATGTTTGTTCGATTTCAATCAAAATTGGCATCCATGGGTTTTTAAGGAGGGGGATTATGAATTTTTGATAAGATGGGATCATGGGTCAAAAAATATTTTTTTGTAGAAGTCAGTAAGTATACTAACTATTGCTTTTTTTAATTAGTTTTCAGGGAGTCAAAAAACTGATAAAAATCAGGTGTGTTTTTTATGAGTTTATATAAATGAGGTTTTTTGTCAGGGTGGGCACGTAAAAATATATAAAATGTGTTAAGTTTGTCTGATTATATAAAATCTATTTAAAAATTGTTTTTATCAACTCCTAGAAAATTATAAATGTTCATAGAAATCTGTCAAATTCTATGAGTTTGCCTGATCATAAAATATCCCAAAATCTCATGAAAAAACGATTTTTTACAAAGTCTTAAAACATTATAAAAAAAGAAGGATGTAATCATAGAAACCCAGAAAATGTTATGAGTTGGTTTGACTATAAAATCTGTCAGAATACTATAAAAACATCCGTTTATATAATCCCATAATACATCATAAAAGAAAAAGAATGTAATTATAGAAACCCATAAAAATGATGTTTCGGTTTGATTATAAAATCTTTTAGAAAATCGTGCTTTTATAAAACCATAAAATATGTCAAAAAAAATGTCTGAACTTACCAAATTACCAAACCCACATAAACTCTTAACAAAATCAAAGACATAGGTAGTTTTTTATGAGGTTTTATGCGGTTTTTTTTGACAGGGAAAACTTTTGGACATCCGCCCTTTTGATTTGATTGATTTTTGATAGATGTAATTTTTGACATATTTGCAAAAATTCTATTTCATTACCTTTCCAAAAATCTTTTTTGCGTTAAAATGCGACAATAAATAAAAAATTGGCATTAAAACAAAATAGTCCGGTGTTTTGTGGTCCACCCTATATATTATTGCTAATGGTATAATAATACCACGGCGTTTTGTTGTAAATGAAACCCACAGTTTTCTTATAACAGAATTGTTAAAAATGGTTGAAAAAATAAAATATTAAAATATGATGAGTATCCCACACACTGGGTAACCCGCACAACTTGGGGCTCATCAGTGGTTCCAGTGGTCACCCTCACCAAACAGCATTCACCTTCAACATCCACATTGATTTTAACTTTAAACCACTCAACTTTAAATCACTCATAAATGAGCGTCGTTCCGCAATTTTACGTATTTCACCTGATCGATTTCATCTCAACCGAAAAGAATGTAAAAAGAAAATTTAATTGGATTTTTTTCAGTTGAATTATTATCAATTCAATATTTTTCGTCTTTTACAGGGCAGCAGTAATATAAGTTACACCCTTGACTACATCCGGATAGGCAGTGGCTGTACGTGCGTGGTACAGCCGAATATACCGCCCAAAACAAAGCGCAAGCGCAAACCGCTTAAGGAGCATGCGCACAAGAAAAAGCACGAATTGGACGAGAGAGACATAGATATGGAGTACGAGGAGGGAACAGACGAGGATAGGAGATAGGTGTGGAGAGGGAAATAGGGTTAAAGTCAAATTAGTAAAGAGCAAAAAGTTAAAATTTTACCAAGTTTTATAATATAATATTATAAAATTATTGTGGCTGGAAAGTTTTATAGATATATATACAACAGTTAAAAATTCCTTTTGATAACAATTTTTTAACAATTTTGTTATGTACAACCGGGCGTAAAAGTGCACGTTCAGAGGTACTTTAACCTTAAACTTCTAAACCTCGGTCAAAAACAGATTTAACGCCCTTAGTGTGTAACAGCACTAGGCTAACGCCTCAGGTTGTTATTAGCACACTGCGAGCGGGGTACTTTTTGACCTTGGTGTATAAATAACTGCTAAAGTTTTACTAAAGAAAGTGCAAAAAGTGTTTCGCCAATCATAAATCTAAGTAAAAAAGTACAGCTTTAACGCCCGCAGATTGTAAATAACAGTCCGATGCGTTAGCCGAGAGTTGTTACATGCTGAAGGCATTAAAGCTGTTTTTAAGCGAGGTAGACATTGCTCAAAAAAATCAAAAGATTAACTTGAGAAGTCACCAAAGGATTGCACGATTGTTAAACTACTACTTCACGCTTGAAAGTGCGTGCGTTAAAATGCAATTTTACGCCTGGTTGGTCATAAATCATCTTTTAAAACGAATTCTCATAATGGGTGTTACCATGCAAATAAGATTTTAGTTAGTCGATACAGACAGTATTATTTTAACATGCTTACCTCATTAATAAAGTTAACTTTAATCTTTTCCTATCTAATCCTAATTTGACTTAAGTTCTATTTCCATTATTTAAGTTAAGGACTGAGCAATTAACAAAGGACTTTATTTAAATATAAGTTTATACAGTGCCATACCAAAGCAAATTTGTTTATAAAGTGACCCGTATTTTAAGTTTAGATAGTTAGTTATTTTTATAAAAGAAGAGATAATATTTTAGAAAAATTAGGTTTACAGGAGACTTGAACTTGACTAAATAAGGACGTCTAGAAAACAGAAATTTTGTGGCTGGGCTGTAATATACAATATTTCTAGCGACCTTAAAGAAAAACTTTTTTCCCAGAGCCAGACCGAGGATTAGGCAAAAATGCTTTTGATTTCAGGGATACAAAAGTTAGTTAATTGTAGATTGTACCTACTTTTTTCTGGGTTTTTATTTTCCTGTATACCTAATTTATTTGCAAAACAATTATTTAGTATAGTTTTTTAAGTATGTTGTCTTATATTTTTGTGGACCTCAAAAATATAAGAGAATCTAGGGACCGTTTAATTTTTTTTTGGCCTATCCTGACGAGCAATTCATAAGTTTTGAAAGAATTTGAAACGGTCTCCTAATTAAGATTTTTCTTCGAATTTTTTTTACCAGATCGAGTTTTCGTCATTCCATAATTTTTACGGTTTGTTATAGATACAAAGGTATGTATTAATTTATTATGCTTTTTTATGTTACAATGTGTCAATCAATACGTAGATACTAAATAACGAAGCGCAGCTACCGTGTTGTTTGCGTTCGTGTTCTAAACAATAAGAAATTTGAATATTTAAAATAAAAGCTATAAAAAGATAATTAAAAGAAGGTTGCATGTCTTTTAAAAGTTGGTACTCATTGGTTACGCTTTAAAAATTAGTCTACTTTACAAAATCTATATGTACTTTTTTTAGGTCACATTTAGTCCCGAAAACTTTTTATTTAAGAGTTCTTAAAGGGATGAATATTATTTCTAGCAGGCTCGTATCCACCAACGCAAAAATTTCCCGATCAGGCTTTAATTCGTTAGTAATCGGTGTTTAGAATGTGGTGTTTTACATTGAAACTTTGTTTGACCAGACTCATTCCAAACTCCGATTAGTTTTAATCTTAATCGGATAAATTTCACGTTGGTGGATATCAGTGGCGGACGCAGGGGAGTGGGGAGCGGAAAGGCGATCGCCCTCCTTCCCGTTTTTTGAGCATTTATTTAAAAAATCGCCGGTTTTTCATAAAAACAGTTTGATAGTTTTAAAAATTTTCGCCTGCGGCGGCCTATTGGGTCGAAAGTTACATTAATTTTAGAACTTTTGCATAAAACGTTTTCTTTGCTTTTACAAAATTTTGACCTCACGCCCCCTTTTTGGGAAAGCTGCGACCGCCACTGTAGATATAACCTCCCTTTAACTTAAACTTTTTTGGTGGTTCCTGTTAATAGAACTAGATAGAATATTTTTTGCTGAACAAAAGGCTAGTTAATAAATACACGAAAAGATAAATACACGTTAAACGAAGAAAATATTGGCTTATGAAGATTTCGAATCAGAGAATTTCTATTTTATTTAAAACTATTTTATTCCTGTCCTAAACCAAGGATATCGTGTCATTGTCATACGCTTTTTTCGAAATAAAATGTTTTAAAACCGAGGAGTTAATGCTATTATATTTTTGTTTGCGTTATGTAACTCTTAGAGGACTGGGTTGGTCAAAAAGTATTGTTAAGAAGGCGGCGGGTCTGAGGCAGCTTTACGATTGCTTTAAAAATGGGGGGGGGAAAGGTTAAAATCTTCGTTATTTTTAGATTACGTCCCTTCGCACCACATAAAACACTCAAATCCCTGACAACGTCATGATTGGTTAAATCAGACCGTATTTAATAAAAATTTTCATCGTAAGAACCAATATTTTATCCGAACCTTTTTTGTTCAAACCCACTCAATGACAAATTCGAAATTTATAAGATCCGTTTTTAATCGAACCATTGTCCATCAAACTCATTCAATATCAAACTCGTAATTTGTAAAACCCATTTTTAGTAAAACATAGACTTTGTCAAACCATCATTTTTCGAAACCGAAATTCGTAAGATCCGTTGTTCATCCGAAATTTGTTCTTAACTGGAATGCAAGTGACATATCTATATACAAACTATTGAACGCTACCTGTACGTTAATGTATTTATTGGCGAATGCGCAATCAATTGAACAGAATTTTCTGATAACCAACGGGTCTTACGAATTCCGGGTTTGAAAAATAATGGTTTGACTAATTCCGGGTTTAGTTATTAAAAATGTGGTTTACAAATGACGAGTTTGATATTAAATGAGTTTGATGAACAATTTAAATTTGTTATTGAATGGGTTTGATAAGGTTGGGTTAAAAATTGCTTTAACTAATTGCAGTTTATATGGTGAAGGATTTTATGATTAAACTTTGTTTTATCATTATATAAAAAAGTACTTTTATTTAACGGGTTTGATTTTGCAGATTCTGATAAATAGTGGGCGTCCATGTTTCGATGTATATATTATGTATATCACTTACTTTGTTTATACGGGCCTCTTAAATTGCTTTTATATAAGGACGGTTTAAAAATTTGGTCGAAAACACCACTAAAACCGGTTCAAGTACTAATTCGATTTTATGTTAAAGCGACTTAAGAAAGTTGTTTTAAACCTATTTTAAGGTCGGTAAAAACGCTGTAGCACATTGCTTTCATCCTAAAGAGATACTCAACTCTAGTTTTACCAAAAAATCTAATGTTAACTTAGTTGTTGCATTGGAGCTCGCCAGGATCGGGGCAAGCACCCAATATGTAGGGCCGGAACCACTCCTAGGAACAACCAAGAGGCAATTGCAAAGTCGACTCAACAACAGGAACAGGATGCAGACAGACCAAGAATTTTGTGAAGGGCCCGGATGTAGCCAGACAAGAATGGCTCCTGGGGAGATCGCGAAGGGACGCTGGTCTCCTGACAGGTATCATAACAGGTCACAACCGACTAAGGAAGCACATGACCCGGATCGCGGTGGAGAATGACTCGACATGCCGGGCCTGCGGGCGGGCAGAAGAGACATCTCGACACGTTATAGCGAACTACGAGGCATACCAGAGGACGAGATATCAGGTGTTCGGTTTCCCGATCCTGGATGAGGAGGACCTGCACACGCTCAAATGGGACAAAATACTGGACTTTGCAAAAAGAACAGTGAGACCAAATGAGCAAACTGCCAGACCAGTGGTGCAGCCGGTGGATTAGGGGCAGGCTCGGGGTAGGGCAGAAAGGTAGGGAGGCCTACTTGCCAGGCTTCGCGCCGCCCCTTCTCTACTACTACTACTACTACTACTAGTTGTTGCATTTGTTTTCGGACGTATAAACCTTTGGAGAAAGCGATCTTATTTAAAACCGTCCATACATAAAACCGTTTTTAGGCGTGTATAAACGTAATAAATATCATCAAAAATCGAGAAAATGCCGCTGCAACTTTCCGAATTTCATAAAGCTCAAATTTTAGTTTAAATGGACTGTGGTTTGCTCATTTTTTAAGTAAGAATTCATTATGGGAGAAACAGGACTAAGACAAAAACCAGTTTTAAGAAAAATAAACTGTCCGTCGAAAAGGAGGCATAATTAGGCCAACATGCAATCAAGTTTCCAAAAAATAATCCGTTTGCCAAAGCAAAAAGAAACGAAAGTTGAATCGAATTTTACAGGAAAAAAAAGGAACAAATATTAGGTATTTCTTTTGTTAAGTTGATCCGACCTTTTGGTTGACTGAGCTAGTAGCTTTCGTCAAACTGGTACCTTCCTCACGAGGGACAGTACCTTTTTCTTAAAATCGTTTTTTTTATGGTTTCTCTCGTAGACTTATCGCTTCTTTCATAATAAACAGCTAGCTACTTGTCAAAAAGCCCAACTAATTCGTAGTTTTCTTTCTTATTTTTTTAGTTAATAAATTGTTTGCATTTTAAGTATTTATTTTTTATTTTTAGTGGCCTTAAACTGGGTTTATGCAGGCAAATAAAAATTAAAATAAAAATAACAAATAGAAAATTAAAATTGACATAAAAAATAATTTTGATTTATACAGCCAAATAAAAATAACTTTGAACCAAACAAAAGTTACTGACATCAATAATTGAAATAATTAAACTAAACTACTGTTTTATTGAATAATATCTGCCAAAAACAAACCAAAAAATGCAAAAAACATAAAAAAAAAAACATCCATTGAAAGTGCGGTTATGTACGTCAATGCATGGGGCTTGCGCAAATCCGTTTTCAAATAAAAATAAAAATAGAAGTTAAAAGTTGCACATCTTTTTATTTTTATTTCTTATTTTTATTTCTGCTATATAAATGTCTACACTATTCCCATAAACTCAACTTTTGTTTTAACATTAATTATTTTATTTGTATTTTAATTTTAATTTTTTACTTGTCAGCATAAATTGAGCTTTACGTCTTGTGTTAGTAAAAAATAACCAAAATGTCTTCTTATAAAAAGTTCATATGTCAGAAAGTTAGTGTTGCACTAAGAGCAAATTAAAAAATTAACTTTATTAATTAATACCTACTTATAATAAAATTAAAAATTGTTGAGGCAACTTATTAGAATAAATAATTATTGTTATTATTATACACGTTATGAGGCCAAATAAGTAAATCAAATTAAACAAAATGGATGCTTAAAAGTTTTTGAAAAATATACCTATATTACTTTACTTTTACAGAAAATATGTTACAACAAAATTAGTATTACTTTGAATCTGATTGTATGTTTGTGTTTTAATGTATTTTTGTATATATTTTTTTAAATTTTGTGCTCGTTTTGTCTTATTTATTACGCAATCGTTTGTACATAAAAATTAAGCTTTTAAGTATTTTAGTTATATTTCTTGTAATTACCTCACGACATGATACCGTTTTAGTTAAAAAAATATTTTTACTTTTTTACCTACTTTTTAATCAAATTATAGCCAAGTGTCCTAATGTATGTTTTATACATATAGTTTTAAGTTAGTATGTGTTTTTTGTGTACATTTATTTATTTCTAAATTTTATAAGTTTTAAAAATTATTTTCTGTACATATATTTTACAGATAAATTATATTATAATATTGCAATATAAATACTAAAAAAATATTGACAAGGCCAAAATAAAACTAACAATAAAAAAACTGTTTTTCTTTTCATTTTACAACTTTACAACATTTTTTAACTTTGGGAGAGAAGTGATAAAAAATTTTTAAAAACACATTTTATTTTAAATTTTAGGCAAAGAAGTTTTAATTAAACAAATTGGTACCTTACTTTAATTTTAATAAGGAAAGCTACTAAAACCCACTTTGTTAATAAATACACTGCGATACGCATCATAAAAAGTTGTCGCAGTTCGCAGTAGTGGTTCAAAAAAAGTAAAATGGGCCTTATTAGGAGGCAAACAAAATCCAACATTCTTATCAAAAATCCACAAAAAAACTAATTAATTTTCTAATTTTTTTAAAGCAAGTCCCCCTCCCGTTTATTTGACAATGAATATGTTAAGAAAAAACGAGCCGCAACAAGAGGTCAGTTCGATTTATTAATTATGCCTTTTGCTAATTATTATGAAGACGAGAGGTCGGGTCAGGTTGAGCTTGAGGCAGTAACCATGTTTATATGCGCCTTAAACCGGTTTTATGTAAAGACGATTTTAAATAAAATCGCTTGCTCCTGGGTTTATACGTATTTCATTAAACTTCATTATAACATTGGGTTTATACGTCTCTCATTAAATTTCATTAAAAGTCAGTTTTAAAGGAAAAATAAATAAAACAACCGATTTTTCGGTAACAGCAAGTTAAGTATTCCTTTAGGTTGAAATCAATGCGCTAAAGCACTTTAAAAGTGTTAATGCTGACCCTTAAATCGGTTTTAATGGGATGAACCGCTTTCCTTAATCGCTTTAAAATAAAATCGTTTTAGGGCTTAAAACGGTTTTAGGGGAGTTTAGACGACAATTTTCAAACCGTCTTTATATAAAAGCGTTTTAAGAGGCCCGTATAAACAAAGTAAGTACGTGTCTAAAATCTCGCCCACCGCGCGGAGGATCTCGGGTTTAAATCCTGGCTAGGTGCATGAACATTTTGTGTTTGTTTGTAACTTTGTAAAAACTTGACCATTACTGGATGGAAAGTCCCATTAAAAAGAAAAAAATGTGCAAAAAAAATACCGAATTTTATTTTTATCTGGCAAGCCCTTCACCCGTCTATTTCAAAATTATTCAGGCGCCTTCTTCTAATTCATATGTAAACAACACAAGTCGAATGAAAGGAAACTATTAATTAATGAAATTACAATAAAAATAAACGAACTAATACGCCATACAAATGTTTCATTGATCATTATCATATTGTTATAAGCGATAATGACAATTATAAATCAATTTGCCCAGAGATGGACCTGAATCTTGATTTCTTTTATTGTATTTGCATTATTTTGAATAAGGGGCACCTTTTTTCATATCTCTACTTAAACAAGCGTAATGGGATTAACGCAAAAAAATAGTCGGTTTTGCAACTTGCAGCTAAATTATAGAAGTTTACATAACAGGCATGTTATGACTCAAGCAGCAATTTAACACACCAAAAAGGTAGATAATTTTTGAGTCCTTACGTCGTTGTGCAGTGACTGGAGTCGGAATAGTAATCGTTCTTGTTACGTCGTAAAATACGACCCAAAATGACTACACAAGCGCCCTCTTAATTATTGATTTTTTGGTAGTGTTTCACTAACCAAAATGTTGCCCATCTCAAACTTTGGGATTTTCGGTTACTAAAATGAACTTATTTTTATACACTTGGCAAACAAAAAATTATAATTCGATAATTACCGTTTATTAAATAGTATTTATATGAGCAAAATTTAAAAACGCAATTCGGTTTACTGACAAATATGCTTAGAAAAGGAAAAATATTGCTTTTTTTAATGTAAAAAAATGGATGCTACTAAAGCCCTCTTTTTAGAATTCCATGGTCAAATACCTATCTCGCCCGGAACATAAAACGTCTCCAAAATGCCATTTAATGTTGTTTGTAGTATTTTTTGCCGGTCACTTCGAACATAAACGACGGCATCAAAAATGGCGAATATTATGCCAATCCCAAAAAATACACGTAAATGGACTACAGTGAAAATGAACCACTTGCCACGACCGTTGGTTACTATTAACCCAACATGAGACTGGAAAACGCTTTAAAAATTTTGTCGATGACAGTTGTCAATCCCCATAACCTTACTTTTTATTCGATTTTTCTAAATAAATGGTCGGTAAAAATTTAGTTTTTTCAAATATGGCAGGACACTTCAAAGATCCTACTTCTTGGAAGCAAAAGCAAAAAGTATTTTTAGTGAGCGGCAAGAAGTAAAGCTGTGGATCAGACATTACTGTTTAAAGAGCACCAGTCTTTCTTTTTCGCCCATATAATTGTAGGATAATGTTATCTCTCTTTCAGGACCCTAATTCTTGGGCAGGGAACGACATAGATTTGTATCGAATGATCCCACGTCGAACGCTTTCGTATTCTTGAGCGGTGATCGCTCATTTCATTCTATCAAAAATTGAGTGTTCCCGCTCCCCGACTCCAAAGCCAGGGGTCGGTCATATTTTTTTCGAGGGATGGGATTATTCCCCGGAATTGATCTCTTCTCTTAAGGGATCGATCCTTCTCTCGAGATTCAAGAATTAGGCCCCTGAGCAGTTGAACCAGTGCGGCAGTGAAAGAGAATATAATACCATTAGTTCTTTTGGAAACTTTTCTTCTTCGCGAAGAAAAGGGTACTTAAGTTCGTCAAAACTCCGGCCGGAAAACGTCGAAAGACCGGCCAGAAACGTCGCAAGTTCACGTAATGTGAAAGTTGTTTAGACGTTGATACGTCGGCAGAACGTAACTAGAGTCTCATAAAAACGTCTATGCGACGTCACTGGTTTACTAGAAAATGCACCAACGCGTGACAGGTGTTGTTACTGCAGTATTATCCAACGTTAAAGCAACGGAACTTTGTCTTAATATGTAAGACCGTCTGAAGATGGCTCATTTATACACCCAAATTAACGTCCATTTAGGTGAAGTATGTGGTCATTGGTCAGAAAATTGTTGCTTGGGGATGATCATTAAACGCGAAGATGAAGTTTGAGACGCCAGCCGCAGGCAAACGTCTTGATTTATCTGAGTTAGTGTACTATACTTTACCTACGACCAATGAAAATGTCATTATAAATATGAGAAATTATTTAAAAAAATCAAACGCGAAAACTCTTAATTCAACAACCTTCATAACCTAAAGTTTCAATGAAGTTCTATCTAAAACGTCAAAACAAATAAGGTTACTAAGGGACTTCTTCTTCTTTTTAAATCTTTTTAAAAATAAGTTTTTTTTCTTAAAAATGCGTAATATGTCAATTTAACGAAACTTATTTTTGATTAGATACTAAAATTATATTGGATTTATTTACGTTTAATAAATATTTATTGTTTTAAGAATATAGAAAAATAATTCACATTTTTACGTCAATTAGTGCTCTTATAAAATAAAGTTTCACCGCTTATCACGCCATCTAGTGGTTTAAGTCTAAGCTTTATTATTATCCTAGGACAGTAAATGAGCTAGTAAAATCGTGTTGAGATGGTCGTAAAATTACTATTATTCGTTGGTCGCAAGTAAAAGTATTTTTATTTTAAAATGGTTTTTTGCACTAAGCACGATACACTTGCACTAAGCACATAAATTTTCTTATCTACCAGGCGTGGCTGAGATCATTCGTCTTACGACATCATCAGAGCCACTTTTGCAATAAAGAACAAGGTTTGTTTGAATGTTTGAGACAATGATGTAAATTGATGAGAAACTAACTTGGAAAAAACATGTAGAGCACATCAAAAATAAAATACTAAGTATGATAAATTCATTATTCAAGGCACGGCACATCTTTACCAAACATACCAAATACAAAATATATAATGCCTATTTTTTATCAATATTTACATATTTGTTGCCCATTTGGGGCACATGCAATAAAACATTGTTTAAAACAGTTAAAGTTTTACAAGTTTTAAAAATTCTCTTTCAATTTGATTACTCAAAAACTCTTTACAAAACTCCAAAACTTCACGACCTTAACTCCCTACTAAAAATTGAGCAATCAAAATACTCATATAAAATAATGAACAATATACAAAAAACCAACTCAAAAATAACTTACAAAACTGACATTCATAGCTATAATACTAGACGTGGAATTATTTTGTAAAAAAATCAAATTTAGTTATCGTTGTGATTAACCTGTAGGTATTCTTAGGTTAGACAATTAATTAATTTAGCTTAATCTATATGTGTTAGATATATTTTTAAGTATTTTATAGAAACACAAAAGTAATCTTAACTAATTATTATTACATTTTTGGCACAAAATATCAACCTTGTGTATGCGGAAACATGGAACATGTTTAGGTTATTTTACGTTATTTTTAGATAATTAATAAACTTTAAGTTACAATAATTTATTAACACTCTGGGACCAGTAAGTTTATTTACTGTTTAAGAGTTACTTTATTAGGAAATGTATTTATACTATTTTCTGAATTAAAGAATCTTTCAATAAAAATAAATTAGAAAATAACTCTGTTTTTTTGGACTTCCATTGTCTGTATTTTATTTATAAACGACGTTTTGATCAGTACAATCTGTGATTGTCTTCAGTTAATTTTAAGGAAGAAGGTGTTACAAACTAATCTATATAACATACATCAGTATGGTTAAAATAACGTAATTGAAAAGTTTTAAAGTAAAAAAAAATAAAAAAGAATTAAAAAATTACTTATAACCTATATAAAACAACGTGGACATCATATCGTATAAAAACAAAAATCACAAAGTCGTATTAAGTGTATATCTACTAAAAGCACTTAGTATTAGGTGGAAAATTTAACGAATCCGACATTAGACATTTAGGTTTGTCCTTGTTTTTAGCGTATCTTCGATGCGTACGTGAAAGCATCCTTAAAAGAGTTAAAGTTGTGCTTACAACGTACGACGTAACCAAACCAATTCTTGTTCAGTACTTCTATTTTCTTCCTTGTCGAAAAAAGTCAGAGGGGAATAGAATGGAAAACAGAAGGAGTAAAACTGGGGATCTGGCATTTATGAAAACTCACCGATAACAAAATGGTTAGGATACGGTAGCTGCGTACGAATACTTCAAAGGAGGTCGTAGAGATAGGTGAGAGCTCTGCCAGAGTCGCTTTTGTACGACGTATCCGTTCTGAGCATGCGCACTGAGATACGATTCTATTTGTGCAACTTTAAGTGTCTATTTTGTTCTGTTTCTTGTATTTGACTTCAAATTATTTTCTATTTGGTTTTGATCAGTGCCTAAATCTTGAGCAAAAATACAAATTTTCTTTGTTGAGAAGAAACGCGAACTCGCAAAAATCTTAACGTCGTATATAGTAGTACTACACATGCTTTATTGTCCAAGACTAAGTATTCATAAACTCCACTCCATAGAAGAATGCAATTCATAAAATTAAAAAGTAGAAGCCTAGATGAAGGCGTATGGAGTATAGCCATCAGTGCCCTAATTCTTGAGGAGGGAACGACATAGATTTGTGTCGAATGATCCCACGTCGAATGCATTTCGTATTCTTGAGCGGTGATCGCTCATTCCAATCTATTAAAAATTGGGTGTTCGCGCTCCCCGACTCCAAAGCCAGGGAACAGTCCCATTTTTCAGGCAAGCATTCGCGTAAAATTTATATTTTTCAATCTGAAATTTCGAAGAAGTTTCAAGGAAAAGCATCTTTTTATCGAGGGATGGGATCATTCCCCGGGATTGATCCCTTCTCTTGAGGGATCGTTTCTTTTCTCGAGATTTAAGAATTAAGACCCAGGTGAATACAGTATTCACCTTATGACGATTGCAGGTACATAAGCATTCGAAATGTTATTAACAAGTAAAAAATAAAGATAACGGAAGTTCTAAACTCTAGCTTACTATCAATTTTAACATTCTCTACCACCTTCAAACAACAGTTAAGATTTTAGTTAAGTCTGTTTTCTGTTTCTAGATTAAAATTTAATTTTTAAGTTTATCTAAGTTGTTTATAAAAGTTAAAATAAATGTATATATACATTTTATACAGTCAGCAAATTTTAAGGAAAAAAACAGCCAAGGGGTAAATAAAACAGTTCAGAAACATACAAACAAAGACATTTAAATTAAAAACATATTGAGTTAAAACCCTCTAAGCAGATAAAAAGTACATTATTTTCTCACAGGCAAATACAATTAACAAAGAATAACTATTTATAAGTAATTTTGACTGAAGGAGTAACAGAATTTATAAAAAAAATTATAAGCTAAACATCAACTAAATATGATATTGAGAATATAAAGAGCAGACAGTTACACCGCATTGTTTTGCTACGTCATCGTCACGTCGTTTTGCCTCAAAATTTTGCACATTTTCGCCGTTATGACCGGTAAACGATGTCGTTATACCGGTTTTTCATCGCATAGATTATTATGGAAACTAGCCGGAACCTCAAGATTTGGTCGTAACATGCGATACGTCGATATAAGCGATTTCTACTGAATTACAGATTGTTTCAGTTTTGTCTTAAAAGTGGCGGGGGTAGTTGGAAACATTGATTAATTACCACTAATGCTTATACTAATCAAAATGATAATACTACGAGAGGTAAGTAAATAGATAATGTATCAGTTGATATACAGACCGCTTCAAGCTACTGCGAACATAGGGCGGAAGAAGTCTAATTTGCCAGTGTACGTACATGCAGAGACACCGCACGCCTATCAGTGAAGCAACCAATACTCAGGTTTGCGATCACCACTTGCATGACTTTCCTTTGGTATTTAGTACGCCTCTAACCACGGTGTTTTGTGGAGCGTAGTTAATGAAACCGGAATTTGGTCAATAAATACGCAAATTTTTATAACTTAATTTTCTTATTTTTTGTCACTGATAAATAAGAGCGTTTCATTGTCAACTGCTCAGATTTATCAGTGACGACGTGTTACAATGAAAATAATAAGGAGAAACAAAATAAAAGCAAGTTCTCAAAATAAAATAATACATTCTAAAAACCAAAAAGATTCTCCCAGTCAAAAAAAAATTAAAGCAAATGTTCGAAAAGTCCTCCTTGCTCGGCTAGACAATATCCGAGCCTACTATAAAAACCCCTTCTAACGTTTCCAAGCATGTTAGGGGTGATAATTTGAAAAGCTTCTTCAAAAACAGATAGAAGACATTAGGAGCAAGATCGGGAGATCGAGCTGGCCATAAAATAGTTCCCCGTGTACTTATAACCCGATTAGGAAATACATTATCAAGATATTCCCTAACAAGGCCAACATTGTGAGCCCCCCCCCCCAAACTTTTAGTTTTTGGGGATACTGTGTTCTTACGTCAAAATATAAATGCAAATTTTCCCTCGACCAATGTCGAACGTGTGTTGGGTTATGACGATTTGACCATCTGCACTTTTTCGGCAACTTCGTAGACATCCATTTTTAGTTTTAAAAATGTATTATTTTAATTAAGAACTTACCCATCTGTTTCTCGAGCAAGGCAGAAATAAAACAAAATAATAAAAACAAAATGAATTTCCAAAAGATAACACTGTAGCGTGCTTCGAATCCACCTCGGTCGTACGGCACGGAGAGTAAATTGGACTTGATTCCCCCTATGTTCGCAGTAGCTTGAAGCGGTCTGTATACAGTACTAACAAGTGTATGACACGGTACTGTACGTAATAATGCAAAATTCCACTCAACCTCGTAGATTATTAATTTGCATTTTCTCGGATCAAATTTGGGCATCATTTAAGAAGTTGATTACAATATTTTTCTTGTATATCTTAAGACAAATGATTGCCAATTAGCATAAGATTTAGGCAAATCATTTGGTTTAAAAAAAAATTACAAATAGCAGTTTTCACAACTAGTGGCTAAAATAGTGCTTTTTTACAAGCATTGGTTTAAATAACGAACGCAGTGAGGTATTTAAAAACGAGAGTAAAAACAGCACAGTATAGAGGCGAGTTGCTAACACTATTTTTTTAGTACCTTTATTAAATAATCCAAGAAAAACAGGAAAATACTTTTGAAAATCTCTTCTCGCAACACACCATCTTTACACTATAAATCAAGACGGCTAGTAAATGAAATAACAATGGTTTCCATAGCGATGTGCCTTTTTACTCGGTGACGTTTATTGTTGCGACTTTTTAATCTTTGAGAGTTTGATATTTTGACAATGTTTTTAAATGATTTTTCGTAAATACGTGGTAAAAACTGGAGGAAATGGCTTAATTTTTAGACAAGAATAATTAGATTTTTGTAATATTTCTATTTTCCTCTATTTCTCTTTAATTTCGGGTAAAAAACGGACAGAAATCTTTTTTTGCACCCGTGATAAAAAAATAAAGTTTATTTGCATCGGTAACCAAAAAAGCCATGCTTTAGTTATCTGCAGACAGTTAGTAAAATCATGTTTTTGATGAAGGTATAAAAAAATGTTTTTAAAGTATTTTTGTAAATACTAAAGTTTAAACAAATAGCGGCGAATATACAACAAAAAGCACAGTTTAGCAGTGAGTTATAATAGTATATTACATAACGAGAGAAGAAAGTGACATATTTCACACGAGCGTCAATGTTGTGAAAGAGGCGCTAGCCGAGTGAAAAAACTCGCTGTAAGAAAGTTACTTTCTATCGAGTTGTGTACGGTAGTTTTCCTACGACCACTTTAGGATTTAATTCGTATTTTTTATTATTATTAAATTTTTTGATTTTCATCTCAACTAAGGACGAAATGGTTTCGGTCTATTTCCGCCGCTTCTACAAATCATAGCCTACTAGATACTTATATTGTTTGGATAATTTGTTGTCATTCATTTTCGTCACTAGAGAAGAAAACATTTTCGTCTCTCGAGACGAAAAGAAAATTGATATGCGTGTGAAATATAAAACTTTCTGAGGCGTTATAGAGTGCAGATTTGGTTACTTTCGTGTGTGGTCATAGGAAAAACTATTTTCATACCTTTATCAAAAAAAAAAACAAAAAAAAAACTAAAAAATACTTATAAAAAGCTGGGTAAAAAAAACTTGGCCGGGCTCGTGAATAAATAAATATCTCACTAATAAATAAATAAATGGAAACAAAATAGTGTAATTTAAACCATTGTTTAATATAAACAATGTTTAAACTAAAAATTGAAGGTGGTAAAACCTGAAAGTTTTGACGCAGTAATTTTTTGAGCTTTGATCCAAAATTATTAGGTATCTATAAAAAAATATAATTTAATTAGCTGGCAGATCGTTTTTATTATAGTGGTTAAAATTTTGCAAAACATTTTTCATTGAAACAATAATAAATCATCGACTTTTTCCTTGCTTTATGCAGTTGCTACACCTGTTAAAACAAACTATTGTGGTTTGTTTTTGCAGGACTAGGGGAAGTCTGGGTGAAGAAAGTACATTAATGTTTATATGGATATGTTACAGGAAAATAATTGGATAAAAAACTAAAAAAACTATCTGTATCTTTCCTAATAAATAAGAGTTCTTCAGTGGAATCAGATGAACTTGACGGATCTTGGTTTTAAACTCAAGACAAAGTAGGTCCTACATAATAATAAGCATAATCACAATAATCAAAGTGCTGTCAAAATAGAACTATTAACTTTCCAAACAAATAGTTGGGTGTGAAAAACAAAAATATCGACGTTTTAAAAGCAGAGCGTCATAAATTACTTAGGTTTTATTATAATACAATAATACTAGTTAATTAATATGTAATTCAAATTGAAATATCTCGAAAACGGTTGCATGCCGACCTAATCTATATTATATTTTTAAAAAGCTAATTAGAGGCTATTAGAAAAAAAGTTATCTCAGGGAACACTTATAACTGATCACCCAGTACAGCCCTTTATATCATTTTATGAAAGTTTTTTTCATGACATTTCCTTGTTTCAAGCCTTTTTATTTTTTCTTTAATGTTTTTATTCTTTGTAGCTAACGATTGTTTTTTTTTTGTTGTTTTATTAGTTTTTTTAGTTATTTTCTTTATCTCTAAATGTCCTCAAACGTGTCTGTTGCTTTTGTATATTACTATAAAACTCATCCTAATTTAGTGATCTATATTGGAATTTTATACAAAAAATTAACTAGAAAGTAATTACTTATGTATTGAAATATTATTAACTATTTTACTGGAGTATGATTGTGTGCGTAAAACAAAGGGGAAAGCCGTAGAAAAGATCTTAGTTGATCTCTTGCATAGTTATGGACAATAGTTTTCTTTTATACCAAATTGTCCTACTTGTCACTTTACCCGGTGTTCCCCTACTAGGCATAACTCGAAATTGTGGACGTAGATTATTTGCGTTCGTAAGGTTATTGCAAAACTTTTTGATAAAAATATTTACCAAAGATTACAAAAGCGCGACCGAAATTGTCTGTCATTGTGGTACACCTATCTGATGAGTGCCTAATAATGACGAAACCGCGTCGTCCTAGGTTCCAGCCTCTGTGTGAGCAATCGAAATTCGGGAAGGTTATTTTGCACTGAAGTACAAAAAAACTTTTGCTCTTTTGTACCTACTTATTACTTTATAATTATTTTTTTATTCGATTTGGGAAAGCTCTAGGTTAAGCCAAATCCATGATATATAAGTAATCCATGACTCGAAATAGAAGTACAAGTTAAGGGCAAAAGGAAACTTGAAGTTGTCCTAAGTATTTGACCAGTTTTGTATCCTATGGTAACTTATTTACTTGTTTTTTGGGTGTAGGATATATGGGAAAAAGAAACACTTTTTTTTATTTGATACGTTTCGGACTATATTTCCCCTTTTTCAACCTTAGTCTATCAGTGTCTCATGCTCCATGCGGCCACTGCTGCCCTGCTGAAAAAACACGCCATGTTTCTTAATCAATCAAATTAAAATTACACCTCTTTAGGTTAGGTATAATTTTACATTGATTGATCAAATTTTAAGAGACATTGCGTGTTTTTTCAGCGGGGCAGCAGTGGCCGCATGGAGCATGAGATTCTGATAGACTAAGGCTGTAAAAGTATAAATATAGTTCGAGTACCGAAGAAAAAAAAGTGTTCCTTTTGGCCATATATCCAACAGCCACAAAATAGGTAAAAAATTAAATGAAGGGAAAATTTAGCGCCCTAATAAATTTACAGTAAAGATTTACAGGGCAAAAGGTGAGGAAATAAATCGGAAAAAAGTTTTTCCTCGACCAGGATTTGAACCCGGGACCTCTGGAACACTAGTCTAATGCTCTACTAACTGAGATATCGAGGAACTGGGGTTTTAACTGGCTATTAGGAAGTAGGCTTTAAAGATCTCCCCACTACTAGCAAATGAATTGAACGAAAGGATTTCCGAATAGCAAGCTAAAACCCCAGTTCCTCGGTAGCGTTCGTAGAGCATTAGACTGGCATTCTAGAACTTTTTTCCGATTTATTCCTTCACCCTTTGCCCTCTACGCCACAAATCTTCTCTATAAAAGAAATAAATTTGTATTTAGGGCTCCCAACAAGTGACAATTATAAGATGTTCTAAAAACTCTTTTTTGATTGGCAAGATTTTATATTAACTACGATAATAAAAAAAAGAGTGATTTTCGTTCAGGTTTATGGCCAGTCTGTTACCCTTGCGCGGGCGCAGTAACGCTCTATCACGCTGTTACCTTTATTAAAAGTAACCACTGACTCTAATTAGCGTAAAATAGCGACTACCTTTACCGTTAAAAATCCAACCAAACAAACTTGTGTGATTCTGTGGTGAAAGATTTTTAGAACAATTTTGGATAACAAACCGAAATTGGAGAAAAATTTAACACTGTAAGAAGAATGAGCCCTCAAGGATGTTAAATCAGATCAGTCGATCAAATGCAACGGTAGTCATGGGCTCTACCACCTATAACCAGAAAATTGAAGAGGCTCTACAAAAAGGAAATCACAGAGAAATAACTCAGGATCCAACCACCAATATAGAAGATACTTTAACGACATTGAAAGAAACAAACTCACACCGCATTATAGGAAAGTACCGCAAATGTATGGACTGCCGAAAATTCATAAGTAAAACATGCCACTTCAACCGATAACTAGTTCTCGCTATTCTCCGACATATAATCTTGTTAAATATCTTCTACTAATCATCCAGCCTCTTCAAGGAAAGTCACCATCATTCGTCAAAAATTCAAAGCACTTCGTGGACTTCCTTAGAGACGTCAACCTACAACCTGACAACCAGTTTGTTAGTTTTGACGTCCAAAGTTTGTGCACGAACGTACCACTGCAAGAATCACTCCAATCATTGAACAGAAGCTACTCAAAGACAACCACCTCTCTGATAGAATCAATCTACCAATCAATGCCCTTATGAATTTGTTGAAATGCTGTCTGCAGAATTCTTACTTTCAGGAAAAAGACAGGTATTTTCGACAGGAACTACCCATGGGCTCTTCACTTTCGCCGGTAGTGGCCAACACCTTTATGGAATACTCTAAAGTATTTTGCGATTATCTTGGCAGAGACCCAAACTATGGCTCAAATATATGGACGACAAAACACTACAACAGTTCTTCCATCAGGTCAACGGCATAACAAAATGCATCACATTAACTCTGGAAAGAGAATAAAATTGTCAGCTTCCTTTTCTCGATGGTCTAGTAAAATAATTCAACCATAACCACTTCCGTATATCGCAAACCAACTCATACTGGACAATATCTAAACTTGAAGTCAAATCATTCCACATTAGCCAAATTGGGAATTGCAAAATATCTCATAGATCGAGCCACCTACATCTGCAATACGGAAGAAGCTTTAAATAAAGAAAAGGCAAAAATTCGTTCCAATCTCCGAAGGAACGGTTTCTCCAACTACACGATCAATAAAACTCTTCAGACCACACCCACCAAAAGGACCACAGTAAATACTGAAAGGAAGACAACGCTTATAATTCCATATATGAAAGGAATCGCAGAAAAGGTAAGAAGAATAGGCAACCAATACTATCACGAATCATTGAACAGAAGCTACTCAAAGACAACCACCTCTCTGCCCTTATGGATTTGTTGAAATGCTGTCTGCAGAATTCTTACTTCCAGGAAAAAGACAGGTATTTTCGACAGGAAGATGGTCTACCCATGGGCTCTTCACTTTCACCGGTAGTGGCCAACACTTTTATGGAATCCTCTAAAGTATTTTGCGATTATCTTGGCAGCGACCCAAACTATGGTTTCTGGCCACTACAACACTACAACAGTTCTTCCATCAGGTCAACAGCATAACAAAATGCATCACATTAACTCTGGAAAGAGAATAAAATTGTCAGCTTCCTTTTCTCGACGTTCTAGTAAAAGAATTCAACGATAACCACTTCCGTATATCGCAAACCAACTCATACTGGACAATATCTAAACTTGAAGTCCAATCACTTCACGTTAACCAAACTGGGAATTGCAAAATATCTCATAGATCGAGCCACCTACATCTGCAATACGGAAGAAGCTTTAAATAAAGAAAAGGCAAAAATTCGTTCCGATCTCCGAAGGAACGGTTTCTCCAACTACACGATCAATAAAACTCTTGAGACCACACCAACCAAAAGGACGACAGTAAATACTGAAAGGAAGACAACGCTTATAATTTCATATATGAAAGGAATCGCAGAAATGGTAAAAAGAATAGGCAACCAATACGAATACGAATCATTCCAAATCATTGAACAGAAGCTACTCAAAGACAACCACCTCTCTGCCCTTATGGATTTGTTGAAATGCTGTCTGCAGAATTCTTACTTCCAGAAAAAAGACAGGTATTTTCGACAGGAAGATGGTCTACCCATGGGCTCTTCACTTTCGCCGGTAGTGGCCAACACCTTTATGGAATCCTCTAAAGTATTCTAACTATGGCTCAGATATATGCACGACAAAACACTAGAACGATTCTTCCATCAGGTCAACAGCATAACAAAATGCATCACATTAACTCTGGAAAGAGAATAAAATTGTCAGCTTCCTTTTCTCGACGGTCTAGTAAAATAATTCAACCATAACCACTTCCGTATATCGCAAACCAACTCATACTGGACAATATCTAAACTTGAAGTCCAATCACTTCACGTTAACCAAACTGGGAATTGCAAAATATCTCATAGATTGAGCCACCTACATCTGCAATACGGAAGAAGCTTTAAATAAAGAAAAGGCAAAAATTCGTTCCGATCTCCGAAGGAACGGTTTCTCCAACTACACGATCAATAAAACTCTTCAGACCACACCAACCAAAAGGATGACAGTAAATACTGAAAGGAAGACAACGCTTATAATTCCATATATGAAAGAAATCTCAGAAAAGGTAAGAAGAATAGGCAACCAATACGATCACGAATCAATCCAAATCATTGAACAGAAGCTACTCAAAGACAACCATCTCTCTGCTCTTATGGATTTGTTGAAATGCTGTCTGCAGAATTCTTCTTCCAGGAAAAAGACAGGTATTTTCGACAGGAAGATGGTCTACCCATGGGCTCTTCACTTTCGCCGGTTGTGGCCAACACCTTTATGGAATCCTCTAAAGTATTTTGCGATTATCTTGGCAGAGACCCAAACTATGGCTCAGATATATGGACGACAAAACATTACAACAGTTCTTCCATCAGGTCAACAGCATAACAAAATGCATCACATTAAATCTGGAAAGGGAATAAAATTGTCAGCTTCCTCTTCTCGACGTTCTAGTCACCAAAAAGAATTCAACCATAACCACTTCCGTATATCGCAAACCAACTCATACTGGACAATATCTAAACTTGAAGTCAAATCATTCCGCGTTAGCCAAGATCGAGCCACCTACATCTGCAATACGGAAGAAGCTTTAAATAAAGAAAAGGCAAAAATTCGTTCCGATCTCCGAAGGAACGGTTTCTCCAACTACACGATCAATAAAACTCTTCAGACCACACCAACCAAAAGGACCACAGTAAATACTGAAAGGAAGACAACGCTTATAATTCCATATATGAAAGGAATCGCAGAAATGGTAAGAAGAATAGGCAACCAATACGAATACGAATCACTCCAAATCATTGAACAGAAGCTACTCAAAGACAACCACCTCTCTGCCCTTATGGATTTGTTGAAATGCTGTCTGCAGAATTCTTACTTCCAGAAAGAAGACAGGTATTTTCGACAGGAAGATGGTCTACCCATGGGCTCTTCACTTTCCTCGGTAGTGGCCAACACCTTTATGGAATCCTCTAAAGTATTCTAACTATGGCTCAGATATATGCACGACAAAACACTAGAACGATTCTTCCATCAGGTCAACAGCATAACAAAATGCATCACATTAACTCTGGAAAGAGAATAAAATTGTCAGCTTCCTTTTCTAGTAAAATAATTCAACCATAACCACTTCCGTATATCGCAAACCAACTCATACTGGGCAATATCTAAACTTGAAGTCCAATCACTTCACGTTAACCAAACTGGGAATTGCAAAATATCTCATAGATCGAGCCACCTACATCTGCAATACGGAAGAAGCTTTAAATAAAGAAAAGGCAAAAATTCGTTCCGATCTCCGAAGGAACGGTTTCTCCAACTACACGATCAATAAAACTCTTCAGACCACACCAACCAAAAGGACGACAGTAAATACTGAAAGGAAGACAACGCTTATAATTTCATATATGAAAGGAATCGCAGAAAAGGTAAGAAGAATAGGCAACCAACACGATCTTCGGGCTGTCTTCAAAACTACCACAACAATAAGAAGTCAATTAACAAAAACTAAACCACAACTCCACCACACCAAAAACTGCACCTACCAGGTACCCATGGAAGTTCGCGTTACAGAACACAAACACAAACACTCGAACAAGGGGCTCAGACTAATAATTAATTTGAGGATGGGGGCAAATTAAAAATTTTAACTTTACGGAGACAAAGAGAGAACTACAAAAGAAGAACTAAATTCTTCTTCTATTCGAATGATAAACATAATGCGTTCATCTAAAGAATCTGAGAACGGATGAGATTGCCGTGCTTGTCAAGCCTTTGAAAATCTCCTTAAGTTTAGGTAAATCGTCCATGTGACGATATACAATAGCTAAGTTAAAAATTTTTAATTTGCTCCCATCGCTTTTATTATGGTATAAGAATAGAAGAGATAAAAAATTATTTTCTAATTTTGAGTGCACTTAATAAATGCTTGTCCTTTAAAGTTTTTTTTATAAATATTTATTGATTTGTAGGTACTTCAGTTTTATATGTAATTAGGTCCCTAATTGTTCATTTTGTGCAGAAAGCATAAATTTTTGATAATTTTTCATAATTTAGTAAGCCGCTTCCGATCTGGATCAGAAAAGAAGCGATGGCGACCCACCTACGGCTGAGAGATACAGGTCAATGGAGAGGAAGAGGGGAAGCTGCGGGGCATCTTAGGATTGCCCAAATCGTCGAGAGAGAAATCCCTATGGCAGCGATTAAAACACAAAGACCAAAAAACCCCTGGAGATTCAACAAAAGGTACAAAGTAGTCATCCCAGACAGGGAACTATGGCAGAGTGAAAACCTCCGCGAACAATTCGAGGAGAACGCCGTGATTTGCTACACCGACGGGTCGAAACTGTCGGAGAGGCAAACCACAGGATCGGGGGTATATGTGGAAGACCAGGAGGTTCGAAAGAGCTACCCGCTCGGAGAGCAAGCCACGGTCTTTCAGGCAGAGGTGTATGCCATAATAATAGCTGCAGGCATGGAAGAAATAAAGAACAGTAGGGAGGAGCATGTATATATATGCTCCGACAGCCAATCAGCCCTAAAGGCACTAAGGGCGCCCAAGATCACCAACACCCTGGTGGAGGAATGTGCGGATGCACTGGAATCCTTGGGAGAGGGCAAACAAGTGACACTTATGTGGGTACCGGGACATATGGGGGTGCCGGGTAACGAGATGGCCGACGAGCTCGCCAGGATCGGGGCAAGCACCCAGTATGTAGGGCCGGAACCACTCCTAGGAACAACCAAGAGGCAATTGCAAAGTCGACTCAACAAATGGGCCAACGATGCCATGACGACTGCTTGGAGAGCAGGAACAGGATGCAGACAGACCAAAGACTTCGTGAAGGGCCCGGATGTAGCCAAACAAAAATGGCTCCTGGAGAGATCGCGAAGGGATGCTGGTCTGCTGACAGGTATCATAACAGGTCACAACCGACTAAGGAAGCACATGACCCGGATCGCGGTGGAGAATGACTCGACCTGCCGGGCCTGCGGGCGGGCAGAGGAGACATCTCGACACGTTATAGCGAACTGCGAGGCATACCAGAGGACGAGATACCAGGTATTCGGTTTCCCGACCCTGGATGAGGAGGACCTGCACACGCTCAAATGGGACAAAATACTGGACTTTGCAAAAATAACAGTTAGACCAAATGAGCAAACTGCCAGACCAGTGGTGCAGGTGGTGGATTAGGGGTAGGCTCGGAGTAGGGCAGAAAGGGCCCAGGGAGGCCTACTTGCCGGGCTTCGCGCCGCCCCTTCTCTACTACTACTACTACTACCGTAGATAGAAAATACTTAAGATATGTAACTGATAAGTGGAAGTGAGAATAGTCCGTTGCACTTCCACTCGTTATAAACCCTGATCAGGCAAGTGGTGCCCCCCATTTACCTTGCGGAAAGTATGGAAACCAAAAATTTTGTTTTGCCGAGTAACTGTTAGAGGGCGCTAGCGGAGACCGCAATAAATAGGTAGTGCTGGCAACGAGGATACATGCTAATATCCGACGAAAGCCGACGGTATCCGAACAGCCAGCCAAGCCATGAAAGGGGAATTACCGCAAGTTTTTGATTCTTTGCTGAATACCGCTTTATCAGTGGCGTAAATGAATGAACTTGTTGCTAAGGGAATGGGAGCTGGTAGAGAGATCATAATATAAATTCATGAATATGCTGAATGAAGCAAGACAGTTTTTATTATTATTAAACGATTATATTTAACTTTACAGTCTGCCTGACTATCAAATTTTGCGATTCGGGGGGTTAAAAATACCTATTTTTCAAATTGGTTCGCCGTCTTGGATTTTTAGGAAATGTCGAGTTTGAAATTGGTCCTATAAATTTTGAAGCTTTGGCTTTTTAAAAAGCTTAATATTATTAAAATCGGACCGGTTTTTTTTCTGCCACATCCTATACATTTTGCATTTTGTTTCTTTTTGATTAGGAATATGTGAAAAATAAAACAAATATTTTTTTTAACTTGAACGATTTTATTAAAAAATTGCATTAAAGTAAAAAATATTTTGGCAAATCTCTGTTTACTACAGCCGTAAATGGCACATTATATATTTTTAAGTTCGACATAAAATCATGGTGCATATACACTATTTTATAAGTATCTTTAATAATGTTTAACCATTGTATAATACTTCTTTATACAATGGTTTAACATAATATTTTGTTAAACTTTAAAATTATATCCTCTGCTACCATTCAGAATAATTTCCACACATAAAATAGCCATGCCGGTCCGCGTAATGTTTTCGACCTTCTCTTACAAAATTTAAAATTTTACTAGCTGCATGATTACTAAGTTGGCAGTACAAAAATCCCAAAAAATTACCATTATTTTGTTATTGAAAGTGGGCAACAAAAAATAAACAGCATGTGAGCATGCCTGCCCAGAATATTGTCGATTGATCAGTTTTCAACTAATTATTTTATTTCTCATTTTGAGTTGGGTTGCCTGGATAGAAATACAGCGTGTTAAAAATGGATAAAATTTAAAAAATAATATAGATTTTAAATCGTGTTTTTTGCAAGCTTGGTTTTAAAGAACAAGCGCGAAGCGCCTTGATTTATAGTGTAAAGGTGGCGTGTTCGTTCGAGATTTTTAAAAGTATTTTCCTGTTTTTCTTTGATTTCTTGATCAAGGAATTAAAAAAATAGTGTTAGCAACTCGCGGATAAACTGATGTACTTTTTTTTACTCGCGTTTTTAAATAACTGCTTGCTGCGTTCGTTATTTCAACCAACGCTTGTAAAAAAAGCACTATTTTATCCACTAGTTGTGAAAACTACTATTTTACAACAAGTGGCTAAAAGAGTGTTTTTTTTTTACGTCCGTTGTTATTTAAAAACCCGAGTAAAAGAAAACAAAGTTTAGCCGCGAGTTGTAAACACTATTTTTTTAATACCTTTATCAAAAACTCCTAAAAAAACAGGAAAAAAACTTGCAAAATAAATTTCAATCGACGTGACTTTGCATTTTTTGCATTGCTGAACAATATAAAATTTGGGGCAAAATGTTTTTCATAAATGACAAAATTTTTCAGTTCTTCCTCGGTTTTACAAAGAATGTTTAAGCTTCCCGAATGTTTCTTCCATTTTTCCAATATTACAATGTCGTTAATTGGAAAATAAAAAAAGCAACATCTTCGTTTCTATTTTTATGGTTGGGGAAGTTCCAATACGAACAACACCTTGTTGACATTCTGTAATTTATTTCGATTACAATTCACGAGACAATTCAATAAAATAGTAAGTAGCACGAAAGACCTGTATCGTAAACTTTTTGGATTAAAAAAAAACATTCAAGATGACAGACAGATGACAAAACAGAAATTTTTAGTAAACAATTGCCTTAAATTATTTCCATCTTTCTCTAAAATACTTTTTAATAGCCTGCTGTCTCTCTTCAACAACCTTAAATATTTTTCATTTTAACAGAGAAAAATGGTTTTATTGCAGTACTTTTTTGAAGCTAAAAAAAAAGTGAAAACTTGAGAAAACTGAGTGTTTTATTCTAAAAATCGAAAGTTTGGAAAGAAGGCTATACAATGGGAACAAAATCTTGGCATCAAAATTTCTTAAACAAAAACGTTACCCCTTTAATTATGCTAAAATATCTTAAGCCAAATTTATTTATATTTAATATTTTGTTTATAACTGAAATTTTCTAGGAAATTCCCGAACTGCCCGATGTTTTTTTTTTAAATAGTTCCTACCTACTTAATTATTAATGCGAAAAAACGGTAATTATGCAGTATACGGTTTTCTGCCATTTTTGATTTTTTATGAAAAATTCTTTATGGTGGCACCTACTAGAGTCCCTAGGACCCCAAATCCGCCTGCGCCGGTTGTTTTTTTTTTGTTTTTTTTTATTTTTTTTTCACTAAAACCACCCAACCCAACACAGTCCAACCCAACCCAACCCAAAACAATCAGAAAAACATTACAACCCCCCCCCCCGGGCACCCTTTTTTCTCTTAAAAAAAAATCGGGCGCAGGCGGATTTGGGGTCCTAGGGACCCTAGTATAGGTGCCCCCATAAAGAATTTTTCATAAAAAATCAAAAATGGCAGAAAACCGTATACTGCATAATTACCGAGAAAACATTTACCAACAGTTTTTTGTTACTATAAAACAAAAACATGCAAAATAAGGAACACTTACCTGTAAGCGTTAATAAATCACAAGAATAAAACTGTTTTTGTTTCAAAAATCACAAAATCAACAAGATAATCTTTTTTTTTTCTAACACTAAAAAAGTACTGATAAGAACAAGAAGAATATTCTCTATGTCGTCATAAAAAGTTAAATTCAATGATATACGGTTCGATTTCCACCAAATCTAAACAATGGCAGTGATATTTCTATTTTCTACACTATCTAGCGCAGGAGGAATGTTAATGCTAAGTTAATAGCGCCACCTATATGAAGTCAAGTGAAACATTGGAGAGTTATTACAGATTGCAAAGGAAAATTGATTATGTCTTCTATGCTTACAGATTTCGCTGCGGCGAAATGCACTGGGTTGATGACAGTCGAGTTGTCCAAAAGCGACTATGCGCGCTCTGGGGAGTTATCCACGAACGAAATTTTTGCTAACATTTTAGCCCGTAAGGTTACCTATCTTCAGTATTTCCTCTATCTACGCTACTACTAAGCCGCGACAGGTTTCCTGTTGTAATTTTATAATTTAGAAAAAACATCAAAATAACTTTTCTAATTGACTTTTTGCTTACTTATACTAGGCCAGTCAAAGTAAGATTTAAAAAAAAAGCTACATTATCATCCGTATCTTTTTTAGTTTTTGAGGAAAAAATGTCGAATTTGGTACGATTATTACAATTGTGATGGCTAACTGATATTGCAAAAAAATTATAAATATTTGGCGCTGCGGATGACGTGGCACCCAAATTTCCGATTTTATATTTGATAAAAGTTCATAATTTTTTAATAGCTTAGATAAGACATGCATATTTATTAAAATAATAGATTATGTATAGCTAAACTATGTAGATTTTCTTAAAAATAATTCTAGTTTGATATGGTGATTTGTCGCCTAAATTTTTTTTTTGAGTATGTAAAAAAAACGAGTTTTTCAACGTTTTCTTTAATTCTTCCTAGAGACCAAAAGTTTGGTTGGATATACACGTTGATGACTTCTGATGAATAAGAAGGCTGCAACAAATCGACTCAGATATGAAATTCCAAATTCTATCGAGCCGTTTTTACACTATAGGCCAGTGATTGTCAGTATTGTGGTCAAGAAAATTTATAATCGGATGTGCAGATACTAAGTTTCTATCCAAAATTATTTAGAATATCAGTTGACCTTTATAATTGTAATAATCGTACCAAATTTGACATTTTTTACTCAAAAACTAAAAAACGGATTTATAATGTAGCTTTTTTAAAAAATCGTACTTTGACTAGCCTGGTATAACTAAACAAATCACACTGTAAGCAAAAAGTCAATTAGAAAAGTTATGTTGATACTCTTTCTAAATTATAAAATTACAACAAAAGACCTGTCGCGGCTTACTAAATTATGAAAAATTATCAAATAAACATTCTCAAAATTCATTTAAAAAAAATAAAATGTCACTTTTCAAGGACGATAAAGGTCATACGTCAATGTAACCATTTTTTTTCAATTCCTCTCTATCAAGTTGTATGGATTCGAGTAAAATCTTGTTTTGATGACAAAACTACAATTTTTAACAAAAATAGACGTCCATTTTGAAAAAATCGCCGCCATCTTGGCTCCTATACATTTTATCATCGATTTCCTCGACCAAAATTTTAAAGAATTGTCTAAAGAACAATTGATTGCTATTTGATTGATGATTAGACCCAAACGAAAAAATTTCACAATTAAGAAAGAAAAAAACATCAAAATAGGTAAGATTATGTTTACTGCCAAACTTTAAGTTTTGGGTACGTTCAAAAGCACTATTCGTAACCTATTAAAGTTAAATTTATTTACGGTAATGAGTAACGAAATTGAGTAACTAGAGACATAAAGCTATTTGTAACTCATCTAGCAAGAACCAAGCACATTAATTGGTCAGAAACTTGTACTACGTTCGAAAAGAGCAGATATAATCTAAGGTGTTCTTGAACGCGATAGGTGTTGAGATGCGTTAGGTATCACGTATTGTATGTCAGCACCTATTGCGTTCAGAAACACCTTAAATTAGCATATATCTGCTCTTTTCGAACGTGCTACAAGTTTCTGACCAATCAATGTGCTTGGTTCTCGCTAGATACGGATACGTATACCGCGATGAGTTACAAATAGCCTTATGTCTCTACTGCCTGACCACAATCACCCTATTAACCATAAATTTGCCAAAATATTAAGCGTTCCAAAATGGCCCTATTAAATACACTTAAAAGTATAATGGTTGTATCGATCGTCGCAAAAATGCCTCGATTAGGTATGCTTTAATCATGATTAGATTTTAATCGGTGTTTAAAATATGGTGTTTCATGTTAAAACTTGGTTTGTCACGACTTCTTCCAAACTCCGATTAGTTAGGTTAGTCCAGCCACACCCCCCTCGAAAGATATTCGAGTTTTGATATGCTTATAATTTCGAATCAATTTCAAACTAATTTTGACCCACTTTTAAAAATTTTGAACCACACTCCTTCCTGATTTTTTTTAATATTCAAAATGGGGGTGCAGCTGGACGCTAAGCTACACCCCCTCATTTAAATCGTAGAGAAAAATGAAAAGCAACTATCTCAAAATTAAAAACTAATTTCGAACTCGTAACATCACCAAAAATAACTTCGAAGAATCCACTATTCACCCTATTTTTAAAAAAAATATGGTGGGGGTGCAGATTGATGTCAAGCCACATCTCCCCCCAAAAAAAAATTTTCGAACTTTATTATGCTTATAATTTTAAACTAATTTCGAACTAATTTTGTACAACTTTAAAAAAATTTTAACCTCCTAATTTATGTGACTTTTTATATTTATTCGAAATGAGGAGTTTCACCAATTGAAATCCAGTCAGTTTGAAAGGCATAGAAAGCAGTGGCGTATCCAGGGAGGGGGTTTTGGGGGTTAATAAATTAATCATGATCAACGGCCCCAGGGAGAGTTATAGCTCCCACTTTTTTGCCTTTACTCCAGTTTTTCACGTGTGTTTGGTGCGATGTCTTAAATTTTAAAAATTTTGCCTGTTCTGCTATACCGTCATTAATTATTACGATTTTAGTTTAATTCTAAGGAATTTTTAACACCAGCACTCGAAACGTGTAATTTTTCTTAAAATTTTCATCTGCGGCGCATTTACGATTTAGCAAAAAATCTATATACATACCACCGCAACTCCCCCCTTCTTGGCATCTAACCGTAAAATAAAGAAAAGTAAAATGCAGTAATCGTTATTTATAGAAACAAACTTTAGCAAAATCGTATTTTGTAGAAATCGAACTTTGAAGAAAAGTACATCAAAGAAATCGTAAAACAGAGAAACCGTAAAACGTAAAAATTGGTAAGGCGAAATCTGTTCTCTGCCTGACAGGTGTTTGCATGCGAGCTTAGAATAAAAAAGGGCGTAGAAAAGACATTTTTATTATTTTTTTATTCTAAATTTCAAGAAGTGGTGGGTTGGTTTGGGCTGCTTTTTTAAGTGTTTTAGATTGATCTGGGATGGTTTGGGTTGGTTTAAGTTTTTTTAAGTCGGGAGAAGTCGAGTTGGTTTAGAAAAAAAAATAACTTAATCTACACCCTTTCTTATTCTAAGGGCACATACAAACAGCTGTCAGGCACAGATTTTCGCCTTACCAATTTTTACGTTTTACGGTTTTTCTGTTTTACGATTTCTGCGATGTATAATTTCTCCGAAGTTCGATTTCTACAAAGTACGATTTTGTCATTGTTCATTTCTATGAAATATGTCTTCTCTATTTTATTTTTTTACAAACTATAGGGACTCCATCTAACCCAATTTACTTTCTCAAAAATATTTTACAAAAGACCTAAAAGGTCACAATTTTGAAAGATTTTTTCTTGTCAAAATTTTCGCCTGCGGCGCTATAACAATATCGTTACAATTTTGCTTAATTTTAAGCAATTTTTTTGTCAACAACATTTGAAACCCATACAAAATAGCATATATTTTAGTGTAACTTTTTCAAAATTTTAAAAATAAGTATTTTTGTTTTGTATACTCTAACTCAACACCTATTAAAATGCCCTTCTTTCCTCCTTTCAGTTCACGAGCTCAAGCAATAGACAGCTACCTAATTTTTAAAAATTTGCCATAGATAGGTCGTTGATTTTTATTAAATGATGAAACCCCACCCCCAGAGTCGATTTCTGACTACGCCACTGTAGAAATATACTATAAACGAATAGAAATCACGTCAGAAAAACTATTTCCATCATTGTTGAACTTTTGGTAAGTAACATGTGCATGTGTAAAGCACCTGATTTTTCCAATGGTGCTTCTTAGCTGATGCGGAATATATGAGTAGAGGGATCTTTATTTCCAATGGTGGATTTTGCGAAATTCTTTTTGGTGATATTAGGAGTTCGAAATTAGTTCTTAATTTTGGGATAGTTTTTTTGTTTTTCTCTACGCTTTAAATAAAGGGGGTGTAGCTGGACGTCCCGCTGCACCCCCCTCCATTTTGAATATAAAAAAACCAAACCAAACCAAGGAGTGTGGTTCAAAACTTTTAAGAGTGGTTCAAAATTAGTTCGAAAATATAAGCCTCAGATTAATAAAAAAAATGAGATATAGCAGTAAACAATATTACCCCGATCAACCAGCCACAATGTTTATTTCCCAAAAAATACATGGTTGCCAATTTACCGCGGGGTTTCCCTAGAAACAAAACAATTCATAAACTTCTTGAAGCTCTTTTGATAATATTATTGATTATTTGACATATTTTTATATAAGATAATTTTTCTTATGCTAATAACTTAATTCTTAGTCCTAATTTTTAGTCTCAATGATTAACTTTTTTTAATTTTTAATAAGTAGAATTTCGAGATTTATAAAAAAGAACACAAGCCGGCAACGTTTTTTCGACGAGCCGCGAATAAATGCCGACATGTTTGGTTGCAGCTGACGGCGTTGTTGTTAACGGGGGTTTGTGTTGTTCGGTGATTTTTGTATTTTATTGTGACTATTTGTGAAAAAAGAACTGTATCAAGCTATTTTGAGGACCAACAAAATGGTTTACCATTGCCTGGTAGGCAATAAAAGCGGATATTCCAGCCCAGAACTAATATTTCGGAGGTAAGAAAGATCCTGTCATTTTACGTTAGTCATGAGCGTAGTATGAGGTAAAAAACTGCGTAAAAAGCTTATGATTATACTATTAATACATCAAAAATCTAAGACTAATACTAATCTTTTTTAAGAAACAAAAGTACCAGATAATTTTGCTCCTTTTGCAGCATGTAAAATATTTATTTATTATAATTTATACATAACAAGAGAAGACAATAAGACCAAGTGCTGATAGTCAGGTACTGGGGCAGGTATTTTTTGTATCTTAATGGGTACCTGGGTACTTTCTATAATGTGAATAAAACCGTTTTGGAGATATTTATTCTGAGCCAATCTCATTTTTATTTTCATTAATATTTATTATTTATTTTTTTGCCTTTTGACTCCTGTTTCCTGAAAAACTACTAGTAATTAATTTTTTACCTCTTCCTTAAATTTTCCTTGTGTTCTGTATTCAGAAATGAACATGCAGCCAATGTGTAAAGAATAAAATTTGTTGGCCTTAAAATTTTCATAATTAACATCACAAAAAGTTCTCTTAATTTGATAAATAAAGTTTTTATTCCACTAAAGAAAACTAAAAGAGACATTATTATCATAGTGAAAAAAACGCTTAATAAGCCGTTTATTAGCGTGTTTTTTTTTTGGACAAAAACGTTATAAAACGGGTTATTAACCGTTTTTTTTTTGCTATGAAAATATTTTTTTTTACTTTTGCTTTGTGGGATACTGCACAATTAAAAAAAATATATAACAGCCATCTTGAATAATTGACCTAAAAATCATTTCAAGTGCTCTTTGGTAAACTTTTGATCTGTTCGTAAATACCTACATTCCTCAAACTAAACTTTATTCTTGAATAAATCTATTTTTTGTGGTTATGCAAGTTCTGGCAGTTAATTCTTTTGAATAAGAAAATCCGACCAACCCTACCTTATATCTCGTTTTCACGTTTATATATTTAAATTAAAATTAACGCCGCCACTGGTAATGGGAAAAGCAATTTTTGACAGTGTTGCCGTTTTATTGCTCTATCTCTTTTCTGTTCATATAATCGTCCAGAAGGGTGTTGGAATGTAAACATTAGAGGATTTCAATAGGGAATGTTTGGTCTCTCTTTAGTTATTAGTCTGAGATATAAGCATATCAAAACTCGACTATCTTTCGGGGGGGGGGGTGGCTCATAATTAAAGCTTAAGAATGAATCCTACAAACAGTTCGTTTTGTTAAACAGATAAACCGCATATCAAAAATTAACAAAATTTTGCACAGCGGAGGTTTCTGTTATCCCTCACAGTCCATCTGCGTGGTTTTTTAAAAAATATGTATATTAGATCTTGTTTTTTTTTAGTTTTTTTAAATAATCTATAATTTTTGCCCTGAATTAAACATTTTTAGGATACCTAATATTATATAAAAAAACTTAAAATTATGCAAAATCACGTGAATTGTTCCGGGATAATGCTTTAAACTGTCACCGTACAAAATTTGAAGTAAATTTCATAAACAGTTTTTTAGATTAACTAATTGGAAGAAGCGCATTTTGTATTCAAATTCACCCGTTTTTTTTTTACGTTGGTGGACATAAAATACAATAATTTCTATTTTTGAATTTTTCATTTACCTTAACATTTTCTAAACTTTAATTTTTTTATTTTATCGCAGTTCTTAAAGAGAAAAATGAATTTGTAAGTATGCAGAGCGATATAAAAATGAAGTAAAAGCCTGTAATTCCAACAAAACTAGACTAACAGCCTTAAAATTTTTGTCCAGTAATATTTGTGCATATACCTAGCACTAAATAAAATTTAACCCAAATCCAAGATATCATCAGTCCAAGTGGCTGGTTACGTATGGAAAGCCTAATATATATTATTCTTGCCTAAAAATTAAGCGATTTCCGCCAGTTTTCACCAAGTATTTACGAAAATATCATTTAGAAACATCGTCAAAATATCAAACTGTCAAAAACTGTCGAAACAAAGAATGTCACCGAACAAAAAGGCACATCGCTATGGAAACCATTGTTATTTCATTTGCCAGTGCTTTTTGTTCGAGAATTTTAATAGCATACTACATAACGAGAGAAGAAAGTGACATATTTCACACGAGCGTGAATGTTGTGAACGAGGCGCTAGCCGAGTGAAACAACACGGGAGTGTAAGAAAGTTACTTTCTATCGAGTTGTGTACGCTATTTTTCCTACGACCACTATAGGGTTTAATTCGTATTTTTTGTTATTTAAATTTTTTTTAATTTTCACTTTCGTCTCTGGAGACGAAAATACTTTCTTCTCTAGAGACGAAAATGTTTTCTTCTCTAGAGACGAAAATGGTTTCGGTGTATTTCCGACGCTTCTACCTGCTCGCTGTGCTCGTTATTTAAACCAACGCTTGTAAAAAAAGCACTATTTTAGCCACTAGTTATGAAAACTATTATTTTATATTGTTTATGTTGGAGTGTAACCAATGGTTTATTCGGGTTCGTCTAAATTTCCTGTTTTAAACAGTCCGGAGCATGCACGCTTAAAAAAACGCGTTCTGGTTCGACCACAACTGTTATGAACTGAAAAGTTTTGTGTTCGGGTTACTACCAAAAATTTGTCCAGGACCTGTTCAATACTGTACTGTACAGTCTCGTGAAGCCCGGCGAAATTAAATGGTACTGTTTAGGACTATTTTCTGACGTATGCCCAAATTCATTTACGCATGTAAAGTTTGTCCGAAAAAATAATTTGTTCCTTGAAAATGTACCCAAATAAATGGGTTTTTACGAAAAATAATAAAAACTCTAATCTTGTATTATTTTATTATCCGCGTGTATTTTTATAAAGGTTTTGTCGAGGGTTTTGTATGGTGTGACCTAAAGAAGAGGAATCCCTGCCTAACCCAAAAATTCAGCTTTTTTAGTATTAAATTTCTGTTCTTTCAAAAGCTGCAGAATTTCACTTTGGAAGAATTAAGGTAAGATTCTACCTTGTCATTAGCCATTGATAGATTTTAAAATGCAATTTTGTAGAAGAAACACAAAATCTATGAATTTTGTAGAAGAAACTGTGGAATTCTATGATGAGAACCAAATCATGGAAAATTTTCGGTAAAATATTTATTTTATGCTAAAACTAAAAGACACAATTAAGACACTCTGGATCACACCACGCGCTTCTTCTTCTTCACTCTATTATTATGGCAATTTTATGAAAATGCGTTCGGGTTCGTCCAAAAATTGTAAACTGTTAAGAACAGTCCCGTCGATTGCGCAACTATCATGGGCAGTTCTAAAACGTTCTCGGACAGTTTTAAAATTTGGAACCCGAACAAACCACAAGTGATACAGATACCAAAAATCCAACTTTTAGAATTTTTCTTTGTGTGTCTGTCTGTTTATTTCAGCATTACGCGAAAACTACTGAAATGGAAGTTTCACTGAAACATTCCTGGGATCCCTGAAAATACTTTATTTCATCAAAATCGGTTTAGGCAAACAAAAATTATGACCTTTTCTAATTTTGAAACCGCGTTTCTCTAGCTGCTGTGGTTGTCAGTTACAGTTACAGTTACCTGTTAAATGGTTCGGAACTATTTGGAGTTTGGCGAGTCTGCGCAGATATGCACGCGACCAATAACCATACTTTTATATTGATCTTTCTTTTTTAATTTGTAATATGACCACTAGATGGCTCACGGTTAAATTCGCGATAACCGTACTATTTATTTTTTGTTAGTTTGTAATACTACCACTAGATGGTGCTCGCTTAAATTTCTGTTTTTTTTTAAATTTGCAAGCAATTTGTGTTTAATTTTTAAAAATATGCTTTTTTGCTAGACACAAAACAAAATTGTTAAGTATAAACAAAAAAGCATATTTTTAAAAAATAAATACAAATTACCCATAATAATGCACTTGTAGTACAAAACCTCTGTTTGTTTTATTATAAAAGATTATGGCATATATTTCAAAACATGTTAGTTTATAGTTTTGATAATAAATAAATTATTACAATATTATCTTGTCTGTGCTTTTTTAAATGTTAAATAATTTTCTTTTAAATGTTTATCTTGTTTTAGTACATAAAAAAACAATAAATGCAACACTTTTGTATTCCAAACTAAATTTGTGAGTCAAAAAAAATAATTTTAAACTCAAAAAATTTACTGTATATATGTAGGGCAATTTATGGTAAATGCACACATTAGAAAAAATGTTGGTGTAAATAATATTAATACCCGTGGTTTGGAATACACAAGTGTCGAATTTTCTAACTTACTAAAACTAACTTAACTAAAATTGATGAAATAAGGGTGTTTTAACACTATATATAAATAGTTAAATGGAGTCCAAATACAAGTGTGAGTACGGCTCTCCCAAAGGCCTCTGCGACCAGTCTGAGCAAAATATTTATAACACATTTAAAATCTGTTATATATTTCATCAGCACTTAGTTTATTCGCGTTTAAGGGCTTCACTATACTTCCGAAAAAACAGGATTGCCTTTGGGGAAACGGGCACGGTCTCCGCAGCTTTGAACACAACACACTCTAACTATTTGTTTCTCAGCCATTGTAACCAACGGATAAAATCACAATTTTTTAAACAGGAAAAATCACAAAATCACTTTTTAAAAACCGTTTCCAAAATGGAACTCATAGTCTGACGGACAACCGTAGAAGGGGTAAGAGGCGGAGCTTCAGATTTCTAGAATATTGCCAACCTAAATATTATTATGTTGGCAGTTCCTTTGCACGCGGAAACATAACCGCACTTTTCCTGAAAAATAATTATTGGCGGGAAGGGTGAAGTGGAAGATTTTTTTTATATCCCTTAAGCCCTGTTCTCACTATGCAACTTTTTCATGCTTCTCAGAAAAATGCATGCATCTTGTGTGTTCACACTATGAAATTCGTCGAAAAAAGACGCATGCTGCAAGATGCGCTAAAATAGAACATGCTCTATTTTTTATCAGAAAGTTGCATGCATGCTGGGGAATTTCTAGTTACCTTTTGATTACCAACCGTTTTTTTTTATGTTGTCAAGTTGCTGATCAGCTGTGAATTTTAGGTTATGAGTTTTATTTTCAATATTTTTTTAATCACCTTAAAACTTTCTAAAATTCTTGTTTGCCAAAGCTCACAATCTGCAAGTTCTAATTCCCACTCCAAGCCTGTCAATCCTATTTATTTAATATTTCTTATTCTGGAACAATCCAGAATTTTCGACTTTTCCTTTTTTCGAAGAATTCTTTATTTCTGGAATAATTCTTTATTTCTAGAATTCTTCAAGAACACCAAATATTCAGTCGTGAAAATATTGCTCGTTGCATACTTAAACTTTTAGCGAATGCGCTAGAAAAGGGTATAGGAAAAAAGTAAACAAAGCAGTTAAAAATCTAGGGCTTTTTTGATTTTTTTAAATCCTTTTTTTTAAATTTTTAATTCTAAATTTTATTATGTTGGCTAAAAATGGCATTTTCTCTGAAAAAAAGATGCATAGTGTGAACACCCCCCACAGCTCCATGGTTCAAGAAAAAGATGCATGTAAAAAGTTGCATGTGTTTGATGCATAGTGAGAACAGGGCTTTACGCACCTCACGCCCATCAAAACCTAATCAACTGATTCACGGATGCCATAGAATTTTCGTACCAAATTTGCTTACTTTGTGGTGTTACAGACAGACAGACAGATAGGCTTACAGAGACCCAAACGCCATAAAACAAATTATTTAGGTTTTTTTTAGTTTACATCCTCTTCAAGATAACAAAAAATAAATCCATAAAGGATCTGAAACCTCCTTAGCCTACTAGTAATTCCAAGTAAAAAATAACTTTTTAACAGAAGCTTCTGTGAGATCTTATGTTTTAAGATTAATTTTTTATTGATAGAAATTTGTGTTACTGTAACTCGAAAACCACAGATCATGCACATGTCGCAAGATGTGTGAATTTTTGTTTATCGGTGTATAGTCCAACCGCCTTCTACCCGAATTTCTCTGGTTCGAACCGCAAAAATTTTGGCAATCCGCATGGCGCTTCTGCTTAGCATGTCCTTCATCAGAGCATGCGACACATAATCGCAGGGTTCGTTAGTCGCCTGCCAAGATATATCTATAGGTATATAACTCCCTGACCTTATCCACAAGCAGCGTGTAGGGCTCTGTGCCAATAAAGCTGGCGAATCCCAAGCGGCTAGACTCATTTTGTTATCAAACGCTCAGCTGATACCAGCTATACTATCTGGGTGAACGATAAACCAATTCCTAAGTTAAATAAGTTAATGGGATTTAGTTGAATACTTAATTCATAATAATAGGTTTCTTTTGAGATTATTTCGCACGGAGGACGAGACTTTATCGCATATTATAATACAAAAGGCCGGCAGTTTTAATTCAGTTGTAAAATGTTTACCGGGATTTCTAGTGTAGTTTTGGTGGTTATTTCTTTCGTTGCAGGTTAGTGTAAATCTAGGTATTTTAGAAAACCTGTGTAATGAAACAAATGTATATGCAAGAAACTTTTTTTTAATTATATATATTTTTAAATAAAATATAAAAAATCCCTTTTTTGCTTTCTGATCAAACTTCATTAATTAAGATATGCCCAAAAATATACTAAATTTTTAAAATTACTCTACTTTTGTTTAAAAAAATCGAAAGTTACAACCAACCTCGACCCTATCCAACTTCAAGAATGTAGGTACCTAACTATTATTACCTGCTTAATAAATAACTTAATTTAGTTTAGTATATAGTAATATTTAAAAGATCACTTCCCATTTCTAATTTTTTATTTTTATTCGTGAAATATCTCCCCAAATATCATTTAAACTTTAAATTAACCATACATATAATTTTTGATTATTGCCATTTTTTCGCAGTTTTAACAAAAACATTTCTTACATATTTTTTTTGAATATCATGAACTTTAGTAAGTAGTATATTATTAATATTAATTAAAAAAATTTACATTAATTCATGCTAAACTGCTAAAATATCATTTATAATATAAAAATCAACATTTATTTCAAACCATCCCGGTCTAGAAATGACAAAAAGTTATAACTAATTGTTTAAAATTGAAAAAAAAGTGAAAAAAAAAATATTTTTGTCTCCCAAAGTAACTTTTTCAAAGCCAGTGGTGAATATGGGCAGAGCCTCCAGCCCACTTACGACGTCTTCTCCAAAAGTTTGGTTACATTCCTAAAATCACGCATAAATTTTGCTTGCGGCGCCAGTTAAATTTTTGTCTTTTATTTCAATTATAATATATTTTTTTGCAAATTAGGCAGATACAAGTAAGTAAAAATTAAAAAAGGTTTATAATATTTTTCAAATTTCCGCATTCAGTATAATTTTTGAAAAAATAAAATAATTCCAACCTGAATTTCTAAAATAAATTTCCTTGTTGTTCCCTCCCCTCCTTTTGAAAGAGCTGCATCTGCCTCTGACAAAACATATCGACCAGTATATTCATACAATTTGTTAATTTTATCTTTTTTTTTAGAAAAATGTTATGCAGACTCTCATACACATCCTTGGAGTTACTCAGATCAAGGTAAGAAATCATTGCAAACTTACATATTTTTTTCTCAAACCACTTTATGGTGTTTAGTTTTGGGAATCTAAGGAATTACATCAATATGGATACCACAGTACCCGCAAGTTGTTACAATTACCCAAAAAACTTTATTTAACCGAATTATTCCAGTAACCACTAAACAAATATTCATATTCTTCTTCAGCAATACGTTATTTTCAAAAAATCGCTATTTTTTATTGACTTCAAAAAAACAAGGTTATCAAGTTTGACGCGTATTTTTGTTTTTAGATGTTTGTTTTAGCATAATTTCCAAACGGCTCCACCGATTAATTATCATAATTTATTTTTTATTCGATTCACGAGTGGTGGTTTTCATTTAAAACAAAATAAAAGCTGAGCTAATACACGTCATGCAGAAAGACAAGATGAAGTCTATACTGAGTGCTGCTTTTAATTTGAATGCTGGGGCAGCTTTTCCGGGACCATTGCACCCGTAAAAGTTTCAACCGATTTTCATAATTCTTTTTAGATTTAATTCGAGAATGCTTCGGTTGGATTTTTTGATTGTCACGAAAAACCTAAAAAAATTGTTGGGAAAGCATAAAAATTATCACTTTGGGCTTGTAAGAGTTACATACAGTATTTTTCACTTAGCATTTCTACTGGCTTTCGGTTGGAATGGGCTGGGCGTTTGATATATTGTAGATCTGGACCGGTATTCTCGTAATACGTAACGTTTTGAAGTCGCTAAGCGAAACGAATAGCGAACAGCGCGCTTAGCGGCACGCTGACCGACGACTCTTCGTATTCGCTCTGCCGAACGCGCTGCCCTACGAGCAGACAGAATCAAATTCGCTTAGCACATCTTGGCATCACCGAATTTTGCATTTTTATTTCTTGTTAGTCTTGTCGCTCCTTTTCTTTTTCTATGTGTAAGAAAGAGGCCATTACGTGATCGATTTCGATCCGTAGTTCAGAAAGGGTAAATCAAATGGTGAAAAGTGCATGTTGATCCTTTAAAAAATTACTTGATGGTTTGATTTAGCTCAGTTAAACTCGCCCTTTGACCCTGTGATATAAACTAGTAGCACGAAAATGTTTACCCCGAGACTTAACCGCACACCTACAAAAAAATTCCGCACTCAGTGCGGGAAAGTTTAAATTTATTCCGGCACTCAGTCAGGGAAAGTGGTGATTCCGGCACGGTCGTATATTCATATTGATACTTTATTATGTAGCATTTATGGTTAAAATGGTTTCACAATAGTTAGTTATATATCTAGTAAGTTATACCTTTTAATTATAGTGAACATGCGTTTTCTACATTTTAAGAAACAGAAAATAAAACTCTAAGGTATTTTTTACCCAAAAAATATCCTAACCAATTCAACAACAAACACAGAATTCATACATCCACAAGAGAAACCTCGCGCGTGGAAAAATCTATGTTTTCATGAAACTGTTAAATTAAAAAAAGAAAATAGTAATTTTTAGTACATTTATGAATAAATAAAATGACAAAAGATAAAAAACATAAAAATGGTAATTAATGTGAAAAATGTGATATTTCAGAAAAGTAAAGAAAATACAGACGAAAACACAGAAATAAAGGTAGTTATCTATATTGTTTGCTAATTATTTTTTATATCAATTAAGCTATTTATTTCATGTTTGCTAATTTCATATTTCATGAAAGCTTTTAGTTTATTTTTGAAAGAAAACAATTAATGTGGGCAGGAGCCTAACAAAACCAGATATTTTTTGGTACACATCCGATGAAAGACACAAAAAGCACCGCTAACCAATGGCTTTTTTTACCCTTGGTTTTACAGAATTTTGATTGCTTCTATTTCTAGTATTATACGGATGCTCAATTATTTCGATGTCGATTTTGATAAGAAAAGTTTTTGTTGCAATTTTTTGGAAAAAAAAGTTGCCTTACATCGAGCATCAAATAGTAAGGTTGATGTGTACGTGTTTGTCACCCGTCCCCAAGCTACTAATAAGAGATTTTTATTTTTCTAATTATTAATAAAAACGCAAACTGAAAAAACTACTATATTTTCTGCAGCACTCTACAAAGTATTGTAGGGTAGGAAAATCGTACGCGCGGAGGGCAAAACAGCTGGCAAATGGTAGGTGTTTCTCAAACGGTCGCCACGCGCTGAGCGCACTTCGTCGACGCCTTGCGTTCAATATACGTGAATACCATTTTTGTTACTTTGGTCACGTGGTATGCGAATATTACGTTATCATACGGTCAGCGAGTACGAAACGCCGAGCGTATTTAGTTACGAGAATACCGGTCCTGTTCTCCCTGATCAACGTTTAAATAGACCTCTTTTTCATCCGACTTACGGTTTCAGAGATATAGGTGTTGAAAAATGGAGTTGTCACATTTTATGGATTTTTCACTAAAATCAGTTTTTTGTCTATTTTGTTGAATTCGACTAGCTAATTTGCTACTTCCAGTGCTCAAGTTTTTAGGTAGAAAACCAGGCTATTGAATGCAGTTGAAGGAAATTACATATTTCATTTACGTCACTCTCAGTGGCGGCACAAACTTGAAAAACGTAAAAAACTTTTTTTTAAATAATGCAATTTTTCGTAAAATCACTGATTAAGAAAGAACAAACGGTGAAATATTTAAAAATATAAAAAATAAGCTCATTTCTACTATGTATTGTGTATGCCATGCTAGAGACCAGAAGACTCAGCTGATTTTGACAAAAGTGATACCGCTGGAGTGCTCTGAGTCTCAGAGGTACTATATGCCATATATTGACAAAAACGATACCTCCCCTAGCCGTATGGAGTAGGAAGTAAAAATGACAGAATGACAGCTTGCATCCGCCATATTGATTTTCTTTTTGAACAATATGTGGCATATAGTATCTCCGAGACTTAGAGCTCTCCAGTGGTAACACTTTTGTCAAAATCGGCTGAGCCTTCTGGTCTCCACCATTGCATACACCTATACATATTAGAAATGGAGACAATAACCCGAGAATTTTCCAGGTTCACGGGCGTTTTTGATAAAGTGTGATGAGCTTATACATATGTAGCACATCTTTTTTTTTCTTTAAAGATTTTTCTACAACACATCCAAAAATAAAATATATTTTACGAATTACGAAAAATTGCATCTTGAAAAAAATTTTTTTTATATTTTTCAAGTTTGTGCCGCCACTGAGAGTGACGTAAATGAAATATGTCAATTTTTTCAACTGAATTCAATAGTCTGGTTCTCTATATAAAAACTGGTGTACTGGAAGTAGCAAGTTAGCTACTCGAATAGAACAAAATAGGTAAAAAACTGATTTTAGGGATAAATCCATAAAAACTTTCAACACAAAAGAGGTTTTTTTTTTAGATTTAATTGAAGTCAACTGTCAACGAGAACTTTCAATCTGACATTTTAGTAGTTTTGTTTCTGCCTAAAAAGACAGTTGGTTACAGTTGGACCACTGCAACCTGCACAGTTTTACCTACAATTTTGGAGATAAAAGCTATATCTAGCCAAAGATAACAATATATTTCATATCGTATTCAATACGTATCGAAAATCAAACATCTTGTTCTTTCATATATCACGCTCTTTGTCGGTACAGAGAACATGCTCTATGCACTGTCGGGGGGGTTCGGGGTTACAACCCCCCCCCCCCCCCGAGAAGCCTGGTTATGGTAAAATTTTTACTTCAAATAAGTAAGTAATTATTTATCTCTAAACCCCCGCACCCCCCGACGCCAATTCCTGGGTGCGCTACTTTTCTATGAAAGAAGGAAAAAGAAGACAATCTTCTCAATGCGTATTGAGTACGATGTGGAAACATATTAAGTTTTTGTAACATGTCAGGGCCGGTTTCTCAATAGCGAGTTAGCGTTAACTCGAGCTATATAACCTTGTAAAAATCTTTAAGAGTGGGTTAAAATTAACTCCAGGGTAACCAGGGCTTTAAGGTGAGGGTAAGTTACCTTACCTCAGGGTTTACTGGTGGCACAATTGTAATAGTAATTTACGTTACAAGTCCGGGAAATGCTCTATTAAGTAAATGTCTAGATGTTTACGGACAAGGCGACGAAGGAGCCGAGTCCGAAATTTCTAGACGAGTACTTTAATGACATTTCACGGACGTGTATCGTAAACGTTTTATTTCATACTGTAATTGGGAAATCCATTATTTTATTCTTATTTTTTTAGTTACTTTACCGGACTAGTGATGTAATGTATCATTTCCCGGACTGAAACCGATAATGCAATGGAGTATATTACAATACAGTATGAAATAAAGCATTTTTAAATAGTTTTTTTTCAAGGGTCTCCTATAGCAAAATGAAAACAAATATTCTTTCCTTCAAAATTTCTGTCAGAAAAAACTTACCTGAAAACTTCAAATTTGACACCAAAAATCTAGGTTGACAGAAATCCAAACATTTCTGTCAACTTTTAAACTTGGTTTCCTCCCCTCACTCGTTACAATGCCACTGGTTTTAATGCTTTAACAAAAACACGATTTTAGTAACGGTCTGCAAATAACCAAACCAAGGCTTTTTGATCACAGATAATGCAAACTTTTTTGTATATTTTTTTTATAGCGGGTGCAATAAAAATTTCTCATCTATTTATTTACACAAATTTAAATCTAATTTTTCTTACGTAAAAGCCAAGTGATGTCCTCAAGTTTTCACCAAATATTTTCGAAAATACGACAAAATAACAAACTGTCAGAAATCAAAATTACCAACACTGGAGGTCACCGACTGCGCTCGTTATTTATCTAAAAATTTTCGGAAATAATTAAAATCCTCGGAGATTAATTCCAAAATATGTTTTGACAATCTGTTTCTGAATATATGCTGATCCTTGTTTACAAATGCTTTGATTTTCTGTCATATTTCATTTTATTAGGTGCAGGATTAACGTTTTTGCCATTCATTAACTTTATCAATGAACCTCTGCTACCTTTTACAAAAAATATTTTTGAGGTGGGCATAGACAAAACAAATACTTATTAACAGACCCAAGTAGCCATTTTTAGTTAGGTTAGGTTTGTTATGAGTGGTGCAATACTGCACCCTCCACTGCGACCTAAAGGTGCAGTTAGACTGTGGTAGTGTATTTTACAGATAAATAGTTAACAATATTTTTTGGTACACGCTTTTTAATATAATTTATATTTTTTACTCTTGCAAAATTTTTGAACATGTTAAAAGATCCACCTTACATATTTCTTTTGTATTAACCAAGAAAGTTCCGTTTTTTCTTAATATAAGTTCAAATATAATTTAGTTTTAAAATTACGGTTGATTGGAAACCAAAGATGGACAAAATAAAACTTGGAGAAGAAAAAATTGTGGTAATTTTGTATTTGCATACATACATACAGTCAATAGTGTGTTCAGTGGTATTAGCGATAAATTAACAAGTTACTATAATAGTTATATCTGATCCACTGATTAATCATTCTGGAAGAAATTAGAGCCTTTTTTCTAAGTGAAAAAAAGCGCTTACTTTTAGCATTACTTAGCTTGCATGGACAAATTATATCAAATAATTTTCCGTTTAATATATATTGCTTTAGTAATAATCTTTAGAAATAACCTTTAGAAAAGTTATAGTACCGTATTATGAGGGGTGCACGGTGATTGTAGTGAAGAAACTCACACAGAGATAGGTAGATATTTTCGGGCGCGTATGAAAGAGATGGCATGAATACACCAACTTTAAGCATCGTAGTGATTTCGTGAAAATGCAGACAGTCGATATTTTCAATAAATTAACAAAGTATTATATTCACTTATTTCCCTATCCCCTGACCAGCCGAAGTTAATAATTAATAATGGTACCTACCTACAATAAACAGCGGCGCTATATTACACCTCTCCCCTTTTCTACGTCAAACTAGTAATTTTCTAAAATTGTTTATAAAACTGTTTAAAAGTAACTTTTTTAAAGAACATTTTCCCTCAAATATTACTTATATTACCCACTAGACATATTACTTTTATTACACACTAGACACCGCCGCGCCGCTTTGCCTGCGGTTTTACCCATTTTTCCCGCTTTTATTCTTTAAATGCCATAACTTTTGTTTCCGTAAACCGATTTTGACGAAATAAATGCCTATGTGTTGCCTAGGAACACAAGGAATGCAATAGTGAAAGTCCTATTAAAATCGGCTGGGCCGTCTATGCGTGATGCTGGAACAAACAGACATACATACAGACAAAAATTGTAAAAATTGCATTTTTGGTATCTCGTTTGGTAAAACAATAGAATATAAAAAAATAGTCAATGTACAATTCAATGTACAGAAATGGTCCTTTTAGAGATTTATTACATGTATAGATAAACAACTAACTGCAGTCAGGAGGATAAGTGGCGATTTTTCCAAATTTCATAAAATTTCGGTTAAGTGGATTTTGCCTAATTGTCTCCCAAACAGACAGACAGACACCATCAAACAATTTTATATTTAGGTCTTTCTTTTTGCCGATCCCATTAGCCTATACTATAGTGGATGGCTAAAATTAGAGTTCTAGATTACTACATAGTCGGTACCTACTAAGTTTTTGTTTATGGGTAATAAAAATAACACGACCGCCTTATTTATAATTTACCGCCTTATTTATAATTTACCGCCTTATTTATAATTTAGAGTTAAAAAGTTTGTTCACCTCTACTTGATAGCTGTAGGTAATGCAGTATATCTATTGACTATATGTATAAGGCTATAGGTATTTATATCCTTTGGTTTAAAAAATATTCAATGTACAGAAATTACAGATTTACCAATAAATGTACCAATAAATTTTGGAAAATTAATAGTTTAACGTAAAAATATGGGGGGGGGTTTACTGTATCGCCACTGCATATTGTAGGTAGCTAAAATTAATATTATAAAACATCTGTTGGTCAGGGGATGAGGACATAAGTAAATATAATACCTTCTTCATTTTATTTTATTGCAAAGATCGACTGTATGCTTTTCCACGAAATCACTCCCATGCTTAACGTTGGTGTATTTATCTCTGTGTGAGTTTTTTTTACTACAACCAAAGTGCAGGGCTGATAATACTGTACTATAACTTTTCTAAAGGTTATTACTAAAACAATATATATGTTTAAAAAGGTTTTGATTTGATATAATTTGTCCATGCAAGCGAAGTAATGCTAAAAGTAAGCGCTTTTTGTCACTTAAAAGCTCTAATTTCTTCGCAATTATAGTAAACCAGAATGATGAATCAGCGGATCAGATATAACTAGTATAGTACCTTGTTAATTTATCGCTAATACCACTGAACACACTATTGACTGTATGCAAATGCAAAATTACCACATTTTTTTCTTCCTCAAGTTTTATTTTGTCCATCTTTGGTACCCAATCAACCCTAATTTTAAAACTAACGCATTTTCTCGGTTAATACAAAAGAAATATGTAAGGTGGATCTTTTAGCATGTTCGAAAATTTTGCAAGAGCGTCTATTATCACCAATATTTGTTTAAAACATTAAACAAGGTAAATTATATTAAAAAGTGTGTACCAAAAAACATTGTTAACTATTTATCTGTAGAATATCCTGTTCTGCATTATCTATGGAAAAAAAATTCATTACACCTGCCATGCAACGACGACTACACTACCACAGTCTAACTGCACCTTAAGAGGTCTATAGTGGCTCATACCTGTCTGCAAGAGTAGAGTAGAGCTTTATTAACTCTATTATTTGTACAATGTACATTATAGCAAGTCAGAAAAAAAGAATATAGCACAGGGCTAAGAGTATTAAAATAAAAATGAAATCAAAATTAAACTATAACTACTTATAACATAGTAAGCATACAAGTTAAAATAATTAATGTGAAACCGGAATCCATAAAAAATCTTCCCATATAAAAACAATGTAAGAGAAAAAAATGTTTTATTGACTTTTTAAATTTGGTTTTTGAAAGATTTTTTATGGATTCCGGTATTTTATTGTATAAATGATAGTTCAATGAATTTGGACTTGATTTTGTTTGTGAAGAGGAATGGTAATTAAATCTGACCAGAGATTATGTAAGTAATTTTTACTAGTCGAAGGTAGTTCAGCTTTTTTATGACGAATAAAATAAATATATATACAAGGAGGACGCAAAATTTTGTGCGATAGTGAGCACCACATATAATTCTTATCATCTTCTTTTGTAGTTTAAAAACTGTGGTGGAATTGCATATGCGACCCTTGAATGAAAAAGTGCAAAATAACAGGTTTTTAGAATATCAAAACTAACAAACGAACGAAGTCTTCGAACTAAAAATATTAGACTTGACAATAAGCGCTTCAAGTTGTCAGTAAGTTGAGCCCGCGAAAGTTTATCATCTATAGTGATCCCTGAAAGTTTTACACAGTGGCCCTGAGCTTGATTTGAATTTTTTCGAATTTTTAATATTTGCGTTTCTTCCTTGTTCATTTTTTTGCTAGATTTAAGGCAAAGTTTGAGCTATCAAGTAAATTCTCAAACCTAGGGCCGTATGTAGCGTATGACAGCGGTTTAGTAGGTATTAGGCACGGTCCCTAGAATGTTTATTCTAGAGACCATGGGTATTAGGGACTTATCGGTACAATGCCTCCGATATTTAGTAAGCCATTTTGACAATTAACTAATGTAATAACTGTCAACAATGTCAAAAATGGTAGCGGCATACGTGTGCTGGCCTACATGTCGGATGTATCGATCGGTACAAAAAGTGGGCATAGTCTGACTCGGTAGTATTTCTGACAGTTCCGGACGAAGATTGAAAGGTTTCTGTCATTTTTGTCATGTATCTAAACATGCGCATATTGTGCCATTCTTAAATTTAAAGTTAATATACATTATTTTGATAGCAAAGATGACATATTTAGACAACAACAATGTCAGAATCCCTTTAAACTTCATGCGTCTTTATTAAAGACAGGCTATACCGACTTTATGTACCGATAAGTCCCTATTTGTTTGAGTTAAGCAGGGCACATCTTAGTGTAAATTCTAGATTTCTTTCCAAAACAATATTTTAAACGCGCCGCAGGCGAAAATAAAAAAATATACATACAAAATTTCCTTTTTACAAGCTTTTATTTAACTTGCAATGTATATATGCATCTAACTAGATATGTTTGCTCGGATGAAATTTTGACCAACTTCCCGACATCCAATCGGCTTCAAATTTGGCATGCTTATGTAGTTGCGGTGACAGTATGATGAAATTGACAGCTCCACCCTACTCGAAGGGGATGGAGGGGGGTACAGTTGAAGTACGCCCGATTTTGTTAAAAATGGTGTGTTGGGGCAAGATGGACGATTTTTGGTCATCTTTTTCTAACCAATTTTAACTAACTTTTCACATAGGATTGCTTTCAAATTTGGCATGCATTTATACTTCCAGTGACAATACAATAATATGTCATTATTAGATACCCCTCCCCGTTACGAGGGGAGTGGAGGGGAGGAAAATACCTAAACCAAAATTGGTAGTAGTAGCCCCCGTCTTTTGGGAATAAGGAATACGAATTTTTGATCAGATTTTGAAAATTTCAATATGGCGGATTCAAAATGGACGATTAAGGTTACAAGTCTAAAAATTAAGGGTGTGTGTTCAAATTTGGTATGCGTTTATAGTTCCGGTGACAATACAATAATATGGTATTATTAGGTACACACTTGTCTCTAACAAGGGATGTGGAGGGAGGAAAAGATTTAGTTTGTTCGATTTAATTTTTGATCAGATTTGAAAATTTCGATATGTCGGATTCAAAATGGATTGGAATGGATTTAGGGTACAAATCTAAATTTTAAAAAATAAGTTTTTATTAAAAAAAACTTAAAGAACAAGCTTTTATTAAATGCACTCAAAAGTAGAAAATAATTTTTTATCTTTCTTATACCATAATAAATGTGATGGGCGCAAATTAAAAATTTTAAGTTTACGGTGACAAAGAGAGAACTACAAAAGAAGAACTAAATTCTTCTTTTATTCGAACGATAAACAAAAAGGAAAAAAAATAAAAAAAGTTATTTTCATAGTAAAAAATTCGCTTAATAACCCGTTTTATAACGTTAGTTTTTCCATTAACGATCTTTTCACGATGAAAATAACGTTTTTCTTTGGGAACGTTATTTTCATAGTGAATAAAACGTTACTGTAAAAACTAACGTCATAAAACGGGTTATTAAGCGCATTTTTCACTATGAAAATAATTTTTTTTATTTTTTTTTATTTTTGTTTAGCGAGTAAAGAAGCTGAGAACAGGTGCGATTGCCGTGTCGTCAATGTGACCGATATACGATACCCAGCCACTGACGATACCTAAAGTCAAAATTTTTAATTGCGCCCATCGCTTCTATTATACTACTTTTAAATGCATTTAATGAAAGCTTGTTCTTTAAAAGTTTTTTTTAATAAAAATTTCTACACCTTATTATTATTATTATTGACAAAATTTGTTTAAAATTAAGCTAAAATTGTAGCAATCAGTAACATTTTAGGCCTCAGGCAAAATTGTTTGAAATTTAGATGGAAAATTCTTTAAAATTTTTATTTCATTCACGTAAAGTAGGAAAAAAGTTTGGCGTTGCTTTTTTTATTGTTTTTATTTTGACCTTGTGCATAATTATGGTAATTTACAAGATAAATAAATGCATACAAAATAAAATTCCAAATATTTGTTGATCTGTATGGAATATTGGAAACTTGAAAATTTCATGAATTAAATCACTTTTATTTTGTATTTGCCCACTTGGAATAGAACAAGTAGGTAGGTACCTAACTTAATATTTTTCTGCCCTTTCGAATGTAAGATCAAATGGGACTGTTTTAAAGCAACAAGTTATTCCTAGTTAAAAAGGGGAAATGCGGCTAGGCACCAAGCTACAACCCCCCTATGCTTAGAAGATAGATATAATAAAAGTTGTTGTGGTTTAAAGTCAAGGTGCATCACCCTCTGCTTAGGGTAAAGAGTTGACAAAAATGAATCATGCCATAATTTGCTACTAATTATATGTACTAATCTCTATCCCTTTTTGTTTATATGGGCTGTGTAGCTTGATGTCAAGATGCACTTTCCTCTGCTTGGGAAAGAGATTTAACAAAAAGTAATTATGCTATAATTTACTTCTAATTATTATGTAAGTGAAAGAGGGGTAAAACCGGACAGCTAAGTTAAAAATAATTTATATAAATAAATAATTTTAAATTATAATCGACAGTTTGGCAACTGAGTACTACAAACACTTAAGTAGCATTCACACAGGCGAATATTCCTTTGATCTTCGAAATGCCGACAAAAATTCGCGCGAATTATTTATTTAAAGATTCGCGCAAAAGGTTCGGGCCAAAAGGTTCGGGGTTCGGTTTAAAGGTCCGTGGTGTTCGGATAAAATTTGCTGAAAGAAATATTTGGAATAAAATAAAAATTATAAAAATTATTTATTGTATATAAATCATTGAACTGAATTGTAATATAAAAATTAAATTTTAAAACCTTTAATTTAAAATTACTTTATTCCATTTTGTGAGGTTTTGATGGTGGGATTTGATGTTGGGGTTTGGTGATGGGATTTGGTGGTGGGGTTTGATGAGTTTACACTTAACTAAGGAAAACCAAAAATAAGATAAAGCATAATAGGAACAATTAGGTACAAACTTATTTAGGTGATATCTACCAACCTCACAACCTACCACCCAGCAAATAATAATTTTTCGCTTTCCGTCGGCTTTTATTATTTAATCGAAGAATAAATTAAAATATTTTTGGTGTTCAAATTTAATTTCAAGAATTGAGGTCAGTGATGTGAGACCAAAAATATTATCTATTCCCACTTTCAAAAATATATTTCCAAAATATCTTGCGAAAATTTGCCCGAATGTTCGTGGCAAATCTTTGCCGCAAATGTTCGTTGCAAATGTTTGAGTGTTCGGGCAAACGTTCGTCGAAAAAGGTTCGCCAGATTTGGCCCGAATTTTTGGACGAACCTATTCGCTCTGTGTAAATGCGTCTTTATCTACAGAATAAATCGTTGAAATTAAAAAAAAAAAATCCTATTGTGGTTAAAAAAGGCCTTAAGGTCGTAGTTACAATCTGAGGAATTGGTTTTAGCAACACTGTACGGGAAATCAATTTTGCAAAATTTTACGTCATGGAATTTGTTTTCCAGGGCAACAAGGAGACTTTATTTATGTTTATCCACAGTGGGACACCAGAGATTTTTTGGCACCGGTTCAAAAATTTGGGGTTAGGTTACTTATTTTGACTTTTCGCGTTCTACGCTGCTAAAAAAACAAGTAAAATACTAATATAAAACAAAAGCATTTATTGCAGAATTACCTGCTAAAAAACTGCTACCCAACTACGTATTAAAGTAACTGGGTGTAATGTTTAAGGTTGCATTTACAGCTGCACTTATAATTGAATTGGAAACACTCCCGCTAGCTGATACCGACAACAGGTTAACTTAAAAGCAGGCAGATTTAAAAATCGGCTACTGGCGCTAGATTAAATGATCGTATTCTATTTTAAACAGGAGCATCAATGACTAGCAATAGTCTTTCCAACCTCTAAATGGAGCTTTTCTAACCTGTTTTGTTAGTACTCAAGTATCCGTGTGTTTTTGAAACTGAGGTTCTAAAATCTATCCTTTACACTCGATTTCACTAGTATACTTGCACATAACTATGCCGCAATAATTTAAATTAAAAAAAATGGTTGAATCAAAATAAAAACAAAATTATGTGGGGTTATGGGCGCCGAATGTTTCTATACGAATTCCTAGTAATCCCAGCGAGCCAGTAAAGTTCTCTTGGTTCTTTGATAACACGCGGAGTGGTTTTATATTTGTTTTAGAACAATGTTTTTGAAAACACATTTTTGAAAGATAAACATAACCTCGAATAGTTTTCTGTCAGAAAACGTAAAAATATTCTTCTGTCCCACTGCGGCCCGATTTAAAGTTTGTTGACAAAACACCTGCAGTTATCATGGATTGGATAAATTCTGCGATCTATCGGACAACACTTGAAATGCATGTGTCTCCCAAATTCAATAAAGTGTGATTGATTCATCGGTTTTCTTTTCCGGAGTGCACAGGCTTTTAGAAAAAAGGAAACTAGTTTTTAAAAAATGTAATCCAGAGGAAATTGTGATTATTTATACTCTATTTTTTTTTGTCAATCGGGTTTGTTTTAAACCGCAATTATTTTGAGGCTTTTGGGATAGATGACAGCACCAGAGCTTTTATTTTGAAGAAAAAATAATTGAGAATTTTAAAAAATCCTTCAGATATTTTTGTTAAGCATTTAAAAATGATCACCCCTGCAAAATTTCAGCTAATTCCGATGTTTAGTTTTCCCTGTGCACTCTGGCAAAAGATTAAAAAATTAAGAACAAGGCGTTGCCAGTTGTGCTTTTTTTTACTTAAAATCTGGGGAGAAACTATAGCCTTAACAAAAAATAATGCTAAATACGGTTTTGCACCTACCCCAGACGAAAAACCGGGTATTGAGTTAAAAATTTGTTTATTCAAGCAACAAAATAAGTCGCGACATGGTGGCTGTCTCCACGACCTGTCCCTAATAGATTTATGGCGTCATATCACGGTGACGGTTTTACTGACAATGCCTATATCATTATTGTAATGATCTTTTGGTGGAATAAAGAAACTTGAATCTTAATACTATACCTCGAGGTATTTACCGCTTTTGGGAATAAATTGGGGCGGTTATAAAACTACATCGCGACTGTAATGATTACTCTTGATATAGGAGTTGTTTTCCCACATTATTAATTGAAAATATGTATGTTAATCTTTTTCTAAACTATATCAGGACACACAATAAAATATGTGAAGATATGACATTATATCATAAGCTATACAGACCGCTTCAAGCTACTGCGAACATAGGGCGAAAGAAGTCTAATTTGCCAGTGTACGTACATGCAGAGACACCACACGCCTATCAGTGAAGCAACCAACACTCAGGCTTCCGATTGCCATTCGCTGCCGTTCGCCGCCGTTCGCCTTGTATTTAGTACGCCTCTAACCACGGTGCTGTGTGGAGCGTAGTCAATGAAACCGGAATTTGGTCAATAAATACGCAAATTTTTATAACGTAATTTTCTTATTTTTTGTCACTAATAAATAAGAGCGTTTTATTGTCAACTGCTCAGATTTATCAGTGACGACGTGTTACAATGAAAATAATAAGGAGAATCAAAATAAAAGCAAGTTCTCAAAATAAAATAATACATTCTAAAAACCAAAAAGATTCTCCCAGTCAAAAAAAAATTAAAGCAAATGTTCGAAAAGTCCTCCTTGCTCGGCTAGACAATATCCGAGCCTACTATAAAAACCCCTTCCAACGTTTCCAAGCATGTTAGGGGTGATAATTTGAAAAGCTTCTTCAAAAACAGATAGAAGTCATTAGGAGCAAGATCGGGAGATCGAGCTGGCCATAAAATAGTTCCCCGTGTACTTATAACCCGATTAGGAAATACATTATCAAGATATTCCCTAACAAGGCCAACATTGTGAGCGAAACAACCATCTTGTTGAAACCATGTTTCACCAAATCTTACACCTAACAACTGCCTAGCAGTTGGAATAATGTGCTGCTGCAGTGGATCCAAGTATCTAGGACCATTCAAATTGCAATTGCCGTTAATAAAAAATGGCTTAATTACGTGTTCCCCTACAATACCCCCCCCAAACATTTAGTTTTTGGGGATACTGTGTTCTTACGTCAAAATACAAATGCAAATTTTCCCGCGACCAATATCGAACGTGTGTTGGGTTATGACGATTTGACCATTTGACCATCTGCACTTTTTCGGCAACTTCGTAGACATCCATTTTTAGTTTTAAAAATGTATTATTTCAATTAAGAACTTGCCCATCTGTTTCTCGAGCAAGGCAGAAATAAAACAAAATAATAAAAACAAAATGAATTTCCAAAAGATAACACTGCAGCGTGCTTCGAATCCACCTCGGTCGTACGGCACGAGAGTAAATTGGACTTGATTCCCCCTATGTTCGCAGTAGCTTGAAGCGGTCTGTATACCTAATAATTACCATTTGGTTAACCTCTTTTTTGAAGTCACAACGTCTTACATTTATAAAGGAAGGACACTTTACTGTTTTACTGATTAAAAATGCTGATTTTTTTGATAAAAAAATGCGCCCCCTAGTTGAAAAAAATCGTCATTATTTGAGGTTAGAATTTCCAAGTTTTAATATGTTTTATTACCTAAATATTAATATTTTTACTTTTATTGGTACATGCAACTAATAATCAGCGATTTAATGAGGTATTTTTAAATTTTGATTTAAATTTCATGTTTAATAGAAGTAACAAATAAAATGGCCGCCGCGCATCCAGTTGACAGTGCATTGATTTACAATGTCAACGTAGGCAACGTTTTTCCACTATATGAACATTTATTTCTTACAGCGTGGTAGATACGCGACCGTTTTGACTCCATAACTTTCTAGCTTTTTAATCAGTAAACAAAAAAACCACTTTAAAACTCTTAAAAACTGATCAACTCTTCATGAGATTTTAAGAAATTTTACGGGTTTAAAGAGACTTGACCTGGCAAAAATGTATGCCAGATGAAAACTGACAAATTCTTATGATGTTTCATTATGTTACACCAGACACATGAGATTTCATTAGGTTTAGCAAGCAAGATTTTGATGACATTTTACAAGATTGCACAAGTCTAAAAGAAGGGACATTTTTAAAAGATTTTACAAGATTTCATGAGAAATAGAATAAAGGGCTGTGAAGATTTGACAAGATTATATAAGTATTGAAGTGTAGAATATAGAAATGCAAGCACAATAGATTTGATAAAGAAGATGCGAATTTAAAAGATTTTATGAGTACCTATAAACATAAATTATTAAAAAGAATATATAATAAAAATTTAACTATCAAGAAATTTTAAGAGATTTCGTAGTTTATATCACAAAGGACATATCATGAGATTTAGCAAGCAGAATTTTGATGATGTTTTAAAAGTACAAATGAAGGTATGTTCTTAAAAGATTTTACAAGATTTCATTTTGTATATCTTTTAAAATAAAATCTGTATGAAATAAAAAGTGCTCGACTCATTTTGTCCAAGATATTTAATGATTTGGTCCACGATTTGGCCTAAAAAGTGTCATATGTTTGGTCCATAAGGTTGTCCAACTTTTCTATATATTAAACAATGATAAATGTATGTTCCCCAGACTTATCAATCACTTTTAATATGGATGTAAACTTGTGACATCTGATGGAGGCTGGGTCTTTTTATAACTGCTAAAAACTAAACTTAACCTTATTTTATATTTCCATTAAAATCTGCTCAAAACTGTTAAAAACATGTAAACTTGTCAAAACCATTAACCCTCTTAAAATCTGCTGAAAACTGCTAAAAACATGTGTATTTAATCTTGTGAAATCTGATGGAGGGTGGTACTTTTAAAAACTGCTGAAAACATGTGTATTCTCATAAAACCTTGTGAAATCTTATTTACTTTGATTTAACTTTTGGTTAAAATCTGCTCAAAACATAACAAAACCAGTGGAAGCAGAGCCTTCAAAATACTAGTGAAATCTTATTAACTCTTATCATAAATTGTTTTAAAAACTTTTCAAAACTCCTAAAAATTCATGATGTTTGACGAGTTTTGAATCTTTCTCCAAAATTGAAAGTTCACGAGATTTCACTCGAAAGTGGTGTTTCATAAACCGCATGAAGTACTGAACAGAACTCGTGAACTTTCACGAGTTCTTTTTTACGAGTTTTGACATGGTATCTTTGGCAGGGTACTGAATTGCAACCAAATTAATATCAGTAGATTCTTTACCTCGTAAAATTAATATGAAAGAAATTAAATGTGTGTGACTATGAAGTAAGGCTCGAATTGTAAAATTTTTCCGTGCTTCTAGTAATGGTATCTAGTAATATTAGTGGAATGTATTACTTTCGCGTATAACTTTATATTTTTACGACACTGTGGTAATTTTTTAATGGTAATAGTGACCACATTTCCTATAAATAGTTTTCTGTAGGAAATATTACTACGCTTTAACCCATCTTTGGTGATTTTGACAATGGGACCAGTGAAATTGACTATAATTTTGACTATAGGGATCAGGCGGGAAAAGTTAGGAAAACCACGAATTTTTTCGATTTTGCCAAAAAATTCGCAACACAAACTAATTCAGGTACACAATCAATGTGACACAACCTTCATAAGACCCTATTCATTATCGGTGATTAAAGGCACATCATATTGGATTAAATCTTTATAAATCAATTTGTAAAAATAACAATATCATGGGACTTAAAACACGAGATTCTTAAAATTTAAGTAGGTATACTGTGATAATAAACATTTTTAGGTGTACTACAGCGGCGGACGCAGGGAGGGGGTGGGCAATTGCCCTTTCCTTTTTTCGAGAATTTATTTAAAAAATCGCCGGTTTTCCAAAAAAACAGTAAAATTTTTGATAGTTTTTCAAAAATTTTCGCCTATTGGGTCGAAGTTACATTTGGGAAGGCTGCGACCGCCACTGGTATACTTTACCACCGTTAATTTTTTTTAATTAAATGCGACTCAACATACTTTTGGGTTTAACTTTAATTCAGTATTGATTGGTCGATATTTTCAAGGACTATATTTAAGACGGAGTTTTGGTTTTTCTGCCGATCCCCCATTTTTTGTCAGATGTTAGTTTACTACTATAATCATGTGTAAAGAGGGTCACTTATTGGATTAATGATGATCTAAAAGGGTATTGTGTAAAAAAATTACAATAAGTTTTTTATTTATATACCGATTTTTTTAAACAAATTTAAGTGTATTTTAAGTAAGTAACTTTCGTTTATTGCTCTAACACTCCTCTAGCGTTCTCCAAGATTGATCCGAAGAGATTTGGATGTTCGATTATGTACTCCGGATTTAAAACAGATCGCCGTAACCGTATTTTTTGACAATATTTTTATCTTATTTTTTTGCTGTTTATAAACATTTTGTGGGTAAAAACAAATTGAAGAATTGTCCCTGAATTCTTCTACTTCATCCGAGCAACACCTACATTTGGTTTTAAAAATGGCAGCCACAGTAGGCTAAAGGGCACTGAGACGGTAGGAGTTAACTGGCTGAGGAGGAAGAAATGTTTGTCCAACTTGTACTCGATAGGAGTAGCCTCCAAAAGCGAACCTCAATACGTAATTATGTGTCTGAGGTGGTCCCCGATTATTATGAGAGCAAGTAATGGGAGGAACGCCTTAAACGGGTTCTCCATTAAAAATACAAGTGGGGTTTATTTTGTCGTAGAATCGATGCCAAGTCTAGAAGTGAATTTCGTTTTTTTATGTCACTTCTAGTAATCGAGATTCTTCGTCTTCGTCTTCGTCTTCGTCTTCGTCTTCGTCTTCGTCTTCGTCTTCGTCTTCGTCTTCGTCTTCGTCTTCGTCTTCGTCTTCGTCTTCGTCTTCGTCTTCGTCTTCGTCTTCGTCTTCGTCTTCGTCTTCGTCTTCGTCTTCGTCTTCGTCTTCGTCTTCGTCTTCGTCTTCGTCTTCGTCTTCGTCTTCGTCTTCGTCTTCGTCTTCGTCTTCGTCTTCGTCTTCGTCTTCGTCTTCGTCTTCGTCTTCGTCTTCGTCTTCGTCTTCGTCTTCGTCTTCGTCTTCGTCTTCGTCTTCGTCTTCGTCTTCGTCTTCGTCTTCGTCTTCGTCTTCGTCTTCGTCTTCGTCTTCGTCTTCGTCTTCGTCTTCGTCTTCGTCTTCGTCTTCGTCTTCGTCTTCGTCTTCGTCTTCGTCTTCGTCTTCGTCTTCGTCTTCGTCTTCGTCTTCGTCTTCGTCTTCGTCTTCGTCTTCGTCTTCGTCTTCGTCTTCGTCTTCGTCTTCGTCTTCGTCTTCGTCTTCGTCTTCTTCTTCGTCTTCGTCCTTTCTGAATCAGCAGCAAAATTCGCAGTTTAAAGAGTCAATGTCATATGCTTTTATGTCTCTCGCACTTGCACAATGTGGATAGGCATTGTCTCTCTCAGTTCAACTTGAAGATCTGGCAGAGAGGCTTGAAGGCTATCTGATTTGAGAGAGATGACGTTATCTGTAATTACACGGGTGCGACAGAGATAGTTAGAGGGACATTTCCACATTTAATTGTGAATTTTGAGGTTATTTTTAAAATTTCGGCAAATGCTTGTTTTTTCCCGATTCGCCTTTTTCAACTTTGCCAAACTTTTGATTTCAGTTAGCGTTACGTCTTATGTAAAAACGGTTTGTTTACCCTACACCGGCCATATTGGATCGGCCATACTATTTTTCTTAAACTGCCCTATTTGTTAACTTATGTCAGTATCGCAGCATGTCATATTTTATCAAGACGTGTATTACCCAAAAGGTTTGATAAGGCTCTAGTGTGACCATACATTTTTAGAGCAAAAAGAGTAAGTTTCGTAATCATAGAGACATAGCCAAGTGACTGACAATATACTTTTGTTGTTTTTGTCCTATGGAAATAGTAGTTTTAACAACTAGTAGCTAAAATAGTGCTTTTTTACAAGCGATGGTTTAATTCACGAGCGCAGCGAGGTATTTAAAACACGAGTAAAAAAAGCACAGTTTAGCCGCGAGTTGTTAACACTATTTGTTTTAATACCTTTATCAAAAAATCCAAGAAAAACAGGAAAATACTTTTAAAAATCTCGAACGAAGAGCACTTCTCGCAACACACCATCTTTACTCCATTTTCCATAGCGATATGCCTTTTTACTCGGTGACGTTCATTGTAGCGACATTTTAATCTTTGACAGTTTGATATTTTGAAGATGTTTTTAAATGATTTTTTCGTAAATACTTGGTGAAAACTGGCGGAAATGATTTAATTTTTAGGCAAGAATAATTAGATTTTTTCAATATTACTATTTTCCGCTATTTCTCTTTAATTTTGGATAAAAACGGACATAAATCTCTTTTTGCACCCATGATCAAAAAAAAAGTGTTTTTGCATCGGTAACCAAAAAAGCCATGCTTTAGTTATCTGCAGACACTAAAATCATGTTTTTGATGAAGGTATAAAAGAAAGGTTTTAAGGGTACTGATGCATACGAAATTTTTTGGTAGTGTGTACATCATAAGTACCCAATTAAAAACAAACAAAATTAATTTTTTAAATAATAATATTAACTAATTGTAAAAACTAGTATTTTCAATGTAGGTGTGGATTGAATGTATGTGTGCTGCCGTCAATATTGTTTTCCAATAATTTTTTATACGGTGCTTACCGTCAAAATTAAATATAAATGCATGACAAAAATAATGTTGTTTGTTTTGCCTAATTTACTTTTTTAAAAATATCGGACACACTCAGCTTTGGCTACGACTCGTTGGTTTTTTTTAAAAATAGCTGTTGATTTAATGGATATTTTTTAGACAAATTGTGAAAGTTCATTATTTTTTTGAAACAGCATTTCTAAAGTGTCCAGGGGGTAAGTGCTAAAAAGAATGAACTTGCTCGCGGCTCATAATTTTATTTCTAAAAGACTAAAAGTTTTCTTTATTGCCTCTCATACCATGGGGTTTCAAATTTTTTTTCTCATTTTGTTTACGGGGAATTGTATAAATCTACCTTTTTCTAATGGGACCCCCTATATTTTTAGTCCATCATACCAATATGATATGGGGGACTATTAAAATCGTGAAATTTTGACTTTTCTTAATTTGATCAAAAATGAGTTACTAAGGTTCCAAAACACCTTAATCGATGAAAAAAAAAGTTGTCTGTCGGTCTGTCGGTCTGTTGTCTGTCTGTATACACGATAACTCAAGAACGTCTTAATCGATTTCAACGAAATTTGCTACAAAAATCCTCTATCGGCTGAACATGCACTGGTTAACTTTTAAGTAGGGTGCTAGGGGGTTGAAGGGGGGAAAAGGGGAATAAAATATTTAAAAAAATTGTAACTTTGGAACAAAAGCAAGTAGCGATATACCGTTTTCCGATTTAAGTTTCCATGAATATGGACTACAAATTGTGTTATAACGTCCAAATTTGTAGGAGATTTAGTTTCCGAGTTATTTGAAAAAATCTTAAAATATATTAAAAAAATCATAACTTTAGAAGTAAAGTTCAAACTACTTTTTTTGGGTTTTTCGCCACTTATGGTCAAGCCATGATGAACCTTAAAATAATTTTCTTAATACCTGTTAAATTATTTTTAGATGTGCTAAAATACACTTTAGTAGGACACGTTTTTTGGTAAAATTGAAGACTGTTACACACTTTACACTTTGAAAAATAACAATTTTTGCTGTTTTTTGGATCAAAATTGCAAAATAAAAATCATATGCACGACACCACTCAAGATGACAGATAGATGACATAACAGAAATTTTTAGTAAACATTTGCCTTAACGGCCCAATTACATCGTTAAACCGGCAACGGTGTTGGGTCCGTTTATTAGGCAATTCTTTTTCCGCATGTTTCTCGGAAACGGGACTTCCAAATGGCCTGAAATTTTGCCTAAATTGTTTATTGGACTATGTTTTTCCATCAAATCTTGGTACTTTTTTAAAATTTTGTTTATTTTTTGAAAAAAACTGTTTTAGCTTTTGTGGTGTTTCAAAATTGGCGCGCCCATATTACGTCAGAAACAGTCAGAAATGCCCTTTATAGAGACCTGTAAAACTAAATTGGAAATATTTGTAATTTTCCAAATAATGGACACCTAATTTCAAAAACTCTCTAGATTGTATTAATAAGCTTTGTAATCCTCTTCCTCTAATAAAAAACAAATTGAGTATTATTTTCCTCTAAAGCTAAAACATGCGGAAATGTAAAAACATGGACTATACTGGTTACCTATCAATATTAGTTATATGCCTAGCATCAAAAAGTACTTAAATGGTTATATTATAGATACCGCCACCATCAAAATTAACCACCCACGTCTTTTTTTTGTGAGCTTACCCTAGGCATAGTTTCTAGTGTTCTCCTTTCCTAAATGTGTTCGGCTAAGAGAGATCTAGCATATATACCTAGGTAACACCCCTTACCAGGAAAAAAAATTTATGCCATGCAAACATCGAAATTGGTCTACTCACTGTATTTGCAACTAACCAATGTCAGTGTGTCTGCCTGACATTCTTCATAACCTTAGTTTTGTCGTTTTGTTTTGGAGCTACTTTTTAGAACCCTTAAGTGGTCTGTGTGTATGGCCATTTGACTAGTTGTCACTGCTCTCAATTCGATCACCTAGGTGATAAATAAACAATCCCCCATAGGGTCACTGGATCGTGAGACCTGCGGTCCCAGCCGCAGGTTTTAGGATCCAGTGACCCTAATCCCCAATGATTCGCGGCGCAATCTGTGAACAGGAGAATACAGTAAAGAAACCAGAGATAGATAATGAGTGGTAGATGACGTATTGAAATCGATTGACAAATTTATATTATCTCTGGATTGTTCTTGCGCCGTTAAATTATGTCCATCTTTCTCTAAAATACTTTTGTATAGCCTCCAACAACTTTAAACATTTTTCATTTTAACATAGAAAAAATGTTTTTTGGCAGTACTTTTTTGAACGCTAAAAAAATAGAAAAAACAGTAAGAAAAAATTTGAGTGTTTTATTCTAGAAATCGACGGTGGGATTTACTAAAAGGGTTTAGTCTATTTTAGAACGGTCCGAATCTTAAGTGAAATTTTTGGTTTTAAGCATTTTAAACCAACCCTCCTTGAGTTTTGGACACAGTTTAAATTATATGAAGACTTTTAATAAATTTGTTTATTGAATAATCATCTTAACACAATCTTTTGTTGGATTTAAAAAGAAAATTTCAATTTAGAAGAAGAGAAAATGTAAAAATTGAAACCCACGCGGGGTTTAAATAGTAAACACTCTGTAGAACAAATAAAATTGAGGTTACCCTTGATAATTGATTTTTCCAATTAATACTTGATGTCACTCAACGATTTAGATGGGTGATAATAAAATAAGGAGTAGATTAATTTTGTATTTATTTAAAAGGTGTTTATTATTTATATATTAAAAAACTTAAATACCAGTTTTTTTTTACATTTCTGTCACTGTCGAAATATCAGTTTAAAAATATTAGCGCTGCGTTCAATCACAAACAGCGAGTTCGAATATTTTACGTCTTCTTGCACCTTGGCTTGCACCAACCTCTACTGATGAAAGCTACAGCTTTAAAATGAGTGGGCTTTAAGTAACGAACATTATTTTGACTGCACTTGGTTTACTTTCAGTTTGTAAATGAATTAATATACTTATTTTGGGTTTTTTTGTTTGGTATATTTTTCTTGCATAATCAGTGACCTTCACTTATGTTTGTTTTTCCTTGTAGTGCCCTAATACATATTTTTTTGTGCTGAAAACGGGTTGAAAATATGGCGTTTTTCTGGAAAAAATTGGAGGTGTTTCATTGATTAATAAACAACTTGGGATATTAAATAAGGTAAATTACTTCTTGTAAAAACGGTTACTTAGGGAAATTTTAAACAAACTTATTACCAATTGCCACAAAACAATTATTTCTGGAGGCTATAAATTTAAACCACCCCCCAGAGGTGGTCTAAAAAATCAACAACTCTATAACCTTAAACACAGATGATGAAGCTATTATGTGCCAAGTTTCTGGCATATTCACCATGTGCCATCTTGAACCATGTCACAAAAAAATGGTATATTTTTAGAAAAAAAGCTGTTTTTCAATGGTATTTTGCAATAATAATACAAAATAAAGTTTCTGTCTTTTCTGTATGGTTAAGTGTTTTTTTTTAATTTGATTTTAAAATTTAGTACCCCCCACAGGTGTAAATATTTAGATCTGTGGGTGGTACTATTTTAGATCTTAGTAAATCCCACTGCGAAAGTTTGGAAATAAAGCTTTAAAATGTGAGCAATATCATGGCATACAAATGTAAAAAACATCGTAAAAAATGTCTTCATCAAAAACGTTACCCCCTAAATTATCCTAAAATATTTTAAACCTTAAATTACCATCATAACTTGACCATAAGTTAAGGAAATTTTTTCAAAAATATGTTAAAAACCACTGCGTATATTCCTAAAGAAAATTTTTTTTCGTTTGTCAGTGGTTTTTAAATAAGATAAAAAATATTTTGCCTACACACACACAAATCCTAACTAGAATAAAGTACTTATCTGACGTTTCGGCAGATACTCTACTGCCGTTTTCAAAGAAATTATTCTTTTCAAAACTTTTTAGATTCTGTTTTTAAAATTATCTGTCTGTTGTCATACAACTGACTGACTTTGACTGATGTATATTTCAAATATTTACTTGACAGTTTGACGTGTCGATAGTATCCAACAAGATATTGGGAGAGTTTAATAAAATTAAAATTATATTTGTTTGAGTGTTCTCGATTTTATATTACATTATAAAAATACAAAATTTAAAGGGAAATTAAAAATTAAAGTTTAATATTTTGTTTTCCATTTTAAAATATCGAGTGCAAAGATTATACTTTATTCTAGTTAGGATTTTTGTGTGTGTAGGCAAAATAATTTTTATCTTATTTAAAAACCACTGACAAACGAAAAAAAATTGTTCTATAGGGATTTACGCAGTGGTTTTTAACATATTTCTGAAAAAATTTCCTTAACTTAGTGGCGAAAAATCCAAAAAAAGTAGTTTCAACATTATGAATCCGCCACAAACAAATAGATTTTAGTTTAGAAGTAGAGCAGCTATTCATATGCGGTTTTCAGATTTTAGTTTTCGAAAATATTACCCAAAAATTTTGTTGTAAGTTTAAAATCTTTCAAAACTGTCCAGATATTTTCATTTCCTTTCAACATAAAATAATTGATTGTATGGTGGACTATCCGGGCTTTCTACCAGCAATTTTTAAATGATGTTACACTTAAGGAGGGAAGGTCTCTAGTAGACAAAGAATTTAAACAATTTGCAAAAAAAATAAAGGTAGATATACACGGCGGATTCTTTAAATGGAACAGGGCTTCTAGCGACTTTAGGAAAGAGGTTTTCACAAAAAGCTAAAAGCGATTCTTTAATGCTTTTTTACGGACTTTGTACCCATGATAAAAAAAAATTGGGGCCTTCAACTGAAGACCCAGGGCCTATTTTTTTTAATATGGAAAGCTTGTTAAAAAAGAAATTTAACGCATTAGTGTTTTTCGACATCTATCACCCAATGTGTCAAAAATTTAAAAAAACTTATTTTTTTGTCAATTGTTTTAGCTTCAAAATAAACTACATTCTCTTAACTAAGCAGAATAAAGAAAATACCACAAAAGAACATTATTGGCGGTCCAGGACCCTACCAACATTTTTTTCATGAGGAGGATCCATTTGTGGCACCTATTTGGAAAGCTTGTTAAAAGAGAAATTCGATTAATTAAATTTTACGCCAATAATAGGGAGATTTTGGTCAGGTTTTTTGTCAGTCTGTTACCCTTACCTTTATTTTGGGCAGGCGCAGTAGCGCTCTGTCAGGCTGTTACCTTTATTAAAGGTAAACCACTGGCGCTAATTAGCGTCGAATAGCGACTACCTTTACCTTTAAAAAGACAACCAACCAAACTTGATGTAATTTTGTGGTGGAAGATTTTTAGGTTATAAAATTTTGTTTTGTTTTACAAAAATTTTGTATATTTGGATTTTATTTTTTGTTAACCGTGTTTATAGAAGTAGTGGAGTGACTTTTTTAACGTTTTTTATTGGTACACAGGTGAGTAAGTACAAATAAGTTTGCAGAGGCTCGTTTTATTCTATTACTCTACCAAAGATATCTTGCAAAATCATTTGCCTGACTAAATTTATGTTGGGGTGTCCGTCTCCCAGTCCTTTCACTAAATTTATATTTGCCTCCATAATATGGTTAGAAAAGAAAATAAAAAAAGACCTGAGAAAAAAAACAACAAAAGTCAATACAAAAGTAAGGTTACGTTTACCGCAAAACGATTGACTACGTTCAAAAGCTCTACTTTTAACCTCTTGAAGTAACCTTTATTTACGGTAACGGTAACCATAAGTATAACGAAATTTGCCGTTAAACTGCCTGACCAAAATAAATATATATGTAGTTTATTTTGAAGCCCAAACAATTGACAGATAGTTTTTTTTGGAGGCATGCAAAAAAATTTATTTGGTCGAATTTCTTTTTTAACAAGCCTTCCGAAAAGGTGCCAAAAGTGGTACAGGGTGTTTAATTATAAATGGAAACCTCCGTTACATTTGTTAATATCATCGATGTACTAACCGTTAATATGTAAGCTAGAAAAATGTTTTCAATACAATATTTAATTTATAAAAATCTTCAAAAATATTAAAGTAAAAAAAACCAATTGTCATTTGAAGTATCAAATATTGATACCAACTTTCTTATTTTAAATACAACAACCTGCATTTTTTGCATTTTTTAATTTTAGGTGTCTTTCTGATTTCAGAAATGTATAACTTGTATGCACTGGGTTCAATAGTTTTTGAGATATTGGACTTTAAATTTTTTTCACTTGGGTGGCTCTGAATTAAAATTTGTGGTATAAGTATATAAACACTTTAATATCGCTTACTATGATTTAGAAATTTTTTAAAGACAGCGAAAAACATCATAGCCTACTATAATTATGATGATATGTCTAATGGAAACACCACAAATTGTAATTCACAGCCACCTAAGTTAAAAAACTTAAAAGTTTAATATCTGAAAAACTATTGAACTAAGTGCATATAAGTCATACATTTCTGAAATAAGGAAGCAACCTAGAATCCAAAACTGTAAAAAAATTCAGGATGTTGTATTTAAAATAAGAGAGTTGCTATGTTGGGAATTTGGAACCTTTGGTTGCACTAAAACAAAGCTATGATTGTTTTTCACAAACCAAAACTACACTTTTTTGCACTCATATTGAAAGTTCAATCTCTAATCTTTCAGAAGGTACAAAGGACTATGTGCGAGATGCTTGGCGATATCAGATCTCTAAAAACATCATTCAAAACAACAAAAAGATATTTTCTATCTAAAGGCTGACAAGGGTAATAAAGTTGTTATATTAGATAAATCCGATTATTTCAAAAGGGTAGATAACCTAATAAAAAATGGACCCTACAAACAAATCCCAAAGAACCCCTTACCAAAAATAATTAACGAAGTAAAAAAGACAATTAAAAAATGTAACAATATTGACTGACAGTATCAAATATAAGCTACAAGTAAGCAATCCTACTATGCCGAAACTGTATTGTCTTCCGAAAATCAACAAGCCTGGAAAATCGGTTAGACCTATAGTTTCTGCTGTAGGATCACCTACTTATAACATTTCGAAATGGCTAGCAAACGAGTTTCTGTTCAAAATTCCCTTGAATTTATCAACAAAGTTAAAGATATTTCACTCCAAGAAGGTGAAATTTTAATCTCGTTTGATGTTAGTTCGTTGTTCCCTAGTGTGGCGATCCCCAATACCTTACAATACCTGGAGGAACTAATAAGAAAAAACAATCTAGAAGACAAAAAGACTTTAGAATACCTATCTTTAACAAAACTCTGCATGAATCAAAATTACTTTCAATATAAAAATAACTACTACCAACAATTAGAAGGAACCACAATGGATAATAGTTTATCACCTTTTATCGCTAACCTCTTTATGAGCAAATTTGAATCAGATATAAGTAAAGAATTTGTGTATTTCCCCAGAGTATGGTTCAGGTATGTAGACGATGTCTTTGCAGTATTCAACACTAAAGTAACTAGTGTTGAAAATTTTATGGAAAAAATAAATAACAAATTTCCCAAAATTAAATTTACTTATGAAATAGAGAACAACGGTACACTGCCATTTCTAGACACTTTAGTTATAAGAAATAAAAATAAATTGACCTATACAAAAAAGGAACGGCGACCAACAGGAATATTCCAAATGACTCTTTTCATTGCTTACAACATAAGCTTGCAAGTTTGCACTTTTTAACATATAGACAAGTAAATTTCCCCTTAAACAAAGAAAGATTTGAAGCAGAAAAGAATAGGATTAGCAATATAGCTGACGAAAACGGTTACGACGAAGGCTTAATAAATAAGCTGATAAATAGACATTCTTTTCAAAAGACCTTTCGGAATTCCACTTTTTTCAGACAAAAAGATACCTGCGACTCAAAATTTGTATCAATTCCTTATAATCCTAATTATACGAAAGGATTACAAGAAGTATTTAATAACACCGGTCTTAAATTAGTATATCAATACGGTAACACAATAAGAAGCTTACCAGGAAATTCCAAGGATAAAACTACAGTTCTAGAAAAAAGTTGAATTTACGAAATTAGTTGCATGGATTGTGACAAAAAATATGTTGGCCAAACGAGACGCTCTATTCAAACACGTTTTAAAGAACACTTAGCACACTTAAAATACGAAAGAACAGAAAAGTCAAGTGTGGCCGAGCATGCTTTTGAAAACAATCATAGATTCACATTAGATAACCTAAAACTTCTAAAAAGTGTACCAAACAAAAGATTTTTGAATGCATATGAAAGTATGGAAATCATTAAATCCAGAAGTAGTTTGAATAAAGATGGAGGACCCATCCCGTTTAGTACACTTTATTCTTTAGTTGAGGGAAGATATGATTATAAATCGTGATCAATCACAAATTATTAGTCTTATCTCCGCCCACTTAAAGATTGTATATAAGATAGAGCGTAGGTTAATTTAGTTTATTGTTTATCGTCTCCTGATGATGCTAACGTTGTTAGCGAAACGCGCGTCGAGTGCAAAAATCATAGCTTTGTTTTAAGAAAGTTGCTATCAATTGACACTTCGAATGACATTTGGTTTTTTGGACTTTAATATTTTTGAAGATTTATATAAATCAAATAACTTTTGTATTTAAAACTTTTTCTAACTCACATATTAACAGATATAATAAAACACCCTGTACCTCCTAAAGGAAAAAATATTGGTAGGCCCTAGGCCTTCAGTAAGGGTCCCCAAATGGGCCGCCAATCCTTGTGTGGTATTTCCTTTATTCCGCTTAGTAAATAGAGAAGCTAAAACAATTGACAAGGCTAAAACAATTGACAAAAAATAAGTTTTTTTTTTAATTTTTGACACATTGGTTGACAGATGTAAAAAAAATTAGTGCGTTAGGTTTCTGTTTTAACAAGCTTTCTAAAAAGATGCTATCTAATTTTTAAAAAAAATACTTGGTAGGGCCTGGTGCTCGAGTTGGGGGCCCTAAATTTTTTTTATCATGGGCATTTAGCTGTTTTTAAAACCTCTTCCCTAAGGCCTCTAGAAGCACCGTTCCATTTAAAGAATCCACTGTAAAAAGGAGCCAAATTAATGAAAGCAATAAAGAAAGAGTATCAGCAGTTGCGACAGCCTTTTTCCCCCTTTTCCATAAACCTGCGTTTGAAAACGCCGTAACGTATTTTATAAACGTAAGGATTAAAAATGTTTGTGCAACATCAAATATAAGATATAGGTTAACGTCTTTTAGCTGACGAAACTTTCCATTAAATTTAAAGAAATTAATTGATTTTTAATTATAAACAATTATTAAAATAAAGTTTTGCCGATTGATCCACATCAGATAAAGAATCGTTAAGGAATACACAATTTTAAGTACCCTTTAGCAATAAAGGTTTAAAGGTTACCCAGCCTAATGACTGACTAATCGTACCATTATTTTAATATTAGAGAGGAAGAGAAAAATAAAGATAATTTAAATTATTTTTTCCCTTAAATTTTTGAAATAAGGTATTAAGTATGTAGAGTAAATTAACAATCGTGCGTTAGTCTTAATTTTTTAGAAAATTTCCACTTGAAATTTAAACATTTAAATAATACATCGTAAAAAGTTAATCCTAAAAAGTTTTTTGATATTTTTTTTAAATTGAGGTCATTTAAACATTTAACATTAAATATCTAGGTAATCCATATAAAAAATAATTTTTCATTTTATTATATTATTTATTATTAAAAATCACATATTAACAGATATAATAGAAGGGGGGCATTTATAATAAAACACCCTGTACCTCCTCAAGGAAAAAATATTGGTAGGCTCTGGGCCTTCAGTAAGGATCCCCAAATGGGCCGCCAATCCTTGTGTGGTATTTCCTTTATTCCGCTTAGTAAATATATATTAACCTTTTATTTTATTATTTATTATTAAAACAAACAGTAAAATTAGGGTTGTCTTATGGACGTCTAACACTTAAATTCTTTTTAATATTAGTGAATTTAAGCAGATAGTCAAACTTTATGAGTCACACATTACTCCAATAGAATAGTCAGAAAATCACGATTTATCTATAAAGCTGACTTAACAGCCAAATTTCTTACAGCAGGTGAAGGTTAACACTAACTTCTTTTTTTATTTTAATTGCCTTAGGAGCATAATCCTACTGGAAATGTTAACACGCCAGGAGGAATCCGTATTAGGTTACTTGGATAAGTACCAGTGCGGCACGATGCCTATTTGTGAGTGATTCAGAGTTGGAAATCAAAGTGTATGGTGGTATTTAATGATGTCCCAAGCAGCATTTTTCTGACTTTCGACTAATTGCAACCTAACATGACGTCGGTTTTGGCGCAAATTTAGGTCGGCAATTGGTTTGTCCATCAAACAACTTATTTTTTACTAAGACCTGACGTCGCCAACAACTAGTGCATCAGTTGTGACGTCGATACTTACCAAAACTGACGTAGCCAAATGTTGGTGATACTCGCTACTTATCAGCGACGTAAATTAACGTTAATTTCGGCGACGTAATTTTTAAAATAAAATTTAAGGTCAGGCCAAAGTGAAAACGGACGTCAATAAATTTAGTTGTTGCCAAGATTTTCTGTAAATGGCAACACTGCAAATACGAAAGCATTTTATAAATATACTTTACATGGACTTATGTTAGAATAGAAAGTTTAAAAGTTTCTATTGTATGTTTTACAAAATAATCTTATAGGCCAGTCACCTCGGGACACCCGGTATAACGTCCAATTCAGGAGACAGTATATTTAATATGAGTTTTAAAGTAGAATTGTAATAAAATTGACGTTGCCAAACTTTCATTTATTAAATGTAACTATTCCGAGGTCTACCGACGTGGGTGCGTGACCTACAATTATACTACAATATTCTAGGTCGGGTCGTTCTACAAGGCGACGTCGCAGGAGGTGTTCTTGTCCGAATAGGTAAATAATCATTAGAAATTTGGTCGGCGCCCCAAACGCCATTTTAAACGTTTGGCATCGATGCGCCATTACAACAGTACATTTTATTTTTTAATTATAAGGCTTGATATGCAAATTAACTCATTTGTTGGCAACCAAAATGCATTTTTTAAATGCCTATAATGTTTTGCTATAAGAAACGGGCGTCCTTATAAAAATTTTGTTTTTAGGTTAATTTTTTCAAAATTAATTTCTTAATATTTTTAAATTATTTTTGTGGGTTTCTGTTTTTTTAATATCTATTTTAATTATATTTATCAGTAAACTGACCTTCGTTGGAAGATTTGCATCCATAGAATGTGAAAAACTACCTTTTTTCAGTTACCTACAATAACTAAGATAATAATTATTGTCATCCACAGTTCATTGGGATGTGTTTGTTTAGACATATAAAAGTTTTTACCTAATAAGTTTAAACTTGGTGTGCACAGTAAAACTTTGGGTCGTGGGTAATATTTGACCAAAATATTGTGCAGCACCCGACGTCGAAACGACTCGAATTTTGATTCCCCACTTAGGTGCTAAATCGAGTCCTCAGGAAGACTGATGGACGTCGGAGCCGACGTCAGGTATTTCTTGCCCTACGTGACCATAACGTGATATAACGTCCAAATGCTTGTTGGGGTATGGTAGAGGGTTACCAGTGAAACCACTGACGAGCCCAGGCTGGTTACCCAGGGCGAAACATCGTTTAATCGTTTCTCTTTTCGCTTTGGTCTTTTATGTGTTCCCTGTGGGATGCTCATCCAAGTTTGAATTTTCGTTATTTCCACCCAAGATCTTTTGATCTTTTGTTTTTTAAGTAGAAGGTTATATGAAACTCTTAAAACCACATTTTTCCAACAAAATTTCTCTCTAGGTACGCCGACATCTTGAATTTATGCATAATTCGGGTTAAATCGGTTTCCCATTTAAAACCAAATTATTTTATTTTATAAAAAAGTAGTTTTTCTAAGATTTTTGATCTAACATTTTTTTTGCTATATATGTTAATAAAAAATCATGCTAAAACATCGATACTTTTTTAAAACATCGGAACATCGAACATCGATACAAAAAAAATTATAGGAAAAGAAGTTTAAACTTGTACCTCACCGCATCAGAGTGCTTGTTTTCAAAAGCTGACCAAACCCTCACCGAAAGAAGGAATCGATGGAATGGACCAACGCTCAATAAATTATTGTTTCTACAAAGAGTACGAAAAATCTTTTGGGACCTCTAAGGGTGTATAGTTTCTTTTGGATGTACTACTCATATTTTCTTGGTTGTTTTTTACCTAAGATATTTAATAGCCTTTGTATATCATGTATCGATTATTATGATGAATCTCTCATTTGCGTGCTTATTATAAGTATTGTGTAACATTAACAATAGGGTATTTTTGGTTAGTGTTTTTGACACTTCGTCCTAGTTATCGTTATTTTTATTTACTTATTTTCGCAATATTTTTGAAAAACCTATTTATAAAATTGCTAAATTTACTGAAAAGGTGCTTATAATCGCCTTCATCTTCTTTAATTCGAATAAAATGTGCAAAAAAATAGTATTATATTTAGCAGAAATAGTTAGGTTACATTTAATGTCAACTACAAGAGTTTATCTGACCAAAAAACTCTTCTGCGACTTTTTGAATAAGGGAAACTACTCTCTAAAAAAAAACATGTTTTTATTCCGATGTTTTTTCACCATCGATGATGAGTTTCAATGTTGACATCGATGTTCAACATCGATGTTTTCTTTCGATGTGCCCATCACTAATTCTTGTAGAGAAGACCCACCATCTTGTTAAGTCCGCATTCTAGTTTTGAAATATGTTTGCTGATTATATATATAATATTTTCTTTCACTGTACAGGGCACATAGTGACATTAGCGCCATCTCTACATACTAGGAAGAAACTACTAAGCAGTTTAAAAATTTCAAGGTGGCGTCATCCGACCATCGTCGGTTGCCGATTCTCGACCAATCAAACAAAGTTCCAATCGGACCATCGTCGGCCCTAAAGCAGATAAAGTTGACTATAGTAAATCGCGCCATCGTCAGTTGCCGATTTTCGACCGATTAAAGAAAGTTCCAATCGGACCATCATCGGCCCTAAAGCAGATAAGGTTTGCCTTGGAATAATGTCGACTATAGTAAATCGGGCCATCGTCAGTTGCCGATTCTCGTCCTATTAAGCAAAGTTTGAATCGGGCCGTCGTCGGCCCTAAAGAAGATAAAGTAGACGTTGGCATAATGTCGACTATAGTAAATCGGGCCATAATCAGTGGCCTATTCTCGACCGATTAAAGAAAGTTCCTATCGGACCATCATCAGCCCTAAAGCAGATAAGGTTTGCGTTGGCATAATGTCGACTATAGTAAATCGGGCCATCGTCAGTTGCCGATTCTCGACCGATTAAAGAAAGTTCCAATCGGACCATCATCGGCCCTAAAGCAGATAAGGTTTGCCTTGGAATAATGTCGACTATAGTAAATCAGGCCATCGTCAGTTGCCGATTCTCGTCCTATTAAACAAAGTTTGAATCGGGCCGTCGTCGGCCCTAAAGAAGATAAAGTAGGCGTTGGCATAATGTCGACTATAGTAAATTGGGCCATAATCAGTGGCCTATTGTCGACCGATTAAAGAAAGTTCCTATCGGACCATCATCAGCCCTAAAGCAGATAAGGTTTGCGTTGGCATAATGTCGACTATAGTAAATCGGGCCATCGTCAGTTGCCGATTCTCGTCCGATTAAACAAAGTTCCAATCGGACCATCGTCGGTCCTAAAGTGGTGTCGGCATAAAGTCGACTGTAGTAATGTGGACCTCCGTCAGTTGCCGATTATTGACCGAAATATATAATAAAAAATACAAGTTTAGGCCCTATCGACCCCGACGGGTGAACCAATTAAGGCAACGAGATTTTGCTCCAAGACGTGCATTTTGCAGGTGGTACCTAAATAAAAGTCAAGAAGACCCCGATTTTGCCACAAAAGTTATTTGGACGGATGAGGCAACGATTTCTAGTGATGGAATATTCACCAGATATAACTGCTATTACTGGAAACAGCAAAATCCCCAAATTATGGTGGAACAAACGAATCAGGGAATGTTCAGTTTTAAGGTATGGGTAGGCATCTACAGAGGACAAATTATTGGACCATATATTTTTGATGGCAGTTTAAATGCCGAAAGATACCAACAAATTTTAGAAGACCAGGTGATTCCGTTTATCGACTATTTGCCACTTCAGCAAAATAATGAGCTATACTTTCAACATGACGGTGCATCTCCTCACGATGCACGAGACATTACTAATTTACTAAATATTGTGTTTGCCGAAAACCGGATCGGCAATAAAGGTCCTATATATTGGCCTCCCAGGTCTCCAGACCTAACCCCTTTTTATGGGGGAGAGTCAAAGACCTTGTATTTCGAAATCGCCCAACTACTAGAAGGGAATTGGAAGAGGCATTTCGTACTGCATTCAGGCAGCTTCGTGCGGTAGAACTTCTTAATGCAGAAAACAGCATCAAGATAAGATGTAGGATATGTTTACAAGAAAACGGCCGTCGATTTGAGCATTTGTTTTAGAATTAAAGAAAATTGTTAGATGTGGATTTTAGGTGTTACATAGTTTAATTAGTAAAAATTTTAAACAAAAACTTTTAATAATTTTATTTTTGTTTATTATTTTAGGGTTGGTAATTATAGTAAAAATAGTTAAAGTTTCAGGTTGCTGTGTCCCCTCGTGTCGTAGCCAACTTGATTTTGTATGAAAAAAAAACCAATAAAATTTTATTTACACATTTAGGGCGCGCACAGCGCCTACTAAAAATATAAATATAAAAGTAGGTGTATGGCACATCGTTCGACAGGAAATTTTATAAGAAAACTAATTTTTTAGAAAAATTGGGGGTATCCCATTTAAAGAAATATAACTTTGTGTGATATCTCGGGAACTAAAGACTTTAAGAGAAAATCGGTTAAACAGGTAAATTTGTCTCTAAAAAATCTTCAAAAAATGGTTTTAATGAAAATCTCCATCTTTACAAATAAAAAAATTGTAGAAGGCCTTTAAAATCGCACATTTTTGAGAATCACCCTGTAGCTCAGAAACGCTTTGACATATCGCAATGCGGTTTTTAGTTTTCGACTTCTCTTGAAAATCGAGCCCGTAACATGTATATTAGTTTTGGGCTAACTATGCTGCAAAAGCCCAAAGCTATAGAGGCCCCTCGAATTTGGACCACCCTGTACAGGTAGCGTTCAATGTTCAATAGTTTGTGTATAGATTTCACTTGCATTCCACTTAATAACAAATTTCTGATAAACAACGGGTCTTACGAATTCCGGTTTTGAAAAATAATGGTTTGACAAATACCGGGTTTGAATAAAAATAGGTTTTACAAATAACGAGTTTGATGAACAGTGGTTCGATTAAAAACGGGTCTTATAAATTTCGAGTTTGTTATTGAGTGGTTTTGAAAAAATGGGGTTCGGATAAAAAATTGGTTTAACAAATTGCAGTTTTTATAGTGAATCGTTCTTACGATGAAAATTTTTATTAAATAGGGTCTGATAAATGCCTGGTTTGACAAACCATAGGCCTTTGTCATGGCCAACTAGACACAATAAGGGAGTTAAATTTTACCTCAAGAATTTGTAGTGTCAACTTTGCAGCATTCTATCCCAGCTATTTTTTACTATACAGAAAAAGTATTAATAAAAATTTATAGGGATTTTTGATATCTACAATTTGAACACTTTTCTTCTCAAGTCTACACAAAGTGAAATATTGGCTAGCAAGTACTCACATGTCACCATTTTCGTGAGTTTTTTAGGCATAACTTTTTTCTATGACACATATGAAAAAAAAATCGAATAAAATTTTTAAAAATAATTTTGTTTAGTCAACAAAAAAAGCCGTTTTGAAATAGGACAAATATTAACCTAAATATTAAGTCCAAGACAAAATCCAAGATGGTTTTAGGTTTCTGGGGTCGTATTTTCGAAACCATACGAAATTATTCGCATGCGACTACTTCCGTCTCTTCCTATACCGTATAGAAAAGGAGGTAAAAGATATGCCGATATGCTGATTCATGGGTAGTACGTGCAAGAATAACCGGTTTTTCATGCGAAACAACACGAATGCCTCCACCCACTCGTGCAATATTGCGTTAAACCAGTCGAATTCGAACGCGCCCCACACATACCGGCTTATCTTTCGCCTCTCATTTCACACGGTATAGAAAGAGACTGACATAAAAATTGTTGATTATTCAGTATACGTATGCGGATATTTTCGTATGGATTCGAAAATCAGACCCCTGGCATGAACCTCTATAAGTCATGAAAAATGTGGCTGTGTAGTCAGTTTTGCCATTTTAGGGTACTATTCTGTTGGGCTACATATGTAAATAATTCATTCACAGTTTGAATGGTCACTATGGTGTCGCACTCACTGTAAAATTACTAGGTTATCTAGTTTAACATTTTATTTTTTATAATTTTTCTCGCGTTATGATAAATCTTAAGCCAACGAAAAATTAAGCGCACACAATACATCTGTTATAACATTAGCTTAAAGGGAGAAAGTGGACATAAATAAGTTTATACCAAATTACAAAACTTTTAACTAATTTCCAGGTGTTTTGTTATGTTTGGGTATACGCATACGGTTATACTTTTTGGTTAACTAAAACTCTCCATTAATTAAATTATGGTACGTTAGATGACTTGAATACGATATTTTCTTTAAAATACACTACTTGCTTATTTTGGTCAAGATCCATAAATCATAATTTAATAATTTTTTTTAAGAAATGAAAAAAATCCCTGAAAATAATGGTTTTAAATATGTCTACAACTTCCGTCAACTTTGAGCGTTGGTTTAAATAGCGGAGTGATTTAAAAACGCGAGTAAAAATAGTATAGTTTAAACGCGACTTGCAATCACTATTTTTTTATACCTTTATCAAAAAATCCCAAAAGAAAATAGAAAAAAACCCACAAAATAAAACCGGAACACATCATCCACTGAAAATTCGCCATTTTTATCTTTAAATCAAGGCGGCCATGGAAGACAAAACAATGGTTTCTAATGGTAACCTTACATTATCGGCCAGTTTGTTAACCTGGGTTTAAACAGAAAAAAAAAATAAGATCACAGGAGATAAGAACTTAACTCTGTGTTTCGGACTTCCATTGTATATATTTTATTTATATATGACGTTTCGATCAGTACAATCTCTGATCTTCTTCAGGTGCACCATTGGCGGAAGTCTTAATTTTTAGGCAAGAATAATTAGATTTTTTGAATATTATTATTTTTCGCTATCTCTCTTTAATTCTGGGTAAAAAACGGAGAGAAATCCTTTTCTGCACCCGTGATCAAAAAAAAGTTTTTTTGCATTAGTAACTAGAAATGCTATGCTTTTTGATGAAGCTGTAAAGAAAATAGTAGTTTTAACAACTAGTGGCTAAAATAGTGCTTTTTTTACAAGCGTTAGTTTAAATAACGAGTGAGGTATTTAAAACCGCGAGTAAAAAAAAAGCACAGTTTAGCCGCGAGTTGTTAACACTATTTTTTTTAATACCTTCATAAAAAAATCCAAGAAAAACAGGAAAATACTTTTAAAAATCTCGAACGAAGAGCACTTTTCGCAACACACCATCTTTACACTATAAATCAAGACGGCTGGTAAATAAAATAACAATGGTTTCCATAGCGATGGGCCTTTTTACTCGGTGAAGTTCATTGTTGCAACATTTTATTCTTTATGATATTTTGACGACAAAATGTCCGATATGCCACGAGTGTTACTTTAATTATTTTGACGACGTTTTTAAATGATTTTTTCGTAAATACTTACTCGTTGAAAACTGGCGGATATGGCTTAATTTTTAGGCAAGAATAATTAGTTTTTTTCAATATTACTATTTTCCTCTATTTCTCTTTAATTCTGGTTAAAAAAACGGAGAGAAATCTTTTTTTGCACCCGTGATCAAAAAAATTTTTTTTTTTGCATCAGTAACCAGGAAAGCCATGCTTTAGTTGTCTGGAGAGAGTTACTCAAATCATGTTTTTGATGACGCATTAAAAAAAAAGTTTTTTTGCCATCGGTACCCAAAAAAGCCATGGAAAAGAATAGTAGTTTTAACAACTAGTGGCTAAAGTAGTGCTTTTTTTACAAGCGTTGGTTTAAATAACGAAAAACATAACTGGACAACGATTATAGTTTCCAAAAAAAAAGTTAAATTTTCGAATTTAAAAACGTCCATATAAAACTTGTTTTACCGGACCCTTATTTTTCTTTTTTTCCCTATTTTGATTTTGTTAATGTTAGATTCTCGGAATAACAACAATTGGATGGGTAATGTGAAGGTTTATTTTCTTAAATTTAATTAAAACAAAACATATGAATCTTTTTAATTGGCAAGTCGCTTCCTCTTCAAGAGCATCATGGTCATCATTATAATTTCCATGAAGATCATATTTGCTTACCAAAACGTTAAAGATATGACGTCAATATTTAACGTCTTTATTACGCAGAAAAAAATAGGTACAGTCGCATTCAAAATAAGTTAAAGGAATTTATTTATAGGGTTATGTGGTTATTGTTATCCGACTAGTCGTCAAGAGTTTCTGATTATTTTGTGTTTTTACGCTGGCCCATAAAGCAATATATTCTGCATCTTTCTTATACAAAAAGTAACAATTCTAAACAATCCTTTTGAAAAAAATCTCAAATACAAACACTTTGACGTGAGTTATGGTAGTGTTTAGCAACCACTACCAATACCGCGCGCCGATTTTACCAAAGTTTTTTTTGGAACATGTTAAAACTTGTCGCTTGCAAAAAGTTTTAGAGATAAGAAAAAAACACAAAATTGGGCTTTATTTTATAAAATAAGTGTTTGATATGTTGTGAACTAATATTAATTTAATATTTTTAAATTGCGCCAAAATTCTCTAAAATTATCCAAAAAAATAACCACAACTATAACGAAATTGATTCGTTAGCTTACGTCATGACGTTCAGCTATTACGCAGACGCAGTACTTACCACACCCACTAGGAAGTGTCAAATAAGATTTGAAAATGTCAATAATAACTAATAATAGTTATCTTTATTTTGATTATATTTCCTTCTGTCAAACCAAGTTTGTATTTTTGACGAATTTTGCTAAAATAAAGCTTTAAATTGTTAGGGTTTGATTAAGAAAGATGCAGAATACAATACTTTATGGGTAAGCGTAGAAATAGTTGGGAAAATAAACCGAAATAAATATATTCTTGACTGCTTGTTAAACAACTTTAAAAAATTCAAATCTGAATTAATAAAATATCTTGCAGATAAAAGTTTTTATTCTGTTGGAGAGTTTTTGAGTTTGGGAAGTCAGTAACTTTTTTGAATTAGTAAGTAATTATTGTTTTATATATATTATAACGTTGTTGTTTTTTTTTAGTTGCTGTAAAAATTTAAGCCTATATATTTATGTATTTGTATTTTTACTGCTTCTGTCGTATCTGAAGAAAAGCATCACAGTTCTGGAAACGAGTTGACTTTAAACTGATAACATGCGTAAAAGGATCCAAGGTGGCATAAAAGCAACAAAACAAATTTAAAAACATGTAATGCATGACTGTATCTGTAGATAGACATTTTCAAATTCAGTGACCGTAAATGCTTTGATTTATTTACCATAACTCTGCCAAAAAAAAACCGCATCAAATCTTTTAGAAACGTTTTACGGGATTTTATAAGGTTTTTTCTATGCGGTATATAAAACAAAAACCAAGCCAAATCTCTCTGCATGAGTTTTTACGAGGACGACAGCCTGGCTCGTAGAATCTTAAACCCTTAGATTAAAAAGAGAAAAAATACGGTGTGGTCAAACGAAAACTCCTTAGCAAACTAATTTGCCAACACCCGAGAAAACCAAAACAATGAGTGGGCATAACCCAACAAACACAACGTGGTCTGGACGATAGCGCATCTCTTACAATTTTTCGGAAGTCAGCTTAATTAATAATAATAATTAATTAGACGCTTAATACGGTTAGGCGTTTTTCAGCAAGCAAAGAAACTACTCGTTAGAAAGCGCATTTTGGTGTCGCTAAACCAATCTCGGAATGAATTCGAATTACCGAGCGCCAAATACGTCCCGTCAGAAATCCGCCGGTATCACTTAAGGCGCGTTTCTGCGAGCTTAACATAGTTACTAATATTCTCTTTTTCTAAATGGATTCGTCTGAGAGAGATCCAGCATACCAGGAACATACCGCCTGTACACCCTTCGACCCTGCTGTCTAACTACCTTTTTGAGATAGTTATCCCCTGACAGATATGCGGGGTCGAAGTGTGTAAAGGCGGGTATTTTTTGTGATGGTGTCTCTCTTAGACGAATGCATTTAGAAAGAGAAAATAATAGTAACTATGTTAAGCTCGCAGAAACGCGCCTTCAGCGGCCGACTGTTTAGCCACCTCCTGGTTTGCTGGGAAATCCCATATCGTTCTATAGCAAAAAGCAACGGAGATATGTACTATATAGGGTGTGAAGCAGCCACTAAGCCAAGCCTAAATGAACAGATGAATGACAGAGCGAGCATCGGTTTTACCGCGGTTATTCTTGAACTATGACCATACATATGATGTGCTTTCGAATCCAGTGACGCTTGCGCAATAAGAGAGGTTTTTTTCTTGAAATGTAATGTTTCCTAAACTACTTTTCGCCCGTGGTGAAAGATCCCATAATTTTTCATAACTTTTAAATTGCACAAATAATCCCAATGCAAATAAAATGTAATTGAGTGTTTCTGCTTTAAATATCGTTATTTTACATTGGTTATGTGGCACTCAGCCACCGAGATTTTTATTCTTCTAATTTTAAATCATAAACACTTCAACCTTGCTAAACGAAATACACATACATTACTTTGCGATTGAGATATATTTAGGTGAATCAAAAATGTATATGTTATATTACAATATATACTTCTAAATACACTCCGCCGAGCAACATTTGTCCCTTCAAAGCACCTGAACGTGTATTCTTGAAAGTCATACGATCCGGTCTTTCTCTCGCGCGATGGGATCTATCGCATGAGATCTATCACCTCCCACGAATTAGTGAAGGGGCCTGTGTATAAGTCCGTGGGATTTTGAATGAAGGAGTTTTGTGACTATGTGGGATTGATAGCTCTTTAGTCACATAATCAAGTGTTACCGGGTGTTTTGTTCGCCTCCGTGTAGAAAGGTTGATATGACGTCATGTTTTAAGATGGCGGCTAAAAATAATAAAAAATACAACTTTTGCAACCGGGACATGATTATACTACAGAAACAAAACAGCCGGTAACACTTAATTGTGTGACTAAAGAGCTATCAATCCCACATGGTCATAAAACTCCTTCATACAAAATCCCATGGGATAGAAATTATCGACATATGCCATGATAAATGACAAGTAGTTTAGGAAGCAAAACATTTTAAAAAAAAACCTCTTTCTTGCGCAAGCATCACTAGATTCGACGCCGTTCCCCGATTTCGGACCATGCGAACGGGGTGTCGATTCTTGAATTTTAGACGGGCGTTCGTGTGGTGGATGATCACTTAAAGGATGTGAACAATCTCGGGGAACGATCCCATCCCCGTCGCTGGTTGTTCGTATTCTTGAATGCAGCCGAAACATGTCCAATGCTGCCAGTTTGCTTTTTGAGCGATTGAACTAATTTCAAACTAACCAAAATATTTTCGGTGATTTTTTCCTTATTTTTTTGACAGTTATCAGTTATCCAAAAACAGTCGTTGAATTGAAGGTGCAAAATAAACATATGACAAACTACTAAAAAAATTACTTTTTGTTTAATTTTTTGTAATTCCACCTTACACGCAGGCTATAAGGTCCTTTTTTTATATTTTGTAAAACTAATCTTTTCTTCCTGTTCCCAAAAAGGGAGTGTCTAAAGAGCCGACAATTCCGCTGAATAATCGTAAGGCTAAAGAGCCGCCAGTAATTATTTAGTAATTTTTAACTAAATGAACCCAACCCAACTGAAACAGATTTAAACAAACCCCAAAAAAAAATACTTTAACCCCCCCCCCTTAAAAAAAATCGCCAGAAAAAAATTCATGGTCCTTTAGGGGCCTTAGAAGGTGCCTCCATTTTTTTTATGCCAAAAAGTAGTGTTTTTTTTAGTTGTTTTGACTTTGAATAAGTTGGTACTCGACAACTGCTACAGATAAACCCTACATGATATATTTTTTGAATCAAAACTTTAAAAAAATTGGATTTTATTAAAGAGACCCTGCGTCTAGTGTGGGAAAAAACTGAAATTGTGACAAAAATCTACCTAATTTTATGAGTAATTCCCTTTTTGATTGAGCTTTTTGTGACAAATAATAAAAAATGTTTTCTAAGTGGGACTTTATAAGCGGTCACCTTGTACATAACTGAGTGTAAATGAAAGGTCTCATTTTTAAGTTATTAAATTCTTTAATTTACAATATTTCACATAAAACTTGGCTATAGATACAGTCAACTGTAGCTTTTTTTTTTTAAATGGTACTTATGTGGAGATTCTTTTCTTTCTGTCAGTGACCTTAGTTCAGGAAATATCGAAGCGACATTCAAAATGGGTCATGTGAAATCTCCACTTTTTGTTTAATTGGTTTAAAGTTTAAAGTGCTTTCTACAGAAAAAATTCTAAATGTAACACTAAAAAAACAAAAAAAAAACTTAACATTAAAGTTATTTATTTGTTGTAAAATAAACATCATAATTGGCTGAACTTTGAATGGAAGGCATTTTTTGTTAAAACTAAAACACAGCTCAGAGCACTCAATGTGTGGCATACATGTTTTTCAACACTTTCTTGGTAGGAACCATGTGTTGTATTTTGAACGGTCTTCTTTCAGTAACCGGTACAATCTCGCAGGTTTCTTTTTTTTCGTCCTGCTCGCAAATTTCATTCTTATTCATATTTGCATTCTTTAATATTCCGATAGGCGGTACGCTGCCTATAGCCATCCAACATCCCGCTTTGTTTGACAACGAAAGTTGTTTAAATTCTCTGGGTGTGGTTGTTTATGTTATGTTTATGTTCCCAAAAAGGGAGTGTCTAAAGAGCCGACAATTCCGCTGAATAATCGTGAGGCTAAAGAGCCGAGAGGAATTATTTAGTAATTTTTAACTAAATAAACCCAACCCAACTGAAACAGATTTAAACAAACCCCAAAAAAAATACTTTAAGCCCCCCCTTAAAAAAACGCCAGAAAAAAATTCAGGGTCCTTTAGGGGTCCTAGAAGGTTCCTCCATTTTTTTTATGCCAAAAAGTAGTGTTTTTTTGAGTTGTTTTGACTTTGAATAAGTTGGTACTCGATAAACCCTACATGATATATTTTTTGAATCAAAACTTTAAAAAAATTGGGTTTTATTAAAGAGACACTGCGTCTAGTGTGGGAAAAAACTGAAATTGTGACAAAAATCTACCTAATTTTATGAGTAATTCCCTTTTTGATTGAGCTTTTTGTAACAAATAATAAAAAATGTTTTCTAAGTGGGACTTTATAAGCGGTCACCTTGTACATAACTGAGTGTAAATGAAAGGTCTCATTTTTAAGTTATTAAATTCTTTAATTTACAATATTTCACATAAAACTTGGCTATAGATACAGCCAACTGTAGCTTTTTTTTTAAATGGTACTTATGTGGAGATTCTTTTTTTTTCTGTCAGTGACCTTAGCTCAGGAAATATCGAAGCGACATTCAAAATGGGTCATGTGAAATCTCCACTTTTTGTTTAATTGGTTTAAAGTTTAAAGTGCTTTCTACAGAAAAAATTCTAAATGTAACACTAAAAAAACAAAAAAAACTTAACAGTAAAGTTATTTATTTGTTGTAAAATCATAATTGGCTGAACTTTGAATGGAAGGCACTTTTTGTAAAAACTAAAACACAGCTCAGAGCACTCAATGTGTGGCATACATGTTTTTCAACACTTTCTTGGTAGGAACCATGTGTTGTATTTTGAACGGTCTTCTTTCAGTAACCAGTACAATCTCGCAGGTTTCTTTTTTTTTGTCCTGCTCGCAAATTTCATTCTTATTCATATTTGCATTCTTTAATATTCCGATAGGCGGTACGCTGCCTATAGCCATCCAACATCCCGCTTTGTTTGACAACGAAAGTTGTTTAAATTCTCTGGGTGTGGTTGTTTATGTTATGTTTATGTTCCCAAAAAGGGAGTGTCTAAAGAGCCGACAATTCCGCTGAATAATCGTGAGGCTAAAGAGCCGAGAGGAATTATTTAGTAATTTTTAACTAAATGAACCCAACCCAACTGAAACAGATTTAAACAAACCCCAAAAAAAAATACTTTAACCCCCCCCCCCTTAAAAAAACGCCAGAACAAAATTCAGGGTCCTTTAGGGGCTCTAGAAGGTTCCTCCATTTTTTTATGCCAAAAAGTAGTGTTTTTTTGAGTTGTTTTGACTTTGAATAAGTTGGTACTCGACAACCGCTACAGATAAACCAACAAAACTTTTTAAAAAATGGGTTTTATTAAAGAGACCTTGCGTCTAGTGTGGGAAAAAACTAAAATTGTGACAAAAATCTACCTAATTTTATGAGTAATTCCCTTTTTGATTGAGCTTTTTGTGACAAATAATAAAAAATGTTTTCTAAGTGGGACTTTATAAGCGGTCACCTTGTACATAACTGAGTGTAAATGAAAGGTCTCATTTTTAAGTTATTAAATTCTTTAATTTACAATATTTCACATAAAACTTGCCTATAGATACAGCCAACTGTAGCTTTTTTTTAAAATGGTACTTATGTGGAGATTCTTTTTTTTCTGTCAGTGACCTTAGTTCAGGAAATATCGAAGCGACATTCAAAATGGGTCATGTGAAATCTCCACTTTTTGTTTAATTGGTTTAAAGTTTAAAGTGCTTTCTACAGAAAAAATTCTAAATGTTACACTAAAAAAACAAAAAAAAAACTTAACAGTAAAGTTATTTATTTGTTGTAAAATCATAATTGGCTGAACTTTGAATGGAAGGCACTTTTTGTAAAAACTAAAACACAGCTCAGAGCACTCAATGTGTGGCATACATGTTTTTCAACACTTTCTTGGTAGGAATCATGTGCTGTATTTTGAACGGTCTTCTTTCAGTAACCGGTACAATCTCGCAGGTTTCTTTTTTTTTGTCCTGCTCGCAAATTTCATTCTTATTCATATTTGCATTCTTTAATATTCCGATAGGCGGTACGCTGCATATAGCCATCCAACATCCCGCTTTGTTTGACAACGAAAGTTGTTTAAATTCTCTGGGTGTGGTTGTTTATGTTATGTTTATGTTCCCAAAAAGGGAGTGTCTAAAGAGCCGACAATTCCGCTGAATAATCGTGAAGCTAAAGAGCCGCCAGTAATTATTTAGTAATTTTTAACTAAATGAACCCAACCCAACTGAAACAGATTTAAACAAACCCCAAAAAAAATACTTTAACCCCCCCCCCTTAAAAAAAATCGCCAGAAAAAAATTCAGGGCCCTTTAGGGGCCTTAGAAGGTGCCTCCATTTTTTTTTATGCCAAAAAGTAGTGTTTTTTTGAGTTGTTTTGACTTTGAATAAGTTGGTACTCGACAACTGCTACAGATAAACCCTACATGATATATTTTTTGAATCAAAACTTTAATAAAATTGGATTTTATTAAAGAGACCCTGCGTCTAGTGTGGGAAAAAACTGAAATTGTGACAAAAATCTACCTAATTTTATGAGTAATTCCCTTTTTGATTGAGCTTTTTGTGACAAATAATAAAAAATGTTTTCTAAGTGGGACTTTATAAGCGGTCACCTTGTACATAACTGAGTGTAAATGAAAGGTCTCATTTTTAAGTTATTAAATTCTTTAATTTACAATATTTCACATAAAACTTGGCTATAGATACAGCCAACTGTAGCTTTTTTTTTTAAATGGTACTTATGTGGAGATTCTTTTTTTTCCGTCAGTGACCTTAGTTCAGGAAATATCGAAGCGACATTCAAAATGGGTCATGTGAAATCTCCAGTTTTTGTTTAATTGGTTTAAAGTTTAAAGTGCTTTCTACAGAAAAAATTCTAAATGTAACACTAAATAAACAAAAAAAAACTTAACAGTAAAGTTATTTATTTGTTGTAAAATAAACATCATAATTGGCTGAACTTTGAATGGAAGGCACTTTTTGTAAAAACTAAAACACAGCTCAGAGCACTCAATGTGTGGCATACATGTTTTTCAACACTTTCTTGGTAGGAACCATGTGTTGTATTTTGAACGGTCTTCTTTCAGTAACCGGTAGAATCTCGCAGGTTTCTTTTTTTTCGTCCTGCTCGCAAATTTCATTCTTATTCATATTTGCATTCTTTAATATTTCGATAGGCGGTACGCTGCATATAGCCATCCAACATCCCGCTTTGTTTGACAACGAAAGTTGTTTAAATTCTCTGGGTGTGGTTGTTTATGTTATGTTTATGTTCCCAAAAAGGGAGTGTCTAAAGAGCCGACAATTCCGCTGAATAATCGTGAGGCTAAAGAGCCGAGAGGAATTATTTAGTAATTTTTAACTAAATGAACCCAACCCAACTGAAACAGATTTAAACAAACCCCAAAAAAAATACTTTAAGCCCCCCCTTAAAAAAAACGCCAGAAAAAAATTCAGGGTCCTTTAGGGGTCCTAGAAGGTTCCTCCATTTTTTTTATGCCAAAAAGTAGTGTTTTTTTGAGTTGTTTTGACTTTGAATAAGTTGGTACTCGACAACCGCTACAGATAAACCCTACATGATATATTTTTTGAATCAAAACTTTAAAAAAATAGTGTGGGAAAAAACTGAAATTGTGACAAAAATCTACCTAATTTTATGAGTAATTCCCTTTTTGATTGAGCTTTTTGTAACAAATAATAAAAAATGTTTTCTAAGTGGGACTTTATAAGCGGTCACCTTGTACATAACTGAGTGTAAATGAAAGGTCTCATTTTTAAGTTATTAAATTCTTTAATTTACAATATTTCACATAAAACTTGGCTATAGATACAGCCAACTGTAGCTTTTTTTTTAAATGGTACTTATGTGGAGATTCTTTTTTTTTCTGTCAGTGACCTTAGTTCAGGAAATATCGAAGCGACATTCAAAATGGGTCATGTGAAATCTCCACTTTTTGTTTAATTGGTTTAAAGTTTAAAGTGCTTTCTACAGAAAAAATTCTAAATGTAACACTAAAAAAACAAAAAAAAAACTTAACAGTAAAGTTATTTATTTGTTGTAAAATCATAATTGGCTGAACTTTAAATGGAAGGCACTTTTTGTAAAAACTAAAACACAGCTCAGAGCACTCAATGTGTGGCATACATGTTTTTCAACACTTTCTTGGTAGGAACCATGTGTTGTATTTTGAACGGTCTTCTTTCAGTAACCGGTACAATCTCGCAGGTTTCTTTTTTTTGTCCTGCTCGTAAATTTCATTCTTATTCATATTTGCATTCTTTAATATTCCGATAGGCGGTACGCTGCCTATAGCCATCCAACATCCCGCTTTGTTTGACAACGAAAGTTGTTTAAATTCTCTGGGTGTGGTTGTTTATGTTATGTTTATGTTCCCAAAAAGGGAGTGTCTAAAAAGCCGACAATTCCGCTGAATAATCGTGAGGCTAAAGAGCCGAGAGGAATTATTTAGTAATTTTTAACTAAATAAACCCAACCCAACTGAAACAGATTTAAACAGACCCCAAAAAAAAAATACTTTAACCCCCCCCCCTTAAAAAAAACGCCAGAACTAAATTCAGGGTCCTTTAGGGGCCCTAGAAGGTTCCTCCATTTTTTTATGCCAAAAAGTAGTGTTTTTTTGAGTTGTTTTGACTTTGAATAAGTTGGTACTCGACAACCGCTACAGATAAACCAACAAAACTTTTTAAAAAATGGGTTTTATTAAAGAGACCCTGCGTCTAGTGTGGGAAAAAACTGAAATTGTGACAAAAATCTACCTAGTTTTATGAGTAATTCCCTTTTTGATTGAGCTTTTTGTAACAAATAATAAAAAATGTTTTCTAAGTGGGACTTTATAAGCGGTCACCTTGTACATAACTGAGTGTAAATGAAAGGTCTCATTTTTAAGTTATTAAATTCTTTAATTTACAATATTTCACATAAAACTTGCCTATAGATACAGCCAACTGTAGCTTTTTTTTAAAATGGTACTTATGTGGAGATTCTTTTTTTTCTGTCAGTGACCTTAGTTCAGGAAATATCGAAGCGACATTCAAAATGGGTCATGTGAAATCTCCACTTTTTGTTTAATTGGTTTAAAGTTTAAAGTGCTTTCTACAGAAAAAATTCTAAATGTAACACTAAAAAAACAAAAAAAAAACTTAACAGTAAAGTTATTTATTTGTTGTAAAATCATAATTGGCTGAACTTTGAATGGAAGGCACTTTTTGTAAAAACTAAAACACAGCTCAGAGCACTCAATGTGTGGCATACATGTTTTTCAACACTTTCTTGGTAGGAACCATGTGCTGTATTTTGAACGGTCTTCTTTCAGTAACCGGTACAATCTCGCAGGTTTCTTTTTTTTTTGTCCTGCTCGCAAATTTCATTCTTATTCATATTTGCATTCTTTAATATTGCGATAGGCGGTACGCTGCATATAGCCATCCAACATCCCGCTTTGTTTGACAACGAAAGTTGTTTAAATTCTCTGGGTGTGGTTGTTTATGTTATGTTTATGTTCCCAAAAAGGGAGTGTCTAAAAAGCCGACAATTCCGCTGAATAATCGTGAGGCTAAAGAGCCGAGAGGAATTATTTAGTAATTTTTAACTAAATGAACCCAACCCAACTGAAACAGATTTAAACAGACCCCAAAAAAAAAATACTTTAACCCCCCCCCCCCTTAAAAAAAACGCCAGAACAAAATTCAGGGTCCTTTAGGGGCCCTAGAAGGTTCCTCCATTTTTTTATGCCAAAAAGTAGTGTTTTTTTGAGTTGTTTTGACTTTGAATAAGTTGGTACTCGACAACCGCTACAGATAAACCAACAAAACTTTTTAAAAAATGGGTTTTATTAAAGAGACCCTGCGTCTAGTGTGGGAAAAAACTGAAATTGTGACAAAAATCTACCTAATTTTATGAGTAATTCCCTTTTTGATTGAGCTTTTTGTGACAAATAATAAAAAATGTTTTCTAAGTGGGACTTTATAAGCGGTCACCTTGTACATAACTGAGTGTAAATGAAAGGTCTCATTTTTAAGTTATTAAATTCTTTAATTTACAATATTTCACATAAAACTTGGCTATAGATACAGCCAACTGTAGCTTTTTTTTAAAATGGTACTTATGTGGAGATTCTTTTTTTTCTGTCAGTGACCTTAGTTCAGGAAATATCGAAGCGACATTCAAAATGGGTCATGTGAAATCTCCACTTTTTGTTTAATTGGTTTAAAGTTTAAAGTGCTTTCTACAGAAAAAATTCTAAATGTAACACTAAAAAAACAAAAAAAAAACTTAACAGTAAAGTTATTTATTTGTTGTAAAATCATAATTGGCTGAACTTTGAATGGAAGGCACTTTTTGTAAAAACTAAAACACAGCTCAGAGCACTCAATGTGTGGCATACATGTTTTTCAACACTTTCTTGGTAGGAACCATGTGCTGTATTTTGAACGGTCTTCTTTCAGTAACCGGTACAATCTCGCAGGTTTCTTTTTTTTTGTCCTGCTCGCAAATTTCATTCTTATTCATATTTGCATTCTTTAATATTCCGATAGGCGGTACGCTGCATATAGCCATCCAACATCCCGCTTTGTTTGACAACGAAAGTTGTTTAAATTCTCTGGGTGTGGTTGTTTATGTTATGTTTATGTTCCCAAAAAGGGAGTGTCTAAAAAGCCGACAATTCCGCTGAATAATCGTGAGGCTAAAGAGCCGAGAGGAATTATTTAGTAATTTTTAACTAAATGAACCCAACCCACCTGAAACAGATTTAAACAGACCCCAAAAAAAAAATACTTTAACCCCCCCCCTTAAAAAAAACGCCAGAACAAAATTCAGGGTCCTTTAGGGGCCCTAGAAGGTTCCTCCATTTTTTTATGCCAAAAAGTAGTGTTTTTTTGAGTTGTTTTGACTTTGAATAAGTTGGTACTCGACAACCGCTACAGATAAACCAACAAAACTTTTTAAAAAATGGGTTTTATTAAAGAGACCCTGCGTCTAGTGTGGGAAAAAACTGAAATTGTGACAAAAATCTACCTAATTTTATGAGTAATTCCCTTTTTGATTGAGCTTTTTGTAACAAATAATAAAAAATGTTTTCTAAGTGGGACTTTATAAGCGGCCACCTTGTACATAACTGAGTGTAAATGAAAGGTCTCATTTTTAAGTTATTAAATTCTTTAATTTACAATATTTCACATAAAACTTGGCTATAGATACAGCCAACTGTAGCTTTTTTTTTAAATGGTACTTATGTGGAGATTCTTTTTTTTTCTGTCAGTGACCTTAGTTAATCTCCACTTTTTGTTTAATTGGTTTAAAGTTTAAAGTGCTTTCTACAGAAAAAATTCTAAATGTAACACTAAAAAAACAAAAAAAAACTTAACAGTAAAGTTATTTATTTGTTGTAAAATCATAATTGGCTGAACTTTAAATGGAAGGCACTTTTTGTAAAAACTAAAACACAGCTCAGAGCACTCAATGTGTGGCATACATGTTTTTCAACACTTTCTTGGTAGGAACCATGTGTTGTATTTTGAACGGTCTTCTTTCAGTAACCGGTACAATCTCGCAGGTTTCTTTTTTTTGTCCTGCTCGTAAATTTCATTCTTATTCATATTTGCATTCTTTAATATTCCGATAGGCGGTACGCTGCCTATAGCCATCCAACATCCCGCTTTGTTTGACAACGAAAGTTGTTTAAATTCTCTGGGTGTGGTTGTTTATGTTATGTTTATGTTCCCAAAAAGGGAGTGTCTAAAAAGCCGACAATTCCGCTGAATAATCGTGAGGCTAAAGAGCCGAGAGGAATTATTTAGTAATTTTTAACTAAATGAACCCAACCCAACTGAAACAGATTTAAACAGACCCCAAAAAAAAAATACTTTAACCCCCCCCCCCCTTAAAAAAAACGCCAGAACAAAATTCAGGGTCCTTTAGGGGCCCTAGAAGGTTCCTCCATTTTTTTATGCCAAAAAGTAGTGTTTTTTTGAGTTGTTTTGACTTTGAATAAGTTGGTACTCGACAACCGCTACAGATAAACCAACAAAACTTTTTAAAAAATGGGTTTTATTAAAGAGACCCTGCGTCTAGTGTGGGAAAAAACTGAAATTGTGACAAAAATCTACCTAATTTTATGAGTAATTCCCTTTTTGATTGAGCTTTTTGTAACAAATAATAAAAAATGTTTTCTAAGTGGGACTTTATAAGCGGTCACCTTGTACATAACTGAGTGTAAATGAAAGGTCTCATTTTTAAGTTATTAAATTCTTTAATTTACAATATTTCACATAAAACTTGCCTATAGATACAGCCAACTGTAGCTTTTTTTTAAAATGGTACTTATGTGGAGATTCTTTTTTTTCTGTCAGTGACCTTAGTTCAGGAAATATCGAAGCGACATTCAAAATGGGTCATGTGAAATATCCACTTTTTGTTTAATTGGTTTAAAGTTTAAAGTGCTTTCTACAGAAAAAATTCTAAATGTAACACTAAAAAAACAAAAAAAAAACTTAACAGTAAAGTTATTTATTTGTTGTAAAATCATAATTGGCTGAACTTTGAATGGAAGGCACTTTTTGTAAAAACTAAAACACAGCTCAGAGCACTCAATGTGTGGCATACATGTTTTTCAACACTTTCTTGGTAGGACCCATGTGCTGTATTTTGAACGGTCTTCTTTCAGTAACCGGTACAATCTCGCAGGTTTCTTTGTTTTTGTCCTGCTCGCAAATTTCATTCTTATTCATATTTGCATTCTTTAATATTCCGATAGGCGGTACGCTGCATATAGCCATCCAACATCCCGCTTTGTTTGACAACGAAAGTTGTTTAAATTCTCTGGGTGTGGTTGTTCATGTTATGTTTATGTTCCCAAAAATGGAGTGTCTAAAGAGCCGACAATTCCGCTGAATAATCGTGAGGCTAAAGAGCCGAGAGGAATTATTTAGTAATTTTTAACTAAATGAACCCAACCCAACTGAAACAGATTTAAACAAACTCCAAAAAAAATACTTTAAGCCCCCCCTTAAAAAAAACGCCAGAAAAAAATTCAGGGTCCTTTAGGGGTCCTAGAAGGTTCCTCCATTTTTTTTATGCCAAAAAGTAGTGTTTTTTTGAGTTGTTTTGACTTTGAATAAGTTGGTACTCGACAACCGCTACAGATAAACCCTACATGATATATTTTTTGAATCAAAACTTTAAAAAAATTGGGTTTTATTAAAGAGACCCTGCGTCTAGTGTGGGAAAAAACTGAAATTGTGACAAAAATCTACCTAATTTTATGAGTAATTCCCTTTTTGATTGAGCTTTTTGTGACAAATAATAAAAAATGTTTTCTAAGTGGGACTTTATAAGCGGTCACCTTGTACATAACTGAGTGTAAATGAAAGGTCTCATTTTTAAGTTATTAAATTCTTTAATTTACAATATTTCACATAAAACTTGGCTATAGATACAGCCAACTGTAGCTTTTTTTTAAAATGGTACTTATGTGGAGATTCTTTTTTTTCTGTCAGTGACCTTAGTTCAGGAAATATCGAAGCGACATTCAAAATGGGTCATGTGAAATCTCCACTTTTTGTTTAATTGGTTTAAAGTTTAAAGTGCTTTCTACAGAAAAAATTCTAAATGTAACACTAAAAAAACAAAAAAAAAACTTAACAGTAAAGTTATTTATTTGTTGTAAAATCATAATTGGCTGAACTTTGAATGGAAGGCACTTTTTGTAAAAACTAAAACACAGCTCAGAGCACTCAATGTGTGGCATACATGTTTTTCAACACTTTCTTGGTAGGAACCATGTGCTGTATTTTGAACGGTCGTCTTTCAGTAACCGGTACAATCTCGCAGGTTTCTTTTTTTTTGTCCTGCTCGCAAATTTCATTCTTATTCATATTTGCATTCTTTAATATTCCGATAGGCGGTACGCTGCATATAGCCATCCAACATCCCGCTTTGTTTGACAACGAAAGTTGTTTAAATTCTCTGGTTGTGGTTGTTTATGTTATGCTTCATACGCCAGGTACAGTCTTATGTTACCCTGATTATTCCTAACAAGGATGAAACAGGCCTGTAGGTTTCTGGACTATCCATTAGATCTTGGACGCCTGGTGGTAATGAATTGAAAAGCAAAATGTGTGTCCGATATGCCACGAACCTTTCTTTTTATCATGTGATAGAAGGTTTGAAGTTACCATAACCTATAAATAAAAAAATTAAATAAGAGCTTATAAGTATGAGGTATTAACTTGAAGCAGGTTTGTGCAGCTGCATCATGCACAATTGACAAACATAATGAACTTTCTATCCATCCTTTTCTATTCATATATGTAAGAAAGAGACAGACATATAAGATTAAGTAGCTGCATAAACCATGCTTTAGAGGATTGAACTAGGTTAACCTATAACTAAGGATACCTGTTAACTGTGAAAATTGGATATTTAATTAGTTTTTGAGTTATGGTGAAACCCCAATTCGCCCATAAAGCTAGTATTCCATGAATCTCCCCTATATATCCAGTGGACATCCATCAGAAGTGATTATTTATCACACTTGGATGTCTGTTGCAGCTCCATCAATGTATATCTATTTTTTATGGGTAACATATAGAATGGATATATATTGATGGAGCACATATACATCACTGGATGTCCATTGATTGTATGTTTCATGTATGATCATAAATGGGATAAAAGTTAAATATCCATTAGAGGCGTTCATGTATGTCTATTAAAAGAATATCATTTGCACATCCAATGGATGTTGAATGAATGTATATATTCCGACGGATATCCATTGGATATACATATCCATGGTATGTTATGTAGCTTAATTTGTATGTTTTCACATTATACTCAATCAATATGTATAAAAAATCAAGCATTTTGTTCTTTCATATATCACGCTCTTAGTCAGAACAGAGAATATGCTCTATGAAAGAAAAAGAAGACAATCTTTTCAATATGTATTGAGTATGATGTGAAAACATACTACATATTGCACTAGGTATATTAATTTATTGCTTACTTTTGTGTCAATGGACAAGTCTCATGCCCTTCAACCCTCAACCATAAATGGCCATTATTTCTCTTGCCAGGTTTTTCGAAACTGTAATTTTTCAAGGATCAAATCGTTTTGTATTGGAATCTCGGGGTGACTTGTTGCGCCGGATCCGCCTCGGCCTCCTCTAAATAATATATAACTCTATTCACGAGCCATATTTCTTCTGGCTCACTATAATGAAATAAAGGTTAGGTTACAAATTAACCAACCAAACATTGCATTCTGCGCAAGTTTCGTGCGATTACAGCGCCATTCTCCTGCCTCATACCAGTACAGTAACACTCCTCGCGCGTTCAAGAATACAGACTAGAAATTTTTTCTTGAGAACAATCCCATATGTGACCATCCCTCGATTCAAGAATCGACACCCGGGACGTATGATTTTCATGAGATCTGTAAGATCGGATCATCGCTCAAGAATATAACGTTTTCGTCCCATGTGCCGCTATGCCGCTCCCTGTTCAAGTATACACGTTCTGGGAGAACGGATATGCAAAAATGTCACTTGCCAGTCTTGCGTGGTCTAAATTTAACAAACAAAAAACCCTGGCGGCTTGACATTTACAAAGAAACTAAATGAAAGAGTCATTTACTTTGTTTATACGGGCCTCTGATAGCGCTTTTATATAAGGAAACTTTAAAAATTTTGTCGTATAAGTACCACTAAAATCGCTTTAAGCAGTAAGTCGATTTTATTTTAAAGTGATTTAAGAAAGCGATTTTAAAAAAGCGGTTTATTGGTCTAACAACCAATTTTAGAGTCAGTATAAACACTAAAAAAATACTCAACCCTGGTTTTATCAAAAAATCTGTTGTTTTATTTATATATTAGTGAAGAAGGTCACTACTACACTCAAGCTTGGGAGCCTACAGGGAACCATATGCAGAGGGATAACCGGCGCTATGAGGACGGCACCTATACAGGCACTCGAAACCATTCTGGGACTGCCGCCGCTTCCGATCTGGATCAGAAAAGAAGCGATGGCGAGCCACCTCCGGCTGAGAGATATAGGTCAATGGAGAGAAAGAGGGGAAGCTACGGGGCATCTTAGAATTGCCCAAATAGCCGAGAGAGAAATTCCAATGGCAACGATCAAAACACACGACGGGTCCAAACTGTCGGAGAAGCAAACCACAGGATCGACCAGGAGGTTCGAAAGAGCTACCCGCTCGGAGAGCAAGCCACGGTCTTTTAGGCAGAGGTGTATGCCATAATAATGGCTACAACCATGGAGGAAATAAAGAACGATACGGAGGAGCATGTTTATATATGCTCCGACAGCAAATCGGCACTAAAGGCACTAAGGGCGCTCAAGATCAACAACACCCTGATGGAGGAATGTGTGGATGCACTAGAATCCTTGGGAGAGGGCAAAAAAGTGATACTTAAATGGGTACCGGGACATTTTACCCAGTATGAAGGACCGGAACAACCAAGAGGCAATTGCAAAGTCGATTCAATAAATGGGCCAACGATGCCATGGCGACCGCTTGAAGAGGAGGAACAGGATGCAGACAGACCAGGGACTTCGTGAAGGGCCCGGATGCAGCCAGACAAAAATGGCTTCTGGGGAGATCACAAAGGGATACTAGTCTTCTGAAAGGAATCATAAGAGGTCACAACCGACTAAGGAAGCACATGACTCGGATCGCTGTGGAAAATGACTCGACCTGCCGGGCTTGCGGGAGGGCATATCATCTCGACATGTTATAGCGAACTGCGAAGCATACCAGAGGACGAGATACCAGGTATTCGGTTTCCTGACCATGAATGAGAAGGACCTGCACACGCTCAAATGGGATAAAATACTGAACTTTGCAAAAAGAACAATAAAACCAGAAGAGCAGGCTGCCAGACCAGTGGTGTAGGCTCGGGGTAAGGCAGAAAGGGCCCAGGGAGGCCTTCTTGCCAGGCTTCGCTCCGCACCTTCTCTACTACAACTACTAGTTGTTTTATTTGTATTCATTTTAATCTAAAATTTAATGATATTTAATGAAGGACGAATAAACCAGATCAGTCAAGCTTCTGTCCCCCCCTCCCCGAAAGATATTCGAGTTTTGATATGCTTATAATTTCGAAACAATTTCGAACTCATTTTGAACCACTTTTAAGAATTTTGAACCACACTCCTTCCTGGTTTTTTTAGTATTCAAAATGGGGGATGCAGCCGGACGTGAAGCGACACCCCCTCATTTAAAGCATAGAGAAAAAAGTGGTTCAAAATTAGCTCGAAATTAGTTTCGGAGGGGGGATGTGGCTTGACGGCAACCTGCACTCCCGCCATATTTAAAAAAAGCAGAGTTACCAGTGGATTTTTCGAAATTCTTTTTGGTGATATTAGGAGTTCAAAATGAGTTCTTAATTTTAGAATAATTGCTTTTCATTTTTCCTTACGCTTTAAATGAGGGGGATGTCGCCCCCATTTGAATATTATAAAAAAACCAGTAAGGGGCGTGGTTCAAAATTTTTAAAGGTGGTTCAAAATTAGTTCGAAATTGGTTCGAAATTATAAGTATATTAAACTCGAGTATCTTTCGGGGGGGGGGGGGGGCTTAAATGAACTAATAAACCCCTAAAAATGTAAAATATTGACTCAAAAAAACAAAATTATGATTGTTTTCCACAAAACCAAAACTAGACTTTTTTGCACTCGACACGCGTTTCGCTAACAACGTTAGCATCATCAGGAGACGATAAACAATGAACTAAATTAATCTACGCTTTATCTTATATACAATCCTTTAGTGGGCGGAGATAAGACTAATAATTTGTGATTGATCACGATTTTTAATCCTATCTCCCCTCCACCAAAGAATAAAGTGTACTAAACGGGATGGGTCCTCTATCTTTATTTTAACTATTTCTGGATTTAATAATTTCCATACTTTCATATGCATTCAAAAGTCTTTTGTTTGGTACACTTTTTAGTTTATCTAATGTGAATCTATGATTGTTTTCAAAAGCATGGTCGGCCACACTTGACTTTTCTGTTCTTCCGTATTTTAAGTGTGATAAGTGTTCTTTAAAACGTGTTTGAATAGAGCGTCTCGTTTGGCCAACATATTTTTTGTCACAATCCATGCAACTAATTTCGTAAATTCCACTTTTTTCTGGAACTGTAGTTTTATCCTTGGGATTTCCTAGTAAGCTTCTTATTGTGTTACCGGATTGATATACTAATTTAAGACCGGTGTTATTAAATACTTTGTGTAATCCTTTCGTATAATTAGGATTATAAGGAATTGATACAAATTTTGAGTCGCAGGTATCTTTTTGTCTGAAAAAGGTAGAATTCCAAAGGGTCTTTTGAAAAGAATGTCTATTTATCAGCTTATTTATTAAGCCTTCGTCGTAACCGTTTTCGCCAGCTATATTCCTAATCCTATTCTTTTCTGCTTCAAATCTTTCTTTTTTTAAGGGGAAATTTACTAGTCTATATGTTAAAAAGTGCAAACTTGCAAGCTTATGTTGTAAGCAATGAAAAGAGTCATTTGGAATATACCTGTTGGTGGCCGTGCCTTTTCTGTATAGGTCAAAGTCCAAATTATTTTTATTTCTTATAACTAAAGTGTCTAGAAATGGCAGTGTACCGTTACCGTTGTACCTGTACCGTTGTACCTGTTGGTGGCCGTACAACGGTACCGGTACAACGGTACACTGCCATTTCTAGACACTTTAGTTATAAGAAAAAAAAAATAATTTGGACTTTGACCTATACAGAAAAGCCACGGCCACCAACAGGTATATTTTAAATGACGAACATAAGCTTGCAAGTTTGCACTTTTTAACATATAGACTAGTAAATTTCCCCTTAAACAAAGAAAGATTTGAAGCAGAAAAGAATAGGATTAGGAATATAGCTGGCGAAAACGGTTACGGTTGATGCTGCACTTTGCGGTGCCATTAGAAATAAAGCAATATTTTAGTACTCTAATTAAAGTACTTTACGCCAGTGCAATATTTACGCTTTTTTTGTATTGTTGCTACGCATTCCAGCATAAATTGCACAAATATTGTAAAATGCCGTCTTCCAAATTAGTGCTATTTTTGTACCTGCGATATGTTTGCTGGGAACGTAGTAATTGTCAATAGGCACGATTCGATAAGGAAAAAACTATACCTTTCACATCTTTGGCCCACTCACAGCGAACAAAACTGTCAAATGACCGTTGTATGCATTTTAACTATTAATGCATGAAAATTTCTGAAAATTAAAAGATTTTGAACTTCGTTACGCAAAAGCTTGTCTAATTTGATATTTGGGTTATACAGGTTGTCCATCTTGACATTTCATTTTTGATCAAGTTTGGTAAGTGCGAAAATTGATAGAAACGAAGGTGGAGCTGATTATTTCTTTAAATTATAAAGAGTTACCTAATATGTAAAAACGTAATTATTGGATTTATGATAACTTCTCCATTTTACATTTTTTAGAGTTACCACTCATGGCCGATAATTTTTTTTTTACTTTTGGTTAGAGTAGATTCTTGTCAAAAATGAGCCACCAGAAATATTTGATTTTCCCGAACATAGGCGTAGCAGATGAGCAATAAACATTTATCTACGTGCTAAGACGAGGTTTTTAAATTTATATTGTTCTGTGAAAAGTTGTTTTAGCACTAGGTAGTCGACTTTGCACATGTTCATTTAATAGTTTGGACCATTATCTCGAAATGGTTTTTTTAATTTTTAAAAAACGTGAACCAACCAAAGGCGGAGTAAAAAAATAAAATAATTTTTGAAATTAACGCCCATGAGTAGTAACTTTAAAAAGTGTAAAAATAACGAAAAAATGGTTAATTTTTCAAAAATCTCCTGTAACTTTTTAGGTATAAGGTAACTCCCCAGTAAATACCGTTTTGTAAAAATTGTTATTGTTACGTAAATTTAAGGTCACTCAGAGGTCACAATAAGGTAAAGTTTAAGTCACATTAAGGAGCGAAAACTCTGCATAATGCCATGCGCAAAGTCCAACTAATCTATGTTACGTAAGAATTAAGTAAAAACTACGTAAATTTTACATGACAAGTTTACTTTGTTATGTAAATTTAAGGTCACAATTATTTATTAATAAGTTAAAATTTGAGTCACATTAAGGTGCGAAAAGACTGCATAATGCTATGCGCAAAGCCAACCTAATTCTTACATAAATGTGATGTTAATAAAATGACATATCTTTTACATAAATATTACATCCATGTTACGTGAGAATTACCTCGCTATGTAAATATAATAAGTTATTAATAAGGTAAAATTTAAGTCACATTAATTTGTATGACATGCGCAAAGCGTCAATTATCTGAGTCCGACATGAGTATGCAGCTTGAAGCGGGCCAACATCGGTGATTTACGAAGGTCCGACGGTGGTTTCCGGACACCGTCCGACATTGGCAAACTACAAAGAACAGACGTTTAAGTGGCGGAAGATGTTATTCTGATAGAGAAGTATCACCATCTTGTCAATAACTCAATGACCGGATTCTAATTTTTGAATATCTTTGCTCTTTATATATATATATAATATTTTCATCCACTGTACAGGGAACATAGTGACATTAGCGCCATCTCTACCTACTAGGAAGAAACTATTAGGCAGTGGTAAATTCTTTCATTTTCATAATATTTTTGTAAATTTTAATGTGACGTAAATCTCGTTATAGAGCGTTTACTTCATTTAGACGATATAAACATTATATAAATTTTTTTATATAATAGTTATGTAACATTTGAAATGTAAACATAAGGATCAATTGACTACATAATAATTATGTAAAATTTAGGATTTTAATTGGACGTAAATCATTTTACAGGGAATTTACACAACTTAAATGACAGAATTAATACATAAAACGTGTGCCTAAATTTTTACATAATGGGTATGTAAATTTTATTACTTTCATTTAAAGTCGATCATTTTATGTAACGTTTACGTAAATTAGATTACTTAAATTTTACATGTAATTTTTTATATAATAAGTATGTCATATTTTTATGTAAAATGAAGGTCTCACTATTTACGTAATATTTACAGAAATTTTAAGAATTTATTTATAGTCCTAATATTTACGTAAAATTTACATTGCCTATGATGAATTAAATTTACAGTCAAAGTGTAGACGCAGTTTTTTATAAAAATATTTTGATGTAAGATTTACGTAAATATGATGTAATATATTTTACATAAATATATGAACCTTAGATTTATCTAACTATTAGGTTAAAGTCACAAGTGTGTTTACAATAAAAAGAAAAAAATCAGTTCTACCTTCGTTTCTGTCAATTCTCGTACTTACCAAACATGGTACAAAATAAAAAGTCAAGATGGACAACCTTTATAATACAAATGTCAAATTAGATAAGCTTTTGCGTACCCTTAGTAAAAACCTAAAGAGTCGAATTATACGTCAGTAAAACCGCCGTTTAAAATGTATATTCTGTAAAAATTATTTAACTTTAAATTTTCCGAAATTTTCATGTGTTGCAGTTTGCTCATTAGTTTAGTTACAGTCCGTTCGATTTTTATTTATAGTCGGGTCGTTTTTCGGAATATTTAATTTGTATTGCCGTTTTTTGGTGGTTTTGTTCCAATTTGGTACACATATAGACATGACCACAAGAAACAATAAAAAAATATTTTTTTCTTACGTCGGTTTCGGCTGGGCGTCACGACGCTTTGAATTTTGATTGTGACTCTTAGGTCCTTTGACAGTTTTATCTCTGTCACTTAACGATAATTTTAAATTCTGATTGCATCACCTAAAACAGCAGTGAATAGGGTTTATGAAAAGCTATTAAAAGTTTTTTGTTAATATGAATTGATTGCTTTAAATTAAGTTCAAAAAATAAAATTTGAAAAAAAATCAAAAAAATTTAAAAAATTTTTGGCGTTGTTGAATTCCTACTGTCTAATAGTTATTATCAAAATTAACAATACGAAAAAGTAACAATTTTTTAATTAATCAAATAGTAAACTCAGAAAAAAATAACGCTATCAAGAACTCCAAAACCCTTAAAAAAGATATATCGGCGTATACATTAAAAAATTTGCCATTTTGAATTCTCCATCTTGAATTTTGAACTGCAGCAAACGTCAACATATCCTGAATCCGAAAATTTTTATATTTTACAAATTTTAACTTGATCTAAAACTGACTTGAATGTTAAAAAAGCATGAGATGAAACAAATGATTTACTGGAAAATGTAACAAAAACTGGTAATGCGTAGCACATTTTTAAAAAGGTGAATTTCTAAGGAATCAGCCAATAAACGTTTAAGCTACAGAGTAAAATCTAAAGGTGTGTCTAAATTTTTTTTCCGAGTTTAGTATTTGATTCATTCAAAAACTTTTACTTTTTAGAAACAACTTAGATCACACTTAATTTATTTCTGTTTATTTTAATAAATATTAGTCAGTAGGAATTCAACAACGCCAAAAATTTTAAATTTTTTTTTTTTAATTTTATTTTTTGAACTTAATTTAAAGCAAGCAATTCACATTAATAAAAATTTTTCAATACTTTTTCATAAAGCTTATTTATTGCTAAAAAATAAAACTGTCAAAGGAACGAAGAGTCACAATCAAAATTCAAAGCGTCGCGACGCCCAGCCAAAACCGACTTAACAGAAAAATAGTACATTATATACCTAGGGACTAAAGTGTTACTTTTATTTTTTTTTTCAAAAAAAAACAGATCTTAATTATACTGGCATAAAAATGTGACAACCAAAATAAGTCAATTCATATTTATCTGATAATATTTAAGTTTCCAGGGTGTAGTCAAAGTACAAGAAAACAAATGGTAATACAAACCAACACCGTACTTAACTAAAAAGCGTGTTAACTCCTACCGCTTTAGTGCCCTTTAGCCTATTGTAGCTGCCATTTTTATAACCAAATTGACAAGTAAAACATGGATTTTCTGTCACTTTGGTGCCAATATGGCGCCGATCATAGGCCAAAGGATACTAAAACGAAAATGAGTTAACTGGCTTTTTAGTTAAGTACGGTGTTGTACAAACAAAGCCTATAGCTGTCAAAATTTTTGCGAGTGTATCCAAAAGTGGAAAAAATGGACATCGACGAAGCTTCCGCAGAAGCAATGAAAGCGCTGCTGCCCGCCAAATCAGAAAAAATATACGAAAAACAGTACAACTATTTCCCTCATTGGTGTCAATCTCAAAATGTTGCTGATGTAACCCGGGAAAAGGCTTCAACAGTTTGGTCTCATTATTCAATGATTAAATCGAAGCTGATTGCGGAAAAGTTCATTTATATAGATTGATAATAAGAAGCGCGACTAAAATATTTTAGTACCGGGGATAAAAAGTACTATTTTAGTCCCTGAAATGAGGGAGTAAAATACTTTTTTAATCCCTGAAGTGCAAAAAATATTTTTTATTGTTTCTTGGGGTCATGTCTATATGTGTACCAAGTTGGAACAAAATCACCAAAAAACAGCAATATAAATTGAATATTCCGGAAAACGACCCGACAGACCCAAGAGAAAAAACCTAATGAGAGAGATTATCCCTTTAGTCTGTAGACCCACTGAATAAAACCAGGTTTGAAAGTTGACGGAGATCCAAACGCCCTAGATTGTTGTTGTTGTCACCATTTGAAGATTTGAGGTTAGGTTTTTTCTGGCAGAAATTTTGGCGGAAAGAGTATTTGTTTACATTTTGGCCATGGAAGACCCGTGAAAATGTCTTAACTTAAAAATCACTGCTGTGTAATTGCGGCCATTGTGTCCGCCATATTGTGACTTTTCTTGAGCAGTTTTCTTTTTGTCGCGGTTACGGTTAACCTTGGTTCTAAAATTTCCCAGAAAAATAAGCAAAAGAAGGTTACCTCGATTGTGTAATCTTTGAATATTGTTTAAATTTACAGTTAATGGTTTATATTTATATATATATGCAATCAAAAGTTTTTAATTTTTATGATTTTCGGGATTGTAGTTACCTATCAGCTGACATTAAAAAAATGGACTTCGATAGCACATCCTGTTTAGGTCTATACCTTGAGAATCGCAATCATTCTGAACCAGCAAAAGACGCTGGTTCCGATTCTTAAAGCATGGAACATGACAGGATGCGGTATCTACATCGATTTTTTCTGTTCACGTCAGTTGAAAGGTGACGTCATAGCAATATTCCTCTGAAAATTTAAGTACAATTCCGAAATCCATAAAAAAAAAACTTTTGACTAGATATATATTTAAATATCAACAATTATCTGTAAATTTAAACAATATTCGAAGATTCGGGAAATTTTAGAATCAAGGTTAACCGTAACCACGACGAAAAGAAAACGGCTTGATGGCAACACTAATTAAGAAAAAATTATTGGAATAACTGAATTCTGTCGTCTTGTCTATTAAGCAACACCTTTATGTCGTACTTTTTTATTTATCTTTCAACTCTGCGAAATTTTAGGAAACTTTGTTTTCCCTTCATTTGACCGAGCATATATGACACAAGGCGGCTTTTAAGTGTTTAAAATCGATGTACGAGTTAACCGGCTTTTGTATTTAAGACGGTTACAAATTAAATTAAATTTAAAGACCCAAAAGATATCGTTCTATTTTTTAGGACACTGGCCGGAACTCTGCCAAACAGGACAGATGCAATCTCCGATAGAACTCAATGTGGCGACGACGATGTTTAAAAATTTCTCAAGATTCACTTTTATGGGCTACGAGCAAAGTGCTACGGCTGTGATAAAAAATAACGGACATTCTGGTACGTACGTATATATAACTCTTTAATACTACAGATTTTTTGAAATTTACGGTTTTTTTTTTAAGAATTAAATGTTTACCACCTACTCGCGTGCGGTAAAGTGCACTTTATCGCACTCATTTGTGTGCGAAAAAGTGTATTTTGATGCACTCAGTACGGTAAAGTTAACGTGATGGTACTTTACCGCAATAGTAGCGTAAAGTAACTACGTTCATTTCGTAGGAAAGGAAAATTTAGCGCCCTAATAAATTTACGGACCCTTTGCCCTCTACGCCACAAATCTTTTCTCTACAGATATTTATATTTTTTTTGAGGAACTTTTGAGGCTTATAGGTAAAATCTTGTACCTACCCATCAACTAAAAAGTATCAACTTTAATTACTCTATTTACTTATAAAGAAAAACAATCACTGACGGAATAAATTTCGAGTTTGATCTTTATACCCACTAAGCATGGTCTGTTATATTACAGGTTTTCAACGTTGAAAAAATGTAGAATTGATGTAACTTTGTATACGTTAAGAAAAATGTTTGAAAAAAGTAAAATGTAAGTTCAAAATTAACATTCTATGTGAAAGTATCGCTGATGCACGAAAGAAGCGCTAATTTTACGTTAATATTTAACTTGGGTTTAACAAAAAATGTAAACGATAAAGTAACTGAAAAATGACATTATTTGAAGTTTAATAAATGTCACTGTTGAAACAAATTTGCTTCTTTACAGTTACATGATAATACACAATATTGTAAGTTTAGTAAATGTCAAATTTAAAACAAATTTGGTTCTTTATTGTGACATGACAAAATACACAATTGTGAGTTTAATAAACGTCAAAGTTAAAACAAGTTTAGTTTAATAATGATGGCATGTATTGCGAGCTCAATTAATGTTAACTTTAAAACAAACTTGTTTGTTTATTGGAAAATAATCTAACACAATTGTAAGTTTTATGCAAAAATTCCACAATTAATAAAACTTTTAACCCAAATATGGCGAAAACTTCTGAAAAAATAAATCCTGCCATTTTTTTGACAACTTCCCTCAAAACAGAAAATAAGTATAAATTTAAGTATATGTATTCGCAATAACGTACGATCATTTTATTGACTTGATTTTTTTACGGTCCGATAAAATTATATACAGGGTGTCCCAAAAGACCAAGTCCACCCAAATATCTTCTGAACTGTTAGAGGTAACTGAACTATATTTGACATTGATCTATAACATTAAAGGATCTATTTTTTTAAGGGGCGGTTTTGCCGCCCCTGTCTTGGGGGACGGCATACGGGCGGCCATCATGAAAATTTTAAATGGAAACCCCTATCGAGTGATAGCTTGTTTCGAAGGACTTTGAGAAATCAACATGTCGATGTAACTGTCACTTGTCTATGTAAAACGTGTCCAAAGTTATGGACTGTCAAACTTATTTTTCACGATTTTTGACAAATTTCGAAAATTTGTGTTAGGCAATGGAAACCTATTCGAGTGATACTTTATTCAAAAGGTTTTTTCCAAACTAACATTTTGCCGTAACTTTCACTAGTCTATGTCAAAGGCGTCAAAATCTATCGTCTATGAAATTCATTGGTTTTGACAAATTTCAAAAGCTTTGCGCTGTCAAAATATTTTTTCTCAAGTTTTTGGAACCCTAGATATTATTGAGTGATACCTTGTTTGAAAGGTCTTTTCAAGACCTACATTTTGATATATATAACAGTAGTGTATCGCTGTCACCCAAAACTTTTTTTATAATAATCAGCTATCAATTTTATAATTAAAAAAGAAACAGTTAAATTACAACTCAACTATTTATTCTTGAAAGCTATCGCAACAACATTGAACCTTATTGAACAGGGTTTTGAGAAAATGGAAAAAAAACAATTCAAAAACTGTTGAAAATGGCGACCAAGAACCTCCTGACAGTAAAAAGTCTGTTTTCAAACTCACTAAGAACGTTTCTTAAAATTTCTGGCGTTATTGATCGGCAGACCCCAACAATTCTTTCTCTTAGTTCCTGCAAGTTTCTGGGCTTAGTATAATAGATTCGTTCCTTGATGTAACCCCAAAGAAAAAAATCCAAAGGCGTCATATCGGGCGAACGAGCAGGCCATTCTAAAGTTCCTCGACGCCCAATCCAACGACGAAATTCATTATTGAGAAGTTGCCTCACAGGAAAATAGTAATGGGGCGGCGCGAAAGATGGGTTCAAATAAATTCCCAGCTGCTTCTCTTATTGCAGGAATGATCGAATTTTGTAGTAGCTCCAAATATCTTTCGCCTGTAAGGTTGCCATCAATAAAACATGGTCCTATTATTTAATTTCAAGGGATTTTGGGTATGAGCTTCTTCATACCAATGAGGATTCTGGTGCGACCAATATCGATAGTTATGTCTATTGACTATCCCATCCAAGAAAAAATTAGCTTCATCACTAATGCAAATTTGATCAAAATCATGTCCGGTTAGCTCTTGAACCAACTGCACCTTATAAGGATGGAATTTGAACCGCTTGAGAACCCTATGGACCTTGCTCTTACTGATTCCAAGATCACCTGCTATAGTTCTCACAGACTGCTTGGGCTGTTCAATAACGGACCCCGGCACCTGCTCCTGGATCTCCTCGTTTTCTTCTCTTGGTCGCCCTTGACGTGGGGCATCAGTGAAAAATCGTCTAAACTTTAGAACAGTTCTTCTTACGTAGCTGTGGGTCACAGGTCTGTCGGGAAACGCATTGTTGAAGCTTGTCTATAACATGTTTGTCCGTAGAAAAAGATGATTTCAACTTTATCTTCATTTGATCGTGGCATCGTAAAAACTTATACCGAAAGCAGTTTTCACTTGACATTTTGCTGAATTTTATTTGATTTTTTTTAAATCAGATTTTCAAAGTCTTCTTGATTCTCTTATTATTTAACAATTAATGTGAGTCAGGTATCATTATCGATAAATTTTATGTAATAAAATAACCAAATATCGAAAATATGCGGCTCCTGTTCAAAAAACAAAAAGTTATGAATTATCACCCTATATTATACTCTCTACTTAGACAAAACAAGAAAATTAACAAGTTTGTCAAAGTCAATGAGTTTCATAGACGGTAGATTTTGACGCCTTTGACATTGACAATTACGGCAAAATGTTAGTTTGGAAAATACCTTTTGAATAAGGTATCACTCGAATGGGTTTTCATTGGCTAACACAAATTTTCGAAATTTGTCAAAAATTGTGAAAGATAAGTTTGACAGTCCATAACTTTTGACACGTTTGACATAGACAAGTGACAGTTACATCAACATGTTGATTTTTCAAAGTCCTTCAAAACAAACTATGACTCGATAGGGGTTTCCATTTAAGATTTTCATGATGGCCGCCCGTATGCCGCCCCCCAAGACAGGGGCGGCACAACCGCCGCTTGATGTTATAGATCAATGCCAAATATAGTTTATTTACCTCTAATAGTTCAGAAGATATTTGGGTGGACTCGGACTTTTGGGACACCCTGTATATAGGTAGGTATTTTCAGTTTTTCTTAAATTTTGGCAAATTATAATTCGATCGATTTTTTTTAATTTCAACTGAAACCTTTTTATATGTATTTTATTTATTAAAAACAAATTAATTAAATTGATAAAAAAAAGCAAATTCTTAACAAATCCGAGATGGCCTAGTGGTCTAAGGCGCTAAAAGCCGGAAGCTAAGCGTCCCAAAACTTTTCATAAAATTTACGTAATATTTACATAACATAACTTATGTTTCTTTGTTTATATTATATTTGCGTAATAAAAAGGGAACTTTGTGCATGGCATTATGCAGAACATTAGTGGAATATAAATATTATATACACAATATGACTTCAATTTTACATAACGTAATATTTATGATACTAATTTATATTGTAGTTACATCAAGAGTACACGTTATTTACGTGACGCCAAGTTTACCTTGATGTTACTTGTTACTTTCGAATAACTTTCTAGTTACTAGTTAATCAATATCTGCCGTTTCCCAATTTTGTGTTACAATTTAATATTTACGTTATTATTATAGGCGAAAAATACAAAATTGGGATATAGCAAAGTGGTCAGAAGATATCTGATTGTACTTTTAGGTCAGTACAGAGTTGGTTCTCGAAAATTTTAACTTAACTGATTTTTTTAGCCGAGATAAGAATGAACAATATAACCCCTCCAAAAATGAGGGGCGGAGGGCTCCCGGATAAACTCTACGAGTTGGACCATCTCCACTTCCACTGGGCATCTGAACACACCATAAATAACTACAGGTAATTTTTTGAATTAATAGTACATAATATTGGAGTGTGGCGCGGCCCCTCCTCCCATTCAGTTTTGGCTCCTTTTAAAGGCATTTTCACAAATGCGAAGGAAATATTCACCGTAGTAATAATATTTTAATGTGTTTGTTCATGTCTTTTTAAAAGTTTTTAATGAAAAGTGTACGGTACTGTGTAATAATAATGGCTTCTTACCGAAGAATGACGTCTATTGGAGTATTGGCAATAGAATCGACATATGGAACGGCAGTCTTGAATAGCCCTGAAGAAGCAAATAAATTTTGCGAAACGTTGGCATTTCAAAAAAAAGACGTTTCATTAATAAGATCCCTCAACCTATAACCACCTTCAAAAACATTATTACTATAATTAAAAATAGGATCGTTAAACCATTCTACAAGTATTTCCAATACTAAAAATTTACCATATCTAATGGTGGTTAAAATAGAATATTTAAAAGAAACTCTTATATTTTTTCCAAGGAAAATAACACTCGAATACAAATCTGACTAAAAGCAGTCATAATTTATTTGGACTCTCGCAACATTCTGGAACAAAAGAAAGATTATGAAGATAATCAGGGGCGGTCCCTAATGTGTAACAAATTCACAATAGGTCAACAGTTTTCTTGAATGTTATTGATATTTATATACGTCTTGAAGTCCTATGCAGTTCAAGTTTTTGGTGCATTTTAAAAATAGCCTTAACTACCCTTAAGAAAGGCACAAAACTCTGTCACTGTAATAAGTAAATATTTCCCACAATATTATGAATATCCATAAAAGTCTGAAAGTATATACACTCTCTTTATTTTTTCGCATTACATACATCAGTAGATTCTACTGACAAAATAAGAAAACACATGTTTTGGCGTTTTTAGTAATTACAACTGGGGGAGAAATAGAGATCTTCTCTATGTCAGAAGAAAAAAGTCATAGAGGTTTAGAAATAGATGGACATGTCTTTTTTTGCTTTGTTAAAATTATTGGGTATCAAACTCAAGGAAAAGAAAAAAGTATTTTTCTATTTACTTTTGCATTTTTCTATTACTTGTCCCCCCCCCTCCTCTGTAACCTATATTTAATGAAAATATTGCAATTGATCGACTAAAACATAAGTTGTGTTGTATCAAACTAAAGGAAATAAAGTCGCGAAAAGTGCTTCGTCTATTATTTTTGCAATTTTTTGTTACCCCTCTCCTCCCCCTCAGGTATATAGGGGAAATAGAAAAATAAAGTTAAAGTTAAAGTTATTTATTTCCCCGCTAGCAACGCAGCGGGCAATCAGCTAGTACGTCATAAGCTTATAGTCAGCTATCAAACAACTTGTCACCTTACAGTTGTATATTTTTGTACGCCACTGAATAGAAACTTGGGAAAGGAGAAAAAAGAAGTTATTTTTAAAGAGTTATTGTGCTCCAGAAAGGGTATCGATTTACCAAAAAAACCCTGGCGATGTAAGATGTTTTCAAAGTCTAGTTAGAATAAAATATATAAAGTGATAGTTTTATGACAACAAAATATATTTTAAAAATAAAATAAAATGTTTTATCACAGAAAATAATTTTTCCACATTATTCAGTTTGTGTTTTTTTTTAATAAAACAAAAGAGCGTTCAGCAGATAATCGAACGGACATTTACTTGCAGATATATTTAATGTAATTATTTATATTTAATTAATTAATAGTCATGATTAATTACATGTGGCATAAACATCAATTATATTTTATTGTTCTGATACACATACACATACTAATTTATTACTTCTGATTGTGTAAAATATCTAGATTAACGGATCAAGAAAAATCAGAATAAATTAGATAAATAAAATCTTGTGCTATTTTAATCCATAGGAATTCAAACCCTAATTTTACGCAAACAGGCGCTTGTTCATTTTTTAATTTTTTTTAATTTTAAGATACTGTTTGTATGGCATCGGGTTAGCAAGCCCAAGGAACAATTTGTCGACGTTTTAACGTTGCCAAAGGCGACTTAGCGTTGCGTGAAAACGGCATATAAACGTTCTAGTAACTCGCTTTTGCACCAATTTGGCGGAGATTTTTTTTGAGTGTTGACTTTACCTGCGACTAGAGTCGCGGTTTCCACACCGTCGCCGAAACGACTGAAGTGCCCTCTGGATAATATTTTTATTAATATAATTCCCAGCAAACACAGCTCTCTCCGGACTTCGTCGGCCTGATGTCGATTGGCGAATTTGCCGTCATCGGCATGAAGTCGATTTACAACATCGAACCAGCAGTATTTTTTATCTGCTTTGCGATGTAGGCCCAATGTATGTTTGCCGACGCAACGTTAGACTGTAGCCCGCCGTCGGACCAATGGTAAATTTTACTTTTTGCGGACATCGGCATACCATCGCCGTACGATTAAGGTCCGATATGATTTAACCACATAGTACCGACCATCCGCCCATATAGCTGCTTAATTTGTTCGGTCTAACTTAGGCAAGCTGGTCTCGGCCCGACATCGGTAAACTATTCCTCAAGCGGTCCAACGTCGACATTGTTTTCCTAAAGCGGTCCAACGTCGGCGAATGACGAAGGTCCGTCGGTGGTAGCTTAAAGTGGCCCGACAATGATAATAAGGCCCCACGTCGACCTCTTAAAGCGGGCCGACGTAGGTGATTGACGAAGGTCCGTTGGTGGTTGCTTGACACGATCCGACATTGGCAAACTACAAAGGTTCGATAATGCGGGTGCTTAACTAGTAGGGGTGGTTTAAGTGGCGGAAGAGGTTATTCTTGTATAGAAGTACCTATACTATTCTAGTTTTGAAATATCTTTGCTTATTTGCTTATGATATGTATAATATTATCTTCCACTGTACAGGCAACATAGTGACATTAGCGCAATCTCTACATACTAGGAAGAAACTATTAAGCAGTTTAATGTGACATAGCATCGTCTGTTGCCAGTTATCGACCAATTGAACAAAAATCTGATGAGGCCATCGTCGGTCCTAAAGCAGATAGAGTGCGTTTCGACATAAAGTCGACTATAGTAAATCGGGCCATCAACAGTTGCCGATTCTCGACCGATTAAACAAAGTTCAAATCGGACCATCATCGGTCCTAAAGCAGATTAGGTTTGCGTTGGCATAATGTCGACTATAGTAAATCGGTCCATCGTCAGTTGCCGATTCTCGTCCGATTAAATAAAGTTCCAATCGGACCGTTGTCGGCCCTAAAGCAGATAAAGTGGGCGTCGGCATAAATTCGCCTATAGTAAATCGGGCCATCGTCAGTTGCCGATTTTCGACCGATTAAACAAAGTTCCAATCGGACCATCATCGATCATAAAGTAAATAAGGTTTGCGTTGGCATAATCTCGACTATAGTTAATCGGGCCATCGTCAGTTGCCGATTCTTGTCCGATTAAACAAAGTTCCAATCGAACCGTCGTCGGCCCTAAGGCAGATAAAGTGGGCGTCGGCATAAAGTCGATTATATATAGTAAATCGGGCCATAGTGAGTTGCCGATTTTCGACCGATTAAACAAAGTTCCAATCGGATCATCATCGGCCCTAAAGTAGATAAGGTTTGCGTTGGCATAATCTCGACTATAGTAAATCGGGCCATCGTCAGTTGCCGATCCTCGTCCGATTAAACAAAGTTCCAATCGGACCGTCGTCGGCCCTAAAGTAAATAAGGTTTGCGTTGGCATAATCTCGACTATAGTTAATCGGGCCATCGTCAGTTGCCGATTCTCGTCCGATTAAAAAAAGTTCCAATCGGACCGTCGTCGGCCCTAAAGCAGATAAAGTGGGCGCCGGCATAAAGTCGACTATATATAGTAAATCGGGCCATAGTCAGTTGCCGATTTTCGACCGATTAAACAAAGTTCCAATCGGACCATCATCGGCCCTAAAGTAAATAAGGTTTGCGTTGGCATAATCTCGACTATAGTTAATCGGGCCATCGTCAGTTGCCGATCCTCGTCCGATTAAACCAAGTTCGAATCGGACCGTCGTCGGCCCTAAAGCAGATAAAGTGGGCGTCGGCATAAAGTCGATTATAGTAAATCGGGCCATCGTCAGTTGCCGATTTTCGACCTATTAAAAAAAGTTCCAATCGGACCATCGTCGGTCCTAAAGTGGTGTCGGCATAAAGTCGGCTGTAGTAAAGTGAATCTCCGTCAGTTTCCGATTATTGACCGAAAACTAAAAATCACAATCTGTCCAACATCGGGACAGCGTGTAGTCGCCGATGCCGAAACAACGTCAACGTTGTGGACATTGGCCCGATTCAATGCCGACGATTTGTGTTTGCTGGGATTGATTTGAAATCAAGACTCCCACGTGTGCAACCACAAATACACTCATTTCCAAACGCACACAATTTATAGATTTGCGGCCAACACGTCGCAAATTTTTCAGCGCGATCAACTTTCGCGTGACCAATTTTGTCGCAAAAAATTTTAGCGCAAGACAATAAAAGAACACACATTTTCGGAGCAGTCGGCGAAAGGCTTTTTTATCGCAAACCATTTTTATCGCAACATTTATATAATCGCGCCATTTATCAGTCTCACATAACCTTAAACGACAAACAGTAAACAGGAAGTTTAAGTTTATAAATGCCCCTTAAAGAAAGAACCCGAAAATATAAACATGGACCAATCAAATTGATGCGGATAATGGAAAACCAAGGCGAGCGGGAATCCCTACAACTAAAAATTACTGTATGGTTATTGTATACTTGCTATATATATGTTATAAATATTTACGACAAGACGTCCATCTTAGAAATGTTCTGTCCTTCTATGAATTTAACAATCTATCCCCAAAGCAACAAAAACCTCAATAACATGAAGGTATAATTCATAAAAATACATAGAAACGATAAACCAGGCGCAAATATTGCATAATTTGCTTAAAGAAACGTCTTCCGTATATATTTTGTCACTTTTTATTTTCAGTCAGACAGTATTTTAAGCTCCATGTGCTAACAATTTCATTTTACACCAACCAGGTAATGAAAGCATTTAAAAGTTTAAATGCAGTCAAGTATTTTGTGGCTGGATTTGTGAGTGGTTGCAGAAGACGTATATTTGGAGATTACACTTTAGTTATGGCAAAGGTGAGCAATCTTTACTCGAATTTTTTCTCCTTATTTATACTCAGAAGTTTGGCTTAAAGGCGCATTTCAGCCAAATAACAAGTAGACACCATTCTCAACTAAAAAGCCAGTTAACTCATTTTCGTTTTAGTATTGTTTGGTCTATGATTGGTGCCATATTAACACCAAACTGACAGAAAGTCCATGTTTTACTTGTCAATTTGGTTATAAAAATGGCAGCCACAGTAGGCTTAAGGGCACTGAGGTGGTAGGAGTTAACTGGCTTTTTAGTTGAGAACGGAGTTGATTGATCATACAAAAAAAATGATGTCGAATGGCTGTCTATCTTCATTTTTCTCTATGAATGAAGCTTATTTCTTATTATATTCTTCTTATTTCAATGGACTTCAGGACCATAGGCTCCAGCTTTATTTGTTATTAAAATATGAGCATGTTTGTACCAGGTGAATTACACACTTGCATTTATGACATTATGAGAATTTGACCACTTGGTACATGTTACGTTTTTTTTGTTGACAATGCCTGACAGAAAAACATTTAAAAAACAAACAAAAGATGGCTGTGGCACAGTAAATCTAATGAAAAAACAAGAGTTTTTTTGTACTTTAGTGCAAAATGAACTTGGATTTAATCGAAATGGCGTCGTCCAAGCGAAAGGCTTTTTTATCGCAAACCATTTTTATCGCAACATTTTTCACGCATCCCTATATACTCGAAAACTTTTTTAGCGCGACGAATTTTCGCGCGAAATATAATCGCGCCATTTATCAGTCTCACATAACCTTAAACGACAAACAGTAAACAGAAAGTTTAAGTTTATAAATGCCCCTTAAAGAAAGAACCCGAAAATATAAACATGGACCTATCAAATTGATGCGGATAATGGAAAACCAAGGCGGGCGGGAATCCCTACAACTAAAAATGACTGTATGGTTATTGTATACTTGCTATATATATGTTATAAATATTTACGACAAGACGTCCATCTTAGAAATGTTCTGTCCTTCTATGAATTTAACAATCTATCCCCAAAGCAACAAAAACCTTAATAGCATGAAGGTATAATTCATAAAAATACATAGAAACGATAAACCAGGCGCAAATATTGCATAATTTGCTTAAAAAAACGTCTTCCGTATATCTTTTGTCACTTTTTATTTTCAGTCAGACAGTATTTTAAGCTCCATACATATCAAACTATGTGCTAACAATTTCATTTTACACCAACCAGGTAATGAAAGCATTTAAAAGTTTAAATGCAGTCAAGTATTTTGTGGCTGGATTTGTGAGTGGTTGCAGAAGACGTATATTTGGAGATTAAACTTTAGTTATGGCAAAGGTGAGCAATCTTTACTCGAATTTTTTCTCCTTATTTATACTCAGAAGTTTGGCTTAAAGGCGCATTTCAGCCAAATAACAAGTAGACACCATTCTCAACTAAAAAGCCAGTTAACTCATTTTCGTTTTAGTATTGTTTGGTCTATGATTGGTGCCATATTAACACCAAACTGACAGAAAGTCCATGTTTTACTTGTCAATTTGGTTATAAAAATGGCAGCTACAGTAGACTTAAGGGCACTGAGGTGGTAGGAGTTAACTGGCTTTTTAGTTGAGAACGGAGTTGATTGATCATACAAAAAAAATGATGTCGAATGGCTGTCTATCTTCATTTTTCTCTATGAATGAAGCTTATTTCTTATTCTATTCTTCTTATTTCAATGGACTTCAGGACCATAGGCTCCAGCTTTATTTGTTATTAAAATATGAGCATGTTTGTACCAGGTGAATTACACACTTGCATTTATGACATTTTGAGAATTTGACCACTTCGTACATGTTACGTTTTTTTTATTGACAATGCCTGACAGAAAAACATTTAAAAAACAAACAAAAGATGGCTGGGGCACAGTAAATCTAATGAAAAAACAAGAGTTTTTTTGTACTTTAGTGCAAAATGAACTTGGATTTAATCGAAATGGCGTCGTCCAAGCGAAAGGCTTTTTTATCGCAAACCATTTTTATCGCAACATTTTTCACGCATCTCTATTTACTCGAAAACTTTTTTATCGCGACAAATTTTCGCGCGAAATATAATCACGCCATTTATCAGTCTCACATAACGTTAAACGACAAACAGTAAACAGGAAGTTTAAGTTTATAAATGCCCCTTAAAGAAAGAACCCGAAAATATAAACATGGACCAATCAAACTGATGCGGATAATGGAAAACCAAGGCGAGCGGGAATCCCTACAACTAAAAATTACTGTATGGTTATTGTATACTTGCTATATATATGTTATAAATATTTACGACAAGACGTCCATCTTAAGGCGCAATTACACAGACGAACATGCTCAAATAAAAGCTCGTGCAAAAGATCTAAAATTTTTTGCGTGAACATTTTTGTGAGCTTTTCTTTGAACATTTTGTTCGGGTAAATTTTTGAGCAAATTATTGCTATCTATTTTGGAAACATATTTTTAAAGATGAGAATAAATAAAATTTCACATCAGTGATCAGTGATCTCAATTCTTTAAAAAAATGGAACACCAACTTTTATTTAAAATTTTTGTGAAAAAAAGCCGACGCCAAGCGAAACATTATTATTGGCTCTACTATCAGTTTTGTCACATGGATTAGGCTTACTTATAATATTTTTTTCTAAGGGTTTTTCCCGGATTTTTTTGCCCGGGGTTTTTTTGGGATTTTCTTGCAAGTTTTTTTTATTTCCAAGGGTTTTTTTTCTAAAGTCAAAAAAAACCCAGGAAAATTTTTCATTTCCAAAAAAATTTTGAGATTTTCAAATATCGGCAAAAAATTGCACTTAGGAGGTAATCCGCGCCTCACGACTATGAGGAGTGGTGGGGAGGGGGATTTTTTTTAAACATGTTTTTGTAGCTTTACTTTACCTTTAGCTTTTATTGTTGTTCTTTAATTCCTCACATCAGATTTACTTAGCCACAAGGGTTGCTTAAAAAAGCAAAAGGTTCATGAAAATGCTGAAGATATACATGATTACTGACAATTAAATGTAATAATCAAGGTCGATTATTGATACTGACCCAACAATATGCAAGGGGCAACATTGCGATTCAAAAGGGCCACCCTACTACCTGCGAAATCCAAAACGCGGGATGATAGATCAGCGACACAGTCTACTAAATTACTGATAAATTATATTTTTTAGACAAGGATCGGATTCGTAGGGTTGTAAAAGTGGGTAATAAACGGGTATTATTTAAACCGAACGTGCTTTTGTTCATATATTTGAGATTTAATAAAATGTATATAGGTTTTTCATTTGACTTAATTATTATTGTAAAAGACTAAACTAGGAACTAGAATAAAGGGATATTCCTTTAAGCGTAAATTTTTATCATTACATTTACAGGCAACAACAATAAATAAGTGCCAATTATTATTTTTTTTAATCTCGTTTTTTTTTCCAATCCCAAAAAAGTTACAAGTATACTGGCATATCCCCTATAAAAATCCGATCAATCGAAGTTGCTTATTAGGTAAAATATGAATTTCGGCATCAAATCGTTTTTCCGTCGGAAAGCACTTGTTTAAAAATACCTTATTTCAAAACTTTGTTTTTCTATTTTCAGTTGAGTTCAATGAATTCTGATAACAATATATATTTTGAATTTGTAAAGAAATTTTTATACCCCCAATTCTTCAAACAAATTTGGCTCAACATTCTCTCCAAAATTTACAAGTGTTTTTTTGTACGAGATTTTGCTGGAACATTTCTTTGAGCATTTTGCTCAAGAGGCTCGTGTAAATGTTTGTCGGAATTTCCACGGAGGAAAGTTTGTCTGTGTAAATGCGTCTTTAGAAGTGTTCTGTCCTTCTATGAATTTAACAATCTATCCCAAAAGCAACAAAAACCTCAATAACATGAAGGTATAATTCATAAAAATACATAGAAACGATAAACCAGGCGCAAATATTGCATAATTTGCTTAAAAAAACGTCTTCCGTATATATTTTGTCACTTTTTATTTTCAGTCAGACAGTATTTTAAGCTCCACACATATAAAACTATGTGCTAACAATTTCATTTTTCACCAACCAGGTAATGAAAGCATTTAAAAGTTTAAATGCAGTCAAGTATTTTGTGGCTGGATTTGTGAGTGGTTGCAGAAGACGTATATTTGGAGATTACACTTTAGTTATGGCAAAGGTGAGCAATCTTTACTCGAATTTTTTCTCCTTATTTATACTCAGAAGTTTGGCTTAAAGGCGCATTTCAGCCAAATAACAAGTAGACACCATTCTCAACTAAAAAGCCAGTTAACTCATTTTCGTTTTAGTATTGTTTGGTCTATGATTGGTGCCATATTAACACCAAACTGACAGAAAGTCCATCTTTTACTTGTCAATTTGGTTATAAAAATGGCAGCCACAGTAGACTTAAGGGCACTGAGGTGGTAGGAGTTAACTGGCTTTTTAGTTGAGAACGGAGTTAATTGATCATACAAAAAAAATGATGTCGAATGGCTGTCTATCTTCATTTTTCTCTATGAATGAAGCTTATTTCTTATTCTATTCTTCTTATTTCAATGGACTTCAGGACCATAGGCTCCAGCTTTATTTGTTATTAAAATATGAGCATGTTTGTACCAGGTGAATTGCACACTTGCATTTATGACATTTTGAGAATTTGACCACTTGGTACATGTTACGTTTTTTTTGTTGACAATGCCTGACAGAAAAACATTTAAAAAACAAACAAAAGATGGCTGTAGCACAGTAAATCTAATGATAAAACAAGAGTTTTTTTGTACTTTAGTGCAAAATGAACTTGGATTTAATCGAAATGGCGTCGTCCAAGCGAAAGGCTTTTTTATCGCAAACCATTTTTCACGCATCCCTATTTACTCGAAAACTTTTTTATCGCGACAAATTTTCGCACGAAATATAATCGCGCCATTTATCAGTCTCACATAACCTTAAACGACAAACAGTAAACAGAAAGTTTAAGTTTATAAATGCCCCTTAAAAAAGAATCCGAAAATATAAACATGGACCAATCAAATTGATGCGGATAATGGAAAACCAAGGCGGGCGGGAATCCCTACAACTAAAAATTACTGTATGGTTATTGTATACTTGCTATATATATGTTATAAATATTTACAACAAGACGTCCATCTTAGAAATGTTCTGTCCTTCTATGAATTTAAAAATTTATCCCAAAAGCAACAAAAACCTCAATAACATGAAGGTATAATTCATAAAAATACATAGAAACGATAAACCAGGCGCAAATATTGCATAATTTGCTTAAAAAAACGTCTTCCGTATATATTTTGTCACTTTTTATTTTTAGTCAGACAGTATTTTAAGCTCCATACCATACCACACCATAATAGCGCGTGAAAATGTTCTTAAATAAATGATAGGGATATCAACAGTAAAGTGGTGTTCGTTAATAAAATTATGGTGTACGTGATTCAAAATAGGTAAAGTTTTCGCGTAATATTTATTTATTGTCAAGATAGTTTTGGTCTCGCCATTAATCCCTACTGTGGAAGAAAAATCAGTCATAGTTAAAAGCCCATTTTGTTATTATTCAAACCACATTGAAAAAAACATTTCTTCTCTTACTTTAGGTGTTTAAGCTGTATCAATAGAAGTAAAATACTGTATAATTATTTCCAGAAGAGTCCCCTTATAGTATAGATAGGTGTTGAAACTATTCTATAAATACGTATGAGTTTATCAATAGAAGTAATTTGCTCTATAGGGTGCCTATTTTGCTCTTATAACCGGCCTAGTAGCGTCTTACAGAACCCTTATACAGACCGCTTCAAGCTACTGCGAACATAGGGCGGAAGAAGTCTAATTTGCCAGTGTACGTACATGCAGAGACACCGCACGCCTATCAGTGAAGCAACCAATACTCAGGCCTGCGATCACCACTGGCATGACTTTCCTTTGGTATTTAGTACGCCTCTAACCACGGTGATGTGTGGAGTGTAGTCAATGAAACCGGAATTAGGTCAATAAATACGCAAATTTTTATAACGTAATTTTCTTATTTTTTGTCACTGATAAATAAGAGCGTTTTATTGTCAACTGCTCAGATTTATCAGTGACGACGTGTTACAATGAAAATAATAAGGAGAAAAAAAATAAAATAATACATTCTAAAAACCAAAAAGATTCTCCCAGTCAAAAAAAAATTAAAGTAAATGTTCGAAAAGTCCTCCTTGCTCGGCTAGACAATATCCGAGCCTACTATAAAAACCCCTTCTAACGTTTCCAAGCATGTTAGGGGTGATAATTTCAAAAGCTTCTTTAAAAACAGATAGAAGTCATTAGGAGCAAGATCGGGAGATCGAGCTGGCCATAAAATAGTTCCCCGTGTACTTATAACCCAATTAGGAAATACATTATCAAGATATTCCCTAACAAGGTCAACATTGCTAGCGGAACAACCATGTTTCACCAAATCTTACACCTAACAACTGCCTAGCAGTTGGAATAATGTGCTGCTGCAGTAGATCCAAGTATCTAGGACCATTTAAATTGCAATTGCCGTTAATAAAAAATGGCCCAATTACGTGTTCCCCTATAATACCCCCCCCCCAAACATTTAGTTTTTGGGGATACTGTGTTCTTACGTCAAAATACAAATGCAAATTTTCCCTCGACCAATATCGAACGTGTGTTGGGTTATGACGATTTGACCATTTGACCATCTGCACTTTTTCGGCAACTTCGTAGACATCCATTTTTGGTTGTAAAAATGTATTATTTCAATTAAGAACTTACCCATCTGTTTCTCGAGCAAGGCAGAAATAAAACAAAATAATAAAAGCAAAATGAATTTCCAAAAGATAACACTGCAGCGTGCTTCGAATCCACCTCGGTCGTACGGCACGGAGAGTAAATTGGACTTGATTCCCCCTATGTTCGCAGTAGCTTGAAGCGGTCTGTATATGCAAATTATACAAGTATTTATTCCAGTAGTTTTTGCTGTAAGAATGTTTTTTCGGCTCTCACAGAGAAAAAAATGCTGGTTGGGCTGCCAACCCGACCAAACCTCAGCAATTAACACAATAGTCCGACGCGGCAAAAAGGCGATGCTAGGGTTTGGTGGGATTGGTGGCGGGGTTAGCGTAGAATTTTGCGCTCATACCTAGTTTGCGTGCAATAAATGTTTTTGACAAAAGCGCGATATGGAGGTTTAGTGAGGTTGGTTTTAATTTTAAAGGATAATGGGGGTGAGAGTACCCACACGCGCATTGATACGTCCTTCCCTAGCTCTCTCTTTTTGTAATAAAACGAACCCCTGTCTACTTCAGTAGGCTATAAAACTTCCTTCTCAACTAACAATTTTTATGTACTACAGGGCAGTTCTGGCATGTAAGTGCCTTTTAAATGTCACAGATTACCAGTTTGCTGTGTTACGGTTTCGAAAAACTCATCTAGGTGTTAAAAGCAATTTGGCGATAATTATATTGTTGTAAGAATGTTCTTACAGCAACAGTTCACAGGATTATCCAATAAAAGCTCCGCTTTTTTCAGTAAGAACATTTATACGGTGTTGCTATAGAGCAGAATTGCCGCAGAGTACTTTAGGCTCTTAAAGTATTCTATAAGAGTGTTTTAGGCCCGATAATAAAACAATTTTAAATCAAAAGGGTTCTATAAGGTTTTACCTGTAATTTTGCTGTCTGTAAAGGTGCAGTTAGACTGTGGTAGTGTAGTCGTCGTTGCATTGCAGCTGTAGTGAATTTCTTTCCATAGATAATGCAGAACAGGATATTTTATACATAAATAGTCAACAATATTTTTTGGTACACACTTTTTAATGTAATTTACCTTGTTTAATGTTTTAAACAAATATTGGTGATAATAGACCCTCTTGCAAAATTTTTGAACATGTTAAAAGATCCACCTTACATATTTCTTTTGTATTAACCGAGAAAGTTCCGTTTTTTCTTAACATAAGTTCAAAAATGCTTTAGTTTTAAAATTAGGGTTGGTTTGGTACCAAAGATGGACAAAATAAAACTTGGGGAAGAAAAAAATGTGGTAATTTTGTATTTGCATAGATACAGTCAATAGTGTGTTCAGTGGTACTAGCGATAAATTAACAAGGTACTATACCAGTTATATCTGATCCGCTGATTAATCATTCTGGTTTATTATAATTGCGAAGAAATTAGAGCCTGTGACAAAAAGCGCTTACTTTTAGCATTACTTCTCTTGCATGGACAAATTATATCAAATAATTTACCTTCTTAACCTTATATATTGCTTTAGTAATAACCTTTAGAAAAGTTTGTAGAAATAGTGGTATTTTTGGCGTACCATCGTGGGGTCGGTGGTACGTGGTACAAGAGGATCCGAAAACGGTACAAATACCACTATTACGGTACGGTTGGCAACACTGCCCTGCGCGCAAAACTTTCACGTCGAAAATATTCGCCAGAGTACACCAAAAAGTACTAAGGAGGCGTTGGAGAAAAATTACAATTCTTGTTAGGCGCGAGCACCATCATCAGGGGTGCACGGTGGTTGTAGTGAAAAAAACTCACACAGAGATAGGTAGATATTTTTGGGTGCACAGGAAAGAGATGGATGGCATGAACACACCAACTTTAAGCATGGGAGATATTTCGTGGAAATGCAGACAGTCGATATTTTCAATAAATTAACAAAGTATTTAATATAGTTTTATTTTCTCCATCTTTGGTACCCAGTCAACCCTAATTTTAAAACTAAAGCATTTTTGAACTTATGTGAAGAAAAAACGGAACTTTCTTGGTTAATACAAAAGAAATATGTAAGGTGGATCTTTTAACATGTTCAAAAATTTTGAAAAATTTTTTATTTTCACCAATATTTTTTTTTAAACATTATACAAGGTAAATTATATTAAAAAGCGTGTAACAAAAAATATTGTTAACTATTTACCTGTAAAATATCCTGGTCTGCATTATCTATGGAAAAAAATTCACTACAGCTGCAATGCAACGACGACTACACTACCACAGTCTAACTGCACCTTTAGAATGTTCTTACAGCAACAATTAAAGGAATATCCTATAAAAGCTCTGCTTCTTTCTGTAAGAACGAAGAAGCTCTTAAAGTATTGTATAAGAGTGTTTCAGGCCCAATAATACAACAATTTTAAATAAAAAAAACTCTATAATTAGTAATTTTGCTTTATGAAGATACATTACAAGAGCAATAATCTAATAAAACAAAAATGCACTTAAGTGTTTGATGGTGGAATATTTAGCTACTTCTCTAATTTTTCCTTGCTTTTGTGTTATTCTCATAATTGGCCAACAGCCCAATTGAAATTAAACGTCATTTCTCAGTCTCACATAACCTTAAACAACAAGCAGTAAACAGAAGGTTTACATTTATAAATGCGCCTTAAAGAAATGACCTGAAAATATAAACATGGACCACTCAAAAGAAAAAGATGCGGATAATGGAAAACCAAGGCGGACGGGAATCCCTACAAATAAAAATTACGGTATGGTTATTGTATACTGGCTATATATATATGTTATAAATATTTAGAACAAGACGTCCATCTAAGAAATGTTCTGCCTTTCTATGAATTTAACAATCTATCCCAAAAGCAACAAAAACCTCAATAACATGAAGGTATAATTCATAAAAATACATAGAAATAATAAACCATGCACAAATATTGCATTATTCGCTTAAAAAAACGTCTTCCGTATATATTTTATCACTTTTTATTTTTCAGTCAGACAGTATTTTAAGCTCCAAACAAAGATATTTCAATGGCGCGTGAAAATTTTCTTAAATAAATGATAGAGATATTAGCAGTAAAGTGAAGTTTGTTAATAAAATTGTGGTGTACGTGATTCAAAATAATTTTCGCATATTATTTATTTATTGTCAAGATAGTTTTGGTGTCGCCATTAATACCTATTGTGGAAGAAAAATCAGTCATAGTTAAAATCCCATTTTGTTATTTAAATTTTTATTCAAACCACATTAAAAAAACATTTCTTAATCCCCTTATAGTATAGATAGGTGTTGAAACTATTCTATAAATATCACATAAGAGTTACGCAGATATTTTAAAAAGTTCTTATGGGTTTATCAATAGAAGTAATTTGCTCTAAATGGTGGTGCCCATTTTGCTCTTATAACCGGCCTAGTAGCTTCTTACAGAACCCTTATACAGACCGCTTCAAGCTACTACGAACATAGGGGGAATCAAGTCCAATTTACTCTCCGTGCCGTACGACCGAGGTGGATTCGAAGCACGCTGCAGTGTTATCTTTGGAAATTCATTTTGTTTTTATTATTTTGTTTTATTTCTGCCTTGCTGGAGAAACAGATGGGTAAGTTCTTAATTGAAATAATACATTTTTAAAACTAAAAATGGATGTCTACGAAGTTGCCGAAAAAGTGCAGATGGTCAAATGGTCAAATCGTCATAACCCAACACACGTTCGATATTGGTCGAGGGAAAATTTGCATTTGTATTTTGACGTAAGAACACAGTATCCCCAAAAACAAAATGTTTGGGGGGGGGTATTGTAGGGGAACATGTAATTGGGCCATTTTTTATTAACGGCAATTGCAATTTGAATGGTCCTAGATACTTGGATCTACTGCAGCAGCACATTATTCCAACTGCTAGGCAGTTGTTAGGTGTAAGATTTGGTGAAACATGGTTTCAACAAGATGGTTGTTCCGCTCACAATGTTGGCCTTGTTAGGGAATATCTTGATAATGTATTTCCTAATCGGGTTATAAGTACACGGGGAACTATTTTATGGCCAGCTCGATCTCCCGATCTTGCTCCTAATGACTTCTATCTGTTTTTGAAGAAGCTTTTGAAATTATCACCCCTAACATGCTTGGAAACGTTAGAAGGGGTTTTTATAGTAGGCTCGGATATTGTCTAGCCGAGCAAGGAGGACTTTTCGAACATTTGCTTAATTTTTTTTTGACTGGGAGAATCTTTTTGGGTTTTAGAATGTATTATTTTATTTTGAGAACTTGCTTTTATTTTGTTTCTCCTTATTATTTTCATTGTAACACGTTATCAGTGATAAATCTGAGCAGTTGACAATAAAACGCTCTTATTTATCAGTGACAAAAAATAAGAAAATTACGTTATAAAAATTTGAGTATTTATTGACCAAATTCCGGTTTCATTGACTACGCTCCACACAGCACCGTGATTAGAGGCGTACTAAATAGAAGGCGAAAGGCGGCGAACGGCAGCGAATGGCGATCGGAGGCCTGAGTGTTGGTTGCTTCACTGATAGGCGTGCGGTGTCTCTGCATGTACGTACACTGGCAAATTAGACTTCTTCCGCCCTATGTTCGCAGTAGCTTGAAGCGGTCTGTATAAGCAAATTATACAGGCATTTATTCCTGCAGTTTTTGCTGTAAGAATGTTCTTCCGGCTCTTACAGAGAAAAAAATGCTGGTTGGACTGCCAACCCCACCAAACCGACGCGACAAAAGAGCGATGCTAGGGTTTGGTGGGATTGGTGACGGTGTTCGCGAAACGTAATGGGATAGGCAGGGGTTAGTTTTAGTGTACGGGGGTGGGTGGAGAAAGGGCGCCACCCGCTAAGCCTATACGGTTCCCTACTACCCCGCATGCAATTAAACGAACCCCTGCCTATTACATTAGTTCGCAAATCCCGCCGCCGTAATTTGCGCGAACAGCGTCTTTCGCCAAAAAAAACCGCGCGGATATGTCTCCGCGCGCAAATCGTTACGCCAAAAATGTTCGCGCTGAAAGTGTTTTACGAAAAAAATGTCTTTCGCTACGAAAAACCACGCGAAAATGGCCCTACGCCAGTGTTGCCAACCACTTTAAGCATCGAGATGGTACAATCGACCGAAAATTAGTGGTACATTGGAAAAAATAGTGGTACGCGACACTTTTTTTTAAATATTTCCCAAAATAGCAATCTTCCGCTAGAATGTTTATTACCGGATCCGTTTCGACTACCTACCACTTTTTGCTGCTCACTTGTCGTATTTGGCAAGAAAGAAATATAATTTCTATTGCCCTCTCACTTTTTTTAACTGAGAAAGAAAGAAAACATAACAAAACAAACTCTAATTTTATGTTTTCATATATTTAACAGCAAAAATCTTTAAAAAGCCACTGAAACAACAAAAAGGTTAACCATATGAATATTGACTTAATTGATTTCGGAATTTTCTGTACATACTAAGGGTGGGCTCAAATTTGACACAGTTTGTATTGTTATACTTAACACATTATGAAGAAAGAATTACGCCACTAACTGTATTTGTAATCAGCTTATTTCTTTGTTTGGTTTTTGTAAGATTAAACACCCTCTCACATTGGGCATTAAGGCGCAATTACACAGACGAACATGCTCAAACAAAAGCTCGTGCAAAAGATCTAAAATTTTTTGCGTGAACATTTTTGTGAGCTTTTCTTTGAACATTTTGTTCGGGTTGAGCAAATTATTGTTATCTGTTTTGGAAACATATTTTTAAAGATCAGAATAAATAAAATTTCACATCAGTGATCAGTGATCTCAATTCTTTAAAAAAATGGAACTTTTATTTTAAATTTTTGTGAAAAAATCATTTTTGTCACATGGATTAGGGTTACTTATAATATTTTTTTTCTTAGGGTTTTTCCCGGATTTCTTTGCCCGAGGGTTTTTTTGAGATTTTCTTGCGAGTTTTTTTTATTTCCAAGGATTTTTCCTAAATTCAAAAAATAACCCAGGAAAATTTTTCTTTTCCAAAAAAATTTTGATTTCAAATATCGGCAAAAAACTCAAAAGTTGCACTTTTAAGCGGTAATCCGCGCCTCACGACTATGAGGAGTGGTGGGGAGGGGATTTTTTTAAAACATATTTTTGTTTTCCCTTAGCTTTGATTGTTTTTTTTTTCATCCTCATGCCAGATTTACCTAGTTAGTTTAAGGCCCCAACTGTTGCTTAAAAAAGCAAAAGGTTCATGAAAATGCTGAAGATAGATATTTAATGTCAATTTAATGTAATAATCAAGGTCGATTACTGACACTGAGCAAACAATATGCAAAGGAGCAACATTCCGATTCAGAAATCTAGTCTATTACTGCTAAATTATATATTTTTAGACAAGGGTCTGGGATCGTAGGGTTGTAAAAGTGGGTAATAAAAGGGTATTATTTAGAACGAACGAATAATTATTATTGTATTGTGGTTTAAACTAGGAAGTAAAATAAAGAGATATTCTTTTAAACCTAAATTTTTATCATTACATTTTACAGGCAACAGCAATAAATAAGTGCCAATTAATATTTTTTTATTCTCGTTTTTTTAAAACCCCAAAAAAGTTACAAGTATACTGGCATATTCCCCATAAAAATCAGGTCAATCGAAGTTGCTTATGAGGTAAAATGTCAATTTCGACATCAAATCGTTTTTCCGTCGGAAAGCACTTAATTAAAAATAGCTTGTTTTAAAACTTAGTCTTTCTATTTTCAATTAAGTTCAATGAATGCCCATAAAACTATAAAATTTAAATTTGTAAGAAATTTCTATACCAACATTTCTTCAAATAAATTTTGCTTAACATTCTCTCCAAAATTGCCGTGAGTCTTTTCGTACGAGATTTTGCTCGAACTTTTTTTTGAACATTTTGCTCAAGAGGCTCGTGTAAATGTTTGTCGGCATTTCAACATCAAAGGAAAGTTTTTCTGTGTAAATGCGCCTTTAAAATGCGGATTGCACAACAGATTTAGGACGTTTTGCCTAAATTTTAAAATTAAAATTATTCAAGTCCGTTTTTATATTTTGAGACTTAACTGGTTGATGTATTTGGCTAAAATGTTGTTTTTCTGAGAATGTCGAAATAGTGGTATTTTTGGCGTACCATCGTGGGGTCGGTGGTACGTGGTACAAGAGGATCCGAAAACGGTACAAATACCACTATTATGGTACGGTTGGCAACACTGCCCTGCGCGCAAAACTTTCACGTCGAAAATATTCGCCAGAGTACACCAAAAAGTACTAATGCGCAATTTTACAACTCATAGTTAAACGTCAAATCTCAGTTTAAACCACAGATGTCGACTTTTTTACGTTTTATAGGTGCAGTTTACCAACAAACTTCGGTTTAACCGTTACCGGCGGTCTGGGTGTTTGTTAAACTTCAGTTTAATAGTTACCGAAAGATTCTAGCCTCAAAAAAGTTATTAAAAATTTGTTTTTGGTAAAAAGACTGTAAGTATTTAGTGAAATCGCTATGATCAATGACTTAAAATTTATTTTTAATCAACTGGATAAAGAATGACGAAATTATTGACATTGTCGAAGTACGAAGACTATATTATTTGTCCTAGAACAAATCATTTGGAGGAGTCCGACGATATGTAGATTTTAAAAAGAGGTTGGAATTATCTAAAGAGATATGCGAAATTGTGCACAAGGAAATTCGACAAGAGTTGGAACATCCCACAGACCACAGCAAGTTTTATTCTCATATCGAGCTCACACGTATATATATACTGTATATCTTTTTGACAAATCTGAACATTTTTGTTGTGTCGTCTGGCTGTATGTCTGTCTCTAACCAACGCTGATATCTCAAAAACTACTTGACTGATTTTTATCACGTTTGGCTCTAGTTGGTGCCATTTTGGTTAAAATAATCAACCCAATCAACTGAGTTTAACTCCGACTTATAAAATTGAACAACTTGTTTACCGATGGATTAATCCAAAGATTAAACTGAAGTTTAAACTATGGTTTAATCTGGAGTTTTACCTTTGGTTGTAAAATTAGCCCTAAGGAGGCGTTGGAGAAAAATTATAATTCTTGTTAGGCGCGAGCGTGAAATAAAACAATTTTTTGGTGGAGGCGATGCGCGTACCCACTTAGCATATTGCAAAATAACGTCATTTAGATAGAGAAAATCATGCTTAATAGGTGACGTTCTAACGTTTTTTCTCAAATTTTGTGTTTTTCACGTGAAAACATGTGATTTTGAAAAAAAAACGTTAGAACGTCACCAATTAAGCGTCATTTTCACTATCTGAATAACGTTATTTTGCAATGTGCTATGTGGGTAGGATCTACACTACTTTAGAAAGTAATTTTTCTTTGAAGTTTTAGTGCAAAAGCCGACCAAAGTCGAAAAAAAAAATTATTTGAGAATTAAGTGTACAACAAACACTTATTTTTCAATATTAATTCAATTTTTCTAGCTTAGGTTACACTTTTGCACCAAGTAACTCATTTGTTTTTTAATTTAATAAAAAAACCAACGCAAAATGATAAAAAGCATTTTATGAAGATATATATACACTGACAATAAATAAAATATACTACTTTAGTTCCACACTAAATCTTAACTTAATATTAAGCTATATAAAAAGCTGTGCCCTATCTAAAAATATTGTACTTAAAAAAGTAAACTACAATAATTATAACAATTTTTAAAATTGGTTTAATGGTTGGAACTGCCTTGATTTGAAGTCCTCTGCGTCCTGCTATATGATATTCTCTTGAAAAATGAGCATCACAAACTAAATATTTATCATATATTTGATCAATACTTAAGAAATCTCAATTTTTTAGATTTTCAGCCTTAACCAAGACACAAACGGTTCTCTATTATTCTTAGGAAAGCAATGCCGTTTGCTATCATAGTCTTGACACCTAGGAACACAAGAGAATATCGCTATCGTTAAACCGTTAATTACTTTTTATAAAATAAAATAAAGTTTTACAAAAACCGAAAAAACTAGAAAAAAAATTACATAAAGCGAAAAACTAGAAAACTTATGGGGGAATACCACAAAATTACAGAAATGATGTACAAATACAGTTTCACAGTAAACCAAATGGTCTACTGCAGTAGTTGATATTTGACACGACATGATTATAGAAATCTGTAGTTTGGTCCGCTATCTATCCAGTGTGAAATAAACCAACTATATGTGGCGCGAAAGGAGTATTTGTCCTTACTACCTTTGGTTGGTGTACTGTGATAATCGCGCTGGGTGTCGATTCTTGAATTTTAGACGGACGTTCGTGTGGTGGATGATCACTTAAAGGATGTGAACACTCCCAGGGAACGATACTATCCCCGTCGCTGGCTTTTCGTATTCTTGAATGCAGCCGAACACGTTCAATGCTGCCAGTTTGTTTTTTTGAGCGATTGAACTAATTTCAAAATAACCAAAACATTTTCTGTGATTTTTTCCTTATTTTTTTGACATTTAACCAAAAACAGTCGTTGAATTGAAGGTGCAAAATAGACGTATGACAAACTATTAAAAAAATTGCTTTTTGCTGTAAATGGGAATAACATAAAATTATGTACATTATAAATTTCTATTGCAGTTTAATTTTTTTTTTAATTCAACCTTACGCGCAGGCCATAAGGTCCTTTTTTATATTTTGTAAAACAAAGGGAGTGTCTAAAGGGCCGACAATTCGGCTGAATAGTCGTGAGGTTAAAGGGCGACAGTAATTATTTAGTAATTTTTAACTAAATGAAAAAAACCCAACTGAAACAGATTTAAACCAACCACAAGAAAAAACACTTGAACCTTCCCTGCACCTTTTTTTTGCATTAAAAAAACGCCAGACAAGGATTTAGGGTCCTTTAGGGGCCTTAGAAGGAGAGAAAAGATGGAGGTTTGTAGTGTTTTTTTGGGTTGTTTTGGCTTTGAATAAGTTGGTTTGAGTCTGTTTAGGTTAGCTTAATTTAGTTTAAAAAAAAACCGAAAATATGAAAAACACATAACAAATAAAATTACTGTTGGCTCTTTAGCCTCATGACTATTCAGCCGAATTGTCGGCTCTTTAGACACTCCCTTTCAAAAATATACCATAAGTTACCTTTTTCTTGAACGGCCATGAACACAAAAACGTTCATAAGATGTGTTAAACAAAGAACCATATTACTGTTTTTCATTGACTAACACGTTGCCATTATGGCAAATTATTTTTAATTTTACTCGACAACCGCCACAGATAAACCTTACATTATATAGTTTTTGTATCAAAACCAAAAAAAAAATAGGATTCCATTAAAAAGAGACCCTTATGGCTACCCTGCGTCTAGTGTGGGAAAAAACTGAAATTGTGACAGAAATCTACCTAATTTTATGAGTAATTCCCTTTTTGATTGAGCTTGTTGTGACAAATAACAAAAAATGTTTATTTATAAATATAATCGGTCACCTTGTACATAACTGAGTGTAAATGAAAGGTATCATTTTTAATTTGTTAAATTCTTTAATTTACAATATTTCACATAAAACTTGGCTATAGATAAAGCAAACTGTAGATTTTTTTTAAAAAGTGGTACTTATGTGGAGATTCTTTTTTTTCTGTCAATGACCTTAGCTCAGGAAATATCGAAGGGACATTCAAAATGGGTCATGTGAAATCTCTACTTTTTGTTTAATTGGTTTAAAGTTTAAAGTGCTTTGTACAGAAAAAATTCTAAATGTAACACTAAAAAAACAAAAAAAAAACTTAACAGTAAAGTTATTTATTTGTTGTCAAATAAACATCAGAATTGGTGAACTTTGAATGGAAGGCACTTTTTGTAAAAACTATAACACAGCTCGGAGCACTCAATATGTGGCATACGTGTTTTCCAACACTTTCTTGGTAGGAAACATTTGGTGTATTTTGAATGGTCTTCTTTCAGTGACCGGTACCGTTTCGCAGGTTTCTTTTTTTGTCCTGCTCGCAAATTTCATTCTTATTGATATTTGCATCCTTGAACGTTTTGCTTTTCGCTGTATTCCAATAGACAGCGCGCTGCATATAGCCATCCAACATCCCGCGTTGTTTGACAAAGAAAGTTGTTTAAATTCTCTGGGTGTGGTTGTTTATGTTATGCTTCATATGCTAGGTACAGTCCTATGTTACCCTGATGATTCCTAACAAGGATGAAACAGGCCTGTAGGTTTCTTTGGACTATCCATTAGATCTTCGAGGTCTGGTCGTAATGAATTAAAAAGAAAAATATGTGTGTCTGATATGCCACGAACCTTTCTTTTTATCATGTGATTTGAAGTTACCATAACCTATAAATAAAAAAACTAAATAAGAGCTTATAAGTATGAGGTATTAACTTGCAGCAGGTTTGTGCAGCTGCATCATGCACAATTGACAAACATAATGAACTTTCTATACATCCTTTTCTATTCATATATGTGAGAAAGAGACAGACATATAAGATTAAGTAGCTGCATAAACCATGCTTTAGAGGATTGAACTAGATTAACCTATAACTAAGGATACCTATTAACTCTAAAAATTGGTTATTTAATTAGTATTTGAGTTATGAGGAAACCCCAATTCTTCTATTCCCACATAAAGTATATTTGTTGCAGCTCCATCAATGTATATCCATTTTATATGGGTAACATATAGAATGGATATACATTGATGAAGCACATATACATCAGTGGATGTCCATTGAATGTATGTCTTATGTATGATCATAAATGGGATAAAAGTTAAATATCCATTATGTATGTCCAATAAAAGAATATCATTTTCACATCCAATGGATGTTGGATGAATGTATATATGCCGACGGATATCCATTGGATATACATATCTATGATTTGTTATGTGGTTTACTTTGTATGTTTTCACATTATACTCAATCAATATGTATAAAAAAAATCAAGCATTTTGTTCTTTCATATATCACGCTCTTAGTCAGAACAGAGAACATGCTCTATGAAAGAAAAAGAAGAGGTACAATCTTTTCAATATGTATTGAGTATGATGTGAAAACATAGGTATATTAATTTATTGCTGATTGCGATCAACTCGCCTTGTATTGGAATCTCGGGGCGACTTGTTGCGCCGGATGCCTCGGCCTCCTCTAAATAATATATAACTCTATTCACGAGCCATATTTCTTCTGGCTCCATCATTTTTACCGACAATATTTATATAAAAAAGGCAAACGAAATAAAAACCGAATCACTACACTATGAAACAAAGTTTAGATTACAAATTAACCAACCAAACATTGCATTCTGCGCAAGTTTCGTGCGATACCAGTAGAACGTTCACCTGCGAACTTTGGACGGACGGGAACACTCCTCGCGCGTTCAAGAATACAGGAATACAGACTAGAAATTTTTTCGTGAAAAGGATAACAAAAAAATTATGTTTTTTTCTTTGTATGCAATATTCAGCCGGAATTCTGAAACTCCAAGGTCACGTAATTTAGTAGGCCCAAGGAAACTGAAGTAAGTTCGATTGGAGTATTGGAATTCAATTCCTCATAGCCACTGGCCACTTGTCTAATGGAACATGCGGCCAATAAATTAATACATGTCAAGTGATAAAAATAATATGGAAACTTGTTATTTTTTTGATGTTGAATTATGATTTTGCTTTTGATTCTTTTTAATTTCGAGATATTGCAATCCATGAAGCATGAAGCCGAGCAGCAAAACACTTTAAAGAAACATTAACAAATGGTTACGTTCCTAATAAGTTATACTTTTCTCACATATGGTGTTCTTACCGTGTTCTGAACACTGCACGATCTCACTCGAAATGGTAGTAGTGATGCCACCCATTGATTGATTTTTCAAAAAAATCTTCGTTAGTTTTTTCATTTAAATACTGAAAATTTTAAAAATGCTTTACACCTATTTTAAACTGTAGCCAGTCTAAAAGAGTACTTAAAATTATCAAAATTATTATTATTATTATTATTATTAAAATTATCAAAATCCAGCAAAAATACGACGTCGCATTGGTCAGATTAGGTCGGAAGTCAGGAAAATGCTCCGTGGGATTTGTCTTTGGCAGAACGTGAAGGTTATAAGGATGTATTTCTTTTATAAACCAATAAACGAATTGAATTGAATTGAATTGATACATTAGGATGCTCTTAGTAATTGATTACATTTCCAAGAATATTCCTTCATGATAATCATCAAAAAATTAATAATGAGTTGGTCCTCCATGGCCTCCATCTCGTTTGTTCTATTGGGCATTGACAAAATAAGATGGTCTATATCATATTTAGGAACACTCATCCGACTCCTCCTTACGGCATGCCAGAGTTCATCTAAGATCGCATTTGGGATACACCTCGAAATTACCTAACCCTCAAGCGTCCATCATGGCCACCTAAACAAAACCTTGAGTCTTCGCTCAAGCTTATGGTATTCCATTTATCATTACAGTTTTGCCGAGCTATGCACCACTCCAAACGGCGAGCCTTATGTTGTGAGGTCAAAGGTAGCACCAAAAGCGGAGGGTAAGCCCTCAGCCCCATACCAAGCAATCGTCGATTAACTGTCATCCTTGAAAACACTCGTCCTGTAGCTGCAACTAGAACATCTCTTACTTGGCGTATACTGTCTCGTCGATTTCTGAGAGCAAGAAGTCTGAGATGCCGTAAATCACGACCTTGTAATAATCTAGGGCGTCCAGAACCCGCATGACGTCTGTAAGTCACATCATTGGACCACCTTCTCCAAATTCTTAACACTGTTGATGGATTGGCATTAGGGAATTATTGAAATACGGCCGCACTGGATAGTGCCTACTTAGCGCCGACCTTAACACAGGCTGTGCCTGGCTCTAAAAGGTGCAAATTATAGAATTATTGAACGCGCCTCTAGCAAAACGGTGACGATACGACTTTATTTCTAACCTACAAATATATGCTGTCTGTTTTCGAAATTCTGTGTTTTTTTTTAATATCTTGAGTGATCAAAAGCATGGGTGATGTGTTGAAAGCAGAGGTCTTTCTGGAGGGTGGAGAGAAGGACCATTTAGAGTTCTGAAGAGATTTGGTTGAACTACTTCTCTTAGCAAACAAATATTGTCTTCATCGGTAAAACGAAGTATTTGACCCTTGCTTTTTTTAATTTTCTTGTGCTATGTCATCCGATTTCATAAAAATATAACTATTTGGTCCCAATTTTTGCTTTTTTGGCCGTCACAATACAAAAATTCCCGAAAGTAGGGTTAAGGTCAAAAAATGGCGAACAGTGGTCAAAAACGTCAAATACGGCTAGACACAGCCAAGATACGGCCCAGTATAATTCCTCCACAAATAAGGGCAGGTCCTAATTGCGTATGCGTATCTGTCAACAGCGTCAAAATAGTGCCTGGCCTTATTAGTGCCGGGCCCTAACTGTGTTCCCTATTAACCCTTCTTGCAATTTTCCGTAAACCAAAACCAGCCTCTTTCATGCCCACGATGCGTCCTTTCTCGAAGTCGTAATTGTTGGCGACCGCGAACTCTTGGCATTTTTATTTTTTAAGTAAACTGTAAGCAATCCAAAAAGAGCAAAACCTACGAGAAAAATTATTTAAAATTTTCATAAAAGCTCTTTTATGTGTTGGTTGTTTTTGAAAATGAATAGAAAAAAATTGTGAAAAAAAGGAAAGATTAGAAGACAAAAAATTTATCAAATATTTCTTTTGAGATAAGATATACACACAAATATATATACATGCATTTTTTTTTTGTTCTCCAGTATACATATCTTATTTTTATTTCGTTTTTTAGGATAAGAAAGAATTATGTAAAAAACTTAAAATTATGCAAAATCCGTGAAATGGTTCCAGGATAATGCTTTAAACTTTTACCGTACCAAATTTGATACAAATTTTACATTAAGGGTGAATTTGAATAAAAAATGCGCTACTTCCAATTACTTAAACTAAAAACCTGTTAATCAAATTTGTATCAAATTTTATACGGTGAAAGTTTAAAGCATTGTCCCGGAACCATTTCACGGATTTTACATAATTTTACGTATCCTAAAAATTTTTAATTCAATTTTTTAAAAACTAAATAAGAACAAGATATATATATATTTTGGAAAAACCATGCGAATCGTCTGTGGGGGATACCAGAAGCCTCCGCTGTGCAAAATTTTGTTATTTTTTGATGTGCGGTTTATCTGTTTAAGTAAACCAACTGTTTTTAGGATTCAAATTCACTCTTAAGTAATTGGAAGAAGCGCATTTTTTATTCAAATTCACCCTTAAAATGGAAAAAGTAGCTAATAACACGGAATTCACAAAATCCAAAAAGTAACAAAATCAAATGCATGAAAAAGCTCTACCCAATACAGACTTTCTGAGAGGCAAAAATTCCTCTACTGCCAGAAATAATATTGTCACAAAAAAGTTTTTGCAGTTTTATAAATCTTTTCAGAGTCCTGGAATTTGAATCGTAGAAACCATTTACTTAAAAATCTAACATTTTTTTACAACTTTATGAGATAAAGAGATAAAAGATAAAGATTTTTTTAACGATCTATTATGGCAAATATAATATATAATATATATATATAATATAATAATATAAAATATTGTCACAAAAAAGTTTTTGCAGTTTTATAAATCTTTTCAGAGTCCTGGAATTTGAATCGTAGAAACCATTTACTTAAAAATCGAACATTTTTTTACAACTTTATGAGATAAAGAGATAAAAGATAAAGATTTTTTTAACGATCTATTATGGCGTAGCGTTATATACATATCAGGAAGAGAAAACAGTATGGCGGCAATAATAATTTCTTGGTTTACTGAAAACCTAACCGTTTTGAGACTAAGGAGGTGCCCTCTATGGTTGTCAGATACAGTTATATTTTGAAATTGGCGGCAACTGTATTGATTTTATTTGGCCACAATTGTCTCGTAAAGAGAAACCTTGAAAAAACGTAAATTAATTAACTCTTGTTAATTATCAACGTTTTGGCGTCGATGATCCGTCGTTCCTTGCGGTCGTTGAAATCCCACAATATTCCAGTAAAAATAAACGTCGTTAGAGAGTTGCCAAATTTACCCTTGTCAATAACAACGATGTGGCATCGTTTTCTGGTCCATCATAGCGGCCGTTGCACAAATGACTAGTTTTTGTAGTTAAGTTTAGTGTATTTCTTAGTTAAGGCAACTAAAAGTAGGACGTTGGGGGGGATCCCGTCTGTCTAGCCTGGGAGTTGGAAGGGGAATCGGCCGCAGCACCTGATATAGGAGAGTGTGGCGCATAGGCCAGATTAAAGGCCGGTTTCTCAATAGCGAATTAGCGTTAACTCGGGCAACATAACCTTGTCAAAATGTTTAAAAAGCCTTACCTCAAGGTTAATAACCTAAAAAAATATTGAGTATCTGGGGAAAGTAGGAGGATAGGGGCCCATGAAGCGGCCTAATTGCCAGACCCACGGGCCGCCCCTCTATACTGCTACTACTACTGTTGGTATAACAACGCTAAAAATATCGAGGAAGATGTGTGCAATTGTTTATTGAAACTATTGTTTTACGTGAAAAGTAAAGAAATAAGGCTCTCCATTTTTTAGAGTGGGTACACACTTTATCTTTCCCAAGAATTGTTCTGCCTTACTGTATAACCGCTACAGAAAGATTGGCATCATAATCCTTATAATCGATCCTTAGCCTCGCTCTTATAGAATGCGCTTGATCATCACAACCGGATGAGAGCATGGTTGGAGGCCGGAAAAATTGGTGGGTAATTATAATCAAAGGTCGTTTTTTTCTTTAAAATTTTGAGATTTTCTTATGGATTTCCAGTCCAAAAATTAACTAATGTTACGGTCGGGAGATATAGAGGTGTGTGCTGGTTAATTTAACCTAATCTTAACATATTAGTTTATTTCAATTAATTTTCAATCATTTTTTGGGACTTTTAAAAAATGCTACAAAATAACAAAGCATTTTTTATATTGTCAAACTTTCGAAGCCAAAAAATTAAAAAAAAGGTATTTTTCATTTTTTGTAAAATCAAAGCTGACATTCTCTTCTTTAACGCAGCAAAATATAGTTTGCGTCTATTTGCGACTTTCTATGTTATATAAGTATTTTTGGCACCATATTACATAATCATATATCGGAGCAGAAAATTTAGGAACTAAAAAAAAAATCGGTTTTTTCTTACAATGTCTATCAAATTTCAGTTAAATTTTGCTAGTTAATTTATAAAAGATTTCTTCATAATTTCATAATAAATTGGAGGCTATAAAAGTTTATACAAGGTGTCTAAACTTTTTGTGATTATTGGTTTGTAGCTTTATTATTCACCCTTGATCAAAAAACTAAAAACAAAGTTCGTAGGTGAAAAATTAGCGCCTATTTCAAATTTTATGTACAGGGTGGCCCAAATTCGAGGGGCCTCTATAGCTTTGGACTTTTGCAGCATAGTTAGCCCAACAAAACTAATATACATATTATGGGCTCGATTTTCAAGAGAAGTCGAAAACTAAAAACCGCATTGCGATATGTCAAAACGTTTCTGAGCTACAGGGTGATTCTCAAAAATGTGTGATTTTAATGACTACTACTACTACTTTTTTATTTGTAAAGATAGAGATTTTGATTAAAAACATTTTTTGAAGATATTTTAAAGACAAATCTTACCGATTTTCTCTTAGAGAGCCTTTAGTTCCCGAGATATCACACAAAGTTATATTTCTTTAAATGGGATACCCCCAATTTTTCTAAAAAATCAGTAATCTGTTTAACTACTTAATAGAAATAGGTGTATGACACATCGTTTAACAGAAAATTTTATCACAAAACCAATTAAAAAAAAAAAATTGAGGTACTCTATTTAAAGAAATGTAACTTTGTGTTATATCTCGTGAACTAAAGGCTTTAAGAAAAAATCGGCGAAACAGGTAGATTTGTCCTTACAAAATCTTCAAAAAATGCTTTTAATGAAAATCTCCATCTTTACAAATAAAAAAGTTGTAGAGGGTTATTAGAAACGCACATTTTTGAGAATGACCCTGTAGCTCAAAAACGCTTTGACATATCGCAATGCGGTTTTTAGTTTTTGACTTCTCTTGAAAATCGAGCCCGTAACATGAATATTAGTTTTGGGCTAACTATGCTGCAAAAGCCCAAAGCTATAGAGGCCCCTCGAGTTTGGACCACCCTGTACAGGCAATACCTTCTTCACATAAGCCAATCAACTCCTACCGTTTTAGTGTCCTTTTCTCCTTCGCCGCCATATTGACAGAAAACTAATGGATTTTCTGTTACTTTTGAGTGAAAATGGCGGCGAAAGTGGATTAAAGGACACTAAATCGGTAGGAGTTGATCGGCCTGTATGGAGAGGGTACTGGTACAGGCTGACTTTTTATAAAGCTTCCCCGTGGCAAACTTTTTATTATTGGTTCCAGAAAGCTGAGATAAAAGAATTTAATATAAGAGTACTTTGTCCATGGCAAATGATATTGTTAAAAACATATTTTTTTAGAATATGAAATAGGGTGTATTTAAAAAAACATGTAAATCGGCTGTCCTTATAAACTGCTCACGTCGTTTTTGACAGACGTTAAGAGACATGGAAGAAGTACTCATATATCGAATGCTTTTTATTTCAAATTCCTAAATCCAAAAATAAAAAAGTTTGCCACAAGCAAGATTTATGAAAATAAGATTATTTACAAAAATATTTTTGACGTATACTTAATTGATGGGTTAAGCAAGTATTATGCTTCCCTTACCTTCCACCTAGTTATAATTTCTTCATAATATACTTGACAGCTGTCAGTAAGCGAAATGTCAAATAAAAAGGAACATTTAAATCAATCCGGCAGAGGTCACAACCTATCTTCTTATTAAATTTTATCCAAATCGGTTTATCCATTTTTGAGTGATTAAGGAACAACCACAAACTTTCACATTTATAACATAAGTACGATAGTAGGATTGATTTTTTCTTTAATTTATATTAGAACTTGTTTACTTGAATTAACAGTAATATAATTACGCCCTAAAGTCTGAACATAAACTTCGGAATATTTTTGTCCTCCCAGAAACTAAATTTCGCACACTGCACTGCACTGCAAAAATGTTTTAAAAATTGTTTCAAAAATGTTACATTAAAAAGACGATTTTGCACGAAATCGTGAAAATGAAAGGTCTCATAACACACCAGGGGAAAAATTTTGCAATTTAGGATATTTTAAAAATTTTTGTTAAAAATTAGAGTCCAGGCTTTTGCATTTTATTCTCTTTATATTTTATTTCTGCTGCTATTTTTTTATGCCAAGTGTAACCAGTTAACCCCCCCCCCCCTTCCGTCGGTGCAAAATATTACACCCACTTTTATAATTTTATTATAATTATTTATAAGCATTAACCCCAACTTAAGTTGGGATCGAAACATTCCGCGGTGGATTTTTTTATCCGCTTAATTAGGGTCAAATACGGAAGTCAAGTGCATCGGGAATTTAAAAGGGATAAAATCCGAAGTTCATAAAGAAACCCTCTAAAGATGAACCTTGTAGCGGTGCTTCGTTAGCTCAAAAGTTTTTACAAGTTTTGAATAGTTGACTGTTAAATAAAATTAGTTTTTTACTTAAAATAAATCAGCACAAAAGAATGAGGAAAAAATGTACCGCATTGTTTTTGTCTTGAAAATATACTCCTTATATGAACAAAAATTTTCAGTTTTTTTGTGTAGGGAAAAACCCACCAAACTAAGTATTTGTTATTTTTTCTTGCAAAAACGAGTTGCAAGATTATTTCTTGGAGATGGCATAACATATTTGTATATGGATTAACGTCCATAAAACGATATACAATTAATCAATCATAAGTCTACATAAGCAGTGCAACTAGTTGATACATTTTCTAAGCCCTTTTGCTAAGCCTTAATTGATAAGTTTTGTTTTACTTCATAGAAACCAATATAATGTAATACAATAAGCACCATGTCATAAACGCCTTACCGCAAAAAAATAGGATAAGATTTCATCTACCCACTACAGTGGCGGTCCCAGGGGGAATGGCGGGGGAGGCAATCGCCTTCCCTTTGCTCCAGAAAAAAGTTAACAATAGAGACATAAAGCTATTTGTAACTCATCGCGGTATACGTATCCGCATCTAGCGAGAACCAAGCACATTAATTGGTCAGAAACTTGTACCACGTTCGAAAAGAGCAGATATATGCTAATCTAAGGTGTTCTTGAACGTGATAGGTTGAGATGAGTATATATAGATTGAGTTGAGATGCGTTAGGTATCAGGTATCGTTACGGCTCACGTATCGTATCTCAGCACCTATTGCGTTCAGAAACACCTTAAATTATTATATATCTGCTCTTTTCGAATGTGCCACAAGTTTCTGACCAATCAATGTGCTTGGTTCTTGCTAGATGCGGATACGTATACCGCGATAAGTTACAAATAGCTTTATGTCTCTATTATCAAAAAAGATGCTGGTGATAATAACCCTGAAGAAGAAAACACGAGAAATTGCAGAAAGTTCCGCGAACACCATTAAAAATACAGAACAGTATTATAGAGTTTCTATTTATAAACAAGTTTTAGACAAAATCAATTCGGAGATAAAAAAGTATTTTTGACCTGAATATATTCATACCAAGTTTAACATAAAGCCAAAATCAAAGCAGAATTAACTAAAGTCGTTTCTAAATCCTATAAACTGTTTTATTAATCCAAAACACCAATTCTTGAACTTTTATTGGGAGAAGTCAGTATTTGGACAAAACATACCTGATAACGTTTTCGAGGCAATGAACAATTGTGACAATATTTTTCCGTTGATTAGAGCATTCTTGGATGTTTGCCATTAAGTAATGCCTCGTTAGAAAGAAGCTTCTCATGCCTCAGAAGATTGGAAACATAAGGACTTAAAAACACTATGACGGAAATTCGTCTGATGGGCTTAGCGTTGCTGCATATCAACACACATATTGAAATTGACATTGAGCGAGTCATTAACCGGTTTTTCCAAAAAACTGGAAATTATTTCTTTTTTGAGATGGGCATCTTATGTTTGAGATATGCGATATAAAAGGTAACGTTTCAACGAAAAGGTTTTTAGACCTAAAAAAAAAGTATTTAGCTATTAGGTTTTGTTTGTGGTTTGTTTGTTATCTATATTTTTTATAACTAAAAAAATTATACGTAGTTACTCAAGCACGGATTTCAGGAGGATAGGAGGGGGTAGTTAACCCCCCCTACCCTGACTTTAAATTTTTTATGAAAACATTTAGAAAAATCAAAAGTAGGGCATAAATTGCGGCGCTATAACACCTTTGATATTTACGCTATTAGTTTAATTTGTGTTAAAAATGGCATTTGTAGTGTCATTTTCTTAAAAATTTTCGCCTGCTGCGCTTTGAAACCATTGATATATTTACAATTTTAGTTTAATTTAAAATCAAAAAACGCATTTTTTAGAGCAATTTTCTTAAAATATTTAAAAACCACATATTTTTATCCGTTTTATGCTTTTAAAAAATTACAGAAAGACGTAAGACAAAAAGCGAAAATTGTTTTAAACGCAGCTAACGTTCTTTGATAATAATCTAATTCTTCTGTCAGTTCCTGGATTTGCAAAAAAATAATAATAATTTGCGAATAAGCTAAAAACCATATATTTTCATCCGTTTTTTGCTGTTAAAAAATTACAAAAAGACGTAAGACAAAAGGATATATTTTTTTTGAACGCAGCTAACGTTCTTCGATAAAAATCTAAAAACCACATTCATCTGTCAGTTTCTGGATTTGCAAAAAATAATAATAATTTGCGAATAGGCTAAAAACCACAAATTTTTATCCGTTTCTTGCCTTTAACAAAATACAGAAAGACGTAAGACAAAAGGCGATACTTGTTTTGAACGCAGCTAACGTTCTTTGATAATAATCTAAAAACTACATTTTTCTGTCAGTTTCTGGATTTGCAAAAAATACTAATAATTTGCGAATAAGCTAAAAACCACATATTTTTATCCGTTTTTGCTGTTAAAAAATTACAAAAAGACGTAAGACAAAAGGCGATAATTGTTTTAAACGCAGCTAACGTTATTCGATATTAACCTAAAAACCCCGTTCTTCTGTCAGTTTCTGGATTTACAAAAAATAATAACAATTTGCGAATAGGCTAAAAACCACATATTTTTATTGGTTTTCACTTTTAAAGAATTACAGAAAGACGTAAGACAAAAGGCGATAATTGTTTTAAACGCAGCTAAAGTTCTTTGATAATAATCTAAAAACAACATTCTTCTGTCAGTGTCTGGATTTTCAAAAAATAATAATAATTTGCGAATAAGCTAAAAACCACATATTTTATCCGTTTATTTTATTTTGTATTTTTATATTTTATTATATTTTTGTTGAACGCAGCTAACGTTCTTCGATAAAAATCTAAAAACCACATTCATCTGTCAGTTTCTGGATTTGCAAAAAATAATAATAATTTGCGAATAGGCTAAAAACCACATATTTTGATCCGTTTTTTGTTTTTTGTAAAATTACAGAAAGACGTAAGACGAAAGGCGATACTTTTTTTAAACGCAGCTAATGTTATACGATAATAACCTAAAACCCCCGTTCTTCTGTCAGTTTTTGGATTTGCAAAAAATAATAACAATTTGCGAATAGGCTAAAAACCACATATTTTCATCGGTTTTTTGCTTTTAAAAAATTACAGAAAGACGCAAGACAAAAGGCGATACTTGTTTTGAACGCAGCTAACGTTTTTCGATAACAATCTAAAAACCACATACTTCTGTCATATTAATTTGCGAAAAGGCTAAAAACCAAATATTTTTATCCGTTTTTTTGCTTTTAAAAAATTACAAAAAAACGTACGCCAATAAGCGATATTTCGTAATAATCTAAAAACCACAATCTTCTGTCATTTTTAAATTTGCAAAAAATAGCAATAATTTACAAACCACATATTTTCATCGGTATTTTGCTTTTAAAAAATTACAAGAAGACGTAAGAAAAAAGGCGATAATTTTTTTAAACGCAGCTAAAGTTTCTTAATATTAATCTAAAAACCACATTCTTCTGTCAGTTTTTGGATTTGCAAAAAATAACAATAATTTGCAAATAGGCTAAAAACCATATATTTTCATCGGTTTTTTGCTTTTAAAAAATTACAGAAAGATATAAGAGAAAGGGCGATACTTTTTTTGAACGTAGCTAACGTTATTCGATAATAATCTAAAAACCCCGTTCTTCTGTCAGTTTCTGGATTTGCAAAAAATAATAACAATTTACGAATAGGCTAAAAACCACATATTTTTATTGGTTTTTTGCTTTTAAAAAATTACAGAAAGACGTAAGACAAAAGGCGTTACTTGTTTTAAACGCAGCTAACGTTCTTTGATAATAATCTGATAAATACATTCTTCTGTCAGTGTCTGGATTTTCAAAAAATAATAATAATTTGCGAATAAGCTAAAAACCACATATTTTTATCCGTTTTTTGCTTTTAAAAAATTACAGAAAGACGTAAGACAAAAGGCGTTACTTGTTTTAAACGCAGCTAACGTTCTTTGATAATAATCTGATAAATACATTCTTCTGTAGGTTTCTGGATTTGCAAAAAATAATAATAATTTCGAATAGGCTAAAAACCACATATTTTTATCCGTTTTTTGCTTTTAAAAAATTACAAGAAGACGTAAGACAAAAGCCGTTACTTATTTTGAACGCAGCTAACGTTCTTTGATAATAATCTGATAAATACATTCTTCTGTCGGTTTCTGGATTTGCAAAAAATAATAATAATTTCGAATAGGCTAAAAACCACATATTTTTATCCGTTTTTTGCTTTTAAAAAATTACAGAAAGACGTAAGACAAAAGGCAATTCTTGTTTTGAACACAGCTAGTCTTCTTCGATAATAATTTAAAAACCACATTCTTCTGTCAGTTTCTGGATTTGCAAAAAATAATAATAATTTGCGAATAGGCTAAAAACCACATATTTTTATCAGTCTTTTGCATTTAAAAAATTACAGAAAGACGTAAGACAAAACGCGTTTTTTTTTTGAACGCAGCTAACGTTTCTTTATAATAATCTAAAAACCACATTCTTCTGTCAGTTTCTGGATTTGCAAAAAATAATAATAATTTGGGAATAGGCTAAAAACCACATATTTTTATCAGTTTATTGCTTTTAAAAAATTACAGAAAGGCTTAAGACAAAAGGCGATACTTCGTTTGAACGCAGATAATGTTTCTTGATATAATGTAAAAGCCACATTCTCCTGCCAGTTTCTGGATTTGTAAAAAATAATAATAATTTGCGAATAGGCTAAAAACCACATATTTTTATTGGTTTCTTGCTTTTAAAATATTACAGAAAAACGTAAGACAAAAGGCCATACTTCTTTTGGACGCACCTAACGTTTCTTGAAAATAATCTTAAATCCACATTCTTCTCTTAGTTTCTAGATTTGCAAAACATAATAATAATATGCAAATACGATAAAAACCACATATTTTTATCCGTTTATTACTATTAAAAAATTACAGAAAAGCGTAAGACAAATGGCGATACTTCGTTTGAACGCAGATAACGTTTCTTGATAATAATGTAAAAGCCACATTCTTCTGCCAGTTTCTGGATTTGCAAAAAATAATAATACTTTGCGAATAGGCTAAAAACCACATATTTTTATCGGTTTTTTGCTTTTAAAAAATTACAGGAAGACGTAAGACAAAAGGCAATACTTGTTTTTAACGCAGCTAATGTTCTTCGATAATACTCTAAAAACCACATTCTTCTGTCAGTTTCTGGATTTGAAAAAAATAATAATAATTTTTATAAAATTACATAAAGACGTAAGACAAAAAGCAATAATTCTTTTGAACGCCTCTAACGTTCTTCGATAATAATCTAAAAACTACATTCTTCTGTCAGTTTCTGGATTTGCAAAAAATAATAATAATTTCTGAATAGGCTAAAAACCAAAAATTTTTATCCGTTTTTTGCGTTTAAAAAATTACAGGAATACGAAAGACAGAAGGCGTTACTTGTTTTGAACACAGCTAACGTTCTTTGATAATAATCTGATAAATACATTCTTCTGTCGGTTTCTGGATTTGCAAAAAATAATAATAATTTCGAATAGGCTAAAAACCACATATTTTTATCCGTTTTTTGCTTTTAAAAAATTACAGAAAGACGTAAGACAAAAGGCGTTACTTGTTTTGAACGCAGGTAACGTTCTATGATAATAATCTAATAAATATATTCTTCTGTCGGTTTCTGGATTTGCAAAAAATAATAATAATTTCAAATAGGCTAAAAACCACATATTTTTATTAGTTTTTTGCTTTTAAAAAATTACAGAAAGACGTAAGACAAAACGCGTTACTTGTTTTGAACGCAGGTAACGTTCTTCGATAATAATCTAAAAACTACATTCTTCTGCCGGTTTCTGGATTTGCAAAAGATAGTAATAATTTGCAAATAGGCTAACAACCACATATTTTTATTGGTTTCTTGCTTTTAAAATATTACAGAAAAACGTAAGACAAAAGGCCATACTTCTTTTGGACGCACCTAACGTTTCTTGAAAATAATCTTAAATCCACATTCTTCTCTTAGTTTCTAGATTTGCAAAACATAATAATAATATGCAAATACGATAAAAACCACATATTTTTATCCGTTTATTACTATTAAAAAATTACAGAAAGGCGTAAGACAAATGGCGATACTTCGTTTGAACGCAGATAACGTTTCTTGATAATAATGTAAAAGCCACATTCTTCTGCCAGTTTCTGGATTTGCAAAAAATAATAATACTTTGCGAATAGGCTAAAAACCACATATTTTTATCCGTTTTTTGCTTTTAAAAAATTACAGGAAGACGTAAGACAAAAGGCAATACTTGTTTTTAACGCAGCTAATGCTCTTCGATAATACTCTAAAAACCACATTCTTCTGTCAGTTTCTGGATTTGCAAAAAATAATAATAATTTGGGAATAGGCTAAAAACCACATATTTTTATCAGTTTATTGCTTTTAAAAAATTACAGAAAGGCGTAAGACAAAAGGCGATACTTCGCTTGAACGCAGATAATGTTTCTTGATATAATGTAAAAGCCACATTCTCCTGCCAGTTTCTGGATTTGTAAAAAATAATAATAATTTGCGAATAGGCTAAAAACCACATATTTTTATTGGTTTCTTGCTTTTAAAATATTACAGAAAAACGTAAGACAAAAGGCCATACTTCTTTTGGACGTTTCTTGAGAATAATTTTAAATCCACATTCTTCTGTTAGTTTCTAGATTTGCAAAACATAATAATAATATGCAAATACGATAAAAACCACATATTTTTATCCGTTTATTGCTATTAAAAAATTACAGAAAGGCGTAAGACAAAAGGCAATACTTGTTTTTAACGCAGCTAATGTTCTTCGATAATACTCTAAAAACCACATTCTTCTGTCAGGTTCTGGATTTGAAAAAAATAATAATAATTGGCGAATAGGCTAAAAACCACAAATTTTTATCCGTTTTTTGCTTTTAAAAAATTACATAAAGACGTAAGACAAAAAGCAATAATTCTTTTGAACGCCACTAATGTTCTTCGATAATAATCTAAAAACTACATTCTTCTGTCAGTTTCTGGATTTGCAAAAAATAATAATAATTTGTGAATAGGCTAAAAACCACAAATTTTTATCCGTTTTTTGCTTTTAAAAAATTACAGGAATACGTAAGACAAAAGGCGTTACTTGTTTTTAACGCAGGTAACGTTCTTTGATAATAATCTAATAAATACATTCTTCTGTCGGTTTCTGGATTTGCAAAAAATAATAATAACTTCGAATAGGCTAAAAACCACATGTTTTTATCAGTTTTTTGCTTTTAAAAAATTACAAAAAGACGTAAGACAAAAGGCGTTACTCGTTTTGAACGCAGGTAACGCTCTTCGACAATAATCTAAAAACTACATTCTTCTGCCGGTTTCTGGATTTGCAAAAAATAATAATAATTTGCGAATAGGCTAAAAACCACATATTTTTATCCGTCTTTTGCTTTTAAAAAATTACAGAAACACGTAAGACAAAAGGCAATACTTGTTTTTAACGCAGCTAATGTTCTTCGATAATACTCTAAAAACCACATTCTTCTGTCAGTTTCTGGATTTGAAAAAAATAATAATAATTTGCGAATAGGCTAAAAACCACAAATTTTTATCCGTTTTTTGCTTTTAAAAAATCACATAAATACGTAAGACAAAAGGCAATAATTCTTTTGAACGCCTCTAACGTTCTTCGATAATAATCTAAAAACTACATTCTTCTTTCAGTTTCTGGATTTGCAAAAAATAATAATAATTTGTGAATAGGCTAAAAACCACAAATTTTTATCTGTTTTTTGCTTTTAAAAAATTACAGGAATACGTAAGACAGAAGGCGTTACTTGTTTTGAACACAGCTAACGTTCTTTGATAATAATCTGATAAATACATTCTTCTGTCGGTTTCTGGATTTGCAAAAAATAATAATAATTTCGAATAGGCTAAAAACCACATATTTTTATCGGTTTTTTGCTTTTAAAAAATTACAGAAAGACGTAAGACAAAAGGCGTTACTTGTTTTGAACGCAGGTAACGTTCTTCGATAATAATCTAAAAACTACATTCTTCTGCCGATTTCTGGATTTGCAAAAAATAATAATAATTTGCAAATAGGCTAACAAACACACATTTTTATCTCTTTTTTGCTTTAAAAAAATTACATGAAGACGTAAGACAAAAGGCGATACTTCGTTTGAATGCAGCTAACGTTTCTTGATAATAATCTAAAATCCACATTCTTCTGTCAGTTTCTGGATTTGCAAAAAAAATAATAATTTGCGAATAGGCTAAAAACCACAAATTTTTATCCGTTTTTTGCTTTTAAAAATTACAGAAAGACGTAAGACAAAAAGCAATAATTCTTTTGAACGCCTCTAACGTTCTTCGATAATAATCTAAAAACTACATTCTCCTGTCAGTTTCTGGATTTGCAAAAAATAATAATAATTTGTGAATAGGCTAAAAACCACAAATTTTTATCCGTTTTTTGCTTTTAAAAAATTACAGAAAAACGTAAGACAAAAGGCAATTCTTGTTTTGAACGCAGCTAACGTTTCTTGATAATAATCTAAAAACCACATTCTTCTGTCAGTTTCTGGATTTGCAATAAATAATATTTTGGGAATAGGCTAAAAACCACATATTTTTATCAGTTTATTGCTTTCAAAAAATTACAGAAAGGCGTAAGACAAAAGGCGATACTTCGTTTGAACGCAGATAATGTTTCTTGATATAATGTAAAAGCCACATTCTCCTGCCAGTTTCTCGATTTGTAAAAAAAAAATAATAATTTGCGAATAGGCTAAAAACCACATATTTTTATTGGTTTCTTGCTTTTAAAATATTACAGAAAAACGTAAGACAAAAGGCCATACTTCTTTTGGATGCACCTAACGTTTCTTGAAAATAATCTTAAATCCACATTCTTCTGTTAGTTTCTGATTTGCAAAACATAATAATAATATGCAAATACGATAAGAACCACATATTTTTATCCGTTTATTGCTATTAAAAAATTACAGAAGGGCGTAAGACAAATGGCGATACTTCGTTTGAACGCAGATAACGTTTCTTGATAATAATTTAAAAGCCACATTCTTCTGCCAGTTTCTGGATTTGCAAAAAATAATAATACTTTGCGAATAGGCTAAAAACCACATATTTTTATCGGTTTTTTGCTTTTAAAAAATTACAGGAAGACGTAAGGCAAAAGGCAGTACTTGTTTTTAACGCAGCTAATGTTCTTCGATAATACTCTGAAAACCACATTCTTCTGTCAGTTTCTGGATTTGAAAAAAATAATAATAATTTCGAATAGGCTAAAAACCACATATTTTTATCAGTTTTTTGCTTTTAAAAAATTACAGAAAGACGTAAGACAAAAGGCGTTACTTGTTTTGAACGCAGGTAACGTTTTTCGATAATAATCTAAAAACTACATTCTTCTCCCGGTTTCTGGATTTTCAAAAAATAATAATAATTTGCAAATAGGCTAACAACCACATATTTTTATCTCTTTTTTGCTTTAAAAAAATTACATGAAGACGTAAGACAAAAGGCGATACTTCGTTTGAATGCAGCTAACGTTTCTTGATAATAATCTAAAATCCACATTCTTCTGTCAGTTTCTGGATTTGCAAAAAAAATAATAATTTGCGAATAGGCTAAAAACCACAAATTTTTATCCGTTTTTTGCTTTTAAAAAATTACAAAAAGACGTAAGACAAAAGGAAATTCTTGTTTTGAACGGAGCTAAAGTTTCTTTATAATAATCTAAAAACCACATTCTTCTGTCAGTTTCTGGATTTGCAAAAAATAATAATAATTTGGGAATAGGCTAAAAACCACATATTTTTATCAGTTTATTGCTTTTAAAAAATTACAGAAAGGCGTAAGACAAAAGGCGATACTTCGTTTGAACGCAGATAATGTCTCTTGATATAATGTAAAAGCCACATTCTCCTGCCAGTTTCTGGATTTGTAAAAACTAATAATAATTTGCGAATAGGCTAAAAACCACATATTTTTATTGGTTTCTTGCTTTTAAAATATTACAGAAAAACGTAAGACAAAAGGCCATACTTCTTTTGGACGCACCTAACGTTTCTTGAAAATAATCTTAAATCCACATTCTTCTCTTAGTTTCTAGATTTGCAAAACATAATAATAATATGCAAATACGATAAAAACCACATATTTTTATCCGTTTGTTACTATTAAAAAATTACAGAAAGGCGTAAGACAAATGGCGATACTTCGTTTGAACGCAGATAACGTTTCTTGATAATAATGTAAAAGCCACATTCTTCTGCCAGTTTCTGGATTTGCAAAAAATAATAATACTTTGCGAATAGGCTAAAAACCACATATTTTTATCCGTTTTTTGCTTTTAAAAAATTACAGGAAGACGTAAGACAAAAGGCAATACTTGTTTTTAACGCAGCTAATGTTCTTCGATAATACTCTAAAAACCACATTCTTCTGTCAGTTTCTGGATTTGAAAAAAATAATAATAATTTGCGAATAGGCTAAAAACCACAAATTTTTATCCGTTTTTTGCTTTTAAAAAATTACATAAAGACGTAAGTCAAAAAGCAATAATTCTTTTGAACGCCACTAATGTTCTTCGATAATAATCTAAAAACTACATTCTTCTGTCAGTTTCTGGATTTGCAAAAAATAATAATAATTTGTGAATAGGCTAAAAACCACAAATTTTTATCCGTTTTTTGCTATTAAAAAATTACAGAAAGGCGTAAGACAAAACGCAATACTTGTTTTTAACGCAGCTAATGTTCTTCGATAATACTCTAAAAACCACATTCTTCTGTCAGGTTCTGGATTTGAAAAAAATAATAATAATTTGCGAATAGGCTAAAAACCACAAATTTTTATCCGTTTTTTGCTTTTAAAAAATTACATAAAGACGTAAGACAAAAAGCAATAATTCTTTTGAACGCCACTAATGTTCTTCGATAATAATCTAAAAACTACATTCTTCTGTCAGTTTCTGGATTTGCAAAAAATAATAATAATTTGTGAATAGGCTAAAAACCACAAATTTTTATCGGTTTTTTGCTTTTAAAAAATTACAGGAATACGTAAGAAAGAAGGCGTTACTTGTTTTGAACACAGCTAACGTTCTTTGATAATAATCTGATAAATACATTCTTCTGTCGGTTTCTGGATTTGCAAAAAATAATAATAATTTCGAATAGGCTAAAAACCACATATTTTTATCCGTTTTTTGCTTTTAAAAAATTACAGAAAGACGTAAGACAAAAGGCGTTACTTGTTTATAACGCAGGTAACGTTCTTTGATAATAATCTAATAAATACATTCTTCTGTCGGTTTCTGGATTTGCAAAAAATAATAATAACTTCGAATAGGCTAAAAACCACATATTTTTATCAGTTTTTTGCTTTTAAAAAATTACAAAAAGACGTAAGACAAAAGGCGTTACTTGTTTTGAACGCAGGTAACATTCTTCGATAATAATCTAAAAACTACATTCTTCTGCCGGTTTCTGGAACGCCACTAATGTTCTTCGATAATAATCTAAAAACTACATTCTTCTGTCAGTTTCTGGATTTGCAAAAAATAATAATAATTTGTGAATAGGCTAAAAACCACAAATTTTTATCCGTTTTTTGCTTTTAAAAAATTACAGGAATACGTAAGACAGAAGGCGTTACTTGTTTTGAACACAGCTAACGTTCTTTGATAATAATCTGATAAATACATTCTTCTGTCGGTTTCTGGATTTGCAAAAAATAACAATAATTTCGAATAGGCTAAAAACCACATATTTTTATCCGTTTTTTGCTTTTAAAAAATTACAGAAACACGTAAGACAAAAGGCGTTACTTGTTTTTACGCAGGTAACGTTCTTTGATAATAATCTAATAAATACATTATTCTGTCGGTTTCTGGATTTGCAAAAAATAATAATAACTTCGAATAGACTAAAAACCACATATTTTTATCAGTTTTTTGCTTTTAAAAAATTACAAAAAGACGTAAGACAAAAGGCGTTACTTGTTTTGAACGCAGGTAACGTTCTTCGATAATAATCTAAAAACTACATTCTCCTGCCAGTTTCTGGATTTGTAAAAACTAATAATAATTTGCGAATAGGCTAAAAACCACATATTTTTATTGGTTTCTTGCTTTTAAAATATTACAGAAAAACGTAAGACAAAAGGCCATACTTCTTTTGGACGCACCTAACGTTTCTTGAAAATAATCTTAAATCCACATTCTTCTCTTAGTTTCTAGATTTGCAAAACATAATAATAATATGCAAATACGATAAAAACCACATATTTTTATCCGTTTATTACTATTAAAAAATTACAGAAAGGCGTAAGACAAATGGCGATACTTCGTTTGAACGCAGATAACGTTTCTTGATAATAATGTAAAAGCCACATTCTTCTGCCAGTTTCTGGATTTGCAAAAAATAATAATACTTTGCGAATAGGCTAAAAACCACATATTTTTATCCGTTTTTTGCTTTTAAAAAATTACAGGAAGACGTAAGACAAAAGGCAATACTAGTTTTTAACGCAGCTAATGCTCTTCGATAATACTCTAAAAACCACATTCTTCTGTCAGTTTCTGGATTTGAAAAAAATAATAATAATTTGCGAATAGGCTAAAAACCACAAATTTTTATCCGTTTTTTGCTTTTAAAAAATTACATAAAGACGTAAGACAAAAAGCAATAATTCTTTTGAACGCCACTAATGTTCTTCGATAATAATCTAAAAACTACATTCTTCTGTCAGTTTCTGGATTTGCAAAAAATAATAATAATTTGTGAATAGGCTAAAAACCACAAATTTTTATCCATTTTTTTCTTTTAAAAAATTACAGGAATACGTAAGACAGAAGGCGTTACTTGTTTTGAACACAGCTAACGTTCTTTGATAATAATCTGATAAATACATTCTTCTGTCGGTTTCTGGATTTGCAAAAAATAACAATAATTTCGAATAGGCTAAAAACCACATATTTTTATCCGTTTTTTGCTTTTAAAAAATTACAAAAAGACGTAAGACAAAAGGCGTTACTTGTTTTGAACGCAGGTAACGTTCTTCGATAATAATCTAAAAACTACATTCTTCTGCCGGTTTCTGGATTTGCAAAAAATAATAATAATTTGCGAATAGGCTAAAAACCACATATTTTTATCCGTCTTTTGCTTTTAGAAAATTACAGAAAGACGTAAGACAAAAGGCAATACTTGTTTTTAACGCAGCTAATGTTCTTCGATAATACTTTAAAAACCACTTTCTTCTGTCAGTTTCTGGATTTGAAAAAAATAATAATAATTTGCGAATAGGCTAAAAACCACAAATTTTTATGCGTTTTTTGCTTTTAAAAAATTACAGAAAGACGTAAGACAAAAGGCAATTTTTGTTTTGAACGCAGCTAACGTTTCTTGATAATAATCTAAAAACCACATTCTTCTGTCAGTTTCTGGATTTGCAAAAAATAATAATATTTTGGGAATAGGCTAAAAGCCACATATTTTTATCAGTTTATTGCTTTTAAAAAATTACAGAAAGGCGTAAGACAAAAGGCGATACTTCGTTAGAACGCAGATAATGTTTCTTGATATAATGTAAAAGCCACATTCTCCTGCCAGTTTCTGGATTTGTAAAAATTAATAATACTTTGCGAATAGGCTAAAAACCACATATTTTTATCCGTTTTTTGCTTTTAAAAAATTACATAAAAACGTAAGACAAAAAGCAATAATTCTTTTGAACGCCACTAATGTTCTTCGATAATAATCTAAAAACTACATTCTTCTGTCAATTTCTGGATTTGCAAGAAATAATAATAATTTGTGAATAGGCTAAAAACCACAAATTTTTATCCGTTTTTTGCTTTTAAAAAATTACAGGAATACGTAAGACAGAAGGCGTTACTTGTTTTGAACACAGCTAACGTTCTTTGATAATAATCTAATAAATACATTCTTCTGTCGGTTTCTGGATTTGCAAAAAATAATAATAATTTCGAATAGGCTAAAAACCACAAATTTTTATCCGTTTTTGGCTTTTAAAAAATTACAGAAAGACGTAAGACAAAAGGCGTTACTTGTTTTAAACGCAGGTAACGTTCTTTGATAATAATCTAATAAATACATTTTTCTGTCGGTTTCTGGATTTGCAAAAAATAACAATAACTTCAAATAGGCTAAAAACCACATATTTTTATCAGTTTTTTGCTTTTAAAAAATTACAAAAGGACTTAAGACAAAAGGCGTTACTTGTTTTGAACGCAGGTAACGTTCTTCGATAATAATCTAAAAACTACATTCTTCTGCCGGTTTCTGGATTTGCAAAAAATAATAATAATTTGCGAATAGGCTAAAAACCACATATTTTTATCCGTCTTTTGCTTTTAGAAAAATTCAGAAAGACGTAAGACAAAAGGCAATACTTGTTTTTAACGCAGCTAATGTTCTTCGATAATACTCTAAAAACCACATTCTTCTGTCAGTTTCTGGATTTGAAAAAAATAATAATAATTTGCGAATAGGCTAAAAACCACAAATTTTTATCCGTTTTTTGCTTTTAAAAAATTACATAAAGACGTAAGACAAAAAGCAATAATTCTTTTGAACGCCTCTAACGTTCTTCGATAATAATCTAAAAACTACATTCTTCTGTCAGTTTCTGGATTTGCAAAAAAAAATAATAATTTGTGAATAGGCTAAAAACCACAAATTTTTATCCGTTTTTTGCTTTTAAAAAATTACAGGAATACGTAAGACAGAAGGTGTTACTTGTTTTGAACACAGCTAAAGTTCTTTGATAATAATCTGATAAATACATTCTTCTGTCGGTTTCTGGATTTGCAAAAAATAATAATAATTTCGAATAGGCTAAAAACCACATATTTTTATCGGTTTTTTGCTTTTAAAAAATTACAGAAAGACGTAAGACAAAAGGCGTTACTTGTTTTGAACGCAGGTAACGTTCTTTTATAATAATCTAAAAACTACATTCTTCTTTCAGTTTCTGGATTTGCAAAAAATAATAATAATTTGTGAATAGGCTAAAAACCACAAATTTTTATCCGTTTTTTGCTTTTAAAAAATTACAGGAATACGTAAGACAGAAGGCGTTACTTGTTTTGAACACAGCTAACGTTCTTTGATAATAATCTGATAAATACATTCTTCTGTCGGTTTCTGGATTTGCAAAAAATAATAATAATTTCGAATAGGCTAAAAACCACATACTTTTATCGGTTTTTTGCTTTTAAAAAATTACAGAAAGACGTAAGACAAAAGGCGTTACTTGTTTTGAACGCAGGTAACGTTCTTCGATAATAATCTAAAAACTACATTCTTCTGCGGTTTCTGGATTTGCAAAAAATAATAATAATTTGCAAATAGGCTAACAAACACATATTTTTATCTCTTTTTTGCTTTAAAAAAATTACATGAAGACGTAAGACAAAAGGCGATACTTCGTTTGAATGCAGCTAACGTTTCTTGATAATAATCTAAAATCCACATTCTTCTGTCAGTTTCTGGATTTGCAAAAAAAATAATAATTTGCGAATAGGCTAAAAACCACAAATTTTTATCCGTTTTTTGCTTTTAAAAAATTACAGAAAGACGTAAGACAAAAGGCAATTCTTGTTTTGAACGCAGCTAACGTTTCTTGATAATAATCTAAAAACCACATTCTTCTGTCAGTTTCTGGATTTGCAATAAATAATATTTTGGGAATAGGCTAAAAACCACATATTTTTATCAGTTTATTGCTTTTAAAAAATTACAGAAAGGCGTAAGAGAAAAGACGATACTTCGTTTAAACGCAGGAATGTTTCTTGATATAATGTAAAAGCCACATTCTCCTGCCAGTTTCTGGATTTGTAAAAAAAAATAATAATTTGCGAATAGGCTAAAAACCACATATTTTTATTGGTTTCTTGCTTTTAAAATATTACAGAAAAACGTAAGACAAAAGGCCATACTTATTTTGGATGCACCTAACGTTTCTTGAAAATAATCTTAAATCCACATTCTTCTGTTAGTTTCTAGATTTGCAAAATATAATAATAATATGCAAATACGATAAAAACCACATATTTTTATCCGTTTATTGCTATTAAAAAATGACAGAAAGGCGTAAGACAAATGGCGATACTTCGTTTGAACGCAGATAACGTTTCTTGATAATAATGTAAAAGCCACATTCTTCTGCCAGTTTCTGGATTTGCAAAAAATAATAATACTTTGCGAATAGGCTAAAAACCACATATTTTTATCTGTTTTTTGCTTTTAAAAAATTACAGGAAGACGTAAGACAAAAGGCAATACTTGTTTTTAACGCAGCTAATGTTCTTCGATAATACTCTAAAAACCACATTCTTCTGTCAGTTTCTGGATTTGAAAAAAATAATAATAATTTGCGAATAGGCTAAAAACCACAAATTTTTATCCGTTTTTTGCTTTTAAAAAATTACATAAAGACGTAAGACAAAAAGCAATAATTCTTTTGAACGCCTCTAACGTTCTTCGATAATAATCTAAAAACTACATTCTCCTGTCAGTTTCTGGATTTGCAAAAAATAATAATAATTTGTGAATAGGCTAAAAACCACAAATTTTTATCCGTTTTTTACTTTTAAAAAATTACAGGAATACGTAAGACAGAAGGCGTTACTTGTAAATACATTCTTCTGTCGGTTTCTGGATTTGCAAAAAATAATAATAATTTCGAATAGGCTAAAAACCACATATTTTTATCAGTTTTTTGCTTTTAAAAAATTACAGAAAGACGTAAGACAAAAGGCGTTACTTGTTTTGAACGCAGGTAACGTTCTTCGATAATAATCTAAAAACTACATTCTTCTGCCGGTTTCTGGATTTGCAAAAAATAATAATAATTTGCAAATAGGCTAACAACCACATATTTTTATCTCTTTTTTGCTTTAAAAAAATCACATGAAGACGTAAGACAAAAGGCGATACTTCGTTTGAATGCAGCTAACGTTTCTTGATAATAATCTAAAATCCACATTCTTCTGTCAGTTTCTGGATTTGCAAAAAAAATAATAATTTGCGAATAGGCTAAAAACCACAAATTTTTATCCGTTTTTTGCTTTTAAAAAATTACAGGAATACGTAAGACAGAAGGCGTTACTTGTTTTGAACACAGCTAACGTTCTTTGATAATAATCTGATAAATACATTCTTCTGTCGGTTTCTGGATTTGCAAAAAATAACAATAATTTCGAATAGGCTAAAAACCACATATTTTTATCCGTTTTTTGCTTTTAAAAAATTACAGAAAGACGTAAGACAAAAGGCGTTACTTGTTTTTAACGCAGGTAACGTTCTTTGATAATAATCTGATAAATACATTCTTCTGTCGGTTTCTGGATTTGCAAAAAATAACAATAATTTCGAATAGGCTAAAAACCACATATTTTTATCCGTTTTTTGCTTTTAAAAAATTACAGAAAGACGTAAGACAAAAGGCGTTACTTGTTTTTAACGCAGGTAACGTTCTTTGATAATAATCTAATAAATACATTCTTCTGTCGGTTTCTGGATTTGCAAAAAATAATAATAACTTCGAATAGGCTAAAAACCACATATTTTTATCAGTTTTTTGCTTTTAAAAAATTACAGAAAGACGTAAGACAAAAGGCGTTACTTGTTTTGAACGCAGGTAACGTTCTTCGATAATAATCTAAAAACTACATTCTCCTGTCAGTTTCTGGATTTGCAAAAAATAATAATAATTTGTGAATAGGCTAAAAACCACAAATTTTTATCCGTTTTTTGCTTTTAAAAAATTACAGGAATACGTAAGACAGAAGGCGTTACTTGTAAATACATTCTTCTGTCGGTTTCTGGATTTGCAAAAAATAATAATAATTTCGAATAGGCTAAAAACCACATATTTTTATCAGTTTTTTGCTTTTAAAAAATTACAGAAAGACGTAAGACAAAAGGCGTTACTTGTTTTGAACGCAGGTAACGTTCTTCGATAATAATCTAAAAACTACATTCTTCTGCCGGTTTCTGGATTTGCAAAAAATAATAATAATTTGCAAATAGGCTAACAACCACATATTTTTATCTCTTTTTTGCTTTAAAAAAATCACATGAAGACGTAAGACAAAAGGCGATACTTCGTTTGAATGCAGCTAACGTTTCTTGATAATAATCTAAAATCCACATTCTTCTGTCAGTTTCTGGATTTGCAAAAAAAATAATAATTTGCGAATAGGCTAAAAACCACAAATTTTTATCCGTTTTTTGCTTTTAAAAAATTACAGGAATACGTAAGACAGAAGGCGTTACTTGTTTTGAACACAGCTAACGTTCTTTGATAATAATCTGATAAATACATTCTTCTGTCGGTTTCTGGATTTGCAAAAAATAACAATAATTTCGAATAGGCTAAAAACCACATATTTTTATCCGTTTTTTGCTTTTGAAAAATTACAGAAAGACGTAAGACAAAAGGCGTTACTTGTTTTTAACGCAGGTAACGTTCTTTGATAATAATCTAATAAATACATTCTTCTGTCGGTTTCTGGATTTGCAAAAAATAATAATAACTTCGAATAGGCTAAAAACCACATATTTTTATCAGTTTTTTGCTTTTAAAAAATTACAAAAAGACGTAAGACAAAAGGCGTTACTTGTTTTGAACGCAGGTAGCGTTCTTCGATAATACTCTAATAACCACATTCTTCTGTCAGTTTCTGGATTTGAAAAAAATAATAATAATTTGCGAATAGGCTAAAAACCACAAATTTTTATCCGTTTTTTGCTTTTAAAAAATTACAGGAATACGTAAGACAGAAGGCGTTACTTGTAAATACATTCTTCTGTCGGTTTCTGGATTTGCAAAAAATAATAATAATTTCGAATAGGCTAAAAACCACATATTTTTATCAGTTTTTTGCTTTTAAAAAATTACAGAAAGACGTAAGACAAAAGGCGTTACTTGTTTTGAACGCAGGTAACGTTCTTCGATAATAATCTAAAAACTACATTCTTCTGCCGGTTTCTGGATTTGCAAAAAATAATAATAATTTGCAAATAGGCTAACAACCACATATTTTTATCTCTTTTTTGCTTTAAAAAAATCACATGAAGACGTAAGACAAAAGGCGATACTTCGTTTGAATGCAGCTAACGTTTCTTGATAATAATCTAAAATCCACATTCTTCTGTCAGTTTCTGGATTTGCAAAAAAAATAATAATTTGCGAATAGGCTAAAAACCACAAATTTTTATCCGTTTTTTGCTTTTAAAAAATTACAGGAATACGTAAGACAGAAGGCGTTACTTGTTTTGAACACAGCTAACGTTCTTTGATAATAATCTGATAAATACATTCTTCTGTCGGTTTCTGGATTTGCAAAAAATAACAATAATTTCGAATAGGCTAAAGACCACATATTTTTATCCGTTTTTTGCTTTTAAAAAATTACAGAAAGACGTAAGACAAAAGGCGTTACTTGTTTTTAACGCAGGTAACGTTCTTTGATAATAATCTAATAAATACATTCTTCTGTCGGTTTCTGGATTTGCAAAAAATAATAATAACTTCGAATAGGCTAAAAACCACATATTTTTATCAGTTTTTTGCTTTTAAAAAATTACAAAAAGACGTAAGACAAAAGGCGTTACTTGTTTTGAACGCAGGTAGCGTTCTTCGATAATACTCTAATAACCACATTCTTCTGTCAGTTTCTGGATTTGAAAAAAATAATAATAATTTGCGAATAGGCTAAAAACCACAAATTTTTATCCGTTTTTTGCTTTTAAAAAATTACATAAAGACGTAAGACAAAAAGCAATAATTCTTTTGAACGCCTCTAACGTTCTTCGATAATAATCTAAAAACTACATTCTTCTGTCAGTTTCTGGATTTGCAAAAAAAAATAATAATTTGTGAATAGGCTAAAAACCACAAATTTTTATCAGTTTTTTTGCTTTTAAAAAATTACAGAAAGACGTAAGACAAAAGGCGTTACTTGTTTTGAACGCAGGTAACGTTCTTCGATAATACTCTAATAACCACATTCTTCTGTCAGTTTCTGGATTTGAAAAAAATAATAATAATTTGCGAATAGGCTAAAAACCACAAATTTTTATCCGTTTTTTGCTTTTAAAAAATTACATAAAGACGTAAGACAAAAAGCAATAATTCTTTTGAACGCCTCTAACGTTCTTCGATAATAATCTAAAAACTACATTCTTCTGTCAGTTTCTGGATTTGCAAAAAAAAATAATAATTTGTGAATAGGCTAAAAACCACAAATTTTTATCCGTTTTTTGCTTTTAAAAAATTACAGGAATACGTAAGACAGAAGGCGTTACTTGTTTTTAACGCAGGTAACGTTCTTTGATAATAATCTAATAAATACATTCTTCTGTCGGTTTCTGGATTTGCAAAAAATAATAATAACTTCGAATAGGCTAAAAACCACATATTTTTATCAGTTTTTTGCTTTTTAAAAATTACAAAACGACGTAAGACAAAAGGCGTTATTTTTTTTGAACGCAGGTAACGTTCTTCGATAATAATCTAAAAACTACATTCTTCTGCCGGTTTCTGGATTTGCAAAAAATAATAATAATTTGCGAATAGGCTAAAAACCACATATTTTTATCCGTCTTTTGCTTTTAAAAAATTACAGAAAGACGTAAGACAAAAGGTCTTACTTGTTTTGAACGCAGCTAACGTTCTTCGATAATAATCTAAAAACTACATTCTTCTGTCAGCTTCTGGATTTGCAAAAAAAAATAATAATTTGTGAATAGGCTAAAAACCACAAATTTTTATCCGTTTTTTGCTTTTAAAAAATTACAGGAATACGTAAGACAGAAGGCGTTACTTGTTTTTAACGCAGGTAACGTTCTTTGATAATAATCTAATAAATACATTCTTCTGTCGGTTTCTGGATTTGCAAAAAATAATAATAACTTCGAATAGGCTAAAAACCACATATTTTTATCCGTTTTTTGCTTTTAAAAAATTACAGGAATACGTAAGACAAAAGGCGTTACTTGTTTTGAACGCAGGTAACGTTCTTCGATAATAATCTAAAAACTACATTCTTCTGCCGGTTTCTGGATTTGCAAAAAATAATAATAATTTGCAAATAGGCTAACAACCACATATTTTTATCTCTTTTTTGCTTTAAAAAAATTACATGAAGACGTAAGACAAAAGGCGATACTTCGTTTGAATGCAGCTAACGTTTCTTGATAATAATCTAAAATCCACATTCCTCTGTCAGTTTCTGGATTTGCAAAAAAATAATAATTTGCGAATAGGCTAAAAACCACAAATTTTTATCCGTTTTTTGCTTTTAAAAAATTACATAAAGACGTAAGACAAAAAGCAATAATTCTTTTGAACGCCACTAATGTCCTTCGATAATAATCTAAAAACTACATTCTTCTGTCAGTTTCTGGATTTGCAAAAAATAATAATAATTTGTGAATTGGCTAAAAACCACAAATTTTTATCCGTTTTTTGCTTTTAAAAAATTACATAAAGACGTAAGACAAAAAGCAATAATTCTTTTGAACGCCTCTAACGTTCTTCGATAATACTCTAAAAACCACATTCTTCTGTCAGGTTCTGGATTTGAAAAAAATAATAATAATTGGCGAATAGGCTAAAAACCACAAATTTTTATCCGTTTTTTGCTTTTAAAAAATTACATAAAGACGTAAGACAAAAAGCAATAATTCTTTTGAACGCCACTAATGTTCTTCGATAATAATCTAAAAACTACATTCTTCTGTCAGTTTCTGGATTTGCAAAAAATAATAATAATTTGTGAATAGGCTAAAAACCACAAATTTTTATCCGTTTTTTGCTTTTAAAAAATTACAGGAATACGTAAGACAAAAGGCGTTACTTGTTTTTAACGCAGGTAACTTTCTTTGATAATAATCTAATAAATACATTCTTCTGTCGGTTTCTGGATTTGCAAAAAATAATAATAACTTCGAATAGGCTAAAAACCACATGTTTTTATCAGTTTTTTGCTTTTAAAAAATTACAAAAAGACGTAAGACAAAAGGCGTTACTTGTTTTGAACGCAGGTAACGCTCTTCGACAATAATCTAAAAACTACATTCTTCTGCCGGTTTCTGGATTTGCAAAAAATAATAATAATTTGCGAATAGGCTAAAAACCACATATTTTTATCCGTCTTTTGCTTTTAAAAAATTACAGAAAGACGTAAGACAAAAGGCAATACTTGTTTTTAACGCAGCTAATGTTCTTCGATAATACTCTAAAAACCACATTCTTCTGTCAGTTTCTGGATTTGAAAAAAATAATAATAATTTGCGAATAGGCTAAAAACCACAAATTTTTATCCGTTTTTTGCTTTTAAAAAATCACATAAATACGTAAGACAAAAAGCAATAATTCTTTTGAACGCCTCTAACGTTCTTCGATAATAATCTAAAAACTACATTCTTCTTTCAGTTTCTGGATTTGCAAAAAATAATAATAATTTGTGAATAGGCTAAAAACCACAAATTTTTATCTGTTTTTTGCTTTTAAAAAATTACAGGAATACGTAAGACAGAAGGCGTTACTTGTTTTGAACACAGCTAACGTTCTTTGATAATAATCTGATAAATACATTCTTCTGTCGGTTTCTGGATTTGCAAAAAATAATAATAATTTCGAATAGGCTAAAAACCACATATTTTTATCGGTTTTTTGCTTTTAAAAAATTACAGAAAGACGTAAGACAAAAGGCGTTACTTGTTTTGAACGCAGGTAACGTTCTTCGATAATAATCTAAAAACTACATTCTTCTGCCGATTTCTGGATTTGCAAAAAATAATAATAATTTGCAAATAGGCTAACAAACACACATTTTTATCTCTTTTTTGCTTTAAAAAAATTACATGAAGACGTAAGACAAAAGGCGATACTTCGTTTGAATGCAGCTAACGTTTCTTGATAATAATCTAAAATCCACATTCTTCTGTCAGTTTCTGGATTTGCAAAAAAAATAATAATTTGCGAATAGGCTAAAAACCACAAATTTTTATCCGTTTTTTGCTTTTAAAAATTACAGAAAGACGTAAGACAAAAAGCAATAATTCTTTTGAACGCCTCTAACGTTCTTCGATAATAATCTAAAAACTACATTCTCCTGTCAGTTTCTGGATTTGCAAAAAATAATAATAATTTGTGAATAGGCTAAAAACCACAAATTTTTATCCGTTTTTTGCTTTTAAAAAATTACAGAAAAACGTAAGACAAAAGGCAATTCTTGTTTTGAACGCAGCTAACGTTTCTTGATAATAATCTAAAAACCACATTCTTCTGTCAGTTTCTGGATTTGCAATAAATAATATTTTGGGAATAGGCTAAAAACCACATATTTTTATCAGTTTATTGCTTTCAAAAAATTACAGAAAGGCGTAAGACAAAAGGCGATACTTCGTTTGAACGCAGATAATGTTTCTTGATATAATGTAAAAGCCACATTCTCCTGCCAGTTTCTCGATTTGTAAAAAAAAAATAATAATTTGCGAATAGGCTAAAAACCACATATTTTTATTGGTTTCTTGCTTTTAAAATATTACAGAAAAACGTAAGACAAAAGGCCATACTTCTTTTGGATGCACCTAACGTTTCTTGAAAATAATCTTAAATCCACATTCTTCTGTTAGTTTCTGATTTGCAAAACATAATAATAATATGCAAATACGATAAGAACCACATATTTTTATCCGTTTATTGCTATTAAAAAATTACAGAAGGGCGTAAGACAAATGGCGATACTTCGTTTGAACGCAGATAACGTTTCTTGATAATAATTTAAAAGCCACATTCTTCTGCCAGTTTCTGGATTTGCAAAAAATAATAATACTTTGCGAATAGGCTAAAAACCACATATTTTTATCTGTTTTTTGCTTTTATAAAATTACAGGAAGACGTAAGGCAAAAGGCAGTACTTGTTTTTAACGCAGCTAATGTTCTTCGATAATACTCTGAAAACCACATTCTTCTGTCAGTTTCTGGATTTGAAAAAAATAATAATAATTTGCGAATAGGCTAAAAACCACAAATTTTTATCCGTTTTTTGCTTTTAAAAAATTACATAAAGACGTAAGAAAAAAAGCAATAATTCTTTTGAACGCCTCTAACGTTCTTCGATAATAATCTAAAAACTACATTCTCCTGTCAGTTTCTGGATTTGCAAAAAATAATAATAATTTGTGAATAGGCTAAAAACCACAAATTTTTATCCGTTTTTTGCTTTTAAAAAATTACAGGAATACGTAAGACAGAAGGCGTTACTTGTAAATACATTCTTCTGTCAGTTTCTGGATTTGCAAAAAATAATAATAATTTCGAATAGGCTAAAAACCACATATTTTTATCAGTTTTTTGCTTTTAAAAAATTACAGAAAGACGTAAGACAAAAGGCGTTACTTGTTTTGAACGCAGGTAACGTTTTTCGATAATAATCTAAAAACTACATTCTTCTCCCGGTTTCTGGATTTTCAAAAAATAATAATAATTTGCAAATAGGCTAACAACCACATATTTTTATCTCTTTTTTGCTTTAAAAAAATTACATGAAGACGTAAGACAAAAGGCGATACTTCGTTTGAATGCAGCTAACGTTTCTTGATAATAATCTAAAATCCACATTCTTCTGTCAGTTTCTGGATTTGCAAAAAAAATAATAATTTGCGAATAGGCTAAAAACCACAAATTTTTATCCGTTTTTTGCTTTTAAAAAATTACAAAAAGACGTAAGACAAAAGGAAATTCTTGTTTTGAACGGAGCTAAAGTTTCTTTATAATAATCTAAAAACCACATTCTTCTGTCAGTTTCTGGATTTGCAAAAAATAATAATAATTTGGGAATAGGCTAAAAACCACATATTTTTATCAGTTTATTGCTTTTAAAAAATTACAGAAAGGCGTAAGACAAAAGGCGATACTTCGTTTGAACGCAGATAATGTCTCTTGATATAATGTAAAAGCCACATTCTCCTGCCAGTTTCTGGATTTGTAAAAACTAATAATAATTTGCGAATAGGCTAAAAACCACATATTTTTATTGGTTTCTTGCTTTTAAAATATTACAGAAAAACGTAAGACAAAAGGCCATACTTCTTTTGGACGCACCTAACGTTTCTTGAAAATAATCTTAAATCCACATTCTTCTCTTAGTTTCTAGATTTGCAAAACATAATAATAATATGCAAATACGATAAAAACCACATATTTTTATCCGTTTATTACTATTAAAAAATTACAGAAAGGCGTAAGACAAATGGCGATACTTCGTTTGAACGCAGATAACGTTTCTTGATAATAATGTAAAAGCCACATTCTTCTGCCAGTTTCTGGATTTGCAAAAAATAATAATACTTTGCGAATAGGCTAAAAACCACATATTTTTATCCGTTTTTTGCTTTTAAAAAATTACAGGAAGACGTAAGACAAAAGGCAATACTTGTTTTTAACGCAGCTAATGTTCTTCGATAATACTCTAAAAACCACATTCTTCTGTCAGTTTCTGGATTTGAAAAAAATAATAATAATTTGCGAATAGGCTAAAAACCACAAATTTTTATCCGTTTTTTGCTTTTAAAAAATTACATAAAGACGTAAGTCAAAAAGCAATAATTCTTTTGAACGCCACTAATGTTCTTCGATAATAATCTAAAAACTACATTCTTCTGTCAGTTTCTGGATTTGCAAAAAATAATAATAATTTGTGAATAGGCTAAAAACCACAAATTTTTATCCGTTTTTTGCTATTAAAAAATTACAGAAAGGCGTAAGACAAAACGCAATACTTGTTTTTAACGCAGCTAATGTTCTTCGATAATACTCTAAAAACCACATTCTTCTGTCAGGTTCTGGATTTGAAAAAAATAATAATAATTTGCGAATAGGCTAAAAACCACAAATTTTTATCCGTTTTTTGCTTTTAAAAAATTACATAAAGACGTAAGACAAAAAGCAATAATTCTTTTGAACGCCACTAATGTTCTTCGATAATAATCTAAAAACTACATTCTTCTGTCAGTTTCTGGATTTGCAAAAAATAATAATAATTTGTGAATAGGCTAAAAACCACAAATTTTTATCCGTTTTTTGCTTTTAAAAAATTACAGGAATACGTAAGAAAGAAGGCGTTACTTGTTTTGAACACAGCTAACGTTCTTTGATAATAATCTGATAAATACATTCTTCTGTCGGTTTCTGGATTTGCAAAAAATAATAATAATTTCGAATAGGCTAAAAACCACATATTTTTATCCGTTTTTTGCTTTTAAAAAATTACAGAAAGACGTAAGACAAAAGGCGTTACTTGTTTATAACGCAGGTAACGTTCTTTGATAATAATCTAATAAATACATTCTTCTGTCGGTTTCTGGATTTGCAAAAAATAATAATAACTTCGAATAGGCTAAAAACCACATATTTTTATCAGTTTTTTGCTTTTAAAAAATTACAAAAAGACGTAAGACAAAAGGCGTTACTTGTTTTGAACGCAGGTAACATTCTTCGATAATAATCTAAAAACTACATTCTTCTGCCGGTTTCTGGAACGCCACTAATGTTCTTCGATAATAATCTAAAAACTACATTCTTCTGTCAGTTTCTGGATTTGCAAAAAATAATAATAATTTGTGAATAGGCTAAAAACCACAAATTTTTATCCGTTTTTTGCTTTTAAAAAATTACAGGAATACGTAAGACAGAAGGCGTTACTTGTTTTGAACACAGCTAACGTTCTTTGATAATAATCTGATAAATACATTCTTCTGTCGGTTTCTGGATTTGCAAAAAATAACAATAATTTCGAATAGGCTAAAAACCACATATTTTTATCCGTTTTTTGCTTTTAAAAAATTACAGAAACACGTAAGACAAAAGGCGTTACTTGTTTTTAACGCAGGTAACGTTCTTTGATAATAATCTAATAAATACATTATTCTGTCGGTTTCTGGATTTGCAAAAAATAATAATAACTTCGAATAGACTAAAAACCACATATTTTTATCAGTTTTTTGCTTTTAAAAAATTACAAAAAGACGTAAGACAAAAGGCGTTACTTGTTTTGAACGCAGGTAACGTTCTTCGATAATAATCTAAAAACTACATTCTCCTGCCAGTTTCTGGATTTGTAAAAACTAATAATAATTTGCGAATAGGCTAAAAACCACATATTTTTATTGGTTTCTTGCTTTTAAAATATTACAGAAAAACGTAAGACAAAAGGCCATACTTCTTTTGGACGCACCTAACGTTTCTTGAAAATAATCTTAAATCCACATTCTTCTCTTAGTTTCTAGATTTGCAAAACATAATAATAATATGCAAATACGATAAAAACCACATATTTTTATCCGTTTATTACTATTAAAAAATTACAGAAAGGCGTAAGACAAATGGCGATACTTCGTTTGAACGCAGATAACGTTTCTTGATAATAATGTAAAAGCCACATTCTTCTGCCAGTTTCTGGATTTGCAAAAAATAATAATACTTTGCGAATAGGCTAAAAACCACATATTTTTATCCGTTTTTTGCTTTTAAAAAATTACAGGAAGACGTAAGACAAAAGGCAATACTAGTTTTTAACGCAGCTAATGCTCTTCGATAATACTCTAAAAACCACATTCTTCTGTCAGTTTCTGGATTTGAAAAAAATAATAATAATTTGCGAATAGGCTAAAAACCACAAATTTTTATCCGTTTTTTGCTTTTAAAAAATTACATAAAGACGTAAGACAAAAAGCAATAATTCTTTTGAACGCCACTAATGTTCTTCGATAATAATCTAAAAACTACATTCTTCTGTCAGTTTCTGGATTTGCAAAAAATAATAATAATTTGTGAATAGGCTAAAAACCACAAATTTTTATCCATTTTTTTCTTTTAAAAAATTACAGGAATACGTAAGACAGAAGGCGTTACTTGTTTTGAACACAGCTAACGTTCTTTGATAATAATCTGATAAATACATTCTTCTGTCGGTTTCTGGATTTGCAAAAAATAACAATAATTTCGAATAGGCTAAAAACCACATATTTTTATCCGTTTTTTGCTTTTAAACAATTACAGAAAGACGTAAGACAAAAGGCGTTACTTGTTTTTAACGCAGGTAACGTTCTTTGATAATAATCTAATAAATACATTCTTCTGTCGGTTTCTGGATTTGAAAAAAATAATAATAACTTCGAATAGGCTAAAAACCACATATTTTTATCAGTTTTTTGCTTTTAAAAAATTACAAAAAGACGTAAGACAAAAGGCGTTACTTGTTTTGAACGCAGGTAACGTTCTTCGATAATAATCTAAAAACTACATTCTTCTGCCGGTTTCTGGATTTGCAAAAAATAATAATAATTTGCGAATAGGCTAAAAACCACATATTTTTATCCGTCTTTTGCTTTTAGAAAATTACAGAAAGACGTAAGACAAAAGGCAATTTTTGTTTTGAACGCAGCTAACGTTTCTTGATAATACTCTAAAAACCACATTCTTCTGTCAGTTTCTGGATTTGCAAAAAATAATAATATTTTGGGAATAGGCTAAAAACCACATATTTTTATCAGTTTATTGCTTTTAAAAAATTACAGAAAGGCGTAAGACAAAAGGCGATACTTCGTTAGAACGCAGATAATGTTTCTTGATATAATGTAAAAGCCACATTCTCCTGCCAGTTTCTGGATTTGTAAAAATTAATAATACTTTGCGAATAGGCTAAAAACCACATATTTTTATCCGTTTTTTGCTTTTAAAAAATTACATAAAAACGTAAGACAAAAAGCAATAATTCTTTTGAACGCCACTAATGTTCTTCGATAATAATCTAAAAACTACATTCTTCTGTCAATTTCTGGATTTGCAAGAAATAATAATAATTTGTGAATAGGCTAAAAACCACAAATTTTTATCCGTTTTTTGCTTTTAAAAAATTACAGGAATACGTAAGACAGAAGGCGTTACTTGTTTTGAACACAGCTAACGTTCTTTGATAATAATCTAATAAATACATTCTTCTGTCGGTTTCTGGATTTGCAAAAAATAATAATAATTTCGAATAGGCTAAAAACCACAAATTTTTATCCGTTTTTGGCTTTTAAAAAATTACAGAAAGACGTAAGACAAAAGGCGTTACTTGTTTTAAACGCAGGTAACGTTCTTTGATAATAATCTAATAAATACATTTTTCTGTCGGTTTCTGGATTTGCAAAAAATAACAATAACTTCAAATAGGCTAAAAACCACATATTTTTATCAGTTTTTTGCTTTTAAAAAATTACAAAAGGACTTAAGACAAAAGGCGTTACTTGTTTTGAACGCAGGTAACGTTCTTCGATAATAATCTAAAAACTACATTCTTCTGCCGGTTTCTGGATTTGCAAAAAATAATAATAATTTGCGAATAGGCTAAAAACCACATATTTTTATCCGTCTTTTGCTTTTAGAAAAATTGAGAAAGACGTAAGACAAAAGGCAATATTTGTTTTTAACGCAGCTAATGTTCTTCGATAATACTCTAAAAACCACATTCTTCTGTCAGTTTCTGGATTTGAAAAAAATAATAATAATTTGCGAATAGGCTAAAAACCACAAATTTTTATCCGTTTTTTGCTTTTAAAAAATTACATAAAGACGTAAGACAAAAAGCAATAATTCTTTTGAACGCCTCTAACGTTCTTCGATAATAATCTAAAAACTACATTCTTCTGTCAGTTTCTGGATTTGCAAAAAAAAATAATAATTTGTGAATAGGCTAAAAACCACAAATTTTTATCCGTTTTTTGCTTTTAAAAAATTACAGGAATACGTAAGACAGAAGGTGTTACTTGTTTTGAACACAGCTAACGTTCTTTGATAATAATCTGATAAATACATTCTTCTGTCGGTTTCTGGATTTGCAAAAAATAATAATAATTTCGAATAGGCTAAAAACCACATATTTTTATCGGTTTTTTGCTTTTAAAAAATTACAGAAAGACGTAAGACAAAAGGCGTTACTTGTTTTGAACGCAGGTAACGTTCTTTTATAATAATCTAAAAACTACATTCTTCTTTCAGTTACTGGATTTGCAAAAAATAATAATAATTTGTGAATAGGCTAAAAACCACAAATTTTTATCCGTTTTTTGCTTTTAAAAAATTACAGGAATACGTAAGACAGAAGGCGTTACTTGTTTTGAACACAGCTAACGTTCTTTGATAATAATCTGATAAATACATTCTTCTGTCGGTTTCTGGATTTGCAAAAAATAATAATAATTTCGAATAGGCTAAAAACCACATATTTTTATCGGTTTTTTGCTTTTAAAAAATTACAGAAAGACGTAAGACAAAAGGCGTTACTTGTTTTGAACGCAGGTAACGTTCTTCGATAATAATCTAAAAACTACATTCTTCTGCGGTTTCTGGATTTGCAAAAAATAATAATAATTTGCAAATAGGCTAACAAACACATATTTTTATCTCTTTTTTGCTTTAAAAAAATTACATGAAGACGTAAGACAAAAGGCGATACTTCGTTTGAATGCAGCTAACGTTTCTTGATAATAATCTAAAATCCACATTCTTCTGTCAGTTTCTGGATTTGCAAAAAAAATAATAATTTGCGAATAGGCTAAAAACCACAAATTTTTATCCGTTTTTTGCTTTTAAAAAATTACAGAAAGACGTAAGACAAAAGGCAATTCTTGTTTTGAACGCAGCTAACGTTTCTTGATAATAATCTAAAAACCACATTCTTCTGTCAGTTTCTGGATTTGCAATAAATAATATTTTGGGAATAGGCTAAAAACCACATATTTTTATCAGTTTATTGCTTTTAAAAAATTACAGAAAGGCGTAAGAGAAAAGACGATACTTCGTTTAAACGCAGGAATGTTTCTTGATATAATGTAAAAGCCACATTCTCCTGCCAGTTTCTGGATTTGTAAAAAAAAATAATAATTTGCGAATAGGCTAAAAACCACATATTTTTATTGGTTTCTTGCTTTTAAAATATTACAGAAAAACGTAAGACAAAAGGCCATACTTATTTTGGATGCACCTAACGTTTCTTGAAAATAATCTTAAATCCACATTCTTCTGTTAGTTTCTAGATTTGCAAAATATAATAATAATATGCAAATACGATAAAAACCACATATTTTTATCCGTTTATTGCTATTAAAAAATGACAGAAAGGCGTAAGACAAATGGCGATACTTCGTTTGAACGCAGATAACGTTTCTTGATAATAATGTAAAAGCCACATTCTTCTGCCAGTTTCTGGATTTGCAAAAAATAATAATACTTTGCGAATAGGCTAAAAACCACATATTTTTATCTGTTTTTTGCTTTTAAAAAATTACAGGAAGACGTAAGACAAAAGGCAATACTTGTTTTTAACGCAGCTAATGTTCTTCGATAATACTCTAAAAACCACATTCTTCTGTCAGTTTCTGGATTTGAAAAAAATAATAATAATTTGCGAATAGGCTAAAAACCACAAATTTTTATCCGTTTTTTGCTTTTAAAAAATTACATAAAGACGTAAGACAAAAAGCAATAATTCTTTTGAACGCCTCTAACGTTCTTCGATAATAATCTAAAAACTACATTCTTCTGTCAGTTTCTGGATTTGCAAAAAAAAATAATAATTTGTGAATAGGCTAAAAACCACAAATTTTTATCAGTTTTTTTGCTTTTAAAAAATTACAGAAAGACGTAAGACAAAAGGCGTTACTTGTTTTGAACGCAGGTAACGTTCTTCGATAATACTCTAATAACCACATTCTTCTGTCAGTTTCTGGATTTGAAAAAAATAATAATAATTTGCGAATAGGCTAAAAACCACAAATTTTTATCCGTTTTTTGCTTTTAAAAAATTACATAAAGACGTAAGACAAAAAGCAATAATTCTTTTGAACGCCTCTAACGTTCTTCGATAATAATCTAAAAACTACATTCTTCTGTCAGTTTCTGGATTTGCAAAAAAAAATAATAATTTGTGAATAGGCTAAAAACCACAAATTTTTATCCGTTTTTTGCTTTTAAAAAATTACAGGAATACGTAAGACAGAAGGCGTTACTTGTTTTTAACGCAGGTAACGTTCTTTGATAATAATCTAATAAATACATTCTTCTGTCGGTTTCTGGATTTGCAAAAAATAATAATAACTTCGAATAGGCTAAAAACCACATATTTTTATCAGTTTTTTGCTTTTTAAAAATTACAAAACGACGTAAGACAAAAGGCGTTATTTTTTTTGAACGCAGGTAACGTTCTTCGATAATAATCTAAAAACTACATTCTTCTGCCGGTTTCTGGATTTGCAAAAAATAATAATAATTTGCGAATAGGCTAAAAACCACATATTTTTATCCGTCTTTTGCTTTTAAAAAATTACAGAAAGACGTAAGACAAAAGGACTTACTTGTTTTGAACGCAGCTAACGTTCTTCGATAATAATCTAAAAACTACATTCTTCTGTCAGCTTCTGGATTTGCAAAAAAAAATAATAATTTGTGAATAGGCTAAAAACCACAAATTTTTATCCGTTTTTTGCTTTTAAAAAATTACAGGAATACGTAAGACAGAAGGCGTTACTTGTTTTTAACGCAGGTAACGTTCTTTGATAATAATCTAATAAATACATTCTTCTGTCGGTTTCTGGATTTGCAAAAAATAATAATAACTTCGAATAGGCTAAAAACCACATATTTTTATCCGTTTTTTGCTTTTAAAAAATTACAGGAATACGTAAGACAAAAGGCGTTACTTGTTTTGAACGCAGGTAACGTTCTTCGATAATAATCTAAAAACTACATTCTTCTGCCGGTTTCTGGATTTGCAAAAAATAATAATAATTTGCAAATAGGCTAACAACCACATATTTTTATCTCTTTTTTGCTTTAAAAAAATTACATGAAGACGTAAGACAAAAGGCAATACTTCGTTTGAATGCAGCTAACGTTTCTTGATAATAATCTAAAATCCACATTCCTCTGTCAGTTTCTGGATTTGCAAAAAAATAATAATTTGCGAATAGGCTAAAAACCACAAATTTTTATCCGTTTTTTGCTTTTAAAAAATTACATAAAGACGTAAGACAAAAAGCAATAATTCTTTTGAACGCCACTAATGTCCTTCGATAATAATCTAAAAACTACATTCTTCTGTCAGTTTCTGGATTTGCAAAAAATAATAATAATTTGTGAATAGGCTAAAAACCACAAATTTTTATCCGTTTTTTGCTTTTAAAAAATTACATAAAGACGTAAGACAAAAAGCAATAATTCTTTTGAACGCCTCTAACGTTCTTCGATAATACTCTAAAAACCACATTCTTCTGTCAGTTTCTGGATTTGAAAAAAATAATAATAATTTGCGAATAGGCTAAAAACCACAAATTTTTATCCGTTTTTTGCTTTTAAAAAATTACATAAAGACGTAAGACAAAAAGCAATAATTCTTTTGAACGCCTCTAACGTTCTTCGATAATAATCTAAAAACTACATTCTTCAGTTAGTTTCTGGATTTGCAAAAAATAATAATAATTTGTGAATAGGCTAAAAACCACAAATTTTTATCCGTTTTCTGCTTTTAAAAAATTACAGGAATACGTAAGACAGAAGGCGTTACTTGTTTTTAACGCAGGTAACGTTCTTTGATAATAATCTAATAAATACATTCTTCTGTCGGTTTCTGGATTTGCAAAAAATAATAATAACTTCGAATAGGCTAAAAACCACATATTTTTATCAGTTTTTTGCTTTTAAAAAATTACAAAAAGACGTAAGACAAAAGGCGTTATTTGTTTTGAACGCAGGTAACGTTCTTCGATAATAATCTAAAAACTACATTCTTCTGCCGGTTTCTGGATTTGCAAAAAATAGTAATAATTTGCGAATAGGCTAAAAACCACATATTTTTATCCGTCTTTTGCTTTTAAAAAATTACAGAAAGACGTAAGACAAAAGGACTTACTTGTTTTGAACGCAGCTAACGTTCTTCGATATAAATCTAAAAACCACATTCTTCTACCAGTTTCTGGATTTGCAAAAAATAATAAAAATATACGAATGAGCTCAAAACTACATATTTTTATACGTTTATTGCTTTTACAAATTACAGAAAGACGTAAGACAAAAGGCGATACTTGTTTTGAACGCAGCTAACGTTCTTTAATAATAATCTAAAAACTACATTCTTCTATCAGTTTCTGGATTTGCAAAAAATAATAATAACTTGCGAATAAGCTGAAAACCACATATTTTTATCTTTTTTTTGCTTTTAAAAAATTACATGAAGACGTAAGACAAAAGGCGATACTTCGTTTCAATGCAGCTAACGTTTCTTGATATTAATCTAAAAACCACATTCTTTTGTCAGTGTCTGGATTTGCAAAAAAAATAATAATTTGCGAATAGGCTAAAAACCACAAATTTTTATCCGTTTTTTGCTTTTAAAAAATTACAGAAAGACGTAAGACAAAAGGCGATATTTGTTTTGAACGCAGCTAACGTTCTTTGATAATAATCTAAAAACTACATTCTTCTGTCAGTTTCTGGATTTGCAAAAAAAATAATAATTTGCGAATAGGCTAACAACCACATATTTTTATCTTTTTTTTGCTTTTAAAAAATTACATGAAGACGTAAGACAAAAGGCGATACTTCGTTTCAATGCAGCTAACGTTTCTTGATATTAATCTAAAAACCACATTCTTTTGTCAGTGTCTGGATTTGCAAAAAAAAATAATAATTTGCGAATTGGCTAAAAACCACAAATTTTTATCCGTTTTTTGCTTTTAAAAAATTACAGAAAGACGTAAGACAAAAGGCGATATTTGTTTTGAACGCAGCTAACGTTCTTTGATATTAATCTAAAAACTACATTCTTCTGTCAGGTTCTGGATTTGCAAAAAAAATAATAATTTGCGAATAGGCTAACACCCACTTATTTTTATCTCTTTTTTGCTTTTAAAAAATTACATGAAGACGTAAGACAAAAGGCGATAATTCGTTTGAATGCAGCTAATGTTCTTCGATACTAATCTAAAAACCACATTCTTCTGTCAGTTTCTGGATTTGCAAAAAATAATAATAATTTGTGAATAGGCTAAAAACCACAAATTTTTATCCGTTTTTTGCTTTTAAAAAATTACAGAAAGACGTAAGACAAAAGGCGATATTTGTTTTGAACGCAGCTAACGTTCTTTGATAATAATCTAAAAACTACATTCTTCTGTCAGGTTCTGGATTTGCAAAAAAAATAATAATTTGCGAATAGGCTAACACCCACTTATTTTTATCTCTTTTTTGCTTTTAAAAAATTACATGAAGACGTAAGACAAAAGGCGATAATTCGTTTGAATGCAGCTAATGTTCTTCGATACTAATCTAAAAACCACATTCTTCTGTCAGTTTCTGGATTTGCAAAAAATAATAATAATTTGCGAATAGGCTAAGAACCACAAATTTTTATCTTTTTTTTGCTTTTAAAAAATTACATGAAGACGTAAGACAAAAGGCGATACTTCGTTTCAATGCAGCTAACGTTTCTTGATATTAATCTAAAAACCACATTCTTTTGTCAGTGTCTGGATTTGCAAAAAAAAATAATAATTTGCGAATAGGCTAAAAACCACAAATTTTTATCCGTTTTTTGCTTTTAAAAAATTACAGAAAGACGTAAGACAAAAGGCGATATTTGTTTTGAACGCAACTAACGTTCTTTGATAATAATCTAAAAACTACATTCTTCTGTCAGGTTCTGGATTTGCAAAAAAAATAATAATTTGCGAATAGGCTAACACCCACTTATTTTTATCTCTTTTTTGCTTTTAAAAAATTACATAAAGACGTAAGACAAAAAGCAATAATTCTTTTGAAGGCCTCTAACGTTCTTCGATAATAATCTAAAAACTACATTCTTCTGTCAGTTTCTGGATTTGCAAAAAAAAATAATAATTTGTGAATAGGCTAAAAACCACAAATTTTTATCCGTTTTTTGCTTTTAAAAAATTACAGGAATACGTAAGACAGAAGGCGTTACTTGTTTTTAACGCAGGTAACGTTCTTTGATAATAATCTAATAAATACATTCTTCTGTCGGTTTCTGGATTTGCAAAAAATAATAATAACTTCGAATAGGCTAAAAACCACATATTTTTATCAGTTTTTTGCTTTTTAAAAATTACAAAACGACGTAAGACAAAAGGCGTTATTTTTTTTGAACGCAGGTAATGTTCTTCGATAATAATCTAAAAACTACATTCTTCTGCCGGTTTCTGGATTTGCAAAAAATAATAATAATTTGCGAATAGGCTAAAAACCACATATTTTTATCCGTCTTTTGCTTTTAAAAAATTACAGAAAGACGTAAGACAAAAGGACTTACTTGTTTTGAACGCAGCTAACGTTCTTCGATATAAATCTAAAAACCACATTCTTCTGCCAGTTTCTGGATTTGCAAAAAATAATAAAAATATACGAATAAGCTCAAAACTACATATTTTTATACGTTTATTGCTTTTACAAATTACAGAAAGACGTAAGACAAAAGGCGATACTTGTTTTGAACGCAGCTAACGTTCTTTGATAATAATCTAAAAACTACATTCTTCTATCAGTTTCTGGATTTGCAAAAAATAATAATAATTTGTGAATAGGCTAAAAACCACAAATTTTTATCCGTTTTTTGCTTTTAAAAAATTACAGGAATACGTAAGACAAAAGGCGTTACTTGTTTTGAACGCAGGTAACGTTCTTCGATAATAATCTAAAAACTACATTCTTCTGCCGGTTTCTGGATTTGCAAAAAATAATAATAATTTGCAAATAGGCTAACAACCACATATTTTTATCTCTTTTTTGCTTTAAAAAAATTACATGAAGACGTAAGACAAAAGGCGATACTTCGTTTGAATGCAGCTAACGTTTCTTGATAATAATCTAAAATCCACATTCCTCTGTCAGTTTCTGGATTTGCAAAAAAAATAATAATTTGTGAATAGGCTAAAAACCACAAATTTTTATCCGTTTTTTGCTTTTAAAAAATTACAGGAATACGTAAGACAGAAGGCGTTACTTGTTTTAAACGCAGGTAACGTTCTTTGATAATAATCTAATAAATACATTCTTCTGTCAGTTTCTGGATTTGCAAAAAAAAATAATAATTTGTGAATAGGCTAAAAACCACAAATTTTTATCCGTTTTTTGCTTTTAAAAAATTACAGGAATACGTAAGACAGAAGGCGTTACTTGTTTTTAACGCAGGTAACGTTCTTTGATAATAATCTAATAAATACATTCTTCTGTCGGTTTCTGGATTTGCAAAAAATAATAATAAATTCGAATAGGCTAAAAACCACATATTTTTATCAGTTTTTTGCTTTTTAAAAATTACAAAACGACGTAAGACAAAAGGCGTTATTTTTTTTGAACGCAGGTAACGTTCTTCGATAATAATCTAAAAATTACATTCTTCTGCCGGTTTCTGGATTTGCAAAAAATAATAATAATTTGCGAATAGGCTAAAAACCACATATTTTTATCCGTCTTTTGCTTTTAAAAAATTACAGAAAGACGTAAGACAAAAGGACTTACTTGTTTTGAACGCAGCTAACGTTCTTCGATAATAATCTAAAAACTACATTCTTCTGTCAGTTTCTGGATTTGCAAAAAAAAATAATAATTTGTGAATAGGCTAAAAACCACAAATTTTTATCCGTTTTTTGCTTTTAAAAAATTACAGGAATACGTAAGACAGAAGGCGTTACTTGTTTTTAACGCAGGTAACGTTCTTTGATAATAATCTAATAAATACATTCTTCTGTCGGTTTCTGGATTTGCAAAAAATAATAATAACTTCGAATAGGCTAAAAACCACATATTTTTATCCGTTTTTTGCTTTTAAAAAATTACAGGAATACGTAAGACAAAAGGCGTTACTTGTTTTGAACGCAGGTAACGTTCTTCGATAATAATCTAAAAACTACATTCTTCTGCCGGTTTCTGGATTTGCAAAAAATAATAATAATTTGCAAATAGGCTAACAACCACATATTTTTATCTCTTTTTTGCTTTAAAAAAATTACATGAAGACGTAAGACAAAAGGCGATACTTCGTTTGAATGCAGCTAACGTTTCTTGATAATAATCTAAAATCCACATTCCTCTGTCAGTTTCTGGATTTGCAAAAAAATAATAATTTGCGAATAGGCTAAAAACCACAAATTTTTATCCGTTTTTTGCTTTTAAAAAATTACATAAAGACGTAAGACAAAAAGCAATAATTCTTTTGAACGCCACTAATGTCCTTCGATAATAATCTAAAAACTACATTCTTCTGTCAGTTTCTGGATTTGCAAAAAATAATAATAATTTGTGAATAGGCTAAAAACCACAAATTTTTATCCGTTTTTTGCTTTTAAAAAATTACATAAAGACGTAAGACAAAAAGCAATAATTCTTTTGAACGCCTCTAACGTTCTTCGATAATACTCTAAAAACCACATTCTTCTGTCAGTTTCTGGATTTGAAAAAAATAATAATAATTTGCGAATAGGCTAAAAACCACAAATTTTTATCCGTTTTTTGCTTTTAAAAAATTACATAAAGACGTAAGACAAAAAGCAATAATTCTTTTGAACGCCTCTAACGTTCTTCGATAATAATCTAAAAACTACATTCTTCAGTTAGTTTCTGGATTTGCAAAAAATAATAATAATTTGTGAATAGGCTAAAAACCACAAATTTTTATCCGTTTTCTGCTTTTAAAAAATTACAGGAATACGTAAGACAGAAGGCGTTACTTGTTTTTAACGCAGGTAACGTTCTTTGATAATAATCTAATAAATACATTCTTCTGTCGGTTTCTGGATTTGCAAAAAATAATAATAACTTCGAATAGGCTAAAAACCACATATTTTTATCAGTTTTTTGCTTTTAAAAAATTACAAAAAGACGTAAGACAAAAGGCGTTATTTGTTTTGAACGCAGGTAACGTTCTTCGATAATAATCTAAAAACTACATTCTTCTGCCGGTTTCTGGATTTGCAAAAAATAGTAATAATTTGCGAATAGGCTAAAAACCACATATTTTTATCCGTCTTTTGCTTTTAAAAAATTACAGAAAGACGTAAGACAAAAGGACTTACTTGTTTTGAACGCAGCTAACGTTTTTCGATATAAATCTAAAAACCACATTCTTCTGCCAGTTTCTGGATTTGCAAAAAATAATAAAAATATACGAATGAGCTCAAAACTACATATTTTTATACGTTTATTGCTTTTACAAATTACAGAAAGACGTAAGACAAAATGCGATACTTGTTTTGAACGCAGCTAACGTTCTTTAATAATAATCTAAAAACTACATTCTTCTATCAGTTTCTGGATTTGCAAAAAATAATAATAATTTGCGAATAGGCTAAAAACCACAAATTTTTATCGGTTTTTTGCTTTTAAAAAATTACAGAAAGACGTAAGACAAAAGGCGATATTTGTTTTGAACGCAGCTAACGTTCTTTGATAATAATCTAAAAACTACATTCTTCTGTCAGGTTCTGGATTTGCAAAAAAAATAATAATTTGCGAATAGGCTAACACCCACTTATTTTTATCTCTTTTTTGCTTTTAAAAAATTACATGAAGACGTAAGACAAAAGGCGATAATTCGTTTGAATGCAGCTAATGTTCTTCGATAATAATCTAAAAACCACATTCTTCTGTCAGTTTCTGGATTTGCAAAAAATAATAATAATTTGCGAATAGGCTAAGAACCACAAATTTTTATCTTTTTTTTGCTTTTAAAAAATTACATGAAGACGTAAGACAAAAGGCGATACTTCGTTTCAATGCAGCTTACGTTTCTTGATATTAATCTAAAAACCACATTCTTTTGTCAGTGTCTGGATTTGCAAAAAAAAATAATAATTTGCGAATAGGCTAAAAACCACAAATTTTTATCCGTTTTTTGCTTTTAAAAAATTACAGAAAGACGTAAGACAAAAGGCGATATTTGTTTTGAACGCAGCTAACGTTCTTTGATAATAATCTAAAAACTACATTCTTCTGTCAGGTTCTGGATTTGCAAAAAAAATAATAATTTGCGAATAGGCTAACACCCACTTATTTTTATCTCTTTTTTGCTTTTAAAAAATTACATAAAGACGTAAGACAAAAAGCAATAATTCTTTTGAAGGCCTCTAACGTTCTTCGATAATAATCTAAAAACTACATTCTTCTGTCAGTTTCTGGATTTGCAAAAAAAAATAATAATTTGTGAATAGGCTAAAAACCACAAATTTTTATCCGTTTTTTGCTTTTAAAAAATTACAGGAATACGTAAGACAGAAGGCGTTACTTGTTTTTAACGCAGGTAACGTTCTTTGATAATAATCTAATAAATACATTCTTCTGTCGGTTTCTGGATTTGCAAAAAATAATAATAACTTCGAATAGGCTAAAAACCACATATTTTTATCAGTTTTTTGCTTTTTAAAAATTACAAAACGACGTAAGACAAAAGGCGTTATTTTTTTTTGAACGCAGGTAACGTTCTTCGATAATAATCTAAAAACTACATTCTTCTGCCGGTTTCTGGATTTGCAAAAAATAATAATAATTTGCGAATAGGCTAAAAACCACATATTTTTATCCGTCTTTTGCTTTTAAAAAATTACAGAAAGACGTAAGACAAAAGGACTTACTTGTTTTGAACGCAGCTAACGTTCTTCGATATAAATCTAAAAACCACATTCTTCTGCCAGTTTCTGGATTTGCAAAAAATAATAAAAATATACGAATAGGCTCAAAACTACATATTTTTATACGTTTATTGCTTTTACAAATTACAGAAAGACGTAAGACAAAAGGCGATACTTGTTTTGAACGCAGCTAACGTTCTTTGATAATAATCTAAAAACTACATTCTTCTATCAGTTTCTGGATTTGCAAAAAAAATAATAATTTGCGAATAGGCTAACACCCACTTATTTTTATCTCTTTTTTGCTTTTAAAAAATTACATAAAGACGTAAGACAAAAAGCAATAATTCTTTTGAAGGCCTCTAACGTTCTTCGATAATAATCTAAAAACTACATTCTTCTGTCAGTTTCTGGATTTGCAAAAAAAAATAATAATTTGTGAATAGGCTAAAAACCACAAATTTTTATCCGTTTTTTGCTTTTAAAAAATTACAGGAATACGTAAGACAGAAGGCGTTACTTGTTTTTAACGCAGGTAACGTTCTTTGATAATAATCTAATAAATACATTCTTCTGTCGGTTTCTGGATTTGCAAAAAATAATAATAACTTCGAATAGGCTAAAAACCACATATTTTTATCAGTTTTTTGCTTTTTAAAAATTACAAAACGACGTAAGACAAAAGGCGTTATTTTTTTTTGAACGCAGGTAACGTTCTTCGATAATAATCTAAAAACTACATTCTTCTGCCGGTTTCTGGATTTGCAAAAAATAATAATAATTTGCGAATAGGCTAAAAACCACATATTTTTATCCGTCTTTTGCTTTTAAAAAATTACAGAAAGACGTAAGACAAAAGGACTTACTTGTTTTGAACGCAGCTAACGTTCTTCGATATAAATCTAAAAACCACATTCTTCTGCCAGTTTCTGGATTTGCAAAAAATAATAAAAATATACGAATAGGCTCAAAACTACATATTTTTATACGTTTATTGCTTTTACAAATTACAGAAAGACGTAAGACAAAAGGCGATACTTGTTTTGAACGCAGCTAACGTTCTTTGATAATAATCTAAAAACTACATTCTTCTATCAGTTTCTGGATTTGCAAAAAATAATAATAATTTGTGAATAGGCTAAAAACCACAAATTTTTATCCGTTTTTTGCTTTTAAAAAATTACAGGAATACGTAAGACAAAAGGCGTTACTTGTTTTGAACGCAGGTAACGTTCTTCGATAATAATCTAAAAACTACATTCTTCTGCCGGTTTCTGGATTTGCAAAAAATAATAATAATTTGCAAATAGGCTAACAACCACATATTTTTATCTCTTTTTTGCTTTAAAAAAATTACATGAAGACGTAAGACAAAAGGCGATACTTCGTTTGAATGCAGCTAACGTTTCTTGATAATAATCTAAAATCCACATTCCTCTGTCAGTTTCTGGATTTGCAAAAAAAATAATAATTTGCGAATAGGCTAAAAACCACAAATTTTTATCCATTTTTTGCTTTTAAAAAATTACATAAAGACGTAAGACAAAAAGCAATAATTCTTTTAAACGCCACTAATGTCCTTCGATAATAATCTAAAAACTACATTCTTCTGTCAGTTTCTGGATTTGCAAAAAATAATAATAATTTGTGAATAGGCTAAAAACCACAAATTTTTATCCGTTTTTTGCTTTTAAAAAATTACATAAAGACGTAAGACAAAAAGCAATAATTCTTTTGAACGCCTCTAACGTTCTTCAATAATACTCTAAAAACCACATTCTTCTGTCAGTTTCTGGATTTGAAAAAAATAATAATAATTTGCGAATAGGCTAAAAACCACAAATTTTTATCCGTTTTTTGCTTTTAAAAAATTACATAAAGACGTAAGACAAAAAGCAATAATTCTTTTGAACGCCTCTAACGTTCTTCGATAATAATCTAAAAACTACATTCTTCAGTTAGTTTCTGGATTTGCAAAAAATAATAATAATTTGTGAATAGGCTAAAAACCACAAATTTTTATCCGTTTTCTGCTTTTAAAAAATTACAGGAATACGTAAGACAGAAGGCGTTACTTGTTTTTAACGCAGGTAACGTTCTTTGATAATAATCTAATAAATACATTCTTCTGTCGGTTTCTGGATTTGCAAAAAATAATAATAACTCCGAATAGGCTAAAAACCACATATTTTTATCAGTTTTTTGCTTTTAAAAAATTACAAAAAGACGTAAGACAAAAGGCGTTATTTGTTTTGAACGCAGGTAACGTTCTTCGATAATAATCTAAAAACTACATTCTTCTGCCGGTTTCTGGATTTGCAAAAAATAGTAATAATTTGCGAATAGGCTAAAAACCACATATTTTTATCCGTCTTTTGCTTTTAAAAAATTACAGAAAGACGTAAGACAAAAGGACTTACTTGTTTTGAACGCAGCTAACGTTCTTCGATATAAATCTAAAAACCACATTCTTCTGCCAGTTTCTGGATTTGCAAAAAGTAATAAAAATATACGAATGAGCTCAAAACTACATATTTTTATACGTTTATTGCTTTTACAAATTACAGAAAGACGTAAGACAAAAGGCGATACTTGTTTTGAACGCAGCTAACGTTCTTTAATAATAATCTAAAAACTACATTCTTCTATCAGTTTCTGGATTTGCAAAAAATAATAATAACTTGCGAATAAGCTGAAAACCACATATTTTTATCTTTTTTTTGCTTTTAAAAAATTACATGAAGACGTAAGACAAAAGGCGATACTTCGTTTCAATGCAGCTAACGTTTCTTGATATTAATCTAAAAACCACATTCTTTTGTCAGTGTCTGGATTTGCAAAAAAAATAATAATTTGCGAATAGGCTAAAAACCACAAATTTTTATCCGTTTTTTGCTTTTAAAAAATTACAGAAAGACGTAAGACAAAAGGCGATATTTGTTTTGAACGCAGCTAACGTTCTTTGATAATAATCTAAAAACTACATCCTTCTGTCAGTTTCTGGATTTGCAAAAAAAATAATAATTTGCGAATAGGCTAACAACCACATATTTTTATCTTTTTTTTGCTTTTAAAAAATTACATGAAGACGTAAGACAAAAGGCGATACTTCGTTTCAATGCAGCTAACGTTTCTTGATATTAATCTAAAAACCACATTCTTTTGTCAGTGTCTGGATTTGCAAAAAAAAATAATAATTTGCGAATAGGCTAAAAACCACAAATTTTTATCCGTTTTTTGCTTTTAAAAAATTACAGAAAGACGTAAGACAAAAGGCGATATTTGTTTTGAACGCAGCTAACGTTCTTTGATAATAATCTAAAAACTACATTCTTCTGTCAGGTTCTGGATTTGCAAAAAAAATAATAATTTGCGAATAGGCTAACACCCACTTATTTTTATCTCTTTTTTGCTTTTAAAAAATTACATGAAGACGTAAGACAAAAGGCGATAATTCGTTTGAATGCAGCTAATGTTCTTCGATAATAATCTAAAAACCACATTCTTCTGTCAGTTTCTGGATTTGCAAAAAATAATAATAATTTGCGAATAGGCTAAGAACCACAAATTTTTATCTTTTTTTTGCTTTTAAAAAATTACATGAAGACGTAAGACAAAAGGCGATACTTCGTTTCAATGCAGCTAACGTTTCTTGATATTAATGTAAAAACCACATTCTTTTGTCAGTGTCTGGATTTGCAAAAAAAAATAATAATTTGCGAATAGGCTAAAAACCACAAATTTTTATCCGTTTTTTGCTTTTAAAAAATTACAGAAAGACGTAAGACAAAAGGCGATATTTGTTTTGAACGCAGCTAACGTTCTTTGATAATAATCTAAAAACTACATTCTTCTGTCAGGTTCTGGATTTGCAAAAAAAATAATAATTTGCGAATAGGCTAACAACCACATATTTTTATATTTTTTTTGCTTTTAAAAAATTACATGAAGACGTAAGACAAAAGGCGATACTTCGTTTCAATGCAGCTAACGTTTCTTGATATTAATCTAAAAACCACATTCTTTTGTCAGTGTCTGGATTTGCAAAAAAAAATAATAATTTGCGAATAGGCTAAAAACCACAAATTTTTATCCGTTTTTTGCTTTTAAAAAATTACAGAAAGACGTAAGACAAAAGGCGATATTTGTTTTGAACGCAGCTAACGTTCTTTGATAATAATCTAAAAACTACATTCTTCTGTCAGGTTCTGGATTTGCAAAAAAAATAATAATTTGCGAATAGGCTAACACCCACTTATTTTTATCTCTTTTTTGCTTTTAAAAAATTACATAAAGACGTAAGACAAAAAGCAATAATTCTTTTAAAGGCCTCTAACGTTCTTCGATAATAATCTAAAAACTTCATTCTTCTGTCAGTTTCTAGATTTGCAAAAAATAATAATAATTTGTGAATAGCCTAAAAACCACAAATTTTTATCCGTTTTTTGCTTTTAAAAAATTACAGGAATACGTAAGACAGAAGGCGTTACTTGTTTTTAACGCAGGTAACGTTCTTTGATAATAATCTAATAAATACATTCTTCTGTCGGTTTCTGGATTTGCAAAAAATAATAATAACTTCGAATAGGCTAAAAACCACATATTTTTATCAGTTTTTTGCTTTTGAAAAATTACAAAAAGACGTAAGACAAAAGGCGTTACTTGTTTTGAACGCAGGTAACGTTCTTCGATAATAATCTAAAAACCACATTCTTCTGCCAGTTTCTGGATTTGCAAAAAATAATAAAAATATACGAATAAGCTCAAAACTACATATTTTTATACGTTTATTGCTTTTACAAATTACAGAAAGACGTAAGACAAAAGGCGATACTTGTTTTGAACGCAGCTAACGTTCTTTGATAATAATCTAAAAACTACATTCTTCTGTCAGTTTCTGGATTTGCAAAAAATTAATAATAATTTGTGAATAGGCTAAAAACCACAAATTTTTATCCGTTTTTTGCTTTTAAAAAATTACAGGAATACGTAAGACAGAAGGCGTTACTTTTTTTTAACGCAGGTAACGTTCTTTCATAATAATCTAATAAATACATTCTTCTGTCGGTTTCTGGATTTGCAAAAAATAATAATAACTTCGAATAGGCTAAAAACCACATATTTTTATTAGTTTTTTGCTTTTAAAAAATTACAAAAAGACGTAAGACAAAAGGCGTTACTTGTTTTGAACACAGCTAACGTTCTTTGATAATAATCTGATAAATACATTCTTCTGACGGTTTCTGAATTTGCAAAAAATAATAATAACTTCGAATAGGCTAAAAACCACATATTTTTATCAGTTTTTTGCTTTTAAAAAATTACAGAAAGACGTAAGACAAAAGGCGTTACTTGTTTTTAACGCAGGTAACGTTCTTTCATAATAATCTGATAAACACATTCTTCTGTCGGTTTCTGGATTTGCAAAAAATAATGATAACTTCGAATAGGCTAAAAACCACATATTTTTATCCGTTTTTTGCTTTTAAAAAATTACAGAAAGACGTAAGACAAAAGGCGTTACTTGTTGTTAACGCAGGTAACGTTCTTTGATAATAATCTAATAAATACATTCTTCTGTCGGTTTCTGGATTTGCAAAAAATAATAATAACTTCGAATAGGCTAAAAACCACATATTTTTATCAGTTTTTTGCTTTTAAAAAATTACAAAAAGACGTAAGACAAAAGGCGTTACTTGTTTTGAACGCAGGTAACGTTCTTCGATAATAATCTAAAAACTACATTCTTCTGCCGGTTTCTGGATTTGCAAAAAATAATAATAATTTGCGAATAGGCTAAAAACCACATATTTTTATCCGTCTTTTTCTTTTAAAAAAATTCAGATAGACGTAAGACAAACGGCAATACTTGTTTTTAACGCAGCTAATGTTCTTCGATAATACTCTAAAAACCACATTCTTCTGTCAGTTTCTGGATTTGAAAAAAATAATAATAATTTGCGAATAGGCTAAAAACCACAAATTTTTATCCGTTTTTTGCTTTTAAAAAATTACATAAAGACGTAAGACAAAAAGCAATAATTCTTTTGAACGCCTCTAACGTTCTTCGATAATAATCTAAAAACTACATTCTTCTGTCAGTTTCTGGATTTGCAAAAAATTATAATAAATTGTGAATAAAAAACCACAAATTTTTATCCGTTTTTTGCTTTTAAAAAATTACAGGAATACGTAAGACAGAAGGCGTTACTTGTTTCGAACACAGCTAACGTTCTTTGATAATAATCTGATAAATACATTCTTCTGTCGGTTTCTGGATTTGCAAAAAATAATGATAACTTCGAATAGGCTAAAAACCACATATTTTTATCCGTTTTTTGCTTTTAAAAAATTACAGAAAGACGTAAGACAAAAGGCGTTACTTGTTGTTAACGCAGGTAACGTTCTTTGATAATAATCTAATAAATACATTCTTCTGTCGGTTTCTGGATTTGCAAAAAATAATAATAACTTCGAATAGGCTAAAAACCACATATTTTTATCAGTTTTTTGCTTTTAAAAAATTACAAAAAGACGTAAGACAAAAGGCGTTACTTGTTTTGAACGCAGGTAACGTTCTTCGATAATAATCTAAAAACTACATTCTTCTGCCGGTTTCTGGATTTGCAAAAAATAATAATAATTTGCGAATAGGCTAAAAACCACATATTTTTATCCGTCTTTTTCTTTTAAAAAAATTCAGATAGACGTAAGACAAACGGCAATACTTGTTTTTAACGCAGCTAATGTTCTTCGATAATACTCTAAAAACCACATTCTTCTGTCAGTTTCTGGATTTGAAAAAAATAATAATAATTTGCGAATAGGCTAAAAACCACAAATTTTTATCCGTTTTTTGCTTTTAAAAAATTACATAAAGACGTAAGACAAAAAGCAATAATTCTTTTGAACGCCTCTAACGTTCTTCGATAATAATCTAAAAACTACATTCTTCTGTCAGTTTCTGGATTTGCAAAAAATCATAATAATTTGTGAATAAAAAACCACAAATTTTTATCCGTTTTTTGCTTTTAAAAAATTACAGGAATACGTAAGACAGAAGGCGTTACTTGTTTCGAACACAGCTAACGTTCTTTGATAATAATCTGATAAATACATTCTTCTGACCGTTTCTGGATTTGCAAAAAATAATAATAACTTCGAATAGGCTAAAAACCACATATTTTTATTAGTTTTTTGCTTTTAAAAAATTACAAAAAGACGTAAGACAAAAGGCGTTACTTGTTTTGAACACAGCTAACGTTCTTTGATAATAATCTGATAAATACATTCTTCTGACCGTTTCTGGATTTGCAAAAAATAATAATAACTTCGAATAGGCTAAAAACCACATATTTTTATCCGTTTTTTGCTTTTAAAAAATTACAGAAAGACGTAAGACAAAAGGCGTTACTTGTTTTTAACGCAGGTAACGTTCTTTCATAATAATCTGATAAACACATTCTTCTGTCGGTTTCTGGATTTGCAAAAAATAATAGTAATTTGGAATAGGCTAAAAACCACATATTTTTATCCATTTTTTGCTTTTAAAAAATTACAGAAAGACGTAAGACAAAAGGCGTTACTTGTTTTGAACACAGCTAACGTTCTTTGATAATAATCTGAAAAATACATTCTTCTGTCGGTTTCTGGATTTGCAAAAAATAATGATAACTTCGAATAGGCTAAAAACCACATATTTTAATCCGTTTTTTGCTTTTAAAAAATTACAGAAAGACGTAAGACAAAATTCGTTACTTGTTTTTAACGCAGGTAACGTTCTTCGATAATAATCTAAAAACTACATTCTTCTGCCGGTTTCTGGATTTGCAAAAAATAATAATAATTTGCGAATAGGCTAAAAACCACATATTTTTATCCGTCTTTTTCTTTTAAAAAAATTCAGATAGACGTAAGACAAAAGGCAATACTTGTTTTTAACGCAGCTAATGTTCTTCGATAATACTCTAAAAACCACATTCTTCTGTCAGTTTCTGGATTTGAAAAAAATAATAATAATTTGCGAATAGGCTAAAAACCACAAATTTTTATCCGTTTTTTGCTTTTAAAAAATTACATAAAGACGTAAGACAAAAGGCGATACTTCCTTTGAATGCAGCTAACGTTTCTTGATAATAATCTAAAATCCATATTCTTCTGTCAGTTTCTGGATTTGCAAAAAAAATAATAATTTGCGAATAGGCTAAAAACCACAAATTTTTATCCGTTTTTTGCTTTTAAAAAATTACAGAAAGACGTAAGACAAAAGGCGTTACTTGTTTTTAACGCAAGTAACGTTCTTTGATAATAATCTAATAAATACATTTTTCTGTGGGTTTCTGGATTTGCAAAAAATAATAATAACTTCGAATAGGCTAAAAACCACATATTTTTATCAGTTTTTTGCTTTTAAAAAATTACAAAAAGACGTAAGACAAAAGGCGTTACTTGTTTTGAACGCAGGTAACGTTCTTCGATAATAATCTAAAAACTACATTCTTCTGCCGGTTTCTGGATTTGCAAAAAATAATAATAATTTGCGAATAGGCTAAAAACCACATATTTTTATCCGTCTTTTTCTTTTAAAAAAATTCAGATAGACGTAAGACAAAAGGCAATACTTGTTTTTAACGCAGCTAATGTTCTTCGATAATACTCTAAAAACCACATTCTTCTGTCAGTTTCTGGATTTGAAAAAAATAATAATAATTTGCAAATAGGCTAACAAACTCATATTTTTATCTCTTTTTTGCTTTAAAAAAATTACATGAAGACGTAAGACAAAAGGCGATACTTCCTTTGAATGCAGCTAACGTTTCTTGATAATAATCTAAAATCCATATTCTTCTGTCAGTTTCTGGATTTGCAAAAAAAATAATAATTTGCGAATAGGCTAAAAACCACAAATTTTTATCCGTTTTTTGCTTTTAAAAAATTACAGAAAGACGTAAGACAAAAGGCGTTACTTGTTTTTAACGCAAGTAACGTTCTTTGATAATAATCTAATAAATACATTCTTCTGTCGGTTTCTGGATTTGCAAAAAATAATAATAACTTCGAATAGGCTAAAAACCACATATTTTTATCAGTTTTTTGCTTTTAAAAAATTACAAAAAGACGTAAGACAAAAGGCGTTACTTGTTTTGAACGCAGGTAACGTTCTTCGATAATAATCTAAAAACTACATTCTTCTGCCGGTTTCTGGATTTGCAAAAAAAAATAATAATTTGCAAATAGGCTAACAAACACATATTTTTATCTCTTTTTTGCTTTAAAAAAATTACATGAATACGTAAGACAAAAGGCGATACTTGTTTTTAACGCAGGTAACGTTCTTTGATAATAATCTAATAAATACATTCTTCTGTCGGTTTCTGGATTTGCAAAAAATAATAATAACTTCGAATAGGCTAAAAACCACATATTTTTATCAGTTTTTTGCTTTTAAAAAATTACAAAAAGACGTAAGACAAAAGGCAATACTTGTTTTTAACGCAGCTAATGTTCTCCGATAATACTCTAAAAACCACATTCTTCTGTCAGTTTCTGGATTTGAAAAAAATAATAATAATTTGCGAATAGGCTAAAAACCACATATTTTTATCCGTCTTTTTCTTTTAAAAAAATTCAGATAGACGTAAGACAAAAGGCAATACTTGTTTTTAACGCAGCTAATGTTCTTCGATAATACTCTAAAAACCACATTCTTCTGTCAGTTTCTGGATTTGCAAAAAATAATAATAATTTGGGAATAGGCTAAAAACCACATATTTTTATCAGTTTATTGCTTTTAAAAAATTACAGAAAGGCGTAAGACAAAAGGCGATACTTCGTTTGAACGCAGATAATGTTTCTTGATATAATGTAAAAGCCACATTCTTCTGTCAGTTTCTGGATTTGCAAAAAATAATAATAATTTGCGAATAGGCTAAAAACCACATATTTTTATCCGTTTTTTGCTTTTAAAAAATTATAGAAAGACGTAAGACAAAGGGAGATATTTCGTTTGGACGAAGCTAACGTTTCTTGACAATAATCTAAAAACCACATTCTTCTGTCAGTTTCTGGATTTGCAAAAAATAATAATAACTTCGAATAGGCTAAAAACCACATATTTTTATCAGTTTTTTGCTTTTTAAAAATTACAAAACGACGTAAGACAAAAGGCGTTATTTTTTTTGAACGCAGGTAACGTTCTTCGATAATAATCTAAAAACTACATTCTTCTGCCGGTTTCTGGATTTGCAAAAAATAATAATAATTTGCGAATAGGCTAAAAACCACATATTTTTATCCGTCTTTTGCTTTTAAAAAATTACAGAAAGACGTAAGACAAAAGGACTTACTTGTTTTGAACGCAGCTAACGTTCTTCGATATAAATCTAAAAACCACATTCTTCTGCCAGTTTCTGGATTTGCAAAAAATAATAAAAATATACGAATAAGCTCAAAACTACATATTTTTATACGTTTATTGCTTTTACAAATTACAGAAAGACGTAAGACAAAAGGCGATACTTGTTTTGAACGCAGCTAACGTTCTTTGATAATAATCTAAAAACTACATTCTTCTATCAGTTTCTGGATTTGCAAAAAATAATAATAATTTGTGAATAGGCTAAAAACCACAAATTTTTATCCGTTTTTTGCTTTTAAAAAATTACAGGAATACGTAAGACAAAAGGCGTTACTTGTTTTGAACGCAGGTAACGTTCTTCGATAATAATCTAAAAACTACATTCTTCTGCCGGTTTCTGGATTTGCAAAAAATAATAATAATTTGCAAATAGGCTAACAACCACATATTTTTATCTCTTTTTTGCTTTAAAAAAATTACATGAAGACGTAAGACAAAAGGCGATACTTCGTTTGAATGCAGCTAACGTTTCTTGATAATAATCTAAAATCCACATTCCTCTGTCAGTTTCTGGATTTGCAAAAAAAATAATAATTTGCGAATAGGCTAAAAACCACAAATTTTTATCCGTTTTTTGCTTTTAAAAAATTACATAAAGACGTAAGACAAAAAGCAATAATTCTTTTGAACGCCACTAATGTCCTTCGATAATAATCTAAAAACTACATTCTTCTGTCAGTTTCTGGATTTGCAAAAAATAATAATAATTTGTGAATAGGCTAAAAACCACAAATTTTTATCCGTTTTTTGCTTTTAAAAAATTACATAAAGACGTAAGACAAAAAGCAATAATTCTTTTGAACGCCTCTAACGTTCTTCGATAATACTCTAAAAACCAAATTCTTCTGTCAGTTTCTGGATTTGAAAAAAATAATAATAATTTGCGAATAGGCTAAAAACCACAAATTTTTATCCGTTTTTTGCTTTTAAAAAATTACATAAAGACGTAAGACAAAAAGCAATAATTCTTTTGAACGCCTCTAACGTTCTTCGATAATAATCTAAAAACTACATTCTTCAGTTAGTTTCTGGATTTGCAAAAAATAATAATAATTTGTGAATAGGCTAAAAACCACAAATTTTTATCCGTTTTCTGCTTTTAAAAAATTACAGGAATACGTAAGACAGAAGGCGTTACTTGTTTTTAACGCAGGTAACGTTCTTTGATAATAATCTAATAAATACATTCTTCTGTCGGTTTCTGGATTTGCAAAAAATAATAATAACTTCGAATAGGCTAAAAACCACATATTTTTATCAGTTTTTTGCTTTTAAAAAATTACAAAAAGACGTAAGACAAAAGGCGTTATTTGTTTTGAACGCAGGTAACGTTCTTCGATAATAATCTAAAAACTACATTCTTCTGCCGGTTTCTGGATTTGCAAAAAATAGTAATAATTTGCGAATAGGCTAAAAACCACATATTTTTATCCGTCTTTTGCTTTTAAAAAATTACAGAAAGACGTAAGACAAAAGGACTTACTTGTTTTGAACGCAGCTAACGTTCTTCGATATAAATCTAAAAACCACATTCTTCTGCCAGTTTCTGGATTTGCAAAAAATAATAAAAATATACGAATGAGCTCAAAACTACATATTTTTATACGTTTATTGCTTTTACAAATTACAGAAAGACGTAAGACAAAAGGCAATACTTGTTTTGAACGCAGCTAACGTTCTTTAATAATAATCTAAAAACTACATTCTTCTATCAGTTTCTGGATTTGCAAAAAATAATAATAACTTGCGAATAAGCTGAAAACCACATATTTTTATCTTTTTTTTGCTTTTAAAAAATTACATGAAGACGTAAGACAAAAGGCGATACTTCGTTTCAATGCAGCTAACGTTTCTTGATATTAATCTAAAAACCACATTCTTTTGTCAGTGTCTGGATTTGCAAAAAAAATAATAATTTGCGAATAGGCTAAAAACCACAAATTTTTATCCGTTTTTTGCTTTTAAAAAATTACAGAAAGACGTAAGACAAAAGGCGATATTTGTTTTGAACGCAGCTAACGTTCTTTGATAATAATCTAAAAACTACATTCTTCTGTCAGTTTCTGGATTTGCAAAAAAAATAATAATTTGCGAATAGGCTAACAACCACATATTTTTATCTTTTTTTTGCTTTTAAAAAATTACATGAACAAATTTTTATCCGTTTTTTGCTTTTAAAAAATTACAGAAAGACGTAAGACAAAAGGCGATATTTGTTTTGAACGCAGCTAACGTTCTTTGATAATACTCTAAAAACTACATTCTTCTGTCAGGTTCTGGATTTGCAAAAAAAATAATAATTTGCGAATAGGCTAACACCCACTTATTTTTATCTCTTTTTTGCTTTTAAAAAATTACATGAAGACGTAAGACAAAAGGCGATAATTCGTTTGAATGCAGCTAATGTTCTTCGATAATAATCTAAAAACCACATTCTTCTGTCAGTTTCTGGATTTGCAAAAAATAATAATAATTTGCGAATAGGCTAAGGACCACAAATTTTTATCTTTTTTTTGCTTTTAAAAAATTACATGAAGACGTAAGACAAAAGGCGATACTTCGTTTCAATGCAGCTAACGTTTCTTGATATTAATCTAAAAACCACATTCTTTTGTCAGTGTCTGGATTTGCAAAAAAAAATAATAATTTGCGAATAGGCTAAAAACCACAAATTTTTATCCGTTTTTTGCTTTTAAAAAATTACAGAAAGACGTAAGACAAAAGGCGATATTTGTTTTGAACGCAGCTAACGTTCTTTGATAATAATCTAAAAACTACATTCTTCTGTCAGGTTCTGGATTTGCAAAAAAAATAATAATTTGCGAATAGGCTAACAAACACATATTTTTATCTTTTTTTTGCTTTTAAAAAATTACATGAAGACGTAAGACAAAAGGCGATACTTCGTTTAAATGCAGCTAACGTTTCTTGATATTAATCTAAAAACCACATTCTTTTGTCAGTGTCTGGATTTGCAAAAAAAAATAATAATTTGCGAATAGGCTAAAAACCACAAATTTTTATCCGTTTTTTGCTTTTAAAAAATTACAGAAAGACGTAAGACAAAAGGCGATATTTGTTTTGAACGCAGCTAACGTTCTTTGATAATAATCTAAAAACTACATTCTTCTGTCAGGTTCTGGATTTGCAAAAAAAATAATAATTTGCGAATAGGCTAACACCCACTTATTTTTATCACTTTTTTGCTTTTAAAAAATTACATAAAGACGTAAGACAAAAGGCGTTACTTGTTTTGAACGCGGGTAACGTTCTTTGATAATAATCTGATAAATACATTCTTCTGACGGTTTCTGAATTTGCAAAAAATAATAATAACTTCGAATAGGCTAAAAACCACATATTTTTATCCGTTTTTTGCTTTTAAAAAATTACAGAAAGACGTAAGACAAAAGGCGTTACTTGTTTTTAACGCAGGTAACGTTCTTTCATAATAATCTGATAAACACATTCTTCTGTCGGTTTCTGGATTTGCAAAAAATAATGATAACTTCGAATAGGCTAAAAACCACATATTTTTATCCGTTTTTTGCTTTTAAAAAATTACAGAAAGACGTAAGACAAAAGGCGTTACTTGTTTTTAACGCAGGTAACGTTCTTTGATAATAATCTAATAAATACATTCTTCTGTCGGTTTCTGGATTTGCAAAAAATAATAATAACTTCGAATAGGCTAAAAACCACATATTTTTATCAGTTTTTTGCTTTTAAAAAATTACAAAAAGACGTAAGACAAAAGGCGTTACTTGTTTTGAACGCAGGTAACGTTCTTCGATAATAATCTAAAAACTACATTCTTCTGCCGGTTTCTGGATTTGCAAAAAATAATAATAATTTGCGAATAGGCTAAAAACCACATATTTTTATCCGTCTTTTTCTTTTAAAAAAATTCAGATAGACGTAAGACAAAAGGCAATGCTTGTTTTTAACGCAGCTAATGTTCTTCGATAATACTCTAAAAACCACATTCTTCTGTCAGTTTCTGGATTTGAAAAAAATAATAATAATTTGCGAATAGGCTAAAAACCACAAATTTTTATCCGTTTTTTGCTTTTAAAAAATTACATAAAGACGTAAGACAAAAAGCAATAATTCTTTTGAACGCCTCTAACGTTCTTCGATAATAATCTAAAAACTACATTCTTCTGTCAGTTTCTGGATTTGCAAAAAATAATAATAATTTGTGAATAAAAAAACCACAAATTTTTATCCGTTTTTTGCTTTTAAAAAATTACAGGAATACGTAAGACAGAAGGCGTTACTTGTTTCGAACACAGCTAACGTTCTTTGATAATAATCTGATAAATACATTCTTCTGTCGGTTTCTGTATTTGCAAAAAATAATAATAATTTCGAATAAGCTAAAAACCACATATTTTTATCAGTTTTTTGCTTTTAAAAAATTACAGAAAGACGTAAGACAAAAGGCGTTACTTGTTTTGAAAGCAGGTAACGTTCTTCGATAATAATCTAAAAACTACATTCTTCTGCCGGTTTCTGGATTTGCAAAAAATAATAATAATTTGCAAATAGGCTAACAAACTCATATTTTTATCTCTTTTTTGCTTTAAAAAAATTACATGAAGACGTAAGACAAAAGGCGATACTTCCTTTGAATGCAGCTAACGTTTCTTGATAATAATCTAAAATCCATATTCTTCTGTCAGTTTCTGGATTTGCAAAAAATTAATAATAATTTGTGAATAGGCTAAAAACCACAAATTTTTATCCGTTTTTTGCTTTTAAAAAATTACAGGAATACGTAAGACAGAAGGCGTTACTTGTTTTTAACGCAGGTAACGTTCTTTCATAATAATCTAATAAATACATTCTTCTGTCGGTTTCTGGATTTGCAAAAAATAATAATAACTTCGAATAGGTTAAAAACCACATATTTTTATTAGTTTTTTGCTTTTAAAAAATTACAAAAAGACGTAAGACAAAAGGCGTTACTTGTTTTGAACACAGCTAACGTTCTTTGATAATAATCTGATAAATACATTCTTCTGACGGTTTCTGGATTTGCAAAAAATAATAATAACTTCGAATAGGCTAAAAACCACATATTTTTATCCGTTTTTTGCTTTTAAAAAATTACAAAAAGACGTAAGACAAAAGGCGTTACTTGTTTTGAACACAGCTAACGTTCTTTGATAATAATCTGATAAACACATTCTTCTGTCGGTTTCTGGATTTGCAAAAAATATTAGTAATTTGGAATAGGCTAAAAACCACATATTTTTATCCATTTTTTGCTTTTAAAAAATTACAGAAAGACGTAAGACAAAAGGCGTTACTTGTTTTGAACACAGCTAACGTTCTTTGATAATAATCTGAAAAATACATTCTTCTGTCGGTTTCTGGATTTGCAAAAAATAATGATAACTTCGAATAGGCTAAAAACCACATATTTTTATCCGTTTTTTGCTTTTAAAAAATTACAGAAAGACGTAAGACAAAAGGCGTTACTTGTTTTTAACGCAGGTAACGTTCTTTGATAATAATCTAATAAATACATTCTTCTGTCGGTTTCTGGATTTGCAAAAAATAATAATAACTTCGAATAGGCTAGAAACCACATATTTTTATCAGTTTTTTGCTTTTAAAAAATTACAAAAAGACGTAAGACAAAAGGCGTTACTTGTTTTGAACGCAGGTAACGTTCTTCGATAATAATCTAAAAACTACATTCTTCTGCCGGTTTCTGGATTTGCAAAAAATAATAATAATTTGCGAATAGGCTAAAAACCACATATTTTTATCCGTCTTTTTCTTTTAAAAAAATTCAGATAGACGTAAGACAAAAGGCAATACTTGTTTTTAACGCAGCTAATGTTCTTCGATAATACTCTAAAAACCACATTCTTCTGTCAGTTTCTGGATTTGAAAAAAATAATAATAATTTGCGAATAGGCTAAAAACCACAAATTTTTATCCGTTTTTTGCTTTTAAAAAATTACATAAAGACGTAAGACAAAAGGCGATACTTCCTTTGAATGCAGCTAACGTTTCTTGATAATAATCTAAAATCCATATTCTTCTGTCAGTTTCTGGATTTGCAAAAAAAATAATAATTTGCGAATAGGCTAAAAACCACAAATTTTTATCCGTTTTTTGCTTTTAAAAAATTACAGAAAGACGTAAGACAAAAGGCGTTACTTGTTTTTAACGCAAGTAACGTTCTTTGATAATAATCTAATAAATATATTCTTCTGTCGGTTTCTGGATTTGCAAAAAATAATAATAACTTCGAATAGGCTAAAAACCACATATTTTTATCAGTTTTTTGCTTTTAAAAAGTTACAAAAAGACGTAAGACAAAAGGCGTTACTTGTTTTGAACGCAGGTAACGTTCTTCGATAATAATCTAAAAACTACATTCTTCTGCCGGTTTCTGGATTTGCAAAAAATAATAATAATTTGCAAATAGGCTAACAAACACATATTTTTATCTCTTTTTTGCTTTAAAAAAATTACATGAATACGTAAGACAAAAGGCGATACTTGTTTTTAACGCAGGTAACGTTCTTTGATAATAATCTAATAAATACATTCTTCTGTCGGTTTCTGGATTTGCAAAAAATAATAATAACTTCGAATAGGCTAAAAACCACATATTTTTATCAGTTTTTTGCTTTTAAAAAATTACAAAAAGACGTAAGACAAAAGGCGTTACTTGTTTTGAACGCAGGTAACGTTCTTCGATAATAATCTAAAAACTACATTCTTCTGCCGGTTTCTGGATTTGCAAAAAATAATAATAATTTGCAAATAGGCTACCAAACACATATTTTTATCTCTTTTTTGCTTTAAAAAAATTACATGAAGACGTAAGACAAAAGGCGATACTTGTTTTTAACGCAGGTAACGTTCTTCGATAATACTCTAAAAACCACATTCTTCTGTCAGTTTCTGGATTTGAAAAAAATAATAATAATTTGCGAATAGGCTAAAAACCACAAATTTTTATCCGTTTTTTGCTTTTAAAAAATTACATAAAGACGTAAGACAAAAAGCAATAATTCTTTTGAACGCCTCTAACGTTTTTCGATAATAATCTAAAAACTACATTCTTCTGTCAGTTTCTGGATTTGCAAAAAATAATAATAATTTGTGAATAGGCTAAAAACCACAAATTTTTATCCGTTTTTTGCTTTTAAAAAATTACAGGAAAACGTAAGACAGAAGGCGTTACTTGTTTTGAACACAGCTAACGTTCTTTGATAATAATCTGATAAATACATTCTTCTGTCGGTTTCTGGATTTGCAAAAAATAATAATAATTTCGAATAGGCTAAAAACCACATATTTTTATCCGTTTTTTGTTTTTAAAAAATTACAGAAAGACGTAAGACAAAAGGCGTTACTTGTTTTGAACGCAGGTAACGTTCTTTGATAATAATCTAATAAATATATTCTTCTGTCGGTTTCTGGATTTGCAAAAAATAATAATAATTTCGAATAAGCTAAAAACCACATATTTTTATCAGTTTTTTGCTTTTAAAAAATTACAGAAAGACGTAAGACAAAAGGCGTTACTTGTTTTGAAAGCAGGTAAAGTTCTTCGATAATAATCTAAAAACTACATTCTTCTGCCGGTTTCTGGATTTGCAAAAAATAATAATAGTTTGCAAATAGGCTAACAAACACATATTTTTATCTCTTTTTTGCTTTAAAAAAATTACATGAAGACGTAAGACAAAAGGCGATACTTCCTTTGAATGCAGCTAACGTTTTTTGATAATAATCTAAAATCCACATTCTTCTGTCAGTTTCTGGATTTGCAAAAAAAATAATAGTTTGCGAATAGGCTAAAAACCACAAATTTTTATCCGTTTTTTGCTTTTAAAAAATTACAGAAAGACGTAAGACAAAAGGCAATTCTTGTTTTGAACGCAGCTAACGTTTCTTGATAATAATCTAAAAACCACATTCTTCTGTCAGTTTCTGGATTCGCAAATAATAATAATAATTTGGGAATAGGCTAAAAATCACATATTTTTATCAGTTTATTGCTTTTAAAAAATTACAGAAAGGCGTAAGACAAAAGGCGATAAACGGATAGTTTATTGCTATTAAAAAATTACAAAAAGGCGTTACTTGTTTTGAACGCAGGTAACGTTTTTCGATAATAATCTAAAAACTACAATTTTCTGCCGGTTTCTGGATTTGCCAAAAATAATATTAATTTGCGAATAGGCTAAAAACCACATATTTTTATCCATCTTTTGCTTTTAAAAAATTACAGAAAGACGTAAGACAAAAGGACTTACTTGTTTTGAACGCAGCTAACGTTCTTCGATATAAATCTAAAAACTACAATTTTCTGCCGGTTTCTGGATTTGCCAAAAATAATATTAATTTGCGAATAGGCTAAAAACCACATATTTTTATCCATCTTTTGCTTTTAAAAAATTACAGAAAGACGTAAGACAAAAGGACTTACTTGTTTTGAACGCAGCTAACGTTCTTCGATATAAATCTAAAAACCACATTCTTCTGTCAGTTTCTGGATTTGCAAAAAATAATAATAATTTGCGAATAGGCTAAGAACCACAAATTTTTATCTTTTTTTTGCTTTTAAAAAATTACATGAAGACGTAAGACAAAAGGCGATACTTCATTTCAATGCAGCTAACGTTTCTTGATATTAATCTAAAAACCACATTCTTTTGTCAGTGTCTGGATTTGCAAAAAAAAATAATAATTTGCGAATAGGCTAAAAACCACAAATTTTTATCCGTTTTTTGCTTTTAAAAAATTACAGAAAGACGTAAGACAAAAGGCGATATTTGTTTTGAACGCAGCTAACGTTCTTTGATAATAATCTAAAAACTACATTCTTCTGTCAGGTTCTGGATTTGCAAAAAAATAATAATTTGCGAATAGGCTAACAACCACATATTTTTATCTTTTTTTTGCTTTTAAAAAATTACATGAAGACGTAAGACAAAAGGCGATACTTCGTTTCAATGCAGCTAACGTTTCTTGATATTAATCTAAAAACCACATTCTTTTGTCAGTGTCTGGATTTGCAAAAAAAAATAATAATTTGCGAATAGGCTAAAAACCACAAATTTTTATCCGTTTTTTGCTTTTAAAAAATTACAGAAAGACGTAAGACAAAAGGCGATATTTGTTTTGAACGCAGCTAACGTTCTTTGATAATAATCTAAAAACTACATTCTTCTGTCAGGTTCTGGATTTGCAAAAAAAATAATAATTTGCGAATAGGCTAACACCCACTTATTTTTATCACTTTTTTGCTTTTAAAAAATTACATAAAGACGTAAGACAAAAAGCAATAATTCTTTTGAAGGCCTCTAACGTTCTTCGATAATAATCTAAAAACTTCATTCTTCTGTCAGTTTCTAGATTTGCAAAAAATAATAATAATTTGTGAATAGCCTAAAAACCACAAATTTTTATCCGTTTTTTGCTTTTAAAAAATTACAGGAATACGTAAGACAGAAGGCGTTACTTGTTTTTAACGCAGGTAACGTTCTTTGATAATAATCTAATAAATACATTCTTCTGTCGGTTTCTGGATTTGCAAAAAATAATAATAACTTCGAATAGGCTAAAAACCACATATTTTTATCAGTTTTTTGCTTTTGAAAAATTACAAAAAGACGTAAGACAAAAGGCGTTACTTGTTTTGAACGCAGGTAACGTTCTTCGATAATAATCTAAAAACTACATTCTTCTGCCAGTTTCTGGATTTGCAAAAAATAATAAAAATATACGAATAAGCTCAAAACTACATATTTTTATACGTTTATTGCTTTTACAAATTACAGAAAGACGTAAGACAAAAGGCGATACTTGTTTTGAACGCAGCTAACGTTCTTTGATAATAATCTGAAAACTACATTCTTCTGTCAGTTTCTGGATTTGCAAAAAATTAATAATAATTTGTGAATAGGCTAAAAACCACAAATTTTTATCCGTTTTTTGCTTTTAAAAAATTACAGGAATACGTAAGACAGAAGGCGTTACTTGTTTTTAACGCAGGTAACGTTCTTTCATAATAATCTAATAAATACATTCTTCTGTCTGTTTCTGGTTTTGCAAAAAATAATAATAACTTCGAATAGGCTAAAAACCACATATTTTTATTAGTTTTTTGCTTTTAAAAAATTACAAAAAGACGTAAGACAAAAGGCGTTACTTGTTTTGAACACAGCTAACGTTCTTTGATAATAATCTGATAAATACATTCTTCTGACGGTTTCTGAATTTGCAAAAAATAATAATAACTTCGAATAGGCTAAAAACCACATATTTTTATCGGTTTTTTGCTTTTAAAAAATTACAGAAAGACGTAAGACAAAAGGCGTTACTTGTTTTTAACGCAGGTAACGTTCTTTCATAATAATCTGATAAACACATTCTTCTGTCGGTTTCTGGATTTGCAAAAAATAATGATAACTTCGAATAGGCTAAAAACCACATATTTTTATCCGTTTTTTGCTTTTAAAAAATTACAGAAAGACGTAAGACAAAAGGCGTTACTTGTTTTTAACGCAGGTAACGTTCTTTGATAATAATCTAATAAATACATTCTTCTGTCGGTTTCTGGATTTGCAAAAAATAATAATAACTTCGAATAGGCTAAAAACCACATATTTTTATCCGTCTTTTTCTTTTAAAAAAATTCAGATAGACGTAAGACAAAAGGCAATACTTGTTTTTAACGCAGCTAATGTTCTTCGATAATACTCTAAAAACCACATTCTTCTGTCAGTTTCTGGATTTGAAAAAAATAATAATAATTTGCGAATAGGCTAAAAACCACAAATTTTTATCCGTTTTTTGCTTTTAAAAAATTACATAAAGACGTAAGACAAAAAGCAATAATTCTTTTGAACGCCTCTAACGTTCTTCGATAATAATCTAAAAACTACATTCTTCTGTCAGTTTCTGGATTTGCAAAAAATAATAATAATTTGTGAATAAAAAACCACAAATTTTTATCCGTTTTTTGCTTTTAAAAAATTACAGGAATACGTAAGACAGAAGGCGTTACTTGTTTCGAACACAGCTAACGTTCTTTGATAATAATCTGATAAATACATTCTTCTGTCGGTTTCTGGATTTGCAAAAAATAATAATAATTTCGAATAAGCTAAAAACCACATATTTTTATCAGTTTTTTGCTTTTAAAAAATTACAGAAAGACGTAAGACAAAAGGCGTTACTTGTTTTGAAAGCAGGTAACGTTCTTCGATAATAATCTAAAAACTACATTCTTCTGCCGGTTTCTGGATTTGCAAAAAATAATAATAATTTGCAAATAGGCTAACAAACTCATATTTTTATCTCTTTTTTGCTTTAAAAAAATTACATGAAGACGTAAGACAAAAGGCGATACTTCCTTTGAATGCAGCTAACGTTTCTTGATAATAATCTAAAATCCATATTCTTCTGTCAGTTTCTGGATTTGCAAAAAATTAATAATAATTTGTGAATAGGCTAAAAACCACAAATTTTTATCCGTTTTTTGCTTTTAAAAAATTACAGGAATACGTAAGACAGAAGGCGTTACTTGTTTTTAACGCAGGTAACGTTCTTTCATAATAATCTAATAAATACATTCTTCTGTCGGTTTCTGGATTTGCAAAAAATAATAATAACTTCGAATAGGTTAAAAACCACATATTTTTATTAGTTTTTTGCTTTTAAAAAATTACAAAAAGACGTAAGACAAAAGGCGTTACTTGTTTTGAACACAGCTAACGTTCTTTGATAATAATCTGATAAATACATTCTTCTGACGGTTTCTGGATTTGCAAAAAATAATAATAACTTCGAATAGGCTAAAAACCACATATTTTTATCCGTTTTTTGCTTTTAAAAAATTACAAAAAGACGTAAGACAAAAGGCGTTACTTGTTTTGAACACAGCTAACGTTCTTTGATAATAATCTGATAAACACATTCTTCTGTCGGTTTCTGGATTTGCAAAAAATAATAGTAATTTGGAATAGGCTAAAAACCACATATTTTTATCCATTTTTTGCTTTTAAAAAATTACAGAAAGACGTAAGACAAAAGGCGTTACTTGTTTTGAACACAGCTAACGTTCTTTGATAATAATCTGAAAAATACATTCTTCTGTCGGTTTCTGGATTTGCAAAAAATAATGATAACTTCGAATAGGCTAAAAACCACATATTTTTATCCGTTTTTTGCTTTTAAAAAATTACAGAAAGACGTAAGACAAAAGGCGTTACTTGTTTTTAACGTAGGTAACGTTCTTTGATAATAATCTAATAAATACATTCTTCTGTCGGTTTCTGGATTTGCAAAAAATAATAATAACTTCGAATAGGCTAAAAACCACATATTTTTATCAGTTTTTTGCTTTTAAAAAATTACAAAAAGACGTAAGACAAAAGGCGTTACTTGTTTTGAACGCAGGTAACGTTCTTCGATAATAATCTAAAAACTACATTCTTCTGCCGGTTTCTGGATTTGCAAAAAATAATAATAATTTGCGAATAGGCTAAAAACCACATATTTTTATCCGTCTTTTTCTTTTAAAAAAATTCAGATAGACGTAAGACAAAAGGCAATACTTGTTTTTAACGCAGCTAATGTTCTTCGATAATACTCTAAAAACCACATTCTTCTGTCAGTTTCTGGATTTGAAAAAAATAATAATAATTTGCGAATAGGCTAAAAACCACAAATTTTTATCCGTTTTTTGCTTTTAAAAAATTACATAAAGACGTAAGACAAAAGGCGATACTTCCTTTGAATGCAGCTAACGTTTCTTGATAATAATCTAAAATCCATATTCTTCTGTCAGTTTCTGGATTTGCAAAAAAAATAATAATTTGCGAATAGGCTAAAAACCACAAATTTTTATCCGTTTTTTGCTTTTAAAAAATTACAGAAAGACGTAAGACAAAAGGCGTTACTGGTTTTTAACGCAAGTAACGTTCTTTAATAATAATCTAATAAACACATTCTTCTGTCGGTTTCTGGATTTGCAAAAAATAATAATAACTTCGAATAGGCTAAAAACCACATATTTTTATCAGTTTTTTGCTTTTAAAAAATTACAAAAAGACGTAAGACAAAAGGCGTTACTTGTTTTGAACGCAGGTAACGTTCTTCGATAATAATCTAAAAACTACATTCTTCTGCCGGTTTCTGGATTTGCAAAAAATAATAATAATTTGCAAATAGGCTAACAAACACATATTTTTATCTCTTTTTTGCTTTAAAAAAATTACATGAATACGTAAGACAAAAGGCGATACTTGTTTTTAACGCAGGTAACGTTCTTTGATAATAATCTAATAAATACATTCTTCTGTCGGTTTCTGGATTTGCAAAAAATAATAATAACTTCGAATAGGCTAAAAACCACATATTTTTATCAGTTTTTTGCTTTTAAAAAATTACAAAAAGACGTAAGACAAAAGGCGTTACTTGTTTTGAACGCAGGTAACGTTCTTCGATAATAATCTAAAAACTACATTCTTCTGCCGGTTTCTGGATTTGCAAAAAATAATAATAATTTGCAAATAGGCTAACAAACACATATTTTTATCTCTTTTTTGCTTTAAAAAAATTACATGAAGACGTAAGACAAAAGGCGATACTTGTTTTTAACGCAGGTAACGTTCTTCGATAATACTCTAAAAACCACATTCTTCTGTCAGTTTCTGGATTTGAAAAAAATAATAATAATTTGCGAATAGGCTAAAAACCACAAATTTTTATCCGTTTTTTGCTTTTAAAAAATTACATAAAGACGTAAGACAAAAAGCAATAATTCTTTTGAACGCCTCTAACGTTTTTCGATAATAATCTAAAAACTACATTCTTCTGTCAGTTTCTGGATTTGCAAAAAATAATAATAATTTGTGAATAGGCTAAAAACCACAAATTTTTATCCGTTTTTTGCTTTTAAAAAATTACAGGAAAACGTAAGGCAGAAGGCGTTACTTGTTTTGAACACAGCTAACGTTCTTTGATAATAATCTGATAAATACATTCTTCTGTCGGTTTCTGGATTTGCAAAAAATAATAATAATTTCGAATAGGCTAAAAACCACATATTTTTATCCGTTCTTCGTTTTTAAAAAATTACAGAAAGACGTAAGACAAAAGGCGTTACTTGTTTTGAACGCAGGTAACGTTCTTTGATAATAATCTAATAAATATATTCTTCTGTCGGTTTCTGGATTTGCAAGAAATAATAATAATTTCGAATAAGCTAAAAACCACATATTTTTATCAGTTTTTTGCTTTTAAAAAATTACAGAAAGACGTAAGACAAAAGGCGTTACTTGTTTTGAAAGCAGGTAAAGTTCTTCGATAATAATCTAAAAACTACATTCTTCTGCCGGTTTCTGGATTTGCAAAAAATAATAATAGTTTGCAAATAGGCTAACAAACACATATTTTTATCTCTTTTTTGCTTTAAAAAAATTACATGAAGACGTAAGACAAAAGGCGATACTTCCTTTGAATGCAGCTAACGTTTTTTGATAATAATCTAAAATCCACATTCTTCTGTCAGTTTCTGGATTTGCAAAAAAAATAATAATTTGCGAATAGGCTAAAAACCACAAATTTTTATCCGTTTTTTGCTTTTAAAAAAATACAGAAAGACGTAAGACAAAAGGCAATTCTTGTTTTGAACGCAGCTAACGTTTCTTGATAATAATCTAAAAACCACATTCTTCTGTCAGTTTCTGGATTCGCAAATAATAATAATAATTTGGGAATAGGCTAAAAATCACATATTTTTATCAGTTTATTGCTTTTAAAAAATTACAGAAAGGCGTAAGACAAAAGGCGATAAACGGATAGTTTATTGCTATTAAAAAATTACAAAAAGGCGTTACTTGTTTTGAACGCAGGTAACGTTTTTCGATAATAATCTAAAAACTACAATTTTCTGCCGGTTTCTGGATTTGCCAAAAATAATATTAATTTGCGAATAGGCTAAAAACCACATATTTTTATCCATCTTTTGCTTTTAAAAAATTACAGAAAGACGTAAGACAAAAGGACTTACTTGTTTTGAACGCAGCTAACGTTCTTCGATATAAAACTAAAAACCACATTCTTCTGCCAGTTTCTGGATTTGCAAAAAAATAATAAAAATATACGAATAAGCTCAAAACTACATATTTTTATACGTTTATTGCTTTTACAAATTACAGAAAGACGTAAGACAAAAGGCGATACTTGTTTTGAACGCAGCTAACGTTCTTTGATAATAATCTAAAAACTACATTCTTCTATCAGTTTCTGGATTTGCAAAAAATAATAATAATTTGCGAATAGGCTAAAAACCACAAATTTTTATCCGTTTTTTGCTTTTAAAAAATTACAGAAAGACGTAAGACAAAAGGCAATTCTTGTTTTGAACGCAGCTAACGTTTCTTGATAATAATCTAAAAACCACATTCTTCTGTCAGTTTCTGGATTTGCAAAAAATAATAATATTTTGGGAATTGGCTAAAAACCACATATTTTTATCAGTTTATTGCTTTTAAAAAATTACAGAAAGGCGTAAGACAAAAGGCGATACTTCGTTTGAACGCAGATAATGTTTCTTGATATAATGTAAAGGCCACATTCTCCTGCCAGTTTCTGGATTTGTAAAAAATAATAATAATTTGCGAATAGGCTAAAAACCACATATTTTTATCTCTTTTTTGCTTTTAAAAAATTACATGAAGACGTAAGACAAAAGGCGATACTTCGTTTGAATGCAGCTAACGTTTCTTGATATTAATCTAAAAACCACATTCTTTTGTCAGTGTCTGGATTTGCAAAAAAAATAATAATTTGCGAATAGGCTAAAAACCAAAAATTTTTATCCGTTTTTTGCTTTTAAAAAATTACATAAAGACGTAAGACAAAAAGCAATAATTCTTTTGAACGCCTCTAACGTTCCTCGATAATAATCTAAAAACTACATTCTTCTGTCAGTTTCTGGATTTGCAAAAAATAATAATAATTTGTGAATAGGCTAAAAACCACAAATTTTTATACGTTTTTTGCTTCTAAAAAATTACAGGAATACGTAATACAGAAGGCGTTACTTGTTTTGAACACAGCTAACGTTCTTTGTTAATAATCTGATAAATATATTCTTCTGTCGGTTTCTGGATTTGCAAAAAATAATAATAATTTCGAATAGGCTAAAAACCACATATTTTTATCCGTTTTTTGCTTTTCAAAAATTACAGAAAGACGTAAGACAAAAGGCGTTACTTGTTTTGAACGCAGGTAACGTTCTTCGACAATAATATGAAAACTACATTCTTCTGCCGGTTTCTGGATTTGCAAAAAATAATAATAATTTGCGAATAGGCTAAAAACCACAAATTTTTATCCGTTTTTTGCTTTTAAAAAATTACAGAAAGACGTAAGACAAAAGGCAATTCTTGTTTTGAACGCAGCTAACGTTTCTTGATAATAATCTAAAAACCACATTCTTCTGTCAGTTTCTGGATTTGCAAAAAAAAATAATATTTTGGGAATAGGCTAAAAACCACATATTTTTATCAGTTTATTGCTTTTAAAAAATTACAGAAAGGCGTAAGACAAAAGGCGATACTTCGTTTGAACGCAGATAATGTTTCTTGATTTAATGTAAAGGCCACATTCTCCTGCCAGTTTCTGGATTTGTAAAAAATAATAATAATTTGCGAATAGGCTAAAAACCACATATTTTTATTGGTTTCTTGCTTTTAAAATATTACAGAAAAACGTAAGACAAAAGGCCATACTTCTTTTCGACGCACCTAACGTTTCTTGAAAATAATCTTAAATCCACATTCTTCTGTTAGTTTCTAGATTTGCAAAACATAATAATAATATGCAAATACGATAAAAACCACATATTTTTATCCGTTTATTGCTATTAAAAAATTACAGAAAGGCGTAAGACAAATGGCGATAATTCGTTTGAACGCCGATAACGTTTCTTGATAATAATATAAAAGCCACATTCTTCTGCCAGTTTCTGGATTTGCAAAAAATAATAATAGTCTAAAAACCACATATTTTTATCCGTTTTTTACTTTTAAAACATTACAGGAAGACGTAAGACAAAAGGCAATACTTGTTTTTAACGCAGCTAATGTTCTTCGATAATACTCTAAAAACCAAATTCTTCTGTCAGTTTCTGGATTTGAAAAAAATAATAATAATTTGCGAATAGGCTAAAAACCACAAATTTTTATCCGTTTTTTGCTTTTAAAAAATTACATAAAATTACATAATATAAAAACTACATTCTCCTGTCAGTTTCTGGATTTGCAAAAAATTATAATAATTTGTGAATAGGCTAAAAACCACAAATTTTTATCCGTTTTTTGCTTTTAAAAAATTACAGGAATACGTAAGACAGAAGGCGTTACTTGTTTTGAACACAGCTAACGTTCTTTGATAATAATCTGATAAATACATTCTTAAAAAACAAAAGATCAAAAGATCTTGGGTGGAAATAACGAAAATTCAAACTTGGATGAGCATCCCACAAGGAACACACAAAAGATCAAAGCAAAAAGAGAAATGATTAAACGATGTTTCGCCCTGGGTAACCAGCGTGGGCTCATCAGTAGTTTCACTGGTCACCCTCCACTATACATCATTAAACACCATCATACACTTTGATTTCCAACCTTGAACCACTCACAAATAGGCATCGTTTCGCACTGGTACTTACTTATCCAAGTTACCTGATACGAATTCGTCCTGGCGTGTTAATATTTCCAGTAGGACTATGCTCCTAAGGAAATACATTCTTCTGTCGGTTTCTGGATTTGTAAAAAATAATAATAATTTCGAATAGGCTATAAACCACATATTTTTATCCGTTTTTTGCTTTTAAAAAATTACAAAAAGACGTAAGACAAAAGACGTTACTTGTTTTGAACGCAGGTAACGTTCTTTGATAATAATCCAATAAATATATTCTTCTGTCGGCTTCTGGATTTGCAAAAAATAATAATAATTTCGAATAGGCTAAAAACCACATATTTTTATCAGTTTTTTGCTTTTAAAAAATTACAGAAAGACGTAAGACAAAAGGCGCTACTTGTTTTGAACGCAAGTAAAGTTCTTCGATAATAATCTAAAAACTACATTCTTCTGCCGGTTTCTGGATTTGCAAAAAATAATAATAATTTGCAAATAGGCTAACAACCACATATTTTTATCTCTTTTTTGCTTTAAAAAAATTACATGAAGACGTAAGACAAAAGGTGATACTTCGTTTGAATGCAGCTAACGTTTCTTGATAATAATCTAAAATCCACATTCTTCTGTCAGTTTCTGGATTTGCAAAAAAAATAATAATTTGCGAATAGGCTAAAAACCACAAATTTTTATCCGTTTTTTGCTTTTAAAAAATTACAAAAAGACGTAAGACAAAAGGCAATTCTTGTTTTGAACGCAGCTAATCTTTCTTTATAATAATCTAAAAACCACATTCTTCTGTCAGTTTCTGGATTTGCAAAAAATAATAATAATTTTGGAATAGGCTAAAAACCACATATTTTTGTCAGTTTATTGCTTTTAAAAAATTACAGAAAGGCGTAAGACAAAAGGCGATACTTCGTTTGAACGCAGATAATGTTTCTTGATATAATGTAATAGCCACATTCTCCTGCCAGTTTCTGGATTTGTAAAAAATAATAATAATTTGCGAATAGGCTAAAAACCACATATTTTTATTGGTTTCTTGCTTTTAAAATATTACAGAAAAACGTAAGACAAAAGGCCATACTTCTTTTGGACGCACCTAACGTTTCTTGAAAATAATCTTAAATCCACATTCTTCTCTTAGTTTTTAGATTTGCAAAACATAATAATAATATGCAAATACGATAAAAACCACATATTTTTATCCGTTTATTGCTATTAAAAAATTACAGAAAGGCGTAAGACAAATGGCGATAATTCGTTTGAACGCAGATAACGTTTCTTGATAATAATGTAAAAGCCACATTCTTCTGCCAGTTTCTGGATTTGTAAAAAATAATAATACTTTGCGAATAGGCTAAAAACCACATATTTTTATCCGTTTTTTGCTTTTAAAAAATTACAGGAAGACGTAAGACAAAAGGCAATACTTGTTTCTAACGCAGCTAATGTTCTTCGATAATACTCTAAAAACCACATTCTTCTGTCAGTTTCTGGATTTGAAAAAAATAATAATAATTTGCGAATAGGCTAAAAACCACAAATTTTTATCCGTTTTTTGCTTTTAAAAAATTACATAAAGACGTAAGACAAAAAGCAATAATTCTTTTGAACGCCACTAATGTCCTTCGATAATAATCTAAAAACTACATTCTTCTGTCAGTTTCTGGATTTGCAAAAAATAATAATAATTTGTGAATAGGCTAAAAACCACAAATTTTTATCCGTTTTTTGCTTTTAAAAAATTACAGGAATACGTAAGACAGAAGGCGTTATTTGTTTTGAACACAGCTAACGTTCTTTGATAATAATCTGATAAATACATTCTTCTGTCGGTTTCTGGATTTGCAAAAAATAACAATAATTTCGAATAGGCTAAAAACCACATATTTTTATCCGTTTTTTGCTTTTAAAAAATTACAGAAAGACGTAAGACAAAAGGCGTTACTTGTTTTTAACGCAGATAACGTTCTTTGATAATAATCTAATAAATACATTCTTCTGTCGGTTTCTGGATTTGCAAAAAATAATAATAACTTCGAATAGGCTAAAAACCACATATTTTTATCAGTTTTTTGCTTTTAAAAAATTACAAAATACGTAAGACAAAAGGCGTTACTTGTTTTGAACGCAGGTAACGTTCTTCGATAATAATCTAAAAACTACATTCTTCTGCCGGTTTCTGGATTTGCAAAAAATAATAATAATTTGCGAATAGGCTAAAAACCACATATTTTTATCCGTCTTTTGCTTTTAGAATATTACAGAAAGACGTAAGACAAAAGGCAATACTTGTTTTTAACGCAGCTAATGTTCTTCGATAATACTTTAAAAACCACTTTCTTCTGTCAGTTTCTGGATTTGAAAAAAATAATAATAATTTGCGAATAGGCTAAAAACCACATATTTTTATCCGTCTTTTGCTTTTAGAATATTACAGAAAGACGTAAGACAAAAGGCAATACTTGTTTTTAACGCAGCTAATGTTCTACGATAATACTTTAAAAACCACTTTCTTCTGTCAGTTTCTGGATTTGAAAAAAATAATAATAATTTGCGAATAGGCTAAAAACCACATATTTTTATCCGTTTTTTGCTTTTAAAAAATTACATAAAGACGTAAGACAAAAAGCAATAATTCTTTTGAACGCCACTAATGTTCTTCGATAATAATCTAAAAACTACATTCTTCTGTCAGTTTCTGGATTTGCAAAAAATAATAATAATTTGTGAATAGGCTAAAAACCACAAATTTTTATCCGTTTTTTGCTTTTAAAAAATTACAGGAATACGTAAGGCAGAAGGCGTTACTTGTTTTGAATACAGCTAACGTTCTTTAATAATAATCTGATAAACACATTCTTCTGTCGATTTCTGGATTTGCAAAAAATAATAATAACTTCGAATAGGCTAAAAACCACATATTTTTATCAGTTTTTTGCTTTTAAAAAATTACAGAAAGACGTAAGACAAAAGGCGATACTTGTTTTGAACGCAGCTAACGTTCTTTGATAATAATCTAAAAACTGCATTCTTCTATCAGTTTCTGGATTTGCAAAAAATAATAATAATGTGCGAATAAGCTAAAAACCACATATTTTTATCACTTTTTTGATTTTAAAAAATTACATGAAGATGTAAGACAAAAAGCGATACTTCGTTTAAATGCAGCTTACGTTTCGTGATAATAATCTAAAAACCACATACTTCTGTCAGTTTCTGGATTTGCAAAAAAAATAATAATTTGCGAATAGGCTAACAACCATATATTTTTTATCTCTTTTTTGCTTTTAAATATTACATAAATACGTAAGACAAAAGGCGATACTTCGTTTGAATGCAGCTAACGTTTCTTGATATTAATCTAAAAACCACATTCTTTTGTCAGTGTCTGGATTTGCAAAAAAAAATAATAATTTACGAATAGGCTAAAAACCACAAATTTTTATGCGTTTTTTGCTTTTAAAAAATTACAGAAAGACGTAAGACAAAAGGCAATTCTTGTTTAGAACGCAGCTAATGTTCTTCGATAATAATCTAAAAACCACATTCTTCTGTCAGTTTCTGGATTTGCAATTATAATAATAATTTGCGAATAGGCTAAAATCCACATATTTTTATCAGTCTTTTGCTTTTAAAAAATTACAGAAAGACGTGAGACAAAACGCGATACTTCGTTTGAATGCAGCTAACGTTTCTTGATAATAATCTAAGAACCACATACTTCTGTCAGGTTCTGGATTTGCAAAAAAAATAATAATTTGCGAATAGGTTAACAACCACTTATTTTTATCTCTTTTTTGATTTTAAAAAATTACATGAAGACGTAAGACAAAAGGAGATACTTCGTTTGAATGCAGCTAACGTTTCTTGATAATAATCTAAAAACCACATTCTTCTGTTAGTTTCTGGATTTGCAAAAAAAATAATAATTTGCGAATAAGCTAAAAACCACAAATTTTTATCCGTTCTTTGCTTTTAAAAAATTCAGAAAGCCGTAAGACAAAAGGCAATTCTTGTTTTGAACGCAGCTAATGTTCTTCGATAATAATCTAAAAACCACATTCTTCTGTCAGTTTCTGGATTTGCAAAAAATAATAATAATTTGTGAATAGGCTAAAAACCACAAATTTTTATCCGATTTTTGCTTTTAAAAAATTACAGGAATACGTAAGACAGAAGGCGTTACTTGTTTTGAACACAGCTAACGTTCTTTGATAATAATCTGATAAATACATTCTTCTGTCGGTTTCTGGATTTGCAAAAAATAACAATAATAAAAACCACATATTTTTATCCGTTTTTTGCTTTTAAAAAATTACAGAAAGACGTAAGACAAAAGGCGTTACTTGTTTTTAACGCAGGTAACGTTCTTTGATAATAATCTAATAAATACATTCTTCTGTCGGTTTCTGGATTTCCAAAAAATAATAATAACTTCGAATAGGCTAAAAACCACATATTTTTATCAGTTTTTTGCTTTTAAAAAATTATAAAAAGACGTAAGACAAAAGGCGTTACTTGTTTTGAACGCAGGTAAAGTTCTTCGATAATAATCTAAAAACTACATTCTCCTGTCAGTTTCTAGATTTATAAAAACTAATAATAATTTGCGAATAGGCTAAAAACCACATATTTTTATTGGTTTCTTGCTTTTAAAATATTACAGAAAAACGTAAGACAAAAGGCCATACTTCTTTTGGACGCACCTAACGTTTCTTGAAAATAATCTTAAATCCACATTCTTCTCTTAGTTTCTAGATTTGCAAAACATAATAATAATATGCAAATACGATAAAAACCACATATTTTTATCCGTTTATTACTATTAAAAAATTACAGAAAGGCGTAAGACAAATGGCGATACTTCGTTTGAACGCAGATAACGTTTCTTGATAATAATGTAAAAGCCACATTCTTCTGCCAGTTTCTGGATTTGTAAAAAATAATAATACTTTACGAATAGGCTAAAAACCACATATTTTTATCCGTTTTTTGCTTTTAAAAAATTACAGGAAGACGTAAGACAAAAGGCAATACTTGTTTCTAACGCAGCTAATGTTCTTCGATAATACTCTAAAAACCACATTCTTCTGTCAGTTTCTGGATTTGAAAAAAATAATAATAATTTGCGAATAGGCTAAAAACCACAAATTTTTATCCGTTTTTTGCTTTTAAAAAATTACATAAAGACGTAAGACAAAAAGCAATAATTCTTTTGAACGCCACTAATGTCCTTCGATAATAATCTAAAAACTACATTCTTCTGTCAGTTTCTGGATTTGCAAAAAATAATAATAATTTGTGAATAGGCTAAAAACCACAAATTTTTATCCGTTTTTTGCTTTTAAAAAATTACAGGAATACGTAAGACAGAAGGCGTTACTTGTTTTGAACACAGCTAACGTTCTTTGATAATAATCTGATAAATACATTCTTCTGTCGGTTTCTGGATTTGCAAAAAATAACAATAATTTCGAATAGGCTAAAAACCACATATTTTTATCCGTTTTTTGCTTTTAAATATTACAGAAAGACGTAAGACAAAAGGCGTTACTTGTTTTTAATGCAGATAACGTTCTTTGATAATAATCTAATAAATACATTCTTCTGTCGGTTTCTGGATTTGCAAAAAATAATAATAACTTCGAATAGGCTAAAAACCACATATTTTTATCAGTTTTTTGCTTTTAAAAAATTACAAAATACGTAAGACAAAAGGCGTTACTTGTTTTGAACGCAGGTAACGTTCTTCGATAATAATCTAAAAACTACATTCTTCTGCCGGTTTCTGGATTTGCAAAAAATAATAATAATTTGCGAATAGGCTAAAAACCACATATTTTTATCCATCTTTTGCTTTTAGAATATTACAGAAAGACGTAAGACAAAAGGCAATACTTGTTTTTAACGCAGCTAATGTTCTTCGATAATACTTTAAAAACCACTTTCTTCTGTCAGTTTCTGGATTTGAAAAAAATAATAATAATTTGCGAATAGGCTAAAAACCACATATTTTTATCTGTCTTTTGCTTTTAGAATATTACAGAAAGACGTAAGACAAAAGGCAATACTTGTTTTTAACGCAGCTAATGTTCTTCGATAATACTTTAAAAACCACTTTCTTCTGTCAGTTTCTGGATTTGCAAAAAATAATAATAATTTCGAATAGGCTAAAAACCACATAATTTTATCTCTTTTTTGCTTTAAAAAAATTACATGAAGACGTAAGACAAAAGGCGATACTTCCTTTGAATGCAGCTAACGTTTCTTGATAATAATCTAAAATCCATATTCTTCTGTCAGTTTCTGGATTTGCAAAAAAAATAATAATTTGCGAATAGGCTAAAAACCACAAATTTTTATCCGTTTTTGGCTTTTAAAAAATTACAGAAAGACGTAAGACAAAAGGCGTTACTTGTTTTTAACGCAAGTAACGTTCGTTGATAATAATCTAATAAATACATTCTTCTGTCGGTTTCTGGATTTGCAAAAAATAATAATAACTTCGAATAGGCTAAAAACCACATATTTTTATCAGTTTTTTGCTTTTAAAAAATTACAAAAAGACGTAAGACAAAAGGCGTTACTTGTTTTGAACGCAGGTAACGTTCTTCGATAATAATCTAAAAACTACATTCTTCTGCCGGTTTCTGGATTTGCAAAAAATAATAATAATTTGCAAATAGGCTAACAAACACATATTTTTATCTCTTTTTTGCTTTAAAAAAATTACATGAATACGTAAGACAAAAGGCGATACTTGTTTTTAACGCAGGTAACGTTCTTTGATAATAATCTAATAAATACATTCTTCTGTCGGTTTCTGGATTTGCAAAAAATAATAATAACTTCGAATAGGCTAAAAACCACATATTTTTATCAGTTTTTTGCTTTTAAAAAATTACAAAAAGACGTAAGACAAAAGGCAATACTTGTTTTTAACGCAGCTAATGTTCTCCGATAATACTCTAAAAACCACATTCTTCTGTCAGTTTCTGGATTTGAAAAAAATAATAATAATTTGCGAATAGGCTAAAAACCACATATTTTTATCCGTCTTTTTCTTTTAAAAAAATTCAGATAGACGTAAGACAAAAGGCAATACTTGTTTTTAACGCAGCTAATGTTCTTCGATAATACTCTAAAAACCACATTCTTCTGTCAGTTTCTGGATTTGCAAAAAATAATAATAATTTGGGAATAGGCTAAAAACCACATATTTTTATCAGTTTATTGCTTTTAAAAAATTACAGAAAGGCGTAAGACAAAAGGCGATACTTCGTTTGAACGCAGATAATGTTTCTTGATATAATGTAAAAGCCACATTCTTCTGTCAGTTTCTGGATTTGCAAAAAATAATAATAATTTGCGAATAGGCTAAAAACCACATATTTTTATCCGTTTTTTGCTTTTAAAAAATTATAGAAAGACGTAAGACAAAGGGAGATATTTCGTTTGGACGAAGCTAACGTTTCTTGACAATAATCTAAAAACCACATTCTTCTGTCAGTTTCTGGATTTGCAAAAAATAATAATAACTTCGAATAGGCTAAAAACCACATATTTTTATCAGTTTTTTGCTTTTAAAAAATTACAAAATACGTAAGACAAAAGGCGTTACTTGTTTTGAACGCAGGTAACGTTCTTCGATAATAATCTAAAAACTACATTCTTCTGCCGGTTTCTGGATTTGCAAAAAATAATAATAATTTGCGAATAGGCTAAAAACCACATATTTTTATCCGTCTTTTGCTTTTAGAATATTACAGAAAGACGTAAGACAAAAGGCAATACTTGTTTTTAACGCAGCTAATGTTCTTCGATAATACTTTAAAAACCACTTTCTTCTGTCAGTTTCTGGATTTGAAAAAAATAATAATAATTTGCGAATAGGCTAAAAACCACATATTTTTATCTGTCTTTTGCTTTTAGAATATTACAGAAAGACGTAAGACAAAAGGCAATACTTGTTTTTAACGCAGCTAATGTTCTTCGATAATACTTTAAAAACCACTTTCTTCTGTCAGTTTCTGGATTTGCAAAAAATAATAATAATTTCGAATAGGCTAAAAACCACATAATTTTATCTCTTTTTTGCTTTAAAAAAATTACATGAAGACGTAAGACAAAAGGCGATACTTCCTTTGAATGCAGCTAACGTTTCTTGATAATAATCTAAAATCCATATTCTTCTGTCAGTTTCTGGATTTGCAAAAAAAATAATAATTTGCGAATAGGCTAAAAACCACAAATTTTTATCCGTTTTTGGCTTTTAAAAAATTACAGAAAGACGTAAGACAAAAGGCGTTACTTGTTTTTAACGCAAGTAACGTTCGTTGATAATAATCTAATAAATACATTCTTCTGTCGGTTTCTGGATTTGCAAAAAATAATAATAACTTCGAATAGGCTAAAAACCACATATTTTTATCAGTTTTTTGCTTTTAAAAAATTACAAAAAGACGTAAGACAAAAGGCAATACTTGTTTTTAACGCAGCTAATGTTCTCCGATAATACTCTAAAAACCACATTCTTCTGTCAGTTTCTGGATTTGAAAAAAATAATAATAATTTGCGAATAGGCTAAAAACCACATATTTTTATCCGTCTTTTTCTTTTAAAAAAATTCAGATAGACGTAAGACAAAAGGCAATACTTGTTTTTAACGCAGCTAATGTTCTTCGATAATACTCTAAAAACCACATTCTTCTGTCAGTTTCTGGATTTGCAAAAAATAATAATAATTTGGGAATAGGCTAAAAACCACATATTTTTATCAGTTTATTGCTTTTAAAAAATTACAGAAAGGCGTAAGACAAAAGGCGATACTTCGTTTGAACGCAGATAATGTTTCTTGATATAATGTAAAAGCCACATTCTTCTGTCAGTTTCTGGATTTGCAAAAAATAATAATAATTTGCGAATAGGCTAAAAACCACATATTTTTATCCGTTTTTTGCTTTTAAAAAATTATAGAAAGACGTAAGACAAAGGGAGATATTTCGTTTGGACGAAGCTAACGTTTCTTGACAATAATCTAAAAACCACATTCTTCTGTCAGTTTCTGGATTTGCAAAAAATAATAATAACTTCGAATAGGCTAAAAACCACATATTTTTATCAGTTTTTTGCTTTTTAAAAATTACAAAACGACGTAAGACAAAAGGCGTTATTTTTTTTGAACGCAGGTAACGTTCTTCGATAATAATCTAAAAACTACATTCTTCTGCCGGTTTCTGGATTTGCAAAAAATAATAATAATTTGCGAATAGGCTAAAAACCACATATTTTTATCCGTCTTTTGCTTTTAAAAAATTACAGAAAGACGTAAGACAAAAGGACTTACTTGTTTTGAACGCAGCTAACGTTCTTCGATATAAATCTAAAAACCACATTCTTCTGCCAGTTTCTGGATTTGCAAAAAATAATAAAAATATACGAATAAGCTCAAAACTACATATTTTTATACGTTTATTGCTTTTACAAATTACAGAAAGACGTAAGACAAAAGGCGATACTTGTTTTGAACGCAGCTAACGTTCTTTGATAATAATCTAAAAACTACATTCTTCTATCAGTTTCTGGATTTGCAAAAAATAATAATAATTTGTGAATAGGCTAAAAACCACAAATTTTTATCCGTTTTTTGCTTTTAAAAAATTACAGGAATACGTAAGACAAAAGGCGTTACTTGTTTTGAACGCAGGTAACGTTCTTCGATAATAATCTAAAAACTACATTCTTCTGCCGGTTTCTGGATTTGCAAAAAATAATAATAATTTGCAAATAGGCTAACAACCACATATTTTTATCTCTTTTTTGCTTTAAAAAAATTACATGAAGACGTAAAACAAAAGGCGATACTTCGTTTGAATGCAGCTAACGTTTCTTGATAATAACCTAAAATCCACATTCCTCTGTCAGTTTCTGGTTTTGCAAAAAAAATAATAATTTGCGAATAGGCTAAAAACCACAAATTTTTATCCGTTTTTTGCTTTTAAAAAATTACATAAAGACGTAAGACAAAAAGCAATAATTCTTTTGAACGCCACTAATGTCCTTCGATAATAATCTAAAAACTACATTCTTCTGTCAGTTTCTGGATTTGCAAAAAATAATAATAATTTGTGAATAGGCTAAAAACCACAAATTTTTATCCGTTTTTTGCTTTTAAAAAATTACATAAAGACGTAAGACAAAAAGCAATAATTCTTTTGAACGCCTCTAACGTTCTTCGATAATACTCTAAAAACCACATTCTTCTGTCAGTTTCTGGATTTGAAAAAAATAATAATAATTTGCGAATAGGCTAAAAACCACAAATTTTTATCCGTTTTTTGCTTTTAAAAAATTACATAAAGACGTAAGACAAAAAGCAATAATTCTTTTGAACGCCTCTAACGTTCTTCGATAATAATCTAAAAACTACATTCTTCAGTTAGTTTCTGGATTTGCAAAAAATAATAATAATTTGTGAATAGGCTAAAAACCACAAATTTTTATCCGTTTTCTGCTTTTAAAAAATTACAGGAATACGTAAGACAGAAGGCGTTACTTGTTTTTAACGCAGGTAACGTTCTTTGATAATAATCTAATAAATACATTCTTCTGTCGGTTTCTGGATTTGCAAAAAATAATAATAACTTCGAATAGGCTAAAAACCACATATTTTTATCAGTTTTTTGCTTTTAAAAAATTACAAAAAGACGTAAGAAAAAAGGCGTTATTTGTTTTGAACGCAGGTAACGTTCTTCGATAATAATCTAAAAACTACATTCTTCTGCCGGTTTCTGGATTTGCAAAAAATAGTAATAATTTGCGAATAGGCTAAAAACCACATATTTTTATCCGTCTTTTGCTTTTAAAAAATTACAGAAAGACGTAAGACAAAAGGACTTACTTGTTTTGAACGCAGCTAACGTTCTTCGATATAAATCTAAAAACCACATTCTTCTGCCAGTTTCTGGATTTGCAAAAAATAATAAAAATATACGAATGAGCTCAAAACTACATATTTTTATACGTTTATTGCTTTTACAAATTACAGAAAGACGTAAGACAAAAGGCAATACTTGTTTTGAACGCAGCTAACGTTCTTTAATAATAATCTAAAAACTACATTCTTCTATCAGTTTCTGGATTTGCAAAAAATAATAATAACTTGCGAATAAGCTGAAAACCACATATTTTTATCTTTTTTTTGCTTTTAAAAAATTACATGAAGACGTAAGACAAAAGGCGATACTTCGTTTCAATGCAGCTAACGTTTCTTGATATTAATCTAAAAACCACATTCTTTTGTCAGTGTCTGGATTTGCAAAAAAAATAATAATTTGCGAATAGGCTAAAAACCACAAATTTTTATCCGTTTTTTGCTTTTAAAAAATTACAGAAAGACGTAAGACAAAAGGCGATATTTGTTTTGAACGCAGCTAACGTTCTTTGATAATAATCTAAAAACTACATTCTTCTGTCAGTTTCTGGATTTGCAAAAAAAATAATAATTTGCGAATAGGCTAACAACCACATATTTTTATCTTTTTTTTGCTTTTAAAAAATTACATGAACAAATTTTTATCCGTTTTTTGCTTTTAAAAAATTACAGAAAGACGTAAGACAAAAGGCGATATTTGTTTTGAACGCAGCTAACGTTCTTTGATAATAATCTAAAAACTACATTCTTCTGTCAGGTTCTGGATTTGCAAAAAAAATAATAATTTGCGAATAGGCTAACACCCACTTATTTTTATCTCTTTTTTGCTTTTAAAAAATTACATGAAGACGTAAGACAAAAGGCGATAATTCGTTTGAATGCAGCTAATGTTCTTCGATAATAATCTAAAAACCACATTCTTCTGTCAGTTTCTGGATTTGCAAAAAATAATAATAATTTGCGAATAGGCTAAGAACCACAAATTTTTATTTTTTTTTGCTTTTAAAAAATTACATGAAGACGTAAGACAAAAGGCGATACTTCGTTTCAATGCAGCTAACGTTTCTTGATATTAATCTAAAAACCACATTCTTTTGTCAGTGTCTGGATTTGCAAAAAAAAATAATAATTTGCGAATAGGCTAAAAACCACAAATTTTTATCCGTTTTTTGCTTTTAAAAAATTACAGAAAGACGTAAGACAAAAGGCGCTATTTGTTTTGAACGCAGCTAACGTTCTTTGATAATAATCTAAAAACTACATTCTTCTGTCAGGTTCTGGATTTGCAAAAAAAATAATAATTTGCGAATAGGCTAACAACCACATATTTTTATCTTTTTTTTGCTTTTAAAAAATTACATGAAGACGTAAGACAAAAGGCGATACTTCGTTTCAATGCAGCTAACGTTTCTTGATATTAATCTAAAAACCACATTCTTTTGTCAGTGTCTGGATTTGCAAAAAAAAATAATAATTTGCGAATAGGCTAAAAACCACAAATTTTTATCCGTTTTTTGCTTTTAAAAAATTACAGAAAGACGTAAGACAAAAGGCGATATTTGTTTTGAACGCAGCTAACGTTCTTTGATAATAATCTAAAAACTAGATTCTTCTGTCAGGTTCTGGATTTGCAAAAAAAATAATAATTTGCGAATAGGCTAACACCCACTTATTTTTATCACTTTTTTGCTTTTAAAAAATTACATAAAGACGTAAGACAAAAAGCAATAATTCTTTTGAAGGCCTCTAACGTTCTTCGATAATAATCTAAAAACTTCATTCTTCTGTCAGTTTCTAGATTTGCAAAAAATAATAATAATTTGTGAATAGCCTAAAAACCACAAATTTTTATCCGTTTTTTGCTTTTAAAAAATTACAGGAATACGTAAGACAGAAAACGTTACTTGTTTTTAACGCAGGTAGCGTTCTTTGATAATAATCTAATAAATACATTCTTCTGTCGGTTTCTGGATTTGCAAAAAATAATAATAACTTCGAATAGGCTAAAAACCACATATTTTTATCAGTTTTTTGCTTTTGAAAAATTACAAAAAGACGTAAGACAAAAGGCGTTACTTGTTTTGAACGCAGGTAACGTTCTTCGATAATAATCTAAAAACTACATTCTTCTGCCAGTTTCTGGATTTGCAAAAAAATAATAAAAATATACGAATAAGCTCAAAACTACATATTTTTATACGTTTATTGCTTTTACAAATTACAGAAAGACGTAAGACAAAAGGCGATACTTGTTTTGAACGCAGCTAACGTTCTTTGATAATAATCTGAAAACTACATTCTTCTGTCAGTTTCTGGATTTGCAAAAAATTAATAATAATTTGTGAATAGGCTAAAAACCACAAATTTTTATCCGTTTTTTGCTTTTAAAAAATTACAGGAATACGTAAGACAGAAGGCGTTACTTGTTTTTAACGCAGGTAACGTTCTTTCATAATAATCTAATAAATACATTCTTCTGTCGGTTTCTGGATTTGCAAAAAATAATAATAACTTCGAATAGGCTAAAAACCACATATTTTTATTAGTTTTTTGCTTTTAAAAAATTACAAAAAGACGTAAGACAAAAGGCGTTACTTGTTTTGAACACAGCTAACGTTCTTTGATAATAATCTGATAAATACATTCTTCTGACGGTTTCTGAATTTGCAAAAAATAATAATAACTTCGAATAGGCTAAAAACCACATATTTTTATCAGTTTTTTGCTTTTAAAAAATTACAGAAAGACGTAAGACAAAAGGCGTTACTTGTTTTTAACGCAGGTATTGTTCTTTCATAATAATCTGATAAACACATTCTTCTGTCGGTTTCTGGATTTGCAAAAAATAATGATAACTTCGAATAGGCTAAAAACCACATATTTTTATCCGTTTTTTGCTTTTAAAAAATTACAGAAAGACGTAAGACATAAGGCGTTACTTGTTTTTAACGCAGGTAACGTTCTTTGATAATAATCTAATAAATACATTCTTCTGTCGGTTTCTGGATTTGCAAAAAATAATAATAACTTCGAATAGGCTAAAAACCACATATTTTTATCAGTTTTTTGCTTTTAAAAAATTACAAAAAGACGTAAGACAAAAGGCGTTACTTGTTTTGAACGCAGGTAACGTTCTTCGATAATAATCTAAAAACTACATTCTTCTGCCGGTTTCTGGATTTGCAAAAAATAATAATAATTTGCGAATAGGCTAAAAACCACATATTTTTATCCGTCTTTTTCTTTTAAAAAAATTCAGATACACGTAAGACAAAAGGCAATACTTGTTTTTAACGCAGCTAATGTTCTTCGATAATACTCTAAAAACCACATTCTTCTGTCAGTTTCTGTATTTGAAAAAAATAATAATAATTTGCGAATAGGCTAAAAACCACAAATTTTTATCCGTTTTTTGCTTTTAAAAAATTACATAAAGACGTAAGACAAAAAGCAATAATTCTTTTGAACGCCTCTAACGTTCTTCGATAATAATCTAAAAACTACATTCTTCTGTCAGTTTCTGGATTTGCAAAAAATAATAATAATTTGTGAATAAAAAACCACAAATTTTTATCCGTTTTTTGCTTTTAAAAAATTACAGGAATACGTAATACAGAAGGCGTTACTTGTTTCGAACACAGCTAACGTTCTTTGATAATAATCTGATAAATACATTCTTCTGTCGGTTTCTGGATTTGCAAAAAATAATAATAATTTCGAATAAGCTAAAAACCACATATTTTTATCAGTTTTTTGCTTTTAAAAAATTACAGAAAGACGTAAGACAAAAGGCGTTACTTGTTTTGAAAGCAGGTAACGTTCTTCGATAATAATCTAAAAACTACATTCTTCTGCCGGTTTCTGGATTTTCAAAAAATAATAATAATTTGCAAATAGGCTAACAAACTCATATTTTTATCTCTTTTTTGCTTTAAAAAAATTACATGAAGACGTAAGACAAAAGGCGATACTTCCTTTGAATGCAGCTAACGTTTCTTGATAATAATCTAAAATCCATATTCTTCTGTCAGTTTCTGGATTTGCAAAAAATTAATAATAATTTGTGAATAGGCTAAAAACCACAAATTTTTATCCGTTTTTTGCTTTTAAAAAATTACAGGAATACGTAAGACAGAAGGCGTTACTTGTTTTTAACGCAGGTAACGTTTTTCGATAATAATCTAAAAACTACAATTTTCTGCCGGTTTCTGGATTTGCCAAAAATAATATTAATTTGCGAATAGGCTAAAAACCACATATTTTTATCCATCTTTTGCTTTTAAAAAATTACAGAAAGACGTAAGACAAAAGGACTTACTTGTTTTGAACGCAGCTAACGTTCTTCGATATAAATCTAAAAACCACATTCTTCTGCCAGTTTCTGGATTTGCAAAAAAATAATAAAAATATACGAATAAGCTCAAAACTACATATTTTTATACGTTTATTGCTTTTACAAATTACAGAAAGACGTAAGACAAAAGGCGATACTTGTTTTGAACGCAGCTAACGTTCTTTGATAATAATCTAAAAACTACATTCTTCTGTCGGTTTCTGGATTTGCAAAAAATAATAATAATTTGCGAATAGGCTAAAAACCACATATTTTTATTGGTTTCTTGCTTTTAAAATATTACAGAAAAACGTAAGACAAAAGGCCATACTTCTTTTGGACGCACCTAACGTTTCTTGAAAATAATCTTAAATCCACATTCTTCTGTTAGTTTCTAGATTTGCAAAACATAATAATAATATGCAAATAAGATAAAAACCACATATTTTTATCCGTTTATTGCTATTAAAAAAATACAGAAAGGCGTAAGACAAATGGCGATACTTCGTTTGAACGCAGATAACGTTTCTTGATAATAATGTAAATGCCACATTCTTCTGCCAGTTTCTGGATTTGCAAAAAATAATAATACTTTGCGAATAGGCTAAAAACCACATATTTTTACACACACAAATTACAGAAAGACGTAAGACAAAAGGCAATTCTTGTTTTGAACGCAGCTAACGTTTCTTGATAATAATCTAAAAACCACATTCTTCTGTCAGTTTCTGGATTTGCAAATAATAATAATAATTTGGGAATAGACTAAAAATCACATATTTTTATCAGTTTATTGCTTTTAAAAAATTACAGAAAGGCGTAAGACAAAAGGCGATACTTGTTTTGAACGCAGCTAACGTTCTTTGATAATAATCTAAAAACTACATTCTTCTATCAGTTTCTGGATTTGCAAAAAATAATAATAATTTGCGAATAGGCTAAAAACCACAAATTTTTATCCGTTTTTTGCTTTTAAAAAATTACAGAAAGACGTAAGACAAAAGGCAATTCTTGTTTTGAACGCAGCTAACGTTTCTTGATAATAATCTCATTCTTCTGTCAGTTTCTGGATTTGCAAAAAATAATAATATTTTGGGAATTGGCTAAAAACCACATATTTTTATCAGTTTATTGCTTTTAAAAAATTACAGAAAGGCGTAAGACAAAAGGCGATACTTCGTTTGAACGCAGATAATGTTTCTTGATATAATGTAAAGGCCACATTCTCCTGCCAGTTTCTGGATTTGTAAAAAATAATAATAATTTGCGAATAGGCTAAAAACCACATATTTTTATTGGTTTCTTGCTTTTAAAATATTACAGAAAAACGTAAGACAAAAGGCCATACTTCTTTTCGACGCACCTAACGTTTCTTGAAAATAATCTTAAATCCAAATTCTTCTGTCAGTTTCTGGATTTGAAAAAAATAATAATAATTTGCCAATAGGCTAAAAACCACAAATTTTTATCCATTTTTTGCTTTTAAAAAATTACATAAAATTACATAATATAAAAACTACATTCTCCTGTCAGTTTCTGGATTTGCAAAAAATAATAATAATTTGTGAATAGGCTAAAAACCACAAATTTTTATCCGTTTTTTGCTTTTAAAAAATTACAGGAATACGTAAGACAGAAGGCGTTACTTGTTTTGAACACAGCTAACGTTCTTTGATAATAATCTGATAAATACATTCTTAAAAAACAAAAGATCAAAAGATCTTGGGTGGAAATAACGAAAATTCAAACTTGGATGAGCATCCCACAAGGAACACACAAAAGATCAAAGCAAAAAGAGAAATGATTAAACGATGTTTCGCCCTGGGTAACCAGCGTGGGCTCATCAGTAGTTTCACTGGTCACCCTCCACTATACATCATTAAACACCATCATACACTTTGATTTCCAACCTTGAACCACTCACAAATAGGCATCGTTTCGCACTGGTACTTACTTATCCAAGTTACCTGATACGAATTCGTCCTGGCGTGTTAATATTTCCAGTAGGACTATGCTCCTAAGGAAATACATTCTTCTGTCGGTTTCTGGATTTGTAAAAAATAATAATAATTTCGAATAGGCTATAAACCACATATTTTTATTCGTTTTTTGCTTTTAAAAAATTACAAAAAGACGTAAGACAAAAGACGTTACTTGTTTTGAACGCAGGTAACGTTCTTTGATAATAATCCAATAAATATATTCTTCTGTCGGCTTCTGGATTTGCAAAAAATAATAATAATTTCGAATAGGCTAAAAACCACATATTTTTATCAGTTTTTTGCTTTTAAAAAATTACAGAAAGACGTAAGACAAAAGGCGCTACTTGTTTTGAACGCAAGTAAAGTTCTTCGATAATAATCTAAAAACTACTTTCTTCTGCCGGTTTCTGGATTTGCAAAAAATAATAATAATTTGCAAATAGGCTAACAACCACATATTTTTATCTCTTTTTTGCTTTAAAAAAATTACATGAAGACGTAAGACAAAAGGTGATACTTCGTTTGAATGCAGCTAACGTTTCTTGATAATAATCTAAAATCCACATTCTTCTGTCAGTTTCTGGATTTGCAAAAAAAATAATAATTTGCGAATAGGCTAAAAACCACAAATTTTTATCCGTTTTTTGCTTTTAAAAAATTACAAAAAGACGTAAGACAAAAGGCAATTCTTGTTTTGAACGCAGCTAATCTTTCTTTATAATAATCTAAAAACCACATTCTTCTGTCAGTTTCTGGATTTGCAAAAAATAATAATAATTTTGGAATAGGCTAAAAACCACATATTTTTGTCAGTTTATTGCTTTTAAAAAATTACAGAAAGGCGTAAGACAAAAGGCGATACTTCGTTTGAACGCAGATAATGTTTCTTGATATAATGTAATAGCCACATTCTCCTGCCAGTTTCTGGATTTGTAAAAAATAATAATAATTTGCGAATAGGCTAAAAACCACATATTTTTACTGGTTTCTTGCTTTTAAAATATTACAGAAAAACGTAAGACAAAAGGCCATACTTCTTTTGGACGCACCTAACGTTTCTTGAAAATAATCTTAAATCCACATTCTTCTCTTAGTTTTTAGATTTGCAAAACATAATAATAATATGCAAATACGATAAAAACCACATATTTTTATCCGTTTATTGCTATTAAAAAATTACAGAAAGGCGTAAGACAAATGGCGATACTTCGTTTGAACGCAGATAACGTTTCTTGATAATAATGTAAAAGCCACATTCTTCTGCCAGTTTCTGGATTTGTAAAAAATAATAATACTTTGCGAATAGGCTAAAAACCACATATTTTTATCCGTTTTTTGCTTTTAAAAAATTACAGGAAGACGTAAGACAAAAGGCAATACTTGTTTCTAACGCAGCTAATGTTCTTCGATAATACTCTAAAAACCACATTCTTCTGTCAGTTTCTGGATTTGAAAAAAATAATAATAATTTGCGAATAGGCTAAAAACCACAAATTTTTATCCGTTTTTTGCTTTTAAAAAATTACATAAAGACGTAAGACAAAAAGCAATAATTCTTTTGAACGCCACTAATGTCCTTCGATAATAATCTAAAAACTACATTCTTCTGTCAGTTTCTGGATTTGCAAAAAATAATAATAATTTGTGAATAGGCTAAAAACCACAAATTTTTATCCGTTTTTTGCTTTTAAAAAATTACAGGAATACGTAAGACAGAAGGCGTTACTTGTTTTGAACACAGCTAACGTTCTTTGATAATAATCTGATAAATACATTCTTCTGTCGGTTTCTGGATTTGCAAAAAATAACAATAATTTCGAATAGGCTAAAAACCACATATTTTTATCCGTTTTTTGCTTTTAAAAAATTACAGAAAGACGTAAGACAAAAGGCGTTACTTGTTTTTAATGCAGATAACGTTCTTTGATAATAATCTAACAAATACATTCTTCTGTCGGTTTCTGGATTTGCAAAAAATAATAATAACTTCGAATAGGCTAAAAACCACATATTTTTATCAGTTTTTTGCTTTTAAAAAATTACAAAATACGTAAGACAAAAGGCGTTACTTGTTTTGAACGCAGGTAATGTTCTTCGATAATAATCTAAAAACTACATTCTTCTGCCGGTTTCTGGATTTGCAAAAAATAATAATAATTTGCGAATAGGCTAAAAACCACATATTTTTATCCGTCTTTTGCTTTTAGAATATTACAGAAAGACGTAAGACAAAAGGCAATACTTGTTTTTAACGCAGCTAATGTTCTTCGATAATACTTTAAAAACCACTTTCTTCTGTCAGTTTCTGGATTTGAAAAAAATAATAATAATTTGCGAATAGGCTAAAAACCACATATTTTTATCCGTCTTTTGCTTTTAGAATATTACACTAAGACGTAAGACAAAAGGCAATACTTGTTTTTAACGCAGCTAATGTTCTTCGATAATACTTTAAAAACCACTTTCTTCTGTCAGTTTCTGGATTTGAAAAAAATAATAATAATTTGCGAATAGGCTAAAAACCACATATTTTTATCCGTTTTTTGCTTTTAAAAAATTACATAAAGACGTAAGACAAAAAGCAATAATTCTTTTGAACGCCACTAATGTTCTTCGATAATAATCTAAAAACTACATTCTTCTGTCAGTTTCTGGATTTGCAAAAAATAATAATAATTTGTGAATAGGCTAAAAACCACAAATTTTTATCCGTTTTTTGCTTTTAAAAAATTACAGGAATACGTAAGGCAGAAGGCGTTACTTGTTTTGAATACAGCTAACGTTCTTTAATAATAATCTGATAAACACATTCTTCTGTCGGTTTCTGGATTTGCAAAAAATAATAATAACTTCGAATAGGCTAAAAACCACATATTTTTATCAGTTTTTTGCTTTTAAAAAATTACAGAAAGACGTAAGACAAAAGGCGATACTTGTTTTGAACGCAGCTAACGTTCTTTGATAATAATCTAAAAACTGCATTCTTCTATCAGTTTCTGGATTTGCAAAAAATAATAATAATGTGCGAATAAGCTAAGAACCACATATTTTTATCACTTTTTTGATTTTAAAAAATTACATGAAGATGTAAGACAAAAAGCGATACTTCGTTTGAATGCAGCTTACGTTTCTTGATAATAATCTAAAAACCACATACTTCTGTCAGTTTCTGGATTTGCAAAAAAAATAATAATTTGCGAATAGGCTAACAACCATATATTTTTTATCTCTTTTTTGCTTTTAAATATTACATGAATACGTAAGACAAAAGGCGATACTTCGTTTGAATGCAGCTAACGTTTCTTGATATTAATCTAAAAACCACATTCTTTTGTCAGTGTCTGGATTTGCAAAAAAAAATAATAATTTACGAATAGGCTAAAAACCACAAATTTTTATGCGTTTTTTGCTTTTAAAAAATTACAGAAAGACGTAAGACAAAAGGCAATTCTTGTTTTGAACGCAGCTAATGTTCTTCGATAATAATCTAAAAACCACATTCTTCTGTCAGTTTCTGGATTTGCAATTATAATAATAATTTGCGAATAGGCTAAAATCCACATATTTTTATCAGTCTTTTGCTTTTAAAAAATTACAGAAAGACGTGAGACAAAACGCGATACTTCGTTTGAATGCAGCTAACGTTTCTTGATAATAATCTAAGAACCACATACTTCTGTCAGGTTCTGGATTTGCAAAAAAAATAATAATTTGCGAATAGGCTAACAACCACTTATTTTTATCTCTTTTTTGATTTTAAAAAATTACATGAAGACGTAAGACAAAAGGAGATACTTCGTTTGAATGCAGCTAACGTTTCTTGATAATAATCTAAAAACCACATTCTTCTGTTAGTTTCTGGATTTGCAAAAAAAATAATAATTTGCGAATAAGCTAAAAACCACAAATTTTTATCCGTTCTTTGCTTTTAAAAAATTCAGAAAGCCGTAAGACAAAAGGCAATTCTTGTTTTGAACGCAGCTAATGTTCTTCGATAATAATCTAAAAAACACATTCTTCTGTCAGTTTCTGGATTTGCAAAAAATAATAATAATTTGTGAATAGGCTAAAAACCACAAATTTTTATCCGATTTTTGCTTTTAAAAAATTACAGGAATACGTAAGACAGAAGGCGTTACTTGTTTTGAACACAGCTAACGTTCTTTGATAATAATCTGATAAATACATTCTTCTGTCGGTTTCTGGATTTGCAAAAAATAACAATAATTTCGAATAGGCTAAAAACCACATATTTTTATCCGTTTTTTGCTTTTAAAAAATTACAGAAAGACGTAAGACAAAAGGCGTTACTTGTTTTTAACGCAGGTAACGTTCTTTGATAATAATCTAATAAATACATTCTTCTGTCGGTTTCTGGATTTCCAAAAAATAATAATAACTTCGAATAGGCTAAAAACCACATATTTTTATCAGTTTTTTGCTTTTAAAAAATTACAAAAAGACGTAAGACAAAAGGCGTTACTTGTTTTGAACGCAGGTAACGTTCTTCGATAATAATCTAAAAACTACATTCTCCTGTCAGTTTCTAGATTTGTAAAAACTAATAATAATTTGCGAATAGGCTAAAAACCACATATTTTTATTGGTTTCTTGCTTTTAAAATATTACAGAAAAACGTAAGACAAAAGGCCATACTTCTTTTGGACGCACCTAACGTTTCTTGAAAATAATCTTAAATCCACATTCTTCTCTTAGTTTCTAGATTTGCAAAACATAATAATAATATGCAAATACGATAAAAACCACATATTTTTATCCGTTTATTACTATTAAAAAATTACAGAAAGGCGTAAGACAAATGGCGATAATTCGTTTGAACGCAGATAACGTTTCTTGATAATAATGTAAAAGCCACATTCTTCTGCCAGTTTCTGGATTTGTAAAAAATAATAATACTTTGCGAATAGGCTAAAAACCACATATTTTTATCCATTTTTTGCTTTTAAAAAATTACAGGAAGACGTAAGACAAAAGGCAATACTTGTTTCTAACGCAGCTAATGTTCTTCGATAATACTCTAAAAACCACATTCTTCTGTCAGTTTCTGGATTTGAAAAAAATAATAATAATTTGCGAATAGGCTAAAAACCACAAATTTTTATCCGTTTTTTGCTTTTAAAAAATTACATAAAGACGTAAGACAAAAAGCAATAATTCTTTTGAACGCCACTAATGTCCTTCGATAATAATCTAAAAACTACATTCTTCTGTCAGTTTCTGGATTTGCAAAAAATAATAATAATTTGTGAATAGGCTAAAAACCACAAATTTTTATCCGTTTTTTGCTTTTAAAAAATTACAGAAATACGTAAGACAGAAGGCGTTACTTGTTTTGAACACAGCTAACGTTCTTTGATAATAATCTGATAAATACATTCTTCTGTCGGTTTCTGGATTTGCAAAAAATAATAATAACTTCGAATAGGCTAAAAACCACATATTTTTATCAGTTTTTTGCTTTTAAAAAATTACAGAAAGACGTAAGACAAAAGGCGTTACTTGTTTTTAACGCAGATAACGTTCTTTGATAATAATCTAATAAATACATTCTTCTGTCGGTTTCTGGATTTGCAAAAAATAATAATAACTTCGAATAGGCTAAAAACCACATATTTTTATCAGTTTTTTGCTTTTAAAAAATTACAAAATACGTAAGACAAAAGGCGTTACTTGTTTTGAACGCAGGTAACGTTCTTCGATAATAATCTAAAAACTACATTCTTCTGCCGGTTTCTGGATTTGCAAAAAATAATAATAATTTGCGAATAGGCTAAAAACCACATATTTTTATCCGTCTTTTGCTTTTAGAATATTACAGAAAGACGTAAGACAAAAGGCAATACTTGTTTTTAACGCAGCTAATGTTCTTCGATAATACTTTAAAAACCACTTTCTTCTGTCAGTTTCTGGATTTGAAAAAAATAATAATAATTTGCGAATAGGCTAAAAACCACATATTTTTATCCGTCTTTTGCTTTTAGAATATTACAGAAAGACGTAAGACAAAAGGCAATACTTGTTTTTAACGCAGCTAATGTTCTTCGATAATACTTTAAAAACCACTTTCTTCTGTCAGTTTCTGGATTTGAAAAAAATAATAATAATTTGCGAATAGGCTAAAAACCACATATTTTTATCCGTTTTTTGCTTTTAAAAAATTACATAAAGACGTAAGACAAAAAGCAATAATTCTTTTGAACGCCACTAATGTTCTTCGATAATAATCTAAAAACTACATTCTTCTGTCAGTTTCTGGATTTGCAAAAAATAATAATAATTTGTGAATAGGCTAAAAACCACAAATTTTTATCCGTTTTTTGCTTTTAAAAAATTACAGGAATACGTAAGACAGAAGGCGTTACTTGTTTTGAACACAGCTAACGTTCTTTAATAATAATCTGATAAACACATTCTTCTGTCGGTTTCTGGATTTGCAAAAAATAATAATAACTTCGAATAGGCTAAAAACCACATATTTTTATCAGTTTTTTGCTTTTAAAAAATTACAGAAAGACGTAAGACAAAAGGCGTTACTTGTTTTGAACGCAGCTAACGTTCTTCGATATAAATCTAAAACCCACATTCTTCTGCCAGTTTCTGGATTTGCAAAAAATAATAAAAATATACAAATAAGCTCAAAACTACATATTTTTATACGTTTATTGCTTTTACAAATTACAGAAAGACGTAAGACAAAAGGCGATACTTGTTTTGAACGCAGCTAACGTTCTTTGATAATAATCTAAAAACTGCATTCTTCTATCAGTTTCTGGATTTGCAAAAAATAATAATAATTTGCGAATAAGCTAAAAACCACATATTTTTATCACTTTTTTGATTTTAAAAAATTACATGAAGATGTAAGACAAAAAGCGATACTTCGTTTGAATGCAGCTTACGTTTCTTGATAATAATCTAAAAACCACATACTTCTGTCAGTTTCTGGATTTGCAAAAAAAATAATAATTTGCGAATAGGCTAACAACCATATATTTTTTATCTCTTTTTTGCTTTTAAATATTATATGAATACGTAAGACAAAAGGCGATACTTCGTTTGAATGCAGCTAACGTTTCTTGATATTAATCTAAAAACCACATTCTTTTGTCAGTGTCTGGATTTGCAAAAAAAATAATAATTTACGAATAGGCTAAAAACCACAAATTTTTATGCGTTTTTTGCTTTTAAAAAATTACAGAAAGACGTAAGACAAAAGGCAATTCTTGTTTTGAAAGCAGCTAATGTTCTTCGATAATAATCTAAAAACCACATTCTTCTGTCAGTTTCTGGATTTGCAATTATAATAATAATTTGCGAATAGGCTAAAATCCACATATTTTTATCAGTCTTTTGCTTTTAAATACTATACTTCGTTTGAATGCAGCTAACGTTTCTTGATAATAATATAAATTATTCACATACTTCTGTCAGGTTCTGGATTTGCAAAAAAAATAATAATTTGCGAATAGGCTAACAACCACTTATTTTTATCTCTTTTTTGATTTTAAAAAATTACATGAAGACGTAAGACAAAAGGAGATACTTCGTTTGAATGCAGCTAACGTTTCTTGATAATAATCTAAAAACCACATTCTTCTGTTAGTTTCTGGATTTGCAAAAAAAATAATAATTTGCGAATAAGCTAAAAACCACAAATTTTTATCCGTTCTTTGCTTTTAAAAAATTCAGAAAGCCGTAAGACAAAAGGCAATTCTTGTTTTGAACGCAGCTAATGTTCTTCGATAATAATCTAAAAACCACATTCTTCTGTCAGTTTCTGGATTTGCAAAAAATAATAATAATTTGTGAATAGGCTAAAAACCACAAATTTTTATCCGATTTTTGCTTTTAAAAAATTACAGGAATACGTAAGACAGAAGGCGTTACTTGTTTTGAACACAGCTAACGTTCTTTGATAATAATCTGATAAATACATTCTTCTGTCAGTTTCTGGATTTGCAAAAAATAACAATAATTTCGAATAGGCTAAAAACCACATATTTTTATCCGTTTTTTGCTTTTAAAAAATTACAGAAAGACGTAAGACAAAAGGCGTTACTTGTTTTTAACGCAGGTAACGTTCTTTGATAATAATCTAATAAATACATTCTTCTGTCGGTTTCTGGATTTCCAAAAAATAATAATAACTTCGAATAGGCTAAAAACCACATATTTTTATCAGTTTTTTGCTTTTAAAAAATTACAAAAAGACGTAAGACAAAAGGCGTTACTTGTTTTGAACGCAGGTAACGTTCTTCGATAATAATCTAAAAACTACATTCTCCTGTCAGTTTCTAGATTTGTAAAAACTAATAATAATTTGCGAATAGGCTAAAAACCACATATTTTTATTGGTTTCTTGCTTTTAAAATATTACAGAAAAACGTAAGACAAAAGGCCATACTTCTTTTGGACGCACCTAACGTTTCTTGAAAATAATCTTAAATCCACATTCTTCTCTTAGTTTCTAGATTTGCAAAACATAATAATAATATGCAAATACGATAAAAACCACATATTTTTATCCGTTTATTACTATTAAAAAATTACAGAAAGGCGTAAGACAAATGGCGATACTTCGTTTGAACGCAGATAACGTTTCTTGATAATAATGTAAAAGCCACATTCTTCTGCCAGTTTCTGGATTTGTAAAAAATAATAATACTTTGCGAATAGGCTAAAAACCACATATTTTTATCCGTTTTTTGCTTTTAAAAAATTACAGGAAGACGTAAGACAAAAGGCAATACTTGTTTCTAACGCAGCTAATGTTCTTCGATAATACTCTAAAAACCACATTCTTCTGTCAGTTTCTGGATTTGAAAAAAATAATAATAATTTGCGAATAGGCTAAAAACCACAAATTTTTATCCGTTTTTTGCTTTTAAAAAATTACATAAAGACGTAAGACAAAAAGCAATAATTCTTTTGAACGCCACTAATGTCCTTCGATAATAATCTAAAAACTACATTCTTCTGTCAGTTTCTGGATTTGCAAAAAATAATAATAATTTGTGAATAGGCTAAAAACCACAAATTTTTATCCGTTTTTTGCTTTTAAAAAATTACAGGAATACGTAAGACAGAAGGCGTTACTTGTTTTGAACACAGCTAACGTTCTTTGATAATAATCTGATAAATATATTCTTCTGTCGGTTTCTGGATTTGCAAAAAATAACAATAATTTCGAATAGGCTAAAAACCACATATTTTTATCCGTTTTTTGCTTTTAAAAAATTACAGAAAGACGTAAGACAAAAGGCGTTACTTGTTTTTAACGCAGATAACGTTCTTTGATAATAATCTAATAAATACATTCTTCTGTCGGTTTCTGGATTTGCAAAAAATAATAATAACTTCGAATAGGCTAAAAACCACATATTTTTATCAGTTTTTTGCTTTTAAAAAATTACAAAATACGTAAGACAAAAGGCGTTACTTGTTTTGAACGCAGGTAACGTTCTTCGATAATAATCTAAAAACTACATTCTTCTGCCGGTTTCTGGATTTGCAAAAAATAATAATAATTTGCGAATAGGCTAAAAACCACATATTTTTATCCGTCTTTTGCTTTTAGAATATTACAGAAAGACGTAAGACAAAAGGCAATACTTGTTTTTAACGCAGCTAATGTTCTTCGATAATACTTTAAAAACCACTTTCTTCTGTCAGTTTCTGGATTTGAAAAAAATAATAATAATTTGCGAATAGGCTAAAAACTACATATTTTTATCCGTTTTTTGCTTTTAAAAAATTACATAAAGACGTAAGACAAAAAGCAATAATTCTTTTGAACGCCACTAATGTTCTTCGATAATAATCTAAAAACTACATTCTTCTGTCAGTTTCTGGATTTGCAAAAAATAATAATAATTTGTGAATAGGCTAAAAACCACAAATTTTTATCCGTTTTTTGCTTTTAAAAAATTACAGGAATACGTAAGAAGAAGAAGAAGGCGTTACTTGTTTTGAACACAGCTAACGTTCTTTAATAATAATCTGATAAACACATTCTTCTGTCGGTTTCTGGATTTGCAAAAAATAATAATAACTTCGAATAGGGTAAAAACCACATATTTTTATCAGTTTTTTGCTTTTAAAAAATTACAGAAAGACGTAAGACAAAAGGCGTTACTTGTTTTGAACGCAGCTAACGTTCTTCGATATAAATCTAAAAACCACATTCTTCTGCCAGTTTCTGGATTTGCAAAAAATAATAAAAATATACAAATAAGCTCAAAACTACATATTTTTATACGTTTATTGCTTTTACAAATTACAGAAAGACGTAAGACAAAAGGCGATACTTGTTTTGAACGCAGCTAACGTTCTTTGATAATAATCTAAAAACTGCATTCTTCTATCAGTTTCTGGATTTGCAAAAAATAATAATAATTTGCGAATAAGCTAAAAACCACATATTTTTATCACTTTTTTGATTTTAAAAAATTACATGAAGATGTAAGACAAAAAGCGATACTTCGTTTGAATGCAGCTTACGTTTCTTGATAATAATCTAAAAACCACATACTTCTGTCAGTTTCTGGATTTGCAAAAAAAATAATAATTTGCGAATAGGCTAACAACCATATATTTTTTATCTCTTTTTTGCTTTTAAATATTATATGAATACGTAAGACAAAAGGCGATACTTCGTTTGAATGCAGCTAACGTTTCTTGATATTAATCTAAAAACCACATTCTTTTGTCAGTGTCTGGATTTGCAAAAAAAATAATAATTTACGAATAGGCTAAAAACCACAAATTTTTATGCGTTTTTTGCTTTTAAAAAATTACAGAAAGACGTAAGACAAAAGGCAATTCTTGTTTTGAAAGCAGCTAATGTTCTTCGATAATAATCTAAAAACCACATTCTTCTGTCAGTTTCTGGATTTGCAATTATAATAATAATTTGCGAATAGGCTAAAATCCACATATTTTTATCAGTCTTTTGCTTTTAAATACTATACTTCGTTTGAATGCAGCTAACGTTTCTTGATAATAATCTAAGAACCACATACTTCTGTCAGGTTCTGGATTTGCAAAAAAAATAATAATTTGCGAATAGGCTAACAACCACTTATTTTTATCTCTTTTTTGATTTTAAAAAATTACATGAAGACGTAAGACAAAAGGAGATACTTCGTTTGAATGCAGCTAACGTTTCTTGATAATAATCTAAAAACCACATTCTTCTGTTAGTTTCTGGATTTGCAAAAAAAATAATAATTTGCGAATAAGCTAAAAACCACAAATTTTTATCCGTTCTTTGCTTTTAAAAAATTCAGAAAGCCGTAAGACAAAAGGCAATTCTTGTTTTGAACGCAGCTAATGTTCTTCGATAATAATCTAAAAACCACATTCTTCTGTCAGTTTGTGGATTTGCAAAAAATAATAATAATTTGTGAATAGGCTAAAAACCACAAATTTTTATCCGATTTTTGCTTTTAAAAAATTACAGGAATACGTAAGACAGAAGGCGTTACTTGTTTTGAACACAGCTAACGTTCTTTGATAATAATCTGATAAATACATTCTTCTGTCGGTTTCTGGATTTGCAAAAAATAACAATAATTTCGAATAGGCTAAAAACCACATATTTTTATCCGTTTTTTGCTTTTAAAAAATTACAGAAAGACGTAAGACAAAAGGCGTTACTTGTTTTTAACGCAGGTAACGTTCTTTGATAATAATCTAATAAATACATTCTTCTGTCGGTTTCTGGATTTCCAAAAAATAATAATAACTTCGAATAGGCTAAAAACCACATATTTTTATCAGTTTTTTGCTTTTAAAAAATTACAAAAAGACGTAAGACAAAAGGCGTTACTTGTTTTGAACGCAGGTAACGTTCTTCGATAATAATCTAAAAACTACATTCTCCTGTCAGTTTCTAGATTTGTAAAAACTAATAATAATTTGCGAATAGGCTAAAAACCACATATTTTTATTGGTTTCTTGCTTTTAAAATATTACAGAAAAACGTAAGACAAAAGGCCATACTTCTTTTGGACGCACCTAACGTTTCTTGAAAATAATCTTAAATCCACATTCTTCTCTTAGTTTCTAGATTTGCAAAACATAATAATAATATGCAAATACGATAAAAACCACATATTTTTATCCGTTTATTACTATTAAAAAATTACAGAAAGGCGTAAGACAAATGGCGATACTTCGTTTGAACGCAGATAACGTTTCTTGATAATAATGTAAAAGCCACATTCTTCTGCCAGTTTCTGGATTTGTAAAACATAATAATACTTTGCGAATAGGCTAAAAACCACATATTTTTATCCGTTTTTTGCTTTTAAAAAATTACAGGAAGACGTAAGACAAAAGGCAATACTTGTTTCTAACGCAGCTAATGTTCTTCGATAATACTCTAAAAACCACATTCTTCTGTCAGTTTCTGGATTTGAAAAAAATAATAATAATTTGCGAATAGGCTAAAAACCACAAATTTTTATCCGTTTTTTGCTTTTAAAAAATTACATAAAGACGTAAGACAAAAAGCAATAATTCTTTTGAACGCCACTAATGTCCTTCGATAATAATCTAAAAACTACATTCTTCTGTCAGTTTCTGGATTTGCAAAAAATAATAATAATTTGTGAATAGGCTAAAAACCACAAATTTTTATCCGTTTTTTGCTTTTAAAAAATTACAGGAATACGTAAGACAGAAGGCGTTACTTGTTTTGAACACAGCTAACGTTCTTTGATAATAATCTGATAAATACATTCTTCTGTCGGTTTCTGGATTTGCAAAAAATAACAATAATTTCGAATAGGCTAAAAACCACATATTTTTATCCGTTTTTTGCTTTTAAAAAATTACAGAAAGACGTAAGACAAAAGGCGTTACTTGTTTTTAACGCAGATAACGTTCTTTGATAATAATCTAATAAATACATTCTTCTGTCGGTTTCTGGATTTGCAAAAAATAATAATAACTTCGAATAGGCTAAAAACCACATATTTTTATCAGTTTTTTGCTTTTAAAAAATTACAAAATACGTAAGACAAAAGGCGTTACTTGTTTTGAACGCAGGTAACGTTCTTCGATAATAATCTAAAAACTACATTCTTCTGCCGGTTTCTGGATTTGCAAAAAATAATAATAATTTGCGAATAGGCTAAAAACCACATATTTTTATCCGTCTTTTGCTTTTAGAATATTACAGAAAGACGTAAGACAAAAGGCAAAACTTGTTTTTAACGCAGCTAATGTTCTTCGATAATACTTTAAAAACCACTTTCTTCTGTCAGTTTCTGGATTTGAAAAAAATAATAATAATTTGCGAATAGGCTAAAAACCACATATTTTTATCCGTCTTTTGCTTTTAGAATATTACAGAAAGACGTAAGACAAAAGGCAATACTTGTTTTTAACGCAGCTAATGTTCTTCGATAATACTTTAAAAACCACTTTCTTCTGTCAGTTTCTGGATTTGAAAAAAATAATAATAATTTGCGAATAGGCTAAAAACCACATATTTTTATCCGTTTTTTGCTTTTAAAAAATTACATAAAGACGTAAGACAAAAAGCAATAATTCTTTTGAACGCCACTAATGTTCTTCGATAATAATCTAAAAACTACATTCTTCTGTCAGTTTCTGGATTTGCAAAAAATAATAATAATTTGTGAATAGGCTAAAAACCACAAATTTTTATCCGTTTTTTGCTTTTAAAAAATTACAGGAATACGTAAGACAGAAGGCGTTACTTGTTTTGAACACAGCTAACGTTCTTTAATAATAATCTGATAAACACATTCTTCTGTCGGTTTCTGGATTTGCAAAAAATAACAATAACTTCGAATAGGCTAAAAACCACATATTTTTATCAGGTTTTTGCTTTTAAAAAATTACAGAAAGACGTAAGACAAAAGGCGTTACTTGTTTTGAACGCAGCTAACGTTCTTCGATATAAATCTAAAAACCACATTCTTCTGCCAGTTTCTGGATTTGCAAAAAATAATAAAAATATACAAATAAGCTCAAAACTACATATTTTTATACGTTTATTGCTTTTACAAATTACAGAAAGACGTAAGACAAAAGGCGATACTTGTTTTGAACGCAGCTAACGTTCTTTGATAATAATCTAAAAACTGCATTCTTCTATCAGTACTTCGTTTGAATGCAGCTAACGTTTCTTGATATTAATCTAAAAACCACATTCTTTTGTCAGTGTCTGGATTTGCAAAAAAAAATAATAATTTACGAATAGGCTAAAAACCACAAATTTTTATCCGTTTTTTGCTTTTAAAAAATTACAGAAAGACGTAAGACAAAAGGCATTTCTTGTTTTGAACGCAGCTAATGTTCTTCGATAATAATCTAAGAACCACATACTTCTGTCAGGTTCTGGATTTGCAAAAAAAATAATAATTTGCGAATAGGCTAACAACCAGTTATTTTTATCTCTTTTTTGATTTTAAAAAATTACATGAAGACGTAAGACAAAAGGAGATACTTCGTTTGAATGCAGCTAACGTTTCTTGATAATAATCTAAAAACCACATTCTTCTGTCTGTTTCTGGATTTGCAAAAAATAATAATAATTTGTGAATAGGCTAAAAACCACAAATTTTTATTCGTTTTTTGCTTTTAAAAAATTACAGGAATACGTAAGACAGAAGGCGTTACTTGTTTTTAACGCAGGTAACGTTCTTTGATAATAATCTAATAAATACATTCTTCTGTCGGTTTCTGGATTTGCAAAAAATAATAATAACTTCGAATAGGCTAAAAACCACATATTTTTATCAGTTTTTTGCTTTTAAAAAATTACAAAAAGACGTAAGACAAAAGGCGTTACTTGTTTTGAACGCAGGTAACGTTCTTCGATAATAATCTAAAAACCACATTCTTCTGCCAGTTTCTGGATTTGCAAAAAATAATAAAAATATACGAATAAGCTCAAAACTACATATTTTTATACGTTTATTGCTTTTACAAATTACAGAAAGACGTAAGACAAAAGGCGATACCTGTTTTGAACGCAGCTAACGTTCTTTGATAATAATCTAAAAACTGCATTCTTCTATCAGTTTCTGGATTTGCAAAAAATAATAATAATTTGCGAATAAGCTAAAAACCACAAATTTTTATTCGTTTTTTGCTTTTAAAAAATTACAGGAATACGTAAGACAGAAGGCGTTACTTGTTTTTAACGCAGGTAACGTTCTTTGATAATAATCTAATAAATACATTCTTCTGTCGGTTTCTGGATTTGCAAAAAATAATAATAACTTCGAATAGGCTAAAAACCACAAATTTTTATCTGTTTTTTGCTTTTAAAAAATTACATAAAGACGTAAGACAAAAAGCAATAATTCTTTTGAACGCCCCTAACGTTCTTCGATAATAATCTAAAAACTACATTCTTCTGTCGGTTTCTGGATTTGCAAAAAATAATAATAATTTGTGAATAGGCTAAAAACCACAAATTTTTATAAGTTTTTTGCTTTTAAAAAATTACAGGAAGACGTAAGACAAAAGGCGTTACTTGTTTTGAGCGGAGCTAATGTTCTTTGATAATAATCTAAAAACCACATTCTTCTGTCAGTTTCTGGATTTGCAAAAAATAATAATAATTTGCGAATAGGCTAAAAACCACACATTTTTATCCGTTTCTTGCTTTTATAAAATTACAGAAAGACGTAAGGCAAAAGGCAATAATTCTTTTAAACGCCCCTAAAGTTCTTCGATAATAATCTAAAAACTACATTCTTCTGTCGGTTTCTGGATTTGCAAAAAATAATAATAATATGCGAATAGGCTAAAAACCACATATTTTTATCCGTTTTATTGCTTTTAAAAAATTACAGAAAGATGTAAGACAAAAGGCGATACTTGTTTTGAACGCAGCTAACGTTCTTTGATAATAATCTAAACACTATATTTTTCTGTCAGTGTCTGAATTTGCAAAAAATAATAATAATTTGCGAATAGGCTAAAAACCACACATTTTTATCCGTTTTTTGCATTTATAAAATTACATGAAGACGTAAGAGAAAAGGCGATACTTCGTTTGAATGCAGCTAACGTTTCTTGATAATAATCTAAAAACCACATTCTTCTGTCAGTTTCTGGATTTGCAAAAAAAATAATAATTTGCGAATAGGCTAAAAACCACAAATTTTTGTCCGTTTTTGCTTTTAAAAAATTACAGAAAGACGTAAGACAAAAGGCATTACTTGTTTTGAACGCAGCTAATGTTCTTCGATAATAATCTAAAAACTACATTCTTCTGTCTGTTTCTGGATTTACAAAAAATAATAATAATTTGTGAATAGGCTAAAAACCACAAATTTTTATTCGTTTTTTGCTTTTAAAAAATTACAGGAATACGTAAGACAGAAGGCGTTACTTGTTTTTAACGCAGGTAACGTTCTTTGATAATAATCTAATAAATACATTCTTCTGTCGGTTTCTGGATTTGCAAAAAATAATAATAACTTCGAATAGGCTAAAAACCACATATTTTTATCAGTTTTTTGCTTTTAAAAAATTACAAAAAGACGTAAGACAAAAGGCGTTACTTGTTTTGAACGCAGGTAACGTTCTTCGATAATAATCTAAAAACCACATTCTTCTGCCAGTTTCTGGATTTGCAAAAAATAATAAAAATATACGAATAAGCTCAAAACTACATATCTTTATACGTTTATTGCTTTTACAAATTACAGAAAGATGTAAGACAAAAGGCGATACTTGTTTTGAATGCAGCTAACGTTCTTTGATAATAATCTAAAAACTACATTCTTCTGTCAGTTTCTGGATTTGCAAAAAATAATAATAATTTGTGAGTAGGCTAAAAACCACAAATTTTTATCCGTTTTTTGCTTTTAAAAAATTACAGGAATACGTAAGACAGAAGGCGTTACTTGTTTTTAACGCAGGTAACGTTCTTTCATAATAATCTAATAAATCCATTCTTCTGTCGGTTTCTGGATTTGCAAAAAATAATTATAACTTCGAATAGGCTAAAAACCACATATTTTTATCCGTTTTATTGCTTTTAAAAAATTACAGAAAGATGTAAGACAAAAGGCGATACTTGTTTTGAACGCAGCTAACGTTCTTTGATAATAATCTAAACACTATATTTTTCTGTCAGTGTCTGAATTTGCAAAAAATAATAATAATTTGCGAATAGGCTAAAAACCACACATTTTTATCCGTTTTTTGCATTTATAAAATTACATGAAGTCGTAAGAGAAAAGGCGATACTTCGTTTGAATGCAGCTAACGTTTCTTGATAATAATCTAAAAACCACAGTCTTCTGTCAGTTTCTGGATTTGCAAAAAAAATAATAATTTGCGAATAGGCTAAAAACCACAAATTTTTATCCGTTTTTGCTTTTAAAAAATTACAGAAAGACGTAAGACAAAAGGCATTACTTGTTTTGAACGCAGCTAATGTTCTTCGATAATAATCTAAAAACTACATTCTTCTGTCAGTTTCTGGATTTGCAAAAAATAATAATAATTTGTGAATAGGCTAAAAACCACAAATTTTTATCCGTTTTTTGCTTTTAAAAAATTACAGGAATACGTAAGACAGAAGGCGTTACTTGTTTTTAACGCAGGTAACGTTCTTTGATAATAATCTAATAAATACATTCTTCTGTCGGTTTCTGGATTTGCAAAAAATAATAATAACTTCGAATAGGCTAAAAACCACATATTTTTATCAGTTTTTTGCTTTTAAAAAATTACAAAAAGACGTAAGACAAAAGGCGTTACTTGTTTTGAACGCAGGTAACGTTCTTCGATAATAATCTAAAAACCACATTCTTCTGCCAGCTTCTGGATTTGCAAAAAATAATAAAAATATACGAATAAGCTCAAAACTACATATTTTTATACGTTTATTGCTTTTACAAATTACAGAAAGACGTAAGACAGAAGGCGTTACTTGTTTTTAACGCAGGTAACGTTCTTTCATAATAATCTAATAAATACATTCTTCTGTCGGTTTCTGGATTTGCAAAAAATAATTATAACTTCGAATAGGCTAAAAACCACATATTTTTATCAGTTTTTTGCTTTTAAAAAATTACAAAAAGACGTAAGACAAAAAGCGTTACTTGTTTTGAACACAGCTAACGTTCTTTGATAATAATCTGATAAATACATTCTTCTGTCGATTTCTGGATTTGCAAAAAATAATAATAATTTGCGAATAGGCTAAAAACCACAATTTTTATCAGTTTTTTGATTTTAAAAAATTACAGAAAGACGTAAGACAAAAGGCGATACTTCTTTTGAACACAGCTTAGGTTATTCGATAATAATCTAAAAACCCCATTTTTCCGTCAGTTTCTGGATTTGTAAAAAATAATAATAATACACGAATAGGCTAAAAACCACATATTTTTATCCGTTTTTTGCTTTTAAAAAATTACAGGAAGACGTAAGACAAAAGGCGTTACTTGTTTTAAACGCAGCTAACGTTTCTTGAAAATAATCTGATAAATACATTCTTCTGTCGGTTTCTGGATTTGCAAAAAATAATAATAATTTCGAATAGGCTAAAAACCACATAATTTTATCTCTTTTTTGATTTTAAAAAATTACATGAAGACGTAAGACAAAAGGCGATACTTCTTTTAAATGCAGCTAACGTTTGTTGATAATAATCTAAAAAACCACATTCTTCTGTCAGTTTCTGGATTTGCAAAAAAATAATAATTTGCGACTAGGCTAAAAACCACAAACTTTTATCCGTTTTTTGCTTTTAAAAAATTACAGAAAGACGTAAGATAAAAGGCGATACTTGTTTTGAACGCAGCTAACGTTCTTTAATAATAATCTAAAAACTACATTCTTCTGTCAGTTTCTGGATTTGCAAATAATAATAATAATTTGCGAATAAGCTAAAAACCACAAATTTTTATCTGTTTTTTGCTTTTAAAAAATTACATAAAGACGTAAGACAAAAAGCAATAGTTCTTTTGAACGCCCCTAACATTCTTCGATAATAATCTAAAAACTACATTCTTCTGTCGGTTTCTGGATTTGCAAAAAATAATAATAATTTGTGAATAGGCTAAAAACCACAAATTTTTATACGTTTTTTGCTTTTAAAAAATTACAGGAAGACGTAAGACAAAAGGCGTTACTTGTTTTGAACGCAGCTAATGTTCTTCGATAATAATCTAAAAACCACATTCTTCTGTCAGTTTCTGGATTTGCCAAAAATAATAATAATTTGCGAATAGGCTAAAAACCACACATTTTTATCCGTTTCTTGCTTTTATAAAATTACAGAAAGACGTAAGGCAAAAGGCAATAATTCTTTTAAACGCCCCTAAAGTTCTTCGATAATAATCTAAAAACTACATTCTTCTGTCGGTTTCTGGATTTGCAAAAAATAATAATAATTTGTGAGTAGGCTAAAAACCACAAATTTTTATCCGTTTTTTGCTTTTAAAAAATTACAGGAATACGTAAGACAGAAGGCGTTACTTGTTTTTAACGCAGGTAACGTTCTTTCATAATAATCTAATAAATACATTCTTCTGTCGGTTTCTGGATTTGCAAAAAATAAGTATAACTTCGAATAGGCTAAAAACCACATATTTTTATCAGTTTTTTGCTTTTAAAAAATTACAAAAAGACGTAAGACAAAAGGCGTTACTTGTTTTGAACACAGCTAACGTTCTTTGATAATAATCTGATAAATACATTCTTCTGTCGGTTTCTGGATTTGCAAAAAATAATAATAACTTCGAATAGGCTAAAAACCACATATTTTTATCAGTTTTTTGCTTTTAAAAAATTACAAAAAGACGTAAGACAAAAGGCGTTACTTGTTTTGAACGCAGGTAACGTTCTTCGATAATAATCTAAAAACTACATTCTTCTGCCGGTTTCTGGATTTGCAAAAAATAATAATAATTTGCGAATAGGCTAAAAACCACATATATTTATCCGTCTTTTTCTTTTAAAAAAATTCAGATAGACGTAAGACAAAAGGCAATACTTGTTTTTAACGCAGCTAACGTTCTTTGATAATAATCTAAAAACGGCATTCTTCTATCAGTTTCTGGATTTCCAAAAAATAATAATAATTTGTGAGTAGGCTAAAAACCACAAATTTTTATCCGTTTTTTGCTTTTAAAAAATTACAAAAAGACGTAAGACAAAAAGCAATAATTCTTTTGAACGCCACTAATGTCCTTCGATAATAATCTAAAAACTACATTCTTCTGTCAGTTTCTGGATTTGCAAAAAATAATAATAATTTGTGAATAGGCTAAAAACCACATATTTTTATCAGTTTTTTGCTTTTAAAAAATTACAAAAAGACGTAAGACAAAAGGCGTTACTTGTTTTGAACGCAGGTAACGTTCTTCGATAATAATCTAAAAACCACATTCTTCTGCCAGTTTCTGGATTTGCAAAAAATAATAAAAATATACGAATAAGCTCAAAACTACATATTTTTATACGTTTATTGCTTTTACAAATTACAGAAAGACGTAAGACAAAAGGCGATACTTGTTTTGAATGCAGCTAACGTTCTTTGATAATAATCTAAAAACTACATTCTTCTGTCAGTTTCTGGATTTCCAAAAAATAATAATAATTTGTGAGTAGGCTAAAAACCACAAATTTTTATCCGTTTTTTGCTTTTAAAAAATTACAGGAATACGTAAGACAGAAGGCGTTACTTGTTTTTAACGCAGGTAACGTTCTTTCATAATAATCTAATAAATACATTCTTCTGTCGGTTTCTGGATTTGCAAAAAATAATTATAACTTCGAATAGGCTAAAAACCACATATTTTTATCAGTTTTTTGCTTTTAAAAAATTACAAAAAGACGTAAGACAAAAAGCGTTACTTGTTTTGAACACAGCTAACGTTCTTTGATAATAATCTGATAAATACATTCTTCTGTCGGTTTCTGGATTTGCAAAAAATAATAATAACTTCGAATAGGCTAAAAACCACATATTTTTATCAGTTTTTTGCTTTTAAAAAATTACAAAAAGACGTAAGACAAAAGGCGTTACTTGTTTTGAACGCAGGTAACGTTCTTCGATAATAATCTAAAAACTACATTCTTCTGACGGTTTCTGGATTTGCAAAAAATAATAATAATTTGCGAATAGGCTAAAAACCACATATTTTTATCCGTCTTTTGCTTTTAGAATATTACAGAAAGACGTAAGACAAAAGGCAAAACTTGTTTTTAACGCAGCTAATGTTCTTCGATAATACTTTAAAAACCACTTTCTTCTGTCAGTTTCTGGATTTGAAAAAAATAATAATAATTTGCGAATAGGCTAAAAACCACATATTTTTATCCGTCTTTTGCTTTTAGAATATTACAGAAAGACGTAAGACAAAAGGCAATACTTGTTTTTAACGCAGCTAATGTTCTTCGATAATACTTTAAAAACCACTTTCTTCTGTCAGTTTCTGGATTTGAAAAAAATAATAATAATTTGCGAATAGGCTAAAAACCACATATTTTTATCCGTTTTTTGCTTTTAAAAAATTACATAAAGACGTAAGACAAAAAGCAATAATTCTTTTGAACGCCACTAATGTTCTTCGATAATAATCTAAAAACTACATTCTTCTGTCAGTTTCTGGATTTGCAAAAAATAATAATAATTTGTGAATAGGCTAAAAACCACAAATTTTTATCCGTTTTTTGCTTTTAAAAAATTACAGGAATACGTAAGACAGAAGGCGTTACTTGTTTTGAACACAGCTAACGTTCTTTAATAATAATCTGATAAACACATTCTTCTGTCGGTTTCTGGATTTGCAAAAAATAACAATAACTTCGAATAGGCTAAAAACCACATATTTTTATCAGGTTTTTGCTTTTAAAAAATTACAGAAAGACGTAAGACAAAAGGCGTTACTTGTTTTGAACGCAGCTAACGTTCTTCGATATAAATCTAAAAACCACATTCTTCTGCCAGTTTCTGGATTTGCAAAAAATAATAAAAATATACAAATAAGCTCAAAACTACATATTTTTATACGTTTATTGCTTTTACAAATTACAGAAAGACGTAAGACAAAAGGCGATACTTGTTTTGAACGCAGCTAACGTTCTTTGATAATAATCTAAAAACTGCATTCTTCTATCAGTACTTCGTTTGAATGCAGCTAACGTTTCTTGATATTAATCTAAAAACCACATTCTTTTGTCAGTGTCTGGATTTGCAAAAAAAAATAATAATTTACGAATAGGCTAAAAACCACAAATTTTTATCCGTTTTTTGCTTTTAAAAAATTACAGAAAGACGTAAGACAAAAGGCATTTCTTGTTTTGAACGCAGCTAATGTTCTTCGATAATAATCTAAGAACCACATACTTCTGTCAGGTTCTGGATTTGCAAAAAAAATAATAATTTGCGAATAGGCTAACAACCAGTTATTTTTATCTCTTTTTTGATTTTAAAAAATTACATGAAGACGTAAGACAAAAGGAGATACTTCGTTTGAATGCAGCTAACGTTTCTTGATAATAATCTAAAAACCACATTCTTCTGTCTGTTTCTGGATTTGCAAAAAATAATAATAATTTGTGAATAGGCTAAAAACCACAAATTTTTATTCGTTTTTTGCTTTTAAAAAATTACAGGAATACGTAAGACAGAAGGCGTTACTTGTTTTTAACGCAGGTAACGTTCTTTGATAATAATCTAATAAATACATTCTTCTGTCGGTTTCTGGATTTGCAAAAAATAATAATAACTTCGAATAGGCTAAAAACCACATATTTTTATCAGTTTTTTGCTTTTAAAAAATTACAAAAAGACGTAAGACAAAAGGCGTTACTTGTTTTGAACGCAGGTAACGTTCTTCGATAATAATCTAAAAACCACATTCTTCTGCCAGTTTCTGGATTTGCAAAAAATAATAAAAATATACGAATAAGCTCAAAACTACATATTTTTATACGTTTATTGCTTTTACAAATTACAGAAAGACGTAAGACAAAAGGCGATACCTGTTTTGAACGCAGCTAACGTTCTTTGATAATAATCTAAAAACTGCATTCTTCTATCAGTTTCTGGATTTGCAAAAAATAATAATAATTTGCGAATAAGCTAAAAACCACAAATTTTTATTCGTTTTTTGCTTTTAAAAAATTACAGGAATACGTAAGACAGAAGGCGTTACTTGTTTTTAACGCAGGTAACGTTCTTTGATAATAATCTAATAAATACATTCTTCTGTCGGTTTCTGGATTTGCAAAAAATAATAATAACTTCGAATAGGCTAAAAACCACAAATTTTTATCTGTTTTTTGCTTTTAAAAAATTACATAAAGACGTAAGACAAAAAGCAATAATTCTTTTGAACGCCCCTAACGTTCTTCGATAATAATCTAAAAACTACATTCTTCTGTCGGTTTCTGGATTTGCAAAAAATAATAATAATTTGTGAATAGGCTAAAAACCACAAATTTTTATACGTTTTTTGCTTTTAAAAAATTACAGGAAGACGTAAGACAAAAGGCGTTACTTGTTTTGAGCGGAGCTAATGTTCTTTGATAATAATCTAAAAACCACATTCTTCTGTCAGTTTCTGGATTTGCAAAAAATAATAATAATTTGCGAATAGGCTAAAAACCACACATTTTTATCCGTTTCTTGCTTTTATAAAATTACAGAAAGACGTAAGGCAAAAGGCAATAATTCTTTTAAACGCCCCTAAAGTTCTTCGATAATAATCTAAAAACTACATTCTTCTGTCGGTTTCTGGATTTGCAAAAAATAATAATAATATGCGAATAGGCTAAAAACCACATATTTTTATCCGTTTTATTGCTTTTAAAAAATTACAGAAAGATGTAAGACAAAAGGCGATACTTGTTTTGAACGCAGCTAACGTTCTTTGATAATAATCTAAACACTATATTTTTCTGTCAGTGTCTGAATTTGCAAAAAATAATAATAATTTGCGAATAGGCTAAAAACCACACATTTTTATCCGTTTTTTGCATTTATAAAATTACATGAAGACGTAAGAGAAAAGGCGATACTTCGTTTGAATGCAGCTAACGTTTCTTGATAATAATCTAAAAACCACATTCTTCTGTCAGTTTCTGGATTTGCAAAAAAAATAATAATTTGCGAATAGGCTAAAAACCACAAATTTTTATCCGTTTTTGCTTTTAAAAAATTACAGAAAGACGTAAGACAAAAGGCATTACTTGTTTTGAACGCAGCTAATGTTCTTCGATAATAATCTAAAAACTACATTCTTCTGTCTGTTTCTGGATTTACAAAAAATAATAATAATTTGTGAATAGGCTAAAAACCACAAATTTTTATTCGTTTTTTGCTTTTAAAAAATTACAGGAATACGTAAGACAGAAGGCGTTACTTGTTTTTAACGCAGGTAACGTTCTTTGATAATAATCTAATAAATACATTCTTCTGTCGGTTTCTGGATTTGCAAAAAATAATAATAACTTCGAATAGGCTAAAAACCACATATTTTTATCAGTTTTTTGCTTTTAAAAAATTACAAAAAGACGTAAGACAAAAGGCGTTACTTGTTTTGAACGCAGGTAACGTTCTTCGATAATAATCTAAAAACCACATTCTTCTGCCAGTTTCTGGATTTGCAAAAAATAATAAAAATATACGAATAAGCTCAAAACTACATATTTTTATACGTTTATTGCTTTTACAAATTACAGAAAGATGTAAGACAAAAGGCGATACTTGTTTTGAATGCAGCTAACGTTCTTTGATAATAATCTAAAAACTACATTCTTCTGTCAGTTTCTGGATTTGCAAAAAATAATAATAATTTGTGAGTAGGCTAAAAACCACAAATTTTTATCCGTTTTTTGCTTTTAAAAAATTACAGGAATACGTAAGACAGAAGGCGTTACTTGTTTTTAACGCAGGTAACGTTCTTTCATAATAATCTAATAAATCCATTCTTCTGTCGGTTTCTGGATTTGCAAAAAATAATTATAACTTCGAATAGGCTAAAAACCACATATTTTTATCCGTTTTATTGCTTTTAAAAAATTACAGAAAGATGTAAGACAAAAGGCGATACTTGTTTTGAACGCAGCTAACGTTCTTTGATAATAATCTAAACACTATATTTTTCTGTCAGTGTCTGAATTTGCAAAAAATAATAATAATTTGCGAATAGGCTAAAAACCACACATTTTTATCCGTTTTTTGCATTTATAAAATTACATGAAGTCGTAAGAGAAAAGGCGATACTTCGTTTGAATGCAGCTAACGTTTCTTGATAATAATCTAAAAACCACAGTCTTCTGTCAGTTTCTGGATTTGCAAAAAAAATAATAATTTGCGAATAGGCTAAAAACCACAAATTTTTATCCGTTTTTGCTTTTAAAAAATTACAGAAAGACGTAAGACAAAAGGCATTACTTGTTTTGAACGCAGCTAATGTTCTTCGATAATAATCTAAAAACTACATTCTTCTGTCAGTTTCTGGATTTGCAAAAAATAATAATAATTTGTGAATAGGCTAAAAACCACAAATTTTTATCCGTTTTTTGCTTTTAAAAAATTACAGGAATACGTAAGACAGAAGGCGTTACTTGTTTTTAACGCAGGTAACGTTCTTTGATAATAATCTAATAAATACATTCTTCTGTCGGTTTCTGGATTTGCAAAAAATAATAATAACTTCGAATAGGCTAAAAACCACATATTTTTATCAGTTTTTTGCTTTTAAAAAATTACAAAAAGACGTAAGACAAAAGGCGTTACTTGTTTTGAACGCAGGTAACGTTCTTCGATAATAATCTAAAAACCACATTCTTCTGCCAGCTTCTGGATTTGCAAAAAATAATAAAAATATACGAATAAGCTCAAAACTACATATTTTTATACGTTTATTGCTTTTACAAATTACAGAAAGACGTAAGACAAAAGGCGATACTTGTTTTGAATGCAGCTAACGTTCTTTGATAATAATCTAAAAACTACATTCTTCTGTCAGTTTCTGGATTTCCAAAAAATAATAATAATTTGTGAGTAGGCTAAAAACCACAAATTTTTATCCGTTTTTTGCTTTTAAAAAATTACAGGAATACGTAAGACAGAAGGCGTTACTTGTTTTTAACGCAGGTAACGTTCTTTCATAATAATCTAATAAATACATTCTTCTGTCGGTTTCTGGATTTGCAAAAAATAATTATAACTTCTAATAGGCTAAAAACCACATATTTTTATCAGTTTTTTGCTTTTAAAAAATTACAAAAAGACGTAAGACAAAAAGCGTTACTTGTTTTGAACACAGCTAACGTTCTTTGATAATAATCTGATAAATACATTCTTCTGTCGATTTCTGGATTTGCAAAAAATAATAATAATTTGCGAATAGGCTAAAAACCACAATTTTTATCAGTTTTTTGATTTTAAAAAATTACAGAAAGACGTAAGACAAAAGGCGATACTTCTTTTGAACACAGCTTAGGTTATTCGATAATAATCTAAAAACCCCATTTTTCCGTCAGTTTCTGGATTTGTAAAAAATAATAATAATACACGAATAGGCTAAAAACCACATATTTTTATCCGTTTTTTGCTTTTAAAAAATTACAGGAAGACGTAAGACAAAAGGCGTTACTTGTTTTAAACGCAGCTAACGTTTCTTGAAAATAATCTGATAAATACATTCTTCTGTCGGTTTCTGGATTTGCAAAAAATAATAATAATTTCGAATAGGCTAAAAACCACATAATTTTATCTCTTTTTTGATTTTAAAAAATTACATGAAGACGTAAGACAAAAGGCGATACTTCTTTTAAATGCAGCTAACGTTTGTTGATAATAATCTAAAAAACCACATTCTTCTGTCAGTTTCTGGATTTGCAAAAAAATAATAATTTGCGACTAGGCTAAAAACCACAAACTTTTATCAGTTTTTTGCTTTTAAAAAATTACAGAAAGACGTAAGATAAAAGGCGATACTTGTTTTGAACGCAGCTAACGTTCTTTAATAATAATCTAAAAACTACATTCTTCTGTCAGTTTCTGGATTTGCAAATAATAATAATAATTTGCGAATAAGCTAAAAACCACAAATTTTTATCTGTTTTTTGCTTTTAAAAAATTACATAAAGACGTAAGACAAAAAGCAATAGTTCTTTTGAACGCCCCTAACATTCTTCGATAATAATCTAAAAACTACATTCTTCTGTCGGTTTCTGGATTTGCAAAAAATAATAATAATTTGTGAATAGGCTAAAAACCACAAATTTTTATACGTTTTTTGCTTTTAAAAAATTACAGGAAGACGTAAGACAAAAGGCGTTACTTGTTTTGAACGCAGCTAATGTTCTTCGATAATAATCTAAAAACCACATTCTTCTGTCAGTTTCTGGATTTGCAAAAAATAATAATAATTTGCGAATAGGCTAAAAACCACACATTTTTATCCGTTTCTTGCTTTTATAAAATTACAGAAAGACGTAAGGCAAAAGGCAATAATTCTTTTAAACGCCCCTAAAGTTCTTCGATAATAATCTAAAAACTACATTCTTCTGTCGGTTTCTGGATTTGCAAAAAATAATAATAATTTGTGAGTAGGCTAAAAACCACAAATTTTTATCCGTTTTTTGCTTTTAAAAAATTACAGGAATACGTAAGACAGAAGGCGTTACTTGTTTTTAACGCAGGTAACGTTCTTTCATAATAATCTAATAAATACATTCTTCTGTCGGTTTCTGGATTTGCAAAAAATAAGTATAACTTCGAATAGGCTAAAAACCACATATTTTTATCAGTTTTTTGCTTTTAAAAAATTACAAAAAGACGTAAGACAAAAGGCGTTACTTGTTTTGAACACAGCTAACGTTCTTTGATAATAATCTGATAAATACATTCTTCTGTCGGTTTCTGGATTTGCAAAAAATAATAATAACTTCGAATAGGCTAAAAACCACATATTTTTATCAGTTTTTTGCTTTTAAAAAATTACAAAAAGACGTAAGACAAAAGGCGTTACTTGTTTTGAACGCAGGTAACGTTCTTCGATAATAATCTAAAAACTACATTCTTCTGCCGGTTTCTGGATTTGCAAAAAATAATAATAATTTGCGAATAGGCTAAAAACCACATATATTTATCCGTCTTTTTCTTTTAAAAAAATTCAGATAGACGTAAGACAAAAGGCAATACTTGTTTTTAACGCAGCTAACGTTCTTTGATAATAATCTAAAAACGGCATTCTTCTATCAGTTTCTGGATTTCCAAAAAATAATAATAATTTGTGAGTAGGCTAAAAACCACAAATTTTTATCCGTTTTTTGCTTTTAAAAAATTACAAAAAGACGTAAGACAAAAAGCAATAATTCTTTTGAACGCCACTAATGTCCTTCGATAATAATCTAAAAACTACATTCTTCTGTCAGTTTCTGGATTTGCAAAAAATAATAATAATTTGTGAATAGGCTAAAAACCACATATTTTTATCAGTTTTTTGCTTTTAAAAAATTACAAAAAGACGTAAGACAAAAGGCGTTACTTGTTTTGAACGCAGGTAACGTTCTTCGATAATAATCTAAAAACCACATTCTTCTGCCAGTTTCTGGATTTGCAAAAAATAATAAAAATATACGAATAAGCTCAAAACTACATATTTTTATACGTTTATTGCTTTTACAAATTACAGAAAGACGTAAGACAAAAGGCGATACTTGTTTTGAATGCAGCTAACGTTCTTTGATAATAATCTAAAAACTACATTCTTCTGTCAGTTTCTGGATTTCCAAAAAATAATAATAATTTGTGAGTAGGCTAAAAACCACAAATTTTTATCCGTTTTTTGCTTTTAAAAAATTACAGGAATACGTAAGACAGAAGGCGTTACTTGTTTTTAACGCAGGTAACGTTCTTTCATAATAATCTAATAAATACATTCTTCTGTCGGTTTCTGGATTTGCAAAAAATAATTATAACTTCGAATAGGCTAAAAACCACATATTTTTATCAGTTTTTTGCTTTTAAAAAATTACAAAAAGACGTAAGACAAAAAGCGTTACTTGTTTTGAACACAGCTAACGTTCTTTGATAATAATCTGATAAATACATTCTTCTGTCGGTTTCTGGATTTGCAAAAAATAATAATAACTTCGAATAGGCTAAAAACCACATATTTTTATCAGTTTTTTGCTTTTAAAAAATTACAAAAAGACGTAAGACAAAAGGCGTTACTTGTTTTGAACGCAGGTAACGTTCTTCGATAATAATCTAAAAACTACATTCTTCTGACGGTTTCTGGATTTGCAAAAAATAATAATAATTTGCGAATAGGCTAAAAACCACATATTTTTATCCGTCTTTTGCTTTTAAATATTACAGAAAGACGTAAGACAAAAGGCGTTACTTGTTTTGAACGCAGCTAACGTTCTTCGATATAAATCTAAAAACCTCATTCTTCTGCCAGTTTCTGGATTTGCAAAAAATAATAAAAATATACGAATAAGCCCAAAACTACATATTTTTATACGCTTATTGCTTTTACAAATTACAGAAAGACGTAAGACAAAAGGCGATACTTCGTTTGAATGCAGCTAAGGTTTCTTGATAATAATCTAAAAACCAAATTTTTTTGTCAGTGTCTGGATTTGCAAAAAATAATAATAATTTGCGAATAGGCTAAAAACCACAATTTTTATCAGTTTTTTGATTTTAAAAAATTACAGAAAGACGTAAGACAAAAGGCGATACTTCTTTTGAACACAGCTTAGGTTATTCGATAATAATCTAAAAACCCCATTTTTCCGTCAGTTTCTGGATTTGTAAAAAATAATAATAATACACGAATAGGCTAAAAACCACATATTTTTATCCGTTTTTTGCTTTTAAAAAATTACAGGAAGACGTAAGACAAAAGGCGTTACTTGTTTTAAACGCAGCTAACGTTTCTTGAAAATAATCTGATAAATACATTCTTCTGTCGGTTTCTGGATTTGCAAAAAATAATAATAATTTCGAATAGGCTAAAAACCACATAATTTTATCTCTTTTTTGATTTTAAAAAATTACATGAAGACGTAAGACAAAAGGCGATACTTCTTTTAAATGCAGCTAACGTTTGTTGATAATAATCTAAAAAACCACATTCTTCTGTCAGTTTCTGGATTTGCAAAAAAATAATAATTTGCGACTAGGCTAAAAACCACAAACTTTTATCCGTTTTTTGCTTTTAAAAAATTACAGAAAGACGTAAGATAAAAGGCGATACTTGTTTTGAACGCAGCTAACGTTCTTTAATAATAATCTAAAAACTACATTCTTCTGTCAGTTTCTGGATTTGCAAATAATAATAATAATTTGCGAATAAGCTAAAAACCACAAATTTTTATCTGTTTTTTGCTTTTAAAAAATTACATAAAGACGTAAGACAAAAGGCGTTACTTGTTTTGAACACAGCTAACGTTCTTTGATAATAATCTGATAAATACATTCTTCTGTCGGTTTCTGGATTTGCAAAAAATAATAATAACTTCGAATAGGCTAAAAACCACATATTTTTATCAGTTTTTTGCTTTTAAAAAATTACAAAAAGACGTAAGACAAAAGGCGTTACTTGTTTTGAACGCAGGTAACGTTCTTCGATAATAATCTAAAAACTACATTCTTCTGACGGTTTCTGGATTTGCAAAAAATAATAATAATTTGCGAATAGGCTAAAAACCACATATTTTTATCCGTCTTTTGCTTTTAAAAGATTACAGAAAGACGTAAGACAAAAGGACTTACTTGTTTTGAACGCAGCTAACGTTCTTCGATATAAATCTAAAAACGACATTCTTCTGCCAGTTTCTGGATTTGCAAAAAATAATAAAAATATACGAATAAGCTCAAAACTACATATTTTTATACGTTTATTGCTTTTACAAATTACAGAAAGACGTAAGACAAAAGGCGATACTTGTTTTGAATGCAGCTAACGTTCTTTGATAATAATCTAAAAACTACATTCTTCTGTCAGTTTCTGGATTTCCAAAAAATAATAATAATTTGTGAGTAGGCTAAAAACCACAAATTTTTATCCGTTTTTTGCTTTTAAAAAATTACAGGAATACGTAAGACAGAAGGCGTTACTTGTTTTTAACGCAGGTAACGTTCTTTCATAATAATCTAATAAATACATTCTTCTGTCGGTTTCTGGATTTGCAAAAAATAATTATAACTTCGAATAGGCTAAAAACCACATATTTTTATCAGTTTTTTGCTTTTAAAAAATTACAAAAAGACGTAAGACAAAAAGCGTTACTTGTTTTGAACACAGCTAACGTTCTTTGATAATAATCTGATAAATACATTCTTCTGTCGGTTTCTGGGTTTGCAAAAAATAATTATAACTTCGAATAGGCTAAAAACCACATATTTTTATCAGTTTTTTGCTTTTAAAAAATTACAAAAAGACGTAAGACAAAAAGCGTTACTTGTTTTGAACACAGCTAACGTTCTTTGATAATAATCTGATAAATACATTCTTCTGTCGGTTTCTGGATTTGCAAAAAATAATAATAATTTGCGAATAGGCTAAAAACCACATATTTTTATCCGTCTTTTGCTTTTAAATATTACAGAAAGACGTAAGACAAAAGGCGTTACTTGTTTTGAACGCAGCTAACGTTCTTCGATATAAATCTAAAAACCTCATTCTTCTGCCAGTTTCTGGATTTGCAAAAAATAATAAAAATATACGAATAAGCCCAAAACTACATATTTTTATACGCTTATTGCTTTTACAAATTACAGAAAGACGTAAGACAAAAGGCGATACTTCGTTTGAATGCAGCTAAGGTTTCCTGATAATAATCTAAAAACCAAATTTTTTTGTCAGTGTCTGGATTTGCAAAAAATAATAATAATTTGCGAATAGGCTAAAAACCACAATTTTTATCAGTTTTTTGATTTTAAAAAATTACAGAAAGACGTAAGACAAAAGGCGATACTTCTTTTGAACACAGCTTAGGTTATTCGATAATAATCTAAAAACCCCATTTTTCCGTCAGTTTCTGGATTTGTAAAAAATAATAATAATACACGAATAGGCTAAAAACCACATATTTTTATCCGTTTTTTGCTTTTAAAAAATTACAGGAAGACGTAAGACAAAAGGCGTTACTTGTTTTAAACGCAGCTAACGTTTCTTGAAAATAATCTGATAAATACATTCTTCTGTCGGTTTCTGGATTTGCAAAAAATAATAATAATTTCGAATAGGCTAAAAACCACATAATTTTATCTCTTTTTTGATTTTAAAAAATTACATGAAGACGTAAGACAAAAGGCGATACTTCTTTTAAATGCAGCTAACGTTTGTTGATAATAATCTAAAAAACCACATTCTTCTGTCAGTTTCTGGATTTGCAAAAAAATAATAATTTGCGACTAGGCTAAAAACCACAAACTTTTATCCGTTTTTTGCTTTTAAAAAATTACAGAAAGACGTAAGATAAAAGGCGATACTTGTTTTGAACGCAGCTAACGTTCTTTAATAATAATCTAAAAACTACATTCTTCTGTCAGTTTCTGGATTTGCAAATAATAATAATAATTTGCGAATAAGCTAAAAACCACAAATTTTTATCTGTTTTTTGCTTTTAAAAAATTACATAAAGACGTAAGACAAAAGGCGTTACTTGTTTTGAACACAGCTAACGTTCTTTGATAATAATCTGATAAATACATTCTTCTGTCGGTTTCTGGATTTGCAAAAAATAATAATAACTTCGAATAGGCTAAAAACCACATATTTTTATCAGTTTTTTGCTTTTAAAAAATTACAAAAAGACGTAAGACAAAAGGCGTTACTTGTTTTGAACGCAGGTAACGTTCTTCGATAATAATCTAAAAACTACATTCTTCTGACGGTTTCTGGATTTGCAAAAAATAATAATAATTTGCGAATAGGCTAAAAACCACATATTTTTATCCGTCTTTTGCTTTTAAAAGATTACAGAAAGACGTAAGACAAAAGGACTTACTTGTTTTGAACGCAGCTAACGTTCTTCGATATAAATCTAAAAACGACATTCTTCTGCCAGTTTCTGGATTTGCAAAAAATAATAAAAATATACGAATAAGCTCAAAACTACATATTTTTATACGTTTATTGCTTTTACAAATTACAGAAAGACGTAAGACAAAAGGCGATACTTGTTTTGAATGCAGCTAACGTTCTTTGATAATAATCTAAAAACTACATTCTTCTGTCAGTTTCTGGATTTCCAAAAAATAATAATAATTTGTGAGTAGGCTAAAAACCACAAATTTTTATCCGTTTTTTGCTTTTAAAAAATTACAGGAATACGTAAGACAGAAGGCGTTACTTGTTTTTAACGCAGGTAACGTTCTTTCATAATAATCTAATAAATACATTCTTCTGTCGGTTTCTGGATTTGCAAAAAATAATTATAACTTCGAATAGGCTAAAAACCACATATTTTTATCAGTTTTTTGCTTTTAAAAAATTACAAAAAGACGTAAGACAAAAAGCGTTACTTGTTTTGAACACAGCTAACGTTCTTTGATAATAATCTGATAAATACATTCTTCTGTCGGTTTCTGGATTTGCAAAAAATAATAATAACTTCGAATAGGCTAAAAACCACATATTTTTATCAGTTTTTTGCTTTTAAAAAATTACAAAAAGACGTAAGACAAAAGGCGTTACTTGTTTTGAACGCAGGTAACATTCTTCGATAATAATCTAAAAACTACATTCTTCTGACGGTTTCTGGATTTGCAAAAAATAATAATAATTTGCGAATAGGCTAAAAACCACATATTTTTATCCGTCTTTTGCTTTTAAATATTACAGAAAGACGTAAGACAAAAGGCGTTACTTGTTTTGAACGCAGCTAACGTTCTTCGATATAAATCTAAAAACCTCATTCTTCTGCCAGTTTCTGGATTTGCAAAAAATAATAAAAATATACGAATAAGCCCAAAACTACATATTTTTATACGCTTATTGCTTTTACAAATTACAGAAAGACGTAAGACAAAAGGCGATACTTCGTTTGAATGCAGCTAAGGTTTCTTGATAATAATCTAAAAACCAAATTTTTTTGTCAGTGTCTGGATTTGCAAAAAATAATAATAATTTGCGAATAGGCTAAAAACCACAATTTTTATCAGTTTTTTGATTTTAAAAAATTACAGAAAGACGTAAGACAAAAGGCGATACTTCTTTTGAACACAGCTTAGGTTATTCGATAATAATCTAAAAACCCCATTTTTCCGTCAGTTTCTGGATTTGTAAAAAATAATAATAATACACGAATAGGCTAAAAACCACATATTTTTATCCGTTTTTTGCTTTTAAAAAATTACAGGAAGACGTAAGACAAAAGGCGTTACTTGTTTTAAACGCAGCTAACGTTTCTTGAAAATAATCTGATAAATACATTCTTCTGTCGGTTTCTGGATTTGCAAAAAATAATAATAATTTCGAATAGGCTAAAAACCACATAATTTTATCTCTTTTTTGATTTTAAAAAATTACATGAAGACGTAAGACAAAAGGCGATACTTCTTTTAAATGCAGCTAACGTTTGTTGATAATAATCTAAAAAACCACATTCTTCTGTCAGTTTCTGGATTTGCAAAAAAATAATAATTTGCGACTAGGCTAAAAACCACAAACTTTTATCCGTTTTTTGCTTTTAAAAAATTACAGAAAGACGTAAGATAAAAGGCGATACTTGTTTTGAACGCAGCTAACGTTCTTTAATAATAATCTAAAAACTACATTCTTCTGTCAGTTTCTGGATTTGCAAATAATAATAATAATTTGCGAATAAGCTAAAAACCACAAATTTTTATCTGTTTTTTGCTTTTAAAAAATTACATAAAGACGTAAGACAAAAAGCAATAGCTCTTTTGAACGCCCCTAACATTCTTCGATAATAATCTAAAAACTACATTCTTCTGTCGGTTTCTGGATTTGCAAAAAATAATAATAATTTGTGAATAGGCTAAAAACCACAAATTTTTATACGTTTTTTGCTTTTAAAAAATTACAGGAAGACGTAAGACAAAAGGCGTTACTTGTTTTGAACGCAGCTAATGTTCTTCGATAATAATCTAAAAACCACATTCTTCTGTCAGTTTCTGGATTTGCAAAAAATAATAATAATTTGCGAATAGGCTAAAAACCACACATTTTTATCCGTTTCTTGCTTTTATAAAATTACAGAAAGACGTAAGGCAAAAGGCAATAATTCTTTTAAACGCCCCTAAAGTTCTTCGATAATAATCTAAAAACTACATTCTTCTGTCGGTTTCTGGATTTGCAAAAAATAATAATAATTTGTGAGTAGGCTAAAAACCACAAATTTTTATCCGTTTTTTGCTTTTAAAAAATTACAGGAATACGTAAGACAGAAGGCGTTACTTGTTTTTAACGCAGGTAACGTTCTTTCATAATAATCTAATAAATACATTCTTCTGTCGGTTTCTGGATTTGCAAAAAATAAGTATAACTTCGAATAGGCTAAAAACCACATATTTTTATCAGTTTTTTGCTTTTAAAAAATTACAAAAAGACGTAAGACAAAAGTCGTTACTTGTTTTGAACACAGCTAACGTTCTTTGATAATAATCTGATAAATACATTCTTCTGTCGGTTTCTGGATTTGCAAAAAATAATAATAACTTCGAATAGGCTAAAAACCACATATTTTTATCAGTTTTTTGCTTTTAAAAAATTACAAAAAGACGTAAGACAAAAGGCGTTACTTGTTTTGAACGCAGGTAACGTTCTTCGATAATAATCTAAAAACTACATTCTTCTGCCGGTTTCTGGATTTGCAAAAAATAATAATAATTTGCGAATAGGCTAAAAACCACATATATTTATCCGTCTTTTTCTTTTAAAAAAATTCAGATAGACGTAAGACAAAAGGCAATACTTGTTTTTAACGCAGCTAACGTTCTTTGATAATAATCTAAAAACGGCATTCTTCTATCAGTTTCTGGATTTCCAAAAAATAATAATAATTTGTGAGTAGGCTAAAAACCACAAATTTTTATCCGTTTTTTGCTTTTAAAAAATTACAAAAAGACGTAAGACAAAAAGCAATAATTCTTTTGAACGCCACTAATGTCCTTCGATAATAATCTAAAAACTACATTCTTCTGTCAGTTTCTGGATTTGCAAAAAATAATAATAATTTGTGAATAGGCTAAAAACCACATATTTTTATCAGTTTTTTGCTTTTAAAAAATTACAAAAAGACGTAAGACAAAAGGCGTTACTTGTTTTGAACGCAGGTAACGTTCTTCGATAATAATCTAAAAACCACATTCTTCTGCCAGTTTCTGGATTTGCAAAAAATAATAAAAATATACGAATAAGCTCAAAACTACATATTTTTATACGTTTATTGCTTTTACAAATTACAGAAAGACGTAAGACAAAAGGCGATACTTGTTTTGAATGCAGCTAACGTTCTTTGATAATAATCTAAAAACTACATTCTTCTGTCAGTTTCTGGATTTCCAAAAAATAATAATAATTTGTGAGTAGGCTAAAAACCACAAATTTTTATCCGTTTTTTGCTTTTAAAAAATTACAGGAATACGTAAGACAGAAGGCGTTACTTGTTTTTAACGCAGGTAACGTTCTTTCATAATAATCTAATAAATACATTCTTCTGTCGGTTTCTGGATTTGCAAAAAATAATTATAACTTCGAATAGGCTAAAAACCACATATTTTTATCAGTTTTTTGCTTTTAAAAAATTACAAAAAGACGTAAGACAAAAAGCGTTACTTGTTTTGAACACAGCTAACGTTCTTTGATAATAATCTGATAAATACATTCTTCTGTCGGTTTCTGGATTTGCAAAAAATAATAATAACTTCGAATAGGCTAAAAACCACATATTTTTATCAGTTTTTTGCTTTTAAAAAATTACAAAAAGACGTAAGATAAAAGGCGTTACTTGTTTTGAACGCAGCCAATGTTCTTCGATAATAATCTAAAAACCACATTCTTCTGTCAGTTTCTGGATTTGCAAAAAATAATAATAATTTGCGAATAGGCTAAAAACCACAATTTTTATCAGTTTTTTGATTTTAAAAAATTACAGAAAGACGTAAGACAAAAGGCGATACTTCTTTTGAACACAGCTTAGGTTATTCGATAATAATCTAAAAACCCCATTTTTCCGTCAGTTTCTGGATTTGCAAAAAATAATAATAATTTCGAATAGGCTAAAAACCACATAATTTTATCTCTTTTTTGATTTTAAAAAATTACATGAAGACGTAAGACAAAAGGCGATACTTCTTTTAAATGCAGCTAACGTTTGTTGATAATAATCTAAAAAACCACATTCTTCTGTCAGTTTCTGGATTTGCAAAAAAATAATAATTTGCGACTAGGCTAAAAACCACAAACTTTTATCCGTTTTTTGCTTTTAAAAAATTACAGAAAGACGTAAGATAAAAGGCGATACTTGTTTTGAACGCAGCTAACGTTCTTTAATAATAATCTAAAAACTACATTCTTCTGTCAGTTTCTGGATTTGCAAATAATAATAATAATTTGCGAATAAGCTAAAAACCACAAATTTTTATCTGTTTTTTGCTTTTAAAAAATTACATAAAGACGTAAGACAAAAGGCGTTACTTGTTTTGAACACAGCTAACGTTCTTTGATAATAATCTGATAAATACATTCTTCTGTCGGTTTCTGGATTTGCAAAAAATAATAATAACTTCGAATAGGCTAAAAACCACATATTTTTATCAGTTTTTTGCTTTTAAAAAATTACAAAAAGACGTAAGACAAAAGGCGTTACTTGTTTTGAACGCAGGTAACGTTCTTCGATAATAATCTAAAAACTACATTCTTCTGACGGTTTCTGGATTTGCAAAAAATAATAATAATTTGCGAATAGGCTAAAAACCACATATTTTTATCCGTCTTTTGCTTTTAAAAGATTACAGAAAGACGTAAGACAAAAGGACTTACTTGTTTTGAACGCAGCTAACGTTCTTCGATATAAATCTAAAAACCACATTCTTCTGCCAGTTTCTAGATTTGCAAAAAATAATAAAAATATACGAATAAGCTCAAAACTACATATTTTTATACGTTTATTGCTTTTACAAATTACAGAAAGACGTAAGACAAAAGGCGATACTTGTTTTGAACGCAGCTAACGTTCTTTGATAATAATCTAAAAACTGCATTCTTCTATCAGTTTCTGGATTTGCAAAAAATAATAATAATTTGCGAATAAGCTAAAAACCACATATTTTTATCACTTTTTTGATTTAAAAAAATTACATGAAGATGTAAGACTTCGTTTGAATGCAGCTAACGTTTCTTGATAATAATCTAAAAACCACATACTTCTGTCAGTTTCTGGATTTGCAAAAAAAATAATAATTTGCGAATAGGCTAACAACCACATATTTTTATCTCTTTTTTGCTTTTAAATATTACATGAAGACGTAAGACAAAAGGCGATACTTCGTTTAAATGCAGCTAACGTTTCTGGATATTAATCTAAAAACCACATTCTTTTGTCAGTGTCTGGATTTGCAAAAAAAAATAATAATTTACGAATAGGCTAAAAACCACAAATTTTTATCCGTTTTTTGCTTTTAAAAAATTACAGAAAGACGTAAGACAAAAGGCAATTCTTGTTTTGAACGCAGCTAATGTTCTTCGATAATAATCTAAGAACCACATACTTCTGTCAGGTTCTGGATTTGCAAAAAAAATAATAATTTGCGAATAGGCTAACAACCACTTATTTTTATCTCTTTTTTGATTTTAAAAAATTACATGAAGACGTAAGACAAAAGGAGATACTTCGTTTGAATGCAGCTAACGTTTCTTGATAATAATCTAAAAACCACATTCTTCTGTTAGTTTCTGGATTTGCAAAAAAAATAATAATTTGCGAATAAGCTAAAAACCACAAATTTTTATCCGTTCTTTGCTTTTAAAAAATTCAGAAAGCCGTAAGACAAAAGGCAATTCTTGTTTTGAACGCAGCCAATGTTCTTCGATAATAATCTAAAAACCACATTCTTCTGCCAGTTTCTGGATTTGCAAAAAATAATAATAATTTGCGAATAGGCTAAAATCCACATATTTTTATCAGTCTTTTGCTTTTAAAAAATTACAGAAAGACGTGAGACAAAACGCGATTTTTTTTTTGAACGCAACTAACGTCCTTCGATAATAATCTAAAAACCACATATTTCTGTCAGTTTCTGGATTTGCAAAAAATAATAATAATTTGCGAATAGGCTAAAAACCACAAATTTTTATCCGTTTTTTGCTTTTAAGAAATTACAGAAAGACGTAAGACAAAAGGCGATATGTCGTTTGAATGCAGCTAACGTTTCTTGATAATAATCTAAAAACCACATTTTTCTATCAGTTTCTGGATTTGCTGAAAAAATAATAATTTGGGAATAGGCTAAAAACCACAAATTTTTATCCGTTTTTTGCATTTATAAAATTACATGAAGACGTAAGAGAAAAGGCGATACTTCGTTTGAATGCAGCTAACGTTTCTTTATAATAATCTAAAAACCACATTCTTCTGTCAGTTTCTGGATTTGCAAAAAAAATAATAATTTGCGAATAGGCTAAAAACCACAAATTTTTATCCGTTTTTTGCTTTTAAAAAATTACAGAAAGACGTAAGACAAAAGGCATTACTTGTTTTGAACGCAGCTAATGTTCTTCGATAATAATCTAAAAACCACATTCTTCTGTCAGTTTCTGGATTTGCAAAAAATAATAATAATTTCCGAATAGGCTAAAAACCACAAATTTTTATCCGCTTTTTGCTTTTAAAAAATTACAAAAAGACGTAAGACAAAAAGCAATAATTCTTTTGAACGCCACTAATGTCCTTCGATAATAATCTAAAAACTACATTCTTCTGTCAGTTTCTGGATTTGCAAAAAATAATAATAATTTGTGAATAGGCTAAAAACCACATATTTTTATCAGTTTTTTGCTTTTAAAAAATTACAAAAAGACGTAAGACAAAAGGCGTTACTTGTTTTGAACGCAGGTAACGTTCTTCGATAATAATCTAAAAACCACATTCTTCTGCCAGTTTCTGGATTTGCAAAAAATAATAAAAATATACGAATAAGCTCAAAACTACATATTTTTATACGTTTATTGCTTTTACAAATTACAGAAAGACGTAAGACAAAAGGCGATACTTGTTTTGAATGCAGCTAACGTTCTTTGATAATAATCTAAAAACTACATTCTTCTGTCAGTTTCTGGATTTCCAAAAAATAATAATAATTTGTGAGTAGGCTAAAAACCACAAATTTTTATCCGTTTTTTGCTTTTAAAAAATTACAGGAATACGTAAGACAGAAGGCGTTACTTGTTTTTAACGCAGGTAACGTTCTTTCATAATAATCTAATAAATACATTCTTCTGTCGGTTTCTGGATTTGCAAAAAATAATTATAACTTCGAATAGGCTAAAAACCACATATTTTTATCAGTTTTTTGCTTTTAAAAAATTACAAAAAGACGTAAGACAAAAAGCGTTACTTGTTTTGAACACAGCTAACGTTCTTTGATAATAATCTGATAAATACATTCTTCTGTCGGTTTCTGGATTTGCAAAAAATAATAATAACTTCGAATAGGCTAAAAACCACATATTTTTATCAGTTTTTTGCTTTTAAAAAATTACAAAAAGACGTAAGATAAAAGGCGTTACTTGTTTTGAACGCAGCCAATGTTCTTCGATAATAATCTAAAAACCACATTCTTCTGTCAGTTTCTGGATTTGCAAAAAATAATAATAATTTGCGAATAGGCTAAAAACCACAATTTTTATCAGTTTTTTGATTTTAAAAAATTACAGAAAGACGTAAGACAAAAGGCGATACTTCTTTTGAACACAGCTTAGGTTATTCGATAATAATCTAAAAACCCCATTTTTCCGTCAGTTTCTGGATTTGTAAAAAATAATAATAATACACGAATAGGCTAAAAACCACATATTTTTATCCGTTTTTTGCTTTTAAAAAATTACAGGAAGACGTAAGACAAAAGGCGTTACTTGTTTTAAACGCAGCTAACGTTTCTTGAAAATAATCTGATAAATACATTCTTCTGTCGGTTTCTGGATTTGCAAAAAATAATAATAATTTCGAATAGGCTAAAAACCACATAATTTTATCTCTTTTTTGATTTTAAAAAATTACATGAAGACGTAAGACAAAAGGCGATACTTCTTTTAAATGCAGCTAACGTTTGTTGATAATAATCTAAAAAACCACATTCTTCTGTCAGTTTCTGGATTTGCAAAAAAATAATAATTTGCGACTAGGCTAAAAACCACAAACTTTTATCCGTTTTTTGCTTTTAAAAAATTACAGAAAGACGTAAGATAAAAGGCGATACTTGTTTTGAACGCAGCTAACGTTCTTTAATAATAATCTAAAAACTACATTCTTCTGTCAGTTTCTGGATTTGCAAATAATAATAATAATTTGCGAATAAGCTAAAAACCACAAATTTTTATCTGTTTTTTGCTTTTAAAAAATTACATTAAGACGTAAGACAAAAAGCAATAGTTCTTTTGAACGCCCCTAACATTCTTCGATAATAATCTAAAAACTACATTCTTCTGTCGGTTTCTGGATTTGCAAAAAATAATAATAATTTGTGAATAGGCTAAAAACCACAAATTTTTATACGTTTTTTGCTTTTAAAAAATTACAGGAAGACGTAAGACAAAAGGCGTTACTTGTTTTGAACGCAGCTAATGTTCTTCGATAATAATCTAAAAACCACATTCTTCTGTCAGTTTCTGGATTTGCAAAAAATAATAATAATTTGCGAATAGGCTAAAAACCACACATTTTTATCCGTTTCTTGCTTTTATAAAATTACAGAAAGACGTAAAGCAAAAGGCAATAATTCTTTTAAACGCCCCTAAAGTTCTTCGATAATAATCTAAAAACTACATTCTTCTGTCGGTTTCTGGATTTGCAAAAAATAATAATAATTTGTGAGTAGGCTAAAAACCACAAATTTTTATCCGTTTTTTGCTTTTAAAAAATTACAGGAATACGTAAGACAGAAGGCGTTACTTGTTTTTAACGCAGGTAACGTTCTTTCATAATAATCTAATAAATACATTCTTCTGTCGGTTTCTGGATTTGCAAAAAATAAGTATAACTTCGAATAGGCTAAAAACCACATATTTTTATCAGTTTTTTGCTTTTAAAAAATTACAAAAAGACGTAAGACAAAAGGCGTTACTTGTTTTGAACACAGCTAACGTTCTTTGATAATAATCTGATAAATACATTCTTCTGTCGGTTTCTGGATTTGCAAAAAATAATAATAACTTCGAATAGGCTAAAAACCACATATTTTTATCAGTTTTTTGCTTTTAAAAAATTACAAAAAGACGTAAGACAAAAGGCGTTACTTGTTTTGAACGCAGGTAACGTTCTTCGATAATAATCTAAAAACTACATTCTTCTGCCGGTTTCTGGATTTGCAAAAAATAATAATAATTTGCGAATAGGCTAAAAACCACATATATTTATCCGTCTTTTTCTTTTAAAAAAATTCAGATAGACGTAAGACAAAAGGCAATACTTGTTTTTAACGCAGCTAACGTTCTTTGATAATAATCTAAAAACGGCATTCTTCTATCAGTTTCTGGATTTCCAAAAAATAATAATAATTTGTGAGTAGGCTAAAAACCACAAATTTTTATCCGTTTTTTGCTTTTAAAAAATTACAAAAAGACGTAAGACAAAAAGCAATAATTCTTTTGAACGCCACTAATGTCCTTCGATAATAATCTAAAAACTACATTCTTCTGTCAGTTTCTGGATTTGCAAAAAATAATAATAATTTGTGAATAGGCTAAAAACCACATATTTTTATCAGTTTTTTGCTTTTAAAAAATTACAAAAAGACGTAAGACAAAAGGCGTTACTTGTTTTGAACGCAGGTAACGTTCTTCGATAATAATCTAAAAACCACATTCTTCTGCCAGTTTCTGGATTTGCAAAAAATAATAAAAATATACGAATAAGCTCAAAACTACATATTTTTATACGTTTATTGCTTTTACAAATTACAGAAAGACGTAAGACAAAAGGCGATACTTGTTTTGAATGCAGCTAACGTTCTTTGATAATAATCTAAAAACTACATTCTTCTGTCAGTTTCTGGATTTCCAAAAAATAATAATAATTTGTGAGTAGGCTAAAAACCACAAATTTTTATCCGTTTTTTGCTTTTAAAAAATTACAGGAATACGTAAGACAGAAGGCGTTACTTGTTTTTAACGCAGGTAACGTTCTTTCATAATAATCTAATAAATACATTCTTCTGTCGGTTTCTGGATTTGCAAAAAATAATTATAACTTCGAATAGGCTAAAAACCACATATTTTTATCAGTTTTTTGCTTTTAAAAAATTACAAAAAGACGTAAGACAAAAAGCGTTACTTGTTTTGAACACAGCTAACGTTCTTTGATAATAATCTGATAAATACATTCTTCTGTCGGTTTCTGGATTTGCAAAAAATAATAATAACTTCGAATAGGCTAAAAACCACATATTTTTATCAGTTTTTTGCTTTTAAAAAATTACAAAAAGACGTAAGATAAAAGGCGTTACTTGTTTTGAACGCAGCCAATGTTCTTCGATAATAATCTAAAAACCACATTCTTCTGTCAGTTTCTGGATTTGCAAAAAATAATAATAATTTGCGAATAGGCTAAAAACCACAATTTTTATCAGTTTTTTGATTTTAAAAAATTACAGAAAGACGTAAGACAAAAGGCGATACTTCTTTTGAACACAGCTTAGGTTATTCGATAATAATCTAAAAACCCCATTTTTCCGTCAGTTTCTGGATTTGTAAAAAATAATAATAATACACGAATAGGCTAAAAACCACATATTTTTATCCGTTTTTTGCTTTTAAAAAATTACAGGAAGACGTAAGACAAAAGGCGTTACTTGTTTTAAACGCAGCTAACGTTTCTTGAAAATAATCTGATAAATACATTCTTCTGTCGGTTTCTGGATTTGCAAAAAATAATAATAATTTCGAATAGGCTAAAAACCACATAATTTTATCTCTTTTTTGATTTTAAAAAATTACATGAAGACGTAAGACAAAAGGCGATACTTCTTTTAAATGCAGCTAACGTTTGTTGATAATAATCTAAAAAACCACATTCTTCTGTCAGTTTCTGGATTTGCAAAAAAATAATAATTTGCGACTAGGCTAAAAACCACAAACTTTTATCCGTTTTTTGCTTTTAAAAAATTACAGAAAGACGTAAGATAAAAGGCGATACTTGTTTTGAACGCAGCTAACGTTCTTTAATAATAATCTAAAAACTACATTCTTCTGTCAGTTTCTGGATTTGCAAATAATAATAATAATTTGCGAATAAGCTAAAAACCACAAATTTTTATCTGTTTTTTGCTTTTAAAAAATTACATAAAGACGTAAGACAAAAGGCGTTACTTGTTTTGAACACAGCTAACGTTCTTTGATAATAATCTGATAAATACATTCTTCTGTCGGTTTCTGGATTTGCAAAAAATAATAATAACTTCGAATAGGCTAAAAACCACATATTTTTATCAGTTTTTTGCTTTTAAAAAATTACAAAAAGACGTAAGACAAAAGGCGTTACTTGTTTTGAACGCAGGTAACGTTCTTCGATAATAATCTAAAAACTACATTCTTCTGACGGTTTCTGGATTTGCAAAAAATAATAATAATTTGCGAATAGGCTAAAAACCACATATTTTTATCCGTCTTTTGCTTTTAAAAGATTACAGAAAGACGTAAGACAAAAGGACTTACTTGTTTTGAACGCAGCTAACGTTCTTCGATATAAATCTAAAAACCACATTCTTCTGCCAGTTTCTAGATTTGCAAAAAATAATAAAAATATACGAATAAGCTCAAAACTACATATTTTTATACGTTTATTGCTTTTACAAATTACAGAAAGACGTAAGACAAAAGGCGATACTTGTTTTGAACGCAGCTAACGTTCTTTGATAATAATCTAAAAACTGCATTCTTCTATCAGTTTCTGGATTTGCAAAAAATAATAATAATTTGCGAATAAGCTAAAAACCACATATTTTTATCACTTTTTTGATTTAAAAAAATTACATGAAGATGTAAGACTTCGTTTGAATGCAGCTAACGTTTCTTGATAATAATCTAAAAACCACATACTTCTGTCAGTTTCTGGATTTGCAAAAAAAATAATAATTTGCGAATAGGCTAACAACCACATATTTTTATCTCTTTTTTGCTTTTAAATATTACATGAAGACGTAAGACAAAAGGCGATACTTCGTTTAAATGCAGCTAACGTTTCTGGATATTAATCTAAAAACCACATTCTTTTGTCAGTGTCTGGATTTGCAAAAAAAAATAATAATTTACGAATAGGCTAAAAACCACAAATTTTTATCCGTTTTTTGCTTTTAAAAAATTACAGAAAGACGTAAGACAAAAGACAATTCTTGTTTTGAACGCAGCTAATGTTCTTCGATAATAATCTAAGAACCACATACTTCTGTCAGGTTCTGGATTTGCAAAAAAAATAATAATTTGCGAATAGGCTAACAACCACTTATTTTTATCTCTTTTTTGATTTTAAAAAATTACATGAAGACGTAAGACAAAAGGAGATACTTCGTTTGAATGCAGCTAACGTTTCTTGATAATAATCTAAAAACCACATTCTTCTGTTAGTTTCTGGATTTGCAAAAAAAATAATAATTTGCGAATAAGCTAAAAACCACAAATTTTTATCCGTTCTTTGCTTTTAAAAAATTCAGAAAGCCGTAAGACAAAAGGCAATTCTTGTTTTGAACGCAGCCAATGTTCTTCGATAATAATCTAAAAACCACATTCTTCTGCCAGTTTCTGGATTTGCAAAAAATAATAATAATTTGCGAATAGGCTAAAATCCACATATTTTTATCAGTCTTTTGCTTTTAAAAAATTACAGAAAGACGTGAGACAAAACGCGATTTTTTTTTTGAACGCAACTAACGTCCTTCGATAATAATCTAAAAACCACATATTTCTGTCAGTTTCTGGATTTGCAAAAAATAATAATAATTTGCGAATAGGCTAAAAACCACAAATTTTTATCCGTTTTTTGCTTTTAAGAAATTACAGAAAGACGTAAGACAAAAGGCGATATGTCGTTTGAATGCAGCTAACGTTTCTTGATAATAATCTAAAAACCACATTTTTCTATCAGTTTCTGGATTTGCTGAAAAAATAATAATTTGGGAATAGGCTAAAAACCACAAATTTTTATCCGTTTTTTGCATTTATAAAATTACATGAAGACGTAAGAGAAAAGGCGATACTTCGTTTGAATGCAGCTAACGTTTCTTTATAATAATCTAAAAACCACATTCTTCTGTCAGTTTCTGGATTTGCAAAAAAAATAATAATTTGCGAATAGGCTAAAAACCACAAATTTTTATCCGTTTTTTGCTTTTAAAAAATTACAGAAAGACGTAAGACAAAAGGCATTACTTGTTTTGAACGCAGCTAATGTTCTTCGATAATAATCTAAAAACCACATTCTTCTGTCAGTTTCTGGATTTGCAAAAAATAATAATAATTTCCGAATAGGCTAAAAACCACAAATTTTTATCCGCTTTTTGCTTTTAAAAAATTACATAAAGACGTAAGACAAAAGGCGTTACTTGTTTTGAACGCAGCTAACGTTCTTCGATATAAATCTAAAAACCTCATTCTTCTGCCAGTTTCTGGATTTGCAAAAAATAATAAAAATATACGAATAAGCTCAAAACTACATATTTTTATACGTTTATTGCTTTTACAAATTACAGAAAGACGTAAGACAAAAGGCGATACTTGTTTTGAACGCAGCTAACTTTCTTTGATAATAATCTAAACACTACATTCTTCTATCAGTTTCTGGATTTGCAAAAAATAATAATAATTTGCGAATAAGCTAAAAACCACATATTTTTATCACTTTTTTGCTTTTAAAAAATTACATGAAGACGTAAGACAAAAGGCGATACTTCGTTTGAATGCAGCTAACGTTTCTTGATATTAATCTAAAAACCACATTCTTTTGTCAGTGTCTGGATTTGCAAAAAAAATAATAATTTGCGAATAGGCTAAAAACCACAAATTTTTATCCGTCTTTTGCTTTTAAAAAATTACAGAAAGCCGTAAGACAAAAGGCGATATTTGTTTTGAACGCAGCTAACGTTCTTTGATAATAATCTAAAAACTACATTCTTCTGTCAGTTTCTGGATTTGCAAAAAAAATAATAATTTTCGAATAGGCTAACAACCACTTATTTTTATCTCTTTTTTGCTTTTAAAAAATTACATGAAGACGTAAGACAAAAGGCGATAATTCGTTTGAATGCAGCTAACGTTTCTTGATAATAATCAAAAAACCACATTCTTCTGTCAGTTTCTGGATTTGCAAAAAAAATAATAATTTGTGAATAGGCTAAAAACCACAAATTTTTATCCGTCTTTTGCTTTTAAAAAATTCAGAAAGACGTAAGACAAAAGGCAATTCTTTTTTTGAACGCAGCTAATGTTCTTCGATAATTATCTTAAAACCACATTCTTCTGTCAGTTTCTGCATTTGCAAAAAATAATAATAATTTGCGAATAGGCTAAAAACCACATATTTGTATCCCTTTTTTGCTTTTAAAAAATTACAGGAAGACGTAAGACAAAAGGCAATATTTGTTTTTAACGCAGCTAATGTTCTTCGATAATAATCTAAAAACTACATTCTTCTGTCAGTTTCTGGATTTGCAAAAAATAATAATAATTTGTGAATAGGCTAAAAACCACAAATTTTTATCCGTTTTTTGCTTTTAAAAAATTACAGGAATACGTAAGACAGAAGGCGTTACTTGTTTTTAACGCAGGTAACGTTCTTTGATAATAATCTAATAAATACATTCTTCTGTCGGTTTCTGGATTTGCAAAAAATAATAATAACTTCGAATAGGCTAAAAACCACATATTTTTATCAGTTTTTTGCTTTTAAAAAATTACAAAAAGACGTAAGATAAAAGGCGTTACTTGTTTTGAACGCAGCTAACGTTCTTCGATAATAATCTAAAAACCACATTCTTCTGCCAGTTTCTGGATTTGCAAAAATTAATAAAAATATACGAATAAGCTCAAAACTACATATTTTTATATTTTTATACGTTTATTGCTTTTACAAATTACAGAAAGACGTAAGACAAAAGGCGATACTTGTTTTGAATGCAGCTAACGTTCTTTGATAATAATCTAAAAACTACATTCTTCTGCCAGTTTCTGGATTTGCAAAAAATAATAATAATTTGTGAGTAGGCTAAAAACCACAAATTTTTATCCGTTTTTTGCTTTTAAAAAATTACAGGAATACGTAAGACAGAAGGCGTTACTTGTTTTTAACGCAGGTAACGTTCTTTCATAATAATCTAATAAATACATTCTTCTGTCGGTTTCTGGATTTGCAAAAAATAATTATAACTTCGAATAGGCTAAAAACCACATATTTTTATCAGTTTTTTGCTTTTAAAAAATTACAAAAAGACGTAAGACAAAAAGCGTTACTTGTTTTGAACACAGCTAACGTTCTTTGATAATAATCTGATAAATACATTCTTCTGTCGGTTTCTGGATTTGCAAAAAATAATAATAACTTCGAATAGGCTAAAAACCACATATTTTTATCAGTTTTTTGCTTTTAAAAAATTACAAAAAGACGTAAGACAAAAGGCGTTACTTGTTTTGAACGCACGTAACGTTCTTTGATAATAATCTAAAAACTACATTCTTCTGACGGTTTCTGGATTTGCAAAAAATAATAATAATTTGCGAATAGGCTAAAAACCACATATTTTTATCAGTTTTTTGCTTTTAAAAAATTACAAAAAGACGTAAGATAAAAGGCGTTACTTGTTTTGAACGCAGCTAACGTTCTTCGATAATAATCTAAAAACCACATTCTTCTGCCAGTTTCTGGATTTGCAAAAAATAATAAAAATATACGAATAAGCTCAAAACTACATATTTTTATACGTTTATTGCTTTTACAAATTACAGAAAGACGTAAGACAAAAGGCGATACCTGTTTTGAACGCAGCTAACGTTCTTTGATAATAATCTAAAAACTGCATTCTTCTATCAGTTTCTGGATTTGCAAAAAATAATAATAATTTGCGAATAAGCTAAAAACCACATATTTTTATCACTTTTTTGATTTTAAAAAATTACATGAAGATGTAAGACAAAAAGCGATACTTCGTTTAAATGCAGCTAACGTTTCTTGATAATAATCTAAAAACCACATACTTCTGTCAGTTTCTGGATTTGCAAAAAAAAATAATAATTTGCGAATAGGCTAACAACCACATATTTTTATCTCTTTTTTGCTTTTAAATATTATATGAAGACGTAAGACAAAAGGCGATACTTCGCTTGAATGCAGCTAACGTTTCTTGATATTAATCTAAAAACCACATTCTTTTGTCAGTGTCTGGATTTGCAAAAAAAAATAATAATTTACGAATAGGCTAAAAACCACAAATTTTTATCCGTTTTTTGCTTTTAAAAAATTACAGAAAGACGTAAGACAAAAGGCATTTCTTGTTTTGAACGCAGCTAATGTTCTTCGATAATAATCTAGGAACCACATACTTCTGTCAGGTTCTGGATTTGCAAAAAAAATTATAATTTGCGAATAGGCTAACAACCAGTTATTTTTATCTCTTTTTTGATTTTAAAAAATTACATGAAGACGTAAGACAAAAGGAGATACTTCGTTTGAATGCAGCTAACGTTTCTTGATAATAATCTAAAAACCACATTCTTCTGTTAGTTTCTGGATTTGCAAAAAAATTAATAATTTGCGAATAAGCTAAAAACCACAAATTTTTATCCGTTCTTTGCTTTTAAAAAATTCAGAAAGCCGTAAGACAAAAGGCAATTCTTGTTTTGAACGCAGCCAATGTTCTTCGATAATAATCTAAAAACCACATTCTTCTGTCAGTTTCTGGATTTGCAAAAAATAATAATAATTTGCGAATAGGCTAAAATCCACATATTTTTATCAGTCTTTTGCTTTTAAAAAATTAGAAAAAGACGTAAGACAAAACGGGTTTTTTTTTTTGAACGCAACTAACGTCCTTCGATAGTAATCTAAAAACCACATATTTCTGTCAGTTTCTGGATTTGCAAAAAATAATAATAATTTGCGAATAGGCTAAAAACCACAAATTTTTATCCGTTTCTTGCTTTTAAAAAATTACAGAAAGACGTAAGACAAAAGGCGATATTTCGTTTGAATGCAGCTAACGTTCCTTGACAATAATCTAAAAACCACATTCTTCTGTCAGTTTCTGGATTTGCAAAAAAAATAATAATTTGCGAATAGGCTAAAAACCACAAATTTTTATCCGTTTTTTGCTTTTAAAAAATTACAGAAAGACGTAAGACAAAAGGCATTACTTGTTTTGAACGCAGCTAATGTTCTTCGATAATAATCTAAAAACCACATTCTTCTGTCAGTTTCTGGATTTGCAAAAAATAATAATAATTTGCGAATAGGCTAAAAACCACAAATTTTTATCCGCTTTTTGCTTTTAAAAAATTACATAAAGACGTAAGACAAAAGGCGTTACTTGTTTTGGACGCACCTAACGTTCTTCGATATAAATCTAAAAACCTCATTCTTCTGCCAGTTTCTGGATTTGCAAAAAATAATAAAAATATACGAATAAGCCCAAAACTACATATTTTTATACGCTTATTGCTTTTACAAATTGCAGAAAGACGTAAGACAAAAGGCGATACTTCGTTTGAATGCAGCTAAGGTTTCTTGATAATAATCTAAAAACCAAATTTTTTTGTCAGTGTCTGGATTTGCAAAAAATAATAATAATTTGCGAATAGGCTAAAAACCACAATTTTTATCAGTTTTTTGATTTTAAAAAATTACAGAAAGACGTAAGACAAAAGGCGATACTTCTTTTGAACACAGCTTAGGTTATTCGATAATAATCTAAAAACCCCATTTTTCCGTCAGTTTCTGGATTTGTAAAAAATAATAATAATACACGAATAGGCTAAAAACCACATATTTTTATCCGTTTTTTGCTTTTAAAAAATTACAGGAAGACGTAAGACAAAAGGCGTTACTTGTTTTAAACGCAGCTAACGTTTCTTGAAAATAATCTGATAAATACATTCTTCTGTCGGTTTCTGGATTTGCAAAAAATAATAATAATTTCGAATAGGCTAAAAACCACATAATTTTATCTCTTTTTTGATTTTAAAAAATTACATGAAGACGTAAGACAAAAGGCGATACTTCTTTTAAATGCAGCTAACGTTTCTTGATAATAATCTAAAAACCACATTCTTCTGTCAGTTTCTGGATTTGCAAAAAAATAATAATTTGCGACTAGGCTAAAAACCACAAACTTTTATCCGTTTTTTGCTTTTAAAAAATTACAGAAACACGTAAGATATAAGGCGATACTTGTTTTGAACGCAGCTAACGTTCTTTAATAATAATCTAAAAACTACATTCTTCTGTCAGTTTCTGGATTTGCAAAAAATAATAATAATTTGCGAATAGGCTAAAAACCACAAATTTTTATCTGTTTTTTGCTTTTAAAAAATTACATAAAGACGTAAGACAAAAAGCAATAATTCTTTTGAACGCCCCTAACGTTCTTCGATAATAATCTAAAAACCACATTCTTCTGCCAGTTTTTGGATTTGCAAAAAATAATAAAAATATACGAATAAGCTCAAAACTACATATTTTTATACGTTTATTGCTTTTACAGAAAGACGTAAGACAAAAGGCGATACTTGTTTTGAACGTAGCTAACTTTCTTTGATAATAATCTAAACACTACATTCTTCTATCAGTTTCTGGATTTGCAAAAAATAATAATAATTTGCGAATAAGCTAAAAACCACATATTTTTATCACTTTTTTGCTTTTAAAAAATTACATGAAGACGTAAGACAAAAGGCGATACTTCGTTTGAATGCAGCTAACGTTTCTTGATATTAATCTAAAAACCACATTCTTTTGTCAGTGTCTGGATTTGCAAAAAAAATAATAATTTGCGAATAGGCTAAAAACCACAAATTTTTATCCGTTTTTTGCTTTTAAAAAATTACAGAAAAACGTAAGACAAAAGGCGATATTTGTTTTGAACGCAGCTAACGTTCTTTAATAATAATCTAAAAACTACATTCTTCTGTCAGTTTCTGGATTTGCAAAAAAAATAATAATTTTCGAATAGGCTAACAACCACTTATTTTTATCTCTTTTTTGCTTTTAAAAAATTACATGAAGACGTAAGACAAAAGGCGATAATTCGTTTGAATGCAGCTAACGTTTCTTGATAATAATCAAAAAACCACATTCTTCTGTCAGTTTCTGGATTTGCAAAAAAAATAATAATTTGTGAATAGGCTAAAAACCACAAATTTTTATCCGTCTTTTGCTTTTAAAAAATTCAGAAAGACGTAAGACAAAAGGCAATTCTTTTTTTGAACGCAGCTAATGTTCTTCGATAATTATCTTAAAACCACATTCTTCTGTCAGTTTCTGCATTTGCAAAAAATAATAATAATTTGCGAATAGGCTAAAAACCACATATTTGTATCCCTTTTTTGCTTTTAAAAAATTACAGGAAGACGTAAGACAAAAGGCAATATTTGTTTTTAACGCAGCTAATGTTCTTCGATAATAATCTAAAAACTACATTCTTCTGTCAGTTTCTGGATTTGCAAAAAATAATAATAATTTGTGAATAGGCTAAAAACCACAAATTTTTATCCGTTTTTTGCTTTTAAAAAATTACAGGAATACGTAAGACAGAAGGCGTTACTTGTTTTTAACGCAGGTAACGTTCTTTGATAATAATCTAATAAATACATTCTTCTGTCGGTTTCTGGATTTGCAAAAAATAATAATAACTTCGAATAGGCTAAAAACCACATATTTTTATCAGTTTTTTGCTTTTAAAAAATTACAAAAAGACGTAAGATAAAAGGCGTTACTTGTTTTGAACGCAGCTAACGTTCTTCGATAATAATCTAAAAACCACATTCTTCTGCCAGTTTCTGGATTTGCAAAAAATAATAAAAATATACGAATAAGCTCAAAACTACATATTTTTATACGTTTATTGCTTTTACAAATTACAGAAAGACGTAAGACAAAAGGCGATACTTGTTTTGAATGCAGCTAACGTTCTTTGATAATAATCTAAAAACTACATTCTTCTGTCAGTTTCTGGATTTGCAAAAAAATAATAATTTGCGACTAGGCTAAAAACCACAAACTTTTATCCGTTTTTTGCTTTTAAAAAATTACAGAAACACGTAAGATATAAGGCGATACTTGTTTTGAACGCAGCTAACGTTCTTTAATAATAATCTAAAAACTACATTCTTCTGTCAGTTTCTGGATTTCCAAAAAATAATAATAATTTGTGAGTAGGCTAAAAACCACAAATTTTTATCCGTTTTTTGCTTTTAAAAAATTACAGGAATACGTAAGACAGAAGGCGTTACTTGTTTTTAACGCAGGTAACGTTCTTTCATAATAATCTAATAAATACATTCTTCTGTCGGTTTCAGGATTTGCAAAAAATAATTATAACTTCGAATAGGCTAAAAACCACATATTTTTATCAGTTTTTTGCTTTTAAAAAATTACAAAAAGACGTAAGACAAAAAGCGTTACTTGTTTTGAACACAGCTAACGTTCTTTGATAATAATCTGATAAATACATTCTTCTGTCGGTTTCTGGATTTGCAAAAAATAATAATAACTTCGAATAGGCTAAAAACCACATATTTTTATCAGTTTTTTGCTTTTAAAAAATTACAAAAAGACGTAAGATAAAAGGCGTTACTTGTTTTGAACGCAGCCAATGTTCTTCGATAATAATCTAAAAACCACATTCTTCTGTCAGTTTCTGGATTTGCAAAAAATAATAATAATTTGCGAATAGGCTAAAAACCACAATTTTTATCAGTTTTTTGATTTTAAAAAATTACAGAAAGACGTAAGACAAAAGGCGATACTTCTTTTGAACACAGCTTAGGTTATTCGATAATAATCTAAAAACCCCATTTTTCCGTCAGTTTCTGGATTTGTAAAAAATAATAATAATACACGAATAGGCTAAAAACCACATATTTTTATCCGTTTTTTGCTTTTAAAAAATTACAGGAAGACGTAAGACAAAAGGCGTTACTTGTTTTAAACGCAGCTAACGTTTCTTGAAAATAATCTGATAAATACATTCTTCTGTCGGTTTCTGGATTTGCAAAAAATAATAATAATTTCGAATAGGCTAAAAACCACATAATTTTATCTCTTTTTTGATTTTAAAAAATTACATGAAGACGTAAGACAAAAGGCGATACTTCTTTTAAATGCAGCTAACGTTTGTTGATAATAATCTAAAAAACCACATTCTTCTGTCAGTTTCTGGATTTGCAAAAAAATAATAATTTGCGACTAGGCTAAAAACCACAAACTTTTATCCGTTTTTTGCTTTTAAAAAATTACAGAAAGACGTAAGATAAAAGGCGATACTTGTTTTGAACGCAGCTAACGTTCTTTAATAATAATCTAAAAACTACATTCTTCTGTCAGTTTCTGGATTTGCAAATAATAATAATAATTTGCGAATAAGCTAAAAACCACAAATTTTTATCTGTTTTTTGCTTTTAAAAAATTACATTAAGACGTAAGACAAAAAGCAATAGTTCTTTTGAACGCCCCTAACATTCTTCGATAATAATCTAAAAACTACATTCTTCTGTCGGTTTCTGGATTTGCAAAAAATAATAATAATTTGTGAATAGGCTAAAAACCACAAATTTTTATACGTTTTTTGCTTTTAAAAAATTACAGGAAGACGTAAGACAAAAGGCGTTACTTGTTTTGAACGCAGCTAATGTTCTTCGATAATAATCTAAAAACCACATTCTTCTGTCAGTTTCTGGATTTGCAAAAAATAATAATAATTTGCGAATAGGCTAAAAACCACACATTTTTATCCGTTTCTTGCTTTTATAAAATTACAGAAAGACGTAAAGCAAAAGGCAATAATTCTTTTAAACGCCCCTAAAGTTCTTCGATAATAATCTAAAAACTACATTCTTCTGTCGGTTTCTGGATTTGCAAAAAATAATAATAATTTGTGAGTAGGCTAAAAACCACAAATTTTTATCCGTTTTTTGCTTTTAAAAAATTACAGGAATACGTAAGACAGAAGGCGTTACTTGTTTTTAACGCAGGTAACGTTCTTTCATAATAATCTAATAAATACATTCTTCTGTCGGTTTCTGGATTTGCAAAAAATAAGTATAACTTCGAATAGGCTAAAAACCACATATTTTTATCAGTTTTTTGCTTTTAAAAAATTACAAAAAGACGTAAGACAAAAGGCGTTACTTGTTTTGAACACAGCTAACGTTCTTTGATAATAATCTGATAAATACATTCTTCTGTCGGTTTCTGGATTTGCAAAAAATAATAATAACTTCGAATAGGCTAAAAACCACATATTTTTATCAGTTTTTTGCTTTTAAAAAATTACAAAAAGACGTAAGACAAAAGGCGTTACTTGTTTTGAACGCAGGTAACGTTCTTCGATAATAATCTAAAAACTACATTCTTCTGCCGGTTTCTGGATTTGCAAAAAATAATAATAATTTGCGAATAGGCTAAAAACCACATATATTTATCCGTCTTTTTCTTTTAAAAAAATTCAGATAGACGTAAGACAAAAGGCAATACTTGTTTTTAACGCAGCTAACGTTCTTTGATAATAATCTAAAAACGGCATTCTTCTATCAGTTTCTGGATTTCCAAAAAATAATAATAATTTGTGAGTAGGCTAAAAACCACAAATTTTTATCCGTTTTTTGCTTTTAAAAAATTACAAAAAGACGTAAGACAAAAAGCAATAATTCTTTTGAACGCCACTAATGTCCTTCGATAATAATCTAAAAACTACATTCTTCTGTCAGTTTCTGGATTTGCAAAAAATAATAATAATTTGTGAATAGGCTAAAAACCACATATTTTTATCAGTTTTTTGCTTTTAAAAAATTACAAAAAGACGTAAGACAAAAGGCGTTACTTGTTTTGAACGCAGGTAACGTTCTTCGATAATAATCTAAAAACCACATTCTTCTGCCAGTTTCTGGATTTGCAAAAAATAATAAAAATATACGAATAAGCTCAAAACTACATATTTTTATACGTTTATTGCTTTTACAAATTACAGAAAGACGTAAGACAAAAGGCGATACTTGTTTTGAATGCAGCTAACGTTCTTTGATAATAATCTAAAAACTACATTCTTCTGTCAGTTTCTGGATTTCCAAAAAATAATAATAATTTGTGAGTAGGCTAAAAACCACAAATTTTTATCCGTTTTTTGCTTTTAAAAAATTACAGGAATACGTAAGACAGAAGGCGTTACTTGTTTTTAACGCAGGTAACGTTCTTTCATAATAATCTAATAAATACATTCTTCTGTCGGTTTCTGGATTTGCAAAAAATAATTATAACTTCGAATAGGCTAAAAACCACATATTTTTATCAGTTTTTTGCTTTTAAAAAATTACAAAAAGACGTAAGACAAAAAGCGTTACTTGTTTTGAACACAGCTAACGTTCTTTGATAATAATCTGATAAATACATTCTTCTGTCGGTTTCTGGATTTGCAAAAAATAATAATAACTTCGAATAGGCTAAAAACCACATATTTTTATCAGTTTTTTGCTTTTAAAAAATTACAAAAAGACGTAAGATAAAAGGCGTTACTTGTTTTGAACGCAGCCAATGTTCTTCGATAATAATCTAAAAACCACATTCTTCTGTCAGTTTCTGGATTTGCAAAAAATAATAATAATTTGCGAATAGGCTAAAAACCACAATTTTTATCAGTTTTTTGATTTTAAAAAATTACAGAAAGACGTAAGACAAAAGGCGATACTTCTTTTGAACACAGCTTAGGTTATTCGATAATAATCTAAAAACCCCATTTTTCCGTCAGTTTCTGGATTTGTAAAAAATAATAATAATACACGAATAGGCTAAAAACCACATATTTTTATCCGTTTTTTGCTTTTAAAAAATTACAGGAAGACGTAAGACAAAAGGCGTTACTTGTTTTAAACGCAGCTAACGTTTCTTGAAAATAATCTGATAAATACATTCTTCTGTCGGTTTCTGGATTTGCAAAAAATAATAATAATTTCGAATAGGCTAAAAACCACATAATTTTATCTCTTTTTTGATTTTAAAAAATTACATGAAGACGTAAGACAAAAGGCGATACTTCTTTTAAATGCAGCTAACGTTTGTTGATAATAATCTAAAAAACCACATTCTTCTGTCAGTTTCTGGATTTGCAAAAAAATAATAATTTGCGACTAGGCTAAAAACCACAAACTTTTATCCGTTTTTTGCTTTTAAAAAATTACAGAAAGACGTAAGATAAAAGGCGATACTTGTTTTGAACGCAGCTAACGTTCTTTAATAATAATCTAAAAACTACATTCTTCTGTCAGTTTCTGGATTTGCAAATAATAATAATAATTTGCGAATAAGCTAAAAACCACAAATTTTTATCTGTTTTTTGCTTTTAAAAAATTACATAAAGACGTAAGACAAAAGGCGTTACTTGTTTTGAACACAGCTAACGTTCTTTGATAATAATCTGATAAATACATTCTTCTGTCGGTTTCTGGATTTGCAAAAAATAATAATAACTTCGAATAGGCTAAAAACCACATATTTTTATCAGTTTTTTGCTTTTAAAAAATTACAAAAAGACGTAAGACAAAAGGCGTTACTTGTTTTGAACGCAGGTAACGTTCTTCGATAATAATCTAAAAACTACATTCTTCTGACGGTTTCTGGATTTGCAAAAAATAATAATAATTTGCGAATAGGCTAAAAACCACATATTTTTATCCGTCTTTTGCTTTTAAAAGATTACAGAAAGACGTAAGACAAAAGGACTTACTTGTTTTGAACGCAGCTAACGTTCTTCGATATAAATCTAAAAACCACATTCTTCTGCCAGTTTCTAGATTTGCAAAAAATAATAAAAATATACGAATAAGCTCAAAACTACATATTTTTATACGTTTATTGCTTTTACAAATTACAGAAAGACGTAAGACAAAAGGCGATACTTGTTTTGAACGCAGCTAACGTTCTTTGATAATAATCTAAAAACTGCATTCTTCTATCAGTTTCTGGATTTGCAAAAAATAATAATAATTTGCGAATAAGCTAAAAACCACATATTTTTATCACTTTTTTGATTTAAAAAAATTACATGAAGATGTAAGACTTCGTTTGAATGCAGCTAACGTTTCTTGATAATAATCTAAAAACCACATACTTCTGTCAGTTTCTGGATTTGCAAAAAAAATAATAATTTGCGAATAGGCTAACAACCACATATTTTTATCTCTTTTTTGCTTTTAAATATTACATGAAGACGTAAGACAAAAGGCGATACTTCGTTTAAATGCAGCTAACGTTTCTGGATATTAATCTAAAAACCACATTCTTTTGTCAGTGTCTGGATTTGCAAAAAAAAATAATAATTTACGAATAGGCTAAAAACCACAAATTTTTATCCGTTTTTTGCTTTTAAAAAATTACAGAAAGACGTAAGACAAAAGACAATTCTTGTTTTGAACGCAGCTAATGTTCTTCGATAATAATCTAAGAACCACATACTTCTGTCAGGTTCTGGATTTGCAAAAAAAATAATAATTTGCGAATAGGCTAACAACCACTTATTTTTATCTCTTTTTTGATTTTAAAAAATTACATGAAGACGTAAGACAAAAGGAGATACTTCGTTTGAATGCAGCTAACGTTTCTTGATAATAATCTAAAAACCACATTCTTCTGTTAGTTTCTGGATTTGCAAAAAAAATAATAATTTGCGAATAAGCTAAAAACCACAAATTTTTATCCGTTCTTTGCTTTTAAAAAATTCAGAAAGCCGTAAGACAAAAGGCAATTCTTGTTTTGAACGCAGCCAATGTTCTTCGATAATAATCTAAAAACCACATTCTTCTGCCAGTTTCTGGATTTGCAAAAAATAATAATAATTTGCGAATAGGCTAAAATCCACATATTTTTATCAGTTTTTGCTTTTAAAAAATTACAGAAAGACGTGAGACAAAACGCGATTTTTTTTTTGAACGCAACTAACGTCCTTCGATAATAATCTAAAAACCACATATTTCTGTCAGTTTCTGGATTTGCAAAAAATAATAATAATTTGCGAATAGGCTAAAAACCACAAATTTTTATCCGTTTTTTGCTTTTAAGAAATTACAGAAAGACGTAAGACAAAAGGCGATATGTCGTTTGAATGCAGCTAACGTTTCTTGATAATAATCTAAAAACCACATTTTTCTATCAGTTTCTGGATTTGCTGAAAAAATAATAATTTGGGAATAGGCTAAAAACCACAAATTTTTATCCGTTTTTTGCATTTATAAAATTACATGAAGACGTAAGAGAAAAGGCGATACTTCGTTTGAATGCAGCTAACGTTTCTTTATAATAATCTAAAAACCACATTCTTCTGTCAGTTTCTGGATTTGCAAAAAAAATAATAATTTGCGAATAGGCTAAAAACCACAAATTTTTATCCGTTTTTTGCTTTTAAAAAATTACAGAAAGACGTAAGACAAAAGGCATTACTTGTTTTGAACGCAGCTAATGTTCTTCGATAATAATCTAAAAACCACATTCTTCTGTCAGTTTCTGGATTTGCAAAAAATAATAATAATTTCCGAATAGGCTAAAAACCACAAATTTTTATCCGCTTTTTGCTTTTAAAAAATTACATAAAGACGTAAGACAAAAGGCGTTACTTGTTTTGAACGCAGCTAACGTTCTTCGATATAAATCTAAAAACCTCATTCTTCTGCCAGTTTCTGGATTTGCAAAAAATAATAAAAATATACGAATAAGCTCAAAACTACATATTTTTATACGTTTATTGCTTTTACAAATTACAGAAAGACGTAAGACAAAAGGCGATACTTGTTTTGAACGCAGCTAACTTTCTTTGATAATAATCTAAACACTACATTCTTCTATCAGTTTCTGGATTTGCAAAAAATAATAATAATTTGCGAATAAGCTAAAAACCACATATTTTTATCACTTTTTTGCTTTTAAAAAATTACATGAAGACGTAAGACAAAAGGCGATACTTCGTTTGAATGCAGCTAACGTTTCTTGATATTAATCTAAAAACCACATTCTTTTGTCAGTGTCTGGATTTGCAAAAAAAATAATAATTTGCGAATAGGCTAAAAACCACAAATTTTTATCCGTCTTTTGCTTTTAAAAAATTACAGAAAGCCGTAAGACAAAAGGCGATATTTGTTTTGAACGCAGCTAACGTTCTTTGATAATAATCTAAAAACTACATTCTTCTGTCAGTTTCTGGATTTGCAAAAAAAATAATAATTTTCGAATAGGCTAACAACCACTTATTTTTATCTCTTTTTTGCTTTTAAAAAATTACATGAAGACGTAAGACAAAAGGCGATAATTCGTTTGAATGCAGCTAACGTTTCTTGATAATAATCAAAAAACCACATTCTTCTGTCAGTTTCTGGATTTGCAAAAAAAATAATAATTTGTGAATAGGCTAAAAACCACAAATTTTTATCCGTCTTTTGCTTTTAAAAAATTCAGAAAGACGTAAGACAAAAGGCAATTCTTTTTTTGAACGCAGCTAATGTTCTTCGATAATTATCTTAAAACCACATTCTTCTGTCAGTTTCTGCATTTGCAAAAAATAATAATAATTTGCGAATAGGCTAAAAACCACATATTTGTATCCCTTTTTTGCTTTTAAAAAATTACAGGAAGACGTAAGACAAAAGGCAATATTTGTTTTTAACGCAGCTAATGTTCTTCGATAATAATCTAAAAACTACATTCTTCTGTCAGTTTCTAGATTTGCAAAAAATAATAATAATTTGTGAATAGGCTAAAAACCACAAATTTTTATCCGTTTTTTGCTTTTAAAAAATTACAGGAATACGTAAGACAGAAGGCGTTACTTGTTTTTAACGCAGGTAACGTTCTTTGATAATAATCTAATAAATACATTCTTCTGTCGGTTTCTGGATTTGCAAAAAATAATAATAACTTCGAATAGGCTAAAAACCACATATTTTTATCAGTTTTTTGCTTTTAAAAAATTACAAAAAGACGTAAGATAAAAGGCGTTACTTGTTTTGAACGCAGCTAACGTTCTTCGATAATAATCTAAAAACCACATTCTTCTGCCAGTTTCTGGATTTGCAAAAATTAATAAAAATATACGAATAAGCTCAAAACTACATATTTTTATATTTTTATACGTTTATTGCTTTTACAAATTACAGAAAGACGTAAGACAAAAGGCGATACTTGTTTTGAATGCAGCTAACGTTCTTTGATAATAATCTAAAAACTACATTCTTCTGCCAGTTTCTGGATTTGCAAAAAATAATAATAATTTGTGAGTAGGCTAAAAACCACAAATTTTTATCCGTTTTTTGCTTTTAAAAAATTACAGGAATACGTAAGACAGAAGGCGTTACTTGTTTTTAACGCAGGTAACGTTCTTTCATAATAATCTAATAAATACATTCTTCTGTCGGTTTCTGGATTTGCAAAAAATAATTATAACTTCGAATAGGCTAAAAACCACATATTTTTATCAGTTTTTTGCTTTTAAAAAATTACAAAAAGACGTAAGACAAAAAGCGTTACTTGTTTTGAACACAGCTAACGTTCTTTGATAATAATCTGATAAATACATTCTTCTGTCGGTTTCTGGATTTGCAAAAAATAATAATAACTTCGAATAGGCTAAAAACCACATATTTTTATCAGTTTTTTGCTTTTAAAAAATTACAAAAAGACGTAAGACAAAAGGCGTTACTTGTTTTGAACGCACGTAACGTTCTTTGATAATAATCTAAAAACTACATTCTTCTGACGGTTTCTGGATTTGCAAAAAATAATAATAATTTGCGAATAGGCTAAAAACCACATATTTTTATCAGTTTTTTGCTTTTAAAAAATTACAAAAAGACGTAAGATAAAAGGCGTTACTTGTTTTGAACGCAGCTAACGTTCTTCGATAATAATCTAAAAACCACATTCTTCTGCCAGTTTCTGGATTTGCAAAAAATAATAAAAATATACGAATAAGCTCAAAACTACATATTTTTATACGTTTATTGCTTTTACAAATTACAGAAAGACGTAAGACAAAAGGCGATACCTGTTTTGAACGCAGCTAACGTTCTTTGATAATAATCTAAAAACTGCATTCTTCTATCAGTTTCTGGATTTGCAAAAAATAATAATAATTTGCGAATAAGCTAAAAACCACATATTTTTATCACTTTTTTGATTTTAAAAAATTACATGAAGATGTAAGACAAAAAGCGATACTTCGTTTAAATGCAGCTAACGTTTCTTGATAATAATCTAAAAACCACATACTTCTGTCAGTTTCTGGATTTGCAAAAAAAAATAATAATTTGCGAATAGGCTAACAACCACATATTTTTATCTCTTTTTTGCTTTTAAATATTATATGAAGACGTAAGACAAAAGGCGATACTTCGTTTGAATGCAGCTAACGTTTCTTGATATTAATCTAAAAACCACATTCTTTTGTCAGTGTCTGGATTTGCAAAAAAAAATAATAATTTACGAATAGGCTAAAAACCACAAATTTTTATCCGTTTTTTGCTTTTAAAAAATTACAGAAAGACGTAAGACAAAAGGCATTTCTTGTTTTGAACGCAGCTAATGTTCTTCGATAATAATCTAGGAACCACATACTTCTGTCAGGTTCTGGATTTGCAAAAAAAATTATAATTTGCGAATAGGCTAACAACCAGTTATTTTTATCTCTTTTTTGATTTTAAAAAATTACATGAAGACGTAAGACAAAAGGAGATACTTCGTTTGAATGCAGCTAACGTTTCTTGATAATAATCTAAAAACCACATTCTTCTGTTAGTTTCTGGATTTGCAAAAAAAATAATAATTTGCGAATAAGCTAAAAACCACAAATTTTTATCCGTTCTTTGCTTTTAAAAAATTCAGAAAGCCGTAAGACAAAAGGCAATTCTTGTTTTGAACGCAGCCAATGTTCTTCGATAATAATCTAAAAACCACATTCTTCTGTCAGTTTCTGGATTTGCAAAAAATAATAATAATTTGCGAATAGGCTAAAATCCACATATTTTTATCAGTCTTTTGCTTTTAAAAAATTAGAAAAAGACGTAAGACAAAACGGGTTTTTTTTTTTGAACGCAACTAACGTCCTTCGATAGTAATCTAAAAACCACATATTTCTGTCAGTTTCTGGATTTGCAAAAAATAATAATAATTTGCGAATAGGCTAAAAACCACAAATTTTTATCCGTTTCTTGCTTTTAAAAAATTACAGAAAGACGTAAGACAAAAGGCGATATTTCGTTTGAATGCAGCTAACGTTCCTTGACAATAATCTAAAAACCACATTCTTCTGTCAGTTTCTGGATTTGCAAAAAAAATAATAATTTGCGAATAGGCTAAAAACCACAAATTTTTATCCGTTTTTTGCTTTTAAAAAATTACAGAAAGACGTAAGACAAAAGGCATTACTTGTTTTGAACGCAGCTAATGTTCTTCGATAATAATCTAAAAACCACATTCTTCTGTCAGTTTCTGGATTTGCAAAAAATAATAATAATTTGCGAATAGGCTAAAAACCACAAATTTTTATCCGCTTTTTGCTTTTAAAAAATTACATAAAGACGTAAGACAAAAGGCGTTACTTGTTTTGGACGCACCTAACGTTCTTCGATATAAATCTAAAAACCTCATTCTTCTGCCAGTTTCTGGATTTGCAAAAAATAATAAAAATATACGAATAAGCCCAAAACTACATATTTTTATACGCTTATTGCTTTTACAAATTGCAGAAAGACGTAAGACAAAAGGCGATACTTCGTTTGAATGCAGCTAAGGTTTCTTGATAATAATCTAAAAACCAAATTTTTTTGTCAGTGTCTGGATTTGCAAAAAATAATAATAATTTGCGAATAGGCTAAAAACCACAATTTTTATCAGTTTTTTGATTTTAAAAAATTACAGAAAGACGTAAGACAAAAGGCGATACTTCTTTTGAACACAGCTTAGGTTATTCGATAATAATCTAAAAACCCCATTTTTCCGTCAGTTTCTGGATTTGTAAAAAATAATAATAATACACGAATAGGCTAAAAACCACATATTTTTATCCGTTTTTTGCTTTTAAAAAATTACAGGAAGACGTAAGACAAAAGGCGTTACTTGTTTTAAACGCAGCTAACGTTTCTTGAAAATAATCTGATAAATACATTCTTCTGTCGGTTTCTGGATTTGCAAAAAATAATAATAATTTCGAATAGGCTAAAAACCACATAATTTTATCTCTTTTTTGATTTTAAAAAATTACATGAAGACGTAAGACAAAAGGCGATACTTCTTTTAAATGCAGCTAACGTTTCTTGATAATAATCTAAAAACCACATTCTTCTGTCAGTTTCTGGATTTGCAAAAAAATAATAATTTGCGACTAGGCTAAAAACCACAAACTTTTATCCGTTTTTTGCTTTTAAAAAATTACAGAAACACGTAAGATATAAGGCGATACTTGTTTTGAACGCAGCTAACGTTCTTTAATAATAATCTAAAAACTACATTCTTCTGTCAGTTTCTGGATTTGCAAATAATAATAATAATTTGCGAATAAGCTAAAAACCACAAATTTTTATCTGTTTTTTGCTTTTAAAAAATTACATAAAGACGTAAGACAAAAGGCGTTACTTGTTTTGAACACAGCTAACGTTCTTTGATAATAATCTGATAAATACATTCTTCTGTCGGTTTCTGGATTTGCAAAAAATAATAATAACTTCGAATAGGCTAAAAACCACATATTTTTATCAGTTTTTTGCTTTTAAAAAATTACAAAAAGACGTAAGATAAAAGGCGTTACTTGTTTTGAACGCAGCCAATGTTCTTCGATAATAATCTAAAAACCACATTCTTCTGTCAGTTTCTGGATTTGCAAAAAATAATAATAATTTGCGAATAGGCTAAAAACCACAATTTTTATCAGTTTTTTGATTTTAAAAAATTACAGAAAGACGTAAGACAAAAGGCGATACTTCTTTTGAACACAGCTTAGGTTATTCGATAATAATCTAAAAACCCCATTTTTCCGTCAGTTTCTGGATTTGTAAAAAATAATAATAATACACGAATAGGCTAAAAACCACATATTTTTATCCGTTTTTTGCTTTTAAAAAATTACAGGAAGACGTAAGACAAAAGGCGTTACTTGTTTTAAACGCAGCTAACGTTTCTTGAAAATAATCTGATAAATACATTCTTCTGTCGGTTTCTGGATTTGCAAAAAATAATAATAATTTCGAATAGGCTAAAAACCACATAATTTTATCTCTTTTTTGATTTTAAAAAATTACATGAAGACGTAAGACAAAAGGCGATACTTCTTTTAAATGCAGCTAACGTTTGTTGATAATAATCTAAAAAACCACATTCTTCTGTCAGTTTCTGGATTTGCAAAAAAATAATAATTTGCGACTAGGTTAAAAACCACAAACTTTTATCCGTTTTTTGCTTTTAAAAAATTACAGAAAGACGTAAGATAAAAGGCGATACTTGTTTTGAACGCAGCTAACGTTCTTTAATAATAATCTAAAAACTACATTCTTCTGTCAGTTTCTGGATTTGCAAATAATAATAATAATTTGCGAATAAGCTAAAAACCACAAATTTTTATCTGTTTTTTGCTTTTAAAAAATTACATAAAGACGTAAGACAAAAGGCGTTACTTGTTTTGAACACAGCTAACGTTCTTTGATAATAATCTGATAAATACATTCTTCTGTCGGTTTCTGGATTTGCAAAAAATAATAATAACTTCGAATAGGCTAAAAACCACATATTTTTATCAGTTTTTTGCTTTTAAAAAATTACAAAAAGACGTAAGACAAAAGGCGTTACTTGTTTTGAACGCAGGTAACGTTCTTCGATAATAATCTAAAAACTACATTCTTCTGACGGTTTCTGGATTTGCAAAAAATAATAATAATTTGCGAATAGGCTAAAAACCACATATTTTTATCCGTCTTTTGCTTTTAAAAGATTACAGAAAGACGTAAGACAAAAGGACTTACTTGTTTTGAACGCAGCTAACGTTCTTCGATATAAATCTAAAAACCACATTCTTCTGCCAGTTTCTAGATTTGCAAAAAATAATAAAAATATACGAATAAGCTCAAAACTACATATTTTTATACGTTTATTGCTTTTACAAATTACAGAAAGACGTAAGACAAAAGGCGATACTTGTTTTGAACGCAGCTAACGTTCTTTGATAATAATCTAAAAACTGCATTCTTCTATCAGTTTCTGGATTTGCAAAAAATAATAATAATTTGCGAATAAGCTAAAAACCACATATTTTTATCACTTTTTTGATTTAAAAAAATTACATGAAGATGTAAGACTTCGTTTGAATGCAGCTAACGTTTCTTGATAATAATCTAAAAACCACATACTTCTGTCAGTTTCTGGATTTGCAAAAAAAATAATAATTTGCGAATAGGCTAACAACCACATATTTTTATCTCTTTTTTGCTTTTAAATATTACATGAAGACGTAAGACAAAAGGCGATACTTCGTTTAAATGCAGCTAACGTTTCTGGATATTAATCTAAAAACCACATTCTTTTGTCAGTGTCTGGATTTGCAAAAAAAAATAATAATTTACGAATAGGCTAAAAACCACAAATTTTTATCCGTTTTTTGCTTTTAAAAAATTACAGAAAGACGTAAGACAAAAGACAATTCTTGTTTTGAACGCAGCTAATGTTCTTCGATAATAATCTAAGAACCACATACTTCTGTCAGGTTCTGGATTTGCAAAAAAAATAATAATTTGCGAATAGGCTAACAACCACTTATTTTTATCTCTTTTTTGATTTTAAAAAATTACATGAAGACGTAAGACAAAAGGAGATACTTCGTTTGAATGCAGCTAACGTTTCTTGATAATAATCTAAAAACCACATTCTTCTGTTAGTTTCTGGATTTGCAAAAAAAATAATAATTTGCGAATAAGCTAAAAACCACAAATTTTTATCCGTTCTTTGCTTTTAAAAAATTCAGAAAGCCGTAAGACAAAAGGCAATTCTTGTTTTGAACGCAGCCAATGTTCTTCGATAATAATCTAAAAACCACATTCTTCTGCCAGTTTCTGGATTTGCAAAAAATAATAATAATTTGCGAATAGGCTAAAATCCACATATTTTTATCAGTCTTTTGCTTTTAAAAAATTACAGAAAGACGTGAGACAAAACGCGATTTTTTTTTTGAACGCAACTAACGTCCTTCGATAATAATCTAAAAACCACATATTTCTGTCAGTTTCTGGATTTGCAAAAAATAATAATAATTTGCGAATAGGCTAAAAACCACAAATTTTTATCCGTTTTTTGCTTTTAAGAAATTACAGAAAGACGTAAGACAAAAGGCGATATGTCGTTTGAATGCAGCTAACGTTTCTTGATAATAATCTAAAAACCACATTTTTCTATCAGTTTCTGGATTTGCTGAAAAAATAATAATTTGGGAATAGGCTAAAAACCACAAATTTTTATCCGTTTTTTGCATTTATAAAATTACATGAAGACGTAAGAGAAAAGGCGATACTTCGTTTGAATGCAGCTAACGTTTCTTTATAATAATCTAAAAACCACATTCTTCTGTCAGTTTCTGGATTTGCAAAAAAAATAATAATTTGCGAATAGGCTAAAAACCACAAATTTTTATCCGTTTTTTGCTTTTAAAAAATTACAGAAAGACGTAAGACAAAAGGCATTACTTGTTTTGAACGCAGCTAATGTTCTTCGATAATAATCTAAAAACCACATTCTTCTGTCAGTTTCTGGATTTGCAAAAAATAATAATAATTTCCGAATAGGCTAAAAACCACAAATTTTTATCCGCTTTTTGCTTTTAAAAAATTACATAAAGACGTAAGACAAAAGGCGTTACTTGTTTTGAACGCAGCTAACGTTCTTCGATATAAATCTAAAAACCTCATTCTTCTGCCAGTTTCTGGATTTGCAAAAAATAATAAAAATATACGAATAAGCTCAAAACTACATATTTTTATACGTTTATTGCTTTTACAAATTACAGAAAGACGTAAGACAAAAGGCGATACTTGTTTTGAACGCAGCTAACTTTCTTTGATAATAATCTAAACACTACATTCTTCTATCAGTTTCTGGATTTGCAAAAAATAATAATAATTTGCGAATAAGCTAAAAACCACATATTTTTATCACTTTTTTGCTTTTAAAAAATTACATGAAGACGTAAGACAAAAGGCGATACTTCGTTTGAATGCAGCTAACGTTTCTTGATATTAATCTAAAAACCACATTCTTTTGTCAGTGTCTGGATTTGCAAAAAAAATAATAATTTGCGAATAGGCTAAAAACCACAAATTTTTATCCGTCTTTTGCTTTTAAAAAATTACAGAAAGCCGTAAGACAAAAGGCGATATTTGTTTTGAACGCAGCTAACGTTCTTTGATAATAATCTAAAAACTACATTCTTCTGTCAGTTTCTGGATTTGCAAAAAAAATAATAATTTTCGAATAGGCTAACAACCACTTATTTTTATCTCTTTTTTGCTTTTAAAAAATTACATGAAGACGTAAGACAAAAGGCGATAATTCGTTTGAATGCAGCTAACGTTTCTTGATAATAATCAAAAAACCACATTCTTCTGTCAGTTTCTGGATTTGCAAAAAAAATAATAATTTGTGAATAGGCTAAAAACCACAAATTTTTATCCGTCTTTTGCTTTTAAAAAATTCAGAAAGACGTAAGACAAAAGGCAATTCTTTTTTTGAACGCAGCTAATGTTCTTCGATAATTATCTTAAAACCACATTCTTCTGTCAGTTTCTGCATTTGCAAAAAATAATAATAATTTGCGAATAGGCTAAAAACCACATATTTGTATCCCTTTTTTGCTTTTAAAAAATTACAGGAAGACGTAAGACAAAAGGCAATATTTGTTTTTAACGCAGCTAATGTTCTTCGATAATAATCTAAAAACTACATTCTTCTGTCAGTTTCTGGATTTGCAAAAAATAATAATAATTTGTGAATAGGCTAAAAACCACAAATTTTTATCCGTTTTTTGCTTTTAAAAAATTACAGGAATACGTAAGACAGAAAGCGTTACTTGTTTTTAACGCAGGTAACGTTCTTTGATAATAATCTAATAAATACATTCTTCTGTCGGTTTCTGGATTTGCAAAAAATAATAATAACTTCGAATAGGCTAAAAACCACATATTTTTATCAGTTTTTTGCTTTTAAAAAATTACAAAAAGACGTAAGATAAAAGGCGTTACTTGTTTTGAACGCAGCTAACGTTCTTCGATAATAATCTAAAAACCACATTCTTCTGCCAGTTTCTGGATTTGCAAAAATTAATAAAAATATACGAATAAGCTCAAAACTACATATTTTTATATTTTTATACGTTTATTGCTTTTACAAATTACAGAAAGACGTAAGACAAAAGGCGATACTTGTTTTGAATGCAGCTAACGTTCTTTGATAATAATCTAAAAACTACATTCTTCTGCCAGTTTCTGGATTTGCAAAAAATAATAATAATTTGTGAGTAGGCTAAAAACCACAAATTTTTATCCGTTTTTTGCTTTTAAAAAATTACAGGAATACGTAAGACAGAAGGCGTTACTTGTTTTTAACGCAGGTAACGTTCTTTCATAATAATCTAATAAATACATTCTTCTGTCGGTTTCTGGATTTGCAAAAAATAATTATAACTTCGAATAGGCTAAAAACCACATATTTTTATCAGTTTTTTGCTTTTAAAAAATTACAAAAAGACGTAAGACAAAAAGCGTTACTTGTTTTGAACACAGCTAACGTTCTTTGATAATAATCTGATAAATACATTCTTCTGTCGGTTTCTGGATTTGCAAAAAATAATAATAACTTCGAATAGGCTAAAAACCACATATTTTTATCAGTTTTTTGCTTTTAAAAAATTACAAAAAGACGTAAGACAAAAGGCGTTACTTGTTTTGAACGCACGTAACGTTCTTTGATAATAATCTAAAAACTACATTCTTCTGACGGTTTCTGGATTTGCAAAAAATAATAATAATTTGCGAATAGGCTAAAAACCACATATTTTTATCAGTTTTTTGCTTTTAAAAAATTACAAAAAGACGTAAGATAAAAGGCGTTACTTGTTTTGAACGCAGCTAACGTTCTTCGATAATAATCTAAAAACCACATTCTTCTGCCAGTTTCTGGATTTGCAAAAAATAATAAAAATATACGAATAAGCTCAAAACTACATATTTTTATACGTTTATGGCTTTTACAAATTACAGAAAGACGTAAGACAAAAGGCGATACCTGTTTTGAACGCAGCTAACGTTCTTTGATAATAATCTAAAAACTGCATTCTTCTATCAGTTTCTGGATTTGCAAAAAATAATAATAATTTGCGAATAAGCTAAAAACCACATATTTTTATCACTTTTTTGATTTTAAAAAATTACATGAAGATGTAAGACAAAAAGCGATACTTCGTTTAAATGCAGCTAACGTTTCTTGATAATAATCTAAAAACCACATACTTCTGTCAGTTTCTGGATTTGCAAAAAAAAATAATAATTTGCGAATAGGCTAACAACCACATATTTTTATCTCTTTTTTGCTTTTAAATATTATATGAAGACGTAAGACAAAAGGCGATACTTCGTTTGAATGCAGCTAACGTTTCTTGATATTAATCTAAAAACCACATTCTTTTGTCAGTGTCTGGATTTGCAAAAAAAAATAATAATTTACGAATAGGCTAAAAACCACAAATTTTTATCCGTTTTTTGCTTTTAAAAAATTACAGAAAGACGTAAGACAAAAGGCATTTCTTGTTTTGAACGCAGCTAATGTTCTTCGATAATAATCTAGGAACCACATACTTCTGTCAGGTTCTGGATTTGCAAAAAAAATTATAATTTGCGAATAGGCTAACAACCAGTTATTTTTATCTCTTTTTTGATTTTAAAAAATTACATGAAGACGTAAGACAAAAGGAGATACTTCGTTTGAATGCAGCTAACGTTTCTTGATAATAATCTAAAAACCACATTCTTCTGTTAGTTTCTGGATTTGCAAAAAAAATAATAATTTGCGAATAAGCTAAAAACCACAAATTTTTATCCGTTCTTTGCTTTTAAAAAATTCAGAAAGCCGTAAGACAAAAGGCAATTCTTGTTTTGAACGCAGCCAATGTTCTTCGATAATAATCTAAAAACCACATTCTTCTGTCAGTTTCTGGATTTGCAAAAAATAATAATAATTTGCGAATAGGCTAAAATCCACATATTTTTATCAGTCTTTTGCTTTTAAAAAATTAGAAAAAGACGTAAGACAAAACGGGTTTTTTTTTTTGAACGCAACTAACGTCCTTCGATAGTAATCTAAAAACCACATATTTCTGTCAGTTTCTGGATTTGCAAAAAATAATAATAATTTGCGAATAGGCTAAAAACCACAAATTTTTATCCGTTTCTTGCTTTTAAAAAATTACAGAAAGACGTAAGACAAAAGGCGATATTTCGTTTGAATGCAGCTAACGTTCCTTGACAATAATCTAAAAACCACATTCTTCTGTCAGTTTCTGGATTTGCAAAAAAAATAATAATTTGCGAATAGGCTAAAAACCACAAATTTTTATCCGTTTTTTGCTTTTAAAAAATTACAGAAAGACGTAAGACAAAAGGCATTACTTGTTTTGAACGCAGCTAATGTTCTTCGATAATAATCTAAAAACCACATTCTTCTGTCAGTTTCTGGATTTGCAAAAAATAATAATAATTTGCGAATAGGCTAAAAACCACAAATTTTTATCCGCTTTTTGCTTTTAAAAAATTACATAAAGACGTAAGACAAAAGGCGTTACTTGTTTTGGACGCACCTAACGTTCTTCGATATAAATCTAAAAACCTCATTCTTCTGCCAGTTTCTGGATTTGCAAAAAATAATAAAAATATACGAATAAGCCCAAAACTACATATTTTTATACGCTTATTGCTTTTACAAATTGCAGAAAGACGTAAGACAAAAGGCGATACTTCGTTCGAATGCAGCTAAGGTTTCTTGATAATAATCTAAAAACCAAATTTTTTTGTCAGTGTCTGGATTTGCAAAAAATAATAATAATTTGCGAATAGGCTAAAAACCACAATTTTTATCAGTTTTTTGATTTTAAAAAATTACAGAAAGACGTAAGACAAAAGGCGATACTTCTTTTGAACACAGCTTAGGTTATTCGATAATAATCTAAAAACCCCATTTTTCCGTCAGTTTCTGGATTTGTAAAAAATAATAATAATACACGAATAGGCTAAAAACCACATATTTTTATCCGTTTTTTGCTTTTAAAAAATTACAGGAAGACGTAAGACAAAAGGCGTTACTTGTTTTAAACGCAGCTAACGTTTCTTGAAAATAATCTGATAAATACATTCTTCTGTCGGTTTCTGGATTTGCAAAAAATAATAATAATTTCGAATAGGCTAAAAACCACATAATTTTATCTCTTTTTTGATTTTAAAAAATTACATGAAGACGTAAGACAAAAGGCGATACTTCTTTTAAATGCAGCTAACGTTTCTTGATAATAATCTAAAAACCACATTCTTCTGTCAGTTTCTGGATTTGCAAAAAAATAATAATTTGCGACTAGGCTAAAAACCACAAACTTTTATCCGTTTTTTGCTTTTAAAAAATTACAGAAACACGTAAGATATAAGGCGATACTTGTTTTGAACGCAGCTAACGTTCTTTAATAATAATCTAAAAACTACATTCTTCTGTCAGTTTCTGGATTTGCAAAAAATAATAATAATTTGCGAATAGGCTAAAAACCACAAATTTTTATCTGTTTTTTGCTTTTAAAAAATTACATAAAGACGTAAGACAAAAAGCAATAATTCTTTTGAACGCCCCTAACGTTCTTCGATAATAATCTAAAAACCACATTCTTCTGCCAGTTTTTGGATTTGCAAAAAATAATAAAAATATACGAATAAGCTCAAAACTACATATTTTTATACGTTTATTGCTTTTACAAATTACAGAAAGACGTAAGACAAAAGGCGATACTTGTTTTGAACGCAGCTAACTTTCTTTGATAATAATCTAAACACTACATTCTTCTATCAGTTTCTGGATTTGCAAAAAATAATAATAATTTGCGAATAAGCTAAAAACCACATATTTTTATCACTTTTTTGCTTTTAAAAAATTACATGAAGACGTAAGACAAAAGGCGATACTTCGTTTGAATGCAGCTAACGTTTCTTGATATTAATCTAAAAACCACATTCTTTTGTCAGTGTCTGGATTTGCAAAAAAAATAATAATTTGCGAATAGGCTAAAAACCACAAATTTTTATCCGTTTTTTGCTTTTAAAAAATTACAGAAAAACGTAAGACAAAAGGCGATATTTGTTTTGAACGCAGCTAACGTTCTTTGATAATAATCTAAAAACTACATTCTTCTGTCAGTTTCTGGATTTGCAAAAAAAATAATAATTTTCGAATAGGCTAACAACCACTTATTTTTATCTCTTTTTTGCTTTTAAAAAATTACATGAAGACGTAAGACAAAAGGCGATAATTCGTTTGAATGCAGCTAACGTTTCTTGATAATAATCAAAAAACCACATTCTTCTGTCAGTTTCTGGATTTGCAAAAAAAATAATAATTTGTGAATAGGCTAAAAACCACAAATTTTTATCCGTCTTTTGCTTTTAAAAAATTCAGAAAGACGTAAGACAAAAGGCAATTCTTTTTTTGAACGCAGCTAATGTTCTTCGATAATTATCTTAAAACCACATTCTTCTGTCAGTTTCTGCATTTGCAAAAAATAATAATAATTTGCGAATAGGCTAAAAACCACATATTTGTATCCCTTTTTTGCTTTTAAAAAATTACAGGAAGACGTAAGACAAAAGGCAATATTTGTTTTTAACGCAGCTAATGTTCTTCGATAATAATCTAAAAACTACATTCTTCTGTCAGTTTCTGGATTTGCAAAAAATAATAATAATTTGTGAATAGGCTAAAAACCACAAATTTTTATCCGTTTTTTGCTTTTAAAAAATTACAGGAATACGTAAGACAGAAGGCGTTACTTGTTTTTAACGCAGGTAACGTTCTTTGATAATAATCTAATAAATACATTCTTCTGTCGGTTTCTGGATTTGCAAAAAATAATAATAACTTCGAATAGGCTAAAAACCACATATTTTTATCAGTTTTTTGCTTTTAAAAAATTACAAAAAGACGTAAGATAAAAGGCGTTACTTGTTTTGAACGCAGCTAACGTTCTTCGATAATAATCTAAAAACCACATTCTTCTGCCAGTTTCTGGATTTGCAAAAAATAATAAAAATATACGAATAAGCTCAAAACTACATATTTTTATACGTTTATTGCTTTTACAAATTACAGAAAGACGTAAGACAAAAGGCGATACTTGTTTTGAATGCAGCTAACGTTCTTTGATAATAATCTAAAAACTACATTCTTCTGCCAGTTTCTGGATTTGCAAAAAATAATAATAATTTGTGAGTAGGCTAAAAACCACAAATTTTTATCCGTTTTTTGCTTTTAAAAAATTACAGGAATACGTAAGACAGAAGGCGTTACTTGTTTTTAACGCAGGTAACGTTCTTTCATAATAATCTAATAAATACATTCTTCTGTCGGTTTCTGGATTTGCAAAAAATAATTATAACTTCGAATAGGCTAAAAACCACATATTTTTATCAGTTTTTTGCTTTTAAAAAATTACAAAAAGACGTAAGACAAAAAGCGTTACTTGTTTTGAACACAGCTAACGTTCTTTGATAATAATCTGATAAATACATTCTTCTGTCGGTTTCTGGATTTGCAAAAAAATAATAATAACTTCGAATAGGCTAAAAACCACATATTTTTATCAGTTTTTTGCTTTTAAAAAATTACAAAAAGACGTAAGACAAAAGGAGTTACTTGTTTTGAACGCACGTAACGTTCTTTGATAATAATCTAAAAACTACATTCTTCTGACGGTTTCTGGATTTGCAAAAAATAATAATAATTTGCGAATAGGCTAAAAACCACATATTTTTATCCGTCTTTTGCTTTTAAAAGATTACAGAAAGACGTAAGACAAAAGGACTTACTTGTTTTGAACGCAGCTAACGTTCTTCGATATAAATCTAAAAACCACATTCTTCTGCCAGTTTCTGGATTTGCAAAAAATAATAAAAATATACGAATAAGCTCAAAACTACATATTTTTATACGTTTATTGCTTTTACAAATTACAGAAAGACGTAAGACAAAAGGCGATACCTGTTTTGAACGCAGCTAACGTTCTTTGATAATAATCTAAAAACTGCATTCTTCTATCAGTTTCTGGATTTGCAAAAAATAATAATAATTTGCGAATAAGCTAAAAACCACATATTTTTATCACTTTTTTGATTTTAAAAAATTACATGAAGATGTAAGACAAAAAGCGATACTTCGTTTAAATGCAGCTAACGTTTCTTGATAATAATTTAAAAACCACATACTTCTGTCAGTTTCTGGATTTGCAAAAAAAAATAATAATTTGCGAATAGGCTAACAACCACATATTTTTATCTCTTTTTTGCTTTTAAATATTATATGAAGACGTAAGACAAAAGGCGATACTTCGTTTGAATGCAGCTAACGTTTCTTGATATTAATCTAAAAACCACATTCTTTTGTCAGTGTCTGGATTTGCAAAAAAAAATAATAATTTACGAATAGGCTAAAAACCACAAATTTTTATCCGTTTTTTGCTTTTAAAAAATTACAGAAAGACGTAAGACAAAAGGCATTTCTTGTTTTGAACGCAGCTAATGTTCTTCGATAATAATCTAGGAACCACATACTTCTGTCAGGTTCTGGATTTGCAAAAAAAATTATAATTTGCGAATAGGCTAACAACCAGTTATTTTTATCTCTTTTTTGATTTTAAAAAATTACATGAAGACGTAAGACAAAAGGAGATACTTCGTTTGAATGCAGCTAACGTTTTTTGATAATAATCTAAAAACCACATTCTTCTGTTAGTTTCTGGATTTGCAAAAAAAATAATAATTTGCGAATAAGCTAAAAACCACAAATTTTTATCCGTTCTTTGCTTTTAAAAAATTCAGAAAGCCGTAAGACAAAAGGCAATTCTTGTTTTGAACGCAGCCAATGTTCTTCGATAATAATCTAAAAACCACATTCTTCTGTCAGTTTCTGGATTTGCAAAAAATAATAATAATTTGCGAATAGGCTAAAATCCACATATTTTTATCAGTCTTTTGCTTTTAAAAAATTAGAAAAAGACGTAAGACAAAACGGGTTTTTTTTTTTGAACGCAACTAACGTCCTTCGATAGTAATCTAAAAACCACATATTTCTGTCAGTTTCTGGATTTGCAAAAAATAATAATAATTTGCGAATAGGCTAAAAACCACAAATTTTTATCCGTTTCTTGCTTTTAAAAAATTACAGAAAGACGTAAGGCAAAAGGCGATATTTCGTTTGAATGCAGCTAACGTTCCTTGACAATAATCTAAAAACCACATTCTTCTGTCAGTTTCTGGATTTGCAAAAAAAATAATAATTTGCGAATAGGCTAAAAACCACAAATTTTTATCCGTTTTTTGCTTTTAAAAAATTACAGAAAGACGTAAGACAAAAGGCATTACTTGTTTTGAACGCAGCTACTGTTCTTCGATAATAATCTAAAAACCACATTCTTCTGTCAGTTTCTGGATTTGCAAAAAATAATAATAATTTGCGAATAGGCTAAAAACCACAAATTTTTATCCGCTTTTTGCTTTTAAAAAATTACATAAAGACGTAAGACAAAAGGCGTTACTTGTTTTGAACGCACCTAACGTTCTTCGATATAAATCTAAAAACCTCATTCTTCTGCCAGTTTCTGGATTTGCAAAAAATAATAAAAATATACGAATAAGCCCAAAACTACATATTTTTATACGCTTATTGCTTTTACAAATTACAGAAAGACGTAAGATAAAAGGCGATACTTCGTTTGAATGCAGCTAAGGTTTCTTGATAATAATCTAAAAACCAAATTTTTTTGTCAGTGTCTGGATTTGCAAAAAATAATAATAATTTGCGAATAGGCTAAAAACCACAATTTTTATCAGTTTTTTGATTTTAAAAAATTACAGAAAGACGTAAGACAAAAGGCGATACTTCTTTTGAACACAGCTTAGGTTATTCGATAATAATCTAAAAACCCCATTTTTCCGTCAGTTTCTGGATTTGTAAAAAATAATAATAATACACGAATAGGCTAAAAACCACATATTTTTATCCGTTTTTTGCTTTTAAAAAATTACAGGAAGACGTAAGACAAAAGGCGTTACTTGTTTTAAACGCAGCTAACGTTTCTTGAAAATAATCTGATAAATACATTCTTCTGTCGGTTTCTGGATTTGCAAAAAATAATAATAATTTCGAATAGGCTAAAAACCACATAATTTTATCTCTTTTTTGATTTTAAAAAATTACATGAAGACGTAAGACAAAAGGCGATACTTCTTTTAAATGCAGCTAACGTTTCTTGATAATAATCTAAAAACCACATTCTTCTGTCAGTTTCTGGATTTGCAAAAAAATAATAATTTGCGACTAGGCTAAAAACCACAAACTTTTATCAGTTTTTTGCTTTTAAAAAATTACAGAAACACGTAAGATAAAAGGCGATACTTGTTTTGAACGCAGCTAACGTTCTTTAATAATAATCTAAAAACTACATTCTTCTGTCAGTTTCTGGATTTGCAAAAAATAATAATAATTTGCGAATAGGCTAAAAACCACAAATTTTTATCTGTTTTTTGCTTTTAAAAAATTACATAAAGACGTAAGACAAAAAGCAATAATTCTTTTGAACGCCCCTAACGTTCTTCGATAATAATCTAAAAACTACATTCTTCTGTCGGTTTCTGGATTTGCAAAAAATAATAATAATTTGTGAATAGGCTAAAAACCACAAATTTTTATACGTTTTTTGCTTTTAAAAAATTACAGGAAGACGTAAGACAAAAGGCGTTACTTGTTTTGAGCGGAGCTAATGTTCTTTGATAATAATCTAAAAACCACATTCTTCTGTCAGTTTCTGGATTTGCAAAAAATAATAATAATTTGCGAATAGGCTAAAAACCACACATTTTTATCCGTTTCTTGCTTTTATAAAATTACAGAAAGACGTAAGGCAAAAGGCAATAATTCTTTTAAACGCCCCTAAAGTTCTTCGATAATAATCTAAAAACTACATTCTTCTGTCGGTTTCTGGATTTGCAAAAAATAATAATAATATGCGAATAGGCTAAAAACCACATATTTTTATCCGTTTTTTGCTTTTAAAAAACTACAGGAAGACGTAAGACAAAAGGCGTTACTTGTTTTAAACGCAGCTAACGTTTCTTGAAAATAATCTGATAAATACATTCTTCTGTCGGTTTCTGGATTTGCAAAAAATAATAATAATTTCGAATAGGCTAAAAACCACACATTTTTATCCGTTTTTTGCATTTATAAAATTACATGAAGACGTAAGAGAAAAGGCGATACTTCGTTTGAATGCAGCTAACGTTTCTTGATAATAATCTAAAAACCACAGTCTTCTGTCAGTTTCTGGATTTGCAAAAAAAATAATAATTTGCGAATAGGCTAAAAACCACAAATTTTTATCCGTTTTTGCTTTTAAAAAATTACAGAAAGACGTAAGACAAAAGGCATTACTTGTTTTGAACGCAGCTAATGTTCTTCGATAATAATCTAAAAACTACATTCTTCTGTCAGTTTCTGGATTTGCAAAAAATAATAATAATTTGTGAATAGGCTAAAAACCACAAATTTTTATCCGTTTTTTGCTTTTAAAAAATTACAGGAATACGTAAGACAGAAGGCGTTACTTGTTTTTAACGCAGGTAACGTTCTTTGATAATAATCTAATAAATACATTCTTCTGTCGGTTTCTGGATTTGCAAAAAATAATAATAACTTCGAATAGGCTAAAAACCACATATTTTTATCAGTTTTTTGCTTTTAAAAAATTACAAAAAGACGTAAGACAAAAGGCGTTACTTGTTTTGAACGCAGGTAACGTTCTTCGATAATAATCTAAAAACCACATTCTTCTGCCAGTTTCTGGATTTGCAAAAAATAATAAAGATATACGAATAAGCTCAAAACTACATATTTTTATACGTTTATTGCTTTTACAAATTACAGAAAGACGTAAGACAAAAGGCGATACTTGTTTTGAATGCAGCTAACGTTCTTTGATAATAATCTAAAAACTACATTCTTCTGTCAGTTTCTTGATTTGCAAAAAATAATAATAATTTGTGAGTAGGCTAAAAACCACAAATTTTTATCCGTTTTTTGCTTTTAAAAAATTACAGGAATACGTAAGACAGAAGGCGTTACTTGTTTTTAACGCAGGTAACGTTCTTTCATAATAATCTAATAAATACATTCTTCTGTCGGTTTCTGGATTTGCAAAAAATAATTATAACTTCGAATAGGCTAAAAACCACATATTTTTATCAGTTTTTTGCTTTTAAAAAATTACAAAAAGACGTAAGACAAAAGGCGTTACTTGTTTTGAACGCAGGTAACGTTCTTCGATAATAATCTAAAAACTACATTCTTCTGACGGTTTCTGGATTTGCAAAAAATAATAATAATTTGCGAATAGGCTAAAAACCACATATTTTTATCCGTCTTTTGCTTTTAAAAGATTACAGAAAGACGTAAGGCAAAAGGACTTACTTGTTTTGAACGCAGCTAACGTTCTTCGATATAAATCTAAAAACCACATTCTTCTGCCAGTTTCTGGATTTGCAAAAAATAATAAAAATATACGAATAAGCTCAAAACTACATATTTTTATACGTTTATTGCTTTTACAAATTACAGAAAGACGTAAGACAAAAGGCGATACTTGTTTTGAACGCAGCTAACGTTCTTTGATAATAATCTAAAAACTGCATTCTTCTATCAGTTTCTGGATTTGCAAAAAATAATAATAATTTGCGAATAAGCTAAAAGCCACATATTTTTATCACTTTTTTGATTTTAAAAAATTACATGAAGATGTAAGACAAAAAGCGATACTTCGTTTGAATGCAGCTAACGTTTCTTGATAATAATCTAAAAACCACATACTTCTGTCAGTTTCTGGATTTGCAAAAAAAATAATAATTTGCGAATAGGCTAACAACCACATATTTTTATCTCTTTTTTGCTTTTAAATATTACATGAAGACGTAAGACAAAAGGCGATACTTCGTTTGAATGCAGCTAACGTTTCTTGATATTAATCTAAAAACCACATTCTTTTGTCAGTGTCTGGATTTGCAAAAAAAAATAATAATTTACGAATAGGCTAAAAACCACAAATTTTTATCCGTTTTTTGCTTTTAAAAAATTACAAAAAGACGTAAGACAAAAGGCAATTCTTGTTTTGAACGCAGCTAATGTTCTTCGATAATAATCTAAAAACCACATTCTTCTGTCAGTTTCTGGATTTGCAATTATAATAATAATTTGCGAATAGGCTAAAATCCACATATTTTTATCAGTCTTTTGCTTTTAAAAAATTACAGAAAGACGTGAGACAAAACGCGATAATTCGTTTAAATGCAGCTAACGTTTCTTGATAATAATCTAAGAACCACATACTTCTGTCAGGTTCTGGATTTGCAAAAAAAATAATAATTTGCGAATAGGCTAACAACCACTTATTTTTATCTCTTTTTTGATTTTAAAAAATTACATGAAGACGTAAGACAAAAGGAGATACTTCCTTTGAATGCAGCTAACGTTTCTTGATAATAATCTAAAAACCACATTCTTCTGTTAGTTTCTGGATTTGCAAAAAATAATAATAATTTGCGAATAGGCTAAAAACCACAAATTTTTATCCGTTTTTTTGCTTTTAAGAAATTACAGAAAGACGTAAGACAAAAGGCGATATGCCGTTTGAATGCAGCTAACGTTTCTTGATAATAATCTAAAAACCACATTTTTCTATCAGTTTCTGGATTTGCTGAAAAAATAATAATTTGCGAATAGGCTAAAAACCACAAATTTTTATCCGTTTTTTGCTTTTAAAAAATTACAGAAAGACGTAAGACAAAAGGCTTTACTTGTTTTGAACGCAGCTAATGTTCTTTGATAATAATCTAAAAACCACATTCTTCTGTCAGTTTCTGGATTTGCAAAAAATAATAATAATTTGCGAATAGGCTAAAAACCACAAATTTTTATCCGCTTTTTGCTTTTAAAAAATTACATAAAGACGTAAGACAAAAGGCGTTACTTGTTTTGAACGCAGCTAACGTTCTTCGATATAAATCTAAAAACCTCATTCTTCTGCCAGTTTCTGGATTTGCAAAAAATAATAAAAATATACGAATAAGCCCAAAACTACATATTTTTATACGCTTATTGCTTTTACAAATTACAGAAAGACGTAAGACAAAAGGCGATACTTCGTTTGAATGCAGCTAAGGTTTCTTGATAATAATCTAAAAACCAAATTTTTTTGTCAGTGTCTGGATTTGCAAAAAATAATAATAATTTGCGAATAGGCTAAAAACCACAATTTTTATCAGTTTTTAGATTTTAAAAAATTACAGAAAGACGTAAGACAAAAGGCGATACTTCTTTTGAACCCAGCTTAGGTTATTCGATAATAATCTAAAAACCACATATTTCTGTCAGTTTCTGGATTTGCAAAAAATAATAATAATTTGCGAATAGGCTAAAAACCACAAATTTTTATCCGTTTTTTGCTTTTAAGAAATTACAGAAAGACGTAAGACAAAAGGCGATATGTCGTTTAAATGCAGCTAACGTTTCTTGATAATAATCTAAAAACCACATTTTTCTATCAGTTTCTGGATTTGCTGAAAAAATAATAATTTGGGAATAGGCTAAAAACCACAAATTTTTATCCGTTTTTTGCATTTATAAAATTACATGAAGACGTAAGAGAAAAGGCGATACTTCGTTTGAATGCAGCTAACGTTTCTTGATAATAATCCAAAAACCACATTCTTTTGTCAGTTTCTGGATTTGCAAAAAAAATAATAATTTGCGAATAGGCTAAAAACTACATATTATTATCAGTCTTTGCTTTTAAAAAATTACAAAAAGACGTAAGACAAAACAGGTTTTTTTTTTTTGAACGCAACTAACGTCCTTCGATAGTAATCTAAAAACCACATATTTCTGTCAGTTTCTGGATTTGCAAAAAATAATAATAATTTGCGAATAGGCTAAAAACCACAAATTTTTATCCGTTTTTTGCTTTTAAAAAATTACAGAAAGACGTAAGACAAAAGGCGTTACTTGTTTTGAACGCAGCTAACGTTCTTCGATATAAATCTAAAAACCTCATTCTTCTGCCAGTTTCTGGATTTGCAAAAAATAATAAAAATATACGAATAAGCCCAAAACTACATATTTTTATACGCTTATTGCTTTTAAAAATTACAGAAAGACGTAAGACAAAAGGCGATACTTCGTTTGAATGCAGCTAAGGTTTCTTGATAATAATCTAAAAACCAAATTTTTTTGTCAGTGTCTGGATTTGCAAAAAATAATAATAATTTGCGAATAGGCTAAAAACCACAATTTTTATCAGTTTTTTGATTTTAAAAAATTACAGAAAGACGTAAGACAAAAGGCGATACTTCGTCTGAATGCAGCTAACGTTCTTTGATAATAATCTAAAAACTACATTCTTCTGTCAGTTTCTGGATTTGCAAAAAATAACAATAATTTGCGAATAAGCTAAAAATCACATATTTTTATCCGATTTTTGCTTTTAAAAAATTACATAAAGACGTAAGACAAAAAGCAATAATTCTTTTGAACGCCCCTAACGTTCTATCTATCTATCTAAATTTTTATCCGTTTTTTGCTTTTAAAAAATTACAGGAAGACGTAAGACAAAAGGCGTTACTTGTTTTAAACGCAGCTAACGTTTCTTGAAAATAATCTGATAAATACATTCTTCTGTCGGTTTCTGGATTTGCAAAAAATAATAATAATTTCGAATAGGCTAAAAACCACATAATTTTATCTCTTTTTTGATTTTAAAAAATTACATGAAGACGTAAGACAAAAGGCGATACTTTTTTTAAATGCAGCTAACGTTTCTTGATAATAATCTAAAAAACCACATTCTTCTGTCAGTTTCTGGATTTGCAAAAAAATAATAATTTGCGACTAGGCTAAAAACTACAAACTTTTATCCGTTTTTTGCTTTTAAAAAATTACAGAAAGACGTAAGATAAAAGGCGATACTTGTTTTGAACGCAGCTAACGTTCTTTAATAATAATCTAAAAACTACATTCTTCTGTCAGTTTCTGGATTTGCAAATAATAATAATAATTTGCGAATAGGCTAAAAACCACAAATTTTTATCTGTTTTTTGCTTTTAAAAAATTACATAAAGACGTAAGACAAAAAGCAATAATTCTTTTGAACGCCCCTAACGTTCTTCGATAATAATCTAAAAACTACATTCTTCTGTCGGTTTCTGGATTTGCAAAAAATAATAATAATTTGTGAATAGGCTAAAAACCACAAATTTTTATACGTTTTTTGCTTTTAACAAATTACAGGAAGACGTAAGACAAAAGGCGTAACTTGTTTTGAACGCAGCTAATGTTCTTCGATAATAATCTAAAAACCACATTCTTCTGTCAGTTTCTGGATTTGCAAAAAATAATAATAATTTGCGAATAGGCTAAAAACCACACATTTTTATCCGTTTCTTGCTTTTATAAAATTACAGAAAGACGTAAGGCAAAAGGCAATAATTCTTTTAAACGCCCCTAAAGTTCTTCGATAATAATCTAAAAACTACATTCTTCTGTCGGTTTCTGGATTTGCAAAAAATAATAATAATTTGTGAGTAGGTTAAAAACCACAAATTTTTATCCGTTTTTTGCTTTTAAAAAATTACAGGAATACGTAAGACAGAAGGCGTTACTTGATTTTAACGCAGGTAACGTTCTTTCATAATAATCTAATAAATACATTCTTCTGTCGGTTTCTGGATTTGCAAAAAATAATTATAACTTCGAATAGGCTAAAAACCACATATTTTTATCAGTTTTTTGCTTTTAAAAAATTACAAAAAGACGTAAGACAAAAGGCGTTACTTGTTTTGAACACAGCTAACGTTCTTTGATAATAATCTGATAAATACATTCTTCTGTCGGTTTCTGGATTTGCAAAAAATAATAATAACTTCGAATAGGCTAAAAACCACATATTTTTATCAGTTTTTTGCTTTTAAAAAATTACAAAAAGACGTAAGACAAAAGGCGTTACTTGTTTTGAACGCAGGTAACGTTCTTCGATAATAATCTAAAAACTACATTCTTCTGACGGTTTCTGGATTTGCAAAAAATAATAATAATTTGCGAATAGGCTAAAAACCACATATTTTTATCAGTTTTTTGCTTTTAAAAAATTACAAAAAGACGTAAGACAAAAGGCGTTACTTGTTTTGAACACAGCTAACGTTCTTTGATAATAATCTGATAAATACATTCTTCTGTCGGTTTCTGGATTTGCAAAAAATAATAATAACTTCGAATAGGCTAAAAACCACATATTTTTATCAGTTTTTTGCTTTTAAAAAATTACAAAAAGACGTAAGACAAAAGGCGTTACTTGTTTTGAACGCAGGTAACGTTCTTCGATATAAATCTAAAAACCACATTCTTCTGCCAGTTTCTGGATTTGCAAAAAATAATAAAAATATACGAATAAGCTCAAAACTACATATTTTTATACGTTTATTGCTTTTACAAATTATAGAAAGACGTAAGACAAAAGGCGATACTTGTTTTGAACGCAGCTAACGTTCTTTGATAATAATCTAAAAACTGCATTCTTCTATCAGTTTCTGGATTTGCAAAAAAATAATAATAATTTGCGAATAAGCTAAAAACCACATATTTTTATCACTTTTTTGATTTAAAAAAATTACATGAAGATGTAAGACAAAAAGCGATACTTCGTTTGAATGCAGCTAACGTTTCTTGATAATAATCTAAAAACCACATACTTCTGTCAGTTTCTGGATTTGCAAAAAAAATAATAATTTGCGAATAGGCTAACAACCACATATTTTTATCTCTTTTTTGCTTTTAAATATTACATGAAGACGTAAGACAAAAGGCGATACTTCGTTTGAATGCAGCTAACGTTTCTTGATATTAATCTAAAAACCACATTCTTTTGTCAGTGTCTGGATTTGCAAAAAAAAATAATAATTTACGAATAGGCTAAAAACCACAAATTTTTATCCGTTTTTTGCTTTTAAAAAATTACAGAAAGACGTAAGACAAAAGGCAATTCTTGTTTTGAACGCAGCTAATGTTCTTCGATAATAATCTAAGAACCACATACTTCTGACAGGTTCTGGATTTGCAAAAAAAATAATAATTTGCGAATAGGCTAACAACCACTTATTTTTATCTCTTTTTTGATTTTAAAAAATTACATGAAGACGTAAGACAAAAGGAGATACTTCGTTTGAATGCAGCTAACGTTTCTTGATAATAATCTAAAAACCACATTCTTCTGTTAGTTTCTGGATTTGCAAAAAAAATAATAATTTGCGAATAAGCTAAAAACCACAAATTTTTATCCGTTCTTTGCTTTTAAAAAATTCAGAAAGCCGTAAGACAAAAGGCAATTCTTGTTTTGAACGCAGCCAATGTTCTTCGATAATAATCTAAAAACCACATTCTTCTGTCAGTCTCTGGATTTGCAAAAAATAATAATAATTTGCGAATAGGCTAAAATCCACATATTTTTATCAGTCTTTTGCTTTTAAAAAATTACAGAAAGACGTGAGACAAAACGCGATTTTTTTTTTGAACGCAACTAACGTCCTTCGATAATAATCTAAAAACCACATATTTCTGTCAGTTTCTGGATTTGCAAAAAATAATAATAATTTGCGAATAGGCTAAAAACCACAAATTTTTATCCGTTTTTTGCTTTTAAGAAATTACAGAAAGACGTAAGACAAAAGGCGATATGTCGTTTGAATGCAGCTAACGTTTCTTGATAATAATCTAAAAACCACATTTTTCTATCAGTTTCTGGATTTGCAAAAAATAATAATAATTTGCGAATAAGCTAAAAACCACATATTTTTATCCGATTTTTGCTGTTCAAAAATTACAGAAAGACGTAAGACAAAAGGCGATACTTCGTTTGAATGCAGCTAACTTTTCTTGATAATAATCTAAAAACCACATTCTTCTGTCAGTTTCTGGATTTGCAAAAAAAATAATAATTTGCGAATAGGCTAAAAACCACAAATTTTTATCCGTTTTTTGCTTTTAAAAATTTACATAAAGACGTAAGACAAAAAGCAATAATTCTTTTGAACGCCCCTAACTTTCTTCGATAATAATCTAAAAACTACATTCTTCTGTCAGTTTCTGGATTTGCAAAAAATAATAATAATTTGTGAATAGGCTAAAAACCACAAATTTTTATCCGTTTTTTGCTTTTAAAAAATTACAGAAATACGTAATACCGAAGGCGTTACTTGTTTTGAACACAGCTAACGTTCTTTTATAATAATCTGATAAATACATTCTTCTGTCGGTTTCTGGATTTGCAAAAAATAATAATAATTTGGAATAGGCTAAAAACCACATATTTTTATCCGCTATTTGCTTTTAAAAAATTACAGAAAGACGTAAGACAAAAGGCGTTACTTGTTTTGAACGCAGGTAACGTTCTTTGATAATAATCTAATAAATACATTCTTCTGTCGGTTTCTGGATTTGCAAAAAATAATAATAATTTCGAATAGGCTAAAAACTACATATTTTTATCAGTTTTTTGCTTTTAAAAAATTACAGAAAGACGTAAGACAAAAGCCAATAATTCTTTTAAAAGCCACTAACGTTTTTCGATAATAATCTAAAAACTACATTCTTCTGCCGGTTTCTGGATTTGCAAAAAATAATAATAATTTGCGAATAGGCTAAAAACCACATATTTTTATCCGTTTTTTGCTTTTAAAAAATTACAGAAAGACGTAAGACAAAAGGCGTTACTTGTTTTGAACGCAGCTAACGATCTTCGATATAAATCTAAAAACCACATTCTTCTGCCAGTTTCTGGATTTGCAAACAATAATAAAAATATACGAATAAGCTCAAAACTACATATTTTTATACGTTTATTGCTTTTACAAATTACAGAAAGACGTAAGACAAAAGGCGATACTTCGTTTGAATGCAGCTAAGGTTTCTTGATAATAATCTAAAAACTACATTTTTTTGTCAGTTTCTGGATTTGCAAAAAATAATAATAATTTGCGAATAGGCTAAAACCCACAATTTTTATCAGTTTTTTGATTTTAAAAAATTACAGAAAGACGTAAGACAAAAGGCGATACTTCTTTTGAAAACAGCTTAGGTTATTCGATAATAATCTAAAAACCCCATTCTTCCGTCAGTTTCTGGATTTGTAAAAAAAAATAATAATAATACAGGAATAGGCTAAAAACCACATATTTTTATCGGTTTATTGCTTTTAAAAAATTACAGAAGGACGTAAGACAAAAGCCACTAACGTTCTTCGATAATAATCTAAAAACCACATTCTTCTGTCAGTTTCTGGATTTGCAAAAAAAAAATAATTTGCGAATAGGCTAAAAACCACAAATTTTTATCCGTTTTTTGCTTTAAAAAATTACAGAAAGACGTAAGACAAAAGGCAATACTTGTTTTGAACGCAGCTAATGTTCTTCGATAATAATCTAAAAACCACATATTTCTGTCAGTTTCTGGATTTGCAAAAAAAAAATAATTTGCGAATAGGCTAAAACCACAAATTTTTATCCGTTTTTTGCTTTTAAAAAATTACAGAAAGACGTAAGACAAAAGGCAATACTGGTTTTGAACGCAGCTAATGTTCTTCGATAATAATCTAAAAACCACATTCTTCTGTCAGTTTCTGGTTTTGCAAAAAATAATAATAATTTGCGAATAGGCTAAAGACCACAAATTCTTATCCGTTTTTTGCTTTTAAAAAATTACAGAAAGACGTAAGACAAAAGGCAATACTTGTTTTGAACGCAGCTAATGTTCTTCGATAATAATCTAAAAAGCACATTCTTCTGTCAGTTTCTGGATTTGCAAAAAATAATAATAATTTGCGAATAGGCTAAAAACCACAAATTTTTATCCGTTTTTTGCTTTTAAAAAATTACAGGAATACGTAAGACAGAAGGCGTTACTTGTTTTGAACACAGCTAACGTTCTTTTATATTAATCTGATAAATACATTCTTCTGTCGATTACAGAAAGACGTAAGACAAAAGGCGTTACTTGTTTTGAACGCAGCTAATGTTCTTCGATAATAATCTAAAAACCACATTCTTCTGTCAGTTTCTGGATTTGCAAAAAAAAAATAATTTGCGAATAGGCTAAAAACCACAAATTTTTATCCGTTTTTTGCTTTAAAAAATTACAGAAAGACGTAAGACAAAAGGCAGTACTTGTTTTGAACGCAGCTAATGTTCTTCGATAATAATCTAAAAACCACATATTTCTGTCAGTTTCTGGATTTGCAAAAAATAACAATAATTTGCGAATAGGCGGTAAGACAAAAGGCGTTACTTGTTTTGAACGCAGGTAACGTTCTTTGATAATAATCTAATAAAAACATTCTTCTGTCGGTTTCTGGATTTGCAAAAAATAATAATAATTTCGAATAGACTAAAAACCACATATTTTTATCCGTTTTTTGCTTTTAAAAAATTACAGAAAGACGTAAGACAAAAGGCGTTACTTGTTTTGAACGCAGGTAACGTTCTTTGATAATAATCTAATAAATACATTCTTCTGTCGGTTTCTGGATTTGCAAAAAATAATAATAATTTCGAATAGGCTAAAAACCACATATTTTTATCCGTTTTTTGCTTTTAAAAAATTACAGAAAGACGTAAGACAAAAGGCGTTACTTGTTTTGAACGCAGGTAACGTTCTTCGATAATAATCTAAAAACTACATTCTTCTGACGGTTTCTGGATTTGCAAAAAATAATAATAATTTGCGAATAGGCTAAAAACCACATATTTTTATCCGTCTTTTGCTTTTAAAAGATTACAGAAAGACGTAAGGCAAAAGGACTTACTTGTTTTGAACGCAGCTAACGTTCTTCGATATAAATCTAAAAACCACATTCTTCTGCCAGTTTCTGGATTTGCAAAAAATAATAAAAATATACGAATAAGCTCAAAACTACATATTTTTATACGTTTATTGCTTTTACAAATTACAGAAAGACGTAAGACAAAAGGCGATACTTGTTTTGAACGCAGCTAACGTTCTTTGATAATAATCTAAAAACTGCATTCTTCTATCAGTTTCTGGATTTGCAAAAAATAATAATAATTTGCGAATAAGCTAAAAACCACATATTTTTATCACTTTTTTGATTTTAAAAAATTACATGAAGATGTAAGACAAAAAGCGATACTTCGTTTGAATGCAGCTAACGTTTCTTGATAATAATCTAAAAACAACATACTTCTGTCAGTTTCTGGATTTGCAAAAAAAATAATAATTTGCGAATAGGCTAACAACCACATATTTTTATCTCTTTTTTGCTTTTAAATATTACATGAAGACGTAAGACAAAAGGCGATACTTCGTTTGAATGCAGCTAACGTTTCTTGATATTAATCTAAAAACCACATTCTTTTGTCAGTGTCTGGATTTGCAAAAAAAAATAATAATTTACGAATAGGCTAAAAACCACAAATTTTTATCCGTTTTTTGCTTTTAAAAAATTACAAAAAGACGTAAGACAAAAGGCAATTCTTGTTTTGAACGCAGCTAATGTTCTTCGATAATAATCTAAAAATCACATTCTTCTGTCAGTTTCTGGATTTGCAATTATAATAATAATTTGCGAATAGGCTAAAATCCACATATTTTTATCAGTCTTTTGCATTTATAAAATTACATGAAGACGTAAGAGAAAAGGCGATACTTCGTTTGAATGCAGCAAACGTTTCTTGATAATAATCCAAAAACCACATTCTTTTGTCAGTTTCTGGATTTGCAAAAAAAATAATAATTTGCGAATAGGCTAAAAACTACATATTATTATCAGTCTTTGCTTTTAAAAAATTACAAAAAGACGTAAGACAAAACGGGTTTTTTTTTTTTGAACGCAACTAACGTCCTTCGATAGTAATCTAAAAACCACATATTTCTGTCAGTTTCTGGATTTGCAAAAAATAATAATAATTTGCGAATAGGCTAAAAACCACAAATTTTTATCCGTTTCTTGCTTTTAAAAAATTACAGAAAGACGTAAGACAAAAGGCGATACTTCGTCTGAATGCAGCTAACGTTCCTTGACAATAATCTAAAAACCACATTCTTCTGTCAGTTTCTGGATTTGCAAAAAAAATAATAATTTGCGAATAGGCTAAAAACCACAAATTTTTATCCGTTTTTTGCTTTTAAAAAATTACAGAAAGACGTAAGACAAAAGGCTTTACTTGTTTTGATCGCAGCTAATGTTCTTCGATAATAATCTAAAAACCACATTCTTCTGTCAGTTTCTGGATTTGCAAAAAATGATAATAATTTGCGAATAGGCTAAAAACCACAAATTTTTATCCGCTTTTTGCTTTTAAAAAATTACATAAAGACGTAAGACAAAAGGCATTACTTGTTTTGAACGCAGCTAACGTTCTTCGATCTAAATCTAAAAACCTCATTCTTCTGCCAGTTTCTGGATTTGCAAAAAATAATAAAAATATACGAATAAGCCCAAAACTACATATTTTTATACGCTTATTGCTTTTACAAATTACAGAAAGACGTAAGACAAAAGGCGATACTTCGTTTGAATGCAGCTAAGGTTTCTTGATAATAATCTAAAAACCAAATTTTTTTGTCGGTGTCTGGATTTGCAAAAAATAATAATAATTTGCGAATAGGCTAAAAACCACAATTTTTATCAGTTTTTTGATTTTAAAAAATTACAGAAAGACGTAAGACAAAAGGCGATACTTCTTTTGAACAAAGCTTAGGTTATTCGATAATAATCTAAAAACCCCATTTTTCCGTCAGTTTCTGGATTTGTAAAAAATAATAATAATACACGAATAGGCTAAAAACCACATATTTTTATCCGTTTTTTGATTTTAAAAAATTACAGGAAGACGTAAGACAAAAGGCGTTACTTGTTTTAAACGCAGCTAACGTTTCTTGAAAATAATCTGATAAATACATTCTTCTGTCGGTTTCTGGATTTGCAAAAAATAATAATAATTTCGAATAGGCTAAAAACCACATAATTTTATCTCTTTTTTGATTTTAAAAAATTACATGAAGACGTAAGACAAAAGGCGATACTTCTTTTAAATGCAGCTAACGTTTCTTGATAATAATCTAAAAAACCACATTCTTCTGTCAGTTTCTGGATTTGCAAAAAAATAATAATTTGCGACTAGGCTAAAAACCACAAACTTTTATCCGTTTTTTGCTTTTAAAAAATTACAGAAAGACGTAAGATAAAAGGCGATACTTGTTTTGAACGCAGCTAACGTTCTTTAATAATAATCTAAAAACTACATTCTTCTGTCAGTTTCTGGATTTGCAAATAATAATAATAATTTGCGAATAGGCTGAAAACCACAAATTTTTATCTGTTTTTTGCTTTTAAAAAATTACAGAAAGACGTAAGACAAAAGGCTTTACTTGTTTTGATCGCAGCTAATGTTCTTCGATAATAATCTAAAAACCACATTCTTCTGTCAGTTTCTGGATTTGCAAAAAATGATAATAATTTGCGAATAGGCTAAAAACCACAAATTTTTATCCGCTTTTTGCTTTTAAAAAATTACATAAAGACGTAAGACAAAAGGCATTACTTGTTTTGAACGCAGCTAACGTTCTTCGATCTAAATCTAAAAACCTCATTCTTCTGCCAGTTTCTGGATTTGCAAAAAATAATAAAAATATACGAATAAGCCCAAAACTACATATTTTTATACGCTTATTGCTTTTACAAATTACAGAAAGACGTAAGACAAAAGGCGATACTTCGTTTGAATGCAGCTAAGGTTTCTTGATAATAATCTAAAAACCAAATTTTTTTGTCGGTGTCTGGATTTGCAAAAAATAATAATAATTTGCGAATAGGCTAAAAACCACAATTTTTATCAGTTTTTTGATTTTAAAAAATTACAGAAAGACGTAAGACAAAAGGCGATACTTCTTTTGAACAAAGCTTAGGTTATTCGATAATAATCTAAAAACCCCATTTTTCCGTCAGTTTCTGGATTTGTAAAAAATAATAATAATACACGAATAGGCTAAAAACCACATATTTTTATCCGTTTTTTGATTTTAAAAAATTACAGGAAGACGTAAGACAAAAGGCGTTACTTGTTTTAAACGCAGCTAACGTTTCTTGAAAATAATCTGATAAATACATTCTTCTGTCGGTTTCTGGATTTGCAAAAAATAATAATAATTTCGAATAGGCTAAAAACCACATAATTTTATCTCTTTTTTGATTTTAAAAAATTACATGAAGACGTAAGACAAAAGGCGATACTTCTTTTAAATGCAGCTAACGTTTCTTGATAATAATCTAAAAAACCACATTCTTCTGTCAGTTTCTGGATTTGCAAAAAAATAATAATTTGCGACTAGGCTAAAAACCACAAACTTTTATCCGTTTTTTGCTTTTAAAAAATTACAGAAAGACGTAAGATAAAAGGCGATACTTGTTTTGAACGCAGCTAACGTTCTTTAATAATAATCTAAAAACTACATTCTTCTGTCAGTTTCTGGATTTGCAAATAATAATAATAATTTGCGAATAGGCTGAAAACCACAAATTTTTATCTGTTTTTTGCTTTTAAAAAATTACATAAAGACGTAAGACAAAAAGCAATAATTCTTTTGAACGCCCCTAACGTTCTTCGATAATAATCTAAAAACTACATTCTTCTGTCGGTTTCTGGATTTGCAAAAAATAATAATAATTTGTGAATAGGCTAAAAACCACAAATTTTTATACGTTTTTTGCTTTTAAAAAATTACAGGAAGACGTAAGACAAAAGGCGTTACTTGTTTTGAACGCAGCTAATGTTCTTCGATAATAATCTAAAAACCACATTCTTCTGTCAGTTTCTGGATTTGCAAAAAATAATAATAATTTGCGAATAGGCTAAAAACCACACATTTTTATCCGTTTCTTGCTTTTATAAAATTACAGAAAGACGTAAGGCAAAAGGCAATAATTCTTTTAAACGCCCCTAAAGTTCTTCGATAATAATCTAAAAACTACATTCTTCTGTCGGTTTCTGGATTTGCAAAAAATAATAATAATTTGTGAGTAGGTTAAAAACCACAAATTTTTATACGTTTTTTGCTTTTAAAAAATTACAGGAAGACGTAAGACAAAAGGCGTTACTTGTTTTGAACGCAACTAATGTTCTTCGATAATAATCTAAAAACCACATTCTTCTGTCAGTTTCTGGATTTGCAAAAAATAATAATAATTTGCGAATAGGCTAAAAACCACACATTTTTATCCGTTTCTTGCTTTTATAAAATTACAGAAAGACGTAAGACAAAAAGCAATAATTCCTTTGAACGCCCCTAACGTTCTTCGATAATAATCTAAAAACTACATTCTTCTGTCGGTTTCTGGATTTGCAAAAAATAATAATAATTTGTGAATAGGCTAAAAACCACAAATTTTTATACGTTTTTTGCTTTTAAAAAATTACAGGAAGACGTAAGACAAAAGGCGTTACTTGTTTTGAACGCAGCTAATGTTCTTCGATAATAATCTAAAAACCACATTCTTCTGTCAGTTTCTGGATTTGCAAAAAATAATAATAATTTGCGAATAGGCTAAAAACCACACATTTTTATCCGTTTCTTGCTTTTATAAAATTACAGAAAGACGTAAGGCAAAAGGCAATAATTCTTTTAAACGCCCCTAAAGTTCTTCGATAATAATCTAAAAACTACATTCTTCTGTCGGTTTCTGGATTTGCAAAAAATAATAATAATTTGTGAATAGGCTAAAAACCACAAATTTTTATACGTTTTTTGCTTTTAAAAAATTACAAGAAGACGTAAGACAAAAGGCGTTACTTGTTTTGAACGCAGCTAATGTTCTTCGATAATAATCTAAAAACCACATTCTTCTGTCAGTTTCTGGATTTGCAAAAAATAATAATAATTTGTGAGTAGGTTAAAAACCACAAATTTTTATCCGTTTTTTGCTTTTAAAAAATTACAGGAATACGTAAGACAGAAGGCGTTACTTGTTTTTAACGCAGGTAACGTTCTTTCATAATAATCTAATAAATACATTCTTCTGTCGGTTTCTGGATTTGCAAAAAATAATTATAACTTCGAATAGGCTAAAAACCACATATTTTTATCAGTTTTTTGCTTTTAAAAAATTACAAAAAGACGTAAGACAAAAGGCGTTACTTGTTTTGAACGCAGGTAACGTTATTCGATAATAATCTAAAAACTACATTCTTCTGACGGTTTCTGGATTTGCAAAAAATAATAATAATTTGCGAATAGGCTAAAAACCACATATTTTTATCCGTCTTTTGCTTTTAAAAGATTACAGAAAGACGTAAGACAAAAGGACTTACTTGTTTTGAACGCAGCTAACGTTCTTCGATATAAATCTAAAAACCACATTCTTCTGCCAGTTTCTGGATTTGCAAAAAATAATAAAAATATACGAATAAGCTCAAAACTACATATTTTTATACGTTTATTGCTTTTACAAATTACAGAAAGACGTAAGACAAAAGGCGATACTTGTTTTGGACGCAGCTAACGTTCTTTGATAATAATCTAAAAACTGCATTCTTCTATCAGTTTCTGGATTTGCAAAAAATAATAATAATTTGCGAATAAGCTAAAAACCACATATTTTTATCACTTTTTTGATTTAAAAAAATTACATGAAGATGTAAGACAAAAAGCGATACTTCCTTTGAATGCAGCTAACGCTTCTTGATAATAATCTAAAAACCACATACTTCTGTCAGTTTCTGGATTTGCAAAAAAAATAATAATTTGCGAATAGGCTAACAACCACATATTTTTATCTCTTTTTTGCTTTTAAATATTACATGAAGACGTAAGACAAAAGGCGATACTTCGTTTGAATGCAGCTAACGTTTCTTGATATTAATCTAAAAACCACATTCTTTTGTCAGTGTCTGGATTTGCAAAAAAAAATAATAATTTACGAATAGGCTAAAAACCACAAATTTTTATCCGTTTTTTGCTTTTAAAAAATTACAGAAAGACGTAAGACAAAAGGCAATTCTTGTTTTGAACGCAGCTAATGTTCTTCGATAATAATCTAAGAACCACATACTTCTGTCAGGTTCTGGATTTGCAAAAAAAATAATAATTTGCGAATAGGCTAACAACCACTTATTTTTATCTCTTTTTTGATTTTAAAAAATTACATGAAGACGTAAGACAAAAGGAGATACTTCGTTTGAATGCAGCTAACGTTTCTTGATAATAATCTAAAAACCACATTCTTCTGTTAGTTTCTGGATTTGCAAAAAAAATAATAATTTGCGAATAAGCTAAAAACCACAAATTTTTATCCGTTCTTTGCTTTTAAAAAATTCAGAAAGCCGTAAGACAAAAGGCAATTCTTGTTTTGAACGCAGCCAATGTTCTTCGATAATAATCTAAAAACCACATTCTTCTCTCAGTTTCTGGATTTGCAAAAAATAATAATAATTTGCGAATAGGCTAAAATCCACATATTTTTATCAGTCTTTTGCTTTTAAAAAATTACAGAAAGACGTGAGACAAAACGCGATTTTTTTTTTGAACGCAACTAACGTCCTTCGATAATAATCTAAAAATCACATATTTCTGTCAGTTTCTGGATTTGCAAAAAATAATAATAATTTGCGAATAGGCTAAAAACCACAAATTTTTATCCGTTTTTTGCTTTTAAGAAATTACAGAAAGACGTAAGACAAAAGGCGATATGTCGTTTGAATGCAGCTAACGTTTCTTGATAATAATCTAAAAACCACATTTTTCTATCAGTTTCTGGATTTGCAAAAAATAATAATAATTTGCGAATAAGCTAAAAACCACATATTTTTATCCGATTTTTGCTGTTCAAAAATTACAGAAAGACGTAAGACAAAAGGCGATACTTCGTTTGAATGCAGCTAACTTTTCTTGATAATAATCTAAAAACCACATTCTTCTGTCAGTTTCTGGATTTGCAAAAAAAATAATAATTTGCGAATAGGCTAAAGACCACAAATTTTTATCCGTTTTTTGCTTTTAAAAATTTACATAAAGACGTAAGACAAAAAGCAATAATTCTTTTGAACGCCCCTAACTTTCTTCGATAATAATCTAAAAACTACATTCTTCTGTCAGTTTCTGGATTTGCAAAAAATAATAATAATTTGTGAATAGGCTAAAAACCACAAATTTTTGTCCGTTTTTTGCTTTTAAAAAATTACAGAAATACGTAATACCGAAGGCGTTACTTGTTTTGAACACAGCTAACGTTCTTTTATAATAATCTGATAAATACATTCTTCTGTCGGTTTCTGGATTTGCAAAAAATAATAATAATTTGGAATAGGCTAAAAACCACATATTTTTATCCGCTTTTTGCTTTTAAAAAATTACAGAAAGACGTAAGACAAAAGGCGTTACTTGTTTTGAACGCAGGTAACGTTCTTTGATAATAATCTAATAAATACATTCTTCTGTCGGTTTCTGGATTTGCAAAAAATAATAATAATTTCGAATAGGCTAAAAACCACATATTTTTATCAGTTTTTTGCTTTTAAAAAATTACAGAAAGACGTAAGACAAAAGCCAATAATTCTTTTAAAAGCCACTAACGTTTTTCGATAATAATCTAAAAACTACATTCTTCTGCCGGCTTCTGGATTTGCAAAAAATAATAATAATTTGCGAATAGGCTAAAAACCACATATTTTTATCCGTTTTTTGCTTTTAAAAAATTACAGAAAGACGTAAGACAAAAGGCGATACTTCGTTTGAATGCAGCTAAGGTTTCTTGATAATAATCTAAAAACTACATTTTTTTGTCAGTTTCTGGATTTGCAAAAAATAATAATAATTTGCGAATAGGCTAAAACCCACAATTTTTATCAGTTTTTTGATTTTAAAAAATTACAGAAAGACGTAAGACAAAAGGCGATACTTCTTTTGAAAACAGCTTAGGTTATTCGATAATAATCTAAAAACCCCATTCTTCCGTCAGTTTCTGGATTTGTAAAAAAAAATAATAATAATACACGAATAGGCTAAAAACCACATATTTTTATCGGTTTATTGCTTTTAAAAAATTACAGAAGGACGTAAGACAAAAGGCGATACATCGTTTGAATGCAGCCAACGTTTCTTGATAATAATCTAAAAACCACATTCTTCTGTCAGTTTCTGGATATGCAAAAAAAATAATAATTTGCAAATAGGCTAAAAACCACAAATTTTTATCCGTTTTTTGCTTTTAAAAAATTACAGAAAGACGTAAGACAAAAGGCAATTCTTGTTTTGAACGCAGCTAATGTTCTTCGATAATAATCTAAAAACCACATTCTTCTGTCAGTTTCTGGGTTTGCAAAAAAAAAATAATTTGCGAATAGGCTAAAAACCACACATTTTTATCGGTTTTTTGCTTTTAAAAAATTACAGAAAGACGTAAGACAGAAGGCGTTACTTGTTTTGAACACAGCTAACGTTCTTTTATAATAATCTGATAAATACATTCTTCTGTCGGTCACAGAAAGACGTAAGACAAAAGGCGTTACTTGTTTTGAACTCAGCTAATGTTCTTCGATAATAATCTAAAAACCACATTCTTCTGTCAGTTTCTGGATTTGCAAAAAAAAAAATAATTTGCGAATAGGCTAAAAACCACAAATTTTTATCCGTTTTTTGCTTTAAAAAATTACAGAAAGACGTAAGACAAAAGTCAATACTTGTTTTGAACGCAGCTAATGTTCTTCGATAATAATCTAAAAACCACATATTTCTGTCAGTTTCTGGATTTGCAAAAAAAAAAATAATTTGCGAATAGGCTAAAACCAAAAATTTTTATCCGTTTTTTGCTTTTAAAAAATTACAGAAAGACGTAAGACAAAAGGCAATACTGGTTTTGAACGCAGCTAATGTTCTTCGATAATAATCTAAAAACCACATTCTTCTGTCAGTTTCTGGATTTGCAAAAAATAATAATAATTTGCGAATAGGCTAAAGACCACAAATTCTTATCCGTTTTTTGCTTTTAAAAAATTACAGAAAGACGTAAGACAAAAGGCAATACTTGTTTTGAACGCAGCTAATGTTCTTCGATAATAATCTAAAAAGCACATTCTTCTGTCAGTTTCTGGATTTGCAAAAAATAATAATAATTTGCGAATAGGCTAAAAACCACAAATTTTTATCCGTTTTTTGCTTTTAAAAAATTACAGGAATACGTAAGACAGAAGGCGTTACTTGTTTTGAACACAGCTAACGTTCTTTTATATTAATCTGATAAATACATTCTTCTGTCGATTACAGAAAGACGTAAGACAAAAGGCGTTACTTGTTTTGAACGCAGCTAATGTTCTTCGATAATAATCTAAAAACCACATTCTTCTGTCAGTTTCTGGATTTGCAAAAAAAAAATAATTTGCGAATAGGCTAAAAACCACAAATTTTTATCCGTTTTTTGCTTTAAAAAATTACAGAAAGACGTAAGACAAAAGGCAGTACTTGTTTTGAACGCAGCTAATGTTCTTAGAAAATAATCTAAAAACCACATATTTCTGTCAGTTTCTGGATTTGCAAAAAATAACAATAAATTGCGAATAGGCTAAAAACCACAAATTTTTATCAGCTTCTCTCTTTTAAAAAATTACAGAAAGACATAATACAAAAGGCGATACTTGTTTTGAACGAAGCTAACGTTCTTTGATAATAATCTAAAAACTACATTCTCCTGTCAGTTTCTGGATTTGCAAAAAATAATAATAATTTGCGAATAAGATAAAAACCACATATATTTATCACCTTTTTGCTTTTAAAAAATTACATGAAGACGTAAGACAAAAAGCGATAATTCGTTTGAATGCAGCTAACGTTTCTTGATAATAATCTAAAAAGCACATACGTCTATCAGTTTCTGGATTTGCAGAAAAAATAATAATTTGCGAATAGGCTAACAACCACATACTTTTATCTCTTTTTTGCTTTTAAAAAACTACATGAAGACGTAAGACAAAAGGCGATACATCGTTTGAATGCAGCCAACGTTTCTTGATAATAATCTAAAAACCACATTCTTCTGTCAGTTTCTCTATTTGCAAAAAAAATAATAATTTGCGAATAGGCTAAAAACCACAAATTTTTATCGGTTTTTTGCTTTTAAAAAATTACAGAAAGACGTAAGACAAAATGCAATTCTTGTTTTGAACGCAGCTAATGTTATTCGATAATAATCTAAAAACCACATTCTTCTGTCAGTGTCTGGATTTGCAAAAAAAAAAATAATTTGCGAATAGGCTAAAAACCACAAATTTTTATCCGTTTTTTGCTTTAAAAAATTACAGAAACACGTAAGACAAAAGGCAATACTTGTTTTGAACGCAGCTAATGTTCTTCGATAATAATCTAAAAACCACATTCTTCTGTCAGTTTCTGGATTTGCAAAAAATAATAATAATTTGCGAATAGGCTAAAAACCACAAATTTTTATCTGTTTTTTGCTTTTAAAAAACTACATAAAGACGTAAGACAAAAAGCAATAATTCTTTTGAACGCCCCTAACTTTCTTCGATCATAATCTAAAAACTACATTCTTCTGTCAGTTTCTGGATTTGCAAAAAATAATAATAAATTGTGAATAGGCTAAAAACCACAAATTTTTATCCGTTTCTTGCTTTTAAAAAATTACAGAAAGACGTAAGACAAAAGGCGTTACTTATTTTGAACGCAGGTAACGTTCTTTGATAATAATCTAATAAAAACATTCTTCTGTCGGTTTCTGGATTTGCAAAAAATAATAATAATTTCGAATAGGCTAAAAACCTCATATTTTTATCCGTTTTTTGCTTTTAAAAAATTACAGAAAGACGTAAGACAAAAGGCGTTACTTGTTTTGAACGCAGGTAACGTTCTTTGATAATAATCTAATAAATACATTCTTCTGTCGGTTTCTGGATTTGCAAAAAATAATAATAATTTTGAATAGGCTAAAAACCACATATTTTTATCCGTTTTTTGCTTTTAAAAAATTACAGAAAGACGTAAGACAAAAGGCGTTACTTGTTTTGAACGCAGGTAACGTTCTTTGATAATAATCTAATAAATACATTCTTTTGTCGGTTTCTGGATTTGCAAAAAATAATAATAATTTCGAATAGGCTAAAAACCACATATTTTTATCAGTTTTTTGCTTTTAAAGAATTACAGAAAGACGTAAAACAAAAGGCGATACTTCGTTTCGACGCAGATAAAGTTTCTTGATAATAATGTAAAAGCCACGTTCTTCTGCCAGTTTCTGGATTTGCAAAAAATAATAATAATTTGCGAATAGACTAAAAAACACATATTTTTATCGGTTTCTTGTTTTTAAAAAATTACAGAAAAACGTAAGGCAAAAGACCATACTTCTATTGAACGCAGCTAACGTTTCTTGATAATAATCTTAAATCCACATTCTTCTGTCAGTTTCTAGATTTGCAAAAAATAATAATAATTTGCGAATAGGCTAAAAACCACATATTTTATCTCTTTTTTGCTTTTAAAAATTACAGAAGGACGTAGGACAAAAGGCAATACTTGCTTTGAACGCAGCTAATGTTCTTCGATAATAATCTAAAAACCACATTCTTCTGTCAAATTCTGGATTTGCAAAAAATAATAATAATTTGCCAATAGGCTAAAAACCACAAATTTTTATCCGTTTTTTGCTTTTAAAAAATTACAGAAAGACGTAAGACAAAAGGCAATTCTTGTTTTGAACGCAGCTAATGTTCTTATATAACAATCTAAAAACCACATTATTCTGTCAGTTTCTGGATTTGCAAAAAATAATAATAATTTGCGAATAGGCTAAAAACCACATATTTTTATCAGTCTTTTGCTTTTAAAAAATTACAGAAAGACGTAAGACAAAACGCGATTTTTTTTTGAACGCAACTAACGTCCTTCGATAATAATCTAAAAACCACATATTTCTGTCAGTTTCTGGATTTGCAAAAAATAATAAAAAATTTGCGAATAGGCTAAAAACCACCAAATTTTTATTTGTTTCTTGCTTTTAAAAAATTACAGAAAGACGTAAGACAAAAGGCGATATTTCGTTTGAATGCAGCTAACATTTCTTGATAATAATCTAAAAACCACATTCTTCTGTCAGTTTCTGGATTTGCTAAAAACATAATAATTTGGGAATAGGCTAAAAACCTCAAATTTTTATCCGTTTTTTGCTTTTAAAAAATAACAGGAAGACGTAAGACAAAAGGCATTACTTGTTTTGAACGCAGCTAACGTTCTTTGATAATAATCTGATAAATACATTCTTCTGTCGGTTTCTGGATTTGCAAAAAATAATAATAATTTCGAATAGGCTAAAAAACACATATTTTTATCCGTTTTTTGCTTTTAAAAAATTACAGGAAGACGTAAGACAAAAGCCGTTACCTCTTTTAAATGCAGCTAACGTTTCTTGATAATAATCTAAAAACCACATTCTTGTGTCATTTTCTGGATTTGCAAAAAAAATAATAATTTGCGAATAGGCTAAAAACCACAAATTTTTATCCGTTTTTTGCTTTTAGAAAATTACAGGAAGACGTTAGACAAAAGGCGTTACTTGTTTTCAACGCAGCTAACGTTTCTTGATAATAATCTAAAAACCACATTTTTCTGTCAGTTTCTGGATTTGCAAAAAAAATAATAATTTGCGAATAGGCTAAAAACCACATATTTTTATCACTTTTTTGCTTTTAAAAAATTACATGAAGACGTAAGGCAAAAAGCGATACTTCTTTTGAATGCAGCTAACGTTTCTTGATAATAATCTAAAAACCACATACTTCTGTCAGTTTTTGGATTTGCAAAAAAAATAATAATTTGCGAATAGGCTAAAAACCACATATTTTTATCACTTTTTTGCTTTTAAAAAATTCCATGAAGACGTAAGACAAAAAGCGATACTTCGCTTGAATGCAGCTAACGTTTCTTGATAATAATCTAAAAACCACATTCTTCTGTCAGTTTCTGGATTTGCAAAAAAAATTATAATTTGCGAATAGGCTAAAAACCACAGATTTTTATCCGTTTTTTGCTTTTAAAAAATTACAGAAAGACGTAACACAAAAGGCGATACTTGTTTTGAACGCAGCTAACGTTCTTTGATAATAATCTAAAAACTACATTCTTCTGTCAGTTTCTGGATTTGCAAAAAATAACAATAATTTGCGAATAAGCTAAAAATCACATATTTTTATCCGATTTTTGCTGTTAAAAAATTACAGAAAGACGTAAGACACAAGGCGATACTTCGTTTGAATGCAGCTAACGTTTCTTGATAATAATCTAAAAACCACATTCTTCTGTCAGTTTCTGGATTTGCAAAAAAAAAAAATAATTTGCGAATAGGCTAAAAACCACAAATTTTTATCCGTTTATTGCTTTTAAAAAATTACAGAAAGACGTAAGACAAAAGGCGATACTTGTTTTTAACGCAGCTAAAGTTCTTTGATAATAATCTAAAAACTACATTCTTCTGTCAGTTTCTGGATTTGCAAAAAATAATAATAATTTGCCAATAAGCTAAAAACCACATATTTTTATCGGATTTTTGCTGTTCAAAAATTACAGAAAGACGTAAGACAAAAGACGATACGTCGTTTGAATGCAGCTAACGTTTCTTGATAATAATCTAAAAACCACATTCTTCTGTCAGTTTCTGGATTTGCAAAAAAAATAATAATTTGCGAATAGGCTAAAAACCACAAATTTTTATCCGTTTTTTGCTTTTAAAAAATTACAGAAAAACGTAAGACAAAAGGCAATTCTTGTTTTGAAGGCAGCTAATGTTCTTCGATAATAATCCTTAAACCACATTGTTCTGTCCGTTTCTTGATTTGCAAAAAAAAATAATTTGCGAATATGCTAAAAACCACAAATTTTTATTCGTTTGTTTCTTTTAAAAATTCACATAAAGACGTAAGACAAAAAGCAATAATTCTTTTGAACGCCCACAACTTTCTTGGATAATAATCTAAAAACTACATTTTTCTGTCGGTTTCTGGATTTGCAAAAAATAATAATAATTTCGAATAGGCTAAAAACCACATATTTTTATCAGCTTTTTGCTTTTAAAAAATTACAGAAAGACGTAAGACAAAAGGCGTTACTTGTTTTGAACGCGGGTAACATTATTTGATAATAATCTAATAAATACATTCTTCTGTCGGTTTCCTGATTTGTAAAAAATAATAATAATTTCGAATAGGCTAAAAACCACATATTTTTATCAGTTTTTTGCTTTTAAAAAATTACAGAAAGACGTAAGACAAAAGCCAATAATTCTTGTGAAAGCCCCTAAAGTTTTTCGATAATAATCTAAAAACTACATTCTTCTGCCGGTTTCTGGATTTGCAAAAAATAATAATAATTTGCGAATAGGCTAAAAACCACATATTTTTATCCGTTTTTTGCTTTTAAAAAATTACAGAAAGACGTAAGCCAAAAGGCGTTACTTGTTTTGAACGCAGCTAACGATCTTCGATATAAATCTAAAAACCACATTATTCTGCCAGTTTCTGGATTTGCAAAAAATTATAAAAATATACGAATAAACTCAAAACTACATATTTTTATACGTTTATTGCTTTTATAAATTACAGAAAGACGTAAGACAATAGGCGATACTTCGTTTGAATGCAGCTAAGGTTTCTTGATAATAATCTAAAGACCACATTTTTTTGTCAGTTTCTGGATTTGCAAACAATAATAATTATTTGCCACATATTTTTATCAGTTTTTTGCTTTTAAAAAATTACAGAAAGACGTAAGACAAAAGGCGTTACTTGTTTTGAACGCGGGTAACGTTCTTTGATAATAATCTAATAAATACATTCTTCTGTCGGTTTCCTGATTTGTAAAAAATAATAATAATTTCGAATAGGCTAAAAACCACATATTTTTATCAGTTTTTTGCTTTTAAAAGTTACAGGAAGACGTAAGACAAAAGCCAATAATTCTTTTGAAAGCCCCTAACGTTTTTCGATAATAATCTAAAAACTACATTCTTCTGCCGGTTTCTGGATTTGCAAAAAATAATAATAATTTGCGAATAGGCTAAAAACCACATATTTTTATCCGTTTTTTGCTTTTAAAAAATTACAGAAAGACGTAAGCCAAAAGGCGTTACTTGTTTTGAACGCAGCTAACGTTCTTCGATATAAATCTAAAAACCACATTCTTCTGCCAGTTTCTGGATTTGCAAAAAATTATAAAAATATACGAATAAACTCAAAACTACATATTTTTATACGTTTATTGCTTTTATAAATTACAGAAAGACGTAAGACAAAAGGCGATACTTCGTTTGAATGCAGCTAAGGTTTCTTGATAATAATCTAAAGACCACATTTTTTTGTCAGTTTCTGGATTTGCAAACAATAATAATTATTTGCGAATAGGCTAAAAACCACAATTTTTATCAGTTTTTTGATTTTAAAAAATTACAGAAAGACGTAAGATAAAAGGCGATATTTCTTTTGAACACAGCTTAGGTTATTCGATAATAATCTAAAAACCCCATTCTTCCGTCACTTTCTGGATTTGTAAAAAATAATAATAATTTGCGAATAGGCTAAAAACCACATATTTTTATCGGTTTCTTGCTTTTAAAAAATTACAGAAAAACGTAATGCAAAAGGCCATACTTCTATTGAACGCAGCTAACATTTCTTGATACTAATCTTAAATCCACATTCTTCTGTCAGTTTCTAGATTTGCAGAAAATAATAATAATTTACGAATAGGCTAAAAACCACATATTTTATCTCTTTTTTGCTTTCAAAAATTACAGAAATTACTAAATAATAATAATTTCGAATAGGCTAAAAATCACATATTTTTATCCGTTTTTTGCTTTTAAAAAATTAGAAAAAGACGTAAGACAAAAGGCGTTACTTGTTTTGAACGCAGGTAACGTTCTTTGATAATAATCTAATAAATACATTCTTCTGTCGGTTTCTGGATTTGTAAAAAATAATAATAATTTCGAATAGGCTAAAAATCACATATTTTTATCAGTTTTTTGCTTTTAAAAAATTACAGAAAGACGTAAGACAAAAGCCAATAATTCTTTTGAACGCCCCTAACGTTTTTCGATAATAATCTAAAAACTACATTCTTCTGCCGGTTTCTGGATTTGCAAAAAATAATAATAATTTGCGAATAGGCTAAAAACCACATATTTTATCTCTTTTTTGCTTTTAAAAATTACAGAAATTACTAAATAATAATAATTTGCGAATAGGCTAAAAACCACTTATTTTTATCAGTCTTCTGCTTTTAAAAAATTACAGAAAGACGTAAGACAAAAAGCGATTTTTTTTTGAACGCAGCTAAAGTCCTTCGATAATAATTTAAAAACCACATACTTCTGTCAGTTTCTGAATTTGCAAAAAATTATAATAATTTGCGAATAGGCTAAAAACCACAAATTTTTATCCGTTTCTTGCTTTTAAAAAATTACAGAAAGACGTAAGACAAAAGGCGATACTTGTTTTGAACGCAGCTAATGTTCTTCGAGAATAATAATCTAAAAACAACATTCTTCTGTCAGTTTCTAGATTTGCAAAAAATAATAATAATTTTCGAATAGGCTAAAAACGACATATTTTTATCAGTCTTTTGCTTTTAACAAATTACAGAAAGACGTAAGACAAAAGGCAATACTTATTTTGAACGCAGCTAATGTTCTTCGATAATAATCTAAAAACCACATTCTTCTGTCAGTTTCTGGATTTGCAAAAAATAATAATAATTTGCGAATAGGCTAAAAACCACATATTTTTATCAGTCTTTTGCTTTTAAAAAATTACAGAAAGACGTAAGGCAAAAAGCGATATTTTTTTGAACGCAGCTAACGTCCTTCGATAATAATCTAAAAACCACATACTTCTGTCAGTTTCTGGATTTGCAAAAAATAATAATAATTTAGGAATAGGCTAAAAACCACATATTTTTATCATTTTATTGCTTTTAAAAAATTACAAAAAGACGTAAGACAAAAGGCGATACTTCGCTTGAATGCAGCTAACGTTTCTTGATAATAATGTAAAAGCCACATTCTTCTGTCAGTTTCTGGATTTGCAAAAAATAATAATTATATGCAAATACGGTAAAAACCACATATTTTTATCCGTTTATTGCTATTAAAAAATTTCAGAAAGGCGTAAGACAAAAGGCGATACTTCGTTGGAACGCAGATAACGTTTCTTAATAATAATGTAAAAGCCACAATCTTCTGCCAGTTTCTGGATTTGCAAAAAATAATAATAATTTGCGAATAGGCTAAAAACCACATATTTTTATCGGTTTCTTGCTTTTAAAAAATTACAGAAAAACGTAAGACAAAAGGCCATACTTCTTTTGAACGCAGCTAACGTTTCTTGATAATAATCTTAAATCCACATTCTTCTGTCAGTTTCTAGATTTGCAAAAAATAAAAATAATTTGCGAATAGGCTAAAAACCACATATTTTATCTCTTTTTTGCTTTTAAAAATTACAGAAAGACGTAAGACAAAAGGCAATACTTGTTTTGAACGCAGCTAATGTTCTTCGATAATAATCTAAAAACCACATTCTTCTGTCAGTTTCTGGATTTTCAAAAAATAATAATAATTTGCGAATAGGCTAAAAACCACATATTTTTATCTCTCTTTTGCTTTTAAAAAATTACAGAAAAACGTAAGACAAAAGGCCATACTTCTTTTGAACGCAGCTAACGTTTCTTGATAATAATCTTAAATCCACATTCTTCTGTCAGTTTCTAGATTTGCAAAAAATAAAAATAATTTGCGAATAGGCTAAAAACCACATATTTTATCTCTTTTTTGCTTTTAAAAATTACAGAAAGACGTAAGACAAAAGGCAATACTTGTTTTGAACGCAGCTAATGTTCTTCGATAATAATCTAAAAACCACATTCTTCTGTCAGTTTCTGGATTTGCAAAAAATAATAATAATTTGCGAATAGGCTAAAAACCACATATTTTGATCCGTTTTTTGCTTTTAAAAAATTACTCAAATACGTAAGGCACAAGGCGATACTTCTTTTGAACGCGGCTAAAATTCTTCGATAATAATCTAAAAACTACATTCTTCTGTCAGTTTCTGGATTTGCAAAAAATAATAATAATTTGCGAATAAGCTAAAAACCACATATTTTTATCACTTTTTTGCTTTTAAAAAATTACATGAAGACGTAAGACAAAAAGCGATACTTCGTTTGAATGCAGCTAACGTTTCTTGATAATAATCTAAAAACCACATTCTTCTGTCAGTTTCTGGATTGGCAAAAAAAATAATAATTAGCGAATAGGCTAAAAACCACAAATTTTTATCCGTTTTTTGCTTTAAAAAAATTACAGAAGGACGTAAGACAATTCTTGTTTTGAACGCAGCTAATGTTCTTCGATAATAATCTAAAAACCACATTCTTCTGTCAGTTTCTGGATTTGCAAAAAAAAAATTATTTGCGAATAGGCTAAAAACCACAAATTATTATCCGTTTTTTGCTTTTAAAAATTTGCATAAAGACGTAAGACAAAAAGCAATAATTCTTTTGATTTGTGAATAGGCTAAAAACCACAAATTTTTATTTGTTTTTTGCTTTTAAAAAATTACAGAAATACGTAAGACCGAAGGCGTTACTTGTTTTGAATACAGCTAACGTTCTTTTATAATTATCTGATAAATACATTCTTCTGTCGCTTTCTGGATTTGCAAAAAATAATAATAATTTCGAACAGGCTAAAAACCACATATTTTTATCCGTTTTTTGCTTTTAAAAAATTACAGAAAGACGTAAGACAAAAGGCGTTACTTGTTTTGAACGCAAATAACGTTCTTTGATAATAATCTAATAAATACACTCTTCTATCGGTTTCTGGATTTGTAAAAAATAATAATAATTTCGAATAGGCTAAAAACCACATATTTTTATCAGTTTTTTGCTTTTAAAAAATTACAGAAAGACGTAAGACAAAAGCCAATAATTCTTTTGAACGCCCCTAACGTTTCTCGATAATAATCTAAAAACTACATTTTTCTGCCGGTTTCTGGATTTGCAAAAAATAATAATAATTTGCGAATAGGCTAAAAACCACATATTTTTATCCGTTTTTTGCTTTTAAAAAATTACAGAAAGACGTAAGACAAAAGGCGTTACTTGTTTTGAACGCAGCTAACGCTCTTCGATATAAATCTAAAAACCACATTCTTCTGCCAGTTTCTGGATTTGCAAAAAATAATAAAAATATACGAATAAGCTCAAAACTACATATTTTTATACGTTTAATTCTTTTATAAATTACAGAAAGACGTAAGACAGAAGGCGTTACTTGTTTTGAACACAGCTAACGTTCTTTTATAATAATCTGATAAATACATTCTTCTGTCGGTCACAGAAAGACGTACGACAAATGGCGTTACTTGTTTTGAACTCAGCTAATGTTCTTCGATAATAATCTAAAAACCACATTCTTCTGTCAGTTTCTGGATTTGCAAAAAAAAAATAATTTGCGAATTTTTATCCGTTTTTTGCTTTAAAAAATTACAGAAAGACGTAAGACAAAAGGCAATACTTGTTTTGAACGCAGCTAATGTTCTTCGATAATAATCTAAAAACCACATATTTCTGTCAGTTTCTGGATTTGCAAAAAAAAAAATAATTTGCGAATAGGCTAAAACCACAAATTTTTATCCGTTTTTTGCTTTTAAAAAATTACAGAAAGACGTAAGACAAAAGGCAATACTGGTTTTGAACGCAGCTAATGTTCTTCGATAATAATCTAAAAACCACATTCTTCTGTCAGTTTCTGGATTTGCAAAAAATAATAATAATTTGCGAATAGGCTAAAGACCACAAATTCTTATCCGTTTTTTGCTTTTAAAAAATTACAGAAAGACGTAAGACAAAAGGCAATACTTGTTTTGAATGCAGCTAATGTTCTTCGATAATAATCTAAAAAGCACATTCTTCTGTCAGTTTCTGGATTTGCAAAAAATAATAATAATTTGCGAATAGGCTAAAAACCACAAATTTTTATCCGTTTTTTGCTTTTAAAAAATTACAGGAATACGTAAGACAAAAGGCGTTACTTGTTTTGAACACAGCTATCGTTCTTTTATATTAATCTGATAAATACATTCTTCTGTCGATTACAGAAAGACGTTAGACAAAAGGCGTTACTTGTTTTGAACGCAGCTAATGTTCTTCGATAATAATCTAAAAACCACATTCTTCTGTCAGTTTCTGGATTTGCAAAAAAAAAAAATAATTTGCGAATAGGCTAAAAACCACAAATTTTTATCCGTTTTTTGCTTTAAAAAATTACAGAAAGACGTAAGACAAAAGGCAGTACTTGTTTTGAACGCAGCTAATGTTCTTCGAAAATAATCTAAAAACCACATATTTCTGTCAGTTTCTGGATTTGCAAAAAATAACAATAATTTGCGAATAGGCTAAAAACCACAAATTTTTATCAGTTTCTCTCTTTTAAAAAATTACAGAAAGACATAAGACAAAAGGCGATACTTGTTTTGAACGCACCTAACGTTCTTTGATAATAATCTAAAAACTACATTCTCCTGTCAGTTTCTGGATTTGCAAAAAATAATAATAATTTGCGAATAAGATAAAAACCACATATATTTATCACCTTTTTGCTTTTAAAAAATTACATGAAGACGTAAGACAAAAAGCGATAATTCGTTTGAATGCAGCTAACGTTTCTTGATAATAATCTAAAAAGCACATACGTCTGTCAGTTTCTGGATTTGCAAAAAAAATAATAATTTGCGAATAGGCTAACAACCACATACTTTTATCTCTTTTTTGCTTTTAAAAAACTACATGAAGACGTAAGACAAAAGGCGATACATCGTTTGAATGCAGCCAACGTTTCTTGATAATAATCTAAAAACCACATTCTTCTGTCAGTTTCTCTATTTGCAAAAAAAAATAATAATTTGCGAATAGGCTAAAAACCACAAATTTTTATCGGTTTTTTGCTTTTAAAAAATTACAGAAAGACGTAAGACAAAATGCAATTCTTGTTTTGAACGCAGCTAATGTTATTCGATAATAATCTAAAAACCACATTCTTCTGTCAGTGTCTGGATTTGCAAAAAAAAAATAATTTGCGAATAGGCTAAAAATCACAAATTTTTATCCGTTTTTTGCTTTAAAAAATTACAGAAACACGTAAGACAAAAGGCAATACTTGTTTTAAACGCAGCTAATGTTCTTCGATAATAATCTAAAAACCACATTCTTCTGTCAGTTTCTGGATTTGCAAAAAATAATAATAATTTGCGAATAGGCTAAAAACCACAAATTTTTATCTGTTTTTTGCTTTTAAAAAATTACATAAAGACGTAAGACAAAAAGCAATAATTCTTTTGAACGCCCCTAACTTTCTTCGATAATAATCTAAAAACTACATTCTTCTGTCAGTTTCTGGATTTGCAAAAAATAATAATAAATTGTGAATAGGCTAAAAACCACAAATTTTTATCCGTTTTTTGCTTTTAAAAAATTACAGAAAGACGTAAGACAAAAGGCGTTAATTGTTTTGAACGCAGGTAACGTTCTTTGATAATAATCTAATAAAAACATTCTTCTGTCGGTTTCTGGATTTGCAAAAAATAATAATAATTTCGAATAGGCTAAAAACCACATATTTTTATCCGTTTTTTGCTTTTAAAAAATTACAGAAAGACGTAAGACAAAAGGCGTTACTTGTTTTGAACGCAGGTAACGTTCTTTGATAATAATCTAATAAATACATTCTTCTGTCGGTTTCTGGATTTGCAAAAAATAATAATAATTTCGAATAGGCTAAAAACCAAATATTTTTATCCGTTTTTTGCTTTTAAAAAATTACAGAAAGACGTAAGACAAAAGGCGTTACTTGTTTTGAACGCAGGTAACGTTCTTTGATAATAATCTAATAAATACATTCTTCTGTCGGTTTCTGGATTTGCAAAAAATAATAATAATTTCGAATAGGCTAAAAACCACATATTTTTATCAGTTTTTTGCTTTTAAATAATTACAGAAAGACGTAAAACAAAAGGCGATACTTCGTTTCGACGCAGATAAAGTTTCTTGATAATAATGTAAAAGCCACGTTCTTCTGCCAGTTTCTGGATTTGCAAAAAATAATAATAATTTGCGAATAGACTAAAAAACACATATTTTTATCGGTTTCTTGTTTTTAAAAAATTACAGAAAAACGTAAGGCAAAAGACCATACTTCTATTGAACGCAGCTAACGTTTCTTGATAATAATCTTAAATCCACATTCTTCTGTCAGTTTCTAGATTTGCAAAAAATAATAATAATTTGCGAATAGGCTAAAAACCACATATTTTATCTCTTTTTTGCTTTTAAAAATTACAGAAGGACGTAAGACAAAAGGCAATAATTGCTTTGAACGCAGCTAATGTTCTTCGATAATAATCTAAAAACCACATCCTTCTGTCAAATTCTGGATTTGCAAAAAATAATAATAATTTGCCAATAGGCTAAAAACCACAAATTTTTATCCGTTTTTTGCTTTTAAAAAATTACAGAAAGACGTAAGACAAAAGGCAATTCTTGTTTTGAACGCAGCTAATGATCTTCTATAACAATCTAAAAACCACATTCTTCTGTCAGTTTCTGGATTTGCAAAAAATAATAATAATTTGCGAATAGGCTAAAAACCACATATTTTTATCAGTCTTTTGCTTTTAAAAAATTACAGAAAGACGTAAGACAAAAGGCAATTCTTGTTTTGAACGCAACTAACGTCCTTCGATAATAATCTAAAAACCACATATTTCTGTCAGTTTCTGGATTTGCAAAAAATAATAAAAAATTTGCGAATAGGCTAAAAACCACCAAATTTTTATTTGTTTCTTGCTTTTAAAAAATTACAGAAAGACGTAAGACAAAAGGCGACATTTCGTTTGAATACAGCTAACGTTTCTTGATAATAATCTAAAAACCACATTCTTCTGTCAGTTTCTGGATTTGCTAAAAAAATAATAATTTGGGAATAGGCTAAAAACCTCAAATTTTTATCCGTTTTTTGCTTTTAAAAAATAACAGGAAGACGTAAGATAAAAGGCATTACTTGTTTTGAACGCAGCTAACGTTCTTTGATAATAATCTGATAAATACATTCTTCTGTCGGTTTCTGGATTTGCAAAAAATAATAATAATTTCGAATAGGCTAAAAAACACATATTTTTATCCGTTTTTTGCTTTTAAAAAATTACAGGAAGACGTAAGACAAAAGCCGTTACCTCTTTTAAATGCAGCTAACGTTTCTTGATAATAATCTAAAAACCACATTCTTGTGTCATTTTCTGGATTTGCAAAAAAAATAATAATTTGCGAATAGGCTAAAAACCACAAATTTTTATCCGTTTTTTTCTTTTAGAAAATTACAGGAAGACGTTAGACAAAAGGCGTTACTTGTTTTCAACGCAGCTAACGTTTCTTGATAATAATCTAAAAACCACATTTTTCTGTCAGTTTCTGGATTTGCAAAAAAAATAATAATTTGCGAATAGGCTAAAAACCACATATTTTTATCACTTTTTTGCTTTTAAAAATTACATGAAGACGTAAGGCAAAAAGCGATACTTCTTTTGAATGCAGCTAACGTTTATTGATAATAATCTAAAAACCACATACTTCTGTCAGTTTCTGGATTTGCAAAAAAAATAATCATTTGCGAATAGGCTAAAAACCACATATTTTTATCACTTTTTTGCTTTTAAAAAATTACATGAAGACGTAAGACAAAAAGCGATACTTCGCTTGAATGCAGCTAACGTTTCTTGATAATAATCTAAAAACCACATTCTTCTGTCAGTTTCTGGATTTGCAAAAAAAATAATAATTTGCGAATAGGCTAAAAACCACAGATTTTTATCCGTTTTTTGCTTTTAAAAAATTACAGAAAGACGTAAGACAAAAGGCGATACTTGTTTTGAACGCAGCTAACGTTCTTTGATAATAATCTAAAAACTACATTCTTCTGTCAGTTTCTGGATTTGCAAAAAATAACAATAATTTGCGAATAAGCTAAAAATCACATATTTTTATCCGATTTTTGCTGTTAAAAAATTACAGAAAGACGTAAGACACAAGGCGATACTTCGTTTGAATGCAGCTAACGTTTCTTGATAATAATCTAAAAACCACATTCTTCTGTCAGTTTAAGGATTTGCAAAAAAAAATAATAATTTGCGAATAGGCTAAAAACCACAAATTTTTATCCGTTTATTGCTTTTAAAAAATTACAGAAAGACGTAAGACAAAAGGCGATACTTGTTTTTAACGCAGCTAAAGTTCTTTGATAATAATCTAAAAACTACATTCTTCTGTCAGTTTCTGGATTTGCAAAAAATAATAATAATTTGCGAATAAGCTAAAAACCACATATTTTTATCGGATTTTTGCTGTTCAAAAATTACAGAAAGACGTAAGACAAAAGACGATACGTCGTTTGAATGCAGCTAACGTTTCTTGATAATAATCTAAAAACCACATTCTTCTGTCAGTTTCTGGATTTGCAAAAAAAATAATAATTTGCGAATAGGCTAAAAACCACAAATTTTTATCCGTTTTTTGCTTTTAAAAAATTACAGAAAAACGTAAGACAAAAGGCAATTCTTGTTTTGAAGGCAGCTAATGTTCTTCGATAATAATCCTTAAACCACATTGTTCTGTCCGTTTCTTGATTTGCAAAAAAAAATAATTTGCGAATATGCTAAAAACCACAAATTTTTATTCGTTTGTTTCTTTTAAAAATTCACATAAAGACGTAAGACAAAAAGCAATAATTCTTTTGAACGCCCCCAACTTTCTTCGATAATAATCTAAAAACTACATTTTTCTGTCGGTTTCTGGATTTGCAAAAAATAATAATAATTTCGAATAGGCTAAAAACCACATATTTTTATCAGCTTTTTGCTTTTAAAAAATTACAGAAAGACGTAAGACAAAAGGCGTTACTTGTTTTGAACGCGAGTAACGTTCTTTGATAATAATCTAATAAATACATTCTTCTGTCGGTTTCCTGGTTTGTAAAAAATAATAATAATTTCGAATAGGCTAAAAACCACATATTTTTATCAGTTTTTTGCTTTTAAAAATTACAGAAAGACGTAAGACAAAAGCCAATAATTCTTGTGAAAGCCCCTAAAGTTTTTCGATAATAATCTAAAAACTACATTCTTTTGCCGGTTTCTGGATTTGCAAAAAATAATAATAATTTGCGAATAGGCTAAAAACCACATATTTTTATCCGTTTTTTGCTTTTAAAAAATTACAGAAAGACGTAAGCCAAAAGGCGTTACTTGTTTTGAACGCAGCTAACGTTCTTCGATATAAATCTAAAAACCACATTATTCTGCCAGTTTCTGGATTTGCAAAAAATTATAAAAATATACGAATAAACTCAAAACTACATATTTTTATACGTTTATTGCTTTTATAAATTACAGAAAGACGTAAGACAATAGGCGATACTTCGTTTGAATGCAGCTAAGGTTTCTTGATAATAATCTAAAGACCACATTTTTTTGTCAGTTTCTGGATTTGCAAACAATAATAATTATTTGCGAATAGGCTAAAAACCACATATTTTTATTAGTTTTTTGCTTTTAAAAAATTACAGAAAGACGTAAGACAAAAGGCGTTACTTGTTTTGAACGCGGGTAACGTTCTTTGATAATAATCTAATAAATACATTCTTCTGTCGGTTTCCTAATTTGTAAAAAATAATAATAATTTCGAATAGGCTAAAAACCACATATTTTTATCAGTTTTTTGCTTTTAAAAAATTACAGGAAGACGTAAGACAAAAGCCAATAATTCTTTTGAAAGCCTCTAACGTTTTTCGATAATAATCTAAAAACTACATTCTTCTGCCGGTTTCTGGATTTGCAAAAAATAATAATAATTTGCGAATAGGCTAAAAACCACATATTTTTATCCGTTTTTTGCTTTTAAAAAATTACAGAAAGACGTAAGCCAAAAGGCGTTACTTGTTTTGAACGCAGCTAACGTTCTTCGATATAAATCTAAAAACCACATTCTTCTGCCAGTTTCTGGATTTGCAAAAAATTCCGATTTTTGCTGTTAAAAAATTACAGAAAGACGTAAGACACAAGGCGATACTTCGTTTGAATGCAGCTAACGTTTCTTGATAATAATCTAAAAACCACATTTTTCTGTCAGTTTCTGGATTTGCAAAAAAAAATAATAATTTGCGAATAGGCTAAAAACCACAAATTTTTATCTGTTTTTTGCTTTTAAAAAATTACATAAAGACGTAAGACAAAAAGCGATAATTCGTTTGAATGCAGCTAACGTTTCTTGATAATAATCTAAAAAGCACATACGTCTGTCAGTTTCTGGATTTGCAAAAAAAATAATAATTTGCGAATAGGCTAACAACCACATACTTTTATCTCTTTTTTGCTTTTAAAAAACTACATGAAGACGTAAGACAAAAGGCGATACATCGTTTGAATGCAGCCAACGTTTCTTGATAATAATCTAAAAACCACATTCTTCTGTCAGTTTCTCTATTTGCAAAAAAAAATTATAATTTGCGAATAGGCTAAAAACCACAAATTTTTATCGGTTTTTTGCTTTTAAAAAATTACAGAAAGACGTAAGACAAAATGCAATTCTTGTTTTGAACGCAGCTAATGTTATTCGATAATAATCTAAAAACCACATTCTTCTGTCAGTGTCTGGATTTGCAAAAAAAAAATAATTTGCGAATAGGCTAAAAATCACAAATTTTTATCCGTTTTTTGCTTTAAAAAATTACAGAAACACGTAAGACAAAAGACAATACTTGTTTTAAACGCAGCTAATGTTCTTCGATAATAATCTAAAAACCACATTCTTCTGTCAGTTTCTGGATTTGCAAAAAATAATAATAATTTGCGAATAGGCTAAAAACCACAAATTTTTATCTGTTTTTTGCTTTTAAAAAATTACATAAAGACGTAAGACAAAAAGCAATAATTCTTTTGAACGCCCCTAACTTTCTTCGATAATAATCTAAAAACTACATTCTTCTGTCAGTTTCTGGATTTGCAAAAAATAATAATAAATTGTGAATAGGCTAAAAACCACAAATTTTTATCCGTTTTTTGCTTTTAAAAAATTACAGAAAGACGTAAGACAAAAGGCGTTACTTGTTTTGAACGCAGGTAACGTTCTTTGATAATAATCTAATAAAAACATTCTTCTGTCGGTTTCTGGATTTGCAAAAAATAATAATAATTTCGAATAGGCTAAAAACCACATATTTTTATCCGTTTTTTGCTTTTAAAAAATTACAGAAAGACGTAAGACAAAAGGCGTTACTTGTTTTGAACGCAGGTAACGTTCTTTGATAATAATCTAATAAATACATTCTTCTGTCGGTTTCTGGATTTGCAAAAAATAATAATAATTTCGAATAGGCTAAAAACCAAATATTTTTATCCGTTTTTTGCTTTTAAAAAATTACAGAAAGACGTAAGACAAAAGGCGTTACTTGTTTTGAACGCAGGTAACGTTCTTTGATAATAATCTAATAAATACATTCTTCTGTCGGTTTCTGGATTTGCAAAAAATAATAATAATTTCGAATAGGCTAAAAACCACATATTTTTATCAGTTTTTTGCTTTTAAAGAATTACAGAAAGACGTAAAACAAAAGGCGATACTTCGTTTCGACGCAGATAAAGTTTCTTGATAATAATGTAAAAGCCACGTTCTTCTGCCAGTTTCTGGATTTGCAAAAAATAATAATAATTTGCGAATAGACTAAAAAACACATATTTTTATCGGTTTCTTGTTTTTAAAAAATTACAGAAAAACGTAAGGCAAAAGACCATACTTCTATTGAACGCAGCTAACGTTTCTTGATAATAATCTTAAATCCACATTCTTCTGTCAGTTTCTAGATTTGCAAAAAATAATAATAATTTGCGAATAGGCTAAAAACCACATATTTTATCTCTTTTTTGCTTTTAAAAATTACAGAAGGACGTAAGACAAAAGGCAATAATTGCTTTGAACGCAGCTAATGTTCTTCGATAATAATCTAAAAACCACATCCTTCTGTCAAATTCTGGATTTGCAAAAAATAATAATAATTTGCCAATAGGCTAAAAACCACAAATTTTTATCCGTTTTTTGCTTTTAAAAAATTACAGAAAGACGTAAGACAAAAGGCAATTCTTGTTTTGAACGCAGCTAATGATCTTCTATAACAATCTAAAAACCACATTCTTCTGTCAGTTTCTGGATTTGCAAAAAATAATAATAATTTGCGAATAGGCTAAAAACCACATATTTTTATCAGTCTTTTGCTTTTAAAAAATTACAGAAAGACGTAAGACAAAAGGCAATTCTTGTTTTGAACGCAACTAACGTCCTTCGATAATAATCTAAAAACCACATATTTCTGTCAGTTTCTGGATTTGCAAAAAATAATAAAAAATTTGCGAATAGGCTAAAAACCACCAAATTTTTATTTGTTTCTTGCTTTTAAAAAATTACAGAAAGACGTAAGACAAAAGGCGACATTTCGTTTGAATACAGCTAACGTTTCTTGATAATAATCTAAAAACCACATTCTTCTGTCAGTTTCTGGATTTGCTAAAAAAATAATAATTTGGGAATAGGCTAAAAACCTCAAATTTTTATCCGTTTTTTGCTTTTAAAAAATAACAGGAAGACGTAAGATAAAAGGCATTACTTGTTTTGAACGCAGCTAACGTTCTTTGATAATAATCTGATAAATACATTCTTCTGTCGGTTTCTGGATTTGCAAAAAATAATAATAATTTCGAATAGGCTAAAAAACACATATTTTTATCCGTTTTTTGCTTTTAAAAAATTACAGGAAGACGTAAGACAAAAGCCGTTACCTCTTTTAAATGCAGCTAACGTTTCTTGATAATAATCTAAAAACCACATTCTTGTGTCATTTTCTGGATTTGCAAAAAAAATAATAATTTGCGAATAGGCTAAAAACCACAAATTTTTATCCGTTTTTTTCTTTTAGAAAATTACAGGAAGACGTTAGACAAAAGGCGTTACTTGTTTTCAACGCAGCTAACGTTTCTTGATAATAATCTAAAAACCACATTTTTCTGTCAGTTTCTGGATTTGCAAAAAAAATAATAATTTGCGAATAGGCTAAAAACCACATATTTTTATCACTTTTTTGCTTTTAAAAATTACATGAAGACGTAAGGCAAAAAGCGATACTTCTTTTGAATGCAGCTAACGTTTATTGATAATAATCTAAAAACCACATACTTCTGTCAGTTTCTGGATTTGCAAAAAAAATAATCATTTGCGAATAGGCTAAAAACCACATATTTTTATCACTTTTTTGCTTTTAAAAAATTACATGAAGACGTAAGACAAAAAGCGATACTTCGCTTGAATGCAGCTAACGTTTCTTGATAATAATCTAAAAACCACATTCTTCTGTCAGTTTCTGGATTTGCAAAAAAAATAATAATTTGCGAATAGGCTAAAAACCACAGATTTTTATCCGTTTTTTGCTTTTAAAAAATTACAGAAAGACGTAAGACAAAAGGCGATACTTGTTTTGAACGCAGCTAACGTTCTTTGATAATAATCTAAAAACTACATTCTTCTGTCAGTTTCTGGATTTGCAAAAAATAACAATAATTTGCGAATAAGCTAAAAATCACATATTTTTATCCGATTTTTGCTGTTAAAAAATTACAGAAAGACGTAAGACACAAGGCGATACTTCGTTTGAATGCAGCTAACGTTTCTTGATAATAATCTAAAAACCACATTCTTCTGTCAGTTTAAGGATTTGCAAAAAAGAATAATAATTTGCGAATAGGCTAAAAACCACAAATTTTTATCCGTTTATTGCTTTTAAAAAATTACAGAAAGACGTAAGACAAAAGGCGATACTTGTTTTTAACGCAGCTAAAGTTCTTTGATAATAATCTAAAAACTACATTCTTCTGTCAGTTTCTGGATTTGCAAAAAATAATAATAATTTGCGAATAAGCTAAAAACCACATATTTTTATCGGATTTTTGCTGTTCAAAAATTACAGAAAGACGTAAGACAAAAGACGATACGTCGTTTGAATGCAGCTAACGTTTCTTGATAATAATCTAAAAACCACATTCTTCTGTCAGTTTCTGGATTTGCAAAAAAAATAATAATTTGCGAATAGGCTAAAAACCACAAATTTTTATCCGTTTTTTGCTTTTAAAAAATTACAGAAAAACGTAAGACAAAAGGCAATTCTTGTTTTGAAGGCAGCTAATGTTCTTCGATAATAATCCTTAAACCACATTGTTCTGTCCGTTTCTTGATTTGCAAAAAAAAATAATTTGCGAATATGCTAAAAACCACAAATTTTTATTCGTTTGTTTCTTTTAAAAATTCACATAAAGACGTAAGACAAAAAGCAATAATTCTTTTGAACGCCCCCAACTTTCTTCGATAATAATCTAAAAACTACATTTTTCTGTCGGTTTCTGGATTTGCAAAAAATAATAATAATTTCGAATAGGCTAAAAACCACATATTTTTATCAGCTTTTTGCTTTTAAAAAATTACAGAAAGACGTAAGACAAAAGGCGTTACTTGTTTTGAACGCGGGTAACGTTCTTTGATAATAATCTAATAAATACATTCTTCTGTCGGTTTCCTGGTTTGTAAAAAATAATAATAATTTCGAATAGGCTAAAAACCACATATTTTTATCAGTTTTTTGCTTTTAAAAATTACAGAAAGACGTAAGACAAAAGCCAATAATTCTTGTGAAAGCCCCTAAAGTTTTTCGATAATAATCTAAAAACTACATTCTTTTGCCGGTTTCTGGATTTGCAAAAAATAATAATAATTTGCGAATAGGCTAAAAACCACATATTTTTATCCGTTTTTTGCTTTTAAAAAATTACAGAAAGACGTAAGCCAAAAGGCGTTACTTGTTTTGAACGCAGCTACCGTTCTTCGATATAAATCTAAAAACCACATTATTCTGCCAGTTTCTGGATTTGCAAAAAATTATAAAAATATACGAATAAACTCAAAACTACATATTTTTATACGTTTATTGCTTTTATAAATTACAGAAAGACGTAAGACAATAGGCGATACTTCGTTTGAATGCAGCTAAGGTTTCTTGATAATAATCTAAAGACCACATTTTTTTGTCAGTTTCTGGATTTGCAAACAATAATAATTATTTGCGAATAGGCTAAAAACCACATATTTTTATCAGTTTTTTGCTTTTAAAAAATTACAGAAAGACGTAAGACAAAAGGCGTTACTTGTTTTGAACGCGGGTAATGTTCTTTGATAATAATCTAATAAATACATTCTTCTGTCGGTTTCCTAATTTGTAAAAAATAATAATAATTTCGAATAGGCTAAAAACCACATATTTTTATCAGTTTTTTGCTTTTAAAAAATTACAGGAAGACGTAAGACAAAAGCCAATAATTCTTTTGAAAGCCTCTAACGTTTTTCGATAATAATCTAAAAACTACATTCTTCTGCCGGTTTCTGGATTTGCAAAAAATAATAATAATTTGCGAATAGGCTAAAAACCACATATTTTTATCCGTTTTTTGCTTTTAAAAAATTACAGAAAGACGTAAGCCAAAAGGCGTTACTTGTTTTGAACGCAGCTAACGTTCTTCGATATAAATCTAAAAACCACATTCTTCTGCCAGTTTCTGGATTTGCAAAAAATTCCGATTTTTGCTGTTAAAAAATTACAGAAAGACGTAAGACACAAGGCGATACTTCGTTTGAATGCAGCTAACGTTTCTTGATAATAATCTAAAAACCACATTCTTCTGTCAGTTTCTGGATTTGCAAAAAAAAATAATAATTTGCGAATAGGCTAAAAACCACAAATTTTTATCCGTTTATTGCTTTTAAAAAATTACAGAAAGACGTAAGACAAAAGGCGATACTTGTTTTGAACGCGGGTAACGTTCTTTGATAATAATCTAATAAATACATTCTTCTGTCGGTTTCCTGATTTGTAAAAAATAATAATAATTTCGAATAGGCTAAAAACCACATATTTTTATCAGTTTTTTGCTTTTAAAAAATTACAAAAAGACGTAAGACAAAAGGCGTTATTTGTTTTGAACGCAGGTAACGTTCTTCGATAATAATCTAAAAACTACATTCTTCTGTCAGTTTCTGGATTTGCAAAAAATAATAATAATTTGCGAATAAGCTAAAAACCACATATTTTTATCGGATTTTTGCTGTTCAAAAATTACAGAAAGACGTAAGACAAAAGACGATACGTCGTTTGAATGCAGCTAACGTTTCTTGATAATAATCTAAAAACCACATTCTTCTGTCAGTTTCTGGATTTGCAAAAAAAATAATAATTTGCGAATAGGCTAAAAACCACAAATTTTTATCCGTTTTTTGCTTTTAAAAAATTACAGAAAAACGTAAGACAAAAGGCAATTCTTGTTTTGAAGGCAGCTAATGTTCTTCGATAATAATCCTTAAACCACATTGTTCTGTCCGTTTCTTGATTTGCAAAAAAAAATAATTTGCGAATATGCTAAAAACCACAAATTTTTATTCGTTTGTTTCTTTTAAAAATTCACATAAAGACGTAAGACAAAAAGCAATAATTCTTTTGAACGCCCCCAACTTTCTTCGATAATAATCTAAAAACTACATTTTTCTGTCGGTTTCTGGATTTGCAAAAAATAATAATAATTTCGAATAGGCTAAAAACCACATATTTTTATCAGCTTTTTGCTTTTAAAAAATTACAGAAAGACGTAAGACAAAAGGCGTTACTTGTTTTGAACGCGGGTAACGTTCTTTGATAATAATCTAATAAATACATTCTTCTGTCGGTTTCCTGATTTGTAAAAAATAATAATAATTTCGAATAGGCTAAAAACCACATATTTTTATCAGTTTTTTGCTTTTAAAAAATTACAGAAAGACGTAAGACAAAAGCCAATAATTCTTGTGAAAGCCCCTAAAGTTTTTCGATAATAATCTAAAAACTACATTCTTTTGCCGGTTTCTGGATTTGCAAAAAATAATAATAATTTGCGAATAGGCTAAAAACCACATATTTTTATCCGTTTTTTGCTTTTAAAAAATTACAGAAAGACGTAAGCCAAAAGGCGTTACTTGTTTTGAACGCAGCTAACGTTCTTCGATATAAATCTAAAAACCACATTATTCTGCCAGTTTCTGGATTTGCAAAAAATTATAAAAATATACGAATAAACTCAAAACTACATATTTTTATACGTTTATTGCTTTTATAAATTACAGAAAGACGTAAGACAATAGGCGATACTTCGTTTGAATGCAGCTAAGGTTTCTTGATAATAATCTAAAGACCACATTTTTTTGTCAGTTTCTGGATTTGCAAACAATAATAATTATTTGCGAATAGGCTAAAAACCACATATTTTTATCAGTTTTTTGCTTTTAAAAAATTACAGAAAGACGTAACACAAAAGGCGTTACTTGTTTTGAACGCGGGTAACGTTCTTTGATAATAATCTAATAAATACATTCTTCTGTCGGTTTCCTGATTTGTAAAAAATAATAATAATTTCGAATAGGCTAAAAACCACATATTTTTATCAGTTTTTTGCTTTTAAAAAATTACAGGAAGACGTAAGACAAAAGCCAATAATTCTTTTGAAAGCCCCTAACGTTTTTCGATAATAATCTAAAAACTACATTCTTCTGCCGGTTTCTGGATTTGCAAAAAATAATAATAATTTGCGAATAGTCTAAAAACCACATATTTTTATCCGTTTTTTGCTTTTAAAAAATTACAGAAAAACGTAATGCAAAAGGCCATACTTCTATTGAACGCAGCTAACATTTCTTGATACTAATCTTAAATCCACATTCTTCTGTCAGTTTCTAGATTTGCAGAAAATAATAATAATTTACGAATAGGCTAAAAACCACATATTTTATCTCTTTTTTGCTTTTAAAAATTACAGAAATTACTAAATAATAATAATTTCGAATAGGCTAAAAATCACATATTTTTATCCGTTTTTTGCTTTTAAAAAATTAGAAAAAGACGTAAGACAAAAGGCGTTACTTGTTTTGAACGCAGGTAACGTTCTTTGATAATAATCTAATAAATACATTCTTCTGTCGGTTTCTGGATTTGTAAAAAATAATAATAATTTCGAATAGGCTAAAAACCACATATTTTTATCAGTTTTTTGCTTTTAAAAAATTACAGAAAGACGTAAGACAAAAGCCAATAATTCTTTTGAACGCCCCTAACGTTTTTCGATAATAATCTAAAAACTACATTCTTCTGCCGGTTTCTGGATTTGCAAAAAATAATAATAATTTGCGAATAGGCTAAAAACCACATATTTTAACTCTTTTTTGCTTTTAAAAATTACAGAAATTACTAAATAATAATAATTTGCGAATAGGCTAAAAACCACTTATTTTTATCAGTCTTCTGCTTTTAAAAAATTACAGAAAGACGTAAGACAAAAAGCAATTTTTTTTTGAACGCAGCTAAAGTCCTTCGATAATAATTTAAAAACCACATACTTCTGTCAGTTTCTGAATTTGCAAAAAATTATAATAATTTGCGAATAGACTAAAAACCAACAATTTTTATCCGTTTCTTGCTTTTAAAAAATTACAGAAAGACGTAAGACAAAAGGCGATACTTGTTTTGAACGCACCTAATGTTCTTCGAGAATAATAATCTAAAAACAACATTCTTCTGTCAGTTTCTAGATTTGCAAAAAATAATAATAATTTTCGAATAGGCTAAAAACGACATATTTTTATCAGTCTTTTGCTTTTAACAAATTACAGAAAGACGTAAGACAAAAGGCAATACTTATTTTGAACGCAGCTAATGTTCTTCGATAATAATCTAAAAACCACATTCTTCTGTCAGTTTCTGGATTTGCAAAAAATAATAATAATTTGCGAATAGGCTAAAAACCACATATTTTTATCAGTCTTTTGCTTTTAAAAAATTACAGAAAGACGTAAGGCAAAAAGCGATATTTTTTTGAACGCAGCTAACGTCCTTAGATAATAATCTAAAAACCACATACTTCTGTCAGTTTCTGGATTTGCAAAAAATAATAATAATTTAGGAATAGGCTAAAAACCACATATTTTTATCATTTTATTGCTTTTAAAAAATTACAAAAAGACGTAAGACAAAAGGCGATACTTCGCTTGAATGCAGCTAACGTTTCTTGATAATAATGTAAAAGCCACATTCTTCTGTCAGTTTCTGGATTTGCAAAAAATAATAATTATATGCAAATACGGTAAAAACCACATATTTTTATCCGTTTATTGCTATTAAAAAATTTCAGAAAGGCGTAAGACAAAAGGCGATACTTCGTTGGAACGCAGATAACGTTTCTTAATAATAATGTAAAAGCCACAATCTTCTGCCAGTTTCTGGATTTGCAAAAAATAATAATAATTTGCGAATAGGCTAAAAACCACATATTTTTATCGGTTTCTTGCTTTTAAAAAATTACAGAAAAACGTAAGACAAAAGGCCATACTTCTTTTGAACGCAGCTAACGTTTCTTGATAATAATCTTAAATCCACATTCTTCTGTCAGTTTCTAGATTTGCAAAAAATAAAAATAATTTGCGAATAGGCTAAAAACCACATATTTTATCTCTTTTTTGCTTTTAAAAATTACAGAAAGACGTAAGACAAAAGGCAATACTTGTTTTGAACGCAGCTAATGTTCTTCGATAATAATCTAAAAACCACATTCTTCTGTCAGTTTCTGGATTTTCAAAAAATAATAATAATTTGCGAATAGGCTAAAAACCACATATTTTTATCTCTCTTTTGCTTTTAAAAAATTACAGAAAAACGTAAGACAAAAGGCCATACTTCTTTTGAACGCAGCTAACGTTTCTTGATAATAATCTTAAATCCACATTCTTCTGTCAGTTTCTAGATTTGCAAAAAATAAAAATAATTTGCAAATAGGCTAAAAACCACATATTTTATCTCTTTTTTGCTTTTAAAAATTACAGAAAGACGTAAGACAAAAGGCAATACTTGTTTTGAACGCAGCTAATGTTCTTCGATAATAATCTAAAAACCACATTTTTCTGTCAGTTTCTGGATTTGCAAAAAATAATAATAATTTGCGAATAGGCTAAAAACCACATATTTTGATCCGTTTTTTGCTTTTAAAAAATTACTCAAATACGTAAGGCACAAGGCGATACTTCTTTTGAACGCGGCTAAAATTCTTCGATAATAATCTAAAAACTACATTCTTTTGTCAGTTTCTGGGTTTGCAAAAAATAATAATAATTTGCGAATAAGCTAAAAACCACATATTTTTATCCGATTTTTGCTGTTAAAAAATTACAGAAAGACGTAAGGCAATAGGCGATACTTCGTTTGAATGCAGCTAACGTTTCATGATAATAATCTAAAAACCACATTTTTCTGTCAGTTTCTGGATTTGCAAAAAAAATCATAATTTGCGAATAGGCTAGAAACCACAAATTTTTATCAGTTTTTTGCTTTTAAAAAATTACAGAAAGACGTAAGACAAAAGGCGATACTTGTTTTGAACGCAGCTAACGTTCTTTGATAATAATCTAAAAACTACATTCTTCTGTCAGTTTCTGGATTTGCAAAAAATAATAATAATTTGCGAATAAGCTAAAAACCACATATTTTTATCACTTTTTTGCTTTTAAAAAATTACATGAAGACGTAAGACAAAAAGCGATACTTCGTTTGAATGCAGCTAACGTTTCTTGATAATAATCTAAAAACCACATTCTTCTGTCAGTTTCTGGATTTGCAAAAAAAAAATTATTTGCGAATAGGCTAAAAACCACAAATTATTATCCGTTTTTTGCTTTTAAAAATTTACATAAAGACGTAAGACAAAAAGCAATAATTCTTTTGATTTGTGAATAGGGTAAAAACCACAAATTTTTATCCGTTTTTTGCTTTTAAAAAATTACAGAAATACGTAAGACCGAAGGCGTTACTTGTTTTGAATACAGCTAAAGTTCTTTTATAATTATCTGATAAATACATTCTTCTGTCGCTTTCTGGATTTGCAAAAAATAATAATAATTTCGAATAGGCTAAAAACCACATATTTTTATCCGTTTTTTGCTTTTAAAAAATTACAGAAAGACGTAAGACAAAAGGCGTTACTTGTTTTGAACGCAAATAACGTTCTTTGATAATAATCTAATTAATACACTCTTCTATCGGTTTCTGGATTTGTAAAAAATAATAATAATTTCGAATAGGCTAAAAACCACATATTTTTATCAGTTTTTTGCTTTTAAAAAATTACAGAAAGACGTAAGACAAAAGCCAATAATTCTTTTGAACGCCCCTAACGTTTTTCGATAATAATCTAAAAACTACATTTTTCTGCCGGTTTCTGGATTTGCAAAAAATAATAATAATTTGCGAATAGGCTAAAAACCACATATTTTTATCCGTTTTTTGCTTTTAAAAAATTACAGAAAGACGTAAGACAAAAGGCGTTACTTGTTTTGAATGCAGCTAACGCTCTTCGATATAAATCTAAAAACCACATTCTTCTGCCAGTTTCTGGATTTGCAAAAAATAATAAAAATATACGAATAAGCTCAAAACTACATATTTTTGTACGTTTAATTCTTTTATAAATTACAGAAAGACGTAAGACAAAAGGCGATACTTCGTTTGAATGCAGCTCAGGTTTCTTGATAATAATCTAAAAACCACATTTTTTTGTCAGTTTCTGGATTTGCAAAAAATAATAATTGTTTGCGAATAGGCTAAAAACCACAATTTTTATCAGTATTTTGATTTTAAAAAATTACAGAAAGACGTAAGACAAAAGGCGATACTTCTTTTGAACGCAGCTTAAGTTATTCGACAATAATCAAAAAACCCCATTCTTCCGTCAGTTTCTGGATTTGTAAAAAATAATAATAATATACGAATAGGCTAAAAACCACATATTTTTATCGGTTTATTGCTTTTAAAAAATTACAGAAAGACGTAAGACAGAAGGCGATACTTCGTTTGAATGCAGCTAACGTTTCTTGATAATAATCTAAGAACCACATTCTTTTGTCAGTTTCTGGATTTGCAAAAAATAATAATAATATGCAAATACGATAAAAACCACATATTTTTATCCGTTTATTGCTATTAAAAAATTACAGAAAGGCGTAAGACAAAAGGCGATACTTCGTTTGAACGTAGATAACGTTTCTTGATAATAATATAAAAACCACATTCTTCTGTCAGTTTCTGAATTTGCAAAAAATTATAATAATTTGCGAATAGGCTAAATACCATAATTTTTTATCCGTTTCTTGCTTTTAAAAAATTACAGAAAGACGTAAGACAAAAAGCGATACTTATTTTGAACGCAGCTAACGTTCTTTGATAATAATCTAAAAACTACATTCTTCTGTCAGTTTCTGGATTTGCAAAAAATAATAATAATTTGCGAATAAGCTAAAAACCACATATTTTTATCCGATTTTTGCTGTTAAAAAATTACAGAAAGACGTAAGGCAATAGGCGATACTTCGTTTGAATGCAGCTAACGTTTCATGATAATAATCTAAAAACCACATTTTTCTGTCAGTTTCTGGATTTGCAAAAAAAATCATAATTTGCGAATAGGCTAGAAACCACAAATTTTTATCAGTTTTTTGCTTTTAAAAAATTACAGAAAGACGTAAGACAAAAGGCGATACTTGTTTTGAACGCAGCTAACGTTCTTTGATAATAATCTAAAAACTACATTCTTCTGTCAGTTTCTGGATTTGCAAAAAATAATAATAATTTGCAAATAAGCTAAAAACCACATATTTTTATCACTTTTTTGCTTTTAAAAAATTACATGAAGACGTAAGACAAAAAGCGATACTTCGTTTGAATGCAGCTAACGTTTCTTGATAATAATCTAAAAACCACATTCTTCTGTCAGTTTCTGGATTTGCAAAAAAAAAATTATTTGCGAATAGGCTAAAAACCACAAATTATTATCCGTTTTTTGCTTTTAAAAATTAACATAAAGACGTAAGACAATTCGCGATACGCGATACGCGATTTGTGAATAGGGTAAAAACCACAAATTTTTATCCGTTTTTTGCTTTTAAAAAATTACAGAAATACATAAGACCGAAGGCGTTACTTGTTTTGAATACAGCTAAAGTTCTTTTATAATTATCTGATAAATACATTCTTCTGTCGCTTTCTGGATTTGCAAAAAATAATAATAATTTCGAATAGGCTAAAAACCACATATTTTTATCCGTTTTTTGCTTTTAAAAAATTACAGAAAGACGTAAGACAAAAGGCGTTACTTGTTTTGAACGCAAATAACGTTCTTTGATAATAATCTAATAAATACACTCTTCTATCGGTTTCTGGATTTGTAAAAAATAATAATAATTTCGAATAGGCTAAAAACCACATATTTTTATCAGTTTTTTGCTTTTAAAAAATTACAGAAAGACGTAAGACAAAAGCCAATAATTCTTTTGAACGCCCCTAACGTTTTTCGATAATAATCTAAAAACTACATTTTTCTGCCGGTTTCTGGATTTGCAAAAAATAATAATAATTTGCGAATAGGCTAAAAACCACATATTTTTATCCGTTTTTTGCTTTTAAAAAATTACAGAAAGACGTAAGACAAAAGGCGTTACTTGTTTTGAATGCAGCTAACGCTCTTCGATATAAATCTAAAAACCACATTCTTCTGCCAGTTTCTGGATTTGCAAAAAATAATAAAAATATACGAATAAGCTCAAAACTACATATTTTTATACGTTTAATTCTTTTATAAATTACAGAAAGACGTAAGACAAAAGGCGATACTTCGTTTGAATGCAGCTCAGGTTTCTTGATAATAATCTAAAAACCACATTTTTTTGTCAGTTTCTGGATTTGCAAAAAATAATAATTGTTTGCGAATAGGCTAAAAACCACAATTTTTATCAGTATTTTGATTTTAAAAAATTACAGAAAGACGTAAGACAAAAGGCGATACTTCTTTTGAACACAGCTTAAGTTATTCGACAATAATCAAAAAACCCCATTCTTCCGTCAGTTTCTGGATTTGTAAAAAATAATAATAATATACGAATAGGCTAAAAACCACATATTTTTATCGGTTTATTGCTTTTAAAAAATTACAGAAAGACGTAAGACAGAAGGCGATACTTCGTTTGAATGCAGCTAACGTTTCTTGATAATAATCTAAGAACCACATTCTTTTGTCAGTTTCTGGATTTGCAAAAAATAATAATAATATGCAAATACGATAAAAACCACATATTTTTATCCGTTTATTGCTATTAAAAAATTACAGAATGGCGTAAGACAAAAGGCGATACTTCGTTTGAACGTAGGTAAAGTTTCTTGATAATAATATAAAAACCACATTCTTCTGTCAGTTTCTGAATTTGCAAAAAATTATAATAATTTGCGAATAGGCTAAATACCATAATTTTTTATCCGTTTCTTGCTTTTAAAAAATTACAGAAAGACGTAAGACAAAAAGCGATACTTATTTTGAACGCAGCTAACGTTCTTTGATAATAATCTAAAAACTACATTCTTCTGTCAGTTTCTGGATTTGCAAAAAATAATAATAATTTGGGAATAGGCTAAAAACCACATATTTTTATCATTTTATTGCTTTTAAAAAATTACAAAAAGACGTAAGACAAAAGGCGATACTTCGCTTGAATGCAGCCAACGTTTCTTGATAATAATGTAAAAGCCACATTCTTCTGCCAGTTTCTGGATTTGCAAAAAATAATAATAATTTGCGAATAGGCTAAAAACAATATATTTTTATCGGTTTCTTGCTTTTAAAAAATTACAGAAAAACGTAAGACAAAAGGCCATACTTCTTTTGAACGCAGCTTACGTTTCTTGATAATAATCTTAAATCCACATTCTTCTGTCAGTTTCTAGATTTGCAAAAAATTATAATAATTTGCGAATAGGCTAGAAACCACATATTTTATCTCTTTTTTGCTTTTAAGAATTACAGAAAGACGTAAGACAAAAGGCAATACTTGTTTTGAACGCAGTTAATGTTCTTCGATAATAATCTAAAAACCACATTCTTCTGTCAGTTTCTGGATTTGCAAAAAATAATAATAATTTGCAAATAGGCTAAAAACCACATATTTTGATCCGTTTTTTGCTTTTAAAAAATTACTCAAATACGTAAGGCACAAGGCGATACTTCTTTTGAACGCGGCTAAAGTTCTTCGATAATAATCTAAAAACCACATTCTTCTGTCAGTTTCTGTATTTGCAAAAATTAATAATAATTTGCGAATAGGCTAAAAACCACAAATTTTTATCCGTTTCTTGCTTTTAAAAAATTACAGAAAGACGTAAGACAAAAAGCGATACTTATTTTGAACGCAGCTAACGTTCTTTGAAAATAATCTAAAAATTACATTCTTCCATCAGTTTCTGGATTTGCAAAAAATAATAATAATTTAGGAATAGGCTAAAAACCACATATTTTTATCATTTTATTGCTTTTAAAAAATTACAAAAAGACGTAAGACAAAAGGCGATACTTCGCTTAAATGCAGCTAACGTTTCTTGATAATAATGTAAAAGCCACATTCTTCTGTCAGTTTCTGGATTTGCAAAAAATAATAATTATATGCAAATACTAAAAATAAAAGGCGATACTTCGTTGGAACGCAGATAACGTTTCTTAATAATAATGTAAAAGCCACAATCTTCTGCCAGTTTCTGGATTTGCAAAAAATAATAATAATTTGCGAATAGGCTAAAAACCACATATTTTTATCGGTTTCTTGCTTTTAAAAAATTACAGAAAAACGTAAGACAAAAGGCCATACTTCTTTTGAACGCAGCTAACGTTTCTTGATAATAATCTTAAATCCACATTCTTCTGTCAGTTTCTAGATTTGCAAAAAATAAAAATAGTTTGCGAATAGGCTAAAAACCACATATTTTATCTCTTTTTTGCTTTTAAAAATTACAGAAAGACGTAAGACAAAAGGCAATACTTGTTTTGAACGCAGCTAATGTTCTTCGATAATAATCTAAAAACCACATTCTTCGGTCAGTTTCTGGATTTTCAAAAAATAATAATAATTTGCGAATAGGCTAAAAACCACATATTTTTATCCCTCTTTTGCTTTTAAAAAATTACAGAAAGACGTAAGACAAAAGGCGATTTTTTTTTTGAACGCAGCTAACGTCCTTCGATAATAATCTAAAAACCACATACTTCTGTCAGTTTCTGTAAATCATAAAATAATAATAATTTGCGAATAGGCTAAAAACCACATATTTTGATCCGTTTTTTGTTTTTAAAAAATTACTCAAATACGTAAGGCACAAGGCGATACTTCTTTTGAACGCGGCTAAAGTTCTTCGATAATAATCTAAAAACTACATTCTTCTGTCAGTTTCTGGATTTGCAAAAAATAATAATAATTTGCGAATAAGCTAAAAACCACATATTTTTATCCGATTTTTGCTGTTAAAAAATTACAGAAAGACGTAAGGCAAAAGGCGATACTTCGTTTGAATGCAGCTAACGTTTCTTGATAATAATCTAAAAACCACATTCTTCTGTCAGTTTCTGGATTGGCAAAAAAAATAATAATTAGCGAATAGGCTAAAAACCACAAATTTTTATCCGTTTTTTGCTTTTAAAAAATTACAGAAGGACGTAAGACAATTCTTGTTTTGAACGCAGCTAATGTTCTTCGATAATAATCTAAAAACCACATTCTTCTGTCAGTTTCTGGATTTGCAAAAAAAAAAATTATTTGCGAATAGGCTAAAAACCACAAATTTTTATCCGTTTTTTGCTTTTAAAAATTTACATAACGACGTAAGACAAAAAGCAATAATTCTTTTGATTTGTGAATAGGCTAAAAACCACAAATTTTTATCCGTGTTTTGCTTTTAAAAAATTACAGAAATACGTAAGACCGAAGGCGTTACTTGTTTTGAATACAACTAACGTTCTTTTATAATTATCTGATAAATACATTCTTCTGTCGCTTTCTGGATTTGCAAAAAATAATAATAATTTCGAATAGGCTAAAAACCACATATTTTTATCCGTTTTTTGCTTTTAAAAAATTACAGAAAGACGTAAGACAAAAGGCGTTACTTGTTTTGAACGCAAATAACGTTCTTTGATAATAATCTAATAAATACACTCTTCTATCGGTTTTTGGATTTGTAAAAAATAATAATAATTTCGAATAGGCTAAAAACCACATATTTTTATCAGTTTTTTGCTTTTAAAAAATTACAGAAAGACGTAAGACAAAAGCCAATAATTCTTTTGAACGCCCCTAACGTTTTTCGATAATAATCTAAAAACTACATTTTTCTGCCGGTTTCTGGATTTGCAAAAAATAATAATAATTTGCGAATAGGCTAAAAACCACATATTTTTATCCGTTTTTTGCTTTTAAAAAATTACAGAAAGACGTAAGACAAAAGGCGTTACTTGTTTTGAACGCAGCTAACGCTCTTCGATATAAATCTAAAAACCACATTCTTCTGCCAGTTTCTGGATTTGCAAAAAATAATAAAAATATACGAATAAGCTCAAAACTACATATTTTTATACGTTTAATTCTTTTATAAATTACAGAAAGACGTAAGACAAAAGGCGATACTTCGTTTGAATGCAGCTCAGGTTTCTTGATAATAATCTAAAAACCACATTTTGTTGTCAGTTTCTGAATTTGCAAAAAATAATAATTATTTGCGAATAGGGTAAAAACCACAATTTTTATCAGTTTTTTGATTTTAAAAAATTACAGAAAGACGTAAGACAAAAGGCGATACTTCTTTTAAACACAGCTTAAGTTATTCGACAATAATCAAAAAACCCCATTCTTCCGTCAGTTTCTGGATTTGTAAAAAATAATAATAATATACGAATAGGTTAAAAACCACATATTTTTATCGGTTTATTGCTTTTAAAAAATTACAGAAAGACGTAAGACAGAAGGCGATACTTCGTTTGAATGCAGCTAACGTTTCTTGATAATAATCTAAGAACCACATTCTTTTGTCAGTTTCTGGATTTGCAAAAAATAATAATAATATGCAAATACGATAAAAACCACATATTTTTATCCGTTTATTGCTATTAAAAAATTACAGAAAGGCGTAAGACAAAAGGCGATACATCGTTTGAACGCAGATAACGTTTCTTGATAATAATGTAAAAGCCACATTCTTCTGCCAGTTTCTGGATTTGCAAAAAATAATATTAATTTGTGAATAGGCTAAAAACCACATATTTTTATTGGTTTCTTGCTTTTAAAAAATTACAGAAAAACGTAAGACAAAAGGCCATACTTCTTTTGAACGCAGCTAACGTTTCTTGATAATAATCTTAAATCCACATTCTTCTGTCAGTTTCTTGCAAAAATTTGCAAAAAATAATAATAATTTGCGAATAGGCTAAAAGCCACATATTTTTATCTCTTATTTGACAGCTAACGTTTCTTGATAATAATCTAAGAACCACATTCTTCTGTCAGTTTCTGGATTTGCAAAAAAAAATAATAATTTGCGAATAGACTAAAAACCACAAATATTTATCCGTATTTTGCTTTTAAAAAATTACAGAAAGACGTAAGACAAAAGGCGATTCTTTTTTTAAACGCAGCTAACGTCCTTCGAGAATAATCTAAAAACTACATTTTCCTGTCGGTTTCTGGATTTGCAAAAAAAAATAATAATTTGCGAATAGGTTAAACACCACATATTTTTATCCGTTTATTGCTTTTAAAAAATTACAGAAAGACGTAAAACAAAAGGCGATACTTCGTTTGAATGCAGCTAACGTTTCTTGATAATAATCTAAAAACCACATTCTTCTGTCAGTTTCTGGATTTACAAAAAAAATAATAATTTGCGAATAGACTAAAAACCACAAATTTTTATCCGTATTTTGCTTTTAAAAAATTACAGAAAGACGTAAGACAAAAGGCGATTCTTTTTTTAAACGCCGCTAACGTACTTCGATAATAATCTGAAAACCACATTCTTCTGACAGTTTCTGGATTTGCAAAAAATAATAATAATTTGAGAATATGTTAAAATCCACATATTTTTATCCATTTTTTGCTTTTATAAAATTACAGAAAGACGTAAAACATAAGCCGATAGTTTTTTTGAACGCAGGTAACGTTCTTTCATAATAATCTAATAAATACATTCTTCTGTCGGTTTCTGGATTTGCAAAAAATAATTATAACTTCGAATAGGCTAAAAACCACATATTTTTATCCGTTTATTGCTTTTAAAAAATTACAGAAAGGCGTAAGACAAAAGGCGATACTTCGTTTGAACGCAGATAACGTTTCTTGATAATAATGTAAATGCCACATTCTTCTGCCAGTTTCTGGATTTGCAAAAAATAATAATAATTTGCGAATAGGCTAAAAACCACATATTTTTATCCGTTTTCTGCTTTTAAAAAATTACAGAAAAACGTAAGACAAAAAGCCATACTTCTTTTGAACGCAGCTAAAGTTTCTTGATAATAATCTAAAAACCACATTCTTCCGTCAGTTTCTGTATTTGCAAAAAATAATAATAATTTGCGAATAGGCTAAAAACCATATATTTTTATCCATTTTTTGCTTTTAAAAAAATGCAGGAGAACGTAAGACAAAAGGCCATACTTCTTTTGAACTCAGCTAACGTTTCTTGATAATAATCTAAAATCCACATTCTTCTGTCAGTTTCTAGATTTGCAAAAAATAAAAATAATTTGCGAATAGGCTAAAAACCACATGTTTTTATCCGTTTTTTGTTTTTAAAAAATTACAGAAAGACATAAGACAAAAGGCGATATTTCGTTTGGACGCAGCTAACGTTTCTTGATAATAATCTAATAACTACATTCTTCTGTCGGTTTCTGGATTTGCAAAAAATAATATTAATTTGCGAATAGGCTAAAAACCACATATTTTTATCCGTTTTTTGCTTTTAAAAAATTACAGGAGAACGCAGGACAAAAGGCCATACTTCTTTTGAACTCAGCTAACGTTTCTTGATAATAATCTAAAATCCACATTCTTCTGTCGGTTAATAGATTTGCAAAAAATAACAATAATTTGCGAATAGGCTAAAAACCACATATCTTCATCGATTTTTTGCTTTTAAAAAATTACAGAAAGACGTAAGACAAAAGGCGATAATTTTTTTGAGCGCAGCTAACGTTCTTCGATAATAATCTAAAAATCACATTCTTCTGTCAGTTTCTGGATTTGCAAAAAATAATGATTTGCGAATAGGCTAAAAACCACATATTTTTATCCATTCTTTGCATTTGAAAAATTACAGAGAGACGCAAGACAAAAGGCGATATTTCTTTTGAACGCAGCTAACGTTTTTCGATTATAATCTAAAAACCACATTCTTCTGTCAGGTTCTGGATTTGCAAAAATAATAATAATTTGCGAATAGGCTAAAAACCACTTATTTTTATCCGTTTTTTGCTTTTAAAAAATTACAGGAGAACGTAAGACAAAAGGCCATACTTCTTTTGAACTCAGCTAATGTTTCTTGATAATAATCTAAAATCCACATTCTTCTGTCAGTTTCTAGATTTGCAAAAAAAATTAATAATTGGCGAATAGGCTAAAATCCACATATTTTTATCCGTTTTTTGTTTTTAAAAAATTACAGAAAGACGTAAGACAAAAGGCGATACTTTTATTGAACGCAGCTAACGTTTCTTGATAACAATCTAAAAACCCCATTCTTCTGTCAGTTTCTGGATTTGAAAATAATAATAATAATTTGCGAATAGGCTAAAAGCCACATATTTTCATCGGTTTTATGCTTTTCAAAAATTACAGAAAGCCGTAAGGCAAAAGGCGATACTTTTTTTGAACGAAGCTAACGTTCTTCGATAATAATCTAAAAACTACATTTTTCTGCCGGTTTCTCGATTTATAATTCTTTTGAACACCGTTAAAGTCCTTCAATAATAATCTAAAAACTACATTAATCCGTCGGTTTCTGGATTTGCAAAAAATAATAATAATTTGCAAATAGGCCAAAAACAACATATTTTTATCCGTTTTTTGCTTTTATAAAATTACAGAAAGCCGTAAGACAAAAGGCGATACTTTTTTTGAACGCAGCTGACGTCCTTCGAGAATAATCTAAAACCTACATTCTTCTCTCGGTTTCTGAATTTTCAAAAAATAATAATAATTTGCGAATAGGCTAAAAACCACATATTTTTACCCGTTTTTTGATTTTATAAAATTACAGAAAGCCGTAAGACAAAAGGCGATACTTTTTTTGAACGCAACTCTCGTTCTTCGATAATAATCTAGAAACTACATTCTTCTGTCGGTTTCTGGATTTGCAAAAAATAATAATAATTTACGAATAGGCTAAAAACCACAAATTTTTATCCGTTTTTTGCTTTTAAAAAATTACAGAAAGACGTAAGACAAAAGGCAATAATTCTTTTGAACGCCGCCAACGTTCGTCGATAATAATCTAAAAACTACATTCTTCTGTCGGTTTCTGGATTTGAAAAAAATAATAATAATTTACGAATAGGCTAAAAACCACAAATTTTTTATCCGTTTTTTTCTTGTAAAAAATTACAGAAAGACGTAAGACAAAAGACGTTACCTGTTTTGAACGCAGCTACCGTTCTTTGATAATAATCTAACAACTTCATTCTTCTGTCAGTTTCTGGATTTGCAGAAAATAATAATAATTGGCGAATAGGCTAAAAACCACATATTTTTATCCGGTTTTTGCTTTTAAAAAATTACAGAAAGACGTAAGACAAAAGGCGATAATTTTTTTGAACGCAGCTAATGTTCTTCGATAATAATCTAAAAATCATATTCTTCTGTCAGTTTCTAAATTTGCAAAAAATAATAATAATTTGCGAATAGGCTAAAAACCACATATTTTTATCCGTTTTTTGCTTTTAAAAAATTATAGAAAGACGTAAGACAAAGGGAGATATTTCGTTTGGACGAAGCTAACGTTTCTTGACAATAATCTAAAAACCACATTCGTCTGTCAGTTTTTGGATTTGCAAAAAATAACAATAATTTGCGAATAGGCTAAAAACCACATATCTTCATCGGTTTTTTGCTTTTAAAAAATTACAGAAAGACGTAAGACAAAAGGCGATAATTTTTTTGAACGCAGCTAACGTTCTTCGATAATAATCTAAAAACCACATTCTGTCAGTTTTTGGATTTGCAAAAAATAACAATAATTTGCGAATAGGCTAAAAACCACATATCTTTATCGGTTTTTTGCTTTTAAAAAATTATAGGAAAACGTAAGACAAAAGGCCATACTTCTTTTGAACGCATCTAACGTTTCATAATAATAATCTAAAATCCACATTCTCCTGTCAGTTTCTGGATTTGCAAAAAATAATGATTTGCGAATAGGATAAAAACCACATATTTCTATCCGTTCTTTGCTTTTGAAAAATTACAGAGGGACGCAAGAGAAAAGGCGATACTTCTTTTGAACGCAGCTAACGTTCTTCGATAATAATCTAAAAACCACATTCTTCTGTCAGGTTCCGGATTTGCAAAAAATAATAATAATATACGAATAGGCTCAAAACTACATATTTTTATCCGTTTATTGCTTTTAAAAAATTACAGAAAAAAGTAAGACAAAAGGCGATACTTCGTTTGAATGCAGCTAAGGTTTCTTGATAATAATCTAAAAACCACATTCTTCTGTCAGTTTTTGGATTTGTAAAAAATAACAATAATTTGCGAATAGTCTAAAAGCCACATATTTTTATCGGTTTTTTGCAAAAAATAATAATAATTTGCGAATAGGATAAAAACCACATATTTTTATCCGTTTTTTGCTTTTAAAAAAAGCCCTAGAATTCCTTATGTCAAAATTACATTGAATCAGGTCCTACCTAAGCAGACGGGCCATGACCCTAAACTTTTGTGACGTCAAACACCTCACCTTCGTGACGTAATAATGACGTGAGAATATAATTCTGCCTTTAAACTACGTCACGATTGTGGGGTTTTTGACGTCACCAAAGTTTAGTGTCGTGGCCCGTTCGTTTTTGTAGGACCTGATTGAATATTTAAACTTAGATGATTTAATCTCAAACAGGTCGATTAATTCGAAGCAATAGAAAATTCCCTAGATATTAGGTGAAATTCCCTATTGCACCAAAAAATCCCTAGAAATAAGGAAAAATTCCCTAAGTTGCCATCACTGACTGCAAGCGATCCATGACCCATGCTTTAGGTACGTTCGAGTAATAATAAAAAGTAGGAGTGGTATGGTGTAGGAGTGGAGGGAGAATGCGGCAGAGTGTTTGGGGTGGAATTGTAATAGTCGAACGCTTTGGAGTAAAACGTGAAAGCTGTAAGCTAACCTAACCTTTAGTAAGGTGTTCTTTGCTTGTCTTTGTTTGGTGTACAAACAAAATCAAATCTTTCTTGGTTTTAAATGAGATTTTTCGAAAATTTTCCTCATATTACCGGTTCAGTTAATTTCTAAAAGTAAATTTTGTACGATGATTCGTCGTACAAAGGAGCCGTGGTTTTAGAAAAGGTTGCCAATTCATTTAACTGCAACTGATTGTACAAAATCATTGAAAAAAGCCTCCAAAAAGCACAAAATGTGGCCGAATTACTGACTGCGCATGCCCGCACCGGCACTCTACCTTTGCGAGGTGGAACTTATGGAGTGAGTTCTTTTTGGTCCACTCCTAATACCCGAACGCTAAAAGGCGCAGCACTTTTCACTCCGATTTGAATATGCGAACGATTTGGCGTAAAAGGAGTTAAAAATAGTGAATGGAGTGCATTACCCGAACGCAACTTTTGTCTCACGACGAGTCACGCTCTTAACGGTAATTACAATCTGAATAAGAGTGACGCTAAATAAAACCTAGAAAGTGCAGCAGTTTTCCTAAACTGCTTGACAACTTTGCCTAGCCGGCATCTCTCTTTAGTGCATCTGAATTGCATAACGTTACTGAGACACATTTCGGCACGAGAACTGTATGTCCAACCTTGTATACAATATACACATGTAATAAATCTCTAGCGATAGACCATTTCTGTACACTGAATATTTCTTTAAAATTTTTGGGTATAGGCTTCTAACCATAAACCATATAGATACAAAAACACCAATTTTTAAAATTTTTGTCTGTTTGTTTGTCTGTACCCACATCACGCCAAAACTACTAAACGGATATTGATTGGCGTTTCTGGATTTCTTAGAGTCGTAAGTAGAACACAGGGTTTACTTCATCAAAATCGGTTTACGGAAACAAAAGTTATGACGACTTAAAGCAAAAAAAACGAGATAAAACCAAAGGGCAAAGGGGGTTTTCGACCATACCTAAGTAGCACAAAAACGTATAAAAGACGTCCATATAATATGTCCGCTCAGGACATTTGGACGTCCCTGAGACGTCCATTTTAGGACTTTCGACGTCTAAAGGACGTCTTTAGGACATATTTTGTTACAAAACCAGATGTCCATAAGACGTACGTTCCAGTACATCTTAAGGATGTCGGTTTAATACGTTCCTATGTACAAATCTGCAGAGACATTTTTGGGACAGTTCCAACAGGACGTGGTATTGTTTTGGAGATATTTTAAACGACTTAAGACGTATTTAGTTAATTTGTAATCGGACGTTTCCAAGACATATTTGGGATATTAAACTAATGATTATAATAGTAAAAGGTAAAAAAAAAAATAATTAAAACTAGCTCCCCAAAAATCGTTATAATGATATTTAAATGAAATGAAAATACCTTTTTTTCGCAATTTACAGAGAAAGAGACAGAAATATAACCCGATGACATCCGGAGTGTAATCTGAACGTAGTCCTCATGAATTAATCCCGATTACTCGCTAAATTTCGATCAAGCTCTATTTTTGCATTAAAAAAGGGTATTTATGCAGACTTCGGTTGTCTGTCTGTTTTGAGTTTTTATTACCAAGAACTCAGTTCTAAAGATGTCCATAGGACGTCCGCTTCGGACCCAGAACATTCGGACCTAAATCGGACTACTACTACTACTTGGGTATGCATGGAAGGATCAGAACGGGACGGGAAGAGGTGGAGTCAGGCTCAACGAGGTAGAGGGGAAGGGGTATCTACAATTTTAAAGACGCACATCGCACCGCTGTAACAAAACTTATTGCCCAACCCACTTTTAAGGAACATTTTTTTAAAGCACTTTTCCAGACCTACAAAATATTAACAAAATAATTCCAAAATCGCCCGATGTCTGGGGTTTACATGGAAAATAACTGGATGTGTCTTTTGCAAAATTAAATCTTTGTTATGAATCAGATAATTCCTGTTTATTGGGAATACATGATTTGGGATTTTTTAATTCTGGCACATAAACGCCACTAATTCGTTTTATTGGCGATATAAAGGCGCATTTACACAGAGCGAATAGGTTCGTCCAAAAACCTTGAACTTTTTCGACGAACGTTTGCCCGAACTCTCAAACATTTGCAACGAATATTTTCAGCGAACATTTTCCACGAACATTCGTGGGAATAGATAATATTTTTAGTCTCAGATCACTTACCTCAATTCTTGAAATTAAATTGGAACACCAAAAATATTTTATTTTATTTTTCGATTAAATAGTAAAAGCCGACGGAAAGCGAAAAATTATTATTTGCTAGGTGGTAAGTTGTGAGATTGGTAGATATCTACTAAATAAGTTTGTACCTAATTGTTGCTATGCTTTATTACTTTTTTGGTTTTCCTTAATTAAGTGTAAACTCAGCAATCCCCACCACCAAACCCCATAATCAAACCCCACCACCAAACCCCACTACTAAAACCCCACAAAATGAAATAAAGCAATCCTCATTATTATTTATCAAGTGTATCAAATCGTTTTTTCAGTTCAATGATTTACGGTAAATAATTTTTCCAATTTTTATTTTATTCCAATTATTTCTTTCAGCAAATTTTGTCCGAACACCACGAACCTTTTTATCCGAACCCGGAACCTTTTGGCCCGAACCTTTTGCGCGAATCTTTAAATAAATAATTCGCGCTAATTTTTGTCGGCATTTCGAAGATCAAAGGAATATTCGCCTGTGTAAATGCTACCTAATAAATTTACTAAATAAATTACCTATATGACAAACAGAGTTTATTTTTGTCAGCTTATTACTGGAATTCTATAGGTATAGAATAACAATTATTATTAATTTTATCAGTGCGCACTATAAAAAGATTGTATGTAAAGACACGGTTTATAAAAATCAATTAAATTCGCATTACGGGAAGCTTAAATGATTGTACGGTTTAGAGATTAAGAGTTAAGCGAATGTTTTTTGATAACTATTTTTTTTATTAATATAATAAATTACTGTTTACTATAAAATAATTTAGATAAAGTTTTTTGACTAGTTTAGGTTTACATAATATAAGAATATACAGACCGCTTCAAGCTACTGCGAACATAGGGCGGAAGAAGTCTAATTTGCCAGTGTACGTACATGCAGAGACACCGCACGCCTATCAGTGAAGCAACCAATACTCAGGGTTGCGATCACCACTTGCATGACTTTCCTTTGGTATTTAGTACGCCTCTAACCACGGTGCTGTGTGGAGCGTAGTCAATGAAACCGGAATTTGGTCAATAAATACGCAAATTTTTATAACGTCATTTTCTTATTTTTTGTCACTGATAAATAAGAGCGTTTTATTGTCAACTGCTCAGATTTATCAGTGACGACGTGTTACAATGAAAATAATAAGGAGAAACAAAATAAAAGCAAGTTCTCAAAATAAAATAATACATTCTAAAAACCAAAAAGATTCTCCCAGTCAAAAAAAAATTAAAGCAAATGTTCGAAAAGTCCTCCTTGCTCGGCTAGACAATATCCGAGCCTACTATAAAAACCCCTTCTAACGTTTCCAAGCATGTTAGGGGTGATAATTTGAAAAGCTTCTTCAAAAACAGATAGAAGTCATTAGGAGCAAGATCGGGAGATCGAGCTGGCCATAAAATAGTTCCCCGTGTACTTATAACCCGATTAGGAAATACATTATCAAGATATTCCCTAACAAGGCCAACATTGTGAGCGGAACAACCATCTTGTTGAAACCATGTTTCACCAAATCTTACACCTAACAACTGCCTAGCAGTTGGAATAATGTGCTGCTGCAGTAGATCCAAGTATCTAGGACCATTCAAATTGCAATTGCCGTTAATAAAAAATGGCCCAATTACGTGTTCCCCTATAATACCCCCCCCCAAACATTTAGTTTTTGGGGATACTGTGTTCTTACGTCAAAATACAAATGCAAATTTTCCCTCGACCAATATCGAACGTGTGTTGGGTTATGACGATTTGACCATTTGACCATCTGCACTTTTTCGGCAACTTCGTAGACATCCATTTTTGGTTTTAAAAATGTATTATTTCAATTAAGAACTTACCCATTTGTTTCTCGAGCAAGGCAGAAATAAAACAAAATAATAAAAACAAAATGAATTTCCAAAAGATAACACTGCAGCGTGCTTCGAATCCACCTCGGTCGTACGGCACGGAGAGTAAATTGGACTTGATTCCCCCTATATTCGCAGTAGCTTGAAGCGGTCTGTATACCCAAATAGCATTTTTCCGTCTTCCGACTAGTTTTGTACGGCATCTAACGTCTAACGACTTTAATGGTTTAAGTCAAATATTATACTTTGTCTTTCATTGTTACGACGTCTTAGCTAGCTGTATAGACAGTCGTAAGTCGTCGAGATAACATTTGAAGCCGTTGTGTGTAGTCTAGTGCAGATTCCCGACAACGCTTCGACGTCGTTAAGGAGAACGTTGGCATGTAGTACACAGGAAGACGTGAGCCCGACGTCTGAACTTGTAGTACTTGTGTTGGTAAAGTTTTCTGACGAGGGTCCAGCGTGTGTGCTGCCAACATTGCAATCAGTAAAAACTACGACGTCCGTCCTACGTCCGAGATGCGACTAATGTACCCAATGTATGTGGTGATGTATTTGACCTACATCTAACGGGTTTTCAACGTTAGAGTTTGGAATCCAACCCAAAGTAGTAAAAAGTATTTTTTTGCGTGCGGTACATTTTTGTGTTATAACTCATAATACCAAAGAAAACCCAATTCAAATATTCCACCACGTTCTAGAATTGTAAGCAAGATGTGTCTTCTCATCTCGCTCTATTGGTACCATTAAAGCGACAGGGGAAGAGACCAATTGCATGCAATTTTCGTTTTTTTGCTCCATGTCAAGCAGGCTTAAGAAATAAAAAAATTACTTGCTGGGCAATAAATGATCATTTTCAACTGAGTCGACTAAAAAAATCATTACGAATAGCTAGCACAGGAGCTAACAGAAGGTCCAGATTAAGCTTTATGAATAATTTGGGTAATAGCTCAACGTTAAACTTACCTTAACCGTAGATAGAGGAAATACTCCTTAACTAGGACTTAAAGCAGTTTACCACAAACCGTTGTGTGTTGTGTATCACTTATGTTGATCACTTGTATAAGTATTTACTATTCCTTCTATCTTAGTTTGTCGGCAGTAAAGGGAATATATTTTCCGTAAACGCAGCAGGATCTTTTAAATTACTTTTTTCTAATTTTTAACAGCCAAAAAAATGCGCGGTATAAATGACTCGGAAACAAAACAATTAAACAACAAAAAAGCCGTCGCCTCGATTGAAGACGTAGGACGTGGCCGCGAAGCCGGCCGAAAGACCTCGAATCGATAAATTTTCGCGCTTGTGCAAAAGGTCGGAGCTAAATCAATCTCTTTTGTTTTGATATTTCCATGGCTGGCTAGATCATAGATGTTGCTTACAGCTTTGGCCTGGGTATATGGAAGCATGAGACAACAGTCAACCACTAAAAAAAAGGCACATCGCCCCAATTTTTACTTCTGGTCGTATCCACCCCTAAACAATTACTTATATTATTCGTCTTGAATAAAAAAGTTTTAAATGGATTTATAATCCTTGCAGATTTCCTTTAGAACTTCACATGGTTCACTATGCCAAAGAATCAGGAAATCTGAATGAAGCTCTCAAAACTCCTCAAAATGTTGCTGTGTTGGGATTTCTTTTTGAGGTACGTAATTTCAGTTGACTAGAACCTCTTTCTTTTTTCCTTTCCTGGAGCGAAATGCGTTACTTTCGAATTTCCATGCAACGCATTCACCAATTTGTACAGAACGTGTCTTGAAATTTTGATTTGTTTCAGAAGTGCCCCATTTTATTAAAAAAACACTTTCTTCGACATTTTACCGACAAAAATTAAATAATTATTATATATTTATTAATTTAGGGAAGCTCCAATTTGATCTTGTTTTATTTGAAAAAACATAATTCCCCAGTACTTTAACGACAACATTCAAAAATGTGCGTTTTTATAATCTGACAGGCTCATAATATTTTATAGGTTTCTATAATAAATTTACTATTTTTTTATAATCTTACTTGCTCTAAAACTTTGAAACCTGAACACTTTTAAAAACACTTAGCCTACAAAAAAAAATTAATCATGAAATCTCATAAAATTTTATAAACAATGCCTCTTCAAATCTCTCAAAAACTTATCAAGTTCTACAAAAAAAGTATTTTTTGCTTACTAAATCTAATAAAATATTATATAAATAAAGCCTCACAAAACCTCATAGAAACTTATAAAAGTAATTAAATCTTACAGATATTACAGATATATTAAGTCGTAAACATTTTTTTTCGCACACCCAAAAGTTTATAAAATCTTATTATACTTTGCCTGTATTAATTGCAAGTGAATCTTTTAAACCTTTTTGAGGAACTGCCCTATTAAAAATCATAAAATAGTGTAAACTTTTATAAACCAACTGGCTGGTAAAATATTATGAAATCATATGCGGAATTTGTGTTTCACTTTCACTAGTCAAAAATTATAAAAATCATAAATTTGTGGGAGCATAGATAAAAAGTTTTATGTGTTATTTCTTATAATCTTTATGAGGAGCGTTAAATAGATACGAAATTATTTTATTTTATTCTTTTTAGTATTTTTTTTATTTTAAATTTAAAAATCCAAAATCACTGAAAAACATTTTTATAACTCGGTTGCGAAGACCCCAAAAAATAGTCGTTTTACTAACTATGTTTTGTTTCTTTTTGCTTAATTCTTCTTTTTGTTAACTAACCGCAATTTTCTTGACAGATAAGCCCAGATGATGACGACGACTTCGCCCCCCTTATGGAGATCCTGGGCGCTCTTAAAGATTCGGTGGGAAAGGTTCAAACTTTGACGAAATTTAGCGCCAAAAACTTTATGCCCAGAGATAGAGCTGGTTTTTTTAGATACGACGGTTCCCTGACTACTCCCAACTGCACAGAGGGAATTGTATGGACGGTGTTTACCAATACTTTGAGGATATCCAGACGTCAGGTTGGTAAAAAACGTTGATTTATTGCAGATTACCCAATTTTAGCCAAAATTTTTTAAAGAATGCCAAAACTTTATATATGTAAATGTATTCGACCAAGAGCCGAATGTCCATTGCATATCCAGCGAGGTATGTGCAAAATAGGTCACAATTTGAATAACTATTGGATATGTAAACATTATTCAATTCCCAAAATATCCCTGGGTTTATGGATGTCTTTTTGGGCCCTACTAGTGGAGTAAAGTCGCAAAAAGAAACTGCAAAAAGGGTATATTTTTTGATATTTGGCGTAGTAATACCTAATACCAAAAGCTAAAATTCCAGTCGAGGATCCTTCATTTTCCGGCCCCAGAAACCAAGATGGCGGCTATCAAAGTTAGGAAAAACTGTGTTTTCTACGTTTTTAGAAGAAACAAATCGAAATTAATTGGGTAATAGTGATGAGGTTGCAGTTAATCCAAAAATATAAAAAAAGTTGACATAGGTCACTTCAAAAGAAAATGGCGATCAGATTTCAAAAATTTTGTTTTTCTTTGATTTTTTTCTTTACTTTTTAAGTGATGATCATTTGATTTGACATTTGATATTCAAAATGGCGGCCAAACTATCGAGAAAAAAGTAATTTTCCCCTTCTGGTGCGCTATTTAAACTAACGCCATGCAATATATCAATTTGTACCAAATCGAGGAGGCTTGTCTCAAAAATTGGAAATCAAGATGGCCGCGACTAAAATTAAGAAACGTCATTATTTTTCTGCACGTTAGCAATTTTGCACAAACCAAAGCAGTTTTAAGATGACCTAGATTAGTTTTAAATTTTCGTGTCAAAAAATAAATAAATTTTAATGCTTCAGTTAAAATGGCGGACAATTAAGTAAAAAAAAAGTGATTTTTTTTGTTCCTTTCTCAACTTTTACACACAAAGCACTTGGCAAAATATTGGGTTGCGCTAAGTAAGATATACCCAGTCAAAAATTAAAAAAAAGTGACATATGTCATTCACAAATCAAGATTGTGGTGACTAAAATGGAAAAGCTAAATTAGTTAAAAGTATTGTGTCAAAAAAAAAAATTTATACCTCGGTTAAAATGGGAGACGATTAAGAAACAAAAGTGTTTTTTTTTGTTTCTTTCTCAAGTTAAACACAAAGCACTTGGCAAAATATTGGGTTGCGCTAAGTAAGATATAGCCATTCCAAAAATAAAAAAAGTGACATATGTCATTCACAAATCCAGATGACGGCTACTAAAATAAAAAAACAACATTATTTTTCTGTCCGTTTACATTTTTTACAAACAAAAGCAGTGTTAGGATGAGCTAAATTATTTTAAAATTTTTGTGTCAAAAGAAAAATAAATTTTTCTACCTCAGTTAAAATGGCGGACACGTAAGATAAACAAAAAACACTTGGCAAAATATAGGACACGCTGGTCAAATCACGTTTGAAATTCTCTCAAGAAAAGCAATGTAATATGTAAATAAGATGCAAAAATTCTGGTTTTTCTTTAACCCACTTCATATTATTAAGAATGACGTAAAGTTACAATTTTTTTAACAGAAAAACATATCATGATATAGAAGTTTTTAGCAACTATCCAGTACCTAAGCATCCGCGTAGGAATATTTAGAAATGTCGATAAGGTACCTGACTATAAGATGACATGACATTTTTTTGAAAAAAACGAAAAAAAAACACTTTTTTTTTACTTAATTTTGCGTCATTTTAACTGAAGTAATAAATGTTTTTTTAATACAAAAATGTAAAACTGATTTAGCTCATCCTAAAACTGCTTTTTTTGTAAAAAAATGTAAACGGACAAAAAAAAAATCGCCGCCATTTTTTCACGAAAATAACATATCTCATTTTTTTTTAAATTTGTGTCTTTAATTTGATAAAATATAATATTTTATCATGTAGTTTTTGTTTAACTTAAGAAAAAAACAAAAAAAAAACACTTTCTTTTTACTTAATCGTCCGCCATTTTAACTAAAGCATTAAAATTTGATTTTTTTGACACAACAATTCAAAACTAATTTAGCTCATCCTAAAACTGCTTTTGTTTGTAAAAAAATGTAAACAGACAGATAAATAATGTTGTTTATTTATTCTAGTCGCCGCCATCTTGATTTGTGAATGACATATGTCACTTTTTTTTTTATTTTTGGAATGACTATATCTTACTTAGCGTAACGTAATATTCTGACACGTGCTTTGTGTTTCACTTAAGGAACAAATAAAAAAAACACTTTTTTTACTTAATCGTCCGCCATGTTAACTGCATCATTCAAATTTGTTTTTTTTGACAAAGAAAATTAAAACTAATTTAACTAATTCTAAAAATGCTTTGGTTTGTGCAAAATTGCTAACGTACAGAAAAATAATGACGTTTCTTAACTTTACTCGCGGCCATCTTGATTTTTTTTTTACAATTTTTGAGACAAGCTTAGTATAAATTAATATATGGCATAGCGTTATAAATACCACACCAGAAGGCGAAAATAACTTTTTTCTCGATAGTTTGGACGCCATTTTGAATATCAATTGTCAAATCAAATGTTTTTTTAAACTGTAGTAGAGACGAGCTCATCGCTATTAGCATTCTACTAAAAAGAAATTAAAAAAAAATGTTGTCTATAAATTAGTAAGGTCTCTTATATTTTTGACATATCAAGCGCCATATTTGTGCCAGCATATAAATTGTAATCTTTTTTATGGCGAAATCAAGAAGCCGGTCAGTAGCTTTAATACGAGACATCAGAAAAGCTCATCACTTAAGTAGTCAAAAGAAAACCAAAGAAAAACTAAATTTTTGAAATCTGGCCGCCATTTTGTTTCGAAGTGACATATGTCAACTTTTTCTATATTTTTGGATTAAGTGGGATCTCGTCACTATTACCTAAGTAATTTCGATGTGATATTTCTAAAAAAGCAAAATACACATATTTTCCTAACTTTGACAGCCGCCATCTTGGTTTCTGGGGCAGGAAAATGGGGGATTCTCGACTGGAATTTTAGGTTTTGGTATTAGATATCGCTATACCAAATACGACTTTACTCCACTATACAGTTTAATAAGTCTGCCCGCCTTCAGATTGAATTATAATTTAGTTAATTGTCATCTATTGTTGGTAGATGGCATTGAAATCAATATGTTCCCTATTTGATTTACAGATAAAGAATAGCTATCATGGCGACGGTCGACAACGTCGACTATTATACGACGCCTAAATGTTTATCACAACTTCAGTCGCCATTACAACTATTTATGACCGTCTATTGTACTAACAGTAATTCCTTAGTTATGAAGGCGCCGACTACAAACCGGTGTGTGCTAAACCAAAAATTGATCAATTTACTCCGTTTTCTGGCCGGTTTGTTGGAGACGCGGGCGTGCCTGTTTTCATCTAACCAATTTTTCTGTTATGTTTGCAACAAACCAATTTTGGAGCACTGCTGTCTGTCATACAAACATCAATTAAATCAGCAAAAGTAACTAACAAGTGTTTTGTAAAGTTTCTATTAGTTTTGTTTGAACATTTTTCACTATGAAAAGGAACAAATGGTATAAATATTCTTCGATATTTTGACATGTGACAGCTGTCATTGAAGGTGATTCCGCAGTGTGACGGAAAAAAAGAGGAAGGACCTGTGTAAACAACAAGGATGGAAATTAGGTGAGCAGCAGAAAGCCAAACTGTGGAGCAATTTCGATTGGGTAAAAATTCGCGTCTTTTAAGTTAGGGGATCCGTTCAAAACACAGTTAAGTAGTTAAAGCAGTCAAGACACGGGACTCCTTTGGTTGTCATAGAAACTAATAAATGCCGCCATGATTGAATGTTAATTTGTAAACAAACATGAAAAATTATTTTTTTGCTTTTTTCTACAATAAACTACGATCTTTTTGCATATAAAAATCCGTATTTTGTTCTTAGGAATCCTAGGCAACATATTTAGAGGATTTTCGAAGCGATTTTTAAATCATGATTTTTTTTTAATTTCATAAAATCATCTGAATCGAGGGCGCGCTTGTTTTTTAGAGCTACGAACTATACATTTGACAGTAAACTACCGTCTGTTTATATATTTTGGCAATGGTTCGCATGTTATGATGATGCAAAACATGATATATGACATAGAATATCATTTTATTTGAATAATATGATGGTGTTAGAAATAGTTTAATTTGTAGTCGAATAGTGTATTTATCATTTTACGTAATGAATAGTATTTTGAACAAATAATTGTACTCCAAAACCCATGTAACTATTACTTCTTGACTCAATCAAAAAATCATCCACCAAATTGGTGCAAAAGTGGGTGGTGTTTGAGTAAAAGTAAACGTTGCGACGCAACGTTGGCACGCGGTGCACAACGTTGAGACGTCGACAAATTGCTAGTTGGGATAGGTAATTCCATAATCGCACTTTAGTGGATCACGAATGTATATTCGGTGGATATGCAGTGCTTATGTCCATTTTGAAGCCATCTGGATGTGTTTTGAATCACAAAATCATATTCATACAATATCCATGAGGGATATCCATATGCATAAAAGTATATACATAGCAGTTTCACTGGTCACCCTCCACTATACATCATTAAACACCATCATACACTTAGATTTCCAACCTTGAACCACTCACAAATAGGCATCGTTCCGCACTGGTACTTACTTATCCAAGTTACCTAATACGAATTCGTCCTGGCGTGTTAATATTTCCAGTAGGATTATGCTCCTAAGGCAATTAAAATAAAGAAGAAGTTAAAAAACCTCCAAATCAGTTACTTCAACCGAAAAGAAACTAAAAAACAAAAGATCAAAAGATCTTGGGTGGAAATAAAGAAAATTCAAACTTGGATGAGTATTCCACAAGGAACACACAAAAGATCAAAGCGAAAAGAGAAATAATAAACGATGTTTCGCCCTGGGTAACCAGCGTGGGCTCATCAGTAGTTTCACTGGTCACCCTCCACTATACATCATTAAACACCATCATACACTTAGATTTCCAACCTTGAACCACTCACAAATAGGCATCGTTCCGCACTGGTACTTACTTATCCAAGTTACCTAATACGAATTCGTCCTGGCGTGTTAATATTTCCAGTAGTTTTTTAGTTTCTTTTCGGTTGAAGTAACTGATTTGGAGGTTTTTTAACTTCTTCTTTATTTTAATTGCCTTAGGAGCATAATCCTACTGGAAATATTAACACGCCAGAACGAATTCGTATTAGGTAACTTGGATAAGTAAGTACCAGTGCGGAACGATGCCTATTTGTGAGTGGTTCAAGGTTGGAAATCTAAGTGTATGATGGTGTTTAATGATGTATAGTGGAGGGTGACCAGTGAAACTACTGATGAGCCCACGCTGGTTACCCAGGGCGAAACATCGTTTATTATTTCTATATACATAGCATATACAGCGGACATTATTTTGCTATGTGGGTGGTATATACCATTTAATAATGCCTTATTCTTGTAGGTGAAAGAGTTCGAACAGCTGAGATCAGGTAATAATGAGCTACTGACGTTCAACTACCGAAATCTGCAGGCCACAAATGGAAGGACCGTCTACTTGAGGGAAAGTCCGATTGGCCAGTTCTTGAATAGCGGAGCGAGTAATCAAAGAACCTTGGCTGTGCTCATTCTACCGCTCATAATCCTAGTCCTTGGTAATTTTTGATTTTTGAAATTGTAATTTTTCGTTAGAAATAATACGCTCATTTAAACATAGCGCTGCGTTAAGATATGTGATAATTATTATTTTTTTATTTCTGCGGATCCAAGTAAAAAAATAAGCATTATCATAGTATGGTAGCTCTGCATTACATGTGACATTAGATTTAAGGTAAATCAAAAAATTTAGTTTTTAATTAAGGATTAAACGACTTACCTGTAAGGAAGTTCAATCCAAATTATACGAGATTGGTCACATCCTATTAGATACACCAGGTAGTGACACTTCGTAGCACGTCATACGCAAGTTTTAGAGATAAGAAAAACATACCGCCATGACAGCCTGCCTGATCTCTGCTAGGTACTTCAGTATACTTCTAAAGCTTTCCTGAAATACTAAGATCGCCAAGGGCGGGTTGACTAGTACTTAAATAAATTGCATGAAAAATACATGAATATCTAAATGGGAGGGCGTCTAATAGGATGTGACCAATCTCGTATAATTTGGATTGAACTTCCTTACAGGTAAGTCGTTTAATACTTAAATATACTTCGATTGGGCACATCCTATTAGATACACCAGGTAGTTGTTTAAAGAATATGGCGATATTAGTTAAAAAGTTACATAATAATAAGGAAACCACAAGGTTTAAAATTTAAATGTGTTTAAAATATATTTCTTAATATAATTAGCTAAGAAATCTTTTGAAACTAAAGGTTTATTATAAAATCGATTGAACGTTTTCCTTTTTTCGGAACAACCAGCAGCCTTTCTAATACTTTTGTTTGATGCACCAACCCTTAATGCTGCGGAAGACACCCCATGTCCTGTGCTATGTCCTTTAAAATTTGATTCTATTTCTGCGTTTTTTTTTTAGACCTTTTTAAAACCACCTGCTAATGGTTTGGGATGTAGCGGGCTTATGAGGCTTTTTAATTGTTAAAATAAATGTATCCTCTGTTCATCGAAATAGTTTTGTTTTCTGTATGCAATATATAATGGTAAAACACAAATAGAACTGTAAATTTTCTTTGAAACAGGGTACTTAAGCCAAGGCTGAATTCTTCTGGGTCCAGATATTTTAAAAATATATTTAAGAATTATTTCTATGCCCTATTCGTTAGTCTGAACTCTTTGAGCAGAACAAAGAGTTAAAAGAAGTACCATTTTTGTAGTTAATAACCCGAATGTTAAATTTACCAAAGGGTACAAGTTACCTATGTAAGGTAACACTGGTTCCGGATACCAAGTTTATATTTCGGAAACTAAGTGCGCAGCTTAAGAATGCGTCTCATAAACCTATCTACTATTTCTGATTTTTCTGCTCGCAAATTAAATCTAAGGCAGACTTATGTGTGTTAAGAGTTCAATATTTTCCAGTATTTTGAGATTATGTTTCTAAAACGGATACAACACCCCTTTTACTATAGGCCACCTTGATAAGATTGCTAACCCCAGGGGAAAGATTCTTTCATAGTGGGTGGGGTTACCTAAACGGGATAAGAGTAAATCACCTTTCGGATTTAAAACGATAACTTTTAAGCGAATCACGGATTATAATTTTGGATACCTTGCTTGCGTTCTCCAGATAGAATAAACCACCAGACATATTGCATTATCGTTTTTAATTTTTTCTCTTTTTTTACATTTTTGGAAACAGTGAGGAAGGAGGAAATATATAAGAGTTAAGGTTTTTCTAATTCATTGTGAATGCATCCACTGGAAGCCACGACACAAACCGATGGCATTTTTTGTTCAGGTAGCTTGCAAATAAATATACAATTTTTATACCAGATTTCTTGTCCGCTATATGATTATACAACGTATTTATGTACGTGGCATATACAAAAAAATATACCTAAGCTCACTGCCACATAATTCTCCCAATAGCAATCAATTCTTAGTAAAATATGACAATTTTTTAAAGTCTTTTACAAAGCTTGTTAAGCCATAAAAAGCTGCCTTCATTTCAAGAATGTTTTTGTGTTTCTCCTGTTCACCTTGTTGCCAATAAACCCCCTATTGCTTCCTTTCCATTGCAACACGCCCATCCCGATTTGTATGCATCGGAGAAAATTTTAATGTTATAATTAGGCTGTAAAATAGTATGTGTTTAACCACCACTCAAGTTCATTTTTAACTAAGAACCTAACAAGCATCTTTTTGTTATAGTTGTTCCTGTTAGCCTTTAAGGCACGATATTTTCCTCGCTCAAGGGTTTTTACGTACAACAAGCCGTACTCTATGCAAACCGAGGTTCCTATAATCGTAGATAGAGGAAATACTGAAGATAGGTAACCTTACGGGCTAAAATGTTAGCAAAAATTTCGTTCGTGGATAACTCCCCAGAGCGCGCATAGTCGCTTTTGGACAACTCGACTGTCATCAACCCAGTGCATTTCGCCGCAGCGAAATCTGTAAGCATAGAAGACATAATCAATTTTCCTTTGCAATCTGTAATAACTCTCCAATGTTTCACTTGACTTCGTATAGGTGGCGCTATTAACTTAGCATTAACATTCCTCCTGCGCTAGATAGTGTAGAAAATAGAAATATCACTGCCATTGTTTAGATTTGGTGGAAATCGAACCGTACATCTTTCATTAACTTTTTATGACGACATAGAGAATATTCTTCTTGTTCTTATCAGTACTTTTTTAGTGTTAGAAAAAAAAAGAATATTGTTGATTTTGTGATTTTTGAAACAAAAACAGTCTTATTCTTGTGATTTATTAACGCTTTAAGGTAAGTGTTCCTTATTTTGCATGTTTTTGCTTTATAGTAACAAAAAACTGTTGGTAAATGTTTTTTCGGTAATTATGCAGTATACGGTTTTCTGCCATTTTTGATGTTTTATGAAAAATTCTTTATGGGGGCACCTATACTAGGGTCCCTAGGACCTCAAATCCGGGGGTGCCCGGGGGGGGGGGGGGGGTTGTAATGTTTTTCTGATTGTTTTGGGTTGGGTTGGGTTGGACTGTGTTGGATTGGGTGGTTTTAGTGAAAAAAAAATTAAAAAAAAAACAACCGGCGCAGGCGGATTGGGGGTCCTAGGGACTCTAGTAGGTGCCACCATAAAGAATTTTTCATAAAAAATCAAAAATGGCAGAAAACCGTATACTGCATAATTACCGTTTTTTCGCATTAATAATTAAGTAGGTAGGAACTATTTAAAAAAAAACATCGGGCAGTTCGGGAATTTCCTAGAAAATTTCAGTTATAAACAAAATATTAAATATAAATAAATTTGGCTTAAGATATTTTAGCATAATGAAAGGGGTAACGTTTTTGTTTAAGAAATTTTTATGCCAAGATTTTGTTCCCATTGTATAGCCTTCTTTCCAAACTTTCGATTTTTAGAATAAAACACTCAGTTTTCTCAAGTTTTCACTTTTTTTTTAGCTTCAAAAAAGTACTGCAATAAAACCATTTTTCTACATTTTATAATAGAAATAAGATTATAGCGTTTATTATATTTATGCTCATCAACTAATATAATATATAATAAAATAATTTTTTCCGAAACATTCGGGAAGCTTAAACATTCTTTGTAAAACCGAGGAAGAACTGAAAAATTTTGTCATTTATGAAAAACATTTTGCCCCAAATTTTATATTGTTCAGCAATGCAAAAAATTCAAAATCACGTCGATTGAAATTTATTTTGCAAGTTTTTTTCCTGTTTTTTTAGGAGTTTTTGATAAAGGTATTAAAAAAATAGTGTTTACAACTCGCGGCTAAACTCTGTTTTCTTTTACTCGGGTTTTTAAATAACAACGGACGTAAAAAAAACACTCTTTTAGCCACTTGTTATAAAATAGTAGTTTTCACAACTAGTGGATAAAATAGTGCTTTTTTTACAAGCGTTGGTTGAAATAACGAACGCAGCAAGCAGTTATTTAAAAACGCGAGTAAAAAAAAGCACATCAGTTTATCCGCGAGTTGCTAACACTATTTTTTTAATTCCTTGATCAAGAAATCCAAGAAAAACAGGAAAATACTTTTAAAAATCTCGAACGAAGAGCACTTCTCGCAACACGCCATCTTTACACTATAAATCAAGGCGCTTCGCGCTTGTTCTTTAAAACAAAGCTTGCAAAAAACACGATTTAAAAACTATATTATTTTTTAAATTTTATCCATTTTTAACACGCTGTATTTCTATCCAGGCAACCCAACTCAAAATGCGAAATAAAATAATTAGTTGAAAACTGATCGATCGACAATATTCTGGGCAGCCATGCTCACATGCTGTTTATTTTTTGTTGCCCACTTTCAATAACAAAATAATGGTAATTTTTTGGGATTTTTGTACTACCAACTTAGTAATCATGCAGCTAGTAAAATTTTAAATTTTGTAAGGGAAGGTCGAAAACATTACGCGGACCGGCATGTCTATTTTATGTGTGGAAATTATTCTGAATGGTAGCAGAAGATATAATTTTAAATTTTAACAAAATATTATGTTAAACCATTGTATAAAGAAGTATTATACAATGGTTAAACATTATTAAAGATACCTATAAAATAGTGTATATGCACCATGATTTTATGTCGAACTTAAAAATATATAATGTGCCATTTACGGCTGTAGTAAACAGAGATTTGCCAAAATATTTTTTGCTTTAATGCAATTTTTTAATAAAATCGTTCAAGTTAAAAAAAATATTTGTTTTATTTTTCACATATTCCTAATCAAAAAGAAACAAAATGCAAAATGTATAGGATGTGCCAGAAAAAAAAACCGGTCCGATTTTAATAATATGAAGCTTTTTAAAAAGCCAAAGCTTCAAAATGTATAGGACCAATTTCAAACTCGACATTTCCTAAAAATCCAAGACGGCGAACCAATTTGAAAAATAGGTATTTTTAACCCCCCGTAGATATTTTTTTATGTGGGAAACTGTAATAAATCTGAAACATCGGTTACGAAGCCACATTCTTTCGAAGCACATCGATGAAACATTTTAAAAATTCGCACAAGAAATAAGATTGAATAAAGTGTCTCAGAAAGTTTTTTCTAGGGTGGGGGAAATTTGGCTACTTTTTAAATAGGCCCGCCATCTTGGATTTTTACTAAACGTCAGTTTCTTCATTAGTTCTATAAATTTTGAAGCTTGTGCCTTTTAAAAAGTTTAAACCTTTTAAAATCGATCAATTTTTGAAAAAGTTATTGCTATTTAAACAAGTAGATTTTTTCTTAATAAGCATTTTTTTGTAGGTACTCCGGTCTATTTAAAAATTGCAAACTTCCTTATTTCTTGTCCGAATTTTTAAAATGATATATATATTCTCCTACGCTTTCGCTTTAAAATAATGTGACTTCGTAACCGATGTTTCAGATTTATTACAGTGTCGCACACAAAAAAATATCTAGGGGGGTTAAAAATGCCTATTTTTTAAATAGGTCCGCCATCTTGGATTTTTAGGAAATGTCAAGTTTGACATTCGTCTTGTATATTTTGAAACCTTAGATTTCTAAAAAGTTTTATTTATATTGAGTATTTTAAAATCGGACAATTTCCTGCTTAGTTATAATCATTTTAAAAAGTGCAGTTGTTTTTTGGCACACCCTATATAATTTTTTCGCAACCTCTCCATTTCTAGCAATGCCTTATTATTACAAGGTTTCTTTCCTGTCAATTTTGTACAAGTTCTCTCCCAATTAACTCTGCATAAAAGTCCCAGTATAAAATAATTCTGAATTTATCTCCTTTACACCCCTCACACTCACACCCCCCACTTCCGATTTTTTTTCATAAAATTGTATTGTCACTAAAACCGCATGTTTGTATCTGTTTTCATTACAAAGTTCTGAATTTACCCCCTTTACACTCCTCACCCACCCTCTACCTCCGTTTTTTTTCATAAAATTATATTGTCACCAGATCAAATCATAAATCTGAAAACCGCACTTTTGTATTTGTTTTCATTACAAAGCTCTGAATTTATCCTTTTTACACCCCTTAACTACCCCCCCTACCCCCGATTTTGATTTATAAAATTGTATTGTCACCAGATTCAATAATAAATCTGAAAAACATTTTCGTATCTGTTTTCATTTCAAAGTTCTGAATTTGCTCCCTTTAGACCACTTTACCCCCTTTACACCCCCCAATCACCCACTACCCCCCCCCTTTTTTCATAATATTGTATTGTCATCGGATCTACTTTGCTGTGCCAAATTTCATTAAAATCGGTTCACGGGAAGTGTGTCAATGAATGTAGCCCCTTATTTTTAAACCTTAACCACCCCCTACCGACCAATTTTTTTTTTCATAATATTGTATTATCATCCGAACTACACTACTGTGCCAAATTTTATTAAAATCGGTTTACGGGAAGTGTGTCAAAAACGAATCGCAAAATTTGATAGCCAGGCAGACTGTAAAGTTAAATATAATCGTTTAATAATAATAAAAACTGTCTTGCTTCATTCAGCATATTCATGAATTTATATTATGATCTCTCTACCAGCTCCCATTCCCTTAGCAACAAGTTCATTCATTTACGCGTAGATAGAGGAGTATTTTCTATCTACGATTTACGCCACTGATAAACCGGTATTTAGCAAAGAATCAAAAACTTGCGATAATTCCCCTTTCATGGCTTGGCTTGCTGTTCGGATACCGTTGGCTTGCGTCGGATATTAGCATGTATCCTCGTTGCCAGCACTACCTATTTATTGCGGTCTCCGCTAGCGCCCTCTAACAATTACTCGGCAAAACAAAATTTTTGGTTTCCATACCTTCCGCAAGGTAAATGGGGGGCACCACTTGCCTGATCAGGGTTTATAACGAGTGGAAGTGCAACGGACTATTCTCACTTCCACTTATCAGTTACATATCTTAAGTATTTTCTATCTACGCTATAATTTGCGACACCTCTTTAATTGTTATTTTATTTTTTTTTCTTTGAATAATCTTAATGACTGTTTTTATTTTTGTTATTCTTTTTTGTGCGGTATATATCCACATCTTTTTTGCATTAAGGATAAATGCTAAAAATTGTATCTCTTCAGTCGGTTGTGTATGGTTTTTTAATTGTTAATAAAAAACCTAATCTTTTAGATAAGAGAAACAGGCCTGAAAGGGTGGAATAAAAAAGTGCAGTGGGTAGACCGAATGGTAAACATTGGAATTCAACTTTTGTTTTGAAAAGAAAATCTTAAATATTTTTTATATTCATCAAACATTGGAACTAAAAAATATGCATCTTTAAGATCTAATGTCGCAAGGAAGCAGTTTTTAGTAATTACGTTCTATAATATCTTCCAGTTGAAAATGAGGTGGGCGAAAGAACTTTATGTAGGTTTCTAGGATTAAAGATAAACCTAAAATCTCCTGTTATCGTTCTGTCTTAAAAAATAGCTTAACAAAAACTGATCTTGACAGTTATTAACAGTTTTAACTGCTCCTACTTATAAATGTTGTATGCTTTCCGAATAAATTTTTAACTCATTTTTGGAAAATTTTGAGGTTTGTCCACAAAGGGAATTTTGTAACCTTTTGTCCAACTCAACTATTTTATTTTGAGTTATTTGACTCCACTCTTCTGAAAAAAAAAATTCCGACAGGAATACGTTCTTTCACTGTTTAGCTCTAATATTTCCTCTCGGCGCGTTTTTTATATTTTTGCAATTTTCGGCAAAACCTTCGCTAAAAAAGAAAAGATCTGGATTTTGCGCAGTAGTAATTTATTATATTTTTGCATGAAACAATATTGTGGCCAATGCAAAACATCTGCGCCGATTCGGCAAGACCCAAAAGATCTTCATCAAGTGCTTCGTCTCTCACTTTTTTGTTTAGGCCAAATTAGAAAAAAACCCGCTCTAAGGCTGTCAAACCTTTTCCCAAAATGGTTTACAATTTCAAGAGTTACGTATCTCTTTTTTGCTTTGTGGATGCTAGCATCCTGGATTTAATTTGGCTCCTTGAAGAATTTGGCAATTTTTCCGGGAATTTTGTATTTTTCGAGGAGATTTAGTTTCCTTATCTATATATTCCCATAGAAAGATGCTTCTTCCATCTGCAAGCTAGCTTTGCTAATATATCTGGACTCAATGTGCTATCATCTGTCCCCCCTAATATACTTTCTAAGGGGTGCCTCTCTATGCTAGAGTTCGAGGAACTACTAGTGTCTGACCAGTTGAGGGACTGTCAGATTCGTCGTCACATATAATAATATGAAAAACTATGTGCTAATAATACTTTTTTAAGTAAACATGTTATAATCTTCTTAGAGAATTGGACACCCGGTATGATAGTATTTGTTTTTACGTGCAGCCTATAGGATATAGCGTGCTACGCAAAAAAAAAAATTCTGAGTCATGTTGCTTCTACATCGAAAATTCGGTTGAGAATTTTTGTTAGATTACGACGGGTGAAGGGTTTTTGTTATAATAATTATTCTGGAAATTAAAATGTGATATTTTGGAAACGGATTTTATTAACATTATGGAGTTTTTTATTGAGACTAATATGGCGCGCATAAGTCAAAAACTATGCAGTGTTTAAGTTTCTATGAGTCATAAAAACAAATGTGTGTTTACAGAATAAATAAACCCATGCCAAAAAATATTAGCCAATAGCCTAATATTTGTGTCACTCCACTGTTTAGAACTGAAAATGTGCCTTACTTACTTGAATCACGTCGCTTCCTTTTCCTTTCCTTTCCCAGTTTCCTCATTTTCTTCTTTAGGTAATCCATTTGCTTTTCACGTTTTCTTTTAATAAGATTTTTCGGCATTTTATTCTTTCTGTCAGATTCGTCGTCACATATATGAAAAACGACGTGCTAGTAAGTAAACATTTGGAGTTTTTTATTGAGACTAATTTAGCGGGCATAAGTCAGAAACTATGCAGGGTTTAAGTTTTTATGCGTAATAAAAACAAATGTGTGGTTACACTACCTGGTGTATCTAATAGGATGTGCCCAATCGAAGTATAATTATAATTCTCTTTTATCTCTGTTAATGTATTTTTTGATCGTGTCCTACTTTGAAACGTCAAGTAATTTTTTTTACTTCACTGCCCGCAAATAACGAAAACAATTAAGGCTCTATTTTGGTTACCTTTTGCAAAACCTTTTTTTATGGTTCAAGCAGTGATGGCCGCAGCTTTTCCAAAAGGGGGGGGGCGTGATGGCAAAATTTTGTAAAAGCGAAGAAAAAGTTTTATGCAAAAGTTCTAAAATTAAAAATTAATGTAACTTTTGACTTAATAGGGCGAGGCAGGCGAAAATTTTTGAAAAACTATTAGCTACTAAACTACAGCGATTTTTTAAATAAATTCTCGAAAAAAGGAGCGGTGATCGCCCCCCCTGAGACCGCCACTGTTTTATCAGTTTTTTTTTTAAATTTTTTGAAGAACTCGCGGCTAAACTGCTAAACGATCCTTTTTAAAACAGCACTATTTTATCCCGTTATGAAAACATCTAGAAATTTTAGAAAAAATAGTGTCGAATATTTTTTGCGTGGTGTTTTTTACACAATATATGACATATGTCATCATAATACACCTTGTATGTATATATATTAGTTTAGTAGATATTTTTGTACTATTTTTCATATAAGTAGATAGATATACCTATAGGTAAAGTTTATGTAAAAACCGTTTTTTTCTACTAACTCAATCATTAATACTTTGTCCTAAAAGTACCTAATGTACTTATACTTAATGGGTAATCAAATGCTATTTAATTCTTTGATATTTAAGCATTTTTGTAATTGTTTATTGATATTATCCTCACAGAACAAGAGATTTTATTTATTATACCATTAAATTGAATTTGGGAATTTATAAGTTAGTTTATATATTATTTTAATTGGAAATCTTTTATACAGTAAGGACTTCGATAGAACAACAAAAAACGGAAACAATGTGACCTATTTATTTTTCTAAACTTTTCTCGTAAATTAGGAGAAAAACCCACCCCACAGCCACGTAGTTTTTGGGCACCAATTAACCAAATCTTGCTCGGATGATGATTGTATCTTGAAAACATAACGTCGAATTAAAATTTTAAAAACACTATTGTAACTGTTGCTCTATTTTAATAAGGGAAGTTTTTTGCGCTAGAAAATTGTAGTTTTAACAACTAGTGGCTAAAAAAGTGCTTTTTTTACAAGCGTTGGTGTAAATGAAAAGCACAGTTTAGCCGCGGGTTGTGAACACTATTTTTTTTAATACCTTTATTAAACAAAAACAGCAAATTACTTTAAAAAATCTCGAACGAAGAGAACTTCTCACAACACACCATCTTTACACTATAAATCAAGGCGGCTGGTAAATGAAATAACAAGCGTTTCCATGGCGATGTGTCTTTTTACTTGGTGACGTTCATTATTACGACATTTTAATCTTTGACAATTTGATATTTTGACGATATTTTTAAATGATTTTTTCGTAAATACTTGGTGAAAACTGGCGGAAATGGCTTAATTCTTAGGCAAGAATAATTAGATTTTTTCAATATTACTATTTTCCGCTATTTCTCTTTAACTTAACTTAACAAAAAGGTATTAAAGAAATAATTTCTTAGCACATGGTCAATTATTGGTATATTTCTTACATTTCGACAAAAAATTGCCGGTAACGCAAAAACTACACTTTGTTGTATGTAACGGAGTTTTTCATTGAATCCCCTCGAAAATGGGGCACCGTGTAGGTACCTGCATTATTTATAATATAAGATAGAGGTACCAGAAGTAGTGATTGTTTTGTAATTTAAATAAAAATCATAAAATGAACAATATATTTTATTCTCAATACATCGTAATTGTAAATTGAAAATTAGTGGTTATTATTTTGATTCCTAATTGCGTCTTGCCTTATTACCTATTTTTCCGACATCAATGGAAAATTTAAAAAAATTAGACACGTATTTATGGGAATTTTCAAATAGGTGAACAGCACACGGGCCGTTATCGGACGTACAGATCTGGCGAAAAAAGTAGGACCGTAATAGGTATTTACGTCACTAGACCAAAAAATTAGTCTTTACAGGTCGATGCAGGAAATTTACAGGGCGAGCCGCAGGCGAGTCCTGTAAACCTGCGGAGACCTGTAAAGAAACTTTCCGGTCGTGTATCGTACGTACTTTTTTTTCAAACGATCAGTTATGGCCAGCCATGGCCAACTTATCAAGCAAAATAATGATAAAAGAGCTCATAAAAGGCAGATTTCTAGGTTTGTTTTTTATTTAACTATATTTATAGTATTCTCTTACTTTGAGAATTAAAAATTTGTGGTCGATTTTTCGGTGTATGTGACTCTTGAAGCAGCTTTTATTATTTCCTACGGATTCAACTCATTTTCTAGATCTGAGTCCATTTTTGTAAACAAAACTTTTGAGACAAATTAAAAATAGCTTTTTTAGAAGTGTCAAAACTACCCAAAAAACAAGCTAAAAGCTGTCAACAAGAAGTCATAGCCAACTTGGCTAAAAATGGGACCGGAAAAGGATCAAGGGACCGGAAAATTGAACAAAAAGGTCCTTTTTGGAGAGTGGAAATATTTCGAAAGAACATGCATTGTAATGTAGAACTTTCCGTATGAAAAATCGTACGGAAAGTGGCTATTTTCCGGTTTTTTGAAAAAAAATTTATTTTTGCTTTTTTTAGTATACCCTATACTTTCAGATATTTATTGGTTTGGCCACCATTCGTCAACATTTTGAAATATCTGACAATTATCTGACGCTTTCTTGCATATTTGCTTGTATACTTCAAACTAAATAAAAAATGGCTCAGTTTCAGAATTTACCAAAATTCAAATTATAACTCGACTCACGAAAGCAGAACCGCTAGAAGAGTAAAAGAGAAATGTATAGGCATATATATATAGGACATCCTGCTTACAAAGTTGTGCACGCCGAAAGCATTGCAAGGGCGTATATTTAAGCTTATACATATATGGTTGGTGCCCAGTCATCTAAGGTGTCCTTGGCTGAAACAGTATGTATAGTGGCGTAAGGTCGCCTTAAGACCTCCTTCCGCGAAGGAATACGAAATCAAAAGCCTTCAATGCAGCGTGCTTTGACAAGAAAACCCCAAACTATATTTAAGTAACGACTATAAATACGGCCCTAATATTTATCGTTTCTAATCTCAGCACTTGAGCAATCTTTGCCCCTAAGCGTGCCATATCTCTGAACGCACCCTTTTGCTTTGCGACCATCTGTTGTTAACTTCGCAGTTGTTTTTCTGTCAGAAACGGCGTCGGAAAATGTGACACTTCTATAATAACAAAAAACAAAATATTTTTCCTGTTTTTAAAGAAAAATGTGCTTCCTATTATGAAAAAAGCAATAAAAACTTAAAAGTTAAAAAAATAAGTTTATTTTTAAGTGAGTTTTAATGTTAAATTTTTACAGATTCTTTACAAAACATAGATTTTCTTTATTTCTTTTCCAAAACGCTGAAATTTAAAGCTGAGTTTATACAGGAAAATAAAATTTAAAATAATTAAAATTAAGGTAAATGTTGATCTTACAGGGAATAGTGGGTATAGAACAAGTACGTCATGTGCTGTAACAATGAGACCTCGAATGAGACATTTTATAAAAGTTGCATTTTCTGTTTTTTTTTTTAAATTTTAATAAATTACTACCCTAAGATTAGGCTAATCGGATGAGCCGGGTAATTTCAGTTAGTTTGCTCTAGTTGTTCTTTAAGTCTAAAATTAATTATTTGCAACTTGTGGGGACTTTTTTATATCAATTACCGGTAATTATGCAGTATACAGTTTTCTGCCATTTTTGATTTTTTTTGAAGTCCCTAGGACCCCAAATCCGCCTGCGCCCGATTTTTTTTTTTTTTACGAGAAAAAAGGGTGCCCAGGGGGGGTTGTAATGTGTTTTTTTTTTATTGTTTTGGGTTGGTTTGGATTAGGTTGGGTTGGACTGTGTTGGTTTGGGTTGTTTTAGTGAAAATAAATAAAAAAAAACAAAAAAAATAAAAAAAAAACCAACCGGACCAGACAGATTTGGGACCCTAGAAGGTGCCCCCATAAAGAATTTTTCAAAAAAAATCAAAAATGGCAGAAAACTGTATACTGCATAATTACCCAATTACCTATATATATCATCTTTTTTTACTCTTCTTTAGCTAACCTGATTTCCACATTACAACAAATGGAAAGCCATTCAATGGAAATTTCCCACCACATCAAATTAAAGCCAACATGGTTGGAAACATTTGCGGACATGAAAGAAGTTGATATAGCTCCAAGTCTAATGCATGAATTTGATTCAAACTCTGAGAACTTTGATACACTTCAAATGCATAACCCAGATGATTTAAAACATGATAGTGATGATTTTTCTCAAAACTCCACGAACTTATCACACCTGGACCATTTTGGTTTAAATTCAGATCGTTTTGAACAAAACTCAGAGGATTCAGATCATATTTTAAAAAGTGACACTAAAAAGCATAGAAGGAAGGCTTCTGCACCTCAAAGAGCTGTACCAAAAGAGGCTTTGATCAACGCAAATCATAGTGAAGTCAATCATTCTTCAGAGTCTTCCCAAGATGGTAAGTATTTGGTAAAGTCTAGCCATGATTTTTGTAATAAACCAACTAGATTTTAAAAATTACAATTAAGAGGTGATTAGCTGTTCAGTTTTTACATCCTTTAACAACAGATTAAATAAAAGTTTTTCGATTAAAAAGAACTGTAAATTTACTAAAAAATTCTAGCAAGCCCGTCTCTATAAAACTAAAAAACATATTTTAGAATTAGTTTATGTGCTAATTTCATCCACTTTTCAAAAAATTTGTGCTGCTCTGGTTTCCAGAAAATTTAAAATAATGTTTGATTTGCTACTTTTGCAAAACTAGCAAGCCCATACATAACTACTTAATAAATATTTTTATAGTATTAATACCCGAAAATAAAGTGCTTTGCTCCCTTTTTGCTATTTTTTTTCCATTTGCATTGCATCTTTGAAATTAATCTCTATTTTTCTCCACTGTTTATTACAAAATTTTGGGCTTCTTTGGTTTAAAAAAAAAGATTTGAGTTGCTAAATTTCTAAATCTAGCAAACTCATACCTTATAAAAATAGCAAAAATAGAACACATAAATAGCTTGATAAAAAGTGATTATTGGATATTAATATTATAATAATATATTTATTACTTCTGTATGTTCCCAAACATTTTTTTTTCTTGGAAACCAGAGGAGCAAAAAATGTTTAAAGAATGGACAAAATTAGCACATAAAGGTAGTCACACACACATGGAATCTTATTAGATTTCCGATGTGCACAGTACCTGATTGTTAAAATATGCATAAATAACCTGAGAAGTGTAGAGATCTTGGCAAAGAATAGACAAAGAGTGGCCTTAAAGATTAACTAAAAATTTTTAAAACGAGAATAATTTTTCTGTTTTAAAACTTTAGAATTTACGTGGTTTAAAATGGTAATAATTTTCTGTTCATTTCTATCAATAGATCTTCCAATAGACTCCCAAGACTTTGAAAAAATCAAAAATGAAAAAATGTTCAAAATTGAACAGATCTTAGAATCGGATGCATTTGTAGAGTTAAGATGCCAAAAACTGTCAAATCTAGAGAAACTGCTGGATTCAGAAGACCTAAATGACAATTGTTTGATGGATGATCAACTTGACCAGTTGATGAGTTTAGAAAATGGAGATTGGAAAAAGTTTCTGAATGAGTTTGAAACGCAGGATATTTTCAAAGATCTGCAGGAAGAGGGTGGTTAGTATTTTGAATGGTTTTTGGTTGTTCATAACTAAAAGGAAATAGAAGCATTTTCAATCATATACTTTTAAAAGTCTTTTTATTCAATGTTTGAATTTTTTAAACCATATTCTCATTAAAAAAAAAGCTAATGACTTGCAAAATTTTATAAAAGGATTTAGATAATGTAATAAAATGCTTAGATAAACTGCCCAACAAAAACAAAGAAGTCAACAAAATGAAATTTTCACTGATAGCTTTAATGGGCACACATTTTTTTTTTGTTGGACAATTTTTTCCGCACAAATAAAAAAAAGGACCTTATGATAAGCATTGTAGAACTGCTTATTTGGTCACTATCTTACACTTTATTAAAATACTGTCAAAAAATTATGTTTTCTCCAGTTTTTGGCCAACATAAAATATTACGTACGTTAGTACTCAAATTCAGCACTGATGCAAGTAAAACTTATCACAGTGGACTTAAAATAAATGCGAGAAATATAGGGTGCTGCAAAAATAACTGATAGTTCTTGCTTGAGTATGCAAATTCAGCACACATTGTCTTATTCCACAGCACCCACTGTATTTAAAATTTTATTTTGTTTATTTTTGCAGAACTAGGTTTAATTTGTATCAGGAACTCTAGAATTGTAGTCTTAGAACCAAAAGAGCACCCAAGAACTATAGATTAAGGGTGCGGCACCCCCCTGTTAACAAAATTTGGGCTTGAGTACTAATATTGCACCATTCTGAGAACTGTAGAACTATGTTAAAAGTACTCAGAACTCGTGCTAAAATTAAGTGTGCTCTATTTAAGGTTTGCTTACTTTGCACCCCTGTGAATGTTTTCACAAAAAATTTTGTTATGGGGGTGTTTATTTATAACTGGAACACTCAGCATCTTTTTTATTAATGAAAACAAAGTGTAGGTTTGAATTTCAAAATTTCTTGGCAAATTGCAAAGAACTTAAGCGCTATAACAACTTTTTTTTGTTCCCCTTGGTATACAGGGTGTGGCAATAGAACAAAGTTATAATTGTTTTCCACAAACCAAAACTACACTTTTTGCACTCGACGCGCGTTTCGCTAACAACGTTAGCATCATCAGGAGACAATAAACAAAAAACTAAATTAACCTACGCTCTATCTTATATACAATCTTTTAGTGGGCGGAGATAAGACTAATAATTTGTGATTGATCACGATTTATAATCCTATCTCCCCTCAACTAAAGAATAAAGTGTACTAAACGGGATGGGTCCTCTATCTTTATTTAAACTATTTCTGGATTTAATGATTTCCATACTTTCATATGCATTCAAAAGTCTTTTGTTTGGTACACTATTTAGAAGTTTTAGGTTATCTAATGTGAATCTATGATTGTTTTCAAAAGCATGCTCGGCCACACTTGACTTTTCTGTTCTTCCATATTTAAGTGTTCTTTAAAACGTGTTTGAATAGAGCGTCTCGTTTGGCCAACATTTTTTGTCACAATCCATGCAACTAATTTCGTAAATTCCACTTTTTTCTAGAACTGTAGTTTTATCCTTGGGATTTCCTAGTAAACTTCTTATTGTGTTACCGGATTGATATACTAATTTAAGACCGATGTTATTAAATACTTTTTGTAATCCTTTCGTATAATTAGGATTATAAAGAATTGATACAAATTTTGAGTCGCAGGTATCTTTTTGTCTGAAAAAAGTGGAATTTCGAAAGGTCTGTTGAAAAGAATGTCTATTTATCAGCTTATTTATTAAGCCTTTGTAACCGTTTTAGCCAGCTATATTCCTAATCCTATTCTTTTCTGCTTCAAATCTTTCTTTGTTTAAGGGGAAATTTACTAATCTATATGTTAGAAAAGAATAGGATTAGGAATATAGCCTGCGAAAACGGTTACGACGAAGGCTTAATAAATAAGCTGATAAATAGACATTCTTTTCAAAAGACCTTTCGGAATTCCACTTTTTTCAGACAAAATGATACCTGCGACTAAAAATTTGTATCAATTCCTTATAATCCTAATTATACGAAAGGATTACAAAAAGTATTTAGTAATACCGGCCTTAAATTAGTATATCAATCCGGTAACACAATAAGAAGTTTACTAGGAAATCCCAAGGATAAAACTACAGTTCTAGAAAAAAGTGGAATTTACGAAATTAGTTGCATGGATTGTGACAAAAAATATGTTGGCCAAATGAGACGCTCTATTCAAACACGTTTTAAAGAACACTTAGCACACTTAAAATACGGAAGAACAGAAAAGTCAAGTGTGGCCGAGCATGCTTTTGAAAACAATCATAGATTCACATTAGATAACCTAAAACTTCTAAATAGTGTACCAAACAAAAGACTTTTAAATGCATATGAAAGTATGGAAATCATTAAATCCAGAAATAGTTTAAATAAAGATAGAGGACCCATCGCGTTTAGTACATTTTATTCTTTAGTTAAGGGGAGATATGATTATAAATCGTGATCAATCACAAATTATTAGTCTTACTCCGCCCACTAAAAGATTGTATACAAGATAGAGTGTAGGTTAATTTAGTTTATTATTTATTGTCTCCTGATGATGCTAACGTTGTTAGCGAAACGCGTGTCGAGTGCAAAAAGTGTAGTTTTGGTTTGTGGAAAACAATCATAACTTTGTTTTGGTGCAACCAAAGGTGTCAAATTCCCAACATAGTTGTGGCAATAAAGATAATTTTTTTAAATAATTAACTTTACAAAAATACCAAACACTATTGAAATATCTTTTGTAGTTTCTGAGATATTTGCGTTTAAAATTTTAATAAAATACATTGGAAACAACCATCTGATCAGGAACTACAAAAGATATTGAAATAGTGTTTGATATTTTTGTAAAGCTAACACCGCAACTATATAAGCATGCCAAATTTGAAGCCGATCGGATGTCGGGAAGTTGGTCAAAATTAAGATGCAAAATTCCACCTGAACAATCATTATTATTCGTTATTTATTGTTTGTTACATAGATAAATACATTGCAAGTTAAATAAAGCTTGTAAAAAAATAGTTTTTGGCTTATGAAATCTCATAGCTCCTGGCGATAAATAAGTACTTATACGAGAACAATTTCCTATTAGAATGTAGATATTGTGCAAGCACAAGGAGTGTTATTGTATTATAGTGGGTTAGGTTGTCGTAGTTTATAGTTTAGTTTGACTCTTACATTACTTCTACTACTATTACTACTACTACAACTGCTAAAGTTGATTTTTTATTTTCGGTTGTTACAGGTAGATCTTATTAAATCTTATAAACCTTAATGAGGAATTGTCATATTAAAAATCATAAAATATTGTAAACTTTTATAAGCCAACTGGCTGGTAAAATATGATGAACTCCTATGCAGGATTTGTGTTTCACTTTCACTAGTCAAAAATTGTAAAATATCATAAGTTTATATGAGAATAGATTATAAAAACCTATGATGTTTTATATGTTATTTGCTATGATCTTTCATTAGGTTTTTTTGGCAGGTTAAACGTAATGTGGATGGGGCATGTGTAAAGTGGAGCATGCTTGGCATTGCCTGATGGAGCGTTGCCAGTGGAAGGACAACTGTTGTTTCTAAACTAACCACTGATTGCGTTTCAAAGCGACTTATAAATGACTTTGGTTATGGTTTAAGAAAGTCAAAAAAACTTTACTTTTTTTCGACTTTTACAAAAAAAAGATATTTAAAATTTTGATTTGTGTAGGAAACGAATTTCTTTTAGATGGTGAGTCTCTCGAGGGGGAAATCTTCTCGAACGTAAAAGAGGAATTCAAAGCCCACTGGGGCGTCAAGTGCAACATGTGCGAATCGGTGTTTCCGTATAAAACCGAGTTCGACAAGCACTACGTGTCGAGCTACAAGTCTAGACCAGTGTACACTTGCACTTTCTGCGATAAGTCCGTCGATAAGTACTCGACGTTTCGGTCGCATTGTTACAGGCACATTACGGAAGGCAGGTACAAGTAAGTATGTTTTTAGTGCCAACTTTTTTAACAGTGACAGTTTCTGCGCGTTTGATTATGCCCCAAAATCTGACGATTTTTGCACACAAGAAATTACACTTGCTGCCTATTCGTCAGGAATAATTTGCTAATATTCCTGAAAATACTGCTTCGGTAAATAAAAAATCTATCAATTTTAATTTTTGTAGGTAATTTTTGGAAAAAATCCTTAGCTTATTTTTGTATGTAAACAAACCTTTAAAACTTTAACATAAAAAAATCATAAGCCATTTATTAGCGAATAAACAAAATATCTTACTTCAACCACTTGGTTATCCTTGGTTTGTCATATGTCATTACCCCCTCCATCAAAATACTAATAACCATTAAATTCGCCAATATGGTTTGGTTGTCGAGTTTTTAAAGTTATGGTTTTTCATAATAATTATAAAGCCGTGTTTATTATCAAATACTATTTTTTATGACAATTGCATGATTTCTATTTCTATGAGCGGGTCAAAAGTCTAACCTAGTCCAACAGACAGTCCAATCCCACAAATTACCATAAACTGCCTTAAAAATATGAACAGGCCAAAGAAATTACATCCATTATGATATTTCTAAAACAAGCTAACAACCCTACTTAGAAAAAATATAAAAATAATATTTCACGACAAAGAAATTACACTTGCTGTCTATTTGTCAGGAATAATTTGCTAATATTCCTGAAAATACTGCTTCGGTAAATAAAAAATCTATCAATTTTAATTTTTGTAGGTAATTTTTGGAAAAAATCCTTAGCTTATTTTTGTATGTAAACAAACCTTTAAAACTTTTAACATAAAAAAATCATAAGCCATTTATTAGCGGATAAACAAAATATCTTACTTTAACCACTTGGTTATCCTTGGTTTGTCATATGTCATTACCCCCTCCATCAAAATACTAATAACCATTAAATTCGCCAATATGGTTTGGTTGTCGAGTTTTTAAAGTTATGGTTTTTCATAATAATTATAAAGCCGTGTTTATTATCAAATACTATTTTTTATGACAATTGCATGATTTCTATTTCTATGAGCGGGTCAGAAGTCTAACCTTGTCCAACAGACAGTCCAATCCCACAAATTACCATAAACTGCCTTAAAAATATGAACAGGCCAAAGAAATTACATCCATTATGATATTTCTAAAACAAGCTAATAACCCGACTTAAAAAAAATATAAAAATAATATTTCACGACAAAGAAATTACACTTGCTGCCTATTTGTCAGGAATAATTTGCTAATATTCCTGAAAATACTGCTTCGGTAAATAAAAAATCTATCAATTTTAATTTTTGTAGGTAATTTTTGGAAAAAATCCTTAGCTTATTTTTCTATGTAAACAAACCTTTAAAACTTTAACATAAAAAAATCATAAGCCATTTATTAGCGGATAACCAAAATATCTTACTTCAACCACTTGGTTATCCTTGGTTTGTCATATGTCATTATCCCCTCCATCAAAATACTAATAACCATTAAATTCGCCAATATGGTTTGGTTGTCGAGTTTTTAAAGTTATGGTTTTTCATAATAATTATAAAGCCGTGTTTATTATCAAATACTATTTTTTATGACAATTGCATGATTTCTATTTCTATGAGCGGGTCAGAAGTCTAACCTTGTCCAACAGACAGTCCAATCCCACAAATTACCATAAACTGCCTTAAAAATATGAACAGGCCAAAGAAATTACATCCATTATGATATTTCTAAAACAAGCTAATAACCCGACTTAAAAAAAATATAAAAATAATATTTCACGACAAAGAAATTACACTTGCTGCCTATTTGTCAGGAATAATTTGCTAATATTCCTGAAAATACTGCTTCGGTAAATAAAAAATATCAATTTTAATTTTTGTAGGTAATTTTTGGAAAAAATCCTTAGCTTATTTTTGTATGTAAACAAACCTTTAAAACTTTTAACATAAAAAAGTCATAAGCCATTTATTAGCGGATAACCAAAATATCTTACTTCAACCACTTGGTTATCCTTGGCTTGTCATATGTCATTACCCCCTCCATCAAAATACTAATAACCATTAAATTCGCCAATATGGTTTGGTTGTCGAGTTTTTAAAGTTATGGTTTTTCATAATAATTATAAAGCCGTGTTTATTATCAAATACTATTTTTTATGACAATTGCATGATTTCTATTTCTATGAGCGGGTCAAAAGTCTAACCTAGTCCAACAGACAGTCCAATCCCACAAATTACCATAAACTGCCTTAAAAATATGAACAGGCCAAAGAAATTACATCCATTATGATATTTCTAAAACAAGCTAATAACCCTACTTAGAAAAAATATAAAAATAATATTTCACGACAAAGAAATTACACTTGCTGTCTATTTGTCAGGAATAATTTGCTAATATTCCTGAAAATACTGCTTCGGTAAATAAAAAATCTATCAATTTTAATTTTTGTAGGTAATTTTTGGAAAAAATCCTTAGCTTATTTTTGTATGTAAACAAACCTTTAAAACTTTTAACATAAAAAAATCATAAGCCATTTATTAGCGGATAACCAAAATGTCTTACTTCAACCACTTGGTTATCCTTGGTTTGTCATATGTCATTACCCCCTCCATCAAAATACTAATAACCATCAAATTCGCCAATATGGTTTGGTTGTCGAGTTTTTAAAGTTATGGTTTTTCATAATAATTATTAAGCCGTGTTTATTATCAAATACTATTTTTTATGACAATTGCATGATTTCTATTTCTATGAGCGGGTCAGAAGTCTAACCTAGTCCAACAGACAGTCCAATCCCACAAATTACCATAAACTGCCTTAAAAATATGAACAGGCCAAAGAAATTACATCCATTATGATATTTCTAAAACAAGCTAATAACCCTACTTAGAAAAAATATAAAAATAATATTTCACGACAAAGAAATTACACTTGCTGCCTATTTGTCAGGAATAATTTGCTAATATTCCTGAAAATACTGCTTCGGTAAATAAAAAATCTATCAATTTTAATTTTTGTAGGTAATTTTTGGAAAAAATCCTTAGCTTATTTTTGTATGTAAACAAACCTTTAAAACTTTAACATAAAAAAATCATAAGCCATTTATTAGCGGATAACCAAAATATCTTACTTCAACCACTTGGTTATCCTTGGTTTGTCATATGTCATTACCCCCTCCATCAAAATACTAATAACCATTAAATTCGCCAATATGGTTTAGTTGTCGAGTTTTTAAAGTTATGGTTTTTCATAATAATTATAAAGCCGTGTTTATTATCAAATACTATTTTTTATGAGAATTGCATGATTTCTATTTCTATGAGCGGGTCAGAAGTCTAACCTAGTCCAACAGACAGTCCAATCCCACAAATTACCATAAACTGCCTTAAAAATATGAACAGGCCAAAGAAATTACATCCATTATGATATTTCTAAAACAAGCTAATAACCCTACTTAGAAAAAATATAAAAATAATATTTCACGACAAAGAAATTACACTTGCTGTCTATTTGTCAGGAATAATTTGCTAATATTCCTGAAAATACTGCTTCGGTAAATAAAAAATCTATCAATTTTAATTTTTGTAGGTAATTTTTGGAAAAAATCCTTAGCTTATTTTTGTATGTAAACAAACCTTTAAAACTTTTAACATAAAAAAATCATAAGCCATTTATTAGCGGATAACCAAAATATCTTACTTCAACCACTTGGTTATCCTTGGTTTTTCATATGTCATTACCTCCTCCATCAAAATACTAATAACCATTAAATTCGCCAATATGGTTTGGTTGTCGAGTTTTTAAAGTTATGGTTTTTCATAATAATTATAAAGCCGTGTTTATTATCAAATACTATTTTTTATGACAATTGCATGATTTCTATTTCTATGAGCGGGTCAGAAGTCTAACCTTGTCCAACAGACAGTCCAATCCCACAAATTACCATAAACTGCCTTAAAAATATGAACAGGCCAAAGAAATTACATCCATTATGATATTTCTAAAACAAGCTAATAACCCGACTTAAAAAAAATATAAAAATAATATTTCACGACAAAGAAATTACACTTGCTGCCTATTTGTCAGGAATAATTTGCTAATATTCCTGAAAATACTGCTTCGGTAAATAAAAAATATCAATTTTAACTTTTGTAGGTAATTTTTGGAAAAAATCCTTAGCTTATTTTTGTATGTAAACAAACCTTTAAAACTTTTAACATAAAAAAATCATAAGCCATTTATTAGCGGATAACCAAAATATCTTACTTCAACCACTTGGTTATCCTTGGTTTGTCATATGTCATTACCCCCTCCATCAAAATACTAATAACCATTAAATTCGCCAATATGGTTTGGTTGTCGAGTTTTTAAAGTTATGGTTTTTCATAATAATTATAAAGCCGTGTTTATTATCAAATACTATTTTTTATGACAATTGCATGATTTCTATTTCTATGAGCGGGTCAAAAGTCTAACCTAGTCCAACAGACAGTCCAATCCCACAAATTACCATAAACTGCCTTAAAAATATGAACAGGCCAAAGCAATTACATCCATTATGATATTTCTAAAACAAGCTAATAACCCTACTTAGAAAAAATATAAAAATAATATTTCACGACAAAGAAATTACACTTGCTGTCTATTTGTCAGGAATAATTTGCTAATATTCCTGAAAATACTGCTTCGGTAAATAAAAAATCTATCAATTTTAATTTTTGTAGGTAATTTTTGGAAAAAATCCTTAGCTTATTTTTGTATGTAAACAAACCTTTAAAACTTTAACATAAAAAAATCATAAGCCATTTATTAGCGGATAACCAAAATATCTTACTTCAACCACTTGGTTATCCTTGGTTTGTCATATGTCATTACCCCCTCCATCAATCAAAATGATCAAAAATCGCCAATATGGTTTGGTTGTCGAGTTTTTAAAGTTATGGTTTTTATAATAATTATAAAGCCGTGTTTATTATCAAATACTATTTTTTATGACAATTGCATGATTTCTATTTCTATGAGCGGGTCAGAAGTCTAACCTAGTCCAACAGACAGTCGAATCCCACAAATTACCATAAACTGCCTTAAAAATATGAACAGACCAAAGAAATTACATCCATTATGATATTTCTAAAACAAGCTAATAACCCTACTTAGAAAAAATATAAAAATAATATTTCACGACAAAGAAATTACACTTGCTGTCTATTTGTCAGGAATAATTTGCTAATATTCCTGAAAATACTGCTTCGGTAAATAAAAAATCTATCAATTTTAATTTTTGTAGGTAATTTTTGGAAAAAATCATTAGCTTATTTTTGTATGTAAACAAACCTTTAAAACTTTTAACATAAAAAAATCATAAGCCATTTATTAGCGGATAACCAAAATATCTTACTTCAACCACTTGGTTATCCTTGGTTTGTCATATGTCATTACCCCCTCCATCAAAATACTAATAACCATCAAATTCGCCAATATGGTTTGGTTGTCGAGTTTTTAAAGTTATAGTTTTTCATAATAATTATAAAGCCGTGTTTATTATCAAATACTATTTTTTATGACAATTGCATGATATCTATTTCTATGAGCGGGTCAGAAGTCTAACTAGTCCAACAGACAGTCCAATCCCACAAATTACCATAAACTGCCTTAAAAATATGAACAGGCCAAAGAAATTACATCCATTATGATATTTCTAAAACAAGCTAACAACCCTACTTAGAAAAAATATAAAAATAATATTTCACGACAAAGAAATTACACTTGCTGTCTATTTGTCAGGAATAATTTGCTAATATTCCTGAAAATACTGCTTCGGTAAATAAAAAATCTATCAATTTTAATTTTTGTAGGTAATTTTTGGAAAAAATCCTTAGCTTATTTTTGTATGTAAACAAACCTTTAAAACTTTAACATAAAAAAATCATAAGCCATTTATTAGCGGATAACCAAAATATCTTACTTCAACCACTTGGTTATCCTTGGTTTGTCATATGTCATTACCCCCTCCATCAAAATACTAATAACCATTAAATTCGCCATAATGGTTTGGTTGTCGAGTTTTTAAAGTTATAGTTTTTCATAATAATTATAAAGCCGTGTTTATTATCAAATACTATTTTTTATGACAATTGCATGATTTCTATTTCTATGAGCGGGTCAGAAGTCTAACCTAGTCCAACAGACAGTCCAATTCCACAAATTACCATAAACTGCCTTAAAAATATGAACAGGCCAAAGAAATTACATCCATTATGATATTTCTAAAACAAGCTAATAACCCTACTTAGAAAAAATATAAAAATAATATTTCACGACACTGTCGGAAATGCTGCCACGGCAGTAAGAATACGTTAAAAAAATCTAACCCCAAACAACAATGTGCTGTCAAGTTAATCAAAGGTAACCCTGCTCCAGAGCTGAGTTATTTTTGGTTTGAACCAAAAGTGAAACAGCTGATTATTGACAGCAAAATTTCCCCTACTTTGTTTCAAATCGTGATCGCTAATATGCTCGGGTCAAAAGGGGTTAAAATTGGTTATCCGCTAATAAATGGCTATAGAAAGCCATGGAATATGTCACTGCCCTTTTACATGATGAGAATTTTCGACACTTGACGTTTAATGCTGTAGACCATAGATCTATGAGAGTCATTATAAATGCTAATCCTTACCAACTATTGTTCGGGGTGTGAAAGTAAATAAAAAAAAGCTGTAAACATACTACCATTTCTCATAAAATTTATCAACTTTATGACTAATTACGAAACGTTATAACATTAGGGTTTGATTACGTTTCAAATTAATTTTCTTAAAATAATTAGGACAGACTTAAGATACCAAGCTGATTTGTAGTTTTGAAAATCAGTTGGTTTTTGGTTACAAAAGAAGTTATTTGTTGTTAATTGTGATTGTATGAAAAATGTTGCGTCCGTGGGAGGATCAACCGAGTATGTCACGTGGAGATACGGGGAATAATGGGGTTACAAGAGAAATAAGTGATAAAAAACAATTTAAAGGCGATATTTTGTCACTTGATACAAACAAAAAGTGATATTTGACATTTATACCACCCTTCTTGAACGTGGGTTATTAAAATTTGGTGCAGTGAAGGAAGCCGCAGCTTTAACACGAAGATCGGTAAAAACAGTGTGGCGTGTAATAAATAAACCGATAGTTGGGAGAAGAAAAAGGAAGGATTCTAATACTTCTAAGAAATTGGACATGGGTGATGTGGATATAATTCGTAGAAAAATATATCAAATGTATAAGGAACAAATGATTCCTACTTTCCAAACATTAATTCAAAGATCAAAAAAAGGTGATCCAGGAATATAATACAGTGTTGCCGTGAGACACTGAGAAAATGTATTTTAAAAAACGGTTTTAAAATAAAAAATAAAAATGATAAACGGCAAGTGATTATGGAATTGGCCCGTTGAAAGAAATTGAGGTTGGAATATTTAATTGCAAAGTAATACGGATATTGTTGATGATTGAATATGATCTCTATGAAACTTGGTTTGACACCCATAAAGTTCCAGATAAAGGTTGGGTAGATTCGTCTGGTCAGTGCACAATTAAAGCTCCATCAAATAAAGGAAAGCGTATCACAATAATTCATGCTGGAATAAAAAATGGGTTTATACCAAATGTGTTGGCCTTATCAGCCAAAAATATAAAGGATTGCCATACTGACTACCATGACGATACCACAGCGTAATTATTTGAAGACTGGTTCAAGAATAAACTGTTACCAAATATACCTCCATGGACCTGATGGATAATGCGAGCTACCACAGTAGAACGCTAAATAAAGTTCCGTATTCAAATGACACAAAACTTACCATTCAGGACTACATGTTTGAAAATAATATGTATTTTGAGGATAGCTACGCCAAAAAACAATTGCTTGAAATAATTAAAGCATTTTCAGTAAAAAAACAATACAATTGTGATACTTTGGCGTAAGGAATGGACCATAGTGTTGAGACTTCCTCCTTACCATTGCATATTTAATCCAATTGAACACATATCGCATGAGCTAAAAGCAGCGGTTAAAAGAAATAATGTTTCGCCAACTTTAAATTCTTCTGTGGTAGCTTTAATTAGGTCGACGGAACAGAATATTTTAAGTAAAAGCTGGGAAAATTGCGTAGCTCATTTCCACAAAATTGAAAAATAATATGTAAATATAGATCTGCTACCCAGAGAAAAAATTATCATAGACTTTAATGACGACAGTGACAGTGAAACTGACTTAAGTTAAAAATTTTTAATTTTTTTACTATCCCGTATTTTTTGTACTATATATGTATGTACCCGTTTAACCCAATTTTATAAATTTAACTTATGTTTGTGTTTTTTATTCTATAAGCAAATATATTTTGTAGGTGTAGGATGTGTCTATTAGACCGAACCGTCAATAAAACATATTATCTTCTTCACCTTTAAGGTGATCCGTGGTAGAAATTCACTGATCTAATACAACACTAAGTGCGTCCCTGCTTCCATTCGAACACCCGCTGAGTCGCAATAAATGCTTCTCGGGCATGAATAATAATGTAATAATAATAATAAATATTAAATTTACAAAATGTTGTTTAAATAAAAAATAACGCAGCTTTTCTTACAAAGGATAAACATTAAGGACGCTGTGTTTTTATTTTAAATTCTCAGAATTGTTACGGCCGAAATTTTCTATCGGGTGCGACCAAATATAATTGGTTGTAACTTCTGAACCGTTGATCCAATTATGATGAAATTTGTTATGTAGGTTAGGCGCTAGTTTGTTCAGTCAGGTAAAAAAAGTCATTTCACGGGCGGAGCAGTAGCAGTAGTTTTTAGAAAAATTCGCAGAGGTCGGGGGTTTTAAAAGTTCTTAATTTTGTTTGTTTGACTCCTGAAAATACTATTGGTTTTAGATGCAAACAGTGCTCAAAGGGTTTCAGTCTTCAGTCGATGCTACAGGTGCACATCTTGACGAAACACACCGAGTGCAAACCGTTTATGTGCGAAGAATGCGGCCGAAGTTTTGTCACCAAACCTGGCTTAAGAATCCACCTGAAGAAGCACAAGATTGAGGTTAAGGAGGATTATCCATGCGTCGAATGTGGAAAAGTGTAATTAGCTGCCTTAGTCTATTTTTAACCATCAATCATCATCATCAATACCTAAAAGTTACAGCACACTAGACACTACAGTGGGATTTACTAAGATCTAAAATAGTACCTCCCACGAGTCTAACACCTGTTTGGGGTACTAAATTTCAAAACCCATTTTCAAAAAACACCCATACAGAAAAGATACAAAGTTATTGATTATTTTGTATTGTTACTGCAAAATACCACAAAATGTCCTAAAACTAATTTTATTTTGACAGGTTTCAAAATGGCAAATGGTGAATACACCAAAAATTTGGCACATAATAGCTTCATCACCTGTGTTTGAGGTTATAAAGTTGATGATTTTTTAGACCATCTCTGGGGGGTGGTGTACATTTATAGCGTCCAGAAAGGATTGTTTTGCAGCAATTGGCAATAAGTTCCTTTATAATTTCCCTAATCAACCATTTTTACAAGAATTATTTTACCTTATTTAATATCCCAAGGTGTTCATTAATCAATAAAACACCTCCAATTTTGTCCACAAAGGCGCCATATTTTGAATCCGTTTTCAGCATAAATATATTTATGAGGGCACTACGAGGCAAAACAAACATAAGTGAAGGTCACTGATTATGCACGAAAACTGTCTCCAATGAAAAAAATCCAAAACAACTACCTATTCATTTATTTACAAACAGAACTGAAATTAAAACATTGAGTTTATCTAAAAGTTTAATCATCAAACAAAGTTTTCCACTAAAAGATCACAGGTCTGCAGTTTTTATCGGTACTTGGCTACTAGAGAACCGGGCACCGAATAGTTCGTTGAGCCGACATGACTCCTTTGTCAACGCATCAGTTGGATTCAGGTCTGATTTTAGCCGCATTTTTTTTTCATGACCTACGTTGATGAAATATTTTTATTGGGCTTGTGTTTGTAAAGTTTTTTCATACTTTCGATATATAAAAATCCCTTTTAAATAAATACAAAGTTAATCTAATTCTTATTTTATGATTACATATCGAAATGGTTTTGTGACAGTGAGTATTAATCGCCAAAATCAATAAACAAGGGTAAGTTTTGATTAAGAGTAACATATAACGTCAATTTTAATTTGCTCAACAGATTGTTTACCATTTAGATCCCCCCCTAGGCTTAAAAAAAACCCTTTTAAATAGAAATTTTCTTCTTAAACCCAACAAAAGATTGTGTTAAGATGATTCTTCACTAAAAAAAAATTATTAAAATTATTCTTATAAATCAAACTATGTCCAAAACTCAAGGAAGTTGGTATAAAATGCTTAAAACGAACAACTTCGCTTAAACCTAGGACCTGTCTAAAATAGGCTAAACCCTTTTAGTAAATCCCAGTGTTAAGTAAATATTTCAACGCATCGGTATACGTATCGCGTTCGAAATAAATCCAAAATACACTACATTTTTGACTTGCTCATGCCATGTTTGTGTATTAGTGTATTTTGGCTTTATTTCGCGTTATGTATACCGATACCGATGCGTTGAAATATTTACTTTAAGTGTCTATTATTACTTTGTTACATAAATTCTAGGTTAACTGGAAGTCACAACAAGGCAAAAAGTAACTTCTATGTTCTGCATAATGCCATGCACAAAGTTCATTACTTTTTACGTAACTAATATGTAATTAAAATAACGTAAATAATACATGGCAAAAAAAATTGAGAAACGGCAGATATCGAATAACTAGTAACTAGAAAGTAAATCGAAAGGTAAAATTGGGGTAAATTTTTTTAAATAATATTTATATCTCTTACAAGTAACATCAACTATTTTGGGAATTTTAACATCAAGGTAAACTTGACGTCACGTAAATAACGTACTCTTTATGTAAGTATATAAATTTATAACATAAATGTTATATAAATATTACGTATTAGAATGTAACACTTATGTAAAATTAAAGTCATACCCAAGTAGCATTTATCCGTCTTCCAACCTAATCTGTTATAAAGCGACGTTGTATTAGGTACAAAAATAAAAAAAATATAAAATAAATATATATTCAAATTCTTAGACTACTACACGACAATATGAATGCAACAGTCCTGAGCAACGATGGACCAGGAGAGTCATTCCAGATTACGACAGGCGTTAAGCAAGGGTGTGTTATTGCGCCCACCCTATTCTCTATATTTTTAGGTGCCATGCTTCACCTTTTTGAGGAACATCTACCGCTGGAAGTGGAAATTCTATATGGATTCGACGGTGGCCTACTTAACCTAGGCAGACTGTGAGCAAAAACTAAGGTCTCGACAACCTCGGTAATCGAACTGCAGTACGCCGATGACAACGTCGTAATGGCCGAAACAGAGGAAGGTCTACAGCTGGTAATCAAAGCATTTAACCAAGCCTACAAAAGCATTGGCCTAGAAGTCAATCTTGCCAAAACGCAAATTCTTCACCAACCAGAACCAGGCACGAATCCCCAAGCTCCAAACATTTCCATAAATGGTCATCCTCTGCAGAACGTGGAACATTACCCATACCTTGGGAGCCACCTATCATCAAATGCAACTATTGACGCAGAAACACAGCATCGCCTAAAATGTGCTAGCGCAGCGTTCGGACGGCTTTCGGAGAGTCTTCAACAATCACGACATCAATGCGGAGACCAAGTTTCGTGTCTACAACACAGTTATAATACCAACTCTAACATACGGATGCGAAACGTGGACCACCTACAGAAAGCATATCAAACGACTAGAAAAATATCACCAAAGTTGTTTAAGACGAATACTGAGAATCAAATGGCAAGACCGACGAACCAACATAAGTGTTTTAGAAGAACAACTAGTATAGGAGCCCTTATCTTCAAGCACCAGCTTCGTTGGACTGGTGACATTATCCGCATCCCTGAAACACCTCTCCTAAAGTAGATATTTTATGGACAACTGAAGGAGGGAAAGAGAAATCAAGGAGGTCAACAAAAAAGGTACAAGGACGTTCTCAAAGGCAATATGATGAAGGGTCACATCGATATAAACAACTTCGAGACCACGGCAAACGATAGGGCTTCATGGCGCCGAACATTCCATGAGGGAGCACAAACTTTTGAAGAGCAACGACGTAGACTAGAGACGGAAAAGAGAGAACGTAGAAAGGAGTGACAAAATGGAAGAATAGATGACCAACAACACTCGGCTGCTGCCGGAGACTGGGTGTGTCAGGACTGTGGAAGGGTGTGCGGCTCGAGAATTGGCTTACATAGCCATCAAAAAACGCACAACAGATAGCGACGATACAGAATAGAGGAAAATCATACTCGGTATCGAGTGATTGCCTATGTCGCATTTCAGGGCCCTTATTTGGATACCTACCAAAAAAGGAACGAAGAAAAAGAAGGATACTTAACCTACAATATTGCATCTGGGACATCAAATTGCACAATTTGTTGGCTTGCTGCCAACCAAAAATCTGATGGACCTTCAGCTCGCACTTATATTTCTTCCAGTCCACTTTATCTGGAGCATTAGCGGGGTCACACTGATATTGTTTAATGTCGCTTTTTTTGATGGGGAACCAACAATTGTTATCCTCCTCCCACATCTGCGGGACAGAAATTTTAAAATAATCCATGTTTTTAAGGAAAAAACAAGGAAAAGCGGAAATTATTTTCTAGGTTATGTTCAACTGAACTGTCATTCTTATTTTAAGTCAGTTTTGGTTACATGGCCAACGAAGAATGGAGGCGGATTCCGAACGTTTGCACATATTACGTAGTTTAACGTTGGCTGGTTAGATTTGGATAAAATTAGGGCTGCAAATCGGTGTCCTTGTCCAAATTGGTGATAAATTGGTGAAAGTACTATACCAGTCCAAATTCGGCCATTTTGGAGTTGCCAGCTTGGGCAGTCATTATTGACAACAATTTTTTTCTTGTTTTTATTGAAGAAAAAAAACAATAAAAGAGACTTAATAATGCCTTAAAGATGCGTTTTGTATTATTCTTGAGTGATTTTAGTATTAATTACAACCGAAATAGTGCTTTAAAAAAAATATTTTTTTTATATTTTTTTCTTTTTGCTATTTTGTGCTAATTTGGAAGGGGGAGGGGAGTTATTTTTCGCCCCATATTGATTAACTTTTTCAGTAAAGTGGCCCTCGCAGAAATATTTCGCTCTAGATTACTCGGTAAAGTGCCCTTTTTAATAACATAACTTTTATTGTTAATGACATAAAAAGGTGGCTATTTATTTTTGGGAGTTATAATTCGTTAATAAATATTTCACCTAAAATTTACTAAACAAGTACCACATTAAGTAATCAATTAAATAATATAAAATTACGTAAGCTGGCGGCCGTATTATCACGTCGTCATAGGTAAACTAGCTACTATACCATTGAAATACAATTAGCGACGTCGAGCCGACCCTGAGATTTGTAGTCCGCTTGCCAACGTCGGGGTTTTCAAGCCAATGAGTAGAGGACGTAGTTTGACATCCAAATGCTACTTGGGTATTGTGTATATAATTGTAATAAATATTGTAAATAATATTTATATACTTCTAATGTCATTTCTTATTATGTAAACATAATGTAATTAAAGAAACATAAGTTATTTTATGTAAATATTACGTAAATTTTATAAAAACCTTTTTTATGTAAATTTTTTGGATTTGGATTTACATAAGTACTATGTTAATGTAACAGATGTGTTTGCTGGGCGTGTTATAAGTTTGACCCATATGCCTGTGTGTCTGTGCACATGTACCTTTCGAACTAGTAAACCGATTTCAAAGTAATTTCAGAGAAAATTCCACACCAGAACTTTTTAACCAATCAAAATAGGGTTATTTTAACAGGTCATCATGTAGTTTTTTGGAATTTTTTTTCTCTTGGGTAGGTAACCAACAGCGAATTAAAGTGGAAATTTTTGACGTAATCACACATCTTTTTAAAGTGTGTTTTAATTTCTTTTTTAAACGTAGTTACACTTCGCAAAAAGGTATTTGAACAAAATTAGGTCTTAATTTTTAATAAAAACTTATATATACTCATATGGGGTGTGCCAAAAAAACCACACTTTTTTAAACTATAGGGTGGGCCAAAAAATCTTGCACACTTAAATTTGCTATAACTTTTGATCGAATAGCTCGATTTCAAATTTTTTTAACTTTTTTGAAAGACAAGACATGAAACTTTTCCGACATTTAGCAAAAATCCGAGATGGCGGAACGTTTTGAATATCGAGCAATTTTCACCCCCCCTCCCTGCAAAAAAAATACGTGTGGCACTAGAGCAGATCTAAGTCATTGCGACAAAAGCCTTATGTATGCTTTCTATACCAAGGCATTACTTAATTAAATCGGTTAAGAGATAAGAAAACTATAGATCTCAGAACATCTTACATTTTTGGGTGACCAAAGCTTGCGGCTTTGACATTTTTCGAACATCGAAGATGGCGGACAGCTTTAACACGCTTTAACCATTGGGTAATTTCACTCCCCTAAAAGAGAAACAAAACAAAATCAAGGCCATTCTACCTCCTATCTCTGCTAGGTATATGGAGGTATCATCGTCTAAGTCTCCCGAGAAATCTCCCTAATAATGGCTGTCTACCAGATTCAAATCGGGGCTGTTATCAGGCCACTCAATGCGTGCCTCATAAAATCTGCGACATTTTTCTATATGCAGAAACAGACAAATTTTAAGCAAGGGGGCATTTAGTTTATGTCATGATACTTGACGATCAATTTTTAATTTCTTAACCGATTTAATTTAGTGATTCCTTCATATATACAGCATTGTCGCATTAATTTAGATTTTGTTCAGTATAGGTATCAAACATTTTTTTTTTCGGGGTAGAGGGGAGCGGGGTGAAAATTATCCATTATTTAAACGAGTCCGCCATCATTGATTTTTGAGAATTGTTAAATTTGTAACCACAACATAAAAACCTTAAATCTAAAGTTACAGCAAACAACTACACTCAATATAAAAGCCCGTATTTTTTTTATTTCTTAACCGATTTAATTCAGTAATGCTTTGGTATAGAGAGAATACATAAGGATTTTGTCACAATGACTTAGATTTTTTTGGCCCACCCTTGCCGCACATATTTTTTTGCAGAGGGTGGGGGGTGAAAATTTCCCGTTATTTAAAACGGTCCGCCAGCTTGGATTTTTAGAAAATATCAAATTTTTAACCGGATCGGAAAAGTATCATGTCTTGTGCAAGATTTTTTGGCCCACCCTTTATTATAACTTAGCGGGAAATTGTCCTATTATAATAATATTTAAGCCACATTCTTTCGAAGCACATCCATGTAACATTTTAAAAATTCGGACAAGAAATAAGGAAGTTTGCAATTTTTAAATAGACCAGAGTTTACCTGCAAAATCAAGCTTATTAAGAAAAATCTACTTGTTTAAATAGCAATAACTTTTTCAAAAATTGATCGATTTCAATAAGTTTAAACTTTTTAAAAGGCACGGGCCTCAAAATTTATAGAACTGGTGTCAAAAATGACATTTGTTAAAAATTCATGATGGCGGACTTATTTAAAAAAACAGGCATTTTGGACCCCCCCTAGAAAAAACCGTCTCTGCAACACTGTATTCAATCTCAAACATCGGTTACAAAGCCACATCCTTGCCAAGCACACCAATGAAATATTTTAAATATTCTGACAAGAAATAAGGAAACTTTAAATTTTTATTTCTTGTACGAATTTTTTAAATTTTACATTGAAGTGCTTGGAAAGGATGTGGCTTTGTAACCGATATTTGATATTGACAGTGTCGCAGAAAAAGTTTTTCTGGGGGGGTGAAATATGCCTATTTTTTAATTTCTTTTTTTAGTAAATGTCAGTCTTATCATTAGTTCTATAAATTTCGAAGCTTGTACCTTTTAAAAAGTTTAAATTTAAAATCGATCAATTTTTAAAATGTTAAATCGATGTGCTTCGAAAGAATGTGGCTTTATAACCGATGTTTCAGATTTATTAGTATCGCACACAAAAAAATATCTAGGGGGGTAAAAATGTTTTTAAATATGTCCGTCATCTTGGTTTTTTAGAAAATGTCAAGTTTGACATTGGTCCTATAAATTCTGAAGCTTTGGCTTTCTAAAAAGCTAAATATTATTAAAATGGGACAATTTGCCGCTAAGTTATAATGATTTAAAAAAGTGCGTGTTTTTGGCAGAAAATCAAGTCAATAAAGACGTGTTTTATTGGTGTCTTTTAAACACAATTTGGTGTGGAGTTTTTTTACCGAATGCCGCGCGCGGGGTAAATTAAGAAAGAAAACGCGTCGATGAAGAAAACAGTTATCCGAATATGGTGAAATTACTGGTTTATTTTAGTTCCTACAGGTAAAAATCACTTCAAAGGCGCAGCAAGGGGGGGAGAGTTTTTAGAAAAATTTGTAGGGTTGTCTAGGGCTTAAAAAACATTAATTTTGTTTTTAGATTACACACAAGAGGTGGCCTGACCTCGCACATGAACGTGCACCGGCTAGGTCGCAGGTTTATGTGCGATATCTGCGGGAAAACCTTCACGCAGAAAGTCAACATGCAACAACACGTAAAACAGCATACAGGAAACAAACCGCACGCGTGCAAAATGTGTGGGAAAGGGTAATGTGCAAGTTCTTTTAAAAAGTAATGTTAGCAATTTTAGGTTTCGACTGTAAAGAATAACAGTGGCGTTTTGATTTTTTTTTTCAAACTTCTATATAATTAAGATATTCGCTGAGATTTCGAGGCTTTTAGTCGGTTTTAAGAAGTACATTTAATACTAAAAAACCGGCGCAATAAGCACGACCAACATCCACGCCCTGGAAACCTCGCTTCCAACTTGGATCAAGAAGGAGGCGTTGGTGCCGCACCTGCGATTAAGGGACCAGTGACTATGGAAGGGCAGGGAGGAAAGAGTGGGCCATCTGGCGATCGAGGGACTGGTGACGAAAGAGTTGCCCCTCCTAAGATTGCCAGTGAAAGCACTGCTTTAAACCATGGAGGTTTGATGAAAAGTACAAAGTCACAATACCGGAACAGAATGCGTGGCAAAGGGAAGAATTCCGAATCTAATTAAGCAGAGAGGCAACGGACTGCTACAGGGATGGCTCTAAACTGTCAGCTAGGCAGACAACAGGCGCAGGAGTGTACGCAGAAAATCTAGAACTTCAAAAAAGTTACCCACTTGGAGAACACGCTACGGTGTTTCAAGCGGAGGTATATGCCATTATCATGGCTGCAACTCTACCCGAGGTCAAAAATGGCACCCAAAATAGTAGTCTGGTGGATGAGTGCGCTGAAGTACTGCAAATACTGGCTCAAGACAAGAGGGTAACACTGATGTGGGTCCCAGGTCATGAGGGAATACCAGGGAACGAGAAAGCGGACGAACTTGCCAGACTAGGGGTCGAAACTCAATACATTGGACTGGAACCTCTTCTGGAAATGAGAATAGCAGGAGATCCCGTGTGTCCCTCTTGCGGGCTCGAAGAGGAATCGGCGCATATGCCAGATACAGGCAGCTGAAGTGCGGATTTCTCAGGATAAAGGATGAAGAGCTGCACTCGCTCAAATGGGCCGACATACTGAACTTTGTAGACAAGGAGGCCCGGAGAAAGAGTTGCAGCGGAAGTAGGGGCAGAGGGGTGAGGACCATGGTATGGTAGAAAGGGTCCATAAAGAGGCCTAATTGCCAGGCCCACGGGCCGCCCCTGTACTATACAAAGTCACAATATCGGAACGGAATGCGTAGTAGTAGTACTAATACTACTAGTACTACTACCAATATCAAAAAAGCATTTTGTTAAGTAGTAAGTCTTAAATATCTGTTTGTGTGTTAGACAAGGACACCGGCATAAGTAGTTTCACAAAAAACTGGAATGTGCAGAAATTCGTGAGTTGGACCAAGGGTGCTATACTACATAGGTGGCCTACAGAATTAAAGGCATCATATTGACGTCACAAAGTTGCTGAATTTAAACTTTAGTAGAGGCACTCAATTCATTTTTACACGAGTAGAAATAGGTTCGTTGTAGTTAAAAACAAGGTATACTTTGAAAAGGATTCACTAAAATGCTCTGTCTGAAAGTCATCTAAAAAAATTAAGAAATAGTATATCAACCGAGATATCAACCTTAGGATTCACAGAATTAATGTTTAAAAAATGAATAAGACGCCATTAGTACTACTTAGAGAGCCTGTATGTATGTATTAGTTTTTTACTTAAGAAAACCCTTTTAGTTTTGCCGAGAGATCCCACTTGTCGAGGCACTTGAGTTTTCACAGCGAAGAACGGCCGTTCAAATGCTCCATTTGCAACAAAATGTACAAAACCGAGCGGTGTTTAAAAGTTCACAGCCTAGTTCACGCCGATGCAAGGCCGTACACTTGCGAGGTTTGCAGGAAAGGTTTTTTGAGCAGCACAAAGCTAAAAGTAAGTCAAATTAAAAACTATTCACCCACCACATTTGACAATCGACCGACCAACCCAATGAGCATTTTTGTCTATATAAAAGTTACAGCAAATAATATAAAACCTTCATAAAATAACCAAAAGTTATATTATTTAGTGTTGGTGATAATTTTATAACTCTAATATATCTCTTAAATGAGTAAAAAAGACTTGAAAAACAACTGTTCAACACCAGCTTATAAAAATTTATGGTACATAGTAATGGATAGAAAAACAACATATAGATTTTATAAAACTTCCTTATGAGCCCTCAAGTATAGAGATTATTATAAAAAGGTTTTACAACTGTTTTAACAACACTACATAACAAATTAAAGGTTTTTATGGATTTAGAAATATAGATTTTCCATCTTTCTTCCCTTTGCTTGTTATGTATTATTCTTTTTCTTTTTACAATAAAAAAATTTATAAAATGGTGTTTAGCAATCTTCTAAAATAAATAAAAATGAAAGTGAGATAAGTTGAAGCAGGAATATGAAACTCTGAAAATCAGCTGCGGTCCCGTGTGTACTGTATAGTTTTCGAATACACTCACGTAAATTTCATGGGCTCCAAAAATACTTGAGAAAACGAGAAAAAAAATATTAATTTAAATATCGTTTTTTTTTTCATACGCGTTTTTTTCTTTCTGGGACAAATATTGAATTTTGTATGTTGTTCTTAAAACTAACAAGCAATATTTCGATTGAAACACATGTTGAAACCTCATAAATAACGTTTTTATTTAGGCCAAAAACCTATTTTTGTAATCAAAAATGGCGAAAATTTCCGACAATTCTATAAAAAAAACAATACAACTATACCACTGTTTACCTCGTCAACACTATTTTATAGCCCTTTTAAAAAATGATGCTACTTGGAACAAAGGGCTACAGATGGCGCAGTATTGAACACTAATGGTCCGTTTCTGCGAGCTTAACATAGTTACCATTGTTCTCTTTTCCTAAATGCATTCCTCGAGAGATCCAGCATACTACACATACCAGGAAAAATACCCGCCTCCACACACTTCAAGCCCGCATAACTGTCAGAGGTAACTATCTCAAGAATATAGATAGATTGCGGGGTCGAAGGGTGTACAGGCGAGTATTTTCCGGGGTGTTCACATTTGCCGCCGACCAGCAGTATCAGCGTATGCGCTCGACGTTTCACGGTGCGTTTTTGCGACCTTAACACGGTTACTATATTGTTCTCTTTTTCTAAAACACGGTTCCCATCTATGCGTTTCTCATTCGTGGGTCCCCCGAATCAAAACACGTATCACGTGGTCTAAGCGAGATTTGCCTATACAAGTTCATGTCGGACCACGTGATGAGTTTTTTGAGTCAGGGTGACTGCGCATGGGAAACGCTGGTGGGAATCGGGTGTAAAATACATTCGATCCCGATATCTGTCATCGGCAACTATCTCAAAAAGATTTGAATCTCTTATCTCTCTCAGATTGATGTAATTAAAACAAGATAATAATGGTATGGTATCTCGCAAAAACGCGCCTTTTGATGTCGCAAAAACGCTCCTTTTGAGGTCGCAAAAACGCGCCTTTTGATGTCACACAATTAACCTTAAAAAATCTTATTTGTTTTGTTTTTATAATTGCCAAAATAAATTAAAATTGTTTTTTTTTGTTCTAAAAACAGTTGTATTATAATCACTATATAAAGAAATTAATAACAACATTATAGAAAAAACCTTATGGGCAAAAAAGGTTTATGAATGAGTTCATAAGAATATTACAGACACCAATTTATATAACTATTGTGTGTGAGTTCCCAAATTTTTATAAGTGTCTCTCGAAATATTTTCAATCTTATCTTATATAAATTTGTTGTTGGTTAATTAAGTTTTATAAGTGGGTTGATAGCAACATTTTAAAAACCAATCTATTATATATCTTTAATTGATAGTTACTTACGGTTTTATAGGTGGGTTGACAGGAAAGACTTCAAACACCAATTTATATAACTTTTGTCATTGATGACTTATATTTTTATAAATATGTTGGTGGAAACATTGTTAACACCAATTTATATAACATTTGAACCGATGACTTCAATTTTTATAAAGATGTCCGTGGAAATATTGTTAACGCCAGTTTTATGTTACTTTAGGGTACCATCAATTTAGAGCCTTTAATAAAACAAATATACAAACTCAATTCTTGTAGGAAACTTCTAAATAACCTAGGGTATCAATGGAACCTTCTTTATAATAATTATATAAATATCTGTCACCAGAAGTTTCTGAAAATGCTCATTGGGAAGGAAGTCTGGTTATCGTATTTTAGTGATAAATACAAGTTTACCTGAAAATCTGTTTTTTTTCGAAAGTTCGAAAAACGGTATTTTGAAAAACCTACTTTACCTAAGTGACTTCATATGCAGGGTAACTCAAAAGGAGTTTAGCTTTTATTTAAATTAGTTGTTGTAATTTAAAAATGTTAAGCTTTACATAATAACATACTCCATAAATATTACAATCCACTACCAAAACTCTTAATACCGTGTTTTAAACCTGATTTCAGGAAGTCACAACCTCAAATCAAAAAAAATTGGTGCTAGAAAGCACGGATAGTTGAAAGGAAATGAAAATATCTCGAAAACTGTAGCTTTGAAATATGTAAACCTTATAACAAAATTTTTGGGTAATATTTACGAAAACCAAAATCTGAAAACATCATATCAATAGCTGCTTTACTTCTAAAGTTATAATTTCTTTTATATATTTTAACGTTTTTTCAAATAACTCGAAAACTAAAGCTCCCACGAATTTGGACTTTATAACAAAATTTGTAGTCCATATTCATGGAAACTTCTTAAAACCCTATATCGCTACTTGCTTTTGTTCCAAAGTTAACCATTTTTTTAAATATTTTATCCCTCTTTTCCCCCCTTCAACCTCCCAACACCCTACCCAAAAGTTAATCAGTTCATGGTCAGTCGATAGATGATTTTTGTACCAAATTTCGTTAAAATCGATTAAGGCGTTCTTGAGTTATCGTGTATATAGACAGACAACAATTTTTTTTCGTCGAATAAGGTGTTTTGGAACCTTAGTAACTCATTTTTGATAAAATTAAGAAAAGTAAAAATTTCACGATTTTAATAGTCCCCCCATACCATGTTGGTACTGTGGACTAAAAATGTTGCCCAACAAAAGTTTTTTCAAAGTTTCCAAGTTTGAAGCGAATTAAAATTCTAATTAAATGTTTTATTTTCAACACAGCAAGCACTTGAAACGGACCAGAATTTTTTTACATAATATTTTTATATACTTCAGCAACATGCCAACATTCACACGGGAGAACGGCCATATAAATGCAAGTACTGCGAAAGAAGTTTTACAAACTATCCAAACTGGTTAAAACATACAAGAAGAAGGCACAAAGTGGACCACAAAACAGGTAAATTTAATTCCATAAAGATATCACTTTGTCCTTGGTTTTTGTGGAGATTTTCATATTAAAATGTTTATTTTTAATGTCTCCAGGGAAATAAAAGAAGGGAAACTCATTGTAAAACAATTTAATAATGAAGCTTTTGATTTACAAGAACTTTTGCCCTCAAGGGAGCATTAAATCGAGTTTTATGGCAAAAATATTGTCATAAAATTATATGCAATATGTTTTTTGTGTGATAGGACAAGAATTATCAAACCTCCGACCCCAAACTGATGTAATCCCAGAACTAATCGAAAATAACTTCAAACAAGATGCGGATGAAGTACCTCAAAAGAACGTTATTTTACCTTCTAATGTACTTAAAATCGAAAAAGAAGAATTAGACCCGGGTTCCAAAATTGATGGTGGAGGAGCCAGTGCAGAAGTAAAGAGTAAAGTTTCAAATTTAAGTGAAGTCTTACTGGAAGCTAAGATTGTCAAACAACCTCTTTTGAGCGAAGTATTTTCGGAAAACGAAGATACGCTTGATAGGACTCACTTAGACATCGAAACCAATCTCATGTTGGATAAAAACTTGGATTTAGACGGGAAGAGTCTGGTTTTAAACCACAAAAGTATGATTTTCGATGAAATACGACCCACTCTGAAAACCATCGATAAACTAGTTTCCGAGAAACTGATTGAAAATATGCATTTGCAAAACAATATTAGTGAGAGTTTGATGTTGAATGACATGAATTTTGACATAGTTTGGTGATGAGTTAGTTGCCAATTTTTTGAAAATATTAAAGCTATATTTGGGCAACGGTTGCAGTTTTTGGCAGGTATGTTGTATTTTAGGGTTAATTAGATAGAAATCATTTATTTAGTCATCAAAACTAATACCTATTATATGTTTACATATTGGTAACAGTAATATAATAGAATTATAATGAGTTACTATAAATGGTATAACTAAATTCTAACAAAGAATATTATTATTACTATAGTAAAAGTTGGACATGCAATTTTTAAAATGTGTGTTTATAAAATTGTTTTAAGTCAGGACAAACACTACATTATAATTTTTAAAACAGGTTAAGTAAAACAAAAACAATGTCAAAAACAATATTAAAATTTAAAAAAAAACTACATTTTTGCCTATGCACACAACGTTCTATTTATAAAGTAGCTTCTTAATTGACTCAACTGTGCTACTTTTTTTTATAAAATACAGAATTTTGTGTCGGTGTTTTATTGACTTTTTCTATTTGAAAATTGTTCTGGTTCCTTGTATTATGCTGATGAACCTCCCTGACAATGCCAACTTGTTCTGAGAGATACCTTGGTGCCTTGCCTGTTTTAATTTTATATAGAAGAATCAAGGTTTGAAATTCAAAAAATTCCAGGACCGGCAGCCAATTTAACTCTCTTAACATCCCTTTTACTGGGGTTCTTTTGGGACAATGCAGAATAAAACGCATCGCTTTATGTTGCAACTTTTGCAATCTGTCAATAAACATAGTGTGGAAGTATTATGAAATTTTACATAATTAACTTAGCCCATCGTGTCAAACAATGACATGACCTATAGAAATATAAGTCCAAACGATATTTTGCTGCTAACGTAGTTTGCATGCTCTTTAAAGTACAATTTTTCATCTATTGAAACACCTAAATATTTAAAACCATTTACTCTTTCAACAATTTTACTTCTGAATTTTTCAGTTCCAAAAACCATAAATTTTTTTTTTTTATGTTTATTTTTAACGAGTTTAGTGGGCACCACTCTTCAATTTTTTCAATATCCTCGTTTATTGATTTAAATATTATCTCCACCCATTTACCACAGCAAGACAATAACGCATCATCTGCAAACAAGTAAATTATACAATTTTTTTGGGATATTTACAATGTCATTTATGTACAGAAGAAATAACAATGGGACTAGCACACTCCCTTACTGAACGCCGTAGCCATTTGTAATTTTATCTGACCTTACATTATTTACTTTTACTCTTTGGAAGGGACTAGTAAGCATTTCATGAATTAATTGTAAAGCTTCTCCCTTAATACCAATGCCTTCCAGCTTCTTTATTAATCTTCTCCGATCTACGGTTTCAAATGCTCTTTGTAAATTAAGGAATAGAGCACCTATCGCTTCATTTTTATCTAATTTGTTTTTCCAGATATTTAGAACGCATTGGATAGCAGTTTCGCAGTTGTGTTTGCTTCGGAAACCTGACTGATATTTAATAATTACGTTGTTTGTGTTTAAAAAATTTATTAGTTGTTCATATATTGCTTTTTCGATTATTTTTATGATGGTACTACGCATATTTACCGGTCTGAAGGTTTTAAAGCATTAGATATTTTTGGCACTGGAACTATTGTTGATATTTTTAAATCTTGAGGGATGGAGTACTTTTCTATACATGAATTGACAAGATGTAGTAAAGGATGTTTCATTCCTTCATAACATTTCTTTATTAGCTTAGCAGTAATTTCGTCCGGGCAACCTTTATTTTTTTAACAAAGGTATGATTGTTTTCCACAAACCAAAACTACACTTTTTTGCACTCGACGCGCGTTTCGCTAACAAGGTTAGCATCATCAGGAGACGATAAACAATGAACTAAATTAATCTACGCTCTATCTTATATACAATCCTTTAGTGGGCGGAGATAAGACTAATAATTTGTGATTGATCACGATTTTAATCCTATCTGCCCTCAACCAAAGAATAAAGTGTACTAAACGGGATGGGTCCTCTATCTTTATTCAAACTATTTCTGGATTTAATGATTTCCATACTTTAATATGCATTCAAAAGTCTTTTGTTTGGTACACTTTTTAGAAGTTTTAGGTTATCTAATGTGAATCTATGATTGTTTTCAAAAGCATGCTCGGCCACACTTGACTTTTCTGTTCTTCCGTATTTTAAGTGTGCTAAGTGTTCTTTAAAACGTGTTTGAATAGAGCGTCTCGTTTGGCCAACATATTTTTTGTCACAATCCATGCAACTAATTTCGTAAATTCCACTTTTTTCTAGAACTGTAGTTTTATCCTTGGGATTTCCTAGTAAGCTTCTTATTGTGTTACCGGATTGATATACTAATTTAAGACCGGTGTTATTAAAGGGTCAGTCCATATCAAGTCAACCAGGGTATTTTACCACACCATCTCCGATGTTGATGATTTTTAGTATACATGTTTTTCCTACCAAAAAACTGGAAAATCCAAAATTTCAGACTTTTTTGACCAGTTGTTTATTTTGAATTAATTTTTGAAAATCGAAAAAGTCACTTATTTGTCCTTAACATGTGCGCACAAAATTAGGAATATCCAAAGAACCACTTATAATAGAAAAGTAGGTGAAGGTTCATTTTAAAGCTCTTATAAAGACCTTTCATATGAGAATATTGCATAACATATATTGAAAAAAAAAATAAAAAAAAAATAAAAAATTTTTTTTTTTGAAAAATTTCAAAAAGGCCATTTTTAATTTTTTTCAAAAAATTATGTTATTTTCTTTAAAGTGTTATTAAACTATTCACAAAATTTTGAGATGGACAAATCATGGGTTCAATGTGAAAAAATTTATTAAAAATGTCACATGCATGAAAAATCGCCTATAAATAGACAATGCATTTTGGTAATTAGAAGAATATAATGGGGTTTAAAGCGATATTATAAAAATATTTAACAATATTTTATTTAATAAAAAATTATATCCTACGTTTCATTCTCTATCAGTAATCAGATTAACATTGCCCCCCATTGTAATATTTACTTACAAAACCTCTTTTCCACCGGAGACGTACTATTGGATGTTCCAATTCTTAGGAAAATATGCCTGTATAAACCTGCCAATACTTTTGTGAAATACTGCCTGTTTATTCCTGTTTAACATTAAGGACACACCTCCTTCATTTTATTGGTCTGTTTAGGTACATTGTGGGGATTTGCTGACATGAAAATTCCTGCATAAATTGATTTTAAATTTTTGGCAAGTATCTTCCTGATACAGCTCCAAATAATCGATACATAATAGTTCGACTGAAGGTTTATCAGAAGTCATCTCTGTGTAATTTTAAAAGTTTCAACTATGGGTGAGGCAAGTGGATGGACTAAATATAAAGTAAAGTGCTGTGATCCACTAGAGTTAAAAATCAAGCATTTTGGGAAATTAAGAAATGTGACCAAGTGGATGTGCAGTTACAAAAATGTCAAAATGGGAATGAAAATCTGTGATGGTTGTAGACTAAAGCTTTCAAAGGAGTTTAAGGCATCTGAAGAAGATGAGGCAGGGTAAGTAACAAATAGTATTTTTTAATATAAAATTAATAAACTAAACCAATTGCGTCAAGTACGGAGTGGAAAAATCTCATGGCATTATTTTGCATGGCATTATTTTGCATGGCATTTTGAGAATACAGACATTATGTACAAATTTCTTGGCATTATGTACACATTTTGGGTCAGCTGTTACCCCCTTTTTAAGTTCTTATAAAAAACTAACTTTTTAAATTTTTTTAGACCCAGTCAAGTTCCAGAAAATGATCCAGATTTTCAAGATCCTGCTGAATCATTTACTCTTTTAAACAAGTCATTGGAGCTTCTTGGTGTGTCGCCGATTAAAAGAAAAAATGTATACAAAGAAAAAATTGATATTGTACAGCATACAATTGCGAAAGCATTTACAAAGGAATCAGATTCAACGCTAGTAAAGGAATGCCAGAGTGACGAAAGTGAAATGATTAAGCAGTTAAAGGACAAATTTTTAAAAACCGAAAAGAGGAGTGAGAAAATACTAGTTTTATCATGTTTACCTCAAAGTTGGAGTAGAAAGAAGATTGAAGAAGAATTTGGAGTTTCTCAATATTTGGCCAGAGCTGTAAAACAGTTAGTTAAGGACAATGGGATATTATGTTCTCCTAACCCCAAACCGGGAAAGACCCTTAGTGATAGAGTGGCCCAAATAGTGGTAGATTTTTACCAAAGGGATGACATTAGCAGGACCATGCCAGGTAAAAAAGATTATGTTGTTATCAGAAAATATGGAGCTGAAAAAGAATATGTACAAAAAAAATTAGTCTTAGCTAATTTAAAAGAAATTTATGCATTGTTTAAAACTGAGTACCCCAATGAAAAAATTGGGTTTTCAAAAAATTTTGTGAACTGCGACCCAAAAACTGTATACTGGCAGGAAAAAGTGGGACTCATACTGTATGTGTATGTACTATACATCAAAATATAAAACTAATGCTCAATGGCTCCAAATTAAATAAGCTATATGATGAAAATAACAGGCCTCTTGCAATATCTTATCATGATTGCCTTTATAAACTAATGTGTAATCCACCTTCAGTGGACTGTTTTTTAAGCAATAGATGCAAGCAATGTCCTGGAGTAGAACAGTTTAAAAATACGTTAATAGAAAAATTTGAGGAAGAATTAATTGATGAGGTCTCATTTAAAAAGTGGGTCTCAGTAGATAGGTGTACTATGGAAACCGTTGTTAAGAAAAGTGATGATTTTGTCCAGGAATTTACTGATGATCTTGTAAAACTTAAATCACATTCTTTTATTGCAAAAATGCAAAAAGATAGATACAATAGTCTTTGATCACTTGCGACTTTGCGGAAAATTATTCCTTTGTTATGCAAGATGAAGTCCAGTCTTATCATTGGAATAACAGCCAGGCAACCCTCCACCCTTTTGCCATTTATTTTCTAAGTGATGGTAAACTGCACAACCTGAATTATGTGTTTATTTCGGAAAGCTTGACACATAATACAATTGCATTTCATTTATTTTTAAAAAAATTAATGCCTGATTTAAAAATCAAAATACCAGGACTTAACAAAATTTTTTATTTTTCGGATGGATGTGCTGCGCAGTACAAAAACAAAAAGAATTTTCTGAATATATGCCTGCATAAAAAAGATTTTGGTGTTGAAGCAGAGTGGCATTATTTTGCCACCTCGCATGGCAAAAGTGCCTGCGATGGCTTGGGAGGAACTGTTAAAAGACTTGCTGCCAAAGCCAGTTTGCAGAGGCCCTATGACAATCAAATAATGACACCTCTACAATTGTTTACTTGGTGTGAAGAAAACATATCTGGCATTGATTTTAAATATTGCACAGAAGCAGATTATACAAATCATGAAATAATTTTGAATAAAAGATTTGCGGAAGTCTTAACAATACCGGGGACACAAAAAATTCATGCTGTAATTCCTCTTACAGAAAGCACGTTTTTGGCAAAACAGTTTTCTACATGCTTAGAGGTCGAAACACATAATCTTTTTAAAGGTGGAAGCATTATTTTGCAAAATATCGAGTCAGGGTTTGTCACTGTAGAATATGACAGTGCTTGGTGGCTGGCTTGTGTCTTGGGGAAAAATAATGAGAGCGGAGAACTGAAAGTAAGCTTTCTTCATCCACGAGGACCTGCCTCATCATTTTTTTACCCAACACCTCAAGATATTTTAATTATTAAACCAGAAAGTCTTATAAAAAAAGTTGAACCCAACACTGCTACTGGCAGAACTTACAATGTCAGCAAAAAAGAAATGTCAGATTCATCAGAAATTCTTAAAAGAAAGTTAAAAAAATTAATTTAAGGTATATAGTTAGTCTTAGTGTTTTCTGTCTAATTTTTATCAACGAAGTAGAAAAGTTTGTTTATTTCTTTTGCGAGTTTAAAATAAAATAATTTGTAGATAAAGCCTCTGGGTATTTTTTAAAACCTGTATCCATCCAACAAATTTATTTATTTTAATATCCAGTGCACTACTGGTGCTCCTAAAATATGTTTATTTTTTTGATATTTTTTTTGACATTGAACCCATCATTTCTCCATCATAAAATTTTGTGGATAATTAAGTAACACTTTGACCAAAATTATATATTTTTTTCAAAAAAATTAAAAATGGCCTTTTTGAATTTTTCAATTTTTTTTTTCAATTTTTTATTTTCAATTTTTTTTTGTTAAAATTATGTTGTGATATTTCATAAAAAAAGAGCTTCAAAATGACTTTAAAATGAGCCATTTATTACTTTCCTAGTGTAAGTGGTTCTCGAGATATTGCTAGTTTTGTACATTCTTGTTAAGGTCAAAATGCTGACTTTTTTATTTTGAAAAATTAAAAAAAAAAAAACTACGAATCAAAAAAATCTAAAAATTTGCATTTTCAACTTTTATGGTAAGAAGAAAATATATACCAAAAATCATCAAAATTGGAATTGGTCGCGTAAAATTTTTGTGATTTTTTGGTTGATTTGATATGGAATGACCCTAAATACTTTTTGTAATCCTTTCGTATAATTAGGATTATAAGGAATTGATACAAATTTTGAGTCGCAGGTATCTTTTTGTCTGAAAAAAGTGGAATTCCGAAAGGTCTTTTGAAAAGAATGTCTATTTATCAGCTTATTTATTAAGCCTTCGTCGTAACCGTTTTCGCCAGCTATATTCCTAATCCTATTCTTTTCTGCTTCAAATCTTTCTTGGTTTAAGGGGAAATTTACTAATCTATATGTTAAAAAGTGCAAACTTGCAAGCTTATGTTGGAAGCAATGAAAAGAGTCATTTGAAATATACCTGTTGGTGGCCGTTCCTTTTCTGTATAGGTCAAAGTCCAATTTATTTTTATTTCTTCCAAATTCCCAACATAGTTTATTTTTTTAGTTCTTCGAAACTTATTACCCTAATTTTGTCACAATAATGTCGATTTTTTGTACTATTATTGTTGTCTAAAATTTTTATATTTTTCATTTTATAAGTTTTATTAATGTGAGATACTGTATCACTTATACTATTAACATAAAAATTATTTAAATAATCGCCAATTGTGGTAGGAATGTTTATAATTTTATTTTCTGTAGTTAAAATATGACTTATGCTTGAATCTTTGTCCTCTCTTACAATCGTTTTTAAAAATCTCCAAAGTTCGGTTGTGTTGTTTTTGTTTTCTATGATTTTGTTTTCGTAATAATTTGTTTTCTCGTGCTTAATTATATTAACTGCTGTATATCGTTGTTTCTTATATTCATTCCAATTTTTTTCAGTTTTGTTGGAACTATATTTTTGATAGGCGAGATCTCTTAATTTAGTCGCTTCTTTAACTTTACACATCCACCATTCTTTATACTTCGGGAATAATAATTTATTTCTTTTTTTGGTGCTACTGCATCTAGCACCTTATAGATATTTTTGCAGAATTGTGTATAATTTTTGTTTATATCCTTTTCATAATAATTCCAGGGTACATCTTTTAATTGCATAGCCACTTCTTCGTAATTAATATTTCTGCCTCTTGGTGTAAGATTTAATTTGCTTTCTGCCATAAAATGCATACTATTTGTTAACATCAAATCTCTCATTGTTTTGGCGTTATGTGTGCAGTGCGTAACATCTTGTACAATATTTTTCAGGCATGAGTCTTTAACAACATTTATTAATCTACTACATTCTGATTTTCTTTCTAACCAGTTAATATTAAAAGTCACCCACAATAAACAAAATCTTATGGTTTACTACCTCTTCCAACAAACTTTCAAATCTATCCAAAAAACCCGTACTATTTGCGCTTGGGGATCTATAAAAAGAAATTACAGTGTAATGCTTATTATTGATGCCGAGTGTTGTCATAATTATCCAGTATTCTTTTTCTACGCTGTGTGTTTTTTTATTTAAGACAGTTACACCTTGACTTACATATATAACAGTTCCTCCAGTACGTCTAACAGTCTTCGTAACAATTACTTACACCATTGTTTAATAATGCTTGGGCCAACCCATTAAAAAAGTTAAGTGACTAACTGTCATTGAAATTTTTGGTTTAATTGTGTCACCAGAAAGAGAGTGAGAGAGAGAGAGAGCTGATTGTCAAACTGCATATGTTGAAACTTCATTTTAGGAAATGCAAGTTCTCCAGTCAACACCCATGATCTCGTGTCATATATCCAAAATCGTTGAGGCATATCAAGCAAGGACGATTCCTCCATTCCTTCCAGTCCAGATTAATCATTATTACCTTTCAATGATTTAATCCAACATTCTTAAGTAAGTACTTTTTGTAAAATAAGTTTTTTTTTTCTATCGAAAGTATTCAGTTTTGGGAACACTCAGTGCATATAGCGAGAGGGATTTTACTAAGCATTTTTGCACACGTTTCGCATTGATTGCGAAAACACTGGTAAGCAGAAAAAGGTCAAGTAAAGTTTAGTTAAAAAAAAAGAGTAATTATTGGGAATAGAATAAAATGTATAAAATTAATACTTGGAGCAATACTGGTAAAGCGTCTTCTAAATTGGGCACTTGGGGGGGGTTAGGATACTTCCAGGAGAGCTAGAATAAACTGATCCCCAATTGCGTGGCCTAATTTTTAAGATAAGCACGTCACATACCAGACACTAAGGGATTAAAGAGGGCCTTTTTATTCTATGGCGAAAAGTTTACAGCCTGAGACGTTTAACGGCACTTTAGAGGCGATAAAATTATAACGAATTAAAATTAGCAATAATTCGCTACTGTGTCAAAAAATGTCTTGAATAAGGACATATCTTGCTTTAAGTTATAAACTGGGTATTTCATGTTAGTCTATATTTTTTTAAAAAAGTGATTTTAATTTTAAGAAGCAGCTAGGTTTTTTGTATAGTTTTATGTCTGTATAGATGTAATAAAAGTAACAAAACATTTATAGTTTTTTTTTAACTTCTTCTGCTGTGTTTCTATCCAAATGTAACTTTCAGTATTTTTAATTTAGCTGAACTCTCTTGCATATTTTGCAGGGGTATCGGGCACTGGATACATGCTATTGGACCTCAATGTGACAGTTCTGTCATTTAAATCTTGCGTTGGCTTATTGTTGCTCGTAATAAGTTGGTTCTGTCTGTCAAAGATATTGGTTAGTTTTTTCAACTAAAAAATAAAATTTATTTATCAGCTTTTTTTAATATTAAGAACTGAATTGTATTCTTAGTAAATTTATGCTGTGTTTGGGGTATACCAGTGCGTAAATGTAAGAAGATGTTTTAAATTTTAATGTACTGTGGGGAACCCACAAAAAAGCCGAATTTACAAAAACCGAAACACAATTGAACATAAAATAAAAGGTCCGAAACGAAATATGAACGAAAGTAGTAAATCACCCAGAAAATAATGGATACGAATATAATTTAACCGATTATAATTTTCCCGAACCTTAAAATATCGGAATTACAAAAGTATCGAAAATAATTGTCTAGAAACGAAAAACACCCGACCCACAAATTGATAGAAAATAATATGCCGATCCTTAAATGCATCAAATTTAAATCTCTAGAGCGCCGAATGCCCTGGATTGCGGTGTTGGCAAGTTTCTCTATTTGGAAGATGACTCAGGGATTTTTTTTTATCAAATGATTTTATTTAACTTCATAACTAACTGTCTATCAAATGTGGCGATTCATTTTTGTAATATATGTCTGATGAAAATACAATATTATTTTCGTTAAAAATATTTTTAAACATTTTCAGTGGGATTTACTAAGATCTAGAATAGTACCGCCCACAGATCTAAATATTTACACCTGTGGGGGGTACTAAATTTTAAAATCAAATTTAAAAAAAAACACTTACCCATACAGAAAAGACACAAAGTTATTCATTATTTTGTATTATTATTGCAAAATACCATTGAAAACAGCTTTATTTCTAAAAATATACCATATTTTAGGAGAAAATGCCCTAAAACTAAATTTTTTTGACGGGCTTCAAAATGGCATATGGTGAATACGCCAAAAAATTGGCACATAATAGCTTCATCATCTGTATTTGAGGTTATAAATTTGGTGATTTTTTAGACTACCTCTGGGGGTGGTTTAAATGTATAGCCCCCAGAAAGGATTGTTTTGTCACAATTGGTAATAAGTTCGTTAATCAATAAAATACTTCTAATTTTCTCCAGAAAAACGCCATATTTTCAGCCCCCTTTTCAGCACAAAAAATATATTTATGAGGGCACTACGAGGCAAAACAAACATAAGTGAAGGTCACTGATTATGCACGAAAAATATACCAAACAAAAAAACCCAAAACAACTATATTAATTTATTTACAAACTGAAAGTAAAACATTGAGGTTATCTAAAAGCTCAGTCAAAATAACTTTCCTTACTCAAGCACTCATTTTAAAGCTGTAGCTTTTATCAGTAGAGGTTGGTGCAAGCCAAGGTGCAAGCAGGGGTAAAAGATCCGAACTCGCTGTTTGTGATTGAACGCAGCGCTAATATTTTTAAACTGACATTTCGACAGTGACAGAAATGTAAAAAAAAAAACTTGCATTTAAGTTTTTTAATACATTTCGTAAATAAAAACACCTTTTAAATAAGTACAAAATTAATCTGCTCCTTATTTTATTATCACCCATCTAAATTGTTGTGTGACGTCAAGTATTAATTGGAAAAATCAATTATCAAGGGTAAGTTTTAATTAGAGTGACATATAACCTCAATTTTAATTTGTTCTACAGAGTGTTTAGTATTTAAACCCTACGTGGGTTTCAATTTTTAAATTTTCTTTTATAAATTGAAACTTTCTTCTTAAATCCAACAAAAGATTGTGTTAAGATGATTATTCAATAAACAAATTTATTAAAATTCTTCTTATAATTCAAACTGTGTCCAAAACTCAAGGAGGGTTGCTTTAAAATGCTTAAAACCAAAAATTTCACTTAAACTTAGGACCGTTCTAAAATAGACTAAACCCTTTGAGTAAATCCCACTGTTCGAGTATTTATTAATTTATTTACAAACTGAAAGTAAAACATTGAGGTTATCTAAAAGCTCAGTCAAAATAACTTTCCTTACTCAAGCACTCATTTTAAAGCTGTAGCTTTTATCAGTAGAGGTTGGTGCAAGCCAAGGTGCAAGCAGAGGTAAAAGATCCGAACTCGCTGTTTGTGATTGAACGCAGCGCTAATATTTTTAAACTGACATTTCGACAGTGACAGAAATGTAAAAAAAACTTGCATTTAAGTTTTTTAATACATTTCGTAAATAAAAACACCTTTTAAATAAATACAAAATTAATCTACTCCTTATTTTATTATCAAGTGACATATAACCTCAATTTTAATTTGTTCTACAGAGTGTTTACTATTTAAACCCTACGTTTCAATTTTTAAATTTTCTTTTATAAATTGAAACTTTCTTCTTAAATCCAACAAAAGTTTGTGTTAAGATGATTATTCAATAAACAAATTTATTAAAATTCTTCTTATAATTCAAACTGTCTCCAAAACTCAAGGAGGGTTGCTTTAAAATGCTTAAAACCAAAAATTTCACTTAAACTTAGGACCGTTCTAAAATAGACTAAACCCTTTTAGTAAATCCCACTGTTCGAGTATTTATTAATTTATTTACAAACTGAAAGTAAAACATTGAGGTTATCTAAAAGCTCAGTCAAAATAACTTTCCTTACTCAAGCACTCATTTTAAAGCTGTAGCTTTTATCAGTAGAGGTTGGTGCAAGCCAAGGTGCAAGCAGAGGTAAAAGATCCGAACTCGCTGTTTGTGATTGAACGCAGCGCTAATATTTTTAAACTGACATTTCGACAGTGACAGAAATGTAAAAAAAACTTGCATTTAAGTTTTTTAATACATTTCGTAAATAAAAACACCTTTTAAATAAGTACAAAATTAATCTACTCCTTATTTTATTATCAAGTGACATATAACCTCAATTTTAATTTGTTCTACAGAGTGTTTACTATTTAAACCCTACGTGGGTTTCAATTTTTAAATTTTCTTTTATAAATTGAAACTTTCTTCTTAAATCCAACAAAAGATTGTGTTAAGATGATTATTCAATAAACAAATTTATTAAAATTCTTCTTATAATTCAAACTGTGTCCAAAACTCAAGGAGGGTTGCTTTAAAATGCTTAAAACCAAAAATTTCACTTAAACTTAGGACCGTTCTAAAATAGACTAAACCCTTCTCGTTTGTTTCGTTTAAATTTAATTATATGCATATATTTTCTAGCGATTGGATTTTCCCTTCATTTCATTTTCGAGACAATTTTTTTCGGACCAATTATTTTCTTCTCTTTTAAATTCTGACAAATTATAGGGACCCGTTTGTTTTATCGGCAGCCGAGTACTAGGTCATTACCTTTTCAAGTTAAAAAACAGGACTCGTTACAGCCCTACTATAAGTAAACTATAAAACTAGATATCAACTGTCTTATTTTAGATTTAACAGCCTGTATATTTTTTAAAACTTCGATAGCTCCTGATTCCAGAAATGTGTAGGATTTATCTTTAGAGGTTCTCGAGTGAAATAAAAAATAATTTGCCATAAGGGCAATGTGTTAGCCAAGGAAAAATAGTTTATAAAGGATGGTTCTTTGTTCAACACATTGCTCTTATGGCAAGGTTTTTCTAAATTTGTTCAATGACCGTTCAAGACAAAGGTAACATATGGTATATTTTTTTGAATCAGGAAGAAAAGATCTATCGAAGTTTTAAAAAATATACAGGGTGTTCAATTTAAAATAAGCAAGTTGATGTCTAAATTTGACATATGAGATGACACTGAACAATTTGGATATGCATAATTTTATAGTTTATGCAACTGGAGAGAGAAAAGAGGGGGTATCATTTATAATGGATAACCTTGTACAGTTGTCACTAATAAATTCTGCCCCCTTTGACAGACAGAAAGTCGATGACAATTTTGGTAATTACCCCCAGATCAAAACTGAATTCAGAAAATAATTATTTAGTACTTTGTTATATTTATACACTTTTACACCAAACGAGAGTTTGATAATTTTAAGAAAAAAGCAAATTATTCTATGTAAACAAAACCATTTCCTACTTAATTAAATTGTACAAATTTATATTTACTCCTTAGATTAAAAACAGACAAGATACCTGACACTTACGAAGAGTTTGGTTATATTATTATAGGGAACAATGTTCACCTTTCTGTTGTTTACAGTAAACACAGCAGTGGCGTACCTACTTAAATATAAATTTATACAAGGATTATATAATTAAAATTTTACTATAATATGAAATATGCAAAATAATTAAAAAAACATGCAAAAAATAATTCTGCCAATTTGAGCTTTGGAAGCTTCCTAACAATAAATGTTTGTAGTATAATTTTATACAAAAGAAATTTATTGCAAAGTTTGTATATGATTTATAGCAATTACAATTTTCAACACAATACAATTACGCCAAACATTAAAACAAAGAAACACAGTTAATAGCACCTGGAATATCAAGAAAAAAAAATTACCCACTAGCAAAAAAATATGTTATTGTGTTTGTTAATTTTGTTATATTTTCTGGTCGTTAGCAGAAACTTACTTATACTAACTTCTTCAGTACACAATAAAGTCAATAATGCTTAGGGTATCTAGAGACATCTAAGACAGACAAAAAGATTTAAATATCAATTCAAAGGGCGAGCGCAGATGGCAACGGCAGCGGTATAAATTAACCTTAATATTCTGATAAGAGATAGGAATTCACTATTCTTAGAAACCTGAACACATGTGAATTAACTTTTATTGTTATTTGCAAGTTGGTTTAAGGACTTTACCTACCTTTATTTTATAGGCTTTATAAAAAAAAATCTTATAAAAACGTTCCACAATATCTCATTTGACGCATTGGGAATTAACTAATTCATCCAAAGAAAAAAACGTGTTTGTTGATATTTTAATCTAAGGATCTACTAATTTAAGTATATTTCATAAACTTTTTTTTTCTGTGTATCTACCGGCATGTACCGCCACTGATTGTTTTCACTTGCTCTCCCTTTGTTTTCAAAACATTGGACGATTTGTTTCAAAATATCACTTTAAATGCACTGAAATATTCTCCTACTGGTAAAAAACACACTTTAAACGTTTTTTGACACCATGTGGGTTTAAAACGACTTATAAACTGCTTAAAACATCCTGAAGTTTTAAAATAAATAGCACGCAAAAGCTTATGTCAATAAAAATGTCATCCGACCGTCTGCGCTCTGCCGACTTTCCCCGCCCACAAGCCAATCACGACCATTGAGACAGAATTCTCTGTCCCTATCGTTGTAACGTCGTTTAAAAGGATAGAAAAATAATCGATATTTCTCACCTTTGCTGTTGTTATCAATTTTATTTTCGTCTGTAGAGACGAAAACGTTTTCTTGATGATAGCAAATCATACAAACAATGTAGGTATCTAGTAGGCTTTCATTTGAACCATTTTCGTCCCTAGAGAAGAAAATACTTTCTTTTGAGATGAAAATAAAAAAAAATTAATAATAATTAAAAAATACTAAATAAATCCTAAAGTGGTCGTAGGAAAAATAGCGTACACAGCTCGATAGAAAGTAACATTCTTACACTCGCGTATTGTTTCACTCGGTTAGCGCCTCGTTCACAACATTCACGCTCGTGTGAAAAATGTCACTTTCTTCTCTTCTTTACGCTTTGAACAATTACAATTTTTGCTGTTTTTTGGATAAAAATGGTAAAATAAAAATCATATGCACACTAAAGATGACAGAGAGATGACACAACAGAAATTTTTCTCTAAAATAACAACCTTATATATTTTTCATTTTAATAGAGAAAAAATGTTTTTTGACAGTACTTTTTCTGAACGCTTAAAAAACAATGAAAACCTGAAAAATGTGTCTACGCCACAAATCTTTTCTGTAAATTTATTAGGGCGGTTTTGTATCGTTGGTTGATAGATAAATAGAAATTTCGTAAAACTATATACCATCTCTAGGTTTTTAAAGCCGCAGTAGGCTTCAAAGATCTCTCCACTACTAAGAAATGAATCGGACGAAAGGATTTCCGAATATCCAGTCAAAACCGTAGTTCCTAGGTAGCTCAGTTGGTAGAGCATTGATTTGATTTGTCTCAACAGCAAATTTAGGTCTTGAAATCCCTGACATTGCGGCTTCTTAGCTTATCGCTTGATATAAATGGTCTTTCTGATCCTTTTCTTGCTAAAGAATCAGCGTGTTCATTGCCTGCTACCCCTGTGTGCCCGGCACTCACGCAAGGGTGACTCTATTGTGTTTCGCTTGGGTTAGCTGCTTGGCTGTCTGAGAAGATTGTTATATTTTTGTTGAGATATCTTCTTCTCAGGTTTTCCCGCAGACAAGTCTCTATGGCATGTATTTCAGCTTGGAATACTGTGGTATGTTCCCCCAGAGATGCAAACCAGTTTGATCTTGGGGCTAGGCTATATACTTCCGCTCCTGATCCACTGTTTATCTTGGATCCGTCGGTATACCAATTTTTCTGACTGGACTAGTAATTTCTCCGTCTTGTTCTCCCAGGATAGCTGGGTCTTAAACGGCTTGTTCGTGTTGATTTTCGGAGTCATGATGTCACTGCTCATCTCTAGCAGCGGGTTGGTGACAATGCTCGCAATCTTGGTATGTCCCAAATGGTTATCATACCAGTTGTCATTGCATTTTAGTCTGTATGCTCCCATTCTTGCCTCCGCTTTGATGACAATGTCAAGTGGTGGGAGGTTTAGAATGGTCTCCATAGCAGCGGTTGGTGTGGTGCTCATTGCAATTACATGCGAGTCGCTGGAGTTTGGAGAGCTCCAGTTTTGCAGTGCTTTGTTCAGTCTTCGGCCACCATACTGTGGCGCCGTAGGGTATTTTAGGTTTTACCACCATCGTGTATAACCAATGGGTTATGTGTATTAGTAATAGCGCCATTTTGCTCTTGTTAATGGCGTAGGCAATATGCGCGTTCCAGGTTAGCTTTGCATCCAAGATAATCCCGAAATATTTTACCTCCTGGGCATATTGTATCTGTTTTTTTCGTGAAGGGTATTAGCGCTGTTTTTTCGTGATTTACCTTGAGGTCTACCCGTTTGCACCAGTCTTCTACGATTTTCAGGGCTTGTTGCATTTGCCTTGATATTCTGTGAAGGTTTTTTCCTATGATTAGTATAACGATATCGTCGGCATACCCTTGGGTATAGACGCCTTTATTACTAAGTTCGTTTAGGAGTTCGTCTACAACCAGGTCCCACAATAAGGGTGATAGGACCCCTTTTTGTGGGCATCCTGTGGCTACTGCGACCTCCATTGTGTTTCTGTTTAGAGTGGCTTGTACCTGTCTTCCCCAAAGCATACTATCTACTCATCTACCTATTGTGTTGTTGATGTTGGGCAGTATCCATAGATTTAAAGGAGGTTCGATCAAATGCTCCTTCTATGTTAAGAAATGCTACGAGAGCGACTTCTTTTTTGTTGTTTGCTATTTCTACCCTTGCGACAAGTTGGTGAAGGGCAGATTTGCAGGATTTGCCTGATTGATAGGCATGCTGGTTTGGGTGCAGTGGCTTTTCTTGTAGAGAAGATTCCCTGACATGTCTATCAATCAGTTTCTCGATCGTTTTCATTACAAAAGATGAGAGTGTTATTGGTCTGAATGCCCTAGCCTGGGAATAGTCTTTTCCAGGTTTTGGTATGAAGACCATTCGTGCTTTCCGCCAGATTAGTGGTATATAGCCTGTGGCTAGACTGGCGCGTAGAAGTCTACAAAGCTGAGGGATTATGACGTCTTTGCCCTGCTGTAGTAGAGCATTAGACTGGTATTCTAGAGATCCCGGGTTTAAATCCTGGACGAGGAAAAACTTTTTTCCGATTTATTATCTCACCCTTTGTCCTCTACGCCACAAATATTTTCTGTACAAATGTGAGTGTTTTATTCTAGAATGGCGTGGCATAAAAATCTGAAAAACATATCGATTTAATTAATAAACTTATTTCTTTTTTTTATTTGTATGTATAATTTTAAAAGGAATTACCTATTTAACACTTTTCTCTAGATTAAATAGAACCAAATTTTGTATTTTAATTTCTCCTAGAACTAAATTAAAACTCAATCTAAACACAAGAACAAACGAACAAACGTGTTTAGAAACATTTGGTTTTGGCAAACTAAAATATTTTCCAATTTTAAAAGGAAAGACTACGTTGGGGATGTTAAGGGGGTTAAGCACTAAATTTTTCCCCAATTTAGAGATAAAAAATATGTTTGGGGGGGGGTGGTTAAAGTTTATAACTTTTTAACTAAATGTGCAGTGTTTCATGTGCATTTCCTAAAGAAGCAGTTTAGCAAAGTAGCGCACTTACATGAAGATATTCCATGTTAGCATGCCTTTCAAACACGATCCAGTTGACGGTCTCGAAACAATTGCTAGGGGCGGTAAGGCCGCCCTTGTACATGAAAAACGAGTCGATATCGTAGGGCAAAAGATCTCGGAATTTGATTTTTTCGGCGGGAACTGTGAACAGTCCGGGCTTGTGAGCTATGCTGCCCACTGCGTCTGCTATAATATTCAGAGCCTTACGAGCGATGAAATTGTTGTCCTAAAACACAGGTCTAATGATTACCATCTAATCAGTCTGTAAATATTTGTAAAGATTAGACATCAAATAATTTATGGAAAATGCGAATCATTTATGAGCGACACACCAGTTTAGATTTCGAGGAGGGTTTGGGACAAGAGAATCCTTACATTCAACTTAGCTTAACGGCCTAGGATTATGTCGATGCCAGTATATGCCTTTTTCATAAATTATAAGAAAGCTTTTGATCAAGTCCAACAGTTGGTCTGGATGTCTGATTGCCCGAGAGTTCCAAATAATGAGATGTGTTCTGTTTGGTATTGAAGTCTTCATTCAATGGTCTAGGATAAATGTCGGTACCAGTATATGCGTGTTTCATAGATTCACAGGTTAACAAAATAAAAAAAAAATGTTTGGTCCCTGAGATCTCGTGAGAGACCTATAACTGATTTTAGATATACTTAATGTGCTGATTCTAAAACTGGCAGCAGATTTTTTCTATCAGCTCTAGTTTTTGGGATAGAGACTAATTTAGTTCTAATAAAAGGCAATAATAAATAAATCAACATCTCTTTAAAATTCAAAATAGAAATTTGGTATTCCAAACTGGGATATAATTAGCCAAATATACCTGAAATTATCCGTAAACCGATATTCCTAGACCTGGTTAAGCCGCATTACTTAATCCTATTAATTTTATTAGCTATTTTATATTTGGAATTCCCTATGATCCAATCTTCCCATACCTGCGCAACCCCGACTAATTGGTTTTGGAAACACAGTACCTTATTATTTTTGAATCAATTTATAAACATTGCAACACTTTTGTATTATATACCCAACTATGTAGCCACGAATTAACTTTTATTCAATATCAATTTATTCAAAACTAACTTATGTACATTTCCAAACCTACCCAGACGTGAAAAATGATTTTAATTGATTTTTCTGTTCTTCTGTTATCTTACGAAATCTGTTTCTTTGTCTTGTAGAGCCATGAAGATGGCACAATAAAGTGTCGAAACGTCCCACTAAAACGCAGCAAAAAAATAGTACCTTTTGGCTACCTTTATCATTCTCGACTTATTATATTGTGTAGATTTTGCATATAAAGTTATGTCATAATTTTTTGTACATTTGTTACAGTGTTAAAACTAAAACAATGGCATCTACAAGCAGGCGTATCTGTATAAACCATCCAGATGTTTTTTGTTATGTATGTGGCGAATACATTTTGAATGAAATAGAAAAGCTATTTCTGAATTTGTGAAAAGGTCTTATCTTGTCTATTTTGGCGTTCATTTGGGAGATCAAGATAAATCTTGGGCTCCACATGTGGTGTGTAAAACATGTGTTGAACATTTGCGACATTGGACAATTGGAAACAGAAAATGCCTGAAATTTGGTGTACCAATGGTTTGGAGGGAAGCACGTAACCATTATGATGACTGCTATTTTTGTCTCGTTAATATTAAAGGCATAAATAGGAACAATCGACATAAATGGACATATGCAGATCCAGATTCTGCAAGAAGACATGTACCGCACTCTAACCTTCAGCAGTCTTCCTGAAATCGTGGAAGATGATACAGGAACCTCAACGTCTGATGAAGTTCAAAGAATGGAATCAGAAAACGACAGTGAATTTGAAGCAGATTTAACAACTCCTCAGTGTTTTAATCAACAAGAACTGAACGATCTCGTGAGAGACCTACACCTCTCAAAGGAGTGTGCTGAATTACTTACTTTTTTCACTCAGGAAAATAAGCTTGTATTCTGTAACGATATAAAAGGAGAAAAAATGTGTTTGCCAGAATACACTTCAGACGATTGGCGACTTTTCATTGACAGTTCAAAACGTAGTTAAAAATGTGTCCTTTTACATAACGGTAACAAATACGACTCAATTCCTATTGGACATTCTACTACCGTGAAGGAGGAGTATAAAACAATAGCACAAGTTTTGAAACAAATTAAATACGAAGAACATCAGTGGGCAATTTGTGTTGATTTGAAAATGGTGAACTTTCTCCTTGGACAACAAAGTGGATATACAAAATACCCCTATTTTTTTATGTTTTTGGGACAGTAGAGCTAAAGATCAGCACTGTGTTAAGAGAAATTGGCCTTTAAGAGATACTATGGTTCAAGGAAACGTAGTAAATGAAATCTTACTACCGCCCTTTCATATCAAATTGGGGCTTATGAAGCAGTTTGTGAAAGCGTTAGATCGAGATGGAAATTGTCTTGGGTACTTGTCACGTAAGTTTCCTGGGATTAACACGGAAAAACTAAAATCTGGTATATTTGATGGTCCAGGCAACTTATTAAAGATCCACAGTTCACCACATCAATAAATGAGACTGAATCTAACGCTTGGGGTTCATTTGTTCAAGTAGTTAAAAATTTTCTTGGAAATCACAAAGCAGACAATTACATAGAATTATTTTCATATTCTCGGTTGTAACATGAGTATAAAAGTTCACTTACTCCACAGCCACCTAGATCGCTTTCCAGAAAATTTAGGTGACTGTAGTGAGGAACAGTGAGAAAGAGTCCATCAGGATATTAAAACTATGGGAGATCGATATCAAGGACGATGGGATAGCCACATGATGGCCGACTACTGTTGGAGCCTTCAGCGAGACTACACCAGTAAACACCATGCTAGAAAGTCGTATAAAAGAAAATTTGTAAGTGATAGTGACTAATATGAGTTAATCTACTTTTTATAAGAAATATTTAATTGTATGTGTTTTTTTTTGTTACTGGTAATAGTCATAGTTATACCGTAAAATATATATAGAGGTTAAAAAAAAGTAAATAATTCCTATTTTAAAAACTAGATCTGATAGACAAAATCTGATGGCTATTTCGGATTCTCCACCCAAAAATTGCCCAGGAACAGTTAAAAAATCGCCGGCACCAAAATATGTGTTGGCCTGTGATGATAAAGGTTTTGATTCAGTTCAAGACGAACAGCTCATAGAAGAATCTTTTAAAGAAGTTGTTCTACGTGATCGCAATCGGACAACTCAAACAAAAATTAACAACTGTGACGAGGGTCTTACTATAAACGGCATCAACATCATAAGATATGCTGCTAAAGTTCATAGAAGAATCTTTTAAAGAAGTCGGTCTACATGATCTCAATCGGATAACTCAAACAAAATTAACAACTGCGACGAGGATCTTACTATAAACGGCATCAACATCATAAGATATGCTGAGGACCCTGCCATAATAATTGCAGACACGCTGGAATATTCTAAAACAAAATGGGTGGCAAAAGATATCGGAATTTGAATTTTTCTGCGGAAACTGTGTACAGTCCGCGTCTGTGAGATATGCTATGATATGTCTGCTACGATGTTTAGGACTTTACGTAATAGTAAAAGAAAAAATTGATAGGAGAAGAGCTCGACAATGGTATGGTGCTAGAACATGTGACACTTTTCAGAAAACGAAGTAAGCAAGGTACAAAAAGCGCTGATGATTGCCAAGGTTGGACGACAACATGAGAAGAAGAAACGCGGAATTTAACTAAAAAGTATATATCCATTATCTTTTTTTTTTGTTCCTGCTTATTTTTTTAAAATATGGTTTTTTACTTACAAAATAAAGAACTCCCAACACCGTTACTGCACCAGGATGAGTGACAGCCTCTTTTACACAGAAATATTGTGATTCATAAAATACTAAGTGAGCTTCTATGGCATATCTAAAAAAACATTCATATTGTGTTGCATTGCAAAAACTCCTATGACTATTATCACTACGGAACAGAGAGAACTACTGATATTATTTAAAATGTTTGCGATCTCGGCAAAAGGCTGCCATCGATTTCAATCTACCTCTGCTCTTTAAAACAAAATTATGATTGTTTTCCACAAACCAAAACTACACTTTTTTGCACTCGACGCGTGTTTCGCTAACAACGTTAGCATCATCAGGAGACGATAAACAATGAACTATATTAATCTACGCTCTATCTTATATACAATCCTTTAGTGGGCGGAGATAAAACTAATAAATTGTGATTGATCACGATTTTTAATCCTATCTCCCCTCAACCAAAGAATAAAGTGTACTAAACGGGATGGGTCCTCTATCTTTATTTAAACTATTTCTGGATTTAATGATTTCCATACTTTCATATGCATTCAAAAGTCTTTTGTTTGGTACACTTTTTAGAAGTTTTAGGTTATCTAATGTGAATCTATGATTGTTTTCAAAAGCATGCTCGGCCACACTTGACTTTTCTGTTCTTCCGTATTTTAAGTGTGCTAGGTGTTCTTTAAAACGTGTTTGAATAGAGCGTCTCGTTTGGCCAACATATTTTTTGTCACAATCCATGCAACTAATTTCGTAAATTCCACTTTTTTCTAGAACTGTAGTTTTATCCTTGGGATTTCCTAGTAAGCTTCTTATTGTGTTACCGGATTGATATACTAATTTAAGACCGGTGTTATTAAATACTTTGTGTAATCCTTTCGTATAATTAGGATTATAAGGAATTGATACAAATTTTGAGTCGTAGGTATCTTTTTGTCTGAAAAAGGTAGAATTCCGAAAGGTCTTTTGAAAAGAATGTCTATTTATCAGCTTATTTATTAAGCCTTCGTCGTAACCGTTTTCGCCAGCTATATTCCTAATCCTATTCTTTTCTGCTTCAAATCTTTCTTTGTTTAAGGGGAAATTTACTAATCTAAATGTTAAAAAGTGCAAACTTGCAAGCTTATGTTGTAAGCAATGAAAAGAGTCATTTGGAATATACCTGTTGGTGGCCGTGCCTTTTCTGTATAGGTCAAAGTCCAATTTATTTTTATTTCTTATAACTAAAGTGTCTAGAAATGGCAGTGTACCGTTGTTCTCTGTTTCATAAGTAAATTTAATAGTGGGAAATTTGTTATTTATTTTTTCCATTCCACACTGCTCCTTAAGCATTGCGTTTGTGTTTTTAGGTATTTACTTTGTGCTATTAGAGAGTTAATAGACCAGTAATTTATTACCGTAATTGAGATGCTAAAAAGAGTTTTTAAACTACAAACACGAATTACCATAACCGTATTCTTTTGCCCATATACAAACTGTCAATGTAAATAGAATAGAAACGAAAACAACAATTCACTTTCACAAAAAAAATTAAAAACCTAACTAAACAGAGAAACGAATTATCATCTACGAGCTGCAGCTTTTGCACAGAAATAAATCTGGTTGGTTGCAAAAAATAACCGAGCGCGTCCCGTTAAGCCTCCGAAGGTAACGTATTTCGGTTCGGTTATTTTTGGATACGGAAGTAAAATAACCGATTTTGCCTACGGTATCACCAATTTTGATGTCTATTAACGCTCTACTATCGCCGCTTGAAAAAAGTCCAAAGTTTAAGGCGAAAGGGAATTTCATTGACGGTTTTAATCCCTATTTTAAGTAAAAAAAAACGTACAACTGGCAACGCCTTGTTCTTTAATTTTTTAATCTTTTACCAAAGTGCACAAGGAAAACTAAACATCAGAATTAGCTGAAATTTTTCAGGGCTGATCATTTTTAAATGCTTAACAAAAATATCTGAAGGATTTTTCAAAATTCTCAATTATTTTTTCTTCAAAACAAAAGCTCTGGTGCTGCCATCTACCCCAAAAGCCTCAAAATAATTGCGGTTTAGAGCAAATCCGATTTACAAAAAAAAATACAGAAATACTCACTCACTCACTTTTTATATTTCCTTGCTTTAGCGAAAATAAAAACTAAGTTTCCTTTTTTCTAAAAGCCGATCAATCAATCACACTTTATACGATTCCATGGTAACTGCAGGTGTTTTGTCAACAAACTTTAAATCGGGCCGCAGTGGGACAGAAGAGTATTTTTATGTTTATCTTTCAAAAACCTTGTTCTAAAACAAATATGAAACCACTCCGCGTGTGCGGTCGCCCTTCGAAAAAGGCCTAGCGCTGCGCGGGCATTACCCCGAGTCTATCAAAGAACCAAGAGAACTTTACTGGCTCGCTGGGATTACTAGGAATTCGCATAGAAACATTCGGCGCCCATAACCCCACATAATTTTGTTTTTATTGGGATTCAACCATTTTTTTTTAAATTATTGCGGCATTGTTATGTGCAAGTGTACTAGTTAAATCTTGGAGTGTAAACGATAGATTTTAGAATCTCAGTTTCAAAAACATACGGATACTTGAGTACTAACAAAACAAGTCAGTAAAGCTCCATTTAGAGTATAGCGCCAGTAGCCGATTTTTAAATCTGCATGCTTTTAAGTTAACCTGTTGTCGGTATCAGCTAGCGGGAGTGTTTTCAATTTAATTATAAATGCACCTGTAAATGCAACCTTAAATATTACACCCAGTTACTTTAATACGTAGTTGGGTAGCGTTTTTTTAGCAGGTAATTCTGCAATAAATTGTTTTCTTTTAATTTTACTTGGTTTTTTAGCGGCGTAGAACGCGAAAACTAAAAATAGGTAACCTGGCCCGGTGCTAAAAAATCTCTGGTGTCTCACTGTGCATAAACGTAAATAATATCTCCGCGTTGCCATGGAAAACAAATGCAATGACGTAAAATTTTGCAAAAAAATCAGGTCGACATAGTTAAATTGATTTCGCGTACAGTGTTGCTAAAAACAATTCCCCAGATTGTAATTACGACCTTAGGTTTTGGTTTTGCTTTAAAGTCTTTTGCCGAGGATTTTGCTACATGTGTTGTTACCTTAATCCGTCTATAGTATGTTCTGAAGGCCAATGAAAATGTAAGCTGTCAAATGTGTAGTCTCTTCCCAATCCTGCGCCGCCAATGTTTATCGCGTCACAAGCGCACATTTCGTTTAAGCTAATGTCAACTAAGAAAAAAATCATTATCAAGCAAGTGGCATAAAAAACAGAGCCTCAGTCTAAGTCGAAATCATACCGTAAAACCTTAAGACTAGCCAAAGATGTGTCCGAATTTATTTTGAACTGATCAGTGTGGCACAAGTCATCATATTTGTTCCCAGGGACCTATATATATATATATATATATATATATAGGAAGAAAAATAACCGATAGCTTATATACAGGGTGTTCTAAATTCGATGCTCGCCATGGGGATCTCCTAAACGGTAGGAGATATGAAAAGGTTTAAATTAGGGCAAAGTTCCGCAATTTGACGCTTTCCTCAAAACCAAAAAAAAAAAGTTTACAAATTCCGGGTAGTTCCGGAGATAGGCGAAAAAAACCGAAATGTTTATTTTTAGTTTCTATTTTTCTGCGCCCTTATTCTTAAAGCTGTCAAAAACCGCTTTAAACTTTCTACAGGCACTTTTTTAAGATCTACCTAATGAGAGGTCCATTTTTGAGATTTGACATTTCAGTGCGACAGGATCACTGTCAAGTTCATTTTTTCTTATGGACACATGCTTCTTTTCTTCTGCTGTTTTGTTTATAAAGGATGACAGATATTTTATAACCTCATTTTGACAACTACCTGACGTTTTGAGTTAATTGACCATCATCAGCCCAAATGCAAAGATTAAAAAAACAAAGAAAAAAACGTATTTTTAAAATATTAGGTAAAGTTATTTTGTTGTAACAAAATTTAAAAAAAACTGTCATTTTGAAACTGTTAAAAGAAGTACTGCAATCGGTTTCCCAAAATATCTTGAGTAAGTTAAAAGCAAAAATTAATTTTGGGCTGATGATGCGCAATAAACCCAAAACTTCAGGTGACTCATCAAAATAAGCTTGCAAAATGTTATCTGTCATCCTTTATGAACCAAACAGCAGGAGAAAAAAAGGATGTGTCCATAAGAAAAAATGAACTTGACAGTGATCTTGTCACACTGAAATTTCAAGTCTCAAAAACGGACCTCTCACTAGGTAGATCCTAAAGAAGTACCTGTAGAAAGTTTTAAGCGTTTTTTGACAACTTTAAGAATAAGGGCGCAGAAAAATAAAAACTAAAAATGAAGATTTCGGTTTTTTCCGCCTATCTCCGGAACTATCCGGAATTTTTAAACTTTTTTTTTAGTTTTGAGCAAAGCATCAAATTGCGCAACGTTGCCCTAATTTAAACCTTTTCTTATATCCTACCGTTTAGGAGATCCCCATGGTGAACATCGAATTTGAAACACCCTGTATATAGGTCCCTGATAGTGCAATACAAGGGTCTAAAACAGTATTTTTAATAATATTAAGAGGTGATCTACAAAAAAAAGAGAAAGAGCTTTCAGCGAATCTTTTAAAGGTTGTGAGTAAAATAGTATATTTCCTAACTAGTGCTGAAAGTACTACTTTTCCGCACGCGATTGCAGTTGGCCGAACGAGCGGGAAAAACACTTTTAGCACGTGTTAGGAACGCTATTTTTTTCTACTAGCGTGAGGAAAACGTAAAAACAAAATTTTAATTTTTTTTTACTTTTTGATAAACAATACATTACTACAACACTATACTTGCTACTCGCTACTTATTATTAATATTAATGGTAAACGTACAATTTGTCGCATTCTGCAGATTAATAGCGGATTGCAGTAGTTTTTTTGTTGTGGAAATATTGATGTAAGGTACTAATTTTAGACATTTTCACTTTTCCGCACTAGTGCGGAAAAGTGCCACTTTCAGAACTAAAATGCCTGCGGAAAAGTGTTGTTTTCCGCACGCTAGTATGAAAAAGTATTAACTATGCAATATTCTATTTTGCCCTTTCCTCTTTATCTCATAAAGTTGTAAAAAAATGTTCGATTTTTAAGTAAATGGTTTCTACGATTCAAATTCCAGGACTCTGAAAAGATTTATAAAACTGCAAAAACTTTTTTGTGACAATATTATTTCTGGCAGTAGAGGAATTTTTGCCTCTCAGAAAGTCTGTATTGGGTAGAGCTTTTTCATGCATTTGATTTTGTTACTTTTTGGATTTTGTGAATTCCGTGTTATTAGCTACTTTTTCCGTTTTAAGGGTGAATTTGAATAAAAAATGCGCTTCTTCCAATTACTTAAGAGTGAACTTGAATCCTAAAAACAGTTCGTTTACTTAAACAGATAAACCGCACATCAAAAACTAACAAAATTTTGCACAGCGGAGGCTTCTGGTATCCCCCACAGACGATTCGCATGGTTTTTCAAAAATATATATATATCTTGTTCTTATTTAGTTTTTTAAAAATTGAATTAAAAATTTTTAGGATACGTAAAATTATGTAAAATCCGTGAAATGGTTCCGGGACAATGCTTTAAATTTTCACCGTTAAAATTTGATACAAATTTGATTAACAGGTTTTTAGTTTAAGTAATTGGAAGTAGCGCATTTTTTATTCAAATTCACCCTTAATGTAAAATTTGTATCAAATTTGGTACGGTAAAAGTTTAAAGCATTATCCTGGAACCATTTCACGGATTTTGCATAATTTTAAGTTTTTTACATAATTCTTTCTTATCCTAAAAAACGAAATAAAAATAAGATATGTATACTGGAGAACAAAAAAAAAATGCATGTATATATATTTGTGTGTATATCTTATCTCAAAAGAAATATTTGATAAATTTTTTGTCTTCTAATCTTTCCTTTTTTCACAAATTTTTTCTATTCATTTTCAAAAACAACCAACACATAAAAGAGCTTTTCTGAAAATTTTAAATAATTTTTCTCGTAGGTTTTGCTCTTTTTGGATTGCTTACAGTTTACTTAAAAAATAAAAATGCCAAGAGTTCGCGGTCGCCAACAATTACGACTTCGAGAAAGGACGCATCGTGGGCATGAAAGAGGCTGGTTTTGGTTTACGGAAAATTGCAAGAAGGGTTAATAGGGAACACAGTTAGGGCCCGGCACTAATAAGGCCAGGCACTATTTTGACGCTGTTTACAGATACGCATACGCAATTAGGACTTGCCCTTATTTGTGGAGGAATTATACTGGGCCGTATCTTGGCTGTGTCTAGCCGTATTTGACGTTTTTGACCACTGTTCGCCATTTTTTTACCTTAACCCTACTTTCGGGAATTTTTGTATTGTGACGGCCAAAAAAGCAAAAATTGGGACCAAATAGTTATATTTTTATGAAATCGGATGACATAGCACAAGAAAATTAAAAAAAGCAAGGGTCAAATACTTCGTTTTACCGATGAAGACAATATTTGTTTGCTAAGAGAAGTAGTTCAACCAAATCTCTTCAGAACTCTAAATGATCCTTCTCTCCACCTTCCAGAAAGACCTCTGCTTCCAACACATCACCCATGCTTTTGATCACTCAAAATATTTAAAAAAAACACAGAATTTCGAAAACAGACAGCATATATTTGTAGGTTAGAAATAAAGTCGTATCGTCACCGTTTTGCTAGAGGCGCGTTCAATAATTCTATAATTTGCACCTTTTAGAGCCAGGCACAGCCTGTGTTAAGGTCGGCGCTAAGTAGGCACTATCCAGTGCGGCCGTATTTCAATAACTCCCTAATGCCAATCCATCAACAGTGTTAAGAATTTGGAGAAGGTGGTCCAATGATGTGACTTGCGGCATCTCAGACTTCTTGCTCTCAGAAATCGACGAGACAGTATACGCCAAGTAAGAGATGTTCTAGTTGCAGCTACAGGACGAGTGTTTTCAAGGATGACAGTTAATCGACGATTGCTTGGTATGGGGCTGAGGGCTTACCCTCCGCTTTTGGTGCTACCTTTGACCTCACAACATAAGGCTCGCCGCTTGGAGTGGTGCATAGCTCGGCAAAACTGTAATGATAAATGGAATACCATAAGCTTCAGCGAAGAGTCAAGGTTTTGTTTAGGCGGCCATGATGGACGCATGAGGGTTAGGTAATTTCGAGGTGTATCCCAAATGCGATCTTAGATGAACTCTGGCATGCCGTAAGGAGGATTCGGATGAGTGTTCCGAAATATGATATAGATCATCTTATTTTGTCAATGCCCAATAGAACAAACGAGATAACAATGGAGGAGCCACTCATTATTAATTTTTTGATGATTATCATGAAGGAATCTTCTTGGAAATGTAATCAATTACTAAGAGCATCCTAATGTATCAATTCAATTCAATTCAATTCGTTTATTGGTTTATAAAAGAAATACATCCTTATAACCTTCACGTTCTGCCAAAGACAAATCCCACGCAGCATTTTCCTGACTTCCGACCTAATCTGACCAATGCGACGTCGTATTTAAGTTGAATTTGAGTTCCCTGGTGGAACACACCGCCTTAAATCATGATCCAACGTCCGGTTTGACTAAAAATTAGGGTGCAGTTACAAAAAATTATTGAATCAGACGTGGAGACGACGTCAGCTATTGTAATATAGTTTTAAGTACAAGTTCCATTGGCCCATTGACGTCGGTCAGTAGCCCACCTTAGTCCAGTTCAAATATTAGTGCACGCCTAGTCGTTCGACGGACGTCCTTATGTCTAAAATATTTTTAAGAAGTTTCGCCAACTACAAATAACGTCCGGTAGAGTCCCTAATAGATAAAAGTAAAATTAAGGCAAGATTAAGACGATGTCCCATCAACAGAGACGACGTAGTTTTAGGTGGATTTTCCAACGATGTAGCGACATCCTTTGATGTCCAGGAATAATCATAGGTATATCGCCGACGATATATGCCGTTGGCTTGTACCACGTATTTTTTTGTATTTATAACGTACGTATAATAACGTCCGCTAGATTCCTACTGGTGTCTTCTGGTTGCCGAGGGAAAAATGCGTAACGATGGATGCACATCAATTTACGTCGGAATTAGGCCTACCGTCTAGCGTCAAGTGGATAATTCAAAACAGTAAACAAGGGTTCTTTTAAAGATGCCAAAGATAAGGTCATTCCGACATACTCACTCATTGTTTTTTGCGATTTTGCCGAAATTTGTTCACTGTTCACTGCTTTTGTATTGCAAGAAATATTTGAAAAAACGGTTAGGATTATTTCGACATGGTTGACATTTGCCGTTTAAGCACAGTTACTGGATTCCGAGCCGTCGTCGATCGGACGAATTCCACTTAGGTCGACGGGCCATTGGGGCATCGTCGTACCTACATGAAAGCCGCACCCTACGAATGAACGTCTGAAACCTTCCATGTGTTAAGTGAAGCCACGTACCATAATTGGACGTCGGGTCCAGAGTTGTCGGCGGGACGTTGAGCCATCGTCAAACCTACGTATAAGGTGTATACCATGGCCCGACGTCCGAAATACATTCAAATAAATCAATTTATCACGGATCGAGTAAAGACCATCTACTAAACTTGGAGATCCGGTCAAAATTGGTTATTTTTTGGGCCTCAGCAGAAATCCGCCATACTTAGGAATTAGGTGTCTTCCGCCATTCGACAAACGCTGGTTAAATTTTTCAATTACGTTGATATTGACAATAAAAAATGGTCAATATTGCAACCAATATGTCTTTAGAATATAGCTTAAAGTTTTTTTTTCTATAAAATCTAAGAAATTTTGAGGCGCATGTATTTTTCGGAATTATCAATGTTTATAGGTAAACTAATCTTCGTTGGTAATTTTACATCCCCATCGTGCGTTAAAGGCCTGTCTTGTTATCATTATTATAAACTGCTTCTAAAGAATAATATTCCTTGTTCTCCATATAGGTAGCTTCTATTCACAAAAAGGTTTACCTGATGGAACTAATAAGATATAAATAGATACAGGGTTCCTAAGCAAATCCTTATGGGGCCAAGCAGCCGTGTATAAGACGCAGACAAACGGAAAAGCACATTAGGCAGAAAAGGATGGGCATGGGGCGATGTTGTCACTACATCTTACACGTAGTAAATCCATTCCAGGTTGTTGTTTTCTAATGTTTTCCATTTTCATACCTTTAGGACTGGAATTAAAATTGTTTTTGCTCGACTTTAATACCAAACTGATGAAAGATATCGTAAAAAAAAATATTTTTCGGCTTTTCATTTTGTAACCATTGTCCTTACGCACTGTTTACAGGCTGGGGACTGAGATACATGCAAATGCCTAGCCTAAAGCATTCATACACGGCCGGAGAAATCGACTGAGATATTTCCGTAGAAACTTTATCAAGCAAGTAGGACGGGTTGACGCCTTCGAACGTCCAACCCGGGTTTTGCACTTTGATTCGAAATAAAAAAGGAGGAACAGTCAAATGTGGGGCCGTGCACAAATTACGTAACGGTGATTTTACCAATTTTTGACCCCCTCCCTATGTAATGTTTTGTAACGGTTTGGCACGACACTCCCCTAATATTACGTAACGATTTCAAGACCACTACCCCCCCCCCAAAAAAAACTTTTCACTTATTTTCATTCCAAATTTTCTTTGTTTCACACAAATGCAAACGCTGTCGAAAACCCCCCTCCCCCTACGTAACGTTTTGTAACCCCCCTCCCCTCTATGACCATTACGTAATTTGTGCACGGCCCCTGTAGTCCCAGTGGAGGAGGGCGAGAAAATTGATATTTTTTTCTTAAAAATTATACTCTTTAGACCTATTTCTTTGCGTTCCCGAAATTACGTAATTTTTGAAGAAAAATTGTAATTGGCGCCATTTTTATTTCGTTCTTTGTTTTTGTAACATTTTTGCGTTCGGCTAATTTAATTGAAAAATTTTTGCCTGCGGCGCCCTTTATCTTCTCACTCGAAACCAAGATCCCTCGTTTTAGGAAAACTGATCCCGTCTCTGTTTCTAAATTTTTTCGAATAAAAGTAGAGTATGACCATGAGGGAAATAATTTTTGTCTACGGTATGACAAAAAGTTGAAGAAAAAAATTAAAAAAGTGGCAGAGCTCAAGTTTTTCGTAAAAAAAAAACGTTTTTTGTAAAGAAACAGAGCAAAATAAATCTTTTCACCCCTTTTTGGGTGTTACAAATATTGGCAGCCCCTTATTTTTCGCTTTTACCCTCCGCTAGTTTTGAAGAATTGGTTTGCTACATGTTTCGAGATCATGTCATAAAATACCTCGAAAATATCAAATGTAGTGTAGGGCCAGCTTTATTTAAAATCAATAATACCGCAAGCAAAAACCTCTGCAGGAAAAACAGCGCCGTTTATTGATTTCTTTGGCTGCTAGTGCTAGCTGCATGGTTTGGCGGTTTTCGGATAGATGTCACTAGTAGAACAGAATGGAAAGAAATTTAATTAAAAGCGAAGATATTTCTTTCTAATGTTAATAACCTCACGAGTTTATCGCTCAGTATCGTAAATAATGGACCCTGCCGCCTCCTTTAAGCAAGAAAAAGCTGTGGTTTGGACCTGAAAACATCTAATTTTTTCCTCGATCAACTCATGGTGTGACCGCCATCTAGCGGAATTTGCAGACATCTTGTCAACGGTTATTATTGCAACTATGATTTATGCTCACAATGAAAGAGTGGCGACAATTTTTTTCTCATGAAAGCAGTCCAGAGATAATAACAAACTGGCACCATTGCTGAATATACCTGTTTCTTTTGTGCGCGCAGAACTTTCTATGCCATTTCTGTTTGATTTATTGAAATCCTATCCCTAAGGAAAATCTTAGGAACCCTGTATAATGAGATTACCTCTACCTACTCCACCTCGGCTAAAACTATATTTTACGTTGGCGACTACTCCAGTTAATGATGTCGATGCGTCTTGGATATATTGTAGAAACTTAGGTAATTCCGATGGCGGTCCAACGAACGTCGTACGATCTACCCGTGTATTACCGCCAGGTCAGTTTAAGTACATCGCTAGACCCTAATAAGTAACGTGTTCGACGTCGACACGACTCGTATTTGAATGTGCCATATAGGTGCAAATAGGAGCCGGTTCGAGGTTAAACGGACGTTGGAGACCGACGTCCGATTTTTAATGCGGACGAACGCACAACGTTATATTACGTCAAAATGCTACTTGGGATTTTCTTAGGTCTAAGTAAAAAAAAAGACAAAAATATGATTTCAACAAGAAAAACAATGTATATATATATATATAAAAAATAAATAACTAATCATTCCTTAGAAATGCCCTAAGTTTTAGAACGTTTTTACCCAATGAAAAATATTCCTGACATCAGCAGGTGTAAGATTATCTAAACTTAAAACTAAATTATTTGGGTCTTGCCAATTTATTGGCCTAATATAACTGTATAACGGCCAAACAAAAAGTATGTGATGCAGTGATTCCGGTTCATGCATATTGCAAACAGAGCAGAGTTCATTTTGGTGGATTTGGTATGATATCCCATTAAAAACAATTTTACAATTATACAAAGGACTTAATCTAATTTGTGCAACGACTCTAACCATATAAAATGCACAGTTAAAATTCAAGTATTTTGGAGTTATGCAATTGTTGGTAAAGTTATTGTAAAAAGGAGTATAGTTTGCCCTATTTGCAAATTCTAAGTCAGATTGTAAGCATTTGTCACGTAAGCGACCTAAAATTAACCACACAGTGACCCAACTCAAATTTCTGTAACCACTCGTATAAATAAAAGGCCCAGTTGTACTTTCCACTTGGATTTGCATTAAACAAGCTTAATTATCGTTTTAAACAAATTTTTGGTAGTCTATGGTTTTCCATTGACAAAACTTTTATAAAATAGTTTAAACAGATTTTAAAAATCAAGTAAGACACCGGCAAAGAACTAGTTTTGAGTCTAACCAGAGCATGTGCAGTACTTTGCGGTAGTCTAAATAAGGATTTGTAAAAGGACGACTGAACCCTCTCCAGAACATCGGTGTAACGTAGCACCCACACTGGTAAGCAGTTAGTGAATGAGTTCATTATAGTACTTGAGAAAAGCTTTTTGTTGGTCGAAAATGAGTTATATTTTATTTGAGAAGTTAAATTCATTAGAGCACCAGCAGCTTGTGATGACCGTAGAACAGTAGATTCAGACATTTTCACGGAACAGTTTGATGGGCTGAAAATAACTCCCAGGTAAGTGAAATCTTTAACCATCTGCAAATCGCTACCATTGACTGAAAATCTAAATCCGCCCGTATCGGGTAACCCAGCTTTGTTAAAGTACATAACTTTGGACTTTGATGTATTAATATATAAATAAATTACTTTAAAAATATTTTATTATATTTTTTTTTGAAAAACCAGGCGAATAGTCTGTGGGGGTACCAAAAGCCTCTGCTGTGCAAAATTTTGATGTGCGGTTTTATCTGTTTAAGTAAACGAACTGTTTTTAGGACTCAAATTCACTCTTATTTAAATTTTCATATTTCGCTAAAAAATATCAGATTATTTTTCCCATTATCTCTTCCTACTAACCTGTTGTTCCGCTGTGAATAACGTGTATTTCATATTCTCTGTCAAAGTTATTCAATTCTAAAGGGGGCACTCTGCTTAACCCTACCTTAAAACAGCGTTTGTGGCATAGGTTAATTGGAGATTCGTGTGTGATCCCAGAGCAAAATTTTGGAAAGGCTAAAAAATTGTACCTTCTCACTAGAATTCTAAAGGTGTTTCAATAGGACTGGCCACCGGATTTTTTTAAAATAAATTTTATGGTCCTTATAACTAAGTGTTGGGAAGGCGACAACGCTATTTTTAATTTACCTAGCAAGTTTTAAAGCACCCTGTATATAATTCTGTAACTTTTGACAGCCAATTAGTCACAGATTAGATAAAAATAAAGTTTTTATCAGGAAGCTTTTTGAGCGTTACCTAGAACATTGTTGTGGAGAAATTAACAAAAATACACATGCTGTGCCAGATAGAACCTCAAGTGCTTTTGTAGACAAAGTGACGTTTTTAATTAAATATAAATTTAAATAAACTTTATTTTGAAAAATAAAAAAAAAATGTTCTATTTTTGCAAAAAAGTATTAAAAGCATAGAAACACAACGCCATATTGTAAATGTTGGTCTCATCTGTGAGTATAGGCTCCTTGATTTTTATTCACATATTCGCAAATCTTTACAATTTTAAATAAATAATTCTGAATGTGTAGGTACACATTTATTCATAAAAAAGGGGGACACGTATTTCATGTTTGGGAATGACATTGGGAATAAAACCTACACAATGTTACAACCTCGCACTTGTAGCGGGTCACCTATATAACCGTGTACTACTACCTCATTCATTATTATTTGTCGTCGGAGTTGCCGCTTTAGTAGAATCGAGCTGGTAAACCTCAGATGTATGTGTGAGGTGGAGCATGCTTGGTATTGCCTGTTGCAGCGTTGCCAGTGGGGAGGATAATGATTTTCCGTAAATCTAACGACTAATTGTGTTTCAAAGGGATTTATGAATGACTTGATGGGTCTATTTTAGTTGAATGCCTTTGATCCGGTCGAATATCGGCTTTGTTCGTTATTTTTTCCCGGTTTTACTTTAAATAGTCGATAACTTTTATTTCCGTTTAGTAGTAGTAACAAACAGACAAATAGAGAGAGATAAAATTTAGATTTATTATATCTATAGATGCCAGCATTATTATTTTTGGGTTGGATATTCGTTAAGTAGCATGAGTGATTCTTAAATGCATATCCCAATGAGCATTTTCAGAAACTTCTGGTGACAGATATTTATATAATTATTATAAAGAGGGTTCCATTGATACCCTAGGGTATTTAGAAGTTTCCTACAAGAATTGAGTTTGTATTTTTGTTTTATTAAAGGCTCTAAATTGACGGTACCCTAAAGTAACATAAAACTGGCGTTAACAATATTTCCACGGACATCTTTATAAAAATTGAAGTCATTGGTTCAAATGTTATATAAATTGGTGTTAACAATGTTTCCACCAACATATTTATAAAAATATAAGTCATCGCAGTGACAAAAGTTATATAAATTGGTGTTTGAAATCTTTCTGTCAACCCACCTATAAAACCGTAAGTAACTATCAAGTAAATATATATAATAGATTGGTTTTTAAAATGTTGCTATCAACCCACTTATAAAACTTAATTAACCAACAACAAATTTATATAAGATAAGATTGAAAATATTTCGAGAGACACTTATAAAAACTTGGGAACTCACACACAATAGTTATATAAATTGGTGTCTGTAATATTCTTATGAACTCATTCAGAAACCTTTTTTGCCCATAAGGTTTTTTCTATAATTTTGTTATTAATTTCTTTATATAGTGATTATAATACAACTGTTTTTAGAACAAAAAAAAAACAATTTTGATTTATTTTGGCAATTATAAAAACAAAACAAACAAGATTTTTTAAGGTTAATTTTGTGACATCAAAAGGCGCGTTTTTGCGACCTCAAAAGGAGCGTTTTTGCGACATCAAAAGGCACGTTTTTGCGAGATACCATACCATTATTATCTTGTTTTAATTACATCAATCTGAGAGAGATAAGAGATCCAAATCTTTTTGAGATTGTTGCCGATGACAGATATCGGGATCGAATGCATTTTACACCCGATTCCCACCAGCGTTTCCCATGCGCAGTCACCCTGACTCAATAAACTCATCATGTGGTCCGACATGAACTTGTATAGGAAAATCTCGCTTAGACCACGTGATACGTGTTTTGATTCGGGGGACCCACGAATGAGAAACTCATAGATGGGAACCGTGTTTTAGAAAAAAAGAACAATATAGTAACCGTGTTAAGGTCGCAAAAACGCACCGTGAAACGTCGAACGCATACGCTGATACTGCTGGTCGGCGGCAAATGTGAACACCCCGGAGAATACTCGCCTGTACACCCTTCGACCCCGCAATCTAACTATATTCTTGAGATAGTTACCTCTGATAGTTATGCGGGCTTGAAGTGTGTGGAGGCGGGTATTTTTCCTGGTATGTGTAGTATGCTGGATCTCTCGAGGAATGCATTTAGGAAAAGAGAACAATGGTAACTATGTTAAGCTTGCAGAAACGGACCATCAGTGTTCAACACTGCGCCATCTGTAGCCCTTTGTTCCAAGTAGCAGCATTTTTTAAAAGGGTTATAAAATAGTGTTGACGAGGTAAACAGTGGTATAGTTGTATTGTTTTTTTTTATAGAATTGTCGGAAATTTTCGCCCTTTTGGATTACAAAAATATGTTTTTGGCCTAAATAGAAACGTTATTTATGGGGTTTCAACATGTGTTTCAATCGAAATATTGCTTGTTAGGGTTAAGAACAACATACAAAATTCAATATTTGTCCCAGAAAGAAAAAAACGCGTATGAAAAAAAAACCGATATTTAAATTAATATTTTTTTTCTCGTTTTCTCAAGTATTTTTGGAGCCCATGAAATTTACGTGAGTGTATTTGAAAACTATACAGTACACACGGGACCGCAGCTGATTTTCAGGGTAGGATGACTTGAAAAACAGCTTTATTTGACTATAGTATATAAATATTCATATTCCTGCTTCAGCTTATCTCACTTTCATTTTTATTTATTTTAGAAGTTTGCTAAACACCATTTTATAAATTTTTTTATTGTAAAAAGAAAAAGAATAATACATAACAAGCAAAGGGAAGAAAGATGGAAAATCTATATTTCTAAATCCATAAAAACCTTTAATTTGTTATGTAGTGTTGTTAGAACAGTTGTAAAACCTTTTTATAATAATCTCTATACTTGAGGGCTCATAAGGAAGTTTTATAAAATCTATATGTTGTTTTCTATCCATTACTATGTACCATAAATTTTTATAAGCTGGTGTTGAACAGTTGTTTTTCAAGTCTTTTTTACTCATTTAAGAGATATATTAGAGTTATAAAATTATCACCAAGACTAAATAATATAACTTTTAGTTATTTTATGAAGGTTTTATATTATTTGCTGTAACTTTTATATAGACAAAAATGCTCATTGGGATAAAAAGATTCTCTTTTTCCCTTCAACTCTTGGAGCTGTGAGTGACGAACAAGAGGAATGGTTTCATCAGTATATGAAAGGCTTAAGGAACGATTTCAAGGTCGTGGGCACGCATCTAAATATGTAATAAGTAATAAGATATTACTGCTGGCGATTAAAGGGAGAAGATACTTTTAAACAGAAAAGAAACGTTTAAATATATTTAATTTTTTTGTATCATATAATCATATCTTTTATACTTTAATGTGGGCAAATATAATAATAAGAAGTTTAGTTGGCCGTTTTATTCCAGTTACATTGATATTATAAAGCTATGTGTATGCTGGACGATTTTTTTATCTACCGTACCTAAAAAACAGTACGTGATAGAAAAATAATAGTTTTCACAACTGGTGGCTAAAATCGTGCTTTTTTACAAGCGTTGGTTTAAATAAAGAGCGTGGCGCGGTATTTAAAAACGTGTGTAAAAAAAAGCACAGTTTAACCGCGAGTTTTTTTTAAAACCCTTATCAAAAAATCCAAGAAAAAAACAGGAAAATGCCTTTAAAAATCTCGAACGAAGAGCACTTCTCGCAACTCACCATCTTTACACTATAAATCAAGGCGGCTGGTAAATGAATTAAAATAAAGGTTTCCATGCATAGCGATGTGCCTTTTTACTCGATTTTTTCGTAAATACTTGGTGAAAACTGTCGGAAATGGCTTAATTTTTAGGCAAGAATAATTAGATTTTTTCAATATTAGTATTTTCCGCTATTTCTCTTTAATTTTGGGTAAAAAACGGACAGAAATCTTTTTTTGTACCCGTGATCAAAAAAAAAAAGTTTTTTGCATTGGTAACCAAAAAAACCTTGCTTTAGTTATCTGCAGACTGTTACTAATGGTAGAGCCATAGTGATGAACCTTAAAATAATTTGATTAAATATCTGTTAAATTATTTTTAGATGTGCTAAAATACACTTTAGTAGGACACGTTTTTTGGTAAATTTAAATACTGTAAAGAACTTTGATTGAAAGAAATGACATAATAAAAATTTTTAGTAAACAATGGCCTAAATTATGTCCATCTTTTTCTAAAATACTTTTTTATAGCCTGCTATCTCTTCAACAACCTTGAATATTTTTGCACTTCACTGAATTATCTGTCCATCTACCTCTAAAATTCCGCTCTCTCTCTCTAAATATTTTTCATTTTTACAGAGAAAAAATGTTTTTTGGAGTACTTTTTTTGAACGCCTAAAAAACAATGAAAACTTAAAAAATGCAAGTGTTTTATTCTAGAAATTTTGAAAAGAGACCTTTAAAATGTGAGCACTATCATGGCATAAAAATGTGAGAAACTTAGTAAAAATTGCTTAATCAAAAACGTTACCCCTAAAATTATGCTAAAATATTTTAAGCCTTAAATTACCATCATGGCTTTACCATAAAATCATGTTTTTGATGAAGGTATAAAAAAAGTACTTATATGTTCTTATTTAGTGATGCGTAGTTAAAAACACGCACAAAATGCAGATTCGGTGGAGGTATTTTTTATTAAATGTTAAGCTACTTACTTCTCATGGTTATTGATTTCTTGAATAATAGTTTCTAATTTACTTGCGAATTTTCTAAATTTTTTACATCAATTTTATGAAGAAGTTCTTAGTGTTTATTAGTTTTTTGATGATTATGACAAAATATTGACATTTATTCTAACCGTGTTTTTGTGTCACAAAAAAATGAATTTAAGTTTAAGCTAAGGGACATATAGCTCTTCAGGATTTTAAACCCTGTTTGAGGCACTAAATTTATTTCTCCATAAATATTAATTGTTTATTTTAGTTATACAAGGTATTTTATTATTTTTGAAATAATTCACTTAAAACGTTGTGAGTACAATAGGCTAAGCTACATATAAAAAAAAAGAGGAAAAAATTAGAACCCATTTTTTTTCAATAACAACCTTAGGAAGGTCCACCGTTTAACATACTCATTGCTCGGTTCCTGTCATTTCAAACCTCTAAAAAAGCGTTTTTCTTGGATAACTCCTAAACGGTGGCAGACTGTCAAAAGTGATAAATGGGAAAAATGTTGTAAATTTAATTCTCTATCAATATGTAAATAGTGACAGGGTAGCTTAAACCACTTTTTCTACCAGAAAAATTGAAAAAACCCAAGCAAAAATGATGTCAATTTGAACAATTTCTTGCATATTCCTTTTTAGTATTTTCGTCAAGATTTCTCAACCTACGAGTACCAAACTTGTCAGGGTTGATCTAAGAGCAATGACGTAAATTATATCAGAAAATTAAATTATTTCAGTGGTGTAGTCCTATTTTCTTAACTAGAAAATTTTAAAATGTACCAAAACTTTTTGATACGCCACTGTTACTGGCATATTCAATAAAAGGCCCCGCTTTTCACTGGATCTTATACAGGGTTCCTAAGATTTTCCTTAGGGATAGGATTTCAATAAATCAAACAGAAATGGCATAGAAAGTTCTGCGCGCACAAAATAAACAGGTATATTGAGCAATGGTGCCAGTTTGTTATTATCTCCGGACTGCTTCATGAGAAAAAATTGTCGCCACTCTTTCATTGTGAGCATAAATCATAGTTGCAATAATAACCGTTGACAAGATATCTGCAAATTCCGCTAGATAGCGGCCACACCATGAGATGATCTAATTAAAAATTAGATGTTTTCAGGTCCAAACCACAGCTTTTTCTTGCTTAAAGGAGGCGGCAGGGTCCATTATTTACGATACTGAGCGATAAACTCGTGAGGTTGTTAACATTAGAAAGAAACATCTTCGCTTTTAATTAAATTTCTTTCCATTCTGTTCTACTGGTGACATCTATCCGGAAACGGCCAAACCATGCAGCTAGCACTAGCAGCCAAAGAAATCAAAAAACGGCGCTGTTTTTCCTGCAGAGCTTTTTGCTTGCGATATTATTGATTTTAAATAAAGCTGGCCCTACACTACATTTGATATTTTCGAGGTGTTTTATGACATGATCTCGAAACATGTAGCGAACCAATTCTTTAAAACTAGCGGGAGGGTAAAAGCGAAAAATAAGGGGCTGCCAATATTTTCAACACCCAAAAAGGGGTGAAAAGATTTATTTTGCTCTGTTTCTTTACAATAAACGTTTTTTTTTTTTACGAAAAACTTGAGCTCTGCCACTTTTTTTATTTTTTTCTTCAATTTTCTCGAAATTTTCGTCATACCGTAGAAAAAATTATTTCCCCCATGGTCATACTCTACTTTTATTCGAAAAAATTTAGAAACAGAGACGGGATCAGTTTTCCTAAAACGGGGGATCTTGGTTTCGAGTGAGAAGATAAAGGACGCCGCAGGCAAAATTTTTTCAATTAAATTAGCCGAACGCAAAAACAAAGCACGAAATAAAAATGGCGCCGCTTACAATTTTTTTTCAAAAATTACGTAATTTCGGGAACGCAAAGAAATAGGTCTAGAGTATAATTTTTAAGAAAAAAATATCAATTTTCTCGCCCTCCTCCACTGGGACTACAGGGGCCGTGCAAAAATTACTCATAGGGGAGAGGGTGGTTACAAAACGTTACGTAGGGGGGAGGGGGGTTTTCGACAGCGATTGCATTTGTGTGAAACTAAGAAAATTTGGAATGAAAATGAGTGAAAAGTTTTTTTTTTGGGGGGAAGGTAGTGGGATTGAAATCGTTACGTAATTTTAGGGGAGTGGCGTGCCAAACCGTTACAAAACATTACATAGGGAGGGGGTCAAAAATTGGTAAAATCATCATCAATACGTAATTTGTGCACGGCCCCACATCTGACTGTTCCTCCTTTTTGATTTCGAATCAAAGTGCAAAACCCGGGTTGGACGTTCGAAGGCGTCAACCCGTCCTATTTGATTGATAAAGTTTCTACGGAAATATCTCAGTCGATTTCTCCGACCGTGTATGAACGCTTTAGGTTAGGCATTTGCATGTATCTCAGTCCCCAGCCTGTAAACAGTGCGTAAGGACAATGGTTACAAAATGAAAAGCCGAAAAATATTTTTTTTTACGACATCTTTCATCAGTTTGGTATTAAAGTCGAGCAAAAACAATTTTTATTCCAGTCCTAAAGGTATGAAAATGGAAAACATCAGAAAACAACAACCTGGAAGGGATTTACTACGTGTAAGATGTAGTGAGAACATCGCCCCATGCTCATCCTTTTCTGCCTAATGTGCTTTTCCGTTTGTCTGCGTCTTATACACGGCTGCTTGGCCCCCTAAGGATTTGCTTAGGAACCCTGCTAGATAAATTGCATTTCCATCGACTCCTTCCGCTTGTTTGGTACTCGTAGGTTGAGAAATTGTTTAAATTGGCATCATTTTTGCTTGGTTTTTCGATTTTTCTGGTAGAAGAAGTGGTGTTAAGCTACACTGCCACTAATTACTTATTGATAGAGAATTAAATGTATTTTTCAATTTGTCACTTTTGACAGAAAACAGCTTTTTTGGAGGTTATAAATGACAGTTCCGGAAGGGGTAGGAGTGGGGATGTTTAGTATGTTAACGGCCCAATTACATCGTTAAACCGGCAACGCTGTTGGGTTCGTTTATTAGGCAATTCTTTTTCCGCATGTTTCTCGGAAACGGGACTTCCAAATGGCCTGAAATTTTGCCTAAATTGTTTATTGGACTATGTTTTTCCATCAAATCTTGGTACTTTTTTAAAATTTTGTTTATTTTTTGAAAAAAACTGTTTTAGCTTTTGTGGTGTTTCAAAATTGGCGCGCCCATATTACGTCAGAAACAGTCAGAAATACCCTTTATAGAGACCTGTAAAACTAAATTGGAAATATTTGTAATTTTCCAAATAATGGACACCTAATTTCAAAAACTCTCTAGATTGTATTAATAAGCTTTGTATTCCTCTTCCTCTAATAAAAAACAAATTGAGTATTATTTTCCTCTAAAGCTAAAACATGCAGAAATGTAAAAACATGGTCTATACTGGTTACCTATCAATATTAGTTATATGCCTAGCATCAAAAAGTACTTAAATGGTTATATTATAGATACCGCCACCATCAAAATTAACCACCCACGTCTTTTTTTTGTGAGCTTACCCTAGGCATAGTTTCTAGTGTTCTCCTTTCCTAAATGTATTCGGCTAAGAGAGATCTAGCATATATACCTAGGTAACACCCCTTACCAGGAAAAAAATTTATGCCATGCAAACATCAAAATTGGTCGACTCACTGTATTTGAAACTAACCAATGTCAGTGTGTCTGCCTGACATTCTTCATAACCTTAGTTTTTTCGTTTTGTTTTGGAGTTCGTCGGCCTGGTTTTTGTGTTTTATTTAATAATTTTTCCTTTGGTGAAAAGCTACTTTTTAGAACCCTTAAGTGGTCTGTGTGTATGGCCATTTGACTAGTTGTCACTGCTCTCAATTCGATCACCTAGGTGATACATAAACAATCCCCCATAGGGTCACTGGATCCTGAGACCTGCGGTCCCAGCCGCAGGTTTTAGGATCCAGTGACCCTAATCCCCAATGATTCGCGGCGCAATCTGTGAACAGGAGAATACAGTAAAGAAACCAGAGATAGATAATGAGTGGTAGATGACGTACTGAAATCGATTGACAAATTTATATTATCTCTGGATTGTTCTTGCGCCGTTAAGAGCCAGGACCCCCAAGGCAAATCGTATTCTAGAAATCCTGGACACAGAAAAAGTGCTGAAATTTTGCACACATACTAACTACGTGACTCCCAATTGCGCTACAGAGCCCAATGTGCCAAATCTTAAGTTTGGAATTTATTTTTTTAAATAAAGTTTTTTTTTCCAAAAAAGCTCTCTGTAGCGCATTTGGAAGTGAAACTTTAAATTTCCATAAAACGAAAATTGCTATTTAGCACAATATGGCAACCACTATTTAAGGTATCTGAAACACGGAATTTTGATTTTATTTTCTAGATGTAACCCACTTAGCACGTTGCAAAATATCGTCATTTAGATAGAGAAAATCACGCTTAATAGGTGACGTTCTAACGTTTTTTTTCTCAAATAACGTGTTTTTCACGTGAAAACATGTGATTTTGAGAAAAAAACGTTAAAACGTCACCTATTAAGCGTCGTTTTCTCTATCTAAATAACGTTATTTTGCAATGTGCTATGTGGGAAAACTTCAATTTTTAAGCGAATTTCTTATTTCAAATTCACTTGGTTTGTCTACACTTTTATTTCAACCATAAACAAAAAATAAATAAAACCCAGATTATCTATTAGCGTTTTAGTGAGCTTTGAATGTATATAGCGGCCATTTTGACAATCAACTAATGTAATACAAAATTATGATTGTTTTCCACAAACCAAAACTACACTTTTTTGCACTCGACGCGCGTTTCGCTAACAACGTTAGCATCATCAGGAGACGATAAACAATGAACTAAATCTACGCTCTATCTTATATACAATCCTTTAGTGGGCGGAGATAAGACTAATAAATTGTGATTGATCACGATTTTTAATCCTATCTCCCCTCAACCAAAGAATAAAGTGTACTAAACGGGATGGGTCCTCTATCTTTATTTAAACTATTTCTGGATTTAATGATTTCCATACTTTCATATGCATTCAAAAGTCTTTTGTTTGGTACACTTTTTAGAAGTTTTAGGTTATCTAATGTGAATCTATGATTGTTTTCAAAAGCATGCTCGGCCACACTTGACTTTTCTGTTCTTCCGTATTTTAAGTGTGCTAAGTGTTCTTTAAAACGTGTTTGAATAGAGCGTCTCGTTTGGCCAACATATTTTTTGTCACAATCCATGCAACTAATTTCGTAAATTCCACTTTTTTCTAGAACTGTAGTTTTATCCTTGGGATTTCCTAGTAAGCTTCTTATTGTGTTACCGGATTGATATACTAATTTAAGACCGGTGTTATTAAATACTTTGTGTAATCCTTTCGTATAATTAGGATTATAAGGAATTGATACAAATTTTGAGTCGCAGGTATCTTTTTGTCTGAAAAAGGTAGAATTCCGAAAGGTCTTTTGAAAAGAATGTCTATTTATCAGCTTATTTATTAAGCCTTCGTCGTAACCGTTTTCGCCAGCTATATTCCTAATCCTATTCTTTTCTGCTTCAAATCTTTCTTTGTTTAAGGGGAAATTTACTAATCTATATGTTAAAAAGTGCAAACTTGCAAGCTTATGTTGTAAGCAATGAAAAGAGTCATTTGGAATATACCTGTTGGTGGCCGTGCCTTTTCTGTATAGGTCAAAGTCCAATTTATTTTTATTTCTTATAACTAAAGTGTCTAGAAATGGCAGTGTACCGTTGTTCTCTGTTTCATAAGTAAATTTAATAGTGGGAAATTTGTTATTTATTTTTTCCATAAAATTTTCAACACTAGTTACTTTAGTGTTGAATACTGCAAACACATCGTCTACATACCTGAACCATACTCTGGGGAAATACTCAAATTCTTTACTTATATCTGATTCAAACTTGCTTATAAATAGGTTTGCGATAAAAGGTGATAAACTATTACCCATTGTGGTTCCTTCTAATTGCTGGTAGTAGTTATTTTTATATTGAAAATAATTTTGATTCATGCAGAGTTTTGTTAAAGATAGGTATTCTAAAGTCTGTTTGTCTTCTAGATTGTTTTTTCTTAGTAATTCCTCCAGGTATTGTAAGGTATTGGGGATCGGCACACTAGGGAACAACGAACTAACATCAAACGAGATTAAAATTTCACCTTCTTGGAGTGAAATATCTTTAACTTTGTTGATAAATTCAAGGGAATTTTGAACACCGGTCTTAAATTAGTATATCAATCCGGTAACACAATAAGAAGCTTACTAGGAAATCCCAAGGATAAAACTACAGTTCTAGAAAAAAGTGGAATTTACGAAATTAGTTGCATGGATTGTGACAAAAAATATGTTGGCCAAACGAGACGCTCTATTCAAACACGTTTTAAAGAACACTTAGCACACTTAAAATACGGAAGAACAGAAAAGTCAAGTGTGGCCGAGCATGCTTTTGAAAACAATCATAGATTCACATTAGATAACCTAAAACTTCTAAAAAGTGTACCAAACAAAAGACTTTTGAATGCATATGAAAGTATGGAAATCATTAAATCCAGAAATAGTTTAAATAAAGATAGAGGACCCATCCCGTTTAGTACACTTTATTCTTTGGTTGAGGGGAGATAGGATTAAAAATCGTGATCAATCACAATTTATTAGTCTTATCTCCGCCCACTAAAGGATTGTATATAAGATAGAGCGTAGATTAATTTAGTTCATTGTTTATCGTCTCCTGATGATGCTAACGTTGTTAGCGAAACGCGCGTCGAGTGCAAAAAAGTGTAGTTTTGGTTTGTGGAAAACAATCATAATTTTGTTTTAGTGCAACCAAAGGTTCCAAATTCCCAACATAACTAATGTAATAACTGTCAACAGTGTCAAAAATGGCGGCGGAATACGTGTAAAACGGTATGTGTTGGCTGGCCTCCATGTCGGAGGTATCGAGTATCCTTATTTCTTATCACATTTTCAGTGTCACTTTTTCAGTGATGGATAAAATAACCTAAATGTAAATTTTTCAAAAAAACGTTTCCATATTGTGGTTGTGCTATGTAGTGGAGTTCCATTCTTTTAAACGCTGGCCTTCCTAAGCTTTTTAATGAAAAAAAAATTTGGGCTCTAATTTTTTTCTCTATTCAAGAAATTTATATCTAAATTGACTATGCTACAAGTCACAATGCCTGTCACAATCAGGCACCCTCTGTGGTAGATCAACCTTGACACGGAAAGGAAAACTCTGGGTATTTAAAGCATACATTTCTCTATTTTTTTTTTGTAATTTCAGTATATTTTAAAATCTCTTGAAATTCTTATACTATCGCAGTTGTATTTATAATATCAATTAGATCTTTTTGGAGCGCACTCGCAGGCAACGATAATCTTCAGTTCTTCAGATATCCAATTTTCTTGCAAGCTTTCGGGCAAGTTGTCTTGATTTTCCGCTTCCGCAACTTCGTTTTGAGTATCTTTCTTTTTCAGCAATTTAAGGGTATATTTTCTGGGTTGGCATTTTTGAAAGAGCCCACACATGTTCCTCTTGCATATTCCTGTGTAGATGTACCTAAAAGAATTTCCTGCATACGCCAACCAGGATGAATTGTAGCAAAAAATAATCAAGAAACAAAAAAAAATATACTGGTCAGAATCATACACGGTGTCCCAAAAGTTTGAGTGCACCCTAATATGTCCAAAACCAAAAGAGGCGGATAATTAATCGCACCTGTCATTAAGGAGGCGGAGCTACCCGAGTAGCAATTTGACGTAATAAAACGTTGGGCGTTCATCCGCATTAATAATCGGACGTCGGTCTCCAACGTCCGTTTGACCTCGAACCGGCTCCCTTTTGCACCTATATGGCACATTCAAATGCGAGTCGTGTCGACGTCGAACGCTTTAATTATTAGGGTCTATCGATGCACTTAAACTGACCTGGCGGTAATAGGTACACGGGTCGATCGTACGACATTGGACCGCCATCAGAATTACCTAGGTTTCTACCAAATGTTCACGATGGAGTAGACGCCAACGTAAAATATAATTTTAGCCGAGGTGAAGTAGGTAGAGGTAATTTCATTATATCCATTTATATCTTATTAGTTCCATCGGGTAAACTTGTTTGTGAATACAAGATACCTATATGGAGAACAAAGAATATTATTATTTAGAAGCAGTTTATAATAATCATAACAAGACAGGCCTTTAACGTACGATGGGAATGTAAAATTACTAACGAAGATTAGTTTACCGATAAACAGATAATTCCGAAAAATACATGCGCCTCAAAATTTCTTGGATTTTTTAGAAAAAAAAACTAAAAACAAAAAATATACATATATTTTTTTTAATTTGCAAACATATTTGACATTTCTTAGTTTAAGCTATATTCTAAAGACATATTGGTTGCAATATTGACCATTTTTGATTCTCAATATCAACGTAATTGGAAAATTTAACCTGCGTTTGTCTAATGGCGGAAGACAGCTAATTCCTAAGTATGGCGGATTTCGGCAATTCGGACCGGATCTCCAAGTTTAGTAGATGGTCTTTACTCGATCCGTGATAAATTGATTTATTCGAATGCATTTTGGACGTCGGGCCATGGTATAAACCTTATACGTAGAATTGAAGATGGCTCAACGTCCCGCCGACAACTCTGGACCCGACGCCCAATTTTTTTCATTCGTAGGGTGCGGCTTTCATGTAGGTACGACTATGGTCTAATGGCCTGTCGACCTAAGTGGAATTCGTCCGATCGTCGACGGCTCGGATCCAGTAACTGTGCTTAAACGTCAAATGTCAACCATGTAGAAATAATCCTAACCGTTTTTTCAAATATTTCTTGCAATACAAAAGCAGTGAACAGTAAACTAATTTCGGCAAAATCGCAAAAAACAATGAGTGAGTATGTCTGAATGAACTTTTCTTTGGCATCTTTAAAAGAACCCTTGCTAACTGTTTTGAACTATCCACTTGACGCTAGACGGTAGGCCAAATGTCGACAAAAATTGATGTGCATCCATCGTTAGGCATTTTTCCTTCGGCAACCAGAAGACACCAGTAGGAATCTAGCGGACGTTATTATACGTACGTTATAAATACAAAAAAATACGTCGTGCAGGCCAACGACATACGACCGCTTCAAGCTACTGCGAACATAGGGCGAAAGAAGTCTAATTTGCCAGTGTACGTACATGCAGAGACACCGCACGCCTATCAGTGAAGCAACCAACACTCAGGCTTCCGATGGAGATTCGCTGCCTGTCGCCGCCGTTCGCCTTGTATTTAGTACGCCTCTAACCACGGTACTGTGTGGAGCGTAGTCAATGAAACCGGAATTTGGTCAATAAATACGCAAATTTTTATAACGTAATTTTCTTATTTTTTGTCACTGATAAATAAGAGCGTTTTATTGTCAACTGCTCAGATTTATCAGTGACGACGTGTTATAATGAAAATAATAAGGAGAAACAAAATAAAATAATACATTCTAAAATCCAAAAAGATTCTCCCAGTCAGAAAAAAAATAAATCAAATGTTCGAAAAGTCCTCCTTGCTCGGCTAGACAATATCCGAGCCTACTATAAAAACCCCTTCCAACGTTTCCAAGCATGTTAGGGGTGATAATTTGAAAAGCTTTTTCACAAACAGATTTAAGAGCAAGATCGGGAGATCGAGCTGGCCATAAAATAGTTCCCCGTGTACTTATAACCCGATTAGGAAATATATTATCAAGATATTCCCTAACAAGGCCAACATTGTGAGCGGAACAACCATCTTGTTGAAACCATGTTTCACCAAATCTTACACCTAACAACTGCCTAGCAGTTGGAATAATGTGCTGCTGCAGTAGATCCAAGTATCTAGGACCATTCAAATTGCAATTGCCGTTAATAAAAAATGGCCCAATTACGTGTTCCCCTACAATACCCCCCCCCCAAACATTTAGTTTTTGGGGATACTGTGTTCTTTCGTCAAAATACAAATGCAAATTTTCCCTCGACCAATATCGAACGTGTGTTGGGTTTTGACCATTTGACCATCTGCACTTTTTCGGAAACTTCGTAGACATCCATTTTTAGTTTTAAAAATGTATTATTTCAATTAAGAACTTACCCATCTGTTTCTCGAGCAAGGCAGAAATAAAACAAAATAATAAAAACAAAATGAATTTCCAAAAGATAACACTGCAGCGTGCTTCGAATCCACCTCGGTCGTACGGCACGGAGAGTAAATTGGACTTGATTCCCCCTGTGTTCGCAGTAGCTTGAAGCGGTCTGTATATCGTCGGCAATATACCTATGACTATTGGCAAACCCACCTAAAACTACGTCGTATCTGTTGACGATGGGGCATCGTCTGTATCTTGCCTTAATTTTACTTTTATCTATTAGGGACTCTACCGGACGTTATTTGTAGTTGGCGGAAATTCTTAAAAATATGTTAGACATAAGAACGTCCGTCCAATAACTAAGCGTGCACTAATATTTGAACTGGACTAAGGTGGGCTATTGACCGACGTCAATGGGTCGATAAACTATATTACAATAGCTGACGTCGTCTCCACGTCTGGTTCGTAAGTCAGAAAAGTGCGGCTTGGCAGGGCGCAACGATACTTTTTTTTAATGAGATACCTTGTATGTTTTGAAAAATTTAAATATAGCTTTTCCTTTTGTTTCCAAAAATACCTAATATATGTTACCTTTTTCTCTAACGGTTTTTAAATAAAACGAGAAAATCATCTCCATAAGACCAATGATTTCAACAAGAAAACAGAGATATTCGGTTTTTCTTTGTTTAAATCATTGCTCTTATTTAAGAATTTTTCTCATTTTATTTGAAAACCGTTAAAGAAAAAGGTAACATATTAGGTATTTTTGGAAACAGAATGAAAAGCTCTATTCAAATTTTAGAAAATATACGTGGTATCCCATTTAAAAAAAAAGTATTTTCTCCGCACGAGCTCCGCCCCCTTAATGAATGACGGGACAATTAGCATCCAAAAACTCTTTTGTAAACCATCTAATTATGTGAAATTTTACTCTCTCTCTCAGGTGCCGATTTTCGACCGATTAAACAAAGTTCCAATCGAACCATGGTCGGTCCTAAAGTGGTGTCGCCATAAAGTCGACTGTAGTAATGTGGACCTCCGTCAGGGCCAGAGTATAGTCGCCGATGGCGAGACACTGCCGACGTTGTCGACATTGTCCCGATTACCAATTCATGATATCTCCCTTAATTTAAAAGATAATTGAGTTATGTAAAAAAATTTTTAGAAAAACAATGGTCTCTGAAATTTTAACATATAATAAAATGTTTTACTTTTTTAGTTTATTTTTAAGTTGGTTTGATAGGAAAATAACATTTGTTTTATTTTAAAGTTTCGATTCCGAAAACAATCATCTTCAGTGCATTTTTTTTCTGGCACGGCCCTGTCGTCCCATTTTTTTTTGGAGCCCATTTGTATCTGATTACTATATAGTAGGACTCAAAAATCGTGAAATTTTGAATTTTCTTAATTTTATCAAAAATCAGTTACTAAGGTTCCAAAACACCTTAATCGACGAAAAAAAAAATTGTCTGTTGTCTGTCGGTATACACGATAACTCAAGAACGCCTTAATCGATTTTAACGAAATTTGGTGCAAAAATCCTCTATCGGCTGACCATGAACTGATGGGGTTGAAGGGGGGAAAAGGGGGACAAAATATTTTAAAAAAATTAGTTTTACGCACGATTTTTATATTGTTAAAAATGAAGATATTTAGGACTAATTAAATATTTATTCTATCTTATGTATCATTTTGTAGCATTATTATAAAATATTTGTTTTCACAACTAGTGGCTAAAATAGTGCTTTTTTACAAGCGTAGGTTTAAATAACGAGCGCAACGAGGTATTTAAAAGAAAGCACAGTTTAGCCGCGAGTTGTTAACATTATCTTTTTTAGTACCTTTATCAAATAATCCAAGAAAAACAGAAAAATACTTTTAACAATCTCGAGCGAAGAGCACTTTTTAACACTATAAATTAAGGCAGCTGGTAAATTAAATAACTGTGGTTTCCATAGCGATTTGCCTTTTTATATAGAGTTTGATATTTTGACGATGTTTTTAAATGATTTTTTCGAAAATACTTGGTGAAAACTGGCAGAAATAGCTTAATTTTTAGGCAAGAATAATTAGATTTTTTCAATATTACTATTTTCCGCTATTTCTTTTTAATTTTGGGTAAAAAAGTGACAGAAATCTTTTTTTGCATCCGTGATCACCAAAAAAAGTTTTTTTGCATCTTTAACCAAAAAAGCCATGCTTTAGTTATCTGCAGACAGTTACCAAAATCATGTTTTTGATGAAGGTATAAAAAAAACATGATAAATAAGATGGACAAAATCACTCGCAGGAAAAACATTGTACCAAACTTGCGGAAAATGCCTTTTTCACCCTTGACGGCTTGCTCGAACTCTGCATCTTGTCATTCGTGCAACTGCCGTCGCGTGCGGAAAAGTACTAGTTTCCGAACTTGTTAGGTATATAACTATTTCAATACCGGTTATGAAAAGGTCTTAACTCGTAATACCTACAATATCTCTATAACAGGGTTGAAACTAGTGAGGGAAAACTGGAAAAGTCAGGGAATTTAAAAAGTGACCTAGAAAAGTCAGGGAATGGGTCTTAATTTGAAGTCATGGAAATCAGAGAATTTTTACAGTATGTTTTTTATCTTATATGCTTTTCTCACACTGTTCCTCATGTAATGCCAAAATTTTACAGTATTTTTTTTTGTTCTTCAATGTTTATTTTTCAATCCCCATCAAAAACAATAATCAGCTCATTGCCTGGTGCCAAAGAATTTTAGTGTCAAATTTGATAAAAATCGGTTAAGCGGCTTTTGAGTTATCACATCTCAGACAAACAGATAGACAGATCTAAAAGCTCACTATACTTGTACGGATGGCTTAAAAATTAGTAAAATTTTTACCAAATGGTAAGAGGAAAGCCGGGTAAAGCCAGAGAATTCAATTCAACAAAGGTTTTTCCGTCCTAATCTGTTAACTAACAAGAAATTCCGAGACAACACTGTTTAAATAAGTCCCTAGTAGTACACCTACCTTGGATGATAATTAGATCCCAAATCCCTAGGCTCGAAAGTGACTCCGCATTGACATTGTCCTGTAGTACCAGAATCTAACGCCATACCGACTCTTTTCTTGGACAAATTCTAAAAAAAAACAAAATTCAATATGCACGAATTTTCAGAAAAATTAAATTTAAAAACCTTATTGTGTACTTTGTTTCTTAATATCTCGTACTTATATAGTCTTATGAGTATAACGAGAAAGAGAAACATATCTTCCTTGACTGGTCACCAGAACACTAAGGTTAAGTACTTATTGAATCGAAGGCGGAGAGTCTACCTACTTACCTTTGTTTGCTGACCATTCAGCCTATAAAAAAGCCTTTTTAAACTGTTAGTGTCGTCATTTATTTCCCATTTGTTAATAATACATTCTTCGTCGACCTCTCCAGAGCATATGACACTGTTTGACCTCGAATTTTTTCCTTCATAGAAAGGCGAAATTATAGTTTGATCGCTTGACCATAATGTTGAACTAGATAGAATTTGGTTTACCAAGACGACTAGGATTAGAGTGAAAATCTGCAAAAAGAAGTACAACATTGTATGAATTTGTAATAATATTGACACTAAAGTAAATAAAAGCTACCCTTTTTGAGACCAAATATAAATCTAGTAGACTTACCATTCTTATAACCAAACTTTCACTGATCTTTCGGGCACTTACACATCCTTTTATATCACATTAGAGAAAGCGTCACCCTTCACCCTTAGATATCAAAACTCTATTAGTAACCATATGAACCGAGCCCTTTTTTGTTGAGTATTAGGTTTCAGTTTGCATTATTTGATCTTTATTACGAAAATAGAAAAAGGCTCCTTTTTTATCGAAAACCCACGTTGAGCCGGGGGAGCGATCGATCCACTAGTATCTAGACTTTAAATTTCTTTGTTTTTCCGAGGTACAGTCTCTCAAAGTGCACAATTTTTTTGACACAGCTTCTTTTAAATAAAATTGAAACTGAAATTGAAAACAACTCTACAAGAACTTTTTCAAATTTCTCATCACTCATTAAAATTATGACACGGGTTCATATTTCCAACTATTAATTTTCAATAATGGTCAAGCCATGATGACCCTTAAAATAATTTTCTTAAATACCTGTTAAATTATTTTTAGGTGTGCTAAAATACACTTTAGTAGGACACGTTAGGTTAATTTAAAGACTGTAAAGAACTTTGACGGAAAGAATTTAATAACACCTTATGTTTTACACACTTTACATTTTGAAAAATTACAATTTTTGCTGTTTTCTGGTTAAAAATTGCAAAATAAAAATCATATGCACGACACCACTCAAGATGACAAACAGATGACATAACAGAAATTTTTAGTAAACATTTGCCTTAAATTATATCCATCTTTCCCTAAAATACTTTTTTATAGCCTGCTGTCTCTCTTCAACAACCTTAAAAATTTTTGCACGTCACTAAATTATCTCTCCATCTACGTTTTTTTCATTTTAACAGAGAAAAAATGTTTTTTGGCAGTACTTTTTTTGAACGCCTAAAAAACAGTGAAAACTTAAAAAATTTGAGTGTTTTATTCTAGAAATCGAAACTTGGGAAAGAAAGCTATTAAATGTGAGCAATATCAAGGCATAAAAATGTGAAAAACGTAGTAAAAAATTGCTTCATCAAAAATCATCATCATGGCTTGACCATAATATATCAAAAAATAGAGTCATGAGAAATTTATTGAAAAAAAAATTACTGTTTACATTATGGTCTCACTTATAGAAATGCACAGACTGAGGGGAATACAGATTCGACGTCGCTTCGAAGTCAGTCTGACGTCAGTAAATGAACCCAACATGAGCTGTCACCAATTGCCAACGTTGTTTAACATTTGATTTCCTTCACTTAAAGTACCTTACCATTGCCCACTAATGAACGTAAATTGTACTTATAAAGGAGAACAAAAATATAAAATGACAGTTTATTTTTTAATTATTTATTAGTTTATTTTTTTTATTAACAGATAATAAAAAACAATTTAAATAAATAAATGTAATTAAGATGATTTCAAAACCAGGCGATCGCCTCGAAAATGTTTTAATATATATAAAGTTAAAAAAATAATTAAATTATAATGATTTTTTTTTGTATTTTGTTTGAAAAGTGTTATGGTGTGTGTCCAAGTTAGATCAAATTTTCTAAAATATATTAAGAAAACAAGTAGAAAAATAATTTAGAAAAAGCGTCTAAATGCCAGTAATGAGGACCGCTATAACAAAAAAAATGACATGTCTGTAGAACAAAAACTAAGAAAAATATATATATAAATCTACAAACATTCAAAGTAACAGGACACACAAAAAGAAAAATCACATTAAAAAAAAATAGAGAAAAATTAATTTTCCAAGAAATCTCTCAAATAATAAAAATATTTTTCCGACAGCAACATTTTTAAATTCTGTTTAAATTTCTTTTTACTTATGCAATCTTTTATGTTTTAGGGTAATTTATTAAAAACGGGCCTTTCTGCATACAAATTAAGGTGACTTTTCGCTTCTGAGTCCTTAATAATTCACTTGTTCTAGTACTATGCCCATGAATATTCGCGCCAATGTTAAAACGTCCTTTGTTTTCATAGACAAAACAAGAAATATTAAGAATATAGATACTATAGTCCATTTGTAAAGAAGAGAGAGTAATAAAACGATTTATAACCAATTTTCTCGAGCGTACCATTGGCGCAGGTGTTTTGCCAACATTTAAATTTAAAAAAAAAAAATAGAAAAAAGACAGCAGTTAAACCTGATAGAGAAATTGTTTATTATGCGTGTAAAAAAAGAACTACTATCATTGGTACTATTTACTAGCCACAAAGAAAAATTCAATAAGAAAGTTGTCGTTGATATGGCTGAGAAACGGAACATAACAGTATTAAGACTGCCGTCTTACTATTGTGAACTTAATCCAATAGAATTAATATGGGCTCAAATGAAAGGGTATGTAACAAGGAATAATACTACCTATAAATTGAAGGATGTGGAGGTGCTTTTTCAAGAATCAGTTACAAAAATAAATCCAGATAATTGGCATAAATGTATACAACATGTTTTAAAAGTAGAAGAAAAAATGTGGAAACTTGATTGTTTAATCGAAGAAACTGTGGAACCGTTTATTATTTCTTTGGAAGAAAATGAAATTGATGATGATAGCATTTACTGTTCTTCTGAATCTGAGTAATTTATTCCTATTTTATTTTTGACTGGTTTTAAAGAAACGTATCTACCTCCATTTCATTTTAATTATTTTTGTAGTTATAGTAATTGACAACCGTAACATTTTTTTTATGTACCAACCATTTGTTTAGCCTTAATTTAATTTTTAAGTGTGCTTATTAATTATAGTTAAAACGCCAATCCGTTTTTGTATATATATTATAATATTATTTTTACTCCTAAATTGTATTTTTATTATTTAATTTATAAATTTTTTCTAATAAAGTAATTTGTCTTATTAAATTTCATAGAACTTTTCACATATTTACTATTATTTCTTCACAATCTTTGATTTTAAGTTCCTTTCTTAGGTTAACAAAAGCAAAGGTAGATCTAGCTAGTTTCTGACAGATTAAATCAAACTTAACTTCATCAGTTACCAATATTTGCTCAGATAATTTTGGGTCTGTAGAGTTGCTTAAGCTAAAGTTAACCATTACTGTTTTTTTTTATTTATAATTATTCTATTCTTAAGACACAACCCTTTAAACTCCTGAATAACAATTTTAACTTTCTGTTTTAGTTCTTCCTCGTCTTCTGCAGGAATTATTATAGGGTACCATCACAATAAATATAACATGTGCCTTGAGTTATAGATTCTGGCAAGTAATTTACAAAATTTATGAAAAGAAGAGGTCCAATGATTGAGCCCTGCCCCACTCCCGACTCTAAATTTTGAAACTCGGAACACTCCGACTCATACATCGTTAGCATTTTTTCTATTGTGTAAGTACGACCTAACTAAAAAATCACACTGGCCCCGCAATCCCAAACTATCCATATAAAATTCGCATTTACCGTATCAAAAGCTGCAGTAAGTAATTGATAAATATCCTGACACAACTCTAAAGTGGCCAATTCAGTGGATTTGTTTTTTCTGGCAGTTAGAGAGAAGGGTATTTTGTTCTAGGAAAGCATAAATCCTATTTGCTAAAGCCTTTTCAATTATTTTGGAGAGGTAACTTAACTATGTAATAGGCCTGTAGTTTGAGATCTCGTAAGAATGACCTTTTTTAAAAATTGGAACTATTTTTCTTACTTTTAGGGAGACAGGAAAAACACCTTCTTTAAACATGTTTACCATTCTTGCTAAAAATGCACTTAAGGTGTCCAGACAATATTTTATTAATTTTATCCTAACTTCATCTATGCTCTTATTTTTAATTTTTCTTATTACATTTTTAAGTTCCTGTTCGGTTACAGGGTGAATAAAGTTAGAGTTATTAGTGTTATTATTTATTTGCACCAAAATTTTACCAATTCGAACCGAGTCTCGAACTTTTGTTACACAACATAGTTCTTATGTTCAAACGATGTAGGAAAATTCTACGTCTCAATTAGAGATGTGTGATTTGTGAATGATTCGTTCACTATGATCGGATCACTTGCGAGTATTGAATGATCGAATCATGTTTGCTCGATATGATTCAATCAGTCAAATGATCGGAATGGATCAACGACTGACTGACCTACTGTGGCGATACATTGAATCAGTTGGAAATAGGTCGATCGTTTCGTTCATTCGTTCCTTTGATTCGAATTACTGCGCGCGGGGTAAACTTTTGTATTTAGCTACATCCTGCATAGACCTTTTTTTTTTTGGTCGCCATTTTCTTTCATTTAATTTTATTTGATTGATTCCATGATCGACTCAAAAGATTCAATCATTCTAGAAACGAATCACTGATCGATTCGTATCGACGGGCAGCAAACGTCTTCGATAACCTTACTTTTATTGACGTTTGACAAATAAACAAAAAAGGGCCACTTTCTCGCCTCTCACTGAAGTTCTAAGTGCTACTTATCTTACAATGTGTCCTTTTCCCACTGCGTCATAGAAACCAACATGACCGACGCGCGCTAAAATTCTTTTTGTGGAAAAATTCATAATTTCACGATTGTGGGGTGTGTGACGTCACCAAAGTTTAGGGCCGTGGCCCATTCGTTTATATAGGCCCTGATGATTGAATATTTAAACTTAGATGTACCTACGTACGTCAAAATCACAACACAATATTTCAGGAATTATGTTTCTAATAAAAAAAAAAGACGAAAAACGATATAACAGGTCGATTAGTTCGTAGCAGTTGAAAATTCCCTAGATATTAGGTAAAATTCCCTATTGGACGAAAGTAAAATTACTTTCGTGCCTATTGCACCAAAAAAATCCCTAGAACTAGGGAAAAATTCCCTTATTTGGCATCACTGCCGACGTTGGGAAATCAATAAAAAGTTACGTTGTAGTCTACGATAGAGACCAACGTGAGTCTAAGGTGTTGGAAAATCACAGTATGCGACGTCGACGGGTCGTTCAATACACTGACTTACGCTTAAGAACGTTGGTTTCGATATAAAAGCGATCTCGTTTACTAAATAACGAAGTAGTGACTTAAATTTTGACTTTAAATAACGCCGCATTACGTCAGATTTAGTTAGAAGTCAGATATTTTCAGATTGGGTAACTTATTATTAAGTATTTGTCCGATTTATTATTTTTATTTTAGTGCTTCAGTGCTTTTACGAATCCAAAAAGCAACACGGGCTTTAAAAATTAAGAATTGGATGTCAAAATTGGCGTTTTCTAAATTTCCGAGATGACCACCGATTTTTAGAAACAGGTCTTTTTGACCCCTCCACAAATTTTTTATCTGCGCCGCTGCCGCTGGTGCTAAAGTAACATTTTGCAGCTAAATCTTCTTCTTGTTTTACAAGTGTCGTTTTTTTGAAATCAGTTAAGTAAGTAAGAAAGGAATAAGTGCGATTGACATCAAATTCTTATTTTTTTTTCAAAAGAAAAAAAACCAAAAATAATATGAATTAATAAGTTTATTCCTTATCTTCCTAAAATTACATTTCTACACTGTAAATGTATGATAGACGCTAAATAAACCGCTCTTCGAAAGTAAAAAATATTTTTGTTAAAAAAACAACTTCTTCAAAAAATTACTCTTCATATATCCTCAACTTTTGAAGAGCAAGTTTATACTTTATAAATAAAAAAATACAAACTTTTACACGGAAAAATAATCATAAAAAAAATTTTTAAAGAAAATGCAAAATGCTCTTGAGCTCGTATATATATGGCACGAAAATATTTTGATTTCGAAAAAAAAACAGATGAACGGTCGCTGCGAATAAAGATCAGAGTCAATTTTCGGAAAAAAAAACAATAAAATCGCGCCATCATTTATACAGGGTGATTCATAATTCCCTAGAAAGATTTGAACAGTGGTTAGATGTTATTAATCTAAGAAAAGTTACGTGATTATTTAAACTGTCGGAGAAGCAAACCACAGGATCGGGGGTTTACGTAGAAGACCAGGAGGTTCGAAAGAGCTACCCGCTCTGAGAGCAAGCCACAGTCTTTCAGGCAGAGGTGTATGCCATAATAATGGCTGCAAGCATGGAGGAACTATAGAACGGTACAGAGGAGCATGTTTGAAGTATTTTTTTGGGAATCGCCTTTAAAATAATTCACCAAACAAGCGTGTGCTGACAATGACATATTTTAGGGTTTTTGTCAAGCATTCTGAAGTTGTCAGTTTTGCTTTCAAAAATTGATGTTTCTACCACGTAGTAAAGGGGCTTCTCGGAAAATATTAACAATTTTTAAATGCAAATATCTCTGAAACCAAAGAGTTTACAAAAATACATTTTACTAACTCTTGTTACTAAGTATTATACTGAAACATGATAAAAGTATGATTTCCTTGGGCAAATAAAGTTTGCAGTTCTTGAAAAACCACGTTTAAAGATACGATGGTCCTTCTAAAAATCATTAAACCATAAAAACGTAAATACTGACATAACAGGATAACTGAACTTTGATGGTTATTCGTGGCGACCCTTCATATGTCAAAAATGACTTTAGAACTTAAAACTATGGAAAAATACACACAACATGTCTCCTAAACTTATACTACCTAAATGAGGGTAACGGTAACTTTTTGAGACACCCTGTATATATTAGTTTTCGATCGCTCGATCAGTGCAGAATCGTTAACTTTGGTATTTTCTTTATATACACGCATCTCTATCTCGTTTCAATATATACAAATACTAAAAAGAATAAAAAAAAGGTGCTTGCTACTGTTTTGTCGAAAAGAAAAAAAGACGTAATAAAACAAAACGGAAGAATATACAATAATATCTTTAAAGAATTTTACTTTCTTGTTTTTTCTCTTATATAAGTTAAAGGCAGAATTGGGAGGAGATAACACACATTCGACGTTTTGTTAAAATACTTTAATATACCTAGAATATGTTAGGTAACTATTAAAAAGCACTAATTTAAAGCCTTCAAGCTACAAATAATTCTTTGAGTATAAGCGGTGAGATATCAATATCACATATTTATAATTAAAAAATAAAAACGGCAACACCTGATTTTTTGCTTGGTTGTTTTTTGCAAGAAGAACATGTTAAAATTGGGTAAGTTAGTAGGGCTATAAATGGGAAAAAAATGTTAAAACAAGGCGAAAAGAATAGAGAAATTGAGCTTTTGGTTGGATTCTAAAGTATTCTGAAATACTTGAACAACACAGCTCGGTGTCTGTGCAAAAATAAAGAAAATTTACACATAAAATTCTTGAAAAAAAATATTGCTGGTTTTTTTTATTTTATAGTGTACATTTTCTGGAATTCGAAAATATTTGAGATGCCCCAGCCATTGAAAAAGTTTTAGTTCATTATAATGTCTCAATTTATTGTCAAATATTAGTCAAAAGTAAATAAGTCAACAACTTTTAAAAGAAAAACTATCATTTATATCGTCAAAAAATATTGTTTGGGCAAATCAAAATTTTCTTCAACGCCTATACGAAAGATGTGCTCATTTTAACTTTCAAAATTAGTTTTGAACATTTAAAAACTAATTTTTAAGTAAAATGTTTTATACGCTAAGACAAATAAAGCATCAAACCAACACCATTTTATCCATTGCCCAACTTAAAGCGCTTTGTAACATGTTAAAAAGCATGCAAAAAGGATGGACTTATACGATGGGTATGAGTTAGAGTGAGAGCACCTTAAGTTGACCACGAAATTTAACCTAGTGTTAGCTTAGTTTAGGAATGGAATGTCGAGGCAGGTAATTTTTATTAGTAATGTTTTTTTTTCGTGATTTGATAATGGTGAAAATGATGTAAGTTCAAAGTCTTGTTGAAAGAAAGAGAAAAATCCAACCACCCAATCTTTGAGTTAGTAAAAAGCACCTTGCAAAAAGACCAAGCGAATAAAGTTTAATTTTTGTCTTGTCCGCTTCCGTAAAAACAGTTCAAGTAATGGACAGAACATGGTAAATCCATAACGGAAAAGATAAAATATGGGATAATTTTTTTATCAATATCAAAATGAAGAATGAGCAATTTATTTTTAAATCGGTTAAAATTAAAATGTATCACGAAAACCCTGCCTTACTTAAAGGGTGTCTATAAAATTGTATTTAGTTTAAGCATGTATTCCACTAATTGTTTATCACTAAAGCACAATTATATTAGGGGTAACTTTATCTAGTCTAACTAAAATAACAAGGTAATAATTGGGGATAAAAAATAAATTGTTATGAAGATTCAGACACCCTGTACAAAAGCACCACATTAAAAATAATTTCAATTCTCGCCCACGACAACAATTTTAAGCAAGCAACAATATTATATATAATTGTAGTTAAATAGTTTTTTTATAGATTTTTCTGTTAATTAAATATCTAATACTTGTAGCATTTTTTTTTTCTTTATTAACTTTTGATGTTTGAAATAACTACACAGTTATTCTCATCATCGTACGTCTTTAGTGACCTGAGCTACAGTTGACCCAAATTGGGCTGTACCGAAAAAAAACTAAGATCTAATTCAGTACGTTTTGTTTTTGACTAATTTCAACTTCCCTTCTTAAAATTAAATCACAAAAATTATAACTTGAGGATTATTCCTTTCTTTGGGGTATCCAAGACCACTGACTTTAAATATTATAGACGCACCACGCACAACAGGTTTGTCTGTAACATTTACGTCTGTGCCAACCCTTTCTGCCCAAAATGAAGGACAAGAATGCGAAGTCGCGTCTCCCTCGTTACCTGAGTCACAGACAGGCCATTCACAAAATTTTGATGGCTAATTCAACTACCACCTTAGATTTTTTTATTGCTAAAACTTAAAGATATGAAAGCGAATTGTTTAAGTAGTTATCGAGATATATTCAGTTCTTTAGGTACATGTTTAAGCAAAATGGTAGTTTGTTTTGATTTTCAAAAATTAATTAAAAAAAACTAATGGTCAAAAAAATTTTCATCCACTTTGTGGTTAGAATAAATGTACCAAAAATTATTGAAATCGGGGAGAGGCCAAAGCTCCCTTTTTTTGGTTGATAAATATGGACTACATTTTAGTTTTTGACAGAAACGACCTCTTAATTTAATATTTAAGTCACTTTTCATCTTCAAGTCCAGATAATTTGGTGATTTCGGTTTAACTACCATTATTTGAATTATCACAATTTTGCGATTCTCCCGTCCGTCACGTGGTCGTGTTATCAACACTACAAGTGCGCAAATTTTGGAAATTTTAGCAAACACTATGAGTGCGGCCATTTCTATGGTAGCTTCTAACTAAGGGTACAATCCAAAATCGACCAGAAATAACCGCACACCTCAAACATAACTGTTTATCTCTAGGTGTTTCTTCTACATCCTTCGTCCCCTGGGGGAGCTTATCATCAAAAAATCTCTGACGTCATCGTGTTTAAATACAGCAGACGACAATAAACCGCTTTTAAACGGGTCTGTTCCTAAATAAACAGCTTTGAAACGGGTCTGTTTATTTGGGAACAGACCCGTTTAAAAGCCGCCTAAACTTTGAACTATATATTTTTAAGATAGAGAAACCCTTAGCTGTAATTAAATAGAGCAATTAAAATCTTTGAGCATTTTTTTTGTATCATCTGTTTTTAATACAAAATTTGAAATCCTTATAAGATTTGCTTGCTTGCCCATATCATTTTCGAGATACCTGCAAGTCTTAAAATTTCAATTTTTAAAAGCGATTATCTCATAAACTAAATACGGTATCTTAGGAGGTTGGGTGTCATTTTAAAGGATTTTTTAAGGAGAATTCAGAAGTGGTAGCTGGGGGTGATTACACACAAAAACTCTTTGAAATGACACCCATATCGTATCTTATTTAGTTTGTGAGATAATCGCATTCAAAAAATCTCGAGAACTAGAGACTAAGATTTTTATTTCTATATGTAATTAAAGCTAAAGGTATGTATATCTTAAAAATATATAGTTCAAAGTTTATATATTTTTTTTGTTTCTGAACTGCAGAAAAAAATCCACTGAAGTCAACAGTTCGTTGCAGTTTAAAAAAGTGAGGTTAAGTTATCGATTGAGACGTAGCTACCATAAAAATGTTTCGCATTCAGCGCCCTCCATTTTTTGACACCGATTATAAACTCGAAATAAATCAAGGTAGAAACTCAAAAAAATTAAGTCGTTTTGGCTGCGTGTCAGAAAGGTCCCGTGTCGGTCATAACAGACGATTTGGGTACCAGACCCTTTTGGGTACCTCTGCAGCACAGCAACCATTTGTCGTCTACCTCGAGAACCACGCGCAGACGTTCGCCGTCGTTGTACGACAGGTGGCCGTTGTCTGACGGTAAGCGGTGGCCGATGGTCCTCACAACCCTGAAAAAAAAGTGCACATCAAAATTAAATTAACATTGGATTGGATGGCTTCGGTTCAAGAGAGCGACATTCGAAGGGCGACGCATATCAAAAGGGTATGTGTTGTGTTCCTGTTTCGCCCACAGACAATTCTTTTTTATATCCGGATCAGCAAACGTTGTCCGATCCGATTCTTAATGTCGCTTTTTAGAAACCTGTCGCTATTTTTATTGTCGAAACTACTTTTTTTGGGTTTTTCGCCACTAAGTTAAGGAAATTTTTTCAAAAATATGTTAAAACCCACTGCGTAAATTCGTAAAGAAAAAAATTTGTTCGTTTGTCAGTGGTTTTTAAATAAGATAAAAATTTTTGCCTACAGACACGCAAGTCCTAACTAGAATCTAAGTACTTATCTGACGTTTCGGCAAAAATTCTACTGCCGTTATCAAAGAACTTTATTCTTTTCAAAAACTTTTTTCGATTCTTTTTTAAAATATCTGTCTGTTGTCATACAACTGACTGACTTTGACTGATATATATTTCAAATATTAACTTGACAGTTTGGTGCGTCGATAGTAGCCAACAAGGTAATTTAAAATCAAAATTATATTTGTTTGAGTGTTTTCGATTTTAGATTACATTATAAAAATACAAAATTTTTATTTTAAAATATCAAGTATAAAGATTATCTTAGAAACCCAAAGAATATCAATGCAATTTTTTAATTTATTTTAAAAAAACCTTTTTAAAAATCTTGTTTTAAAATTGGAAGCCAAACTGTATTTATATCAACTGATATGCTAGCTATGCATTCATCTTCATTAAGATAGATGCAAGCTGCTTCTTTGATTTTTCGTTTAATTTTGTCTGGTTCTTTTTGTAATATACTGGTTTCTCCCCACATTACTCTATGATCATTTTCAAAAAAATGTTGGCAAATTTTAGACCTCTCCCAGTCTCCCCTTCTGAGGTACCCCTTATGGTCATTTATTCTAACTTTAAGAGGCCTTGAAGTTTCTCCAATATAAAATTTACCACACTCGCAAGGAATTTCATAAACCATATTTTTTGAGTTTTGCTCAGCATTTAATGGTTTTGTTTTGGTTAGAATTGATCTAAGAGTATTTGATTTTCTAACAATTGTTCTAATATTATAATTATTAGCGATTCGTTTAATTTTTTTCCGAAATACCTGGTATAAATGGAATTATTAAATTTGTTGGTTGTACATTATTATGTCTACGTTCGCGTTGTCTTGGAAATTCGATTTGTTAAGTTAATACAACACCGTACTTAACTAAAAAGCCTGTTAACTCCTACCGCTTCAGTGCCCTTTAGCCTATCGTGGCTGCCATCTTTATAACCAAATTGACAAGTAAAACATGGATTTTATGTCAGTTTTTGTCAATATGGCGGCGATCATAGGCCAAAGGGTACTAAAACGAAAATGAGTTAATTGGCTTTTTAGTTAAGAACGGTGTTGGTTAATATTTAAAATATATATCAGTCAAAGTCAGTCAGTTGTATGACAACAGACAGATATTTTAAAAAAGAATCGAAAAAAGTTTTCGGAAAGAATAAAGTTCTTTGATAACGGCAGTAGAATTTCTGCCGAAACGTCAGATAAGTACTTAGATTCTAGTTAGGATTTGGGTGTGTGTAGGCAAAAATTTTTATCTTATTTAAAAACCACTGACAAACGAACAAATTTTTTTCTTTAGGAATTTACGCAGTGGGTTTTAACATATTTTTGAAAAAATTTCCTTAACTTAGTGGCGAAAAACCCAAAAAAGTAGTTTCGACATTATGAATTCGCCACATACGTATAGATTTTATTTGCTATAGTTATTGTCGTGGTTCCCTTAAAGTTAGTTGTTAGAGATACAACCATTTCAAGCAGTTGGTCGGGACAAAAAAGTAACCCATTACTAGAAAAACCAGTTGTTTATGATTAATTTCTAATTAATAATTTCCTAAAACCATAGGTTATGCAATAAAATAGGTTAAAACAATAAGTTGTAATCAGAGCTTATAGGGCGAACCTTTAAACCTTGGGTTGGACAAAATTCATTGGAATTAAAGGAGAAAGCATGTTGTTAACATTTATGTTAAAAAATATTGTGAAACATAAACCAGTAAAGCTTTTCTTTTGGGTTTGAGGGGACAAAAAATACAATAATTGAAAAAATATTATTTGGTTTAGGTCCGAAACTGTTTGCATATTTCGGCTTTTTTACATACCAAGAAAAAGTCTTATAGTGGTTTTATGATTTGGAGTTATTTCAAGATTTTTAATAAAAACCAATAGATTGTTAAATCGTTTTTCTTTTTTTTTTAATAAAATTACTTCTGCTTGAAATGGCCCAGAAGTATTGTTAGTTCCAAGAGTTGAATTAAACATTAGTTCAGTCAATAAGTTATTTCCAAAACTTAAAAATAAATGTTAAGGCAATAGATATAATAATACGATGTTAGTAACAAGTTAAGTTTCCAAAGCGTTACTATGTCCCATACCTATCCGAATTAAAACTTAAACCACAGGTTTTAACACATTTTTTTGACTAGTAGTGAAAAAAGTCTTCGGTCTCCCCTCCACCGTTTTCAAAAATTGTGGTGAAACTGTAAAAAAAAAAAAAAAAAAAAAAAAAAAAAAAAAAAAAAAAAAAAAAAAAAAAAAAAAGACAACCTGTAGTACATATAATAGTATACATTCACATCATACAACTATGAGATACAAAGGCCCTGCCCTTGTATTTCCTATGATAAAAATTGGTGCTAGAAAGCACGGATAGTCCACCACACAATCAATTATTTTATGTTGAAAGGGAATGAAAGGATATTTTACTTCTAAAGTTAGGATTTTTTAAAATATATTTTAACGTCCCACTAATTTGGACTTTATAACAAAACTTGTAGTCCATATTCATGGAAACTAAAATGTGAAAACCGTATATCGCTCCTTGCTTTTGTTCCAAAATGACAATTTTTTTAAATATTTTATCGCCCTCTTTCCACCTTCAACCCCCTACCACCCCATCCAAAAGTTAATCAGTTCATGATCAGCCGATAGAGGATTTTTGTACCAAATTTCGTTAAAATCGATTAAGGCGTTCTTGAGTTATCGTGTATACAGACAGACAACAGACAACATTTTTTTTCATCGATTAAGGTGTTTTGGAACCTTAGTAATTCATTTTTTTGGTGGTTTAGAGAGGGGTTTTAAGAAAAAAAAATAATCTTTAAAACATACACTTTTGTTTTTGATCCATCGCCAACTACTATTTACCGTTAAAAGTAAAATCCCCTATGTAGCTCTTTTCTGGGAGGCTAATTTTGGAAAAAATTCTGAGAACCTTAAATAGCATCCCCCTGTTTTGACTTCATATTTGAATTCTCGCTGAAATTCTCTTTCCAATGGTATCCCATATCATACGGTTTACTTTACTAATTCTCGAGATATTGGCATTTAAAATGTCAAAAATTCAATTTTTAAAGGCCCATATTTTAGAAACTAAACAAAACATCTCTTTTTTTTATTATCGATTCAAGGGGTATTTTACGAGGAAATAAAAATGACAACAGTTTGACAATCTGACATTCTACTTCATATTTTTGGAATAATATCGTCAAAATCACTGAAAATCAATAAACTGTAAATAGGAATGTGCAAAGGTCAAACTATTGTCATTTTTTATTTGCTCTTATAAAACCCTCAAAATCGATAATAAACACAGTAGAGATATTTTCTTTAGTTTCTTAGATATGGGCCTTTTAAAAATTGAATTTTTGACATTTTAATATGGGATACCATTGGAAAGAGAATTTCAGCGAGAATTCAAAATAGTGAGTTACTATTTAAGGTTTTTAGAATATTTTCGAAAAATAGCCCCCCAGAAAAGGGCTACATAGGGGAATTTACTTTTTATTTTTTTTCCTTAAAACCCCTCTCTAGACCAACTGTGCCATACCGTATTGGTATGGTGGACTAAAAAGCGTAGCGGAAACCGCTCCGAAATATCAAGTTGGCCGAGGCCAATTGATTAATGATGTGCTCCAATGAGCGTCCGTCAGCTGGAAGTGCGCTGAACGAGAAATGACGTGATTCGACGCGTAGTAGGCTCAGATCGAGCCCTCTTTATCCCATTGGCCATGTCATGGCAATCTAGATTTTGACCGTTGCCGCTACGATTTTCTCACATCCTGGGCGTTTATATACCTAATAGTTATATGATTCACATAAACCAATAACAGTTTATCCATATAATTAGTTACAAGAAATAGTCCCAGAAAGTAGAAGAACATCAACCAATACTCTTACCTTCCTATTTACAAAAAAAAAATAAAAATTCTTTGAATCCTTGAAACGTTTTGACACATGCGTAAAAAGTTTTATAAACGTACAAATTGCGATATATACAGCTCATTCCAAATATACCAACATATTTAGGTTCCCCAAAACCAAATGTTTGTTCTGACTTTAGATTGAGTTTTAATATATTTCTAGAAGAAAATAAAATGAAAAATTTGGTCCCATTTAATCTGGAGCAAAAAGGCGATTTAAATTTCTGGTTAAATAGGTAATTTCTTTTACCTACAACCAACGAATAATACCAATTTTACGACCCTCTAAAGATGATTTTAAGGGCTCACTTACGGTCCTAGGATAATAATAAAGCGTAGACGTAAACCACAAGATGGCGTGACAAGCGATGAAACTTTATTTTATACGAGCACTAATTATATTATATTTTTAAGACAATAAATATTTATTAAACGTAAATTTAAAGAAATAAAAAATGTATAATTAAAAAAACTCTTATTATCTCAAATTTTTGAAGCGCGGGAAGTTTAACGAGGTATCATGACAGGCTTCGTCATCAAACGGGCTTCGCATAAAGATTTGATTCTTGGGAAGTCCACAAAATGTGCAGTTTTGATTGAGAGTTTGTTAAACATCGGTAATATTTATTTTAGTTGTCTTTCATCTTCAGTGTTTTATGTTGGCGGACAATTTTGATTTAATTGCAATTTTTAAATACATTTTTTGTCAGGGGAAAAAAAACATTGCTTTCATGTGCAAAATGCTGTATTTTCAGCTGCCGTAGACGTTGTCACAGGCAAAAAATATTCCTCAAAATAGCTGTGGCAACATTTTCATGACGTTTTCAAAACGTTGCGGCAGAATACAGCAAAAGCATTATCCCAACTAATTTACAACACGCTGTGCTACTTGGGACTTTTTTGGGTGTGGAAAACTGTACTTTACCGCATACTGTGCGGTAAAGTTAACGTCATGGCACACTGTGCGTTAAAGTGACTAGAGTAAAGTTAAGCACCAGTGACGTCATGAGGACTTACGGGAGATTTTTTCAATGCTCCTTTGAAGCGAAATTACAGGATGAAGAAGCAGAAAAAAAATGTTGTGAGGAAACTTTTCGGAAATTTACGAGTCCCAAAAATATAAAATAATAAAATCGGCATTTTTTTTAACGCACGAACAACATTTGAGATTTCAAACGAAAAGGGGGTGATGGGTCAGCTCAAAACTGCTTTTAAGGTAATACTCGTACAAGTACCCATTGGACACTCTACAAATGCATCAGGGGCGCCTACGAACGCCTCTGATGTAAACAAATTGGCCCAAGGAGTTCAGGCAGGGTTGCCACAAGATTCCATAGATAAAATTCCCGACTTTCTCCCGGTTTTTCCAGAATTATTTTTTAAAAATCCCGATGTCATGTCATAGCGCTGCAGGCAATTTTTCGCAATTTAATCCTGTCATAAGTATGCTTAAAATTAAACTAAAATTGTAACAATCAATGGTGTTATAGTGCCGCAGACAAAAATTTTTGCAGTACCTACCGATAAGATGTCTTACAAGTTTTACGTCATTATTTTTAAGAATTTGGGTTAAGAAATATCATAAATGCCCGCAGGCGAAAATTTCCAAAAAATTATACTAAAAAAGCCATTTTTTAAACATTTTAAATGCTGTTGACCGTTTTGTAAGAGTTAATGACATAATAGCGAGTGCCAAAAGCAAATTTTGTTCAAACTTTTGGGTTTGGTGAGGTGCAAAGGGGGGAGGGGCGTTTGATCACTGATTGATTACCAAAAGTAGTGTGTACTATTGTATATATAAAATTAAAGAACCCGTAAAATTTTAAATATTTTATTAAAATATACTTTATCGAGGGATCAACAGCTGGCCAAAAATTTATAGACCTACTGTCCAGAACTGAAATATTGTCAAGTATTGTTATATTAAGTATTGTCTCGTATTATCCACTATTTTCTAGTATTGTCCAGTATTTTCTAGTATTGTTTCCAGTATTGTCAAGTATTGTCCGGTATTGTCAGGTATTGTAAACATTTGTATACCTACTGTCAAGAAGAAGACAATATTTGTCAAGTATTGTCCGGGATTGTTAAGTAATGTCTAGTATTGTCCAGTGTCTAGTATTGTCTCCAGTAACGTCCAGTATTGTCAGGTACTGTTAAAGTATTGTCAACGATTTGTACACCTATTGTCTGCAGCTGATGACCCCTCGGACTTTCTAATATTCATAAATCAAAAGGTAGCGCTCCAGAAGAAAATGTCATTGATATTTGTTTTTTTTTTTGATACTTGCACTTTTCATCCATAGTAGGATCAACGCCCAATGAGGCAAAGCATTTTTGCATTTAAAAACAAACAGAAAATATCTATCCTATTCAGGATTCGAACCCGGGGCTTTCCGTGCGGCAGATAAATACGCTACACTGCGCTACGGAAACCGGCAAAAAAAGATATATGTAAATTTTATATTTATAAGAGAATCTCAACCACGTCAAAAATATCTGAAGAATTCCAGGATTCTTAGCAAATTTCCCGACTTTTTCCCGGATATGTCCCGACCCCACCGAATTACCGTCTACCGTACCGTAGGGCAAAATCGTGGTCAGCATGGACGGTCCCAATGAGCATTTTTAGAAACTTCGGGTGACAGATATTTATATAATTATTATAAAAAGGGTTCCGTTGATACCCTAGGGTATTTAGAAGTTTCCTACAAGAATTGAGTTTGTATATTTGTTTTATTAAAGGCTCTAAATTGATGGTACCCTAAAGTAACATAAAACTGGCGTTAACAATATTTCCACGGACATCTTTATAAAAATTGAAGTCATCGGTTCAAATGTTATATAAATTGGTGTTAACAATGTTTCCACCAACATATTTATAAAAATATAAGTCATCAGTGACAAAAGTTATATAAATTGATGTTTGAAATCTTTCTGTCAACCCACCTATAAAACCGTAAGTAACTATCAATTAAAGATATATAATAGATTGGTTTTTAAAATGTTGCTATCAACCCACTTATAAAACTTAATTAACCAACAACAAATTTATATAAGATAAGATTGAAAATATTTCGAGAGACACTTATAAAAACTTGGGAACTCACACACAATAGTTATATAAATTGGTGTCTGTAATATTCTTATGAACTCATTCATAAACCTTTTTTGCCCATAAGGTTTTTTCTATAATTTTGTTATTAATTTCTTTATATAGTGATTATAATACAACTGTTTTTAGAACAAAAAAAAAACAATTTTAATTTATTTTGGCAATTATAAAAACAAAACAAACAAGATTTTTTAAGGTTAATTTTGTGACATCAAAAGGCGCGTTTTTGCGACCTCAAAAGGAGCGTTTTTGCGACATCAAAAGGCACGTTTTTGCGAGATACCGTACCATTATTATCTTATTTTAATTACATCAATCTGAGAGAGATAAGAGATCCAAATCTTTTTGAGTTGCCGATGACAGATATCGGGATCGAATGCATTTTACACCAGATTCCCACCAGCGTTTCCCATGCGCAGTCACCCTGACTCAAAAAACTCATCACGTGGTCCGACATGAACTTGTATAGGCAAATCTCGCTTAGACCACGTGATACGTGTTTTGATTCGGGGGACCCACGAATGAGAAACGCATAGATGGGAACCGTGTTTTAGAAAAAGAGAACAATATAGTAACCGTGTTAAGGTCGCAAAAACGCACCGTGAAACGTCGAGCGCATACGCTGATACTGCTGGTCGGCGGCAAATGTGAACACCCCGGAAAATACTCGCCTGTACACCATTCGACCCCTCAATCTAACTATATTCTTGAGATAGTTACCTCTGATAGTTATGCGGGCTTGAAGTGTGTGGAGGCGGGTATTTTTCCTGGTATGTGTAGTATGCTCGATCTCTCGAGGAATGCATTTAGGAAAAGAGAACAATGGTAACTATGTTAAGCTCGCAGAAACAGACCATCAGTGTTCAACACTGCGCCATCTGTAGCCCTTTGTTCCAAGTAGCAGCATTTTTTAAAAGGGTTATAAAATAGTGTTGACGAGGTAAACAGTGGTATAGTTGTATTGTTTTTTTTATAGAATTGTCGGAAATTTTCGCCATTTTGATTACAAAAATAGGTTTTTGGCCTAAATAAAAACGTTATTTATGGGGTTTCAACATGTGTTTCAATCGAAATATTGCTTGTTAGGGTTAAGAACAACATACAAAATTCAATATTTGTCCCAGAAAGAAAAAAACGCGTATGAAAAAAAAACCGATATTTAAATTAATATTTTTTTCTCGTTTTCTCATGTATTTTTGGAGCCCATGAAATTTACGTGAGTGTATTCGAAAACTATACAGTACACACGGGACCGCAGCTGATTTTTAGAGTAGGATGACTTGAAAAACAGCTTTTATTTGACTATAGTATATAAATATTCATATTCCTGCTTCAGCTTATCTCACTTTCATTTTTATTTATTTTAGAAGATTGCTAAACACCATTTTATAAATTTTTTTATTGTAAAAAGAAAAAGAATAATACATAACAAGCAAAGGGAAGAAAGATGGAAAATCTATATTTCTAAATCCATAAAAACCTTTAATTTGTTATGTAGTGTTGTTAGAACAGTTGTAAAACCTTTTTATAATAATCTCTATACTTGAGGGCTCATAAGGAAGTTTTATAAAATCTATATGTTGTTTTTCTATCCATTACTATGTACCATAAATTTTTATAAGCTGGTGTTGAACAGTTGTTTTTCAAGTCTTTTTTACTCATTTAAGAGATATATTAGAGTTATAAAATTATCACCAACACTAAATAATATAACTTTTGGTTATTTTATGAAGGTTTTATATTATTTGCTGTAACTTTTATATAGACAAAAATGCTCATTGGGGTCCAACCGAAACAGAGCTGACTGAAGAGCACCTGCTCGAAGTCCTTGCTCCACCTAGGCAGGAAGGATGTAAGACCAGCAACAGGGGTCCTAACAGGACACTGTTGCCGCCCAGAAAAATCTATTCTTTTGCGAAAGAGACAGGCTTCCAGGGCTGAACCATGGATAGTAGGGGCCCAGCATTCATTCATTACAAGGTAATACTCGGACCCTCAAACTCAAAATTAAAACAAAACTAATTACATTGAGGAAAACTATTAAAATGTGATCGAATACTCACTTTGGCGTCGCATTGCTCGTACTCAAAGGTCTCCTGTTCAGCGAGCTCGAAACGGCCCTTCTGGGCGGTACAATTTTTGACGTTTTGCTGCTTTGACATGCCGGCTTGTAAGGCAAACTGCTGGGCCTCTGAGCGTGCTTGGGAGTTTCTGGTTTCTCCAGTTGGTCTACGCGACTTGTCCTGCGAAAAAACACGATATTAAAAATACGTGTTTTTACTTTGTTTCGCGCATATACTCATAAACCTAATTTTTTTATAGCAATAATAAACGCAAAATAAATCAAGGTAGAAACTCAAAACTGGTTAGGATTTGCGAGTGTGTACGAATTATTTATTTTTTAAGAAATTTCCTTAACTTAGTGGCGAAAAACACAGGTCTACAAAATAATCAAAAAGTTATGTTGCAAAAAAAATACAGATTTTTTTTGGGCATGAATCACTGATTCTGTTACTACCTTTCATGTATTTAAGTTGCCTCAGTTTTAACTAAAAAAAAAAATTAAATACTTCTTTTTAACCATGTTTTTCTAAAGAAAACTTCGGTGTAACTTTGGAACGCCTGGTACTAAATTAGCAAAATTTATTAACTTTATAAAGAAGCCTGTTCCGTATTCATTAATTTAATTTATTTTCAATATGTTATTCTCTTTGATTTTTTAATTATTATTTTTAATTTGAGCAACACTAAAATTGTCCCCTTGAAATCCCCCCACCCCAATTATTCCTTCCTCCTATCCTTTATGACAAGTTGTAAAGAAAGAAGGAGAACCACATCATGGTGGGGATCACAGAAGAACCTCTCTGGACAAGACTCCCGGCACGATAACATCACTTTTCAGCGATCGGGAAAAATTATCCTACCGAAAGTGAATAATATCTCCAAATTAATCTACCTCAACTCTAACAAAACAAATAAATCTTAAAACCCATGTATTTATCCCTCATGAAACAAAATATTAGCATATAAATGTACAGGCTTTTAAACAAACAAAAAAGTCCCTCTGTACACAGGTGTATTTCTAAATATAGTACATACAAGAAAGATCTTGTAGATAAATATTTTTTTATAGAATTATCAGTAAAAAACATCATGCAAGAAAGGTCTTGTAGGGAAAAATGTTTAGTTTTTTCAGTTAAAAAGATATTCGGGTTTAAAATTGAAATTAAAAAAAAATGCAGATTTCCAAATAATCTTGGTGATTATAGTGAAGAACAAGGAGAGCGATTTCACCAAGGTATTAAAACAATGGAAGAGCGCTATCAAGGTCGATGGGATATTCACATGATGTCAGATTACTGCATGCTTACTGTTGCAACACAGAACACTCAAGACAATCGGCTAAAAACATTGAGGTTTTTGTGATTAGCTTCTAGTATACAGCAGCACTCGATTCCAAAAAAAAGGTATGTTCAGAGTAATTTATAGTTGGTTTCTTTATAATTTAAAGCAAATTATCTCTAGTAGTGTTAGCTTTTCAAGAACGTGTCTAAGGCATTTTTTTGTAGTAAATTTATAACACAATACAATGGTCAAACTTTTTTGTAATTTTAGTTAGAGGTGATTTTTTTCCTTTTATTTAGCTGTATTTCCATAAAACTGCTGCCTATTGTTTTTATATTTTACTGAAAGATGCAGCTATTGATCCTCTATTTATAACCCAAATTTAAGCTGTGTACCCAAAAGTAAAAAAAAAATTGTAATTAAAATTTAGTTTTTTTTTAATTTTTTTTCTGCAAAACCGAGTCAACTGTGGAATGATATCAAGGTGGGCAGGTCTGGTGGGCAGTGTAATTTATTTGGGCTCCAGAGCAGGACATAGCCTTTATTTTATTAATTATATAAGAAAAATGAAAAAAAAAAAACAGATAAAACCGCAGGGTCTGCAGCTACAGCTTAAGTTAAGACAAGCTCACAACTGTAAAACCACGGGGGCGAAGTTCCATTTCTCCTAGGAAGGTACGCGACTGTTTTTCAGGCTGAGGTATACGCCATTCTGATGTGTGGATATAAAAATCTGGAAATGTCCGCTTCACATTTGCTCAGATAGTAGGGCTATCAAGTCGGACAGGGTTAACTCTGCCCTTGTAAGAAGGTTGCAGCCCAGAAAAATCTGTTCTTTTGCGAAAGAGGCAGGCTTCGAGACACACTCACCTAGCGCTCACGGGCCTCTTAACCGGCGAACTCTTCACAGTATTGACCCCCTTAATCGCGGCAACCACCCCCTTACTACTTCCGGGGGGTGTGGTAACTTTTTTGGCGGACTGATGAGGTTGTTGCTTGGCTGTAACGGCGGTCGGCGAGACCAGTACTGGTATGCCACTGGGTTTGACGGGTGAAATGATCGGTCTGGGGATTTTGGATTTGTTTGTTGGTGTATGAGTCGGCGACAGTGGCGGAGAGGTTGCTTCCTGCGATTCTTTGCCTGTGGAAAAAAAATAGTTTTTTTGTTATCTAAACATTATTGAACCTTGCGTGCATGACAGGTAAGCATATCCCAATGAGCATTATCAGAAACCTCTGGTGACAAAAATTTATATAATTATTATAAAGAGGGTTCCATTAATGCCCTAGGATATTTAGAGGTTTCCTACAGGAATTGAGTTTATATATTTGTTTTATTAAAAGTTCTAAATTGATGGTACCCTAAGGTAACATAAAACTGGTGTTAACAATATTTCCACGGACATCTTTATAAAAATTAAAATCATCTGTAACAAATGTTATATAAATTGGTGTTAACAATGTTTCCACCAACATATTTATAAAAATATAAGTCATCAGTGACAAAAGTTATATAAATTGGTTTTTGAAATCTTTCTGTTAACCCATCTATAAAACCGTAAGTAACTATCAATTAAAGATATATAGATTGGTTTTTAAAATGTTGCTATCAACTCACTTATAAAAACTTAATTTACCAACAACAAAGAGACACTTATAAAAACTTGGGAATTCACACACAATAGGTAATTATATAAATTGGTGCCTGTAATATTCTTATGAACTCATTCATAAACCTTTTTTGCCCATTCTTTCTATAATGTTTTTATTAATTTCTTTGTATAGTGGTTATAATACCACTGTTTTTACAACAAAAAAACAATTTTAATTTATAACAAAACAAACAAGATTTTTTAGGTTAATTTTGTGACATCAAAAGGCTCGTTTTTGCGACTTTAAAAGGTGCGTTTTTGCGACATCCAAAGGCGCATTTTTGCGAGATACCATTCCATCATTATCTGGTTTTAATTACATCAATCTGAGAGAGATAAGAGATCCAAATCTTGAGATAGTTTTCGATGACAGATATCGGGATCGAATGCATTCTACACCCGATTCCGACCAGCGTTTCCCTGACCCTGACTCAAAAAACTCATCATGTGGAACGACATGAACTTGTATAGGCAAATCTCGCTTAGACTACGTGATCCGTGTTTTGATTCGGAGAGCCCACGCATAAGAAACCCATAGATGGGAACCGGGTTTTAGAAAAAGAGAACAATATAGTAACCGTGTTAAGTTCGCAAAAATGCACCGTGAAACTTCGAGTGAATACAGTGCGTACGGCTGGTCGGCGGCAATTGTGAATACATCACCTTATGACGCGACGGAACGCAGCCTCAAGGTCCGTTTCTGCGAGTTTGACATAGTTACTATTATCCTCTTTTTCTAAATGCATTCATCTGAGAGAGATCCAGCATACCAGGGAAATACCTGCCTGTACACCCTTCGACCCCGCAATCTTACTATCTTCTTGAGATAGTTACCTCTGACAGTTATACGGGGTTGAAGGGTGTGCAGGCGGGTATTTTTCCTGGTATGTGTAGTATGCTGGATCTCTCTCAGACGAATACATTTAGGAAAAGAGAACAATGGTAACGTTAAGCTCGCAGAAACGGACCTTCAGTGTTCAACACTGCGCCATCTGCAGCCCTTTGTTCCAACTAGTATCATGTTTTAAAACGTTGATAAAATAGTGTTGAAAGAGTGAAAAACAGTGGTATAATTGTATTGTTTTTTTTTATAGAATTGTCGTAAATTTTCGCCATTTTGGATTCCAACAATAGGTTTTTGACCAAAATAAAAACGTTATTTATGGGGTTTCAACATGTGTTTTAATCGAAATATGGCTTGTTTAGGCTTAAAAACAAAATACAAAATTCAATATTTCTCCCAGAAAGCCAAAAACATATGTGAAAAAAAAGTATTATTTAAATGAATATTTTTTCCCCGTTTTCTCAAATATTTTTGGAGCCCATAAAAATTTTGTGAGTGTATTCGAAAACTATACAGTACACACGGGACCGCAGCTGATTATCAGAGTAGGATGACTGGGAAAACAGCTTTTATTTAACCTATGGTATATAAATATTCATATTCCTGCTTCAACTTATCTCACTTCCATTTTAATTTATTTTAGAAGATTGATAGACACCATTTTATAAATTTTTTATTTTAAAAAGAAAAAGAATAATACATAACACGCAAAGGGAAGAAAGATGGAAAATTTATATTTCTAAATCGATAAAAACCTTTAATTTGTTATGTAGTGTTGTTAAAACAGTTGTAAAACCTTTTAATAATAATACCTAGACTTGAGGGTTCATAAGGAATTTTTATAACATCTATATGTTGTTTTTCTATCCATTACTATGTACCATAAATTTTTATAAGCTGGTGTTGGTCAGTTGTTTTTCAAGTCTTTTTTACTCATTAAGAGATATATTAGAGTTATAAAATTATCACCAACACTAAATAATATAACTTTTGGTTATTTTATGAAGGTTTTATATTATTTGCTGTAACTTCTATATAGACAAAAATGCTCATTGGGATACAGCTGAACACACTTTGCTCAATTTCGCACGCTTTGAAAGAGAAAAAAATGGAGAGAATGTACAAAGAACAGCAGTGTTGTCATTGGGAGCCACCGTAGACTAGTGAACAGCGTCTTAGCCTGCAGAACAGATATCGCAGGATTGGATCTCGGCAAGTACACATTGCTTCACACAACACCGAATGCGACTCGAGACGACGGGCGGCTCCCTTTCTTAGCAGCTCTGCAGTCGACGTTGTGCATAGAATAACAACAAACGAGGTAAAAATAGGCCGCACGGTTGACACTGCACGAAAACTTTGCGGGATTCAAAGGTGGACGGCCGACGACCCCACCAAACTGGGTAGAGGAGACTAGCCGGTGACTCAAAAAAAGGAGACCTCTCCGAGATGGGGACTACATGGGACGCGGCTGGACTATTTTTTCCATAGAAATATAAACTTTCTCCATTTCTATAATTTTTTTTCAGAGGTACCTTAGAGTATTTGTTAATTTTTTTGAAACAGCAGTTACAATCAAGATTTTATTATTCAAGTTAATTGATATGTCTCTCAATTATCCGTTTACTAGACATTTGCCCTTAATGAACATTTTTGTCTATATAGAAGTTACAGCAACTAATATAAATAACCTTCATAAAATAGCTAAATTTTATATCTTTAGTTTTGGTGATAATTTTAAATCTAAATGAGTAAAAAGGACTTGCAAAAACAACATATAGATTTTATAAAACTTCCTTATGTGCCCCCAAACTTTAAAGTTTAACTGAAAAAGTGGGTAAAGTTATTCATGGTCATATTTTTTTAAGCAAATGTCTAGAGTTTTCTTAGTTTTCCACACTGTTTGTCCTTAAGATTTTTCCATGGCTATAAATTGAAGAACTTTTCAAATAATAGGTTTTTTTTTGTTAAAAAATACATTCTTTGTAAAAATTTATTTTAAATTAAATTCTACCAATATTTTAAAACTTGTTTCGTCATGCTTTAAAATTTAATGAAACTTTATTGCAATTTTTAAGAGACTAAGAGTTCCAAACCAATTTAAATTCCAGTTTTTTTTTTTGAGACAAGATAAACTGTTTCTCCGGGTTTCCAGAAAATGAATACCCTAAATAATAAAACAATTATAAGTATTTTTTTTTTCGCGTATTTTAAGGCTTTAAAAATCGAATAGCCAACTAGTTTTTTATTTTTCTTACCGCTTAACATCTCCCACCTCTGCTGCAACTTCTTGAACCGCCTGCCGTTCAATGGTTTTTCGTCGGAGAAATTCGAGTCCAAGGATTCTGGCTCTTGGTCGTCCCTTAGCTGAGGAATTCTTTCTTTAGACGAATGCGTTTCGTCTAATTTTTGTTGGCCAGCGTTTTCCAAACTGTCCTGGTAGTCATCTTCCTCTTTCGCCAGCCTGTGAAAAAATTAATTTTACAAGTTAACAAATGTTTGGCAGTCAGTATTTTCGTAGCAACGACGTTTTTTGAAGGTCAAGAACACCAGTGGACTATACTCAAATAGTAGTTTTCACAACTAGTGGCTAAAATAGTGCTTTTTTTACAAGCGTTGGTTTAAATAACGAGCGTAGCGAGCGAAACGCAAGTAAAAAAAGCAGTTTAGCCGCGAGCTGTTAACACTATTTTTTTTTAAAACCTTTATCAAAAAAACCAAGAAAAACAAAAAAATACTTTTAAAAATCTCGAACGAAGAGCACTTCTCGCAAAACACCCTCTTTACACTATAAATCAAGACGGCTGGTAAATGAAATAACAATGATTTCTATAGCGAAGTGCCTTTTTACTCGGTGACGTTCATTGTTGCGACATTTTAATCTTTGACAGTTTAATTTTTCAGTAAATACTCATGCTTTGTTCGGGTTCATCGGAATTTATTGTTCTAAACAGTCGGGAGCATGCGCGCTTAAAAAAACGCGTTCTGGTTCGACCACAACTGTTCTGAACTGAAAAGTTTTATGTTCGGGTTACTATCGAAAATTTCTCCGGGACCGGTTCAATACTGTTCTGTACAGTCCCGTGAAGCCGGGCGGAATTAAATGACGTATGCGCAAATACATTTACGCATGTAAAGTTTGTCCGAAATAATAATTTGTTCCTTTTTGGTTTTTACAAAAAATAATAAAAAAGCCAGAGTGCAATCTTGTATTATTTTATTATCCGCGTGTATTTTTATAAAGGTTTTGTCGAGGGTTTTGTATGGTGTGACCTAAAGAAGAGGAATCCCTGCCTAACCCAAAAGTTCAGCTTTTTCAGTGTTAAATTTCTGTTTTTTCAAAAACTGCAGAATTTCACTTTGGAAGAATTAAGGCACGATTCTACCTCGTCATAAGCCATTGGCAGATTTTTAAAATAAAATTTTGTAGAAACACAAAAGCTATGAATTTTGTAGAAGAAACCAAATTTTCGGTAAAATATTTATTTTATGCTAAAAATAAGAGACACTCTGGATCACATCACGTGCTTCTTCTTCTTCACTCTATTATTATGGCAATTTTATGAAAATGCGTTCGGGTTCGTCCAAAAATTGTAAACTGTTAAGAACAGTCCCATCGATTGCGCAACTATCACGCGCAGTTCTAAAACGTTCTAGGATAATTTTAAAATTCGGAACCCGAACAAACCATTGGTGAAAACTGGCAGAAATAGCTTAATTTTGAGGCAAGAATAATTATAGATTTTTTCAATATCACTATTTTCCGCTATTTCTCTTTAATTTTGGGTAAAAAACGGACAGAATTTTTTTTTTACAGCCGTGATAAAAAAATAGCACATTATATACCTAGGGACTAAAGTGGTACCAAAGATACTTTAGTCACATGGTATATATACTATTTTTTGCACTTTTGGGCGCCGTTTTTATTAAAGCGAAGATACATCAGGTACCACTGAAGATTGCGGCACTGAATATACCCAATCGGCAATCTTTCAAACTCCAATACAGCAGCGAAGCGGAACCGCCTCAGATTCGGGACCATTAGTCCATTTAGTTGGCTGTAGTGGGGCCATTGCAAATATTAATGTGACTCACAATAATATCAAATAGTTTAAGAATTTATAGGTTAGGTTAGTTCTTTTTCATATTGGGTACATGCCTATTTTCGGATGTCACAAATAAATATAAACCTTCCTAAAATGCGTTTTTACCAAACCTTCATTCGTTCTGACGTTAAGCTAATTTATATAGCCTGATAATAAGGAGCGGGACTAAAATATTTTAGTCCCGGGGATAAAAAGTATCATTTTAGTCCCTGAAATGAGGGAGTAAAATACGTTTTTAGTCCCTGATATGCAAAAAAGCATGCATTAGTTTTGTGCAGACAGTTACTAAAATCATGTTTTTGATGAAGGTATAAAAAAAACTTTTAAGCCCGTTTTCCAAGATGCCTGGAGAAAATACATAGTGCAGTGCATAATCAGGGTTCCCACCAAATTCTTATTTCCAAATTCCTTGACCTTTCCAGGTTTTCCCTGACCATTTTTCAAAAAATTCCAGGTATTTTTCTGATATAAATTGCTTGTCTACGTGGATACCAAGTAAATGTAAACTTTGACCATGACAATTTTTGAAAGCTCAAATTTAGCAGATATTTATATTATCGAGATAAAAAGGTAAAAAGCAGTTAAATAAGACGAGAAACTTTGTTCGAAGCTTTATTTGAAGACCAGCATAAGCTGGAATATGGAAAATACAGGAAATATACCAGGAACCACTTACTGAAGAAATAAAAGAACCGCAATGGGGCTACAATATAAACGAGCTCTGGAAGAATATCCAAGGAACAGCAACTAGAGTGGCTAGTCAAGTGCTCGACAAAAAGAGAAAACAAAGAAGGAAGTGATGGCGACTATAGTAGAACGACGAAATATGATCAAGAAAAAATGCTTCAACGTCCAACAGCATCTAATATGGAAGAGTATAAATAACAAAGATCTGAAGCACGCAAAATGATATAAAGGAAAAAGACACCACCCCAATGAGCCTTTTCAGAAAATTCTGGTGACAGATATTTATATAATTATTATAAAGAGGGTTCCATTGATACTCTAGGGTATTTAGAAGTTTCCTACAAGAATTGAGTTTGTATATTTGCTTTATTAAAGGCTCTAAATTGATGGTACCCTTAAGTAACATAAAACTGTCGTTAACAATATTTCCACGGACATCTTTATAAAAATTAAAGTCATCGGTTCAAATGTTATATAAATTGGTGTTAACAATGTTTCCACCAACATATTTATAAAAATATAAGTCATCAGTGACAAAAGTTATATAAATTGGTGTTTGAAATCTTTCTGTCAACCCACCTATAAAACCGTAAGTAACTATCAATTAAAGATATATAATAGATTGGTTTTTCAAATGTTGCTATCAACACACTTATAAAACTTAATTAACGGTAATTATGCAGTATACGGTTTTCTGCCATTTTTGATTTTTTTTGAAAAAATCTTTATGGGGGCACCTTCTAGGGTCCCTAGGACCCCAAATCCGCCTGCGCCCGATTTTTTTTTTTTTTTAATGAGAAAAACAGGGGGGGTTGTAAAATGTTTTTTTAATTGTTTTGGGTTGGTTTGGATTAGGTTGGGTTGGACTATGTTGGTTTGGTTTGTTTTAGTGAAAAAAAAAATTAAAAAAAAACAAAAAAAATAAAAAAAAACCAACCGGCGCAGACGGATTTGGGGTCCTAGGGACCCTAGAAGGTGCCCCCATAAAGAATTTAAAAAAAAATCAAAAATGGCAGAAAACCGTATACTGCATAATTACCTAATTAACCAACAACAAATTTATATAAGATAAGATTGAAAATATTTCGAGAGACACTTATAAAAACTTGGGAACTCACACACAATAGTTATATAAATTGGTGTCTGTAATATTCTTATGAACTTTTTTGCCCATAAGGTTTTTTCTATAATGTTGTTATTAATTTCTTTATACAGTGATTATAATACAACTGTTTTTAGAACAAAAAAAACAATTTTAATTTATTTTGGCAATTATAATAACAAAACAAACAAGATTTTTTAAGGTTAATTTTGTGACATCAAAAGGCGCGTTTTTGCGAAATCAAAAGGAGCGTTTTTGCGACATCAAAAGGCGCGTTTTTGCGAGATACCATACCATTATTATCTTGTTTTAATTACATCAATCTGAGAGAGATAAGAGATCCAAATCTTCTTGAGATAGTTGCCGATGACATATCGGGATCGAATGCATTTAGGAAAAGAGAACAATGGTAACTATGTTAAGCTCGCAGAAACAGACCATCAGTGTTCAACACTGCGCCATCTGTAGCCCTTTGTTCCAAGTAGCATCATTTTTTAAAACGGTTATAAAATAGTGTTGACGAGGTAAACAGTGGTATAGTTGCATTGTTTTTTTTTATAGAATTGTGGGAAATTTTCGCCATTTTGGATTACAAAAATAGGTTATTTATGGGGTTTCAACATGTGTTTCAATAGAAATATTGCTTGTTAGGGTTAAGAACAACATACGAAATTCAATATTTGTCCCAGAAAGAAAAAAACGCGTAGGAAAAAAAAACTGATAGTTAAATGTGTGTATTCGAAAACTATACAGTACACACGGGACCGCAGCTGATTTTCAGAGTAGGATGACTTGAAAAACAGCTTTTATTTGACTATAGTATATAAATATTCATATTCCTCCTTCAGCTTATCTCACTTTCATTTTTATTTATTTTAGAAGATTGCTAAACACCATTTTATAAATTTTTTTTATTGTAAAAAGAAAAAGAATAATACATAACCAGCAAAGGGAAGAAAGATGGAAAATCTATATTTCTAAATCCATAAAAACCTTTAATTTGTTATGTAGTGTTGTTAGAACAGTTGTAAAACCTTTTTATAATAATCTCTATACTTGAGGGCTCATAAGGAAGTTTTATAAAATCTATATGTTGTTTTTCTATCCATTACTACGTACCATAAATTTTTATAAGCTGGTGTTGAACAGTTGTTTTTCAAGTCTTTTTTACTCATTTAAGAGATATATTAGAGTTATAAAATTATCACCAACACTAAATAATATAACTTTTGGTTATTTTATGAAGGTTTTATATTATTTGCTGTAACTTTTATATAGACAAAAATACTCATTGGGACCATCTAAATATAATAAGAGAAATGGAGGAAAATAGACAAAACAACAGAATAAAAGAATACTTCCAGGGAATAACAAAGCCCAAAACAGGATACCAACTTAGAACCGAAAACATCCTCTCAACAAACAACGGACACCTGATAACCAACGAAAGAGAGATCCTAGATCCTAACCACATGGAAGAACTGCTTTTGCGAACTACTCAACGAAGAGGTAAATACCGATACTTCACCCATAAGCATATAGACCAGATTTTCACCGTTAGACAAATAACGGAAAAATGCTGTGAATTTGACAGAGAACTTCACCAGATGTTTATTGATTTCAAACAGGTATTTGACAGATTATGTAGAGCAAAATTGTGGGAAGCAATGCAGGAACTGGGCTTTTCAAAAAAGCTGATATCCCTGGTAAAAACGTGTAGGGTGGAATATAGCTACTCTGATTTGAATGGGCTTAAGCAGGGTCGTGACTCTCTTTCACCCCAACTCTTCAACATAGCATTAGAATATGCAATTAGGAAAGCCAAGTTTAACACACCAACGGCCACCGTAAAGTACCCAACCTACTACTGGCCTTCGCAGATGATGTGGACATAATTAGCAACAGCACCACAATATTTCTGTATCCATAACTCATTGCTTAATAAGAAAAAATTACAAAAAAGGAGTAGAACCCTTTTTGGCAGTGGAAGCAGTTATTGTGGAGGTTCCTTCACTTCCAGTAGTTGGTGTAGATGTAGGTCCATTGTCATTTTGGGCCAAGACTGATAGTTCTTGATTAACAAAGGCAATTTCCTTGAATTTTTTTCAGCCTCCACATTCTTTACATGACCACTGCTCTTAAAATTGCTCAAAATGGCCCGACAAAGCTTACAATATGCTTGATATTTATTATGCAGTCTAAATTAGAAACTGTTTTCTTCGACATTTTGAATTCTTGCGAAATCTCACATCGCCGTTGCACTCCACATCATGTTAAGTCGGATTAGAAAAAACGCGCTAGACTACACTTGAAAGTTGTATTAGAAGATAGCATAGATACCAGGTGATATTTATTATTTCGAAACGAAAGCCAAATATGTTTAATAAACACAATTTGCCACCTTAGGTAATAATGCGGTTCTCGTCCTACACGTTTTAAAAAGCTTTCCTCTCTTTTCTCTTGCTCTTGGATTTTAGGTGGACTGGAATTGATTGAGCGCGAAACAGATGTTGAGCTTATCTACGAGGTGAGCAGAGAAGAACTCACATATTTTTTACAAAATTGGTTAAAAAAATAGGTTGAGAAGGAGAAATTCCAAGTTTTGTGTGGCAATTCCCTGACTTTTGAGGATTTTTTGGTCATTCCCTGACTTTTCCAGGTTGTGCTTAAAATTCCCTGACTTTTTCAGGTTTTCCAGGTCAGTGGGAACCCTGATAATTGCATGCATTTTGAGTCTTCACTCGAGATGCATGAAATAGAACTTGTTCTAATTTTTTTGCGACGACATAAATATTATGTTGGCAACTAAGAATAGGTTCTAGTTTTCAAAATTTTAGTTATTTGTTCCCTGATTTTTGGCTACTTTTCTTGATGCATCTGCAAGATGTACGGGGAGAAACGGGCTTAAAACACATTTTTTTCTGGGGCCCTGGCAACAATATCCGTCATGATACAAACTTCAGAATGAATTCGACCGAAGCATATGAATCGGTACAAAATGGCCGCTGTGTGTTAAACAACCCATATTTCCATAGGATGAAGCATCAAAAGTTCGATTAAATAAAAAGGATCCAGTCACAAAAAATTTGCCAAAATCGCAATTAACCAGGAAATTGTCTACATATCTCTTGTACACCCCTGTAGTTGCACATATCGTCCTCTCTCTTAAATCTGACAGCACTAATGTCTCTCTTCAGGCTGACCGATTTTTAAAAGAAAAAATTATAACTGGCAACATCATTTTCCATTTTTTAAAAGTCTTTGCCAAGGTGCCTAGGGAAAACTAACATCAAAATTAACTTAAATTTTGCTGGGTTGTTTATTTACGAATTCTATTTAAAAGATTAATATGGATTACATTATTTCTTTTTATATTTCCCTACTTTAACGAAAAAAAACTGAGTTTTATAGTTTCTAAAAGCCTGGCAAGAAAATCAAGAATAGATAATAATTGTTGCTTTCCACATATCGTCCTCTCTCTTAAATCTGACAGCACTAATATCTCTCTTCAGGCTGACAGATTTTTAAAAGAAAAAAATTATAACTGGCAACATCATTTTCCATTTTTTAAAAGTCTTTGCCAAGGTGTCTAGGGAAAACTAACATCAAAATTAACTTAAATTTTGCTGGGTTGTTTATTTACGAATTCTATTTAAAAGATTAATATGGATTACATTATTTCTTTTTATATTTCCCTACTTTAACGAAAAAAAACTGAGTTTTATAGTTTCTAAAAGCCTGGCAAAAAAATCAAGAATAGATAATAATTGTTGCTTTCCAAGCGTTCTTATTCTATTGAATTCAAGGGTAGTAAAATACACTATTCTAGAGGCCCTGTATACAATTTTTGACAAGTATTGTTTTACCAGAGGTAAGCAACTCGATTTGGCAGTTGTTAGGGAAATGTTGATAATTCTTTTGTGTGTTGGCAACCATTGGAAATAAATAATTTTGTTAATGTCACATTGTTGATTAATAAACATAGGTACATCAAATTTTAAATTTGAATTTATATTCAGTTTAAAAATCTAATATTGCGGTATAAGAAACTGTAAAAATACTCGAGCCTACGACCTTGTATTGTTTCATTTTTCAATTGAAAAAGATGCCAAACTGGAAAATTAATAAAAATAGTCGAATTTGCGAGGTAAGTAAGATAAGTTAAATTTAAACAATATTATATATTGCTATTATTTTAGCAAAAAGAGGAATAAAAAGATAGATCAATATTTTTTTTTATTTTACTTACTATTAACATTTTTTAAATCTCCCGCGAACCTTACTGTTTTTTTGTCAAAGCTTGACATATTTTACTAACCAAAAAAGTCAACATCATTCAAAAAATGTCTGGGGAAATTATAAAAAGGGAAAACAAAACATCCGTCCATTTCATAAAATCGGTTTTACTTGCAAACATGAAAAAAACTAGAAAGAGAGCCCACCTCGTCAAAAAACAACTGTCAAATGGATAGAGGGCCTCTACACTATCCTACCTGTCATAAACTTGGTACAACTTCGAATTCAGCGCAATCTGAGACCACCTCTTTTTCGCACAATCATTCACGTCCTCGCCCAACTTGAATTTTGGCTCCAGGCAACTCCTCGGCCGCTCTCTGTCGGTCCTTTTTATTCTGTGCACCGCCTCTGACGAATTCAATAAATCCGGCAACGCTGTTGTCGGTTCGTCTAAGATTCGACGTTTTACGATCGTGGCCGCCGAGTGTTCTTCGGACTCGGAGTTGCTGTGGCTGGACAGACCGTATTTGGCCGAAAGGAATTGCTTGTAGTTTGGCGAAGGCGCATGCTACAGGAGAAAAGTTTGTTATTACGCTGAGAGAAGATTTATTAATGGTTTTTTACTTATATTAGATTTTCCGTTTTTATTTAAAAGGAAAATTGTTGCAACACTGTTGGGAGAAGTAGGCGGTTGTGGTATAGATGGCGCTAATTCTGTATGACGTGACCATATGTTACATCAGTATAAGTGGTGCCATCTGTAATAATTATGGTAAAGTGATTGATTTTGTTGAGTCGCTAAGAAAAACGTTCCTAAATCCAATCTGGGAATGAAACTATTTGTTTTAGCAAAACAAAATCATGTTGTCTACCTTCTATTATGATTTTACAAATAACGCGAACTTTTTCTTTATACAAGAAAGAGGAGCCTCGCCTGTGTCAAAATGAATCTTACCTTATGAGTGGGACTAACAACTTGATGATAGGAATCCATCCTTTTAAAACTCAAATGCAGCAGCTTATACTCGAACAGCAGGTCCATTTGGAAGGGCAAGAAGGCCAATGGCTGACAAAAAAAATAAAAACAATTAATATTATATATCTCAATTTAATTTAGTTTATTAAGACACCTAAAATTGACTAAAATCTAACTCAAATCAAGTTGGGCTTGATGATGATGATAATTCATTTGTGAGTGTGCCATCAGTTTGGACTGTCCACTGCGACCACTAGTGAGTTGTGGCTCACTTTCGAGATTTTTTGTTGCTACAGAATATGCAGCATGAAGCATCTTTCATATTCATCGCGTCGATCTGTGGTTTGCCGAATACAAGTTGACGTGCAATGGCCGGACACTCACACAGCACATGTCTGGCCGTCTGGTCCTCCTCCATACAGAGCCTACATTCGGTGTCCTCACTTAGACCCATTCTGTGCAATGGTACTTTCAGCCTGTAGTGTTCGGTATCAACCATTGTTTGGATCTCTTGCCTGGTGAGACCTCTTCCTCAGGGTTCTGTAATGAAATCTTTGGAATATGCCAGTCCTGGCAATTCTCTCCAGTATTGGTGGAACTTATTCTCCATCCAGTGTGAGAGAACAGTGTTGATTGTGTTGTATGCTATTCCAAGGGCTGGTTCGGAGCCAATAAATACCGCGGAGGCCGCTTCGCGCGCCATTTGTTCGGCAGTCTCATTGCCCCGATGCCCAGAATGTCCCGGCATCCATACCAGTGTTTGGGCTTAATCAATGGCAAAGAAAATTGCGATGAATGGTGATTTTTGTAAAAAGTAATACCTGATGTTCCCTTTTTCCCGAAAGTTGACATTGAAACTATTAAGTTGTCAGTAAGATAAATAACGTTAATTGAAAGTCTAGTAGAAAGTATTTATATATTTTCACGCCTATTAAAACCGCTAAAGCAGTTAAACCGGGTTTTTTAAACAACGTGTACCGTTTTTACATGATCTTTGTTTTTTTTTACCAAGTCTTGGTAATGAGATACAAGCCCGTTTGTATCACGTCCAGTAAACCATGGTTTACTGCAGTTTCAAATTTCGCCACTTATGTTTTTATCAGCTGACTGATTGTCAAAGAAGGAATAACAAAATTGTGACAACACTTTAAACCACAAAAAAAAACGTCACTGTTAGTTTTTTAGGCTATATCTTTTGACAAAACGTTTACAGAGAAATTCGATAAAAGATTAAATATAGCATGAATAAGTTTGCACTGAACTTAGTCACTGAGAATTTTTTTAGTAAAGTGGTTTTGGCTGGCGCCTATGTTGCTAAACAATCTTGCTACAACAGAAAAGTTTCTGCTACAACCAAATAGCAAAGTTTCTTGCTAAAACTCGGATAGGAAAATAATGTTTAGTAGCCCTATACATTACATACATTATAGCAAAAAACTTTGATGTCCCAGCTAAAGACGTTGCTGTTCCAGCAAGATGTTTTGGCTAAATAGGTGCCAGCAAAATTGAAAATTTTTCAGTGTACAAACGTGTTTATGTCTCTATAGTGAGGATTCGTAGAAAAAAAAGAATATCAACATGCATTGTAAAAAAATATTTGCCATCGATTAAACCTAACTTTTCATTTTGATGAACTGCCCTTTTAATGAAAAAATAATATATTCAACAAACTTTACCTGCAAGGCGGCCACCATCGCGTCTAGCATGCCCCTGATATTACTCCCACCTGTGTGCGACAAGACTAGCAGGGAGTCGGCCGTGTAGTGCTTTTTTAGGACGCTTTCTCGAGTACGGAGGTAACTAGTCCAAGCGTCGAGAGATCTAAAAAAAGTCCAATATTAGCTGCTGAAAAACTCATGGCAGCATTACAAATTCTGAAAAAAATAGTGACTAATTAATTTGAATCATATCGCAAATCCGTGGGAATCTTTGAGAATCCAAGGAAATCTCTAAAGAATCTCTGAAAATCTCATGCCAATAACTTGGCAATTAAACAAAATTGGCAATCATGTCACTTTTTGTACGTATTCATTCATTAAAATTTAACATAACCTCTTTTTTTATTTTTAAATTACAAAGTGTGTTTGGAGCTCTGTTTATTACCAAGGAAAACGTTTGTCCCATTTACTATAAATTATTTTAATCCAGAAATTAGTAGAAACGAACATGTGTCAAGGGAAGTAAATTTGATTAACCCTACGACCATATATCAAATTTTCTCAAAAAAAGTGAGGCAAAAAAGTATTTCTTACCTAACATTCAGCAGTCCAAAAATAAACGCATTAAACTTAATCAGTCCCTCACTGATGACGTCCTCAGTGTTGATCTTCATTACCAAATCGTTCAACGCTTTGGTCAAAGGTCCCTGTTGAGCGGAGGCTTCGACCACCTGCCACACCGAGTTGTTGATCGCTCCGAAACTGGTTTCCAGACAGGGTTTGAGACCTGCCAAGAGTCAAAAGACACCATTTAGAAAGCTGCGAAGTTTATAACATGGAATCGGTTCAGTATTAAAATAGTTCTTAAGATTATTCCAAAAAAAAATTATGGAAAACGCGAATCTTATATGGGCGATACGCAGTTTAAGGTTAGTAAAGGGTGGACTGAGTGATGCAATTTGTTAATATCACGGATAAACACCTCAGATTTTGTGGAAGAAGAGAAGAACGTAATTTTAGGTTATAGGTGACCATGTTCAAAGATAGTGCTTCGCTTTGTTGGTCGCTTTGGAGCTCAAAGTTTTTTATATTTTTGGCTTTTTCCGAATGTTTTCTTCAGATTTCAATTTTTTTATAGCTAAGTTAACGTAAGTTTTGAGTAAAACTTTTTTTTTTTGGTTAAGTATTCATAAGGTTATTACCTAAATTAAGAAAAGCAACTTAAAATCTAAAACACTTTGGGGTGCAGTATAGTAAAAAAAAATGAGTTTGCTAATCCAGGATCAAAGAGAGCATGGTCTTACAGAAGAAGAAAGAAAAATACACTAGAACTATTTTTAACAAGGCAGTAAATGAATTGGCAAAAAACCGTTAAGAATTAAGCTTACCGTCACTTAAAACAGCGTACAAGGCTGGACATAAAGTTGTCAATGTTAATTTGGCGCAAGCTGGGTTCAAACTCGAGTCACCTAAACTGTTCAGTTCGGTCTGATTCGACGCAGTCGAGAAGTGGTGCATAATTTGGTCCACCGCCTCCAGAACTCCGTTGATTAGGGACCTTTTTTGAAGATAGTTATCTAAAAAATTAACAGATAATCAGCTATACAGTCTGAAGAAGCGAAAAATAGAATTAATCAGTAGTATTTTATGTAGCCTTGTCATTTCCCATACAGAGTCTACATAAAATCCCAGGTGATCCTTTTTACGGTATCCTTTTTATTTTGCACACAGTTAAATTTTGTTTAGCCAAATTTGATACAATTTTAACAAGGCAAAAAGACAAAGTCCTTTTGATTTATACAGGATGAGCTAGAAAACGTGTGTTTGAAAACCCCATTTTGACGTCCCAAGATTATAATAAGGCAAATCATTTTCCATTTTGGCCCACTGACCGTATATTCAGCACACATCAAGAAGTTCACGTCAAACAAAAAATGATGAATTTCCGTGTGTGTTTTTTTTTATTAAAAATCGTCACTTTCCGGGTGAGATTTTCTGTCGTTTCTGAAGAATCGCGACCAATGTGTGCAAAATTTCAAAGGGAATCCGAAGAGTTTTGATAAATGCAGTTTTAGAGAGGGAGAATAATACATATCCAAAAAGTCAGGGAAAATAGAATATATAGGGAATGGATATCCCAACCGATCAATCTAAAAAATTAGAGGTAAAGATGCGATTGAGTTTCATAGCTAAAAAGGCATAACGGTTGGGAAAACGTCACTTTTTCTATGTTTTCCCAAGTAGCATTTATCCGTCTTCCAACCTAATCTGTGATAAAGCGACGTTGTATTAGGTACAAAATAAAGTTGTCTACTAGTAAGTCAAACGACAAACGTCTTTTGTAATAAAATCCGACGTTTACATAGTCAGGTACGCATATACGAACCTTAAACGACGTCAAAATAGGCAACGTAATTTGTACAAATATTTGCTCAGACGGATTCACGTCAGTTTACGTTTCAAAGCCGACTGTTTTAACGCCTATACCTAAATCGACCACGAAACATCGTCGGCCTTGTTACCTTAATCGACGTCGCATTTCACGGCACCTATTTGGATACCTACCAAAAAAGGAACGAAGAAAAAGAAGGATACTTAACCTACAATTTTGCATCGGGGACATCAAATTGCAGAATTTGTTGGCTTGCTGCCAAGCAAAAATCTGATGAACCTTCAGCTCGCACTTATATTTCTTCCAGTCCACTTTATCTGGAGCATTAGTGGGGTCATACTGATATTGTTTAATGTCGCTTTTTTTGATGGGGAACCAACAACTGTTATCGTCCTCCCACATCTGCGGGACAGGTTCGAGCTTATTCAGTGCTTTAATAAATACAATTTTAAAATAATCCATGTGGTTAAGGAAAAAACAAGGAAAAACATAAAATATTTTTTTAGGTTATGTTCAGCTGAACTCTTATTCTTCTATTAAGTCAGTTTTGGTTACATGCCCAATGAGCATTTTTGTCTATATAAAAGTTACAGCAAATAATATAAAACCTTCCTAAAATAACCAAAAGTTATATTATTTAGTGTTGGTGATTATAACTCTAATATATCTCTTAAATGAGTAAAAAAGACTTGAAAAACAATACCAGTTCAATACCAGCTTATACAAATTTATGGTACACAGTAATGGATAGAAAAACAACATATAGATTTTATAAAACTTCCTTATGAGTCCTCAAATATAGAGATTATTATAAACAGGTTTTACAACTAAATAACAAATTAAAGGTTTTTATGGATTTAGAAATATAGATTTTCCATCTTTCTTCCTTCTGCTTGTTATGTATTATTCTTTTTCTTTTTACAATAAAAATTTTTATAAAATGGTGTTTAGCAATCTTCTAAAATAAATAAAAATGAAAGTGAGATAAGCTGAACCAGAAATATGAATATTTATATACTATAGTCAAATAAAAGCTGTTTTTTAAGTCATCCTACTCTGAAAATCAGCTGCGGTCCCGTGTGTACAGTATAGTTTTCGAATACACTCACTTCAAGCCCGCATAGCTGTCAGAGGTAACTATCTCAAGTTAGATTGCGGGGTCGAAGGGTGTACAGGCGAGTATTTTCCGGGGTGTTCACATTTGCCGCCGACCAGCAGTATCAGCATATGCGCTCGACGTTTCACGGTGCGTTTTTGCGACCTTAACACGGTTACTATATTGTTCTCTTTTTCTAAAACACGGTTCTCATCTATGCGTTTCTCATTCGTGGGTCCCCCGAATCAAAACACGTATCACGTGGTCTAAGCGAGATTTGCCTATACAAGTTCATGTCGGACCACGCGATGAGTTTTTTGAGTCAGTGTAAAATGCATTCGATCCCTATATCTGTCATCGGCAACTATCTCAAGAAAATTTGGATCTCTTATCTCTCTCAGATTGATGTAATTAAAACAAGATAATAATGGTATGGTATCTCGCAAAAACGCGCCTTTTGATGTCGCAAAAACGCGCATTTTGATGTCACAAAATTAACCTTAAAAAATCTTGTTTGTTTTGTTATTATAATTGCCAAAATAAATTAAAATTGTTTTTTTTGTTCTAAAAACAGTTGTATTATAATCACTATATAAGGAAATTAATAACAACATTATAGAAAAAACCTTATGGGCAAACAAGGTTTATGAATGAGTTCATAAGAATATTACAGACACCAATTTATATAACTATTGTGTGTGAGTTTTTTATAAGTGTCTCTCGAAATATTTTCAATCTTATCTTATATAATTTTGTTGTTGGTTAATTAAGTTTTATAAGTCGGTTGATAGCAACATTTTAATATTATCTTTAATTGATAGCTACTTACGGTTTTATAGGTGGGTTGACAGAAAGATTTCAAACACCAATTTATATAACTTTTGTCACTGGTGACTTATATTTTTATAAAGATGTCCGTGGAAATATTGTTAACGCCAGTTTTATGTTACTTTAGGGTATCATCAATTTAGAGCCTTTAATAAAACAAATATACAAACTCAATTCTTGTAGGAAACTTATAAATACCCTAGGGTATCAATGGAACCCTCTTTATAATTTTTATATAAATATCTGTCACCAGAAGTTTCTGAAAATGCTCATTGGGTGGCCAAAGAAGAATGGAGGCGGATTCCGAACGTTTGCACATATTACGTAGTTTAACGTTGGCTGGTTAGATTCGGATAAAATTAGGGCTGCAAATCGGTGTCCTTGTCCAAATTGGTGATAAATTGGTAAAAGCTAGTACTATACCAGCCCAAATTCGGCCATTTTGCAGTTGCAAGCTTGGGCAGCCATTAATGAGAACAACTTTTTTCTTGTTTTTATTAAAAAAAAAACAATAAGAGATTTAATAATGCCTTAACGATGCGTTTAGTATTATTTTTTAGTGATTTTTTTAAATATTTTTTACTTTTTGCTATTTTGTGCTAATTTGGACGAGGGGGGGGGGGAGTTATTTTTCCCTCCATCTTGACCAACTTTGTCAGTTAAGTGGCCCTCGCAGAAATATTTCGCTCTAGATTACTCGGTAAAGTGCCCTTTTTAATAACATAACTTTTATCGTTAATGAAATAAAAAAGTGGCCATTTATTTTTTGTGAGTTATAATTCGCTAATATATAAAATTACGTAAGCTGACGGACGTATTATCACGTCGTCATAGGTAAACTAGTATACCATTGAAGTACAATTAGCGACGTCGAGCCGACCCGAATTTGTATTCCCCATCTAGGTCGGCTTGGGGTCGTATGGAATGAGATTTGTAGTCCGCTTGCCAACGTCGGTGATTCTAAGCCAACGAGTAGAGGACGTAGTGTGACGTCTAAATGCTACTTGGGTTGACACAAGGGGTTCGTTTATTTTGACACAGCTAAAAATTAACCTTTAGGATAATTTGCAGAAAATACTTTTTGTGAAATTTTTATACGAGAAAAGACTTTAAAAAGTAAACAAAACAAAAGAAAAAGTAAACAAAAAAGTAGGGTTATACGGCAAGTAGGACCAGAGATCAAATTTACCCAGGGAATAAAAATTTACCTAGCCGTTATGCCTCCATCCGCTCGTTCAAAATTTGCCACTTTTTCTTTGGTGATATACATTCCCTATATATGTTCTATTTTCCCTGGTTGCCAACAAATCAAGTAAAAACAAAAAACGAAATAAGTTGTAAAATCGACCAATGTCAAAAAATTTTTTACCTGACGGATTTTTACACAAGTGAATCGGCGTTGACTGCGGAGTAGTGAAGTTCGGACTATTGCCTTCATTTTCCTCCGATATTGGTAGATCGGCCAGACTTTTCGGATGGAAGTTCTTCTGTTGCAACAAGGCCGAAACGTTGGGCGAGTTGTTCGGCGGCATGGCGTGTTTGGCACCGAGACGAATTTTCTCCGCGAAGCTGACCGTCTTTTTGCCACCGAAGTGTTCCGAACCTGAAAACATAGTGTGTACGCATTGATATAATGACCAATCTGTGAATTTTTGGAAATAACTGGTAATTCAAATTATAATATAAAATAAGGTAGTGGCTACGAACCGCCCATCTAATGTTAAAAGTGTTTCAGCCAAAAAAAATCATGTTTTCCATGTTCTAAAGTTAGGTTTATACAGGAACCGAAGCAGCAAAAATCTGACTTCCAACCAAATGCGTCTTCATATGACGTCAATTTCGGGTAGAATTAAGGTTGTGATCAAGGACCTCTGTGTCCAACGTTGTTTTTGAAGTAAAAGCTACGTTCTTAGTTATACGTTACAAAACCTAACGATATGCCGACGTCAGCAAAAGCGACGAACGTTTTTACTGCAAAGCCGACGTCTTGAGCGAAGAAAATTTAAACGTACCGGATACCGACGTCTGCTTGCCGTTAAAATTTAAAAAGAATAGCTCGTTGGAACTGGCCTACGTCAACCGACGTCCCAAACGAACACGTCCATTGTCGTGCGTTTGGTCTAACTTAAAACAACTATTTTTATTTCTCTGGTTCCAACCTAACTTTTTTGAAAATTTTAACCTAACTTTTATTCAAGTTTTTATTTTATTTCTTGAAGTTTTTGGATGCAAGTGCTCTTGAAAATGCCAAAACGACTATTCAAAAAAAAAAACTTTTGCAGATGAAAACCTCCAACAATTCCAAGATACAAACAAATTCATTCATGCAATTTGATATCTTTCTTTGCTTTAGGGAATCAGCATATCCCATTTTCCTCCCACATGTGTGTAATGGACTACATCTCTTTTAATCACTTATGTCGAGATAACGAGGCACGACTACAAACAAGAATAAATAAAACTGCCAAAACTGTGAGGTTAGGGTGATATTTGACAGGTGTGTGATTGACCTACTAAAAACGACTTCAGATTCTAATACGTAGATTATATTAATATTACTTACTCCGTGCAAGACGTGTGATTCTGATACGTACGCAGGCCGACGGCAAATTTCACGAGGGGTTTTGAAACATTAAATTGGTACATCATGGCGGATTACGTCGTAATACGTTTGCGAACCGACGGGTTTCGTAACTTTAGTCATGCTTGACGACTTAACTTGGAGACCCGGTCCGACTTGGTATAATGTTGGTTCAGATTGACTAGGATACAAAAATTCACCATTCTGAACAGGTTAGCGTCTGTCGGCCAGTGTAAATTAATTTTTTGCTATGTAGATTTAGAGAGTGCCATGCAGTATAAATAGTAAATTAAAGTTTTGGGGGAATGTTAGATCATTTTTACAACAAAACTAACAATATCATTAAAAAAAAATATTTGGACCCAATTTTTTTTTTATTTTCTTACAACTTTTAAATTTTCAGAGCGCCCAGTTTTTTTTCGAACTATCTTAATCACATTTATCAATAAACGGCCTTTCGTTTACAAATATAGTATAGACACAGTGTACTTATTACATTGTGGTAAAGATATCAGGATCCGTCTTTAAAGAAACGCATCTATTTTTATTCAACCTCTAAAATATGTATTTATTGGGTATAATTTAAGTAAATCTTCAAGAATTTCTTTTACAAAAACTTTATATATTTTATGTAGTCGAAACAAAACCAAACGTAACGTTCTTGTTAAGTAACTAATTTTAGGTGAGGGAAATTAAACGTAAAATAACGTTGGCAATTGGTAAAGCTAATCAGGATCAATGACGTCGAGACGACCCGAATCTGTATTATCCATTTAGGTGGGCAATTTGACAGCTTTCACAGGCCTCAACGCGTTAAGTCAACAGGCCACCCGGGATATCGCAAGTGACGTCACCCGCTTCAATTTGGGTTTTTCTGAAACCAACCTTCTAATTTGAGAATTTCGAAAGAGAACAAGGTGGTATGGGGGCATAATTGCGGTCAAAAATTTTAAGGGGAATATTCGGACCGCGACAATCAAATAAGAAGAAAGAAAGTATTTTTTTTGCAAAAACCAAATTCTCAAATTACCTTCTTGGTTAATTTTCAGCGACAAGAACTTGCTGACGTACGATCGCAAGTGGGTCAAACTTTCCTCGTTTTGCTGTTGCTGTTGATGTTCGTCGGACGTCGAGAAGCCGCTCAGTTTTAGGAATTCTTCCAGCTGAATGAGTTCGTCTACGCTCATGTTTGGCAGGACGTAGTCGGTTGGCGGTTTGTTTGGCTCGTCCAGGGAACTGCTGGAAGTTCCTGCATCTACACCTGAAACAAGAATTAAAAGCACATGTAAACGAAGTTTTTTGCAAAGGAAAATGTTTAATCGATTGCATGATAAATATATAATTGTATAAAAAAACTGAGGAAGGTAACGTAAAATTTGTATTTATGAGTGACAAAAGTAGCTGTGTGCGAAAATTTCTGAAAAAATAACGGTTATTTTTCGGGGGATAAACTCGTGTTATCCCCCTAAAAAAAGATTTCGATAATTTTGCATGAGTTAATTTTCATATTTTGGCGATATGCCCCAACTCCGAAGGATGATGCTGTTTTTGCAAGGAAACACGCTTTAGCCGATTGTACACTAACTTGCAGAAAAATTGCGTACATTGGAATAGTAAAATTGTTTTTTTCTGAGCAGTGTATGTAGATGACAAACATTCATGACAAATAGGTGTCAACATGAAGTCTTGTCAGTTGCGATTCAATATGCCGAGACATTTTTCTACTTTTGTGAAAACGCAAATAATACCGCGACTTAGTGAAGACCGGTGGTCGGTGAGAAGAACGGCTGACCACTATGGTGTTAACAAAGCCACAGTTTGCAGAATAAGAAGCCGTTGACTGGCTACACACAGTTTAGAAAGAAAAGAAGGCACTGGCAAGGTTAAAAAGACTAGTGAACAAGAAGATGAAGCGTTGCTCATTCACTTGAGGAAAAATTCATTCGCCTCCGCAGTGAACGCAGTCTCAGTGACAAATTTTCCTGCATCCTGCTCCACGGCAAGTAGGAGAAAAAAGTTTCAGAGTTATGTTGCCGTACTGCTGCAAGAAAACCAAAACTAACTCAAGAACAAAAACAGGCAAGAGTAATTTTTGCCATCACCGTGATGAAGATTACTGGGCACGGGTAATATTTACCGATGAAAAAATATTCCAATCCTCCTCAGATCGCAGAAGAATTAAAGTTTATTAATCAAATAACCAGAGCGGGACATTTTTCGTTCAACATGTGGGGCTGGGTTAGTGCATGGGGGCTGGGGGTATGTTGCCAGATTGATGGTCGGTTCACTACAGTACGTTATCTGGAGCTTCTTTCGGACGTCATGTTGCCATCGGTTGAAGTTCTCTATCCAGAGAACCAATTCATATTCCAGCATGATAACTGCGCCATGCAGCACATAGCATGGCCATCGAACAGTCCAGACCTGAATCCGATGGAGAATGTGTGGGGAAGATTGGTAAAGATCATTTACCAAAGAAATTGGAGGCCTCGAAACCAGGCGGAACTACTAGCTGCCATATTGAATGCGTGGGACGAGATCGTTGACGATGTTCAGTACTGTCGAGACTTATCAAATTCCATGGTTCGACGTCTACAAAAAGTTTTTGACAATAATGGTGCTGCATTAAGATTATTTTTTTTAGTTTACTCAATAAATGAATTTGAAGACGATATGTATATTTTCACATGATCAAAATTCTAACTTGTTACAAGAGCAACAGTGCGCAGATTTTTGTATTAAGGTCACTGATCTGACTGACTGATATATTAAAGCCTCGCTGATCTCGAAGCGCGCGTTTCGAGATCAGAGGCCTCAATACAGAATTCAGCTCGCTGTGAGTGTCCTTTATTTATTTACTGCCTGTGTACGCATTTTATGTGCAAGTTAGTGTACAGGCCAACACTTACTTTGTTTATACGGGCCTATTAAAGCGACTTTATATAAGGACGGTTTGAACATGTTGTCGTATAAACACCACTAAAACCGTTCTAAGCAGAAAGCGGTTTATCGCTTTAAAGCCCATTTTAGGGTCGTTATAAACACTTTAAAAACGCTTCAGCGCATTTCTGCCAAAAAAAAGAAAATACTCAACCCTGATTTTCTGAAAAATTTGTTGTTAACTAGGTTGTTTTATTTGTTTTTTTTTAACTGACATATTTAATGACATTTAATGAAGGACGTACCAAACCTTGGAGAAAGCGATTTTATTTCATTCAGTCCCTATATAAAAGCGCTTTTAGGTTGGTATAAACGTAGTAACCTTTGGCTTATTATCGCTGCCCTACTGACACCAAACTTACTTACAAAAATTTGAAGGGTTTTGTAGCAACTGAGCAGCGCTGATTTCAAATCTGCTTCTAGTTTTTTTGCAAAAGGTTATTTTTCAAACCAGTAAAATCCAATAGGGAAAACACGATTTAATCCATTTATAAGCTAGTTTTCTAATATATTGGAAAAAAAAATACAAAAATATACAAAATATACCCATAGAAACTAATAGAAATGTTTTCTTTTTTCAGAAAAGCTTCCTTTAGTTGTTTTTCTGTCATATTTTTGTGTCCCTGCATCCCTGGTATCTTTTTTCCATCTCTTTATATAATACCTTGATAAAATCTTTCACCCTACTCTTCACTTACGTCCCCAAGACTTTCCGGGAATTAGTCTAAATGGGAATGTAAAAAGTGAATTTTTATGCTCATATTGCAACTCAGAATCCAGCAATTTTCAACAATCTCAACATAGTTTGGGTCTTTATAATTGCCTAGAAATTTATGTACAACTTCTTTAAAAGCATTTCATTAATGTTTTTCCCGAAGGGGTAACCACTAGTTCAGAAAATGTGAAATGATTAACAATTTTGTTGAATTGTCAGTGATTGCATGGGACTTCCAAGATATTTCTAAAGACACCCAGGGACTCTTAGGGTCTGCAAGCCAGAGTTTGGTGAAGTTTAGGTAGTTGCAGGGACTCCAAGGGACTGCGAAAGGATAAGATTTGTGACATGATTGTCAACAGTGGTTACCCCCTCGATTTTTCTTTATCTTCCATTACACTTTCAAATTCTGTATCTTTCGTTAAGATTCTAATCTGCGGCCCTACAAAGATTCTCTCTCTTAAAACAAAATTATGATTGTTTTCCACAAACCAAAACTACACTTTTTTGCATTCGACGCGCGTTTCGCTAACAACTAAATTAATCTACGCTCTATCTTATATACAATCCTTTAGTGGGCGGAGATAAGACTAATAATTTGTGATTGATCACGATTTTTAATCCTATCTCCCCTCAACCAAAGAATAAAGTGTACTAAACGGGATGGGTCCTCTATCTTTATTTAAACTATTTCTGGATTTAATGATTTCCATACTTTCACATGCATTCAAAAGTCTTTTGTTTGGTACACTTTTTAGAAGTTTTAGGTTATCTAATGTGAATCTATGATTGTTTTCAAAAGCATGCTCGGCCACACTTGACTTTTCTGTTCTTCCGTATTTTAAGTGTGCTAAATGTTCTTTAAAACGTGTTTGAATAGAGCGTCTCGTTTGGCCAACATATTTTTTGTCACAATCCATGCAACTAATTTCGTAAATTCCACTTTTTTCTAAAACTGTAGTTTTATCCTTGGGATTTTCTAGTAAGCTTCTTAATGTGTTACCGGATTGATATACTAATTTAAGACCGGTGTTATTAAATACTTTGTGTAGTCCTTTCGTATAATTAGGATTATAAGGAATTGATACAAATTTTCAATTCCTTATAATCCTAATTATACGAAAGGATTACACAAAGTATTTAATAACACCGGTCTTAAATTAGTATATCAATCCGGTAACAATGTTGGAAATTTGGAACCTTTGGTTGCACTAAAACAAAATCATAATCCGGTAACACATTAAGAAGCTTACTAGGAAATCCCAAGGATAAAACTACAGTTCTAGAAAAAAGTGGAATTTACGAAATTAGTTGCATGGATTGTGACAAAAAATATGTTGGCCAAACGAGACGCTCTATTCAAACACGTTTTAAAGAACATTTAGCACACTTAAAATACGGAAGAACAGAAAAGTCAAGTGTGGCCGAGCATGCTTTTGAAAACAATCATAGATTCACATTAGATAACCTAAAACTTCTAAAAAGTGTACCAAACAAAAGACTTTTGAATGCATATGAAAGTATGGAAATCATTAAATCCAGAAATAGTTTAAATAAAGATAGAGGACCCATCCCGTTTAGTACACTTTATTCTTTGGTTGAGGGGAGATAGGATTAAAAATCGTGATCAATCACAAATTATTAGTCTTATCTCCGCCCACTAAAGGATTGTATATAAGATAGAGCGTAGATTAATTTAGTTCATTGTTTATCGTCTCCTGATGATGCTAACGTTGTTAGCGAAACGCGCGTCGAGTGCAAAAAAGTGTAGTTTTGGTTTGTGGAAAACAATCATAATTTTGTTTTAGTGCAACCAAAGGTTCCAAATTCCCAACATAATTCTCTCTCTTAGTTTTGCCTCTGACAAGGTCAGGAATGTTTAACACAAATATTTAAAACAATTTCCTTCTTTGTCCAATGCTTTAACATATTGTAAACTTCGCCAATAATACATGAACGGAAGGCGTGGTGGCGCGGCCTTTCGAAGCATTTGTCGCTGCTACGCGCGCATGCTTTTACATGTAGCGTTCAATAGTTTGTGTATAGATGTCACTTGCTTTCCAGTTAAGAACAAATTTCTGATAAACAACGGGTCTTACGAATTCCGGTTTTGAAAAATAATGGTTTGACAAATTCCGGGTTTGATCAAAAATGGATTTTACAAATTACGAGTTTGAAATTGAATGAGAATGAACAATGGTTCGATTAAAAACAGTTTTTATAAATTTCGAATTTGTTATTGAGTGGGTTTGAAGAAATAAGGTTCAGATAAAAAATTGGTTTAACAAATTGCAGTTTTTATGGTGAATCGTTCTTACGATGAAAATTTTTATTAAATACGGTCTGATAAATTTCTGGTTTGACAAACCACAGGCGTTCGAATAGCTAATTACCTTCGTCTTCCGTTTCGGAAAATCTCTTGTGTCTCGCTGAATAGTAAGTCTCGGGCATGGATCTTCTTTTATAGCTTGGATCTTCTTGGGTCTCTTCTTCGCTGGTTTCATACACACTGTACCTGAAATAACACAAATTCATATAATTGATACCTAATTGAAAAATGTATTTTATTATTACAAAGAAAATAATTAGAAAAATTATTTGTGGCGTGGAGGGCAAGGGATAAGGTAATAAATTGGAAAAAAAGTTTTTTCTCGACCAAGATTTGAACCCGGGACCTCCCAATCTAATGCTCTACCAACTGACACGGAGCTCAGTTGGTAGAGCAATAGACTGGTGTTCCTGATTTATTCCCTTATCCCGAAAGGCCACAAAAACGGCATAGATTTGACAACACTGCTTTGCTGTTTTTGGGCCAATCTTTATCGGGCAGAATATCGGAAACGAGAAATCGGAATCTGTTGAAATTTGGCAGGTATGTTTATTTTTGAATTCCTCACAACCGTATCCAGACAGTTTTTTGCTGGGCTCTCTCATTCCCGAAATAAAATAAACACGGCTAACAATCGTCAAAAATTTTGAAAAATCCTGTGGATACGGTTGTAGATTTTTATAAATCCTATTATCTGATAACAAAAAAGTTATGGTTTTTTTCTTTATACGCGAGATTCTGCCGCCAAGGTCACGTAATTTGGTAGGCCCAGGGAAACTGAGCGAGTTCGATTGGAGTATTGGAATTCAGGTTCCGCATAGCCACCGGTCACTTGTCTAAGGCTGGATTTCCATAAGCATTTTTCCGCGCGGATTTTGAAATTTGACCTTGTCTGTCAGTGAGTGAAATAGTGACAGAACTATTGCCACCTTCACCATAACTTCTGCTAATGGAAGGCAAGCCTCTGAATACTGCATGATCTCATTCAAAAAATAGCAAAGCAGCGTTGTCAAATCTGTCGTTTTTGTGGCCTTAACCTCTACGCTACAAATCATTTTTCTGTAAATTTATAAGGGCACTAAAAATCCTCCTTTATTTTAAACAAAATAATGTTTTATCCTTATCATTTCATGATTAATATCTCGTAAAAACAGCCGAATTACTAACAGTTTAAAAACGTTTTTTTTTATCAAACTGGAAGGGAATTGTAAAAAAAATTGGTAAAATGTCAGACATCGTTTTTTCATATAATTTTAGTGCTTATATATTTTATAATAACGGTATTATTTAATTTTTCAATTAAACCAAAATCAAGTACAAATACCAAAAAAATATTTTTGACTAGTTTCTCCTTCTCCCCTTATTTCACCTTTTATTAATATCCGCCTTCCTTAGAATACCACGCGGCAATGGTGGTCTGGGTGGTACGTTTTCCTGAGGTAAACTGGCATACCTCAGAGGACACGGCGGTGTTGTGGTTATCGAGGTGCCTAATAACGAAACAAAAAAAAACATTCAAAATTACGCATTATAATAAATCACACTAGCGGTAAAACGAAATTGTTAGGGACTTGACGTATTGCGAAATAAATATTTAAATACCAAGGAAAAAAGGTCCACTTTACTCCAGAGGAATGTATCTCATATTTTTTTTTCTGACGGGGTAGTAAAAAATGGCGCCAGCAGGCACGCACAGCCATAAAATCTTTTAAAAAAATAAAAAAAGATTTTTTTTCCAAATTTTTTTAAAATGTTTAATTCCCCCTCCCCCTACCCGCTTGCCAGCAGCTAGCGACACGCGGTTTTCACATTAAGATATATAATTGCATTTTCAACCAAAAAAAAAAATTAAAAAAAAATTCAATTTTTCTTTCAAAACAATTTTTTTTTTTTTTGGTTGAAAATGCAATTATCTATCTTAATGTGAAAACCGCGTGTCGCTAGCGGCTACGGTTCGTAAGTTACAATTTTTTTAAAAGTTTAATCCCCCCTCCTACCCTCTTTCCAACCCCCCATTCCCACCAGACTTGAGTAACTCATTTGTAGTGGAAATAAAATTTTTTTTTTTGACGATTCCAATAGCCTCCATACTATGTATGGATGGCTAAAAAAGTATATTAACTTTATTCCATAATCCAGCAACTGGAAAAAAAAGTAAGTACAAAATGTTCCAGCGCGCATTTACCTCTTTGTTTATCACTGTTAACAAGACTGGCTTCGGAACTGGTGACGCTATCATATCTGTAGACGAACAACGGATTCAAGTTGCTTTGTTGCGCCGGACTGTTTTGAGAATCTGTCAAGATTGTGGATGAGCCCCTGAAATGGTTTAATGCAATTTATATTATTAAAAGCCCTGAAATATTTTATGCAATTATATTTATTAAAAGACAATTTATTATCGGCCAATTAGGATTTTTTTTTAACAATGAATACAAGCATTGGCCTAAAATTCCTTCAGAGTGGATTATATAAAGTGCCCCATAAAAAAAAACTGGACTTTTTTGACTATTCATTACTTAAAACGTTTTTGTCAGATTTCAAAACATTTTTTTTTGTCATATCGGACAAAGCGTTTTTGTTTCTCACTTCGATATGCCACGAGTTTTACTTTCATTTTTATTTGCGGACACGAGATTCATTTTGTTGTTTTTTAAATATTTTGGCGTTTTAGTTCTGCGCAACAAGCCTCCTCCGGAGCAATTGCTTGCTGATGCCTTAAAATTAGGGCCACGTAGTATGAAGCTCCAATTGGGGGCGGTGCTGCTTCGAACGTTACCTCTTCTTAAAAGTCATGTTACAGTGACCTTATACTTTTACAGGTTTCTACTATAACCTGCTGAACGGTACAGGATTCTGCATTTACGGTGTCTTGAACTTTTCAATTTTGATGTTTTTGTTTCTCGGTTTGTTCGACAGGTGGCGCACACAGTTACTACGTCCCCAAGGATTACAAACTTTTTGTTTTAAATTCTAGAGGTATGCATGGTCACTGTGTAGCTTCAACTGCCAGGTATAATCCTATGACTCCGTGATGATTCCTAATAAGGATGAAACAGGTCTGTAGGTGTCTGGATTCTCCATTACACATTGGAGGCCTGGTCGTAATGAGTGAGAAACAAAAACGCTTTGTCCGATATGCCACGAGTTTTACTTTCATTTTTATTTGCGGACACGAGATTCATTCATGTTAATTTAATTTAATCCAGGTTTTAGCAACGTAACAATAAGAATTGCGACGTTAAAATTTTTTTACTAGAAATGTAGTAGAGAAAAATTAGACAAGTTGATAAAGTAACATTGATAATAATTGACTTTTAAGGAATGTTCCACATCGAAATTTCCATACGACGGGTATTTTACTGATAAATATAGTAAGGTTATATAAGGTTATAAGGCAAATTTTATATTTTTTATATTTTTTTGCAAAAAAAAGAAGTTTTAAAACCTCGTTTAAAACTATGTAAAAAAATATGTTATTTGATCACAAATAACCACTAAAATCTAAAAAAAGCGCAACTTTTTTTAATGGCGGCCAGAGTCACATCCTCCGTTTGGCAAAAAATGGCGTAGTTGCTCAATGCACCTAATTTGCCCGCGTCGGTTAACCAGAACTCCCCCAAAAATACGTCTCGTCGACGCGCGACGTCTGCAGATTAGAATTCCAATGCCCGACAAAATTGCGACCTTGAGTCATTTGAACTACTAAAATTCTCCCACCGAACTACTTTTGGCTCTAACGTTTTTGGTAATGCCTAAAAATATCTAAGGTAAGAATTCAGATACTTGCACAAGACCAATAATAATAGATCAACTTCGTGGAGGTAGATCCAAGATGGAGCGCTGACCCCAGTTTAACCTAATGTAAGTATCTATCTCAATAAGATATATAAATTATAAAATAAGTAAATCAAGACTGGGCAAATACCTCTGGCTTTACTTACTACTGTGTTTTTTATGTCCATAAGTAATTTGTTCCTTTTTCTATAAGATGTGTTAGTATGCCGTAGTTCTTTTTATGCATATTTTCAAATTTCCAAATTCATAACCTAAAAGTGAGGTTAGGTTCCTAACCGACAACTTTCGTCACTTTTTTTACGAAATTGGCCGTTGCGGCATGACGTTAAACCGAGGTAGGAATCTGTTCAGAAAAATTGACCAAATGAACAAGGAAAGGCATCAACGACGTTCAGACGTCGGAATTTTTTACCTAAAATTAATTTCCACTCGAAAACGTCGCTACCAACAACACTGAAACGTCGGAAATTTTACTAGAAATCACTTCCAAGTTGGTGACCGTCGCATGACGTCTCCGGTGAAGACTTCCAAATGTCAACGAAAACACGACGATAATTCGAGGTCGTATGAAGAACTACAATATTTTTTACCTAAAGTGACGTCGCCATTGGGGCAAATTTGGTCGGAAGTCCGAAAAATGTTTATTGGGCTGTTGTATATAGCCTCCTCCCCAAAGTGCTGGGGAGGTGATTCTAGCCAGTCTACTCGGAGGGAACTCTAGAAGGACCTTCTGACAACCAGGTACTCAGTGGAACCTCTAAAGATAAGGATCAATACGGAACTGTTCAAGGACCCGATAGATCTTCTTCAACCCGCAGGCTCGACAGGGAACTGCACAAGTAACCATTGGACATTCTACAAACGCATCAGGGGCGCCTATAGACGCCGCTGATGTAAACAAATTGGCCAAGGAGCTCAGGAAGCTCCAGGTCAAAATCGTGGTCAGCATGGACGGTCCAAACGAAACAGAGCTGACTGAAGAGCACCTGCTCGAAATCCTTGCTCCACCTAGGTGGGAATGATATGAGACTAGCAACAGGGCTCCTAACAGGAAACTGTCGCCTCAACAAGCTCCTAGAGACGCCGGGAATCGCCGAAGACTCAGCATCGAGTGCCTGGAGAAAGAAGAATCGTCCTTGCATGTCCTGCTGGAGAGTCCAGCTCTGGCCAGGTCAAGAGAGTCGCATCTTGGAAACTATCTGTTGGCCCCAGGCGATGTAAGAAGGTTGCAGCCCAGAAAAATCTGTTCTTTTGCGAAAGAGGCAGGCTTCCAGAGCTAAACCATGGATAGTGGGCGTGCAACGGGTCCAGCAAGGTGGCCTACGTACATGGGAACTGTCCCGCCCGCATTTCCACATTCATACAGATAGAATCATAATAGTTTTTGTTCGCTTACCTGTAACCACTACTTGGCTGAGTCGCTGTGCTACTGCTGCTCGATGTATTGGTCAGATTGGCTCCTTCGAAGCTCTGCGGTCGTCTCTTGGCTCTCATGAACGACGGCCTTTCTCTGAGGCAGCTGGTTTTTATGTGGTTAGAAATTTCAGGGACGTCCGCCAAGATTTTGCGGTATTCCTGGGGCAGAAGGACGTTCAGGGAGTCCCAGTCTCTGACGTGACCAAAACCTGGACCACGAAAATTTAATAAAGTTAGGAAAAAATGTTACACAGCGAATTTTTAGTATAGACCCAGTAAAAATCGTTTGTTTCAAAAACGTTTCACATCTAAAGTTGGAACATATGACAAGTTTAGTATTGCTGTAACTTTATCTGTGAAACGTTTTCATGATGTTTTCTTTAGTATGTGACCCAAGCAGCATTTGGACGTTATCTTACGTTGTGCATTGCCCTTGAGAAACCCGACGTCGGCTAGCGACGTCGTTTCGACTGCCTGACGACCCTCATTCACAATTAATTTCCTCCACCTAAAATTAGTTACTAAACAAGAACGATACGTTTAGTTTTGTTTTGACTACCTAAAATATATAAAATATTTGTAAAAGAAATTCTTGAAGATTTATTCAAATTATCCAATAAATAAATATTTTAATTTAATTCTTTTATTTACTTTTAAAGCACCTTACACATAAAAATTTGTAAACGAAAGACCGTTTATTAATGAATGTGATTAAGATACTTCGGAAACAATCGGGCGCCATGAAAATAAAATATTTAAAAAAATAACATTAGCCCAAAACCTTATTTTATTAATTATACTATTTGGTACTCTCTAATTTAAAAATAAAAAGCAAAAAATTAAGTTACAATGGCCGACAGACGCCAACCTGTTCAAAATGGCGAATTTTTGTGTCCGACTTAATCTAAACTAACGTTATACCAAGTCGGACCGCGTCTCCAAGTTAAGTTATCAAGCATGACAAAAATTACGAAACCTGTCGGTTCGCAAGCGTATTACGGAGTATTAAAACCGTACGTCGGCCTGCGTACGTATTAGAATCACACGTCTTGCACGGAGTATGTAATATTAACCTAATCTAGATATTAGAATCTGAAGTCGTTTTTAGTAGGTCAATCACACACCTAACTGTCAATGTCGTCCTAACCTCACAGTTTTGGCGGTTTTATTTAGTGTTTTTGTGGTCGTGCCTGATTATGTCGACATGAGTGATTACATCAAAATTATTTGTATCAAAAAATTAAAAGAGATGGCCCATTCCCCACATGTGGATTTGTCAGAGATTTTTATCTGCAAAAGTTTATTTTTTTTCTGTAGGAACTACTCGAATGTTTGAATGGTCGTTTTGGAATTTTCAAGAGCACTTGCAAGTAGCAATAAGCAGATCCTGGATCCAAAAATGTCAAGAAAAAAAAAACTTGATTTAGTATTTTCAAAAAAGTTAGGTTAGAACCAGAGAAATAAAAATACTTGTTTTAGGTTGGATCCAACGCACGAAAATGGACGTGTTCGTTTGGGACGTCGGTTGATGTAGGACAGTTCCAACGAACTACACGTTTAAATTTCCTACTCACTGAAGACGTCGGCTTTGCAGTAAAAAGGTACGTCGCTTTTGCCGACGTCGGCATATCGTTGGGTTTTGTAACAGATAACTAAGAACGTAGCTTTTACTTTAAAAACAACGTTGGACACAAACGTCCTTGAGCACAACCTTAATTCTACCCGAAATTGACGTCATATTAAGCTGAATTTGGTTGGAAGTCAGATTTTTGTTGCTTGGGGAGATTACTTATCGCAACGTTTCACATCTTAAGTTTTAAAACATGACAAGTTTAGCGTTATGTTACTGAAATATTGAGAAATCAAAATAAGAAAAGCGCCCTCTAATGAAAAAGCCCCCAACTATCCTAAGATCCTTGGTTCTATGATAATCCTCAACAGACTTTGAATCGTGACGCAGTGGGACAGAAGAATATTTTTACGTTTTCCAACAGAAAACCGTTAAAGGTTATATTTACCTTTCATAAATATATACAGGGTTTGACAGTTCTCGCCTAGGGTGCCGAAATGTATGTGTGATAGCGTATTCAATTGAGACTTTCAGTGCAGCACTCCGATATTTCTGTCCTTTGCGGTTTTAGGTAAAAATAAGAGACAGAGATATCTCAGTGTTGCACCAACTGTCTCAAAGGAATACGCTATGAGTAAAAACGGCTATACGTGTAGCGTCAGATCTACAGTTTTGGAGAGAAGCAGACAGTAAAAAGAAAGAAGAAAAGGGGAAACTTTTTGTTTGTTGTTACTTTTCAGGTCTATACCCACAAGGAAATCAGAATAATCCTAAATTTTGTAAGAAAACCGTGGAATTTCTTACCTTTTCTCCTCAACATTTCAACATCGTTAAAACTAAACGGCCTCTGTCGAATGTTAACCGGTACATGCGGCGCCCTCTGGGGCACGAACAGCATATTTGATATGTCATTTTTCTCGTTCAAAAACTCTAAATCTGGCAGACAATAGTTTGGGTACAAAACGTACACCGGCTTTTGGATTTCTCCCTCTTTTTTGAGCTTGTTCAAGAACGAAGGTTCTAGGATTCTTATCGGTTCTTTCCTCGCTTTGTTTGAAATGTTTTTGAGATTCGTTATTTCTGAGAATTGCGACGTTTGAATGCTCCTTTCCATGTGACTGTGTTTGAGGTCAATGAGACTTTTTGGTAGCGGCATTTTGGGACGTGTTTGAGCGCCGAAACTATCGTTATTGTTGAAACTGGCCTCTGATTTTGGTACACTACTTTGAAGTACGCGATCCACAGAATCATAAACTGGAGGTTCTTCGGCAGCCAAATCGTAGATCCTGCTATCTTCGTTAGGTTTCTGTTCATTGCTCGAGTCCAAGTGCTTTTCTGCATGGTTTATGTTGGACGAGTTGTTTGAGTCGCCCGATTGGCTACCTGGCCAGTTATCCGATGATGAGAGTTGGTCTGCTGTGGTCGACATGCCTGTAAATACCAAAAGTTTGTAGCACACTATTTAAAGTAACACACTACTTTATAATAAGTTAATAAATTTTTTATCAAAAACAAATATGGGATTCATTTGAAAATGGCGACTATCCGAGTAACATTTTCAATTACCTTAAGTACTATAAGTTTGGTTACCAGTTCTTATAAACGTGATCGAGTTTTATTACCAAGTTTCCTGGTTTCATAAAATTACATGAAGGCACGATAATTTTTATAATAGTAATTGTTGTAACCTTGCAACTTGAATGTTTATTGGGTTGCTAAACACGGTTTTATTAAACTGCTACTACAGAACTGCAACAACAATTACTTAAACAGTTATTATAAAACCAGATTCTGTTTTTTATAATAGGTATATAAGGGTATATAAGGGTTTCATTATAAATTCCATCACTTGTAATTCTGCTTCTACAGCTTCATATTAACACAGGGCTGATGTAACCAGTCTTTTTCTGGATATAATTCGACGTCTTCGTACAACTTCTTGCTGCGTGCTTGAGCCTCAGCCCTTTTGCTCGTGCACCTTAAAAACGTCCCTTCAAAGGACACCTTTATCCACCCCCGCGGGATGAACCTTAGGCGGGTTTTATCCTTCTCAATCGTCTGGACGATCACAAACATTTTTAAGTGGAAACAAACGTTGAAAAATAAAAAGCACTGTTTATTTTTAGGTTATTAAAACATCTGTCACTCTTCTAAGTCTTCTGCAAGGTTTGAGCCAATCGGCCAATTCCTTCCTGCCAAGAAAACCACTTCAAAAATCTTATGCCCGTGCGCACCACTTCCCCTTACTTCTTCCACTTGTTCAAGTGCCGCTTGAACTGAGGGTGACCCTTGAGATTTACTTGGTTTGCAAAGGTTCCGAATATGTTCCACTTGAAAAAAGTAAGGAAATTATTGGCAATGTGGCAGTTATCTGCATTTTTTGTGTTTTTTGTGTGGTGATCATGATTATTACCTGTCAGCTGTCAAAAAAAAACACGTAAAATTTGAGGTTGTTTTAAAAAAATTAATTTTATTGATGATTTATGATTGTATGGAGGAAAAGGCAAATAAAACTACTATAATTGGTTAACTATAAAACCTGACTATTTATTTAGTATATGTTTTCACATCGTAATCAATACGTATTGAAAAGATTATCTTCTTTTTCTTTCATAGAGCATGTTCTCTGTTCCGACACAGAGCGTGACATATGAATGATTTTTTTTGGACATTCTAAACCTAATTTTATACAGGGTTCCTAAGCAAATCCTTAGGGGGCCAAGCAGCCGTGTATAAGACGCAGACAAACGGAAAAGCACATTAGGCAGAAAAGGATGGGCATGGGGCGATGTTGTCACTACATCTTACACGTAGTAAATCCATTCCAGGTTGTTGCTTTCTAATATTTTCCATTTTCATACCTTTAGGACTGGAATAAAAATTGTTTTTGCTCGACTTTAATACCAAACTGATGAAAGATATCGTAAAAAAAATATTTTTCGGCTTTTCATTTTCTAACCATTGTCCTTACGCACTGTTTACAGGATGGAGACTGAGATACATGCAAATGCCTAACCTAAAGCGTTCATACACGGCCGGAGAAATCGACTGAGATATTTCCGTAGAAACTTTATCAAGCAAATAGGACGGGTTGACGCCTTCGAACGTCCAACCCGGGTTTTGCACTTTGATTCGAAATCAAAAAGGAGGAACAGTCAGATGTGGGGCCGTGCACAAATTACGTAACGGTGATTTTACCAATTTTTGACCCCCTCCCTATGTAATGTTTGTTAACGGTTTGGCACGCCACTCCCCTAATATTACGTAACGATTTCAAGATCACTACCCCCCCCCCCCCCAAAAAAAAAACTTTTCACTTATTTTCATTCCAAATTTTCTTAGTTTTACACAAATGCAAACGCTGTCGAAAACCCCCCTCCCCCCTACGTAACGTTTTGTAACCCCTCTCCCCCCTATGACCATTACGTAATTTGTGCACGGCCCCTGTAGTCCCAGTGGAGGAGGGCGAGAAAATTGATATTTTTTTCTTAAAAATTATACTCTAGACCTATTTCTTTGCGTTCCCGATATTACGTAATTTTTGAAAAAAAATTGTAAGCAGCGCCATTTTTATTTCGTGCTTTGTTTTAGCGTTCGGCTAATTTAATTGAAAAATTTTTGCCTGCCGCGCCCTTTATCTTCTCACTCGAAACCAAGATCCCCCGTTTTAGGAAAACCGATCCCGTCTCTGTTTCTAAATTTTTTCGAATAAAAGTAGAGTATGACCATGGGGGAAATAATTTTTTTCTACGGTATGACGAAAATTTCGAGAAAGTTGACGAAAAAAATTAAAAACGTAACAGAGCTCAAGTTTTTCGTAAAAAAAACGTTTTTTGTAAAGAAACAGAGCAAAATAAATCTTTTCACCCCTTTTTGGGTGTTACAAATATTGGCAGCCCCTTATTTTTCGCTTTTACCCTCCCGCTAGTTTTGAAGAATTGGTTCGCTACATGTTTCGAGTTCATGTCATAAAACACCTCGAAAATATCAAATGTAGTGTAAAGCCAGCTTTATTTAAAATCAATAATATCGCAAGCAAAAAGCTCTGCAGAAAAAACAGCGCCGTTTATTGATTTCTTTGGCTGCTAGTGCTAGCTGCATGCTTTGGCTGTTTCCGGATAGATGTCACTAGTAGAAAAGAATGGAAAGAAATTTAATTAAAAGCGAAGATATTTCTTTCTAATGTTAACAACCTCACGAGTTTATCGCTCAGTATCGTAAATAATGGACCCTGCCGCCTCCTTTAAGCAAGAAAAAGCTGTGGTTTGGACCTGAAAACATCTAATTTTTAATTAGTTTTTCCTCGATCATCTCATGGTGTGGCCGCCATCTAGCGGAATTTGCAGACATCTTGTCAACCGTTATTATTGCAACTATGATTTATGCTCACAATGAAAGAGTGGCGACAATTTTTTCTCATGAAAGCAGTCCGGAGATAATAACAAACTGGCACCATTGCTCAATATCCTGTTTCTTTTGTGCACGCAAAACTTTCTATGCCATTTCTGTTTGATTTATTGAAATCCTATCCCTAATGAAAATCTTAGGAACCCTGTATATATTACATTAATTACAAAGTCTAATTCTTCATCTTCTTCGTAATCCCAAAGAAGTTCCATTTTAAGCACAGACCACTATTACAATCACAGAAATATTTTAAGGCAACGGAACAGTTTTATAATCTGATTAAATTAATTTTAAAAACATAATCAAAAAAATACCTCACATAACCTAAAAATGCGCTTAAGTCGAAGTAATTCTATGGCTTATCTTAACTACAGCTTAAGTGCCACTTACATGATATTCCACACCCTTGCAAAACAAAACTAAAGCTTAAGCTCGGCTTACATGTCAAGCCGAACCCGTGCACACGGGCATTAAAAACTGATCAAGTCTTGATGAGATTTTAAGAGATTTTATTGTTTTGCAGAGACTTGACCTGCTAAAAATTTATGCCACATGAAAACTGACAAATTCTTTGTTTGAAAGTTTGAGACAATGATGTGTTTGAAATTAACTCTGTGTTTCGGACTTCCATTGTCTATATTTTATTTATACACGACGTTTCGATCAGTACAATCTCTGATCGTCTTCAGGTGCAAACTACGAGTTTGTACTGTCAGATATTGTACTGATCGAAACGTCGTGTATAAATAAAATATAGACAATGGAAGTCCGAAACACAGAGTTAATTTCTGACAAATTCTTATTGTGATGTTACACCAGACACAACAAAAGAAGGCACGTTTTTAAAAGATTTTACAAGATTTCATGAGAAATAGGATAAAGGGTTGTGAAGATTTGACAAGATTATATAATAATAGGTATTAAAGTGTAGAATATAGACATGCCAGTACAATCAGATTTGACAAACAAGATGCGAATTTAAACGATTATATGAGTATATACAAACGGAAAGTATTAAAAAGAATATATAATCAAATCTTAACTATCAAGATATTTTAAGAGATTTTGTAAGTTTATAACAGACACAGGAGATATCATGAGATTTAGCAAGCAAAATTTTGATGAGATTTTAAAAGTACAAATGAAGGCATGTTTTTAAAATATTTTACACGATTTCATTTTGGATATCTTTAAAAAAAAATCTGTATGAAATAAAAAGTGTTCGACTCACTTTGTCCAAGAAATTTAATGATTTGGTCCACGATTTGGCCTAAAAAGTGTCAACTGTTTGGTCCATAAGTCCAACTCTTTTATATATTAAATGGATTCGTTTAAAATCTTAAAATTGGTGAATCTGAATGTTGTTTCTCTTAAAATCTGCTAAAACATATGAAATTATTTTATATTTCCATTAAAATCTGCTCAAAACTGCTGAAAACATGTAAACTTGTCAAAACCATTGAAACCTTATCAACTTGTTTCTCTCAAAATCTACTGAAAACTGCTAAAAACATGTGGATTTTCTCATGTTATCTTGTGAAATCTGATGGAGGGTGGTGCTTTTAAAAACTGCTGAAAACATGTATATTCTCATAAAACCTTGTTAAATCTTATTAACTTTGATTTAACTTTTGGTTAAAATCTGCTCAAAACTTAACAAAACCAGTGAAAGCAGAGCCTTTAAAATACGGGTGAAATCTTATCAACTCTTATCATAAACTGTTTTAAAAACTTTTCAAAACTCCTAAAAATTCATGATGTTTAACGAGTTTTGAATCTTTTTCCAACATTGAAAGTTCATGAGATTTCACTCGAAAGTGGTGTTTCATAAACCGCATGAAATACCGACCAGAACTCGTGAAGTTTTACTAGTTCTTTTTTACGAGTTTACCTCAAAGAAACTTTGATGGCGAATATGGCGGCGTAATTTTTTTTCAATGTTATTATATTTGTTTAAAATATTAAAAAACTCGTTATCTTTTGGTTGGTATATTCATAATATAGTACAAGAAAATATTGCAAGCGTGCGTGTTTTTGGGGTTTTTGACATGTACTTTAACAAAAAAGTTTGCGCCTCATGTAGTTTTAGGGGGTCTAATATTCTATCATGGCCTATTTATAATTTGATGTTGTTTTGATTCCATGTTTTTTATTACGGATCTATAATTACTTTTTTAGAACCTCAGAACTTCCAAAATCATTTTCCTACTGCATTTTCTTATAGGGGGCGCTGCACTCGCGTTACTTTATTTCGTTTCATAAAGGTTGCAGACACTTTCCTGTAACCTTTACGTCTCCTAATTTGCATAACTAAAGGTAATATAAAAGTTGTAAGAAGATTCTCACAGGCAACTTCTAGGTTTTCAAGGAGTTTATAATAAGGTTGCCACTACCTTTATAAGATCCACCAGTTAAGGCCAATAATAACCATAAAGGTTCCGGGATAGTTCTCGTTACTTTTCTATAAAACTACTGCATTTTCTTATAGGGGGCGCTGCACTCGGGTTACTTTATTTCGTTTTATAAAGGTTGCAGACACTTTCCTGTAACCTTTACGCCTCCTAATTCGCATAACTAAAGGTAATATAAAAGTTGTAAGAAGGTTCTCACAGGCAACTTCTAGGTTTTCAAGGAGTTTATAATAAGGTTGCCACTACCTTTATAAGATCCACCAGTTAAGGCCAATAAGGCGGTAATAAAGGTTCCGGGATAGTTCTCGTTACTTTTCTATAAAACTTTAAAGTTTATAATTTGATGGCGGTAACTTGCTCGCAACCTCTATAAAAAATGAAATGTTACTTGGGTCCAGAGCCTACATTCGGTGTCCTCACTTAGACCCATTCTGTGTAATGGTACCATAACCGGATCTCCTGACTGGTGAGCTCAATGAGTTTCCCGACCCTCTTCCCGCAGGCTTCTGTAATGGACTCTTTGGAATATGCCAGTCCCGGCAATTATCTCCAGTATTGGTGCAACTTATTCTCCATCCAGCTTGATTGTGTTGGTATAAAAGCATCGACGTACATCGATGTATAGAAGTCAACAACCTAAGATGCAGATATGCTACAAGGTCTGCAAGAGTGTTTGAATCAAACTGCAGTTAAGAGCTTAACTTGAATGCACAGGACAAATCATCTTTTTTCAAAATGTTATGTAGTCACATTCTCCGAATTTGAGTTTTTCGTTTCTATGAGTTTAGAGTGCTTAGGAAATCTTAGATAACGTTCGAAGAGAGCATGGTACTTATGAGCTTACATTAAAAATAAAACGTTTTAATTTTTTTGTAATTTATGAGGTTTTTTATAAAAATAAACATTTTAATACTTATTCACCTACCTTCAGTACTGCAACTTTTCTGTTTCATAAACAATTTCACCAAACTGAAAGGTTGTTTGCCGTTGCCGGCGCCGCCGTTTTCGCAACTGCTCGCGTCGACAGATGTCGCCATGTCCGAGCCACTTCCGCTTCCGCTACTGCTGTGGATTTGATGATGGATGTCGAATACCTTGACTGGGCGTCTTTTTACCGTGGTGTCGGACTAAAGCAAAAAACACGCTGAGTGAGGAATAGAATAGATTTTTTCGGACGGTAAATTAATCCAATTTATAGGGTGTTATTTTTATGGAGAGAACCATATCTTTATATGCCAAACCGTTTTTGAGCTACTAGAGGTTTTTTTTAGGAACTGTATTATGAAAATTTTGCTTTTGCGTAAAAAGCTATAAAGTTAAAAAGACATTAAAAGTTGGTGTTTTTCTTACTTACTTAACACCGTTACTATAATGTTCTCTTTTTCTAAAATCCGGTTCCCATCTATGCGTGGGCTCCCCGAATCATAACACGCATCACGTAGTCTAAGCGAGATTTGCCTATACAAGTTCATGTTGGTCCACGTGATGTTTTTTGAGTCAGGGCGGCCGCGCATTGGAAACGCTGGTCGGAATCGGATGTGAAATGCATATGATCCCGATATCTGTCATCGAAAACTATCTCAAGAAGATTTCGACCTCTTGTCTCTCTCAGATTGATGTAATTAAAACCTACTAATGATGGTATGCTATTTCGCAAAAACGCGCCTTTTTATGTCGCAAAAACGCGCCTTTTAATGTCACAAAAACACGCCTTCTGATGTCAAAAAATTAATCTTGCGAAAATAAATTATAATTGATTTTTTGTTGTAAAAACACTACATAAAGAAATTAATAAAAACATTATAGAAAGAAACCTTATGGGCAAAAAAGTTCCCAAGTTTTTATAAGTGTCTCTCGAAATATTTTCAATCTTATCTTATATAAATTTGTTGTTGGTTACTGAAGTTTTTATAAGTGGGTTGATAGCAACATTTTAATATATCTTCAATTGATAGTTACTAACGGTTTTATAGATGGGTTAACAGAAAGATATCAAATACCAATTTATGTAACTTTTTTTCACTTATAACTTATATTTTTATAAATATGTTGGTGGAAACATTGTTAACACCAATTTATATAACATTTCTTACCGATGACTTTAATTTTTATCAAGATGTTCGTGGAAATATTGTTAACGCCAGTTTTATGTTACCTTAGGGCACCATCAATTTAGAGCCTTTATATAATAAAACAAATATACAAACTCAATTCCTGTAGGAAACCTCCAAATACCCTAGGGCATTAATAATAATAATAATTATATAAATTTTTGTCACCAGAGCTTTCTGAAAATGCTCATTGGGTATCAAATGACCCATATTTTTTCATTTTTTAAAAATCGCCATAACATTTCCTTAAACATGATGCATCAAACATAAAATTTGGTGTAGTGTTTTCATGTCCTTATTATCAATACGGAGTTTATTTAGTATTTTAACGATTACTTCTATACTTACAGAACTATTGCTGTTGCTGTTTTTCAGATATTCACTGTTGTTGATCAAATTCCTTTTGAGTTTTTGCTTGTGAAGGTTGGGCATGCTTTGACTTTTGAGAGCAGACATTTCGCTTAAACCTACATAGAAAATAGTAGCTTTCACAACTAGTGGCTAAAATAGTGCTTTCTTTACAAGCGTTGGTTTAAATAACGAGCGCAGCGATTTTTCTATCTTAACAAAAGAATTTTTTAATAATTTTAACGGAATATAATGATAATTTTAAAGATGATATTAAGAGTTCTCTCATATTTGCAAAAACTGTTCAGGGTCAAACCATATCAAATCAACCAAAAAAAAGGCACTTTTCGTTTTGACCATATCCGATTTTGATGATTTTTGGTACACTTATTCTTCTGATCCAAAAACTTAAAAATCCAAAAAATTAATTTTTTTGGATAAGCGGTTTTTGTTTTATTGATTTTTGAAATTTTGAAAATAAAAAAAATGACCAATATGCCCTTGACAGGCACTTACAAAAATAGCAATATCTCAAAAACTATTGGTCCTATAGAAGCGAGTTATAGCTTATTTTGAAGGTTTTTTAAATATCTTTTTAACGATGTGAATCACCATGTAATTTTTTGTTTTTATTTTTTTTTAAATTTTTTTAATTTTTTTTTTTTAAATCTTGAAAACACCATTTTGAATTTTTTTTTCAGTATTTTTTTAATATTTTTGGAAAATTTCAGGATGGAGAAGTTATTGGTTCTATTTTTAAAAAAATAATATAAAAAACCTTGCAGGAAAAAACCATACATTTTTTGATAAATACCTATATATTTACTCTTTATATCTAAAAACTTGTCAATTGCTCCCAGTCTTGTAAGTAAGATACATAAAAGGTTTTTCCAAACTTGTTTATTCTATTCCTGCAAAATTTTGAGTATTTCTTCAATTGTCCTCCCCTCCACCCAAGATCTTTTCACCCACCTATTATACATTTAAACATGTTAATCTATGGAGCTTCTAAACTAGTCGTTGCAAATTATTGGGGAATCGCCTATCAAAAAATGAAGAGTGTTCAAAGAAAAGGCTGAAAAAGTGAAAGCAGTGATCGAAAAAAGATTAGGTCAGGAACAATACTCAATAGTAGAAAAGACCAAAGAAAAAAACATGGACGAGTGCGAAATAATACAACAAATAAAAGAAAAATTTCAGCTAGTTCAAAAAAGAAGCGAAAGAATGTTAATTCTATCTTGTCTTCCTATGAGTTGGAGTCAGGCAAAAATTCAGCAAGAATTTGGAGTTTCCCAATACATGACCAGGATGGTAAAAAAAATGGTCAAAGAAAAACGAATTCTATCCACACCTAATCCAAAGCCTGGAAAAACTCTTGACCAAAACGTTGTAGAAATGGTAACATCATTTTACCTTAGAGATGATGTGAGTAGACCCATGCCTGGAAAAAAAGATTTTGTTGTTGTAAGAAAAGAAGGAACTAAGGAGCATCATCAGAAAAGGTTAGTTTTGGCTAATATCAAAGAAATATATTTGCATTTTAAGAAAGAGCATCAAACTTAAAAATTGGTTTGTCTAAATTTAGTGAATTGAGACTAAAAAGTTGCATTTTAGCAGGAAAGAGCGGTACACATACAGTTATTGTGTGCACAATACATCAAAATATGAAGTTAATGATAGAGTGTTCTAAAATAAACAAGTTTATCTTAAATGATAAGGGTAATCCTGCTTTACCAGACTACCATGCTTGCCTCTCAAAAATGATGTGTAACCCACCAGGAGTTCACTGCTTTTTGGACAAATGTGAGATATGCCCAGGAACTGAGAATTTAAAAAACTTTTTGAATGAAAAGTTCGAAGAAGCAATGATTGACAATGTGGCTTTTAAGAAGTGGATATCTGTAGATAGATGCAATATGGAGACATTAATTAAACCAGCAGAGGACTTCAGCGAAGAATTTTCAAACGACTTGATTAAATTAAAATCTCATTCTTTTTACAGTCACATGCAAAAAGAATACTACAATGAGGTAAAAGACAATTTAAAAAAGGAAGAAGCACTAATCACATGCGAATTCGCTGAAAATTATTCTTTTATTTTGCAGGATGAAGTGCAGTCCTATCACTGGACAAATAGCCAGGCAACCCTACCCTACCCTTTTGTAATATAATACAAAACTCATGATGGAAAACTGGGTCATTTAAATTATATATTTATTTCAGACTGTTTGGTACACAACACTGTGGCATTTCATCTTTTTTTAAGCCACCTTATGCCTGAACTAAAGAGGCAAATTGATAATTTAGACAAAATTATCTATTTTTCAGACGGCTGTGCCGCGCAGTATAAAAATAAAAATTTTAATAATTTGTTAATATTGCGTACCATCTCGAGGAATTTAAAATTAAAGCAGAATGGAATTTTTTTGCCACCTCCCACGGGAAGAGTGCATGCGATGGACTGGGAGGCACCGTAAAAAGGTTGGCTGCTAAAGCAAGTCTGCAGAGACCATATAATGAACAGATTATGACCCCCGAAGATCTTTTTAAATTTGCAACAGAAAACATTCCTGGTATAACATTTAAATATTGTTCATTAAATGACTACCAGCAACATGAAAAGTTTTTGGAAAAAAGATACCTGGAAGCACAATCGATACCTGGGACTCAAAAATTGCACTCGATTATCCCCCTCAGTAATGAAAACATTATTACAAAACCATTTTCACTAAGTAAAGAGGAAAATATTCAATGTCTTTTTCAACCTGTGGTTTGTCAAACACAGAAATTGAAAACATCGACTCCGGTTTTGTAACCATAAACTATGACTGTCTTTGGTGGATGGGATGTGTCATTGGCAAAAATATAGAAAGCGGGGAATTAAAAGTTAGTTTTTTACATCCTCATGGTTCCTCTTCGTCTTTTTACTTTCCAAAGCCAAAAGCTGATATATTGGTCATAGATCAAAATTCTCTTTTAAGACGGTTCAACCCAAATACTGCCACTGGTAGGACATATACGCTAACTGCAGAAGAAATGACAGATTCCTCAAATATTTTATAAAAAAAATTAGCAACCTAAATATTTTTTATTGTAAATTTTCTATTATTCTTACTTTTAATTTTTTTGTTATACCCATATTAGGTAAATTAGCCCTGTATTAAATATCTTAGTATTTTTTTTAAAGTATGACTCCATTATTTCTCCATCCTAAAATTTTCCAAAAATGTTAAAAAAACATTGAAAAAAGAAGAAATATTTTTTAAAAAAAAATTAAAAAATGTGTTTTTGAGATTTTTAAAAAAAAAATTTTTTTTTTAATTAAGAAATTTTTTTTTAACAAAATATATTGTGTCACACATCTTTAAAAGCCCTTCAAAATGAGCTATCACTCGCTTCTATAGGATCAATAGTTTTTGAGATATTACTATTTTTGTAAGTGTCTGTCAAGGACATATTGGTCAATTTCTTGATTTTCAAAAATCAATAAAACAAAAACCGCTTATCCAAAAAATTTGATTTTTTGGATTTTTGAGTATTTTGATAAGACGAATAAGTGTACCAAAAATCATCAAAATCGGAGATGGTCAAAACTAATGTCTAGTTGACTTGATATGGTTTGACCCTTCAACTAAAACATTGTCAAAAGTATACCAAATTATTGTAAGGTATTGTGAAGCATTAGAGTCTGCTTTTAAAATCTTCTCCTGAAGATGCTAACTTAGTTGGCGAAACACGTGTAGAGAGTATAAATTTTAAAGTTCTGGTAAAGTGGTAAAATGTTTTACAATTAAATTTGTGTTCGTCAAAGTGCCTAAAATTCTGGATTACTTAGGGCCAATTGCACCGTGCTGTTAAACCTAGTTTAAACTGATTTTTAGAACGTGACACCTTCAGGAAGCATAATCTTAACACCAGTTTAATCGTGAGTTTAATTTGAACTAGGTTTAACATTGCGGCCCAATCGGCTATTAAAAATCTTACCCAGTCGACTTGATTCATCCTCTGAATTATTGTTATTTCCAGAGGGATTCCTTAACGGGTCGTTGCTGCTTCTTTTTTGGAGTTTGCTCCACGTCGTGAAACTGCTCGAGTCGCTTTGAGTCATCGACTGTGAGTTGTCCAAGATTTTCAGGCTTTTCGGTTTCGCTTGAGCGGTCGTGTCCAGATTCACCCTGTCCGATGTGGTTTGAATCGAGGTTTTACCTTATTTAAAAAAAAGTTTGTTTTGAAAAAAAATGGTGGCTTTTAACCAAACGATATATACATACTACAAAAATCCATTATTTATAATTTTTGTCTGTTTGTCTGTTTTTTCCAGCATCACCCAAAAACTATCGGAAAGATTGCATTCTCTGGATTCCTGCGAAGTACATAGGCTGTATTTCATCAAAATCAGTTTACGGGAACAAAATCTATGACCATTTAAAGCAATAAAAACAGGTATTACTGTTCTAGTGTTCGTCTCGAGGTCATTTGGCGGATTTACTGGCGTTTCATGCGTGCAGTCTTGCTAAAAACTATTTCTTTGGCCTAAATCAAGCATTTCGTACCCCCTAAAAACCATTCATAATAATATGTTTTATTTTAAATCCCTTCATCATTCTCGTTTTAAAACAATTGACTTACTTTAACTTTTATACTTCAATCCAAAAATGTTTTGAATATTGCACAGGTATTTCTCGAACTGTTTTGAGTATGTTAAAAACTACCCTGCAAATAATATATTTACTAGGTACATATTTACTTCAATCTTGTATGTCCTTAGATAAGATAACTAACTAGAGCCGCGATCGCGATAAACTAAAATATTTTAACATATAAAATAAAAAATGCACTCCTACTACTATTTTTTTTCAAAATTCTTTTAGTGAGCGTTTTACCCTCTGCCATCAAGATACTTAACAATTAAACTAAAGTTTGCATTTTTATCGTATCTGAAAGTTTATTTACGTTTTTGTAATTTAGATAACTTTAGAACTTTAGTCACCGCCTTTATCTTTTATTCAAATTGCAGGTAAGCATTACTATTTAATACTGTTAAAGGGGCACTGGGAAAATAAATCCAATTAATTATTAGTGGTATTGGAAAAAGCAACTTACTACGTTTATTTCGACAACTCTATCCGGATCAAAACCGGATTGGCTTCATAAATCTCGCTTAAATCTCCGATCGAGAGGTCAACAGCAGGCCAAAAATTTGTACACCTACTGTCAAGAACTGAAATATTGACAAGTATTGTGCGGGATTGTTAAGTATTGTCCAGTATTGTTAAGTATTGTCTAGTATTGTCCAGTATTGTCTACTATTCTCCAGTATTGTCTCCAGTATTGTCCCGTATTGTCAAGTATTGTCCAGTATTGTCATGTATTTTTAAATTATTGTCCCCTACTCTCAAGTTCAACGTGACCCTCATTCGGTCACTTGGTTTGCTGGCATTCTGCAGTTTTATTATTTCGAATATGCTTAAGTGACCCCTCCGATCACCAGGTTTCTTAAATAAATATGAAATATGTGCTTACTTGTAATAATAAATATATTAAAATGGTCATCCCCATCGACAGGCTCTTCTTGAAAAAAATAACTGTTCATCTTCATTTAAAATAAATATTCTTTTAATAATATTGGACAGTTTAAACAAAATCTCAAAAACAAAACAAAAAAAATAAACATGCTCGGACGCGCCACGAGGTACACATTAACGTTGAGTCGTAGACAAATTGCTAGTTGGGATCTTAAAGCCTGTGATCCATTTAGGTTCGTTTTTTCTGATCAATGACCACATACTTCACCTAAATGGACGTTAATTTGGGTGTATAAATTGGTGATCTTCAGACGGTCTTGCATATTACGACAAAATTCCGTTGCTTTAACGTTAGATAATACTGCAGTGACATTGTTACCGTCTACCCAAGGTTTAGCCGACCTGTCACGCGTTGGTGCATTTTCTAGTAAACCAGTGACGTCGTGTGGACGTTTTTATGAGACTCTAGTTACGTTCTGCCGACGTATCAATGTCTAAACAACTTTCATATTACGTGAACTTGCGACGTTTCTGGACTGTTTTGCGACGTTTTCCGTCCGGAGTTTTGACTTAAGACGAACCAAAGGAAAGGCATTATATTCTCCTTCTCTGCTGCAGTTATGTACGGCAGATCGCCCAAGAGAAGGGAACAAGCCCGGGGCATATGCTTGCCTGAGAAATGGGACCGATCCCTGGCTTTGAAGTCGGAGATCGGAAACACCCAAATTTTGATAGAATGGAATGAGCGATCACCGCTCAAGAATACAAAATGCGTTCGACGTGGGATCATTCCAAAATACTTTTTGCTTTTGCTTCCAAGAAGTAGGATCTTTGAAATGTCCTGCCATATTTGAAAAAATTAAATTTTATTTCACAGTTCACCGACCATTTATTTTAGAAAAATCGAATAAAAAGTAAGGTTATGGGGACTGTCATCGGCGGAATTGTTGAAGCGTTTTCCAGTCGCATGTTGGGTTGATAGTAACCAACGGTCGTGGCAAGTGGTTCATTTGGGAATGTTTGACGACTGTAGTCCATTTACGTATATTTCGTCGTTTATGTTCGAAGTGGCCGCCATTGATTATATTTACTAAACGCGGCAAAAAATACTACAAACACCATTGAATGGCATTTTGGAGACGTTTTATCTTCCGGGCGAGATAGGTATTTGATCAGGGAGTCCTAAAAAGGGAGCTTTAGTAGCATTAATTTTTTTTACATTAAAAAAAGCAATATTTTTAGTTTAAACACAAACAAATCAAGGGCGCGCGTGTTTTTTCATTCCTTTTCTAAGCATATTTGTCAGTAAACCGAATGGCGTTTTTAAATTTTGCTCCCATAGTGATAAATACTATTTAATAAACGGTAATTATCAAATTATAATTTTTTGTTTGCCATTTTCTAAAGTGTATAAAAATAAGTTCATTTTAGTAACCGAAAATCCCAAAGTTTGAGATGGGCAACATTTTGGGTAGTGAAACACCACCAAAAAATCAATAACACAGAGGGCGCTAGTGTCACAGTCACTGCACAACGTCGTAAGGACTCAAAAATCATCCACCATTTTGGTGTAATGACCGTAACTGTATTCTTTTACCCACATACACTCCTGGCGAAAAAAAAGTAGGACACGGAATTGAAATATGGGTAAATATAACACCCTATATTAATGAAAATATACATTGTTAGTCATTTGTTAGTTAACCTCTTGTTATTTACCTTGATATATTTGACACTTGTGTTTATCATAATAGTAAATAAATCAAAGGAGATTTTTTTAGAGTAATAAATTCTTTAAAATCCTATGTTAGGATCTAATAGAGTTGCAAAATTCAACTTATAACCTGAGTTACGAAAAATAACTGGTCTATAAGAAGAGCGGCGAACCATTTTGGTGTTAATAAAAATACATTACCACGCTGGGCAAAGCGCTGTAATAAAAACAATACCACAGAGAAAAAACAAGAACACAATAAACGGCGATAAAAAACTGAACTTTTTGCAAATAAATAAAAACAATAATTTTAATACTTAATGGGCTCGCCGTTCTTGTCTAAAACAAGCTGCAGACGAGTAGGCATTGAAAAATTTTGAAACTATTGCTCTTCTTCTGAGATAATATCTACGGCTCTTTCAATGGCTTCATTCAACTCGTCTGAATCCGTCCCCAAACATTTTCCATGGGATTTAAATCCGTTGGATGGCCAAGGTAGAGTTTCAATATTGTTCTCTCGAAACCAATTGTTCACTACATTCGCCGTGTGCACAGGGCAGTTATCTTGTTGGTAGATGAACTCATTATTTTCATGCAAGATCGAAACAGAAGTGGTAAATCTACCTTCTATTCTCCAGCAAAGACCCATACCTCTCGCACTAAACCATCCCCACATGTTGACGGAAAAATTTCCTGCTCTCTTGATGTTGTGTGTGTATTCTGGATCATACCTTGAATTTGGTGGACGATAAACCAAAATTCTCCGACTATCTGACGATGACTGGAAAAATTTTTCGTCCGTAAAGACTACTTTCTCCCAAAAATCATTCCCTTCTAAAAGCAAAAATTACTCGTGCCGATGCCTCCGATATTTAATAGGCCTTCCATCTACTCGCGTTTTAGTGAGCTTTGAACGTATGTGGCGGCCATTTTGACAATTAACTAATGTAATAACTGCCAACAGTGTCAAAAATGGCGGAGGCATACATGTAAAAGGGTACTAAAACGGAAGGCTGGCCTCCATGTCGGAGGTATCGCTCGAGCCTGTTTCTGCTCTTCCGTTAGAAGAGGCTTTTTTGCTGCAACTTTACACGATAGATTTGAATTTTGTATCCTACTACAAACAGTTCGCCGGGACCCTGGAAATATGCTTGCAGCGGCAGTATGGGAGCAGGTGGTAAAAGGATTCTGCCTTAAATGATCCATAATTTTGTTTCGTCCTGATCCTTCCTTTCTCTTTGTGTTATTGTTTTCGGTCCAGCACTTGGTCCAGCGAAGTACTGTATTTTTATTAACTCCAAAATGGTTTGCCGCTCTTCTTATAGAACAGTTATCTTTAAATTTTGGTAAATTCTGAAACTTGAGGCATTTTTTATTTAGTTTGAAGTATACTGAAAGAAAGCGTCAGATAATTGTCAGATATTTCAAAATGTTGACGAATGGTGGCCAAACCAATAAATATCTGAACGTGTAGGGTGACATACTAAAAAAAAGCAAATATATATTTTACATGTCCTGCTTTTTTTTGCCCACATACAAACTGCCAATGTAAATTCAATAGAAAAGAAAACAAGAATTCCTGTCTTTGCAAATTCACTTTCACAAAAAAATTATCATCCATCTACCACATGCAGCTTTTGCACAGAAATAAATCTGGTTGGTTGCAAAAAATAACCGAGCGGTTCCCGTTAAGCCTGGTTAAGTAACGTATCTCGGTTCGGTTATTTTCGGATACGGGAGAAAAATTATCGATTTTGCCTACGGTATCGCCAATTTTGATGGCTCCATTATGTTGTTAAGGATTTTTTTTTTGGGTGTGCAGGGCCCCTTTTAGAAATTGTTGTCCACAAGAAAAATGACAAATTCTTATTATTTTGGAAATTATATAATTTTGTTTTCTTTATATTATTATCGTATCATTATGTTTGGGTTCGGCTAAACCATTATCAGTAATTAACACAGACACTAGACACAAAGTAAATATTTTAACGCATCGGCATCGGTATGCCTAACGGTATCGTTCGAAACATAGCATACACAAGTCAAAAATGAAGTGTATTTTGTCTTTATTTCGAACGCGTTAGGTATACCGAAACCGATGCGTTGAAATACACTGTAATTTCTATTTATAATTTCGGTTTTAAACGGAAACGTATCGAAAGGATACCTGAAAGCGTTTACTGTACAAAAATTTGTTAATTTTTGATGAACGCGGTCTATCCGATTCAACTCTATATTAATTTCACGGCTTCTCGTTTACAATGAAAAAACCAAAAGCCAAAAACAATCCAATAGCAAAATCGCTTTATTTTTACATAAGACATAGCCACCTTAAGTCATTCTCATTTTAAAACATTATTTGCGTTTTTTTCCACTTTCGTTATATCACAGACTAAATAATGGTTGATTTATTCTTATTTTTGTTCCGATCGAAATGCATATTTTCTAATGACTAATGGTCTCGGGTTTTTTTTAAATAAAATAAATAAAAAAAATTAAGAAAATTCATAGACCTCACAAAAAAGAAATTTTCCAAAATATCTGGCTAATAACTATGAGCACATATAGTCCAATTTTTTGATGAGCGACTTCATTTTTCTGGATCTCTATTTGATACATTGTTTTAGACAGCGACAATAAATATGTAAAAATATGTCATGTCGTTGATTATTTCAACTGTTACTTCAAATTGACAACGACAACTTATTTGACATGCGAACTGTTGACAACAAAGCAATACGTTTTCAGAGGAAAAAATTACGTCAGTCCGCTCATTAAAAAAAATTTGACTATAGGGTCAGTCCATATCAAGTCAACCAGGGTATTTTACCACACCATCTCCGATGTTGATGATTTTTAGTATACATGTTTTTCCTACCAAAAAACTGGAAAATCCAAAATTTCAGACTTTTTTGACCAGTTGTTTATTTTGAATTAATTTTTGAAAATCGAAAAAGTCACTTATTTGTCCTTAACATGTGCGCACAAAATTAGGAATATCCAAAGAACCACTTATAATAGAAAAGTAGGTGAAGGTTCATTTTAAAGCTCTTATAAAGACCTTTCATATGAGAATATTGCATAACATATATTGAAAAAAAAAATAAAAAAAAAAATTTTTGATTTTTTTTTTGAAAAATTTCAAAAAGGCCATTTTTAATTTTTTTCAAAAAATTATATTATTTTCTTTAAAGTGTTATTAAACTATTCACAAAATTTTGAGATGGACAAATCATGGGTTCAATGTGAAAAAATTTATTAAAAATGTCACATGCATGAAAAATCGCCTATAAAATGTACTTAATATTTTTTTTGACATTGAACCCATCATTTCTCCATCATAAAATTTTGTGGATAATTAAGTAACACTTTGACCAAAATTATATATTTTTTTCAAAAAAATTAAAAATGGCCTTTTTGAATTTTTCAATTTTTTTTTTCAATTTTTTATTTCCAATTTTTTTTTTGTTAAAATTATGTTGTGATATTTCATAAAAAAGAGCTTCAAAATGACTTTAAAATGAGCCATTTATTACTTTCCTAGTGTAAGTGGTTCTCGAGATATTGCTAGTTTTGTACATTCTTGTTAAGGTCAAAATGCTGACTTTTTTATTTTGAAAAATTAAAAAAAAAAAACTACGAATCAAAAAAATCTAAAAATTTGCATTTTCAACTTTTATGGTAAGAAGAAAATATATACCAAAAATCATCAAAATTGGAATTGGTCGCGTAAAATTTTTATGATTTTTTGGTTGATTTGATATGGAAGACCCTAGGGTCAGTCCATATCAAGTCAACCAGGGTATTTTACCACACCATCTCCGATGTTGATGATTTTTAGTATACATGTTTTTCCTACCAAAAAACTGGAAAATCCAAAATTTCAGACTTTTTTGACCAGTTGTTTATTTTGAATTAATTTTTGAAAATCGAAAAAGTCACTTATTTGTCCTTAACATGTGCGCACAAAATTAGGAATATCCAAAGAACCACTTATAATAGAAAAGTAGGTGAAGGTTCATTTTAAAGCTCTTATAAAGACCTTTCATATGAGAATATTGCATAACATATATTGAAAAAAAAATAAAAAAAAAAATTTTTGATTTTTTTTTTTGAAAAATTTCAAAAAGGCCATTTTTAATTTTTTTCAAAAAATTATATTATTTTCTTTAAAGTGTTATTAAACTATTCACAAAATTTTGAGATGGACAAATCATGGGTTCAATGTGAAAAAATTTATTAAAAATGTCACATGCATGAAAAATCGCCTATAAAATGTACTTAATATTTTTTTTGACATTGAACCCATCATTTCTCCATCATAAAATTTTGTGGATAATTAAGTAACACTTTGACCAAAATTATATATTTTTTTCAAAAAAATTAAAAATGGCCTTTTTGAATTTTTCAATTTTTTTTTTCAATTTTTTATTTCCAATTTTTTTTTTTTGTTAAAATTATGTTGTGATATTTCATAAAAAAGAGCTTCAAAATGACTTTAAAATGAGCCATTTATTACTTTCCTAGTGTAAGTGGTTCTCGAGATATTGCTAGTTTTGTACATTCTTGTTAAGGTCAAAATGCTGACTTTTTTATTTTGAAAAATTAAAAAAAAAAAACTACGAATCAAAAAAATCTAAAAATTTGCATTTTCAACTTTTATGGTAAGAAGAAAATATATACCAAAAATCATCAAAATTGGAATTGGTCGCGTAAAATTTTTGTGATTTTTTGGTTGATTTGATATGGAATGACCCTATAGTTTGCTGTTACTTACATTTGTCATGATAATCACTGATGTTGTCTTCGCTATACATTGTCATGGACCCTTCGAAAGCTATGGTGTAATTGTCCTTGTTGGCTTGACATGTCAGCATTAAATCTTGGATATCGCAGTCAAGGCTGTCAACTAAAATGAAAAAAGAACAATTAAAAAAAAAAATGTGGGAAATTTAGTTAAATACCTGTTAAATGATTTTTAGATGTGCTTATAGTAGTACATATTTTTTTTTTGATTGAAAGATATTAATACGACCTTATCTCTCACACATTTTATAGTGAAGTCACACAATCAAGTGTTACTGGGTGTTTCGTTCGCATCCGTGTAGAAGGGGTTGTTATAACGTCATCTTTCAAGATGGCTGCCAAACATCATAAAAAATATATTTTTTTCGCAAACAGGCCATGATTATACTCGATTTCATATAACTCGAGGACGAGGATTCCAAAAAATCTACTTTTAAGGTCATCCGACAATAAATGACCTTGAAAATCGCAAAAAACAAGATTATTGCCATTTTCTCTTCAAAAAATCTTAATAATTCGACGTTTTGTCAGACAAACGTCAAATGTACCTCAAACTATTAGGCATGCAGGCCAAATTCGATCCTTAGAGTTTGATGCAGTTTGAAGCTTCATGACCTTGAAAAATACCCCAGTAAATTTAACAAATTGCAAAAATAACATACTAAAGAGCGCTATTCATCAACTATTCAAGCGAAGAGAACCAAATTTGGCAAAAAAGATAAGAAGGTCAAGTCCAACAATTTTGTTAAAAAAAATATTAATACGACCTTATGTCTCACACATTTTATAGTGAAGTCACACAATCAAGTGTTACCGGGTGTTTCGTTCGCATCCGTGTAGAAGGGGTTGTTATAACGTCATCTTTCAAGATGGCTGCCAAACATTATTAAAAATATATTTTTCGCAAACAGGCCATGATTATACTCGATTTCATATAACTCGAGGACGAGGATTCCAAAAAATCTACTTTTAAGGTCATCCGACAATAAATGACCTTGAAAATCGCAAAAAACAAGATTATTGCCATTTTCTCTTCAAAAAATCTTAATAATTCGACGTTTTGTCAGACAAACGTCAAATGTACCTCAAACTATTAGGCATGCAGGCCAAATTCGATCCTTAGAGTTTGATGCAGTTTGAAGCTTCATGACCTTGAAAAATACCCCAGTAAATTTAACAAATTGCAAAAATAACATACTAAAGAGCGCTATTCATCAACTATTCAAGCGAAGAGAACCAAATTTAGCAAAAAAGATAAGAAGGTCAAGTCCAACAATTTTGTTAAAAAAAATATTAATACGCCCTTATGTCTCACACATTTTATAGTGAAGTCACACAATCAAGTGTTACCGGGTGTTTCGTTCGCATCCGTGTAGAAGGGGTTGTTATAACGTCATCTTTCAAGATGGCTGCCAAACATTATTAAAAATATATTTTTCGCAAACAGGCCATGATTATACTCGATTTCATATAACTCAAGGACGAGGATTCCAAAAAATCTACTTTTAAGGTCATCCGACAATAAATGATTGAAAATCGCAAAAAACAAGATTATTGCCATTTTCTCTTCAAAAAATCTTAATAATTCGACGTTTTGTCAGACAAACGTCAAATGTACCTCAAACTATTAGGCATGCAGGTCAAATTCGATCCTTAGAGTTTGATGCAGTTTGAAGCTTCATGACCTTGAAAAATACCCCAGTAAATTTACCAAATTGCAAAAATAACATACTAAAGAGCGCTATTCATCAACTATTCAAGCGAAGAGAACCAAATTTAGCAAAAAAGATAAGAAGGTCAAGTCCAACAATTTTGTTAAAAAAAATGTTGTTCAGCTATGACGTGTTTCAATATGGCAGCTGATATATCAAAATGGCGACCTATAACCAAATTTTATTTTATCCAATTTCGTAAAAAAGTAAAAATGACAAGGTGGCCATCAATTCTTGTTGAATTATCTCCGCTTACTATGAAAAAAAAAGTTGAAGATGCATAACCCCGATTGACCTTGAAAATACCCTGTAAAAATGAAAAACTCGCTTTTTGTAGTGTTTTTTTTCAATTTACCACTACGCAAAAACTTTAAGTGCCAGAGATGAAATTAACATCTTAGCCATAAACAAACACTTCATTTTAAACCTCCCTCCCATTTTTTTTTGATCAGATGTTGGTGTAGCAAAACGTTAAATTATGGAGATTTTTTTAAAGAGAAAATGGCAAAAATAGTCAAGGTCGTTTGAAGTCGGACGACCTCTAAAGTGATTTTTTTTGGAATTCTCATTCTCGAGTTATATGAAATCGAGTATAACCGCCATTTAGTGTAATATCTAAAACACCTGGTCCAGAATATGGTAATGTATATCTAACTTCTGCTAACTCTTTTATAGGTAATTTAAATGACTTTGTTCGCTAGACAAGTGAGTAGAACATAAAATTCACAGTTCCGAAACTAACAACAACAAGCATATAGGTCATTTCTACCGGGGTATAGCATAAACATCTGGGACGCCAAATCAAAAAAAATGGTACAGAGGTTTAAAATTAAGTGTTTATTGATGGCTAAGTTGTTAATTTCATCTCCGACAATTAAAGTTTTTGCGTCGTTGTAAATTGGAAAAAAACACTACAAAAAGCTGGTTTTTCAATTTTACATGGTATTTTTTTTCATATTTGGGGGTTCTCTTGGTTTTAATAATTGATGAATAGCGCCCTTTGGTATGTTATTTTTGCAATTTGTTAATTTTGCTGGGATATTTTTCAAGGTCATGAAGCTACACATGCCTAATAGTTTGAGGTACATTTGAAGTTGATCTGGCGAAATGTCGAATTATTAAAGTAAATTGTTTGGAATCCTAGTACTCGAATTATATGAAGTCGAGTTTTTTATAATTTTTGGCCGCCATGTTGAAAGATGTCGTCATATCAACCCCTTCTACAAGGATGCGAACAAAACACCCGGTAATACTTGATTGTGTGACTAAAGAGCTATCAATCCCACATAGTTACAAATCTCCTTCATAAAAAATCCCACGGGATAGAAATTATCGACATATGCCCCTACACTATTATGCTTTAAAAAAATTACAATTTTTGCTGTTTTTTTGTATAAAAATGGCAAAATAAAAATCATATGCACGACACCTTTCTCTAAAATACTTTTTTATTGCCTGCTACCTCTCCTCAACAACCTTAAATATTTTTTCAGAGAAATTTTTTTTTTGGCAGTACCTTTTTTGAACACCTAAAAAACAGTGAAAACTTGAAAAATTTGAGTGTTTTATTCTAGAAATCGAAAGCTTGGAAAGAAAGCTTTGAAATGTAAGCAAAATCATGGCATAAAAATGTGAAAAACATAGAAATAAATGGTTAAAAAAAACGTTACCCCTTAAATTATGCTAAAATATTTTAGGCCTTCAATTACCATCATGGCTCTACAATTAACGTTGAGGTAATCATGATTTTTTTTAATAAAATTCAATTAAACAACAAATGTTGTTTCATATATTTTTAATATAAAGGTTCAGGTTTTCCCATAGGTTATTATAAATTTGAACTCCATTATGATAATTATTTTTTACCTATGAGTTGTTTTTAATTGAAATGTTTGTTAATCATTATTTTGATGAGTGGTATAGTTATGTAAACTACTATTTTTCTATAAAAACTTTGAAAACATTTTTGCACTTATATACATAACTAATTAATGGCCAGATATCAAAAAGTTTACTATTGGTTCCAAAAATAAAAATTTATGAATACATTTAATAACTTTATTTGAACTTTTTTATAGGTTTTAATATTGATTCATTGGCAAAGCTCCAAATCGATAGCAGATATTGAATTTTTAAGGAAAAATAGGACAAAATAAACATTTTACTAAAATTTTAGGGGACTATAATGCCTTACTTAAATTTTCATATGTAACAAGCTCCCAGGGGTCATGAGCTGCAGACTGGAGTTGTAAAAATAGATGAAAATACCTTAACAATACTTGAAAATACCTGACCATACTGGACAATACTTGACAATACTGGAGACAACACTGGACAATGCTGGACAATACTGGACAACACTTGACAATACTGGACAATACTTAACAATCCAGGACAATATTTCAGTTCTTAACAGTAGGTTACAAATTTTTGGCCAGCTCACAGAGAGCCTTAAGTAAGTATGAGATTTTCAAAAATGGAGTGAAAAACTAATTATTGATTATTTTTCCTGAACGTTTGACCTCTTTGAAAACCCCTTTTATGAAATCGTGCCTGATATAATATGCACTATTTTTAAGTTTTTGTTTTTTCTTTTTGATTAAAAAAGCGCATTTTTTTTAATATAACATTATTTTAATATTCTATATTAATTAATAGTGTACATACTATGGCAAGACCTATATCTAGGAAGAAGGGCTTTGAATAATTAGGATAGCATTTTTTGTTTCACTTAAAAGTATTTTCACCTGTCAAAACTTGATGATATGCCTCCAGTTTTAAAAATCGAATTAAAAGTGTTTATTTAAAATAAAAAAGTTGAAAAATGCCAAGAGCGTCAAATCATGAAGAAAATAGGAAAAAGGAAAAAAGTTAGAATTATAAAATAATGTTACATTTTAAAAAAATGTGCTTTATTATTAAAAAAAAAAACAAAAATTGACAAAAAAGTGCATATTCTATCAGGCACGATTTCACAAAAGGAGTTTTCAAAGAGATCAAACGTTCAGGAAAAATAATCAACAATTAGTTTTTGCGACGGGTCAACAGCTGGTCAAAAATGTGTACATCTACTGTCAAGAACTGAAATATTGTCAAGTATTGTTAAGTATTGTCCAGTATTGTCTAGTATTGTCTAGTATTGTCTAGTATTGTCTGGTATTGTCTAGTATTGTCCAGTACTGTCTCCAGTATTGCCTCCAGTATTTTCCTGTATTGTCAAGTATTGGAAAGTTTTTCAAGTTTCGACGGTACTCTCTATCTTTGTTTACAATGACCTGGCATTGTAAATAGAGGAACAGAGAGAGAGCGCTTGGGGTGTTAACTCAAACTAACCTCGACCATATCAAATATTGGCGGGAACCTAGATCGCTCCGGATTGGTCATATTCGACTTTATAGCGTCTGTCATGATAAAAACCGAGGTAAAAACAAGAAACAGAGAAATATCTCAGTGATTCAGTAACTGTCTTGATAGAATACACTGTTCATTTCCTTCGTTTGCATTGGTTTCCGAATTTTTGTTCATATTTTCGTTTTTTGAAAGTATTTTCTCGACTATTGTCAGGTATTGTTAAGTATTGCCTAGTATTGTCCAGTATTGTCTCAAGTATTGTCCGGTATTGTCCAGTATTGTCCAATATTGTCAAGTATTGCAAAGTATTTTTAAAGTATTGTCAAAGATTTGTACACCTACTGTCTGCAGCTGATGACCCCTCAAGTTTTTGGCTACATTTTTGAAACTCCCATGCTTACTAAAGGCTCTCTGTGAGCTGTTGACTCCTCGATAAGCTCCAATATTAATATTTCCAAAAGTTCCAGAATTTTTTGACTTTTCCTGATTTTTGTTAAATTGGCCGATTCGACCGAATAACCCCCCCCCCCCCCCCTAGTAATGTCAAAGGAGTAGTTGTTTATCAGTCATCTATATCTACTGTATAAAAACATTGTTTGGTTCTTAAAAAATCTTACCTGAAAAATGGGCTCCAGGCATTGGTGTTTCCTTGACTGGGCTAAACAACAGTTCTGACTTACATATTGACATGGAATTTGAATTTGCCGAACAATCTTCTTCCTAAGAATAACAAAAAAAAACAATATATTATTAAAAGAAAACAATAGGTATAACCAAAACAACTTAATATTGGATTATGTTCGGGCTAATGAAAATTACAGGGTGGCAAATATAATAAAAAAACACACAGGTACGGTACTGGTATGTCATTAGAGTTGTTATTAAACAGGCAAATCTAAATTACCTTATTTTAAAATATGATTGCCTCAAAGTTTTGTGGAAGTTCTTTAATACTAATAAAATGTAATGATATTTTTGGCTTTAATTGGCGAAAGAACAAAAAGGGATTATTTTTCTCCAATTAAAAAACAAAAATGGGAAACCACGGAGCTACTTTTTTATATAAAACTTCGTTTAGTCAACTTTTTAAGTTAAGATAACTGTTTTGACTGTCCATCTTGAATTTTCATAAATGGTCAAAAATAGTTAAAATTTTTCTAATCGGACAAGAACTTTTTAAGTAATTAACAGTCAAAAAAGTTCCGTTTTTTTGGGGCATCCTATATATAGGGTGTGCCACAAAAAATAAGACTTTTTGGATTGCCTTTAATATTGGAACTAATGATCCGATTTACAAAAAAATTTACATGCCTGGAAAGAACATACTTCAAATTTTTTTAAACAACTGTCAAAAATGACGTTTTCTAAAAATCCAAGATTGTGGAAAATTTTAAAAAGTTGCAATCTTTAATCCCCCAAAAACTTTTTTTTTATACCTTCATCAAAAACATGATGATCACGGGTGCAAAAAAAGATTTCTGACCGTTTTTTATTCAAAATTAAAGAGAAACATCGGAATATAGTAATATTGAAAAAAATCTAATTATTCTTGCCTAAAAATTAAGTCATTTCCGCCGGTTTTCACCAAGTATTTACGAAAAAACCATTTTAAAAAATCGTAAAAATTTCAAACTGTCAAAGATTAATCTATCGCGACAATGAACGTCACCGAGTAAAAAGACACATCGCTATGGAACCGCATTGTTATTCCATTTACCAGTCGCCTTGATTTATAGTGTAAAGATGGTGTGTTGCGAGAAGTGCTCCTCATTCGAGATTTTTTAAAGTATTTTCCTGTTTTTCTTGGATTTTTTGATAGAGATATTAAAAAAAATAATGTTAACAACTCGCGGCTAAACTGTGCTTTTTTTTACTCACGTTTTTAAATACCTCGCTGCGCTCGTTATTTAAACCAACGCTTGTAAAAAAAGAACTATTTTAGCCACTAGTTGTTAAAACTACTATTTCTGTGCGAAACTGGCTCAAAATCTATTTTTTTCTTGAAAGCTTCATCCAATACAAACATAAAAATGTGCCATTTACTTTAATGGGCGCCATCTTGAAATTTCAGAAAATCTCCAGTTTGACGTTGAATTTTTAATGTTTAATCCCTAAGTTCATTAAAATCGGTTTAGTCTATGTCAAATTAAAGTCAAAGTAAAGACTTCATAATTATTAATGTAAACACTACCTAGCAAAAATAAACCAAGAACAAAGACCCCTCACATTATTAATTATTTACCGACTTTTGCAGGTTGTGATATATTTTTGGATCCGGGAAAAATGGATATTTCACAAAGAAAAATTATTTTTGTGCGAGTGAATAAAAAAAAAATTTCATGGAGAGGGCGTGAAAAATTGCTAGTTTTTTAGAAATTTTCCGTCATCTTGAATTTTTAATATGACACTCGTTCACAAAAATATGAATTATATTCTTTCCACTTATATAAATTTTATAGGCGATTCAAAGTCTCATTTTTTGTGACCTAACCTATATATATATATATATCTAGGTACTTTTTATTTGTGCTGTATTCTTCAGGCGTTTTTTGCCTTGCTCACCTGAGAACTGCTATGCGGACTAGTCCAGTCAAATTTTCCCATCATAGAACCGGAAACTTCAGCAAAGGATTCTCCATGTCGGTGAGCCTGTAATAACGCAAAACAAAAAATAACCTTTAAAAAGAAACACGAGGAAAACCACTAGAAGTGAATTCTAAGATTTTGTTTAAAACATTTCTCCATGATCACAGTTTCATTGAAACGTTGTTAAATAACCAAGTATTGATCAAACATTTAGGGCCGGTTTCTCAATAGACAATTCCACGAGCGATAAAGGATTTTGGCATTTTTTCGATTTTTGTATTTAAATAACTATCACCACCAAAGAAGTGTCTGGGGTATCATTAAATGTGTACAATAATTATAACTTTTCTGTGAATCATAAAATAACAGCCACTATAGGCAAACAAAATATTAGCAAAATAAGAAAAAATTTTAGATTTGTGTCGTACAGGGCTTCCGAGAGGGCTTCGTTTTGTAAATATATTTGGGTAAAATTATTAGTTGAAAATTCGCCATCTGACACCTCCAATAAAACGCTCTATGTCGTGTATCATTGGTTGATAGATAAATAGAAATTTCGTACAACTAATAGGGACTTATTGGGCGTTACTCTATAGACTTTACCATAATCCATAATAAGGGAAAACCGTATTTTATTTAGGTTGAACCTTAAGCATACTTTAAAAAAAAGTGTTATTGGAAGTCGCATTACTTTTCCTTACTCATAACCTAAAATTTCCAACCTTGTAGGGATTTTCCCTGATACATTCTCGAAAAAGAATTATATCGTCAGTGTAGCTGAACCTCAACCTTGTAGGCTTCTCCAATTTATTCATTTTTTCACATAAATTTTAAAAATTCAGAAGACTGTTTTTGTTTATAAACAAAAAACTAAAAATGCAAAGAATACTAAAAAGTCGTGTAGAAAAACAAACCAACCATCACTATTATCCGTGCTAATTGAGGTTATGTTTACAGATAAGGGACGCAGGTCACGCGAAAATGTACGCCCAATAAGTCCCTAATAACAGTGGCGGTTCCAGACATTTGAAAAAGGGGGGGGGGCGTTTTCAATACGGAAAAAAAATAGAACTAATGCATAGCTTTACAAGCGCGGATTTGCTGTCAAATCTAGGGGGGAGGGTACTCAGATTTTAAGCCGTTTATTTCATACATTTTTTATTTTAAAAAAATGTTAAAATGCGCCGAAAATTTTTGAGAAAATTACATTAAAAACGCTATTTTTGAGTCGAATTAGCACTAACAATGCATTTTTGATTTAGAATTAAACTAAAATTGTAAATATTATCAATAGTTTCAAAGCGCAGCAGGCGAAAATTTTTAAGAAAATGACACTACAAATGCCATTTTTAACACAAAATTAAACTAATACCGTAAATATCAAATCTTAGTATAGTCCATGTTAGTAAATGCCGCCCATACTCCCTAATAAAGCTTTTTTTTTCTTTCTCTCTTTACATTATCATCCTATCTCTCTCTTTTTTTCTAGCTGCTTGACAAGTTTGACAGACAGCCTTCGGGCTAGATGTATAGATAAGTATTATACGGCCGCAATTTATGCCCTACCGTTGCCCGACTTTTGATTTTCTAAATGTTTTCATAAAAAATTTAAAGCCAAGATAGGGTGGTTAACTACCCCCCTATCCCCCTGAAATCCGCGCTTGAGTATAATTTTTTCAGTTATAAAAACATAGATAACTAGCAAACCACAAACAAAACCTAATAGCTAAATAATTTTTTTTTGGGGTCTAAATAGTAGTTTTCACAACTAGTGGCTAAAATCGTGCTTTTTTTTACAAGCGTTGGTTTAAATAACGAGCGCAGCGAGGTATTTCAAAATGCGAGTAAAAAAAAAATCACAGTTTAGCCGCGAGTTGTGAACACTATTTTTTTTAATACCTTTATCAAAAAATCCAAGAGAAACAGGAAAATGCTTTTAAAAATCTCGAACGAAAAGCATTTCTCGCATCGTTTGATATTTTGCCGATTTTTTTTTTCGTAAATACTTGGTGAAAACTGGCGGAAATGGCTTAATTTTTAGGCAAGAATAATTAGATTTTTTCAATATTACTACTTCTCGCTAGTTCTCTTTAATTTTTGGGTAAACAACCGACAGAAATCTTTTGCTAGGTATAAAAAAAAGCTTTTTAATTTGAAACATTACCTTATAAATTGTTTCCGTTTTTTTTTGGGTAAAGCGGTCAAGGATTCGCTCAATGTCAATTTCAATGTTTGCTGATATGCAGCAACGCTAAGCCCGTCAGACAAATTTCGGGCATTGTGTTTTTAAGTACTTAGGTTTTCAATCTTCTGAGGCAGGAGAAGCTTCTTTCGAACGAAGCATTACTTACTGACAAACATACGAGAATGTTCTTATCAACGGAAAGATATCGCCAAACTTGTTCATTGCCTCGAAAACGTTATCATATATGTTTTGATTTAAGCTTTTGCCTACTTCTAACCAATATTGTTTCCAAATACTGACTCCCAATAAAAGTTCAAGAATTTGTGTTTTGTATTAATCAAACAGTTTATAGTATTTGGATACGACATTAGTCAATTTTGCCCTGATTTTGGCTTGACGTTGTATAAAACTTAATATGAATATGTTCAGATCAAAAATACTTGGACCTTGATTTTATGTCCGAAATGATTTTGTCTAAAACCTGTTTAAAAATTGAAACTCTATAATACTGTTGTGTATTTCTAATATCGTGGATTTCGCCTGTTTCAAACTATCCCAAAATACTGTTTTTTCTCCAAAGATTTCAGGTTTACCACGAACATCTTTGTTGTCTACTTTCTTCTGGAGCAGCCTCCCCCCTGGGACCACCACTGCTAATAATCATGAATGTGTACCTCCTTGTCTTTATACATCTCTAGATTTTTAAAGCCGCAGTTGGCTTCAAAGATCTCCCCACTATTAACAAATGAATCGGACGAAAGGATTTGGATTTCCGAATAGCCAATCAAAATCCCATGTCCCCGATAGCGCTGTTGGTAGAGCATTAGACTGGTATTGCATTTAACTCAAAATCAAGGCAAGTAAACAAAAATAATATCATACTATTGTAAAATATCTAGGGAACAAACTAATTTAAAACTACTTTTAGATTAAGAGGAAAAGCACTTTAAAGTCCTTGATTTTTATCTATAAAATAAAAAACTAATTTGCCTTTACCTTTAAATTATTCTGACAAACCCTCTACACAATGCGTTAGGATGTGATCATTCTAGGATCATTCTAGAATATCTTTAAAAGAGAAAAAAATAAGATCAAAATGCACTTTTAGTATGTTAAACAGGTGACCTTCCTAAGCTTGTTGTTGTATGTATGATGTTTAATGAAATTATATTATATGGATCCCCGCCCTACTAACTGAGAAACCTCGCAAAACCCGGAGGTAAACAACATCAGACCGAACTTTGGGAACGAGAAAACTGCTTCCTTTTCAATTATTTATAGTTAAGTAATCTCCTAAGTGCCTTAGGAAATTTAAGTTTCACGTTAAGCAAAGAAAGATACAACTTTAACTTAAATTTTTTAGGACAACACGCCTAGCACAGGTTTCAAATAAATAAAAATCAGTTTAAAAAATTGGTGCTAGAAGGAAACGAAAATATCTCGAAAACTGTAACTTTGAAAGATTTGAACCTTATAACAAAATTTTTGGGTAATATTTACGAAAACCAAAATCTGAAAACCGCATATCAATAGCTCCGTTACTTCTAAAGTTATGATTTTTCAAATATATTTTAACATTTTTTCAAATAACTCGAATTCATGGAAACTTAAATCTGAAAATCGTATATCGCTCTTTTGTTCCAAAGTTACAATTTTTTTAAATTTTTTATCCCCGATTTCCCCCCTTCAACCCCCCACCTCCCTAGCGAAAAGTTAATCATTTCGTGGTCAGCCGATAGAGGATTTTTGTACCAAATTTCGTTAAAATCGATTTAGGCGTTAATGAATTATCGTGTATACAGACAGACAACAGACCGACCGACAACTTTTTTTTTCGTCGATTAAGGTGTTTTGGAACCTTAGTAACTCATTTTTGATCAAATTAAGAAAAGTCAAAATTTCACGATTTTAATAGTTTCCCATTCCATATTGGTCTGGTGGACTAAAAATGGCCCATGGAAAGTAGACTATGATTTCGAAAACTAAAGTCATGACAAAGTTTAGATTAAATTTGTATAAAATGTTCGTTTTAATCAGTGTTGTCAAATGGGTTCGCCGAAAATTTCAAATTTTTGTGTGGAAAAATCCCTAGAATTTCCTAGGTCAAAATAACATTGAAGCAAAAGGCGCATTTACACAGAGCGAATAGATTCGTCCAAAAATGCGGGCCAAATCTGGCGAACCTTGTTCGACAAACGTTTGCCCGAACACTCGGACATTTGCCACGAACATTCGGGCAAATTTTTGCAACATTTTTTGGAAATATATTTTTGAAAGTGGGAATAGATAATATTTTTGATCTCACATCACTGACCTCAATTCTTGAAATTAAATTGGAGCAACAAAAATCTTTTATTTTATTTTTCGATTAAATAGTAAAAGCCGACGGAAAGCGAAAAATTATTATTTGCTGGGTGGTAGGTTGTAAGGTTGGTAGGTATCTACTAAATAAGTTTGTACCTAATTGTTGCTATGCTTTATCACTTTTTTGGTTTTCCTTAATTAAGTGTAAACTCATCAAACCCCACCACCAAAACCCCACAAAATGAAATAAAGTAATCCTCATTATTTTTTATCAAGTGCGTCAAATCGTTTTTCCGTCGGAAAGGTTTTAAAATTTAATTTTTATATTCCAGTTCAGTTCAATGATTTACGGTAAATAATTTTTATTTTATTCAAAATATTTCTTTCAGCAAATTTTGTCCGAACACCATGAACCTTTTTACCCGAACTCTGAACCTTTTGCGCGAATCTTTAAATAAATAATTCGCGCGAATGTTTGTCGGCATTTCGAAGATCAAAGGAATATTCGCCTGCGGGTATTTCCACAGAAATGTACCTTATTTTCACAAACCTCAATTGTGTCGTGTCTTTATAAAATCCACCCCAATAAAGAGAGGAATACTTATAATGATAGGTTCAACCAAAACTTTTGACATAATATAAAACAATTGCTTGGGTAAGTAAATAATTTGATTGACGTTTTGATAATTCCAAAAGTATTTCACAATTTCTTCAACAGTATTTTTTTGGTGTATTTTTACAAAGTAATATTAAATACTCCTAAAGAGTGCTTTGAGTTCCTCTCAGTGAATACTGGGGGACTTTTGGTATTCTATATACCAGAGAGCCAAATAAAAGAAATCACCCCCGTTTTAGAAACGAGATGGCAAGGTCTCAGAGCCATAGATAACATAAAATCTAAGCATCATTTTGAAAATGATGGGCCCAATGTTATCTTGTCAGCAGTCACCTACAAATCTGAACTTCAAAGGACCCAAATTAAAGTATTGTAACCATTTTTTGGTACTATGTTAGTACTTACTTTTTTTTTCTCGTTAATTAATACTAAAATTAATATGTTACTTCTTCCATGTAGTTATTTATTTTTTTTTACTACATACATAACAATGTATAAAAGTAGTTTTGGTGTATTATATAGAGCATACGTCCTCAACTGCAATTGATTTTTACCATTCTTGGTTAAAAGTCTTTAAAAAAAATTCAATAAAAAAACGAATTTACTATATAACACCCTCAATCATAACACTCGTTACAAATTGAGGATAAAGAAAATAAAAGAAGTAAAAATTAATAAAACTCAAAATATATTAAACCTTTTTGGTGGCCTTTTCTGCTATACACTAAGATCAAAAAATATATTAGTTGCTATGCTAACTTTTATAAAAACTAAACCTAACCATATCAATGTCGAAAAAACGTAAAAAACAAAATAACACCCGTTACATGTATTCGATTCAATAAAATACATTGTTCTGGTGATTCCTAGTGAGTTTTTTTGCATAAAGATTTTCATCTGTCAAGACCACATGAGTTAATTCGAGTTTTGTTGTAATAACTTATCAACATCAAACATAAAATTGGATGTCAAAAACATAAAACGTAACACCCGTTACAATGGAATTACCCCTGTGTAAATGTTACTTAAGCAGAGGGGCCGCGACCCTAAACTTTTGTGACGTCAAACACCTCACCGTCGTGACGTAATTTCGTAAGCAGCAGCAGCAGCAGACGTCACCAAAGTTTAGCGTCGTGGCCCGTTCGTTTATGTAGGCCCTGACTGAATATTTAAACTTAGATGTACCTACGTACGTCAAAATCAAAACACAATATTTTAGAAATTATGTTTATTATCACAAAAAAATGGTAAAATTTAATTATTTAAACTCAAAACAGGTCGATTAGTTCGAAGCAGTTAAAAATTCCCTACTGCACCAAAAAATCCCTAGAGCAAGGAAAAAATTTCGTAAATTGGCATTACTGGTTCTAATCAGTTCGGAAAAACTATACTAATTTAGCTGCTTTAGTTAAAGAGTCACCTTTGCTTGTATGAGCTCTATACACTTCAGGTGGACGCCCACGGTTTATCAGAATGTGCAAAATCAAACCTGTTAAATAAAAGAAAATTCAACCATAAAATCATTCACTATAGAAACTGCAATTCGTTAAACCAATTTTTTATCCGAACCTTATTTCTTCAAACCCATTCAATAACAAATTCGAAATTTGTAAGACCCGTTTTTAATCGCACCATTGTTCATCAAACTCATTCAATATCAAACTCGTAGTTTGTAAAACCCATTTTGAATAAAAGCCGGAATTTGTCAAAACCGGAATTCATAAAACCCGTTGTCAAAAAATGTTTGCTAAATTGATTGCGCATTCGCCAATACATGAACCGCAGGCGTACACGTAGGTGGCGCGGCGGCGCAGCGTTTCGATGCATTTTTCGCTGCTACGCGCAAATATTTGTACAGGTAGCGTTCAATAGTTTATGTATAGATGTCACTTGCATTCCAGTTAAAAACAAAAGAGTGACATCTAGACACAAAGTATTTAACACGACCCACGAATACTTTTAGCCAAGTGTGCGCACATGGAACGACAAATGCATCGAAACGCCGCGCCACCTGCGTGTATGCCTCCGGTTCATGTATTATTGGTGAATGCTCAATCAATTTAGCAAAAATTTTCTGATAGAGAAAGGGTTTTACGAAGATTAAAAGCGGGTCTTATAAAATTCGAATTTGTTATTAAATGGGTTTGAAGAAATAAGGTTCAGATAAAAAAGTTGGTTTAAAAAATTGCAGTTTTTATGGTGAATCGTTCTTACGATGAAAACTTTTATTAAATACGGTCTGATAAATTCCTGGTTTGCTACACCATAGGCGTGCCTTCAGGTATTCTACAGTAGTTTCCACCCGAAGATTATACAGATTTAATTGACATCAACAATGCATCCCCGTAAACATTTTTGTAAGCAAGGTGAATCATCTAAACCCAGGAGGCTATGAAAATTTTTGTTTTCGTTTTACGCATGCGCGATGCACTTCATTGCGATGCACTCAAAAGTAGAAAATAACTTTTTATCTTTCTTACAGCATAATAAAAGCGATGGGCGCAAATTAAAAATTTTAACTTTAGGTATCGTATATCGGTCACATCGACGATTCACCTAAGAAACAGTTGTATTACTCTATAACCTAAGGACATTTTCAAAGGCTTGGCAAGCACGGCAATCTCACCCGTTCTCAGCTTCTTTAGATGAAAGCATTATGTTTATCATTCGAATAGACGAAGAATGTAGTTCTTCTTTTATAGTTCTCTCTTTGTCACCGTAAAGTTAAAATTTTTAATTTGCGGCCATCTCTTTTATTATGGTATAAGAAAGATAAAAAATTATTTTCTACTTTTGAGTGCATTTAATAAAAGCTTGTTCTTTAAGTTTTTTTAATAAAAATTAATTTTTTAATTTTTAGATTTGTACCCTAATCTGATAAAAAATTAATATCCCCTTCCCGAAACACCCCTGTATGCCAATTTTGATTTAAATCGAATAAACTAAATCTTTTCTCCCCTCTACTTCCCTCGTTAGAGGGAAGTGAGTACCTAATAATACCATATTATTGTATTGTCGCCGGAACTATAAACGCATACCAAATTTGAACACACACCCTTAATTTTTAGATTTGTACCCTTAATCGTCCATTTTGAATCCGCCATATTGAAATTTTCAAATCTTATCAAAAATTCATAATCCCCCTCCTTAAAAACCCCTGTATGCTAATTTTGATTGGAATCGAACAAACTAAATCTTTTTCCCCCTCCACTTCTGTGGTTAGAGGGAGGTGGGTAACTGAGAATACAATTTTATTGTATTTTCACCGGAACTATAGCCGCATACCAAATTTGAACACAATCGGATGTGGATAAGTCAGTTAAAATTGGTTAGCAAAACATGACCGAAAATCGTCCATCTTGAATCCGCCATATTGAATTTTTTAAATCTGATCAAAAATTCGTGTTCCTTATCCCCAAAAGCCCCCGTGTACCAATTTTGGTTGAAATCGGACAAACTTAGGTGTTTTCCCCCCTCCACTCCCCTTGTAGGGGGGAGGGGGAAAACGCCTAATAATGACATATTATTGTATTATCACCGGAACGATAAATGTTAGCAAAAGATGACCAAAAATCGTCCATCCTGAATCCGCCATATTGAATTTTAAAATGATGATTAGAAATTCGTTATCTGCATCCCCAAGTGGCCCAGCACACCAAATTTCAATGAAATCGGGCGTACTTCAACTGTAGCCCCCTCCACCCCCTTCGAGTAGGGGGGAGCTGTCAATTTCATCACACTATATACTTGAGTTGTCACCGCAACTATATAAGCATGCCAAATTTGGAGCCGATCGGATGTCGAGAAGTTGGTCAAAATTAAGTTGCAAGATTCCACCCGAACAAACATCTAGTTAGATACACTGCAAGCAGTGGTTACTAAATCGCTGCAAGTTAAAATAAAAATGTAATCTTATGGCGTTTTTAATTGCATTTTAATGATCGAAAAATTAATAAGATGTGGAAGTGCCAAGGCAAATGTTTTCTCTGGATGATACCAAAAATTTTAGAGGTATTTGTTTTTTTCTGTATAAAAAACTTTATTTTTTATAAATGCCTGTCATAGTACACTATACTGTGTGTACTGTGTTTAAAATTAAAAACCGAAAAAACACATCATAGTGTAGGGGAATATGTCGATAATTTCTATCCCGTGGGATTTTGAATGAAGGAGCTTTGTGACTATGTGGGATTGATAGCTCTTTAGTCACACAATCAAGTATTACCGGGTGTTTTGTTCGCATCCGTGTAGAACAAGTTGATATGACGTCGTCTTTCAAGATGGCGGTCAAAAATCATAAAAGATGCAACTTTCGCAACCGGGGCATGATTATACTCGATTCCGTATAATTCGAAAGCGGGGATTCCAAAAAATTCACTTACAAGGTCATCCGACGTTAAATGATCTTGAAAATCGCGAAAAACAAGATTTTTTTTCCATTTTTTCTTATCCAATTTCCTAAAAAAGCAAAAATGACAAGGTAGTCATCGATTCTTGTTGAAATGTCGCCGCTTACTATGAAAAAAAGTTTAGTTAATGCATGACCTTGGTTGACTTTGAAAATGCCATCTACAAGGGAAAAACAAGCTTTTTGTGATGTTTTTTCCAATTTATCACTACGCAAAAACTTTAAGCGCCGGAGATGAAATTAACATCTTGGCCATACACAAACACTTCATTTTAAGCTTTCCTACCATTTTTTTTGATATGGCGTCCCAGATGTTTATGCTATATCCGGGTAAAAATTACCTATATGCTTGATGTTTTTATTAAGTTTCTGAACTTCTACAAGGATGCGGTGGCACATTAACGTGTAACTAAAAAGCTGTTAAATGTTAATAAACAAGTGTAGCCCTACTGGCATAAATAGAATTGTTTATGCTTTTTCGACCGCCATTTTGAAAAATGGCATTTAAAACCACTGGTCCAGCATATGGTAATATATATCTAACTTCTGCTAACTCTCCTTTAGGTTATTTAAATGACTTTGTTGGGAAGACACACAGAAAAACATAAAATTCACAGTTACGAAACTTAGTAAAAATGACAGGCATATAGTTCATTTTTACCGGGGCATAGCATAAACATCTGGGACGCCATATCAAAAAAAATGGTAGGGAGGTTTAAAATGAAGTGTTTATTTATGGCTAAGATGCTAGTTTTTCACTTTTGCCTGTTATTTTCAAGGCCAATCAAGGTCATGCATCAACTAAACTTTTTTTCATAGTAAGCGGAGATAAGTCAATAAGAATTATTGGCCACCTTGTCCTTTTTGCTTTTTTACGAAATTGGATAAAATAAAATGTGGTTATAGGTCGCCATTTTGATATATCAGCAACCATATTGAAACGCGTCATAGCTGAACCAAATTTTTTTACAATAATGTTTGGAATTGACCTTCTTATCTTTCTTACCAAATTTGGTCCTCTTCGCTTTAATAGTTGATGAATAGCGCCTTTTAGTATGTTACTTTTGCAATATGTTAGTTTTACTGGGGTATTCTTCAAGGTCATGAAGCTTCAAACTGCATCAAACTCTAAAAATCGAATTTGGTATACATGCCTAATAGTTTAGGGTAGATTTGAAATTGGACTGACAAAAATCATGATTTTTTTGCTATTTTCAAGATCATTTAAGGTCGTATGACCTTGAAATTATTATTTTTTGAATCCTCGTTCTCCATGGAATCGAGTATAATCATGCCCCGGTTACGTAAGTTGTATTTTTTAGGATTTTTAGACGCCATCTTGAAAGATGACGTCATATCAACCCCTTCTAGAAAAATGCGACCAAAACACCCGGTAACAATCGATTGTGTGACTAAAGAGCTATCAATCTCACATAGTCACAAAACTCCTTCATTCAAAATCCCATGGACTTACACATGCCCCTTCACTACCTCTTTCGGAATCAAAAATCAAAACAAACAAAAATGGCGTCAGGAATAACATCCATCCAACGCACTTGCACAAAACGGCCGTATATCATTATTTTCATGGCCTACTTGACCATGATATGTTGCTAACAAAATGGCCACTTCGAGGGCGTGTATATGAAATTTATAAGTATATGGTTTTATGATTTATTTTCACATTTTGTAAAATAGCCCTAGGTTCTCCTTCGGCGTCGGGCTATTTCGCCAACTACAAGCGAAAATCAATGCGAAGTAGTGTATACAGGGTGGATTCTTTAAACGGAACGGTGCTTTTAGCGGGTTAGAATTTGGTTGAATAAAAAAATTCAAAAACACGTCAACTGAGATTTTTAGTTTTTAGTTTACGAGGTATGGCAATTTTTTATTTTGCAATTTTTGAAATCTGCAAATAATTCTCTCTTCAGCAATACCACAGTCTATTTTTATCTAAATCTGTATGGAAAACTTTGATATTCATTCAAATATCCCTCGTAAAACAGGGCATAGACAACAATTCCATGCAAGTTGAAATGCCTCTATCTTGGAAACCATAAGAGATAGAGTATCAGTGTGTGGTATTGTCAAAAAGATATTTTTTTTAGAATTCAAAAATGTCAAATTTAAAAAAAAATATTTTTTTGCCATACCTCGTAAACAAAACGACATAAAAAAAATCCAAGAGAGCACAATTAAAGAAAATTAAAAATCTCATTTGACGTGTTTTTGGATTTTTTTTATGAAACCAAATTCTAACCCGCTAGAAGCACCGTTCCGTTTAAAGAATCGACCCTGTATATTAAAAACAGTTTGGCATTTTGAAGGCTGGTATGGTGTCTCGAGAAAAACAGGCAAAATCCATGACTTACCGATTGACTTAGGTGATCGGTACACATGGGGGGTAAATTGGTCAAGAGGGCGTGAATATCCTCGGTCCGGAAGCTTTCCATATCGGCCTCGGCCAGATTGGCATCCATGTTTTTCGCCAACGCATCATAATAGTTTTGTCCGCCCTCGTAGGTCTCGGGGAGGGATAGGAGGCTCGTGTGATGGTTGCTGGAACCGTCCCTGTAACTATCAAAATTAAAATTAAAAACTTTAACACCCCTGACACCATGCATTTTTTTTTTTTTAATTACACCTATTTCAATTGATTTTTTTAGCTGATGGAACTGAAATAAACAAGTGCCTAATCTACATCTACACAACAATCTTCATCATAATCGGATCAACGGTTCAGAAGTAACGCCCAATTATATTTGTGGTCATATCTCAAATTTCTTGACACCTGTGCGTACAGGGTGGGCTAAATTCGCTGGGATTTGTGGGTTTTGGGTACTTCTAGGCAAGATAGCCAAAAGATAGTATTCATGTCCTGGGTTCGATTTTTGAGACAAGCTTAAATACGAAAACTGCATCTTGATATGATACCATTTCCGAGCTACGGGGGCATTTTGAAAAGTCTGCATTTTGGGATGGGGTCTATAACTTCGTTATTTATAGGAATATTGATTTCATGTAAATAGCTTTTCTGAAGACATTTTAACAAAGAAGCTAACCTTCTAACTGGATTTTTCTTAACACATCTAGTTTTTGAGATATACCTCAAAGTTGGTATTTTTCTTATAGAATGGCCCTTTATTTATTTGATTTTTAAAATCGGCATAAAATTTCCTTTAAAATGATGTATAACTCTTTGTGTTATTTTTTGTATTTTTTATTTTTATATATTTTTTTTATATTTTTATTACTTTCTACGAATATTTATATTTATTTTATTTTTTTAATTTTACTTTATAGTAAAAATTACGTTAGAAAAGTTTAAAAGATAATAATTAAAAAAATAAATAAATATCGAAAAAATAAAAATATAAAAAAATACAAAAAATAAAACATAAAGTGTGATACATCATTTTAAAGGGAATTTTATGCTGATTTAAAAAATCAAAGAAAAAAAAGGTTATTCCATAAGAAAAATACCAACTTAAGGTTATATCTCAGAAACTAGATGCGTTAGGGAAATTTCAGTTTGACCGTTGAGTTCTTTGTCAAAATGTCTCTATGAAAACAATATTCCCGTAAATAACAAAGTTATAGATCTCATCCCAAAACGCAGACTTTTCAAAAAGCACCTGTATCTCAAAAACCTCTTACCATATCAAGATGCAGATTTTGTATTCAAGCTTGTCTCAAAAATCGAACCCAGGACAAGTACCCAAAGCCCCCAAATCCCAGCGAATTTAGCCCACCCTGTACAGAGCGCATTAGGTACTTTTAGCTCTTTATATATATATATAAAAAGAGCTAAAAGTACATTTATATAGTACGGCTGAGCCTTCTTGTCTCGAGCATGGCATACACATATACATAGTAGAAATGGGGACAATAACCCGAGCATTTTTCAGGTTCACGGGCGTTTTTCACAATGTGTGAAGAGCTTATACATATATGTTGCCTTTTTTTTCTCTGAAGATTTTTCTATAATATATCAAAAAATCAAAAATATTTCACCGTTTTTTTAATCAGCGATATTAGGAAAAATTGCATTTTGAAAAAAAGTTACGTTTTTCAAGTTTGTGCCGCTACTGAGAGTGAGATAAATGAAATATGTCAAATTTTTCAACTGCATTCAAAACTGGTGTAATAAAAGTAACAGTTCTATCACAGCCTCATAAACGATTTTAACAATAAACTTGAACACTGTTTAAAAATACGTTTTTTAGTCGCGTGTGAACACATCTTAATCCCACCAGACAAACAATAAACATTCGCGTTGTCCAGCGCCAACGCAACGTTGCGGAAAAGAACGCAACTATAGCTGAGAACACTCAATGAAGGATAGGCTTCAAACAGAAAAAAACCGCATTCAAATCGGTTTACTGGATCGAGAGCTACATGCTGGGTGCCGATTCTTGAATTTCGTAGGAACGGTCGCACGGGAACGGTCACTTCCCCGATATCGACCAATAAAGAGAGACATTATGTTTACCACAGTTGCGATCAGACATAAGGTAAACAATTTGGCGACGATGCCAGATTGCGCTGAAAGTTATGTAATGTTTTTACAAACATATTATTTTTATCACTTTTTTATCATTTACCTGCAATTATGCAAATTCTCCGGTTTGTTTTTTAAAACATGGAGAAACACCTTATTTTTATTCAAATATATAAAGAAATTTAGGCATATTATATAATTGCATTTAAATTTTATAATGTGCAGGTACATGTTATGGTACTTGAAATATACCTCATTTTTTCGATGGAAATATCGGATAAAATACCTGATATTTTGGCCGAAAGAATAATTATTTTTATATCCCATTATATATCGGGAATAAAACCTACAACAATGTAACAACCTCGCATTTGTGGCGGGTCAGCCATACAACCGATTGTACGCTGCTTCATTCATAATTTCTTGTCGGCGTTGTAGCTTTAGCATAATCGTGGTTTTGGTATATTTTACAGATTATTGGGCAGTTTTTAATATTTTTTCAATAGATTTTTAAGTGTTTGTGACAAAAATGTTAGTTATCATATGTTTTTCCGACGCCATCTTGTCATAGGCCGCCATAGGCGTGCAATTAGTGTTGCAATAAATATAAAATGTAATTAATAAATATGGGAAAGAAATAAGTTTTTTTAGGATATTTTTTGGAATTTCTGATAAAAACAATATGGTAAGCACTTATAATTAATTATATTTGGTATAATGAACCAGCCCCAGCTGGGACATTTTTAAATATCCTATATGAGTAGCAAAAAAATGTAAGAGGTGCGTATGATATTTATTTATAACTACATTCACAGTTTTAATACTATCTGTAGTCAGCTCATTTTTTCTGCCGAGATTTATTTATAAATATTAGGTATATCAGATACAGGATAAAGAATGTATGTTTCTTACAACTTTTTATTTATAATAGTTACATAGGTAGATACTCCACGTAAGATTTTTTTGTATTTATTAAAAATGTAAAGATACTTTTGTATGTATTAAATAAAAATAATAGTAGAGTGTATAAATTCCATTTATTTTTACACAATGAAAAACCATCATATAATCATTGGTTTTTTGGCAATTTGCCTAGACAGTGCGGAAAGTGATACTTTTCTGCAAGTGATGGCCGTTAAGGGCGAAAAAGGCACTTTTGACACATTTTTAGTACGAAAATTTCCTACTTGCATAAAAAGCTTCTCCCTAAGGTTATATATATTTGGTATTTTTGAAATTAAACCAAAACATAATTTTGTTTCCATTTTTAATTTATCTAGTTTATAAATGCATGTAAAAACTCCAATTAGACTTAAAATTCACGCCGTGCTAAAAAAAATACTTTTACCTATGAAAATTTTTAAATAAAGTTTTGCAGGTCACTTGACAGTAAATAGGTAAAAACACAACTTCGCAAATGCGTCTGAAAAAGTCTACTTTTACATACCAATTTTAATGTGGAAAGTTCAACTTCCCACACGCCGTGCGTAAAAAAATAAGCACGGCGTGCGTAAAAAACTGTCCTAGCGTGAGTAAAAAAACTTCTAACGCAAGCAACTTTTTTTTAAATAATACTTTATGGACCAAATTTTTAAATTTTGAGTTTGAAATAATGTATGTTCTAAAAACTATTTTTTGATCAAGAGTCATCATAAACACGTAAAAAAAAATTGCTTTCTATGATATTTCTTTAAATAAATATTTTCACAATGACAAATATAATACGTCTTCATACCTCGGTATCAATTATTAAGTATAAAAAAAATTACAGATTGTATTTGCAAAAATATTTGACAATTCTGAAAATAAAGACCAAACCTTTTTATATTTATAAATAACTAGCCGCTTCTGGCGGTTGGTAAACGTGACGTGGTATTGCCTGGGCCAGCGTTGCCAGTGGAAGATAAAATGGTTTTCCCTAAGTCCAACGACTGATCGCGTTTCAAAGTGATTTATCAAAGGCTTGATGGGTCTATTTTAGTTGAATGTCTTTGCTTTAAAGCTATCCGAAACCTACCCGACCACGGCCGAACTCCACCCGATGGCCGTGCATCGAAGAAACCTTCCTACATTTTCACACACCTGCCCCTGAGAAGGAGAATGAGCGCTCTTAAAAAGCGATAATACAGTCAGCTTTGCGCGTGCACCGTCCAAGCTGGGCACCTTCTGAACATCCTTATTGGTCGAAACCAAGGATGTGAACGTTTCCAGGCGATCATTCTCTCGAAATGCAAGAATCGGTTCCCAGTCACACACAGGAGTCAAACTTGTAACGCTCCTCTTTTTAGTCAGGGGTTCATCTTCATGGAGTAAAAATATAAACAATATTATCATTTTAAGAAACAAAAATTATAAAAGAAAAATATTTACCCATAGTCCAAAAACCACTGGTAGTCCGAATTGTCCTGCACGAAGTCGATGTCCTGCGAGGAGGTGTTGCTGAGGTAGGAGGCCGAGCCGCCATGATGGTTGCTGTTGCAGTCAGGGTCAGGGCTCGCCCGCACCAGACCCACCTCATTCATGCCTTTGCCTGAAACAAGATAGAAAAGAGTTCGTTAATTTTACGAATCATTCTGACGATTTTTTGGCCTTATTTTATGAATTTTTGAAATCTAAATTTTTATAAAACAGTAATTATTTTCTAAAATTTTTATAAACATTTTATAAAATATCTTTTGTTTCACATAATTTATTACAAATTTCAAATAAGCGACTTTTTTTAACAAATAACAAACATGTAAAATATTGTTTAGTTTGTTTTATTTTGACTTTTTGTTTTACTTATTAATGTGACTAATGTATTTTCTACACTGTAATTGGGCATAAATAAATAAATAAAAAAAAACAATTTTGTGAAAGCGCTTTTTAAGTATTTTAATTATTCTTCTTTTAACTTTGTTGCGCATTTTTTAACCTTTTAATTTTTTTGCTATTTCACTTGCTTTCTTGTTACCTGTATTAATTATTGGACGATCATAGTTATTTATGCACCTAGGTCAAAAAGAATACCTTTAACGATCGCAGTGTGTAAATAACTGCCTGAGGCGTTAGCCGAGGGCTGTTACACGCTGAGGGTGTTAAAGCTGTTTTTGACCGAGTTACTACACACAACATTTTATGCACAAAAAAATGATAATTTATAATTTTTTAATAACTTTACGGCCCGCGGGCGTAAAGGGCGCCCTAGGGTGTTAATGTACAGTTTTCTGCCCTCCCCCTCCCTACAAATATCAGAAACATCAAAATATCAAGATTCTGGAAAACAAATCTTGACATTTTGACTTTCTGTCTGTCAAAGGGGGCAGAATTTATTAGTGCTAAGTAAGCCCCGTTCGGCATAAAACATTTTTTATGCTTTCGACATATAGACAAAAATATATTTGATGAAAAAAATTGTTTTTCGAGATTTCTTTGTTTGCTACATTTAAAAACAAAATTCTTAACATTTTGACATAAGTCTCGTTTGTTTATTAAAATGTATAGCAGCCGTATTGAGCTTTTGATTACTTAGATAATAAAAAATATTTAAAAAAATAAGATAACATTTGCCTTTCTCAATAATATGTCCGAAGGTAAAACTTAGACAACTTTTTCCTCGACAATATAAGTTATATTAGGAAGGTATTTTATAGTTTGAATTTAACAACTAAATATTGATAGATGCTCGTTATTTAAATGTTAACCCTTAAAAAACAATTTTAATGGTTTAGCAAAGTAAATATTTTTCCCAAATTTAACTTTAAAAAAAAACACGAAATATATTATTGTAGATTTCATAGTTAGCTAAATCTACAATTGTTGCAGACTTAAAAATAATTAAAATTTAGGCAAAATCTTTAGACATATTATTTACCAGGTTAGTTAGTTAGTTAGGCTCTAGTGGCGTAGCCAGGGGGGGGTTTCGGGGTTAAAACTCCCCAGGAGGTCCAACCCAATCTACAATAAATTAATCATGATCAAGGGTCCCAGGGAGAACTATAGCTCCCCCATTTTTTTGACCCTTTACTCCGGTTTGTGACGTGTGTTTGGTGTGATGTCTTAAATTTTGAAAATTTTGCCTGCGGTTCTATAACGTCATTAATTGTTACAATTTTAGTTTGATTCTAAGGAGGAATTTTTATTACCAGCATTCAAAACGTGTAATAATTGACATTCTTGGTATAATTTTTCTTAAAATTTTCATCTGCGGCGCATTTATGATTTAGCAACAAATCTATATATATATATATATATATATATATATACCACCGCAACCCACGCCTTCTTGGCATCTAACCCAATCTGCTTTTTCACAAATATTTTACAAAAAACCTAAAAGATCAAATTTTTTTGAATTTTTTGTTTTTTAGCTAAAATATTAAATATTGTTAAAATGTTGTTGAATTTTAAGCAATTTTTGTCAACAATATTTGAAATGCGTAAAAAAATATCATTTTAGTATAATTTTGAAAAAATTTTTGTCTGCGGCGCATTTAAGGGTTAATTTTGAATATAGGTGTTTTTGTTTCGTATACACTAACTCAACACCTATTAAACCGCCCCTCTCCCCTCCCTTCAGTTCAAGAGCTTAAGCAATAGGCACCTAATTTTTAAAAATTGGCTATAGGTAGGTAGTTGATTTTTATTAAATGATGAAACCCCCCCCCCCCCACAGTCGATTTCTGACTACGCCTCCTTCTAATCTACTCTCTAACCAAAAAAAAAAAATAAAAGAGAAATTATTTAGAACCTATATCTTGCGTTGTGGTTTTGGTGAAAAATACATAAAATCAATTTTCAAGCACTAATACACCAAATAATCATTCGACAAATTAAGCATGAAATTGTCTTTATTCTATTTCTGATGCAGTTTTTAGAATGTACACATAATTTTATTTAGTACACTTTACGCTATTTTAGTTGTTTTGCCATTTATTTTATTTGAAAGACGCTCGAAGCAAGAAACAAATAGACACAAGAGTGGTTACAAGTCACTTTGCCTAGTGCCCATTCAGTTTTGTATATACTTGGTGGAAGACATAATATTATTAAACAAGAATTTGTGTCTTTCTTGTATTTAGAACATTATTTAATCCTAGAAGTATTTGAATATTTTTTTAATTTAAACATATTTATAATTTACTGAAAAAATTTGTGGCATAGGGCAAAGGGTGAGGGAATAAATCGGAAAAGAGAGAGACCTTCTAGATGTCCCGAAATTTTTTTTTCCGATTTATTCCCTGACCCTTTGCCCTCTACGCCACAAATCTTTTCTGTAAATTTATTAGGGCGCTAAATCTTCCCTTTATTTCATATTTATAATGCTTTTATTGTCTTCAAACAAGTAAATAAACGGTGGGCCAAAAAATCTTGCTTACTTTTTAATTTGCTACAACTTTTGATCGCATGGCTGGATTTCAAATTTTTTAAACTTTTTTGAAAGAGAAAACATGAGATAAAATTTGACATTTCGCAAAAATCCAAGATGACGGACCGTTTTGAAGATCGGGTAATGCGACACTGGAGAAAAAGTCATTGCGGCAAAAGCCTTATGTATGCTTTCTATACCAAGGCCTTACTTAATTAAATAGGTTAAGAGCATACAGGTATAACTTAAATAGAGACATTATGTTTACCACAGTTGGGATCAGACATAAGGTAAACAATTTGGCGACAATGCCAGATTGCGCTAAAAGTTGTATCTCTACACGTAATGTTTTTAAAAACATATTATTTTTATAACTTTATCATTTTCATGCAATTGTGCAAATTCCCCACATGGAGAAACACCTTATTATTATTCAAATATATAAATTTCCTTGAATCTTCACAATTTTAAATCAATAAAGAATTCATAATGTGGAGGTACATGTTATGGTACTTGAAATATACCTCATTTTTTCGATCGAAATATCATATAAAATACGTGATATTTTGGCCGAAAGAATAATTCTTTTTATTTCCCAATATATATCGGGCATAAAACCTACAACAATGTGACAACCTCGCATTTGTGGCGGGTCAGCCATATAAACGTGTGTACGCTGCTCCATTCGTAATTTCTCTACGGCGTTGTAGCTTTAGCATAATCGAGGATTTGGTATATTTTACAGATTATTGGGCAGTTTTTAATATTTTTTCAATAGATTTTTAAGTGTTTGTGGCAAAACTGATGTGACAAATTGCGTAGTGTGACGAAAACTGGAGATTGCAGGTGAAAACCAAACGTTTCACAGGTTTGTTATCATATGTTTTTTCGACGCCATCTTGTGATAGGCCGCCATAGGCGTGCAACTAGTGTTGCAATAAATACAAAATGTAATTAATAAATATAGGAAAGAAATAAGTTTTTTGGGATATTTTTGCGAATTTGTGATAAAAACAATATGGTAAGCACTAATAATTAATTACACTATATTTGGTATAATAAACCAACCCCAGCTGCGACATTTTTAAATATCCTATATGAGTAGCATATTTATAACTACATTCACAGTTTTGATACTATCTGTAGTCAGTTTATTTTTTCTGCTGATATTTGTTTATAAATAGTACAAGCGTTCCCGGTATAAATATAAATTTTTAAAACATTATTATGTCAGACACAGGATAAAGAATGTATGTTTGTTACAACTTTTTATTTATAATATTTAAATAGGTAGATACTCCACAAAAGATTTTTTTGTATTTATTAAAAATGTAAAGCTACTTTTGTACGTATTAAATAAAAATTATAGAAGAGTGTATAAATTCCATTTTTTTACACAACGAAAAACCATCATATAGTACCTATAATATAGGTATCATCTTTTTTCGAAATACCACTATTCTTAATTTGCCTAAACAATGCCGAAAGTGATACTTTTCTGCACACGATGGCCGTTAAGGGCGAAAAAGGCACTTTTGACACGTTTTTAGTACAACAATTTCCTACTTGCATAAAAAGCTTCTGCCTAAGGTTATATATAGTTGGTATTTTTACAATTAAAACCAAAAAATCATTTTGTTTCTATTTTTAATTTAATCTAGTTTATAAATGCATCTAAAAACTCCAATTAGACTTAAAATTCACGCCATGCTAAAAAAATACTTTTACCTATGCTAATTTTTTAATAAAGTTTTGCAGGTCACTTGACATTAAATAGGTAAAGAAACTACTTCCCAAATGCGTGTGAAAAAGTCTACTGTTACATAACAATTTTAATGTGGATAGTTCAACTTCCCACACGTCGTGCGTAAAAAAATAAGCATGGCGTGCATAAAAAACTGTCATAGCGTGCGTAAAAAACGCACGCAATTTTTTTTAAATGGTACTTTATGGACCAAATTTTCAAATTTTGAGTTTGAAATGTGTGTTCTAAAAACTACTTTTTGATCAAACACTCGTAGAGAAAAAATTGTCCCTAACCTTTGCGGAAGTGTCTTTCCCGCCCGAACTCCTCCCGTGCGTAAAAGTATCACTTTCCGCACTAATTAGGCAGATAACTATCTGGAGAACATTTAAAAAATTAATATTTTTTATGTTATATCTTTACATAAATATTTTGACAATGACAAATATAATACCTCTCCATACCCTCGGTATCAATTATTAAGTATAAAAAAATTAAAGATTGTATTTCCAAAAAAATTTATGAAAATAACGACCAAACCTTTTTACATTTATAAATAACGAGCCGCGTCTGGACGCTGCTAAAAGTAAGGTGGTTGGAGCATGTGTGAGAAGGAGCATGCCTGGTGCAGCGTTGCCAGTGAAACATAAAATGGTTTTCCCTAAATCTAACGACTGATCGCGTTTCAAAGCAATTTATGAATGACTTGATGGGTCTATTTTAGTTAAACGTCTTTGGTTAAGAGATAAGAAAACTATACAGACCGCTTAAAGCTACTGCGAACATAGGGGGAATCAAGTCCAATTTACTCTCCGTGCCGTACGACCGAGGTGGATTCGAAGCACGCTGCAGTGTTATCTTTTGGAAATGCATTTTGTTTTTATTATTTTGTTTTATTTCTGCCTTGCTCGAGAAACAGATGGGTAAGTTCTTAATTGAAATAATACATTTTTAAAACCAAAAATGGATGTCTACGAAGTTGCCGAAAAAGTGCAGATGGTCAAATAGTCAAATCGTCATAACCCAACACACGTTCGATATTGGTCGAGGAAAAATTTGCATTTGTATTTTGACGTAAGAACACAGTATCCCCAAAAACTAAATGTTTGGGGGGGGGAGGGTATTATAGGGGAACACGTAATTGGGCCATTTTTTATTAACGGCAATTGCAATTTGAATGGTCCTAGATACTTGGATCTACTGCAGCAGCACATTATTCCAACTGCTAGGCAGTTGTTAGGTGTAAGATTTGGTGAAACATGGTTTCAACAAGATGGTTGTTCCGCTCACAATGTTGGCTTTGTTAGGGAATATCTTGATAATGTATTTCCTAATCGGGTTATAAGTACACGGGGAACTATTTTATGGCCAGCTCGATCTCCCGATCTTGCTCCTAATGACTTCTATCTGTTTTTGAAGAAGCTTTTCAAATTATCACCCCTAACATGCTTGGAAACGTTAGAAGGGGTTTTTATAGTAGGCTCGGATATTGTCTAGCCGAGCAAGGAGGACTTTTCGAACATTTGCTTTAATTTTTTTTTGACTGGGAGAATCTTTTTGGTTTTTAGAATGTATTATTTTATTTTGAGAACTTGCTTTTATTTTGTTTCTCCTTATTATTTTCATTGTAACACGTCGTCACTGATAAATCTGAGCAGTTGACAATAAAACGCTCTTATTTATCAGTGACAAAAAATAAGAAAATTACGTTATAAAAATTTGCGTATTTATTGACCAAATTCCGGTTTCATTGACTACGCTCCACACAGCACCGTGGTTAGAGGCGTACTAAATACCAAAGGAAAGTCATGCAAGTGGTGATCGCAAGCCTGAGTATTGGTTGCTTCACTGATAAGCGTGCGGTGTCTCTGCATGTACGTACACTGGCAAATTAGACTTCTTCCGCCCTATGTTGGCAGTAGCTTGAAGCGGTCTGTATAAACCTCTGAAATAAGTGGTTTCTGACTCGACATTGTCATTTGCAAAAAAAAATCGCAGATTTGCATTTGCTTCAACTTTTGATCGGATTACTCGATTTTAAACATTTTTACACGTTTGGGTGAACAAACCTTGCGACTTTGACATTTTTCGACCATCCAAGCGGACAACCTTAACACGCTTTAACCATTGGGTAATTTCACTACCCTAAAAAAGTAACAAAACAAAATCAAGGCCATTCTACCTTCCATCTCTGCTAGGTATATGGAGGTATTACTAGCTTAAATCAGTTAAGAAGTAAACAAGTTAATGTCATCATTTCCAGCGTTTTCAATAAAAATTGTGACTTGCAGTAAAATTAAAAAAATTGCTGAGGTTTTAAACTCGGTTTTAAACTACTGGTTTTTCAGCTAGAGTGGCATGTATTGAATATTTGGCCAAGCTTAAGCTGAGTGGAGGGTGACCAGTGAAACTACTGATGAGCCACGCTGGTTACCCAGGGCGAAACATCGTTTAATCATTTCTCTTTTCCCTTTGATGTTTTGTGTGTTCCTTGTGGGATGCTCATCCAAGTTTGAATTTTCGTTATTTCCACCCAAGATCTTTTGATCTTTTGTTTTATAGTTTCTTTTCGGTTGAAGTAACTGATTTGGAGGTTTTTTAACTTCTTTTTTGTTTTAATTGCCTTAGGAGCATAATCCTACTGGAAATATTAACACGCCAGGACGAATTCGTATCAGGTAACTTGGATAAGTGCCGTGCGGAACGATGCCTATTTGTGAGTGGTTCAAGGTTGGAAATCACAGTGTATGATGGTGTTTAATGATGTATAGTGGAGGGTGACCAGTGAAACTACTGATGAGCCCACGCTGGTTACCCAGGGCGAAACATCGTTTAATCATTTCTCTTTTCCGCTTTGATGTTTTGTGTGTTACTTGTGGGATGCTCATCCAAGTTTGAATTTACGTTATTTCCACCCAAGATCTTTTGATCCTTTGTTTTTTAGTTTCTTTTCGGTTGAAGTAACTGATTTGGAGGTTTTTTAACTTCTTTTTTGTTTTAATTGCCTTAGAAGCATAATCCTACTGGAAATATTAACACGCCAGGACGAATTCGTATCAGGTAACTTGTATAAGTGCCGTGCGGAACGATGCCTATTTGTGAGTGGTTCAAGGTTGGAAATCAAAGTGTATGATGGTGTTTAATGATGTATAGTGGAGGGTGACCAGTGAAACTACTGATGAGCCCACGCTGGTTACCCAGGGCGAAACATCGTTTAATCATTTCGCTTTTATGTTTTGTGTGTCCCTTGTGGGATGCTCATCCAAGTTTGAATTTTCGTTATTTCCACCCAAGATCTTTTGATGTTTTGTTTTTTCTGAGTTTACTTTGTTATTAATCATCAAACGCTCATATTTTTTATAATTTTTTTGCACACTTATATTTTTAAATAAAAATAACCATTAGTTAACGTATAATAATCTAGATCGGGTTACTCATATTTTCTAAGCTAATCCTCATGTGTTCGTTAATGTCGCCGTAGAGGCGGCCATTTCTGTGCACTTCTTTTTCTAAATTTCCCCAATAATGGCTGTCTACCAGATTCAAATCGGGGCTGTTAGCAGGCCACTCAATGAGCCTAAAAAAATCTGCCACATTTTCCTATATGCAGAAACAGGCAAATTTTAAGCAAAGGGGCATTTAGTTTATGTAACCACTTGATGATCAATTTTTAATTTCTTAAACGATTTAATTTAGTGATACCTTCATATATGCAGCAGGGAGGGAAATTTTGTCGCATTTACTTAAATTTTGTTCAGTATAGGTACCCAACATATTTTTTGTCGCGGAAGAGGAGGGGGGGGGGGTGAAAATTACCCATTATTTAAAAATGTCCGTCATCATGGATTTTTGAGAATTGTTAAATTTTGAACCACAACATAAAAGCCTTGTACTTCTATCTAAAGTTACAGCAGAAAACTCTTCTCAATATAAAAGCCCGTATTTTTTTTATTTCTTAACCGATTTAATTAAGTAATGCCTTGGTATAGAATGAATACATAAGGCTTTTGTCACAATGACTTGGATTTTCTCCAGTGCAACAGATATTTTTTTTGCAGGGGGGTGGAAATTTCCCGTTATTTAAAACGGTCCGCCATCTTGGATTTGTAGGAAACAAAAGTCTCTTGTCTTGTCTTTCCAAAAAGTCAAAACATTTTAGAATCGACCGATTCGATCAAAAGTTATGGCGAAGTCAAAAGTGTGAAAGATTTTTTGGCCCACCTTTTAAATATGAAAAGCCAAATCAATCTCTCTGCATCAAAGTTGTGTTCCACCCAACCTTGCTTATATCTCTGGTAATAGTGTTGATGAAATCTAATTTTAAAAAAACGAGCACACTAACATTAAAATAATTATATCTTGTTTGTAATTTAAAACACAAACCGTTTTAGTTATACGACAGGGACCTGTCGGACACTTCGAAATAAATGGCAATATAATGAATTGGCAGGACGACGTTAAGTATCTTGGGGTTACTTTCGACAAGCGCCTTACTTGGGGGTTACACGTCAAAAACACACGCATTAAAGCCATGTACACCTACAAAAATCTATACTCCCTACTTCGCGGTAATAGTAAACTCTCACACAAAAACAAATTACTACTACTAAACACAATAATTCGCCCGATCCTATCCTATGCATCAACCGCCTGGGGCTATGCCGCGCCAAGTCATCTAAAACTCATCCAAAACCTTGAGAATCGCTACAGACGTAACGCCCTTTACCTGGCACACATCGTATACTAGACTTATGAGAGACAATAATCTTACCCCATTAACGACCTTTATTTCCGAAAAAGCCCATAATGTATACCAAAAAGCTGATACTCATTCAAATCCCCTTATTCGACAGGCCGTCAGCTACGACGAGAACATCCGACATCGTCACAAGAGACCCCGTCTTCAGCTAGCTCTCTAGCCTTCAGCTAGCGAGCTAGTTCTCACCTTCCCTCCTCCTCCAAATCCCACTTCCCTCCCCCCCCCCCAACAGCAACAACAAATAGTTCTTTAGAACAGTCACGACATTTAAGCCCTTCAGGCAGCTAGTCTCCCCAAAAATCGACAAAACTTAGGCTACCTAGCGGTAGGGAGAGTTTAAGAGGTCCACTTGAAGGTCAAGTGGGGGTGGAAGGAAAGGTTTGGCAGAATAATTACTGTCAGCGCACATAGATGTCCGCTAACACTAAGGATTCTTCCAGATCGGGCCCTCTTACCGGGTGTTGTTGTTGTTGTTGTCGTTTTAGTTAATATTACTCCGTAAAAATGCTTGTTGGGTGCTTGACACAAATAACATCAAAAACACATGGCGACATAATTTTCGCGGTGCTAATACTGCTGTCCAACGAAAAATCACCGTATTTGATTTAAAAAAAAAATATATTCTGTTAATGCATGCATTAAAAAATTTGCTTTTGCTTTTTATACAAAACTAATTATATGTTATATAAAAGCCAAAAAATCACGTATGTTTAAAAATTACAAAGGCAAAGAGCCGTATGTTTAACGCATTTCGTAATACAGGGTTCCTAAGCAAATCCTTAGGGGGCCAAGCAGCCGTGTATAAGATGCAGACAAACGGAAAAGCACATTAGGCAGAAAAGGATGGGCATGGGGAGATGTTGTCACTACATCTTACACGTAGTAAATCCATTCCAGGTTGTTGTTTTCTAATGTTTTCCATTTTCATACCTTTAGAACTGGAATAAAAATTGTTTTTGCTCCACTTTAATACCAAACTGATGAAAGATATCGTAAAAAAAAATATTTTTCGGCTTTTCATTTTGTAACCATTGTCCTTACGCACTGTTTACAGGCTGGGGACTGAGATACATGCAAATGCCTAACCTAAAGCGTTCATACACGGCCGGAGAAATCGACTGAGATATTTCCGTAGAAACTTTATCAAGCAAATAGGACGGGTTGACGCCTTCGAACGTCCAACTCGGGTTTTGCACTTTGATTCGAAATCAAAAAGGCGGAACAGTCAGATGTGGGGCCGTGCACAAATTACGTAACGGTGATTTTACCAATTTTTGACCCCCTACCTATGTAATGTTTTGTAACGGTTTGGCACGCCACTTTCCTAATATTACGTAACGATTTCAAGACCACTACCCCCCCCCCAAAAAAAAACTTTTCACTTATTTTCATTCCAAATTTTCTTAGTTTCACACAAATGCAAACGCTGTCGAAAACCCCCCTCCCCCCTACGTAACATTTTGTAACCCCCCTCCCCCCTATGACCATTACGTAATTTGTGCACGGCTCCTGTAGTCCCAGTGGAGGAGGGCGAGAAAATTGATATTTTTTTCTTAAAAATTATACTCTTTAGACCTATTTCTTTGCGTTCCCGAAATTACTTAATTTTTGAAAAAAAATTGTAAGCGACGCCATTTTTATTTCGTGCTTTGTTTTTCTAACATTTTTGCGTTCGGCTAATTTAATTGAAAAATTTTTGCCTGCGGCGCCCTTTATCTTCTCACTCGAAACCAAGATCCCCCGTTTTAGGAAAACTGATCCCGTCTCTGTTTCTAAATTTTTTCGAATAAAGTAGAGTATGACCATGGGGGAAATAATTTTTTTCTACGGTATGACGAAAATTTCGAGAAAGTTGAAGAAAAAAATAAAAAAAATGGCAGAGCTCAAGTTTTTCGTAAAAAAAACGTTTTTTTGTAAAGAAACAGAGCAAAATAAATCTTTTCACCCCTTTTTGGGTGTTACAAATATTGGCAGCCCCTTATTTTTCGCTTTTACCCTCCCGCTAGTTTTGGAAGAATTGGTTCGCTACATGTTTCGAGATCATGTCATAAAACACCTCGAAAATATCAAATGTAGTGTAGGGCCAGCTTTATTTAAAATCAATAATATCGCAAGCAAAAAGCTCTGCAGGAAAAACAGCGCCGTTTATTGATTTCTTTGGCTGCTAGTGCTAGCTGCATGGTTTGGCCGTTTCCGGATAGATGTCACTAGTAGAACAGAATAGAAAGAAATTTAATTAAAAGCGAAGATATTTCTTTCTAATGTTAACAACCTCACGAGTTTATCGCTCAGTATCGTAAATAATGGACCCTGCCGCCTCCTTTAAGCAAGAAAAAGCTGTGGTTTGGACCTGAAAACATCTAATTTTTAATTAGATCATCTCATGGTGTGGCCGCCATCTAGCGAAATTTGCAGACATCTTGTCAACGGTTATTATTGCAACTATGATTTATGCTCAGAATGAAAGAGTGGCGACAATTTTTTCTCATGAAAGCAGTCCGGAGATAATAACAAACTGGCACCATTGCTCAATATACCTGTTTCTTTTGTGCGCGCAGAACTTTCTATGCCATTTCTGTTTGATTTATTGAAATCCTATCCCTAAGGAAAATCTTAGGAACCCTGTATATTACGTTTACGCATGGGCGCACCCAAGAAGGGGTTTGGGAAGGGGGGGGGGGCCTTCCTCAAGCCCAATGAAACGATAACTGAAACTTAGTACTATCAGGTAAACTCAGTCAGTCATAAAAATTTAAATCTTAAATAATAATAAAAATTAATTATTAATCTAACTTGATCAAAGTAGCTACAATATTCTTGACAGATTACACAGACCAAAAGGCTTTTAACAAATACAAAAAGGGGGTTTATTCAAATCAAATCAACCAGAGGTTTGGCGGACCATCTCCCCGATTTCGATAACTTTTGGAACATTTATTCTACCCATTAAAAGGATTTTCGATTTAAGAATTGGTCCTGGTTCTGGTTGACATTATTTTGACATAAATTTTGACAGCGGTTCTAAAATAATGACGTCATTTAAAATATTATTAAGATATCTTTAATTTTACTCAAAAAAAGACTATCTATAATTTTGCAAAATTTTAGGAGTTATGTTTACAACCAAAGGGCCGAACCAACCTCCCAGGCTGGTTCTAAAATTTCATAACCGGGTTGCAACTGTGACGTCATTGTTTTAAAACGAAAGGACCGGTTGCGGTTCTGGTTCAACCAGAACCAGGACCAATTGTAAAACGAAAATCCTTTAAGGGAAAAAAATTTTAAATTAATTTTTGAAAATCAAAACAAACTACCATTTTGCTTAAACATGGACCTAACGAAATGAAAATATCTCGATAACTACTTAAACTAGGACAGTGGTTTATAGCTCGTTTTAAAGTATTTATACTTTAAATTTTTGACAAACAGCATTTTTTATTTTTTTCAAGAAAAATATATTTTGTTTCTGGATATTTCGCCAAAGAAAAACAACATTTCAAGAGGGAGACTTGATGGGTTCGTCAAAAAAATTAGGTTATGTGATACTTTATCAAAATGGGCTCTAAAATTCCTATAAAACAAGGTATTACTCGCTTTTGTACGGTAAACAGTTCTCAAGATAGTACTCTTTTTTTGTACCTGCACATTTGGTTAAAATTGACTGTCTTTACAGGCATTTATCAAAATATGAATATCTTGAGAACTATACATACTACAAAAGCAAGTGATAGCTTGTTTTAAAGGTATTTTAAAGGCGATTTTATTGAGGTATCCTCATGACCTCATTTTTATTTTATTTTTTAAATCAACATTTTTAATATAATTTTTTTTGATGAACCCATCAAGTCTCCATCTTGAAATTTTGTAAATGGTTTGGCGAAATACCCAAAAATAAAATATATTTTTACAAAAAATAATAAAAAATGATTTTTTAATTTAATTTTTTTTTTAAACCAAAAGTATATAATGTGATACATCATTAGAAGAAAGGTATTTAAAATACCTTTAAAACGAGCTATAAACCAACGCCTCTTTAAACTTAAAGAAGTTGAAATATCTCGATAACTACTTAAACTTGGACGCGTGTTTGAGCAAAATTGGTAGTTTTTGTGATGTTCAACAATTAATTAAAAAAAAAAACTAATGGTAAAAAAAAATTTTAATTTGGGATTTTTCATCACCTTTATGGTTAAACTAATGTACCAAAAATTATCGAAATCGGGGAGATGGTCTGCCAAACCTCCCTTTTTTTTAGTTCATTTCCGAGTTAGTTTCATATGAAATGACCCTATGAAATATTAGAAGATATATAACTATATTCTTGCCATTTTTAAATGAAATTTATATAACATACAATGTAGAAAAAATTCAGCTTCAAAAGTGAACCCAAAAATGTTTTTTATTTGAAGAGTCTCACTCTCGAAAAAAGCTCGGAAAAAAGACAAGATTATTTCTTTTTTTTCGTAACAAATTACATATACAGGCCGGTCCAAAATCGAAAGCTTGTGGGGTTTTCAGTGTTTCTAGGGGATTTTGAGACATTAGGGATATTTTGGAACGCTTATTTGACACTTCGTAGTGGTTGTGGTAATTACTGCGTTTGCGCAATAGCTGAACGTCGTTCCGTTGTGGTAATTAACCACTACCACTGCCGTAAGCTACGAATCCATTTCGGTGTGTTTGTAAGCCAAATTTCTTATTTATTCTCATCTCAAAATTTTTTTAGAAGGTACAGTTTTTAATGTGTTCAAGAAACTAAAATCGATGGGTGGTAGTGGTAGTGAATGTTAAACACTTCCACAGCGGCTGTCAAAGTTGTCAAAATTTTAAGCGTTCCAAAATTTCCCTATTATTAATGGTGAAAACTCTCGTAAAAACCGCATGTCGGTATGCCAATCCGTTTTTGAGGTACGGGGGTTTATCGTATAAAAAAATGTTTGATAGAAATTGCTCTTTCATGGATATTTTAAAGTCATATTTATTTCTTACATTTGCCAAACTAGATTTTATTCGTAACGTGTGTTAAAAGTTAGTATTTTTATTGGGGAATGACCATATAACTATGAGATACTATAACGGCCTTGCCCTTGAATTTTCCGAAAACAACAAAATGTGTACACCTATTTCTAAAATACATGCCATTTCATTTTTTTTGTTATTTCAAAATATTTCAAAGTATTTTAGTATATTTTAAACAAACTGACAAGAAAATGACACCAGGTTTTGGTCGGATTTCAAAATATTTCAATACATTTCAAAGTATTTTAATGTATGTATTTTAAAGTATTTTAATGTATTTCAATGTATTTCAAAGTATTTTAAAGGATTTCAAAGTACTTTAATGTATTTTAATGTATTTCAAAGTTTTTAACGTATTTCAAATTATGTTAATATATTTCAAAGTATTTTAATGTATTTCAATGTTTTTCAAAGTATCTCAAAGTATTTTAAACAAAATTTGTACACCTATTTCAGGAGTGTCCCACCTCTCGACCTCAACTGACAAGAAAATGACAATGGGTTTTTTAAAAGTATTTCAATGTATGTATTTTAATGTATTTAAAAGTGTTTTAATGTATTTCAATGTATTTCAAAGTATTTTAATGTATTTCAATGTATTTTAAAGTATTTTAATGTATTTAAAAGTGTTCTAATGTATTTCAATGTATTTCAAAGTATTTTAATGTATTTCAATGTCTTTCCAAGTATCTCAAATTATTTTAAACAAAATTTCTACACCTATTTCAGGAGTGTCCCACCACTCGACCTCAACTGACAAGATGTTTTGGTCGGATTTCAAAATAGTTCAAAGTATTTTAATGTAATTTAATGTATTTCAAAGTATTTCAATGTATTTCAAAGTATTTTAAACAAAATTTGTACACCTATTTCAGGAGTGTTCCACCCCTTGGAAAACAAGGTGTAGCGTTTAATAACTCCCAATCAAGTTAGCTTGGAACAAATGCAGAGGCAAAAACTCTTCTTTCTGGGCGCAGTAGATTTTGCCCTTTGGCCTTGATATTAGACACTTAAAGTAAATATTTCAACGCATCCGTATCGGTATACGTAACGAGTTCGAAACAAAGTCAAAATACGCTACATTTTTGACCTCCATTAACCCAGCGACCCCACCCAAAGAAAATTAAAATTTAGTCACACCATAATTATGTGCTAATTTCGTCCCCAATCAAAAAATTTTGTGCTCCTTAAAATGGGGTAGCTAGGTTAATATGAACCAAGCCCACCAGAAAAAATGGAACTAAACTAAAATTTTTGGTTTTAAAATTATGTGCTAATTATGTGCTCGACGAATATATAAGAGAAAAATCGAATTTTTCATTTTAAATAATGTTTTTTTTTTAAAAAAAAGGGTGGGGTAGCTAGGTTAATATTATCTTAGCGACCCCACATGTTTATGTATCACGGAATTTAAAAATTTCAAAAATCAGCATTATCTGCATATCATGTGCTAATTTCGTCCATAATCAGAAAATTTTGTACTCGTCTGGTTTCCGAGAAAATCTAAAAAGAAAGTGGGTTAATTAGCTAGTTTAATATTAACTTAGGAACCCCACCAGGAAATATGGCGCCCGCCAAGCTAAAAATTATTGGTTTTAAAATTATATGATAATTCTTACACATATTCATGGAGCACACAATTTTGTAATAATATATTTCAACTTTGGAATCGTACTTCAGATAGCGAATGCTAGGTTATTACAAATGATGTAATGTAATATCCTTTATATTGATTTTCTCGCAAACCAGACAAGTACAAAATTTTCTGATCATGGATGAAATTAGCACATAATTTGCAGATAATACTGGTTTTTAAAATTTTAAAATTCCTAGACATTTGGGGTCGCTAAGTTAATATTAACCTAGCTAACCCAGCGTTTATTTTTAAAAAATATAATTTAAAATCAAAAATTTGATTTTTTTCTTATATATTTATCGATCACATAATTTTTAGTTTGGCTCTATTTTTCCTGGTGGGGTTGTTAAGTTAGTATTAACCTAGCTACCCCATTTTCTTTTTCGATTATCTTAGAAACCACACAAAATTTTTTGATTGGGGAAGAAATTAGCACATAATTATGACATAACTAAATTTTGATTTTCTTGGGGTGGGGTCGCTAGGTTAATGGAGGTACATTTTTGACTTGTTTATGCGATGTTTCGAACAATGCCCGCTTTTTTGAAGGGTGCGATGACAGGACTGCTGATTAAAATCGTTGCGTACATTCGTGGGTCCCTAACGATACGTACATCCTTCCGTACGCAACGAGATTCTGTCATCACATCCGTCAAAGAAGCAGGCATCGTTCGAAACATGGCATCAGCAAGTCAAAAATGTAGCGTATTTTGACTTTGTTTCGAACGCGTTAAGTATACCGATACGGATGCGTTGAAATATTTACTTGAGTAATAGTAGTAGTATAGGGGCGGGCCATGGGCCTGGCAATTAGGCCTCTTCATAGGCCCTTTCTGCCATACCCCGTTCCTTACCCCTATGCCCCTACTTCCGCTGCACCTCTCTCTCCGGGCCTCCCTGTCTTCTTTACAAAGTTCAGTATACTGGGTTCCTAAGATTTTCCTTAGGGATAGGATTTCAATAAATGGCATAGAAAGTTCTGCGCGCACAAAAGAAACAGGTATATTGAGCAATGGTGCCAGTTTGTTATTATCTCCGGCCTGCTTTCATCAGAAAAAATTGTCGCCACTCTTTCATTGTGAGCATAAATCATAGTTGCAATAATAACCGTTGACAAGATGTCTGCAAATTACGCTAGATGGCGGCCACACCATGAGATGAATTTAGATGTTTTCAGGTCCAAACCACAGCTTTTTCTTGCTTAAAGGAGGCGGCAGGGTCCATTATTTACGATACTGAGCGATAAACTCGTGAGGTTGTTAACATTAGAAAGAAATATCTTCGCTTTTAATTAAATTTCTTTCCATTCTGTTCTACTAGTGACATTTATCCGGAAACGGCCAAACCATGCAGCTAGCACTAGCAGCCAAAGAAATCAATAAACGGCGCTATTTTTCCTGCAGATCTTTTTGCTTGCGATATTATTGATTTTAAATAAAGCTGACCCTACACTAAATTTGATATTTTCGAGGTGTTTTATCACATGATCTCGAAACATGTAGCGAACCAATTCTTCAAAACTAGCGCGAGGGTAAAAGCGAAAAATAAGGGGCTGCCAATATTTGTAACACTCAAAAAGTGGTGAAAAGATTTATTTTGCTCTGTTTCTTTACAAAAAACGTTTTTTTTTACGAAAAACTTGAGCTCTGCCACTTTTTTTATTTTTTTCTTCAACTTTCTCGAAATTTTCGTCAAAATTACGTAATTTCGGGAACGCAAAGAAATAGATCTAAAGAGTATAATTTTTAAGAAAAAAATATCAATTTTCTCGCCCTCATCCACTGGGACTACAGGGACCGTCCACAAATTACGTAATGGTCATAGGGGGAGGGGGGTTACAAAACGTTACGTAGGTGGGAGGGGGTTATTGACAGCGTTTGCATTTGTGTGAAACTAAGAAAATTTGGAATGAAAATAAGTGAAGTTTTTTTTTTGGGGGGGTAGTGGTCTTGAAATCGCTACGTAATATTAGGGGAGTGGCGTGCCAAACCGTTACAAAACATTACATAGGGAGGGGGTCAAAAATTGGTAAAATCACCGTTACGTAATTTGTGCACGGCCCCACATCTGACTGTTCCTCCTTTTTGATTTCGAATCAAAGTGCAAAACCCGGGTTGGACGTTCGAAGGCGTCAACCCGTCCTATTTGCTTGATAAAGTTTCTACGGAAATATCTCAGTCGATTTCTCTGGCCGTGTAAGAACGCTTTAGGTTAGGCATTTGCATGTATCTCAGTCCCCAGCCTGTAAACAGTGCGTAAGGACAATGGTTACAAAATGAAAAGCCGAAAAATATTTTTTTTTACGATATCTTTCATCAGTTTGGTATTAAAGTCGAGCAAAAACAATTTTTAGTCCAGTCCTAAAGGTATGAAAATGGAAAACATTAGAAAACAACAACCTGGAATGGATTTACTACGTGTAAGATGTAGTGACAACATCGCCCCATGCCTAATGTGCTTTTCCGTTTGTCTGCGTCTTATACACGGCTGCTTGGCCCCCCAAGGATTTCCTCTATCGTGGGAAATCCCCACTTCAGCTGCCTTGATCTGGCATATGCGTCACACTGTGCTATCAAGTGCTGCGCCGATTCCTCTTCGGGCCCGCAAGCGGGACACACGGGATCTCCTGCTACTCTTATTTGCGTCAGATGTTTGTTGAGCTGATTGTGCCCAGTCAGCATCCCCGTCAGCAGTCCAATGTCCTTTCGGGTACTGCCCAAGAACTATTTAGTTCTGGCTACATTCGGACCATCCACGAATAGCTTGGACTGTCTGCACTTTGACTCTTGCGTCCAGGACGTCTTCAGTTCATTGTCCGCCCATTTCTTGAGCTCACTCTGTACCTGTTTCCTTGTTATTCTCAGAAGAGGTTCCGGTCCAATGTATTGGGTTTCGGCCCTGGCAAGTTCGTCCGCTTTCTTGTTCCCTGGTATTCCCTCATGATCCGGCACTCACATCAGTGTCTTGAGTCAGTGTTTGCAGTGCTTCAGCGCACTTCTCCACCTTGAGGGCAGCCTGGCTGTCGGAGCATATGTATATGTCCCTACTGCCATTTCTGATCTCGGGTAGGGCGCCTGAAACACCGTAGCGTGTTCTCCAAGTGGATAACTCTTCTGAACTTCTAGGCTTTCCGCGTACACTCCTGCGCCTGTTGTCTGCCTGCCTGACAGTTTAGATCCATCCGTGTAGCAGACCGTCGCCTCTCTGCTTCATTCCGTTCGAAATTCTTCCCTTTGCCACTCATTCCGTTCCGGTATTGTAACCTTGTACTTTTTATCGAACCTCCATGGTTTAAGCGGTGCTTTCACTGGCAGTCTTCAGAGGGGCAACTCTTTCGTCACCAGTCCCTCGACCGCCAGATGGCCCTTTCTTTCCTCCCTGCCCTTCCACAGTCCCTGGTCCCTTAATCGCAGGTGCGTCGCCATCGCCTCCTTCTTGATCCAAGTTGGAAGCGAGGGGAGACCCAAGATTGTTTCCAGAGCGTAGATGGGGGTCGTCCTCATTGTGCCGGTCATCCCTCTGCAGAAGAGCCCTTTGCAGGCTCGTAAGCTTTTTGGATATTTTATTTATTTTATATTTACTTTAAGTGTCTATTATTATTACACATTTTGCGACAAGTGAGCCATTATAGTATGTCGTAGCTATATTAGTCTTATTCGGACCACCCTGTACTTTACCGTGCACCGTCGATAAAAACCGTCGAGATGTGTTATTGCCAATTTAAAGTCGCGCAATTTTATGATCTCATTTCCCCACTAAATTATATAGCGGGCGTTTAGAACATGAATAGCGTAAGATGTACTGATAGCAAAAAATAGGCAAAAACTGTATAACAAAGAGTTGGGACGATAAAGGACAAAAATTAAAAAAACCTTGGAAAAAATGATTAAGCAATGAAACTTGGCAAGCAGGTAATTTTTGAGATATGTAGCAGACATTAAATCCGCTGCAGAGGACCCGTATTTCCGAAAACCAAACGCAAAACTCGTAAAATTTTAAGAAATTATGGTGGACCGATAAAATTTGGCACAGATGTCTATTAAAGTCCCAAACTTTATAACGTCTGTTACTTACTCAATGTCCCTCGCCGAGTTTCTGAACTCTTGACGTTCAAGAAAAAGAACAGGAAAAACCCATACTATTAATAGCAACCTTCCATAAAGCAATAAAGCTATCTTAAGGCGCATTTACACAGACAAACTTTCCTTTGATGTTGAAATGCCGACAAACATTTATACGAGCCTCTTGAACAAAATGTTCAAAAAAAAGCTCGAGCAAAATCTCGTACAAAAAGACTCACGGAAATTTTGGAGAGAATGTTAAGCAAAATTTGTTTGAAGAAATGTTGGTATAAAAATTTCTTACAAATTTAAATTTTATAGTTTTATGGGAATTCATTGAACTTAACTGAAAATAGAAAGACTAAGTTTTAAAACAAGGTATTTTTAATTAAGTGCTTTCCGACGGAAAAACGATTTGATGTCGAAATTCACATTTTACCTCATAAGCAACTTCGATTGACCTGATTTTTATAGGGGATATGCCAGTATACTTGTAACTTTTTTGGGGTTGTAAAAAAAAACGAGAATAAAAAAATAATAATTGGCACTTGTTTATTGCTGTTGCCTGTAAAATGTATTGATAAAAATTTACGTTTAAAAAAATATCTCTTTATTTTACTTCTTAGTTTAAAACACAATACAATAATAATTAAGTCAAATTAAAAAACCTTTATACATTTTATTAAATCTCAAATATATGAACAAAAGCACGTTCGGTCTAAATAATACCCGTTTATTACCCACTTTTACAACCCTACGATCCCGACCCTTGTCTAAAAAAATATAATTTAGCAGTAATAGACTAGACTTCTGAATCAGAATGTTGCTCCTTTGGATATTGTTTATTCAGTGTCAGTAATCGACCTTGATTATTACATTAAATTGACAGTAAATATCTATCTTCAGCATTTTCATGAACCTTTTGCTTTTTTAAGCAACCGTTGGGGCCTTAAACTAACTAGGTAAATCTGGAGAGGAATTAAAAAAAAAATAATCAAAGCTAAAAGTAAAGTAAAGTTACAAAAATATGTTTAAAAAAAATCCTCTCCCCACCACTCCTCATAGTCTTGAGGCGCGGATTACCGCTTAAAAGTTCAATTTTTGAGTTTTTTGCCGATATTTGGAAAACTCAAAAATTTTTTGGAAAAGAAAAATTTTCCTGGGTTGTTTTTTGAATTTAAGAAAAAACCCTTGGAAATAAAAAAAACTCGGAAGAAAATCCCAAAAAAAACCCCAGGCAAAAAAATCCGGGAAAAACCCTAAGAAAAAAATATTATAAGTAACCCTAATCCATGTGACAAAACTGATAGCCAAGAATAATGTTTCGCTTGCCGTCGGCTTTTTTTCACAAAAATTTAAAATAAAAGTTGGTTTTCCATTTTTTTAAAGAATTGAGATCAGTGATCACTGCTGTGAAATTTTATTTATTCTCATCTTTAAAAATATGTTTCCAAAACAGATACCAATAATTTGCTCAAAAATTTAGCCGAACAAAATGTTCAAAGAAAAGCTCACAAAAATGTTCACACAAAAAATTTTAGATCTTTTGCACGAGCTTTTGTTTGAGCATGTTCGTCTGTGTAATTGCGCCTATAGATATGGTACCAATATTCCTTTCCTCATATCATAAACGCGAAATGAGAGAATAATTAAATTTGGTACAAATGTTCATTGGGTCCCTTAGTAAAAAACGTCGGGAATTGGGGCCCCTAGTGAGCGAATTTGAGCTTATTGGCAATATACGGGGTTGGCCATTTAAAAGGGTTCACCTGGATTTTTTCAAAAACTGTAAAGAATTGAAGAAAATGCTGAAACACGTCGATTTTGTTTGTGAGGGGGACTTTTTAGCTATCTTAAAATTTTTATAGCGTGCATCCCCTTTGAGGGGTAAATTTTACCTCTATATTTTGAATAGGGAAAGCGGATCGAGTGATAACTTGTTTTGAACGTCTCCTGAATGTCTTGACAATCGTGTAAAAATTTCGAAAATCTATATAAAGTAAGCTCAAATTGTACATACAGGTAAATTTCACCTCTCGTAGGAATGTATCTTAGAAGGAAAAATGCAATGATAAAATGGTCCCGGGATTTCTCAAAAAATAAAAAAAAGATTTCATTAAAAAAAATTTTTGCATTTGTCCATGCAACAATGAAAGTGAATATCTCAAAAACTAAACGATTGATTTTCGAAATTTTTACACGATTGTCAAGAAAGAAGACCTTCAAAACAAGGTATCACTCGACCCACTTTCCCTATTCAAAATATAGGGTTAAAGTTTACCCCTCAAAGGGGATGCGCGCTCTAAAAATTTCAAAATAGGTAAAAAGTCTCCCCCTCACAAACAAAACAACTCTGTATAGTTTTTGAAAAAATCCAGGTGAACCCTTTTAAATGGCCAACCCTGTATATTAACATTTACTAGGACCTCAACAAATATTTGTGCCTAATCATATTTTGAAAACTTTTTTCGACATTTGAGTTTATTTTTGGAGAATAAGGGCCCTTTTTGCAAGATTTTAAAATGACAAAAATATAGCAAATAATATTTACTGTTATAACTGAGCACGGTGTGTAGGTTTAAGGTTTTTTGCGTTAAAAGTACGTTTTTGTTAATTAACTTTATGAATAGGGATCTTTGACAAAATCCTTATACAGGGTTCCTAAGCAAATCCTTAGGGGGCCAAGCAGCCGTGTATAAGACGCAGACAAACGGAAAAGCACATTAGGCAGAAAAGGATGGGCATGGGGCGATGTTGTCACTACATCTTACACGTAGTAAATCCATTCCAGGTTGTTGTTTTCTAATGTTTTCCATTTTCATACCGTTAGGACTGGAATAAAAATTGTTTTGGCTCGACTTTAATACCAAACTGATGAAAGATGTCGTAAAAAAAAATATTTTTCGGCTTTTCGTTTTGTAACCATTGTCCATACGCACTGTTTACAGGCTGGGGACTGAGATACATGCAAATGCCTAACCTAAAGCGTGCATACACGGAGAAATCGACTGAGATATTTCTGTAGAAACTTTATCAAGCAAATAGGACGGGTTGACGCCTTCGAACGTCCAACCCGGGTTTTGCACTTTGATGTGAAATCAAAAAGGAGGAACAGTCAGATGTGGGGCCGTGCACAAATTATGTAACGGTGATTTTACCAATTTTTGACCCCCTCCCTATGTAATGTTTTGTAACGGTTTGGCACGCCACTCCCCTAATATTACGTAACGATTTCAAGACCACTACCCCCCCCCAAAAAAAAAACTTTTCACTTATTTTCATTCCAAATTTTCTTAGTTTCACACAAATGCAAACGCTGTCGAAAACCCCCCTCCCCCCTACGTAACGTTTTGTAACCCCCCCCCCTCCCCCATCCCCCCTATGACCATTACGTAATTTGTGCACGGCCCCTGTAGTCCCCCCTGTAGTCCCAGTGGAGGAGGGCGAGAAAATTGATATTTTTTTCTTAAAAATTATACTCTTTAGACCTATTTCTTTACGTTCCCGAAATTACATAATTTTTGAAAAAAAATTGTAAGCGGCGCCATTTTTATTTCGTACTTTGTTTTTCTAAAATTTTTGCGTTCGGCTAATTTAATTAAAAAATTTTTGCCTACGGCGCCCTTTATCTTCTCACTCGAAACCAAGATCCCCCGTTTTAGGAAAACTGATCCCGTCTCTGTTTCTAAATTTTTTCAAATAAATGTAGAGTATGACCATGGCGGAAATAATTCTTTTCTACGGTATGACGAAAATTTCGAGAAAGTTGAAGAAAAAAATAAAAAAAAGTGGCAGAGCTCAAGTTTTTCGTAAAAAAAACGTTTTTTGTAAAGAAAAAGAGCAAAATAAATCTTTTCACCCCTTTTTGGGTGTTACAAATATTGGCAGCCTCTTATTTTTCGCTTTTACCCTCCCACTAGTTTTGAAGAATTGGTTTGGCTATATGTTTCGAGATCATGTCATAAAACACCTCGAAAATATCAAATGTAGTGTAGGGCCAGCTTTATTAAAAATCAATAATATCGCAAGCAAAAAGCTCTGCAGGAAAAACAGCGCCGTTTATTGATTTCTTTGGCTGCTAGTGCTAGCTGCATGGTTTGGCCGTTTCCGGATAGATGTCACTAGTAGAACAGAATGGAAAGAAATTTAATTAAAAGCGAAGATATTTCTTTCTAATGTTAACAACCTCACGAGTTTATCGCTCAGTATCGTAAATAATGGACCCTGCCGCCTCCTTTAAGCAAGAAAAAGCTGTGGTTTGGACCTGCAAACATCTAATTTTTTCCTCGATCATCTCATGGTGTGGCCGCCATCTAGCGGAATTTGCAGACATCTTGTCAACGGTTATTATTGCAACTATGATTTATGCTCACAATGAAAGAGTGGCGACAATTTTTTCTCATGAAAGCAGTCCGGAGATAATAACAAACTGGCACCATTGCTCAATATACCTGTTTCTTTTGTGCGCGTAGAACTTTCTATGCCATTTCTGTTTGATTTATTGAAATCCTATCCCTAAGGAAAATCTTAGGAACCCTGTATATGTCAATTATTAGTAAGGTGCCCAAGGAACATTTGTACCAAATTGGATTATTGTATCTATTTTGGCATAAAAATTTTGATGGCTACATATCTTAAACATTAGTGTTTGAAACGGCAAATATCGGCGCAAAAATTGGTAGTTCTATGGCTTTTTGTAGGGTTGCTATTAATATTTTGGGTTTTTGCTGGTTAACAGAAAAATGTTGGTGAAACTTTAATGAAAGTCTGTACCAAATTTTATCGCTCCACCATACTTTCTGAAAATTTTGGAAACTTTGCGTTTTGTTTTCGAGAATAGGGTTCTTCTGCAACGGACTCTATGGTGGGTATACTTAGGTATGGAAGCCAAGTTACATGGTTTAATAAAATGTATACAAAGTTCGGCTCGTTAAGGCGCAATTACACAGACGAACATGCTCAAATAAAAGCTCGTGCAAAAGATCTAAAATTTTTTGCGTTAAACTTTTTGTGAGCTTTTCTTTGAACATTTTGTTCGGGTAAATTTGTGAGCAAATTATTGCTATCTATTTTGGAAACATATTTTTAAAGATGACAATAAATAAAAATTCACATCAGTGATCAGTGATCTCAATTCTTTAAAAAAATGGAACACCAACTTTTATTCAAAATTTTTGTGAAAAAATGCCGACGGCAAGCGAAACATTATTATTGGCTCTACTATCAGTTTTGTCACATGGATTAGGGTTACTTATAATATTTTTTTCTTAGGGTTTTTCCCAGATCTGTTTCACCGGGCTTTTTTTTGGGATTTTCTTTTGAGTTTTTTTTATTTCCTAGGGTTTTTTTCCTAAAGTTAAAAAAAAAACCCAGGAAAATTTTTCTTTTAAGCGGTAATCCGCGTCTCACGATTATGAGGAGTGGTGGGGAGGGGATTTTTTTTTAAACATATTTTTGTGACTTTATTTTACCCGTAGCTTTGATTGTTTTTTTTAATTCCTCACACCAGATTTACCTAGTTAGTTTAAGGCCCCAACGGTTGCTTAAAAAAGCAAAAGGTTCATGAAAATGCTGAAGATAGATATTTACTGTCAATTTAATGTAATAATCAAGGTCGATTACTGACACTGAACAAACAATATGCAAAGGAGCAACATTCCGATTCAGAATTCCAGTCTATTACTGCTAAATTATATTTTTTTAGACAATGGTTGGGATGGTAGGATTGTAAAAGTGGGTAATAAACGGGTATTATTTAGACCGAACGTGCTTTTGTTCATATATTTGAGATTTAATAAAATGTATATAGGTTTTTTAATTTGATTATTGTATTGTGTTTTAAACTAGGAAGTAAAATAAAGAGATATTCTTTTAAACGTAAATTTTTATCATTACATTTTACAGGCACCAGCAATAAATAAGTGACAATTATTATTTTTTTATTCTCGTTTTTTTACAACCCCAAAAAAGTTACAAGTATACTGGCATATCCCCTATAAAAATCAGGTCAATCGAAGTTGCTTATGAGGTAAAATGTGAATTTCGAAAACTATAAAATTTAAATTTGTAAGAAATTTCTATACCAACATTTCTTCAAACAAATTTTGCGTAACATTCTCTCCGTAACTTACGTGTGTTTTTTTGTACGAGATTTTGCTCGAACATTTCTTTGAGCATTTTGCTCAAGAGGCTCGTGTAAATGTTTGTCGGCATTTCCACATCAAAGGAAAGTTTGTCTGTGTAAATGCGCCTTTATTATCATAAAGTATATAAACTTTGAAACAAGATCACAAAGATCGTAAAACTTGAAACCTTATTTTATTACAAAATGCTAATGTGGGTTAAAAATAACTTTTTTTTGATAAGAAATCTTTAATATCCATGACAAATAAAATTTAATATTAAGATGCTAAAACCAAAATAAAAAAGACTAAGACCAACCCAACCCAACCCGGCAACAAGTTTTTTATTTTGCAACTAATTAGCGTCAAACTACGCACATAGCGAATTTTGGGGGTGTATGCCTTGCTAAAAAAAACGGGCGCAACAAATTTTTGAACTTTGTAACTAATTATCGGCAAAATATTCACCAAGGATATTTTGATTTAACGCAATATTCAAATGGGCACTGCTTTTATAAAGCTGGCAAAAAAAAATTTAAAAAATGAGCATATAATTTATATACATTTTAAAAATTGTTCTGCTAACCTTATGCACATACATATGTTATACGTACAAACAAGATATCGGGAAACAAACAAGCTTTACAAATTCTTCATGTGAAAAAAATGTTTTCCTCTTGCGTAGTTGCAAAATAATATTTAACGCAATTACAGGAAACCAACGTTTAAGAGAAAACTAGGAAATTAAATTGACAACATATGCACTCTTGAACAGGGGAAATTTATTTGATCAGAAAGCAATTTTTTGTTGCTTTGAAGTGTTTAAAATAAAATTTTATGATAATTTACCATACCTTAAAAAATCTGTAGTAAATATACCCAAAAACATCGGTCCAAAAACACCTTAATATCGCTGAAAAAACTCACTGAACAGTTTATGCAACCTTTTACTGTGGTATTCTTTTTTAATTTCATAATTTTAATTTCAGATCTCCAGATAAAAAGGTTTTATAAGAATTTTTATTGAGTGAATCATTTATACATTCAGACTGGAAGGTATTTTTAGAGGCAATCGCGATTTTTTTGGAGTTCATGGCTACTGCAACCATGCGGTTGAAGACAGTCGACCAGATAAATAGTTGCCCCCAACATTATTTTAAAAGTTTTTAATAAAAATAACCTGATTTCATTATATATTATTGCCAATATTTTATACCTCAGACAACCCTATCGATATCGTATTTATAATTATTCTAAGAGGATAAAATACCTCCAATCCTCAAAAAAATTAAAATAGATAAAACTCCCATTCAATTCGATTTGGCATAAAACTGTATATTACAAAAAATATTTATTTAAAATTACAAAAAAAAATATAATAAAAGATTATGGGGTCGAAATAGCCACCCTTAAGACAAAACAAGGAATATGGCCCATAGTCATATTGTGCATTATTTAAAGTATACGCATCTTAGAGAGTTTATGGGGTTCAAAAAAAACCCTTAAGAAAAAAAAATACCTAATCTGGACATAAGCCGTTTTTGTGTATTAATCAGACTAAAAGCAAAGTGTGACTTTCATAGAGCTCTTAAAAACGCAAAAATAATTTCTTTATATATTAGAGTTTATGGGGTTGAAAAAAGACCCTTAAGAAAGCAAAATACCGAATCTGGACTATACGCAAAATGGGCATTCCAAAGAGCTCTTAAAAACACAAAAATAATTTCTTTATACGTTAGAGTTTATCGAGGAGTTTATGGGGTTGAAAAAAGACCCTTAAGTGTGCTATATTTAATTTAATTTTTGTATATTCATTGTATGCCTATAAATTTTGTAATAAATAATATAGTTTTTTTATGCCAGCCAACTTAAATCTTCAATTGTTATTTTTGGGTTACTTAGGTGTAGTTAAACCAAAAAAAAAAGGTTTTTGTTTTTAAAACCAAGAAAAAGTTGGAATTTGTTTCCTATTGTTATAGAGACTTAAAGATAAAAAGTAAGTAACTTTAAAACATAAAAAATTTAAATAAATCGATTGACAGATATTTTCCTTTAATTAACTTATTTCATTTTTTAGGTTTTGTCGCTTTTTATTTTGTTCAGATGGTAATCAATAAATTTAATTCGTAGATAGTGGTAAAAAAATAATTTTAACTATTACACGAATGGCCGTTTCGTATTTCTTGTTATTAGACCTGTAAAAAAATCACACCATAACCAAAAACAAGTATACTCAAATCAATAAATCAAAAAGCTAAATAAAAAGGACACACGCAAATACATTACCTTTCCATCTTCGTAATTTCTTTTTGTTGGCAAAAAAGAAATTATCCGGCATAAGCTCAATCCTAAACTGAGGTTCCCCCACCGGAGGATTGTTACGTTCTGTTATGAGATACATTTAGTTACGTCTACGGTTACGGTACATTATGCGGTTATGTTTTTTGTTATTTTTGTTAAACTGTACATTCACTAGATTAGATATTGAACGTTTTGCACCAGAGAATTAAAAATTAGTTCGTTATTAATATTCCATGTTTATACATAATTTAGTTTTTTAGAACACAATATCACTAAAAATTACACTAATTTGATTTAAAAACGGTAAACACCCAAAAAATATTTTATATAAAGGATAGACGACGATAGCAAATTAGCAGTTTACCTAAAAGGTGCGAAAAGTGCTACTTTTCGGCACGAAATTGCAATAGGCCGAACCACGCGTTAGCGTTAGAAAAAGTGACACTGTCAAAACTAAAATGCGTGCGAAAAAGTGGATTTCCGCACGCTAGTTATAGAACAAATAAAAAACTAGGAATATTTTATGTTTTATCTTTTTACAAAAGTTTCGATTTCATATTTGCGCACTTCGTGGACAAAAATAAAAACAATGGAAGCCGAGGTTTTTGGACATATTTTTTTTGTCACAAACAAATGTTTTTTTTTGAGTATTGCTAAACGAATATTTCTTTGACTCCAAATAATATTTCTGGCACTAAATTGCATCAATTTAACGAGGACAAATAAATTAGAAGCTATTATATTTTTTGTGTTAAAGACATATTTTTTTACCCCTATGCAAAAAACATTTGTTAGTGAAAAATAAATCTTTCTAATGCCGAAACGTTATAAGAAGTCCGATATCGGATTAAATCTCCAAAAGATGTGATCCCTTGCATAAGAATAAGTCAGTTAAATTAAAATAACACTGTCGCTGTACTTATCGTACTGAAAATCCCACTGGTCCACTTTATGTTATATATTGGACTAACTCAGCGGTTCTAAAGGCGCATTTACACAGAGCGAATAGGTAGGAATTTTCGTCCAAAAATTCGGGCCAAATCTGGCAAACCTTTTTCGACGAACGTTTGCCAGAACGGCCAGAACACTCGAACATTTGCAGCGAACATTTGCCACGAACATTCGGTCAAATTTTCGCAAGATTTTTTGAAAATATATTTTTGAAAGTGGGAATAAATTTTTGGTCTCACATCACTGACCTCAATTCTTGAAATTATATTGGAGCACCAAAAATATTTTATTTTATTTTTCGATTAAATAGTAAAAGCCCACGGAACGCGAAAAATTATTATTTGCTGGGTGGTAGGTTGTGAGGTTAGTAGATATTTACTAAATAAGTTTGTACCTAATTGTTGCTATGCTTTATCACTTTTTTGGTTTTCCTTAATTAAGTGTAAACTCATCAAACCCCACCACCAAACCCCATCACCAAACCCCACCACCAAAACCCCACAAAATGAAATAAAGTAATCCTCATTAAATTTAATTTTTATATTACAATTCAGTTCAATGATTTACGGTAAATAATTTTTCCAATTTTTATTTTATTCCAAATATTTCTCTCAGCAAATTTTTTCCGAACACCACGAACCTTTTTACCCGAACCTTTTGGCCCGAACCTTTTGGCCCGAACCTTTTTGCGCGAATCTTTAAATAAATAATTCGCGAATGTTTGTCGGCATTTCGAAGATCAAAGGAATATTCGCCTGTGTAAATGCTACTTAAAACAAAACTTTACACTGCTTTGTGTCTCTATTTAGAACGTCTTACCCTTGGAGGAATAACAAGTTTTACCTATGTTCCGCGATAACAGGCATCTTATAACATCCCGACCATATTAGTGAGTTTTAGTCAAAATTTGTTGGTCTTCCACCTCTAACCACGTAGATAAATATCCTGTAGGAGTAATACTAATGGAATAAATCACTGCAACATGCGTCCGCCGTACTGACACTCAAAGGCATGTGTCTTCTCAATTACAAATGGCAGGTCATGTAAGTCTTGCTGAAATCAGTTGTTTTGTTATGATCACGTAACCTAATAAAAATTTACTGTACTAAAAATGTTAAAATATGGCGTCAGTTATTAAGAACAGATATGCCTTTGAGTGTCAGTATGGTAGCCTCCTTGTAGCAGTCATTTTTCGCTGATGACAGCACGGGCTTTACTCTTACAGGTTTTTTACCTACGTGCCTCTAACCGATACGTTTTTGATATCGTCTTCCGTACTAACGGATTCTAAATTTCTCTCTGTTAGTCAAACACACTTGTTTTTTATTGTTATCGTGCTTACTTTTAACCAGAAATGAGGTTTTGTCATCGGTACACGATTACACATAGATATAAAGTGGTTTGCTTCTTATCTATGCACATAATAAATCTCTAGAGACAATTTCTGTACATTGAATATTTTTAAAAATGTTTGGTTTTGCCTTTTAACCAAACTGTAAATAGATATCGAATTTTTGTCTGTTTGTTTGTTCGTTTGTCTGTTTGTTTTAGCATCCCGCAAAAACTACTGAATAGATTTTAATGAAACTATGTACTGGATTCCCTGGACTCCTGGGCACATAGGATTTCTTTCATCAAAATCGGTTCAAGGAAACAAAGCTTATGATCATTTAAATAAAGAAAACGGGGAAAAACAGGTAGGACTGGACTATAACTGGACTATATGGAAAATATGAAATTCCTACATTTCGAGTTTTTACTAAAGAATTTATTCTCTTAAATTAAAAATATATATTTTCTTCAGTAAAATCAATATTTACTCCATTTCAGAATAGAGATATTGTTAAATATTCAAGAATAATGATATCTAAATTTATTTTTTATATTTTTATTAAAGAACAAATGGAAGATGGATGTGTCACAGAACGGTTAGGTGTTCTGTGGCTGTGTGCACTGAAAATACAGGGTTCCTAAGCAAATCCTTAGGGGGCCAAGCAGCCGTGTATAAGACGCGGACAAACGGACATTAGGCAGAAAAGGATGGGCATGGGGCGATGTTGTCACTACATCTTACACGTAGTAAATCCATTCCAGGTTGTTGTTTTCTAATGTTTTCCATTTTCATACCTTTAGGACTGAAATAAAAATTGTTTTTGCTCGACTTTAATACCAAACTGATGAAAAATATCGTAAAAAAAAATATTTTTCGGCTTTTTATTTTGTAACCATTGTCCTTACGCACTGTTTACAGGCTGGGGACTGAGATACATGCAAATGCCTAACCTAAAGCGTTCATACACGGCCGGAGAAATCGACTGAGATATTTCCGTAGAAACTTTATCAAGCAAATAGGACGGGTTCACGCCTTCGAACGTCCAACCCGGGTTTTGCACTTTGATTCGAAATCAAAAAGGAGGAACAGTCAGATGTGGGGCCGTGCACAAATTACGTCACGGTAATTTTACCAATTTTTTACCCCCCCCCTAGGTAATGTTTTGTAACGGTTTGGCACGCCACTCCTAATATTACGTAACGATTTCAAGACCACTACCCCCCTCCCAAAAAAAATACTTTTCACTTATTTTCATTCCAAATTTTCTTAGTTTCACACAAATGCAAACGCTGTCGAAAACCTCCCTCCCCCTACGTAACGTTTTGTAACCCCCCTCCCCCCTATGACCATTACGTAATTTGTGCACGGCCCCTGTAGTCCCAGTGGAGGAGGGCGAGAAAATTGATATTTTTTTCTTAAAAATGAAAAAAATACGAAATTTTTGAAAAAAAATTGTAAGCGGCACCATTTTTATTTCGTGTTTTGTTTTTCTAACATTTTTGCGTTCGGCTAATTTAATTGAAAAATTTTTGCATGCGGCGGCCTTTATCTTCTCACTCGAAACCAAGATCCCCCGTTTTAGGAAAACTGATCCCGTCTCTGTTTCTAAATTTTTTCGAATAAAAGTAGAGTATGACCATGGGGGAAATTAATAGACCCTGCCGCCTCCTTTAAGCAAGAAAAAGCTGTGGTTTGGATCTGAAAACATCTAATTTTTAATTAGATTAGATGTTCAAATCTCATGGTGTGGCCGCCATCTAGCGGAATTTGCAGACATCTTGTCAACGGTTATTATTGCAACTATGATTTATGCTCACAATGAAAGAGTGGCGACAATTTTTTCTCATGAAAGCAGTCCGGAGATAATAACAAACTGGCACCATTGCTCAATATACCTGTTTCTTTTGTGCGCGCAGAACTTTCTATGCCATTTCTGTTTGATTTATTGAAATCCTATCCCTAAGGAAAATCTTAGGAACCCTGTATAACGAAAAAACATGAGTTTTTTATAATTTATTGCAAAATGAGCTACCTCATTTTCGATTGCTCACACAGAGGGTGGAACCCAGAACGAAGCCGTTTTGTCCTTAATAAGGACTCATTAGCTAGGTGTACCACACAGACAGATAATCCCACCCGCGCTTATAAACTTAATAATACGCATAAGGGGGAAGGGATCTCTGTCCAGGCGCCCTCTGTGTGAACGACTAATAAACCAATTTATCTAGTTTGACTTGAAAACAATTTTATTTTGAAATTTCTTGCATGAAGTAAATTACACAAAATTATTGTCCAAGAAAACATTAAAGTATATTCTTAAAACCAAAAACCCGATAATTTTTTTGCTAAGAAAATGTCAATTTTTATTTGAAGAATATATTCTTGATCTAAGAAAAATATTCTGTATCGATATTTAAAGACATTTAAAAAAATAAACTGACCTTTATTTCTTCTTTGCAAGTCCATATATAACAAGATTTTTATAGCCGGGTTTTACTACCTCGCAGTAGGTTAAAAAATAAACAATTTTTAAAGGCTAAGAAAAAAAACGAAGATTAGGGATATGGCGTGGAGACGGCCACCACGTCGCGACTGATTTTGTTGCTTGGGTTAGGGTGACACATATAACTATGAGATACTATAATGACCCAAGTATCGCAAAATGGTTAACCAGGGTTCGTAGCTCATCGTTTCAAGTTTTCCAGGTCGCTACAAACCCTGTTAACAAAAATAACTGTGAAGAACAAAGAAAATAATGTAAAAACCAGGGTTGGCCACGGACAAGGCCAGAGGATTTTTTGGCTCTGAGTTTGATAGAGAGAGTTATTATCGCAAGGGAAGCGCCGTTATAGTAGACACTAACGGTGAGTTTTACTAAAAGGGTTTAGTCTATTTTAGCACGGTCCTAAACTTAAGTGAAATTTTTGGTTTTAAGCATTTTAAACCAACCCAATACTGGATACAGTTTGATTTATAAGAAGAATTTTAATAAATTTGTTAACACAATCTTTTGTTGGATTTAAGAAGAAAGTTTCAATTTAGAAGAAAAGAAAATTACGAAATTTAAACACACACTGTAGAACAAATTAAAATTGGGGTTATATGCAACTCCAATTAAAACTTACCCTTGTTAATTAATTTTTCCAATTAATACTTGATGTCACAATACGATTTAGATGGATAATAATAAAATAAGGAGTAGATTAATTTTATATTTATTTAAAAAGTTTTTTTATGAAATGTATTAAAAACTTACATGCAAGTTTTGTTTACATTTCTGTCACTGTCGAAATGTCAGTTTCAAAATATTAGCTGCGTTCAAATCACAAACAGCGAGTTCGGATCTCTTAACTCTGCTTGTACCTTGGCTTGCACCAACCTCTACTAATGAAAGCTACAGCTTTGAAATGAGTGGGCTTTGAGTGAGGAAAGTTTTCTTGACTGAGATTTTAAATAACCTCAATGTTTTAATTTCAGTTTGTAAATAAATTAATATAGTTGTTTTGGGTTTTTTGTTTGGTATATTTTTCGTGCATAATCAGTGACCTTCACTTATGTTTGTTTTGCCTCGTAGTGCCCTCATAAATATATTTCTTGTGCTGAAAACGGGTTCAAAATATGGCGTTTTTCTGGACAAAATTGGAGGTGTTTTATTGGTTAATGAACAACTTGGAATATTAAACAAGGTACACTAATCCTTGTAAAAACGGTTACTTAGGGAAATTATAAACGAACTTTTTATCAATTGCCACAAAACAATCCTTTTTGCAGGCTATAAATTTAAACCACCCACCAGAAGTGGTCTAAAAAATCACCAACTTTATGACGTATTCACCATTTGCCATTTTGATACCTGTCAAAGAAAATTAGTTGTAGGGCATTTTCTCTTAAAATATGGTACATTTTGAGAAAAAAAGCAGTTTTTCAGCGGTATTCTGCAATATCAATACAAATTAATGAATAACTTTGTCTTTTCTGTATGGGTAAGTGTTTTTTGTAAATTGGTTTTAAAATTTAGTACCCTCCACTGGTGTAAATATTTAGAACTGTGGGGGGTACTATTTTAGATCTTAGTACATCCCACTATTAAAGTTGGCAAGCTGTGTGTATCTTTGATACGTTTGTGAAAGCGTCCTTAAATAAAAAGAGTTATAGTTGCGCCTACAACGTACTACGTAACCAAACCAATTCTTGTTCAGTGCTTGATGCACAGTTTTGCTTCATGCTGTTCACTTCTATTTCCTTCCCATTTATGAAAACCCACAGAGAACGAAATGGTTAGGATACGCTAGCTGCGTACGAATACTGCAAGGCTGGTCGTAGAGATAGGTGAGACGTAATCGCTGTTGTACGACGTATCCGTTCTGAGCACTCTCCAATTGTGCAACTTTAACAGTGGGATTTACTAAGATCTAAAATAGTACCCCCCCACAGGTCTAAATATTTACACCTGTAGGGGGTACTAAATTTTAAAACCCATTTTCAAAAAACACTTACCCATAGAGAAAAGATACAAAGTTATTGATTATTTGGTATTGTTATTGCAAAATACCACAGAAAAACTGCTTTTTTTCTCAAAATATTCCATATTTTAGGAGAAAATGCCCTAAAACTCATTTTTTTTTCACAGATTTCAAAATGGAAAATGGTGAATACGCCAAAAATTTGGCACATATTAGCTTCATTATCTGCGTTTGAGGTTATAAAGTTGATGATTTTTTAGACCACCTCTGGGGGGTGGTTTAAATTTATAGCCCCCAGAAAGGATTGTTTTGGGCAATTGGTAATAAGTTCCTTTATAATTTCCTTAAGCAACCGTTTTTACAAGATATAATTTACCTTATTTAATATTCCAAGTTGTTCATTAATCAATAAAACACCTTCAATTTTGTCCAGAAAAACGCCATATTTTGAACCCGTTTTCAGCACAAAGAATATATTTATGAGGGCACTACGAGGCAAAACAAACATAAGTGAAGGTCACTGATCAGGCACGAAAACTGTCTCCAATAAAAAAAATCCAAAACAACTGTACCTATTCATTTATTTACAAACCGAACTGAAATTAAAACAATGAGTTTATCTAAAAGCTTAATCATCAAACAAAGCTTTCCACTGAAAGATCGCACTCAAAGGTCTCAACTCTACAGCACCGAAAAGTTTGTTGAGCCGACATGACTCCTTTGTGAACGCATCAGTTGGATTCAGGTCTGTTTTTAGCCGTATTTTTTTTTTCATGACCTACTTTGATGAAATATTTTTATTTGTGGTTTGCGATTGCGATGGGTTTGTGTTTGTAAAGTTTTTTCATACTTTTGATAAATAAAAACCCCTTTTAAATAAATACAAAGTTAATCTATTTCTTGTTTTGTGATTACATATCGAAATGGTTTTGTGACAGTGAGTATTAATCGCGAAAATAATTAAAGAAGTGTAAGTTTTGATAAGAGTAACATATAACGTCAATTTTAATTTGCTCAACAGAGTGTTTAACATTTAGATCCCCCCCCTAGGGTTAAAAAAAATTCTTTTAAATAGAAATTTTCTTCTTAAATCCAACAAAAGATTGTGTTAAGATAATTCTTCACTAAAAAAAAAAAACAATTAAAATCATTCTTATAAATCAAACTATGTCCAAAACTCAAGGAAGTTGGTATAAACTGCTTAACCAACAATTTCACTTAAACTTAGGCCCTGTCTAAAATAGGCTGAACGCTTTTAGTAAATCCCACTGAAAGTGTCTATTATCTCATAGTTATATGGGGTGACATATCGGATAATGTTTTAAATGACGATTTTGATGATAAATTATACGGGCGCCAAAACATATGCACTTTACTCGTGATATTATCGCATTGTTTTTTGTCACTAAATTTTTTGGCAACAATTACTGTGCTGCTTTCCATTAAAACTGCTAAGCAACAAAAAATCGGATAGTCTTGCCAGAATTTTCTGTGGGGTAAACAAAGTTGTAATTTCGAATCAAGTAAGATATCAACACTCTTTTGGGTCAGAGTAATTTTTACAACAAATTTTCTTTAAAAAAATTATAACCTAATTTTTGATGAGAAAAATAAAAAATCGTAGTACTGAAGCTAGTGTTTCTTAAGGTTATAAAAAATATTTGCTGTAGAAAATTTTCCTAATCTGTAAAGGCGCAATTACACAGACGAACATGCTCAAACAAAAGCTCGAGCAAAAGATTTAAAATTTTTTGCGCGAACATTTTTGTGAGCTTTTCTTTGAACATTTTGTTCGGGTAAATTTTTGAGCAAATTATTGCTATCTGTTTTGGAAACATATTTTTAAAGATGAGAATAAATAAAATTTCACATCAGTGATCAGTGATCTCAATTCTTTAAAAAAATGGAACACCAACTTTTATTTTAAATTTTTGTGAAAAAAAGCCGACGGCAAGTGAAACATTATTATTGGCTATCAGTTTTGTCACATCGATTAGGGTTACTTGTAATATTTTTTTCTTAGGGTTTTTCCCGGATTTTTTTGCCCGGGGGTTTTTTTTGGGACTTTCTTGCGAGTTTTTTTATTTCCAAGGGTTTTTTCCCTAAATTCGAAAAACAACCCAGAAAAATTTTTCTTTTCCAAAAAATTTTTGAATTTTTCAAATATCGGCAAAAAACTCAAAAATTGCACTTTTAAGCGGTAATCCGCGCCTCACGACTATGAGGAGTGGTGGGAAGGGGATTTTTTTTAAAACATATTTTTGTAACTTTACTTTAACCTTAGCTTAGCTCCTCACACCAGATTTACCTACTTAGTTTAAGGCCCCAAGGGTTGCTTAAAAAAGCAAAAGGTTTATGAAAATGCTGAAGATAGATATTTACTGTCAATTTAATGTAATAATCAAGGTCAATTACTGACACTGAACAAACAATATGCAAAGGGGCAACATTCCGATTCAAAAGTCTAGTCTATTACTGTTAAATTATATTTTTTAGACAAGGGTCGGGATCGTAGGGTTGTAAAAGTGGGTAATAAACGGGTATTATTTAAATCGAACGTGCTTTTGTTCATATATTTGAGATTTAATAAAATGTAAATAGGTTTTTTTCATTTGACTTTATTATTATTGTAAAAGACTAAACTAGGAAGTAATATAAAGAGATATGAGTGGTAAGGCGTTTATAACTAAAGGCGCAATTACACAGACGAACATGCTCAAACAAAAGCTCGTGCAAAAGATCTAAAATTTTTTGCGTGAACATTTTTGTGAGCTTTTCTTTGAACATTTTGTTCGGGTAAATTTTTGAGCAAATTATTGCTATCTGTTTTGGAAACATGTTTTTAAAGATGAGAATAAATAAAATTTCACATCAGTGATCACCGATCTCAATTCTTTAAAAAAATGGAACACCAACTTTTATTTTAAATTTTTGTGAAAAAAAGCCGACGGCAAGCGAACCATTATTCTTGGCTATCAGTTTTGTCACATGGATTAGGGTTACTTATAATATTTTTTTCTTAGGGTTTTTCCCGGATTTTTTTGCCCGGGGTTTTTTTTGGGATTTTCTTCCGAGTTTTTTTTATTTCCAAGGGTTTTTTCTTAAATTCAAAAAACAACCCAGGAAAATTTTTTTTTTCTAAAAAAATTTTGAGTTTTTCAAATATCGGCAAAAAACTCAAAAATTGCACTTTTAAGCGGTAATCTGCGCCTCAAGCTATGAGGAGTGGTGGGGAGAGGATTTTTTTTAAACATATTTTTGTAACTTTACTTTACCCTTAGCTTTGATTATATTATATTTATTATATTAATTTCTCACACCAGATTTACCTAGTTAGTTTAAGGCCCCAACGGTTGCTTAAAAAAGCAAAAGGTTCATGAAAATGCTGAAGATAGATATTTACTGTCAATTTAATGTAATAATGAAGGTCGATTACTGACACTGAACAAACAATATGCAAAGGAGCAACATTCCGATTCAGAAGTCTAGTCTATTACTGCTAAATTATATTTTTTTAGACAAGGGTCGGGATCGTAGGGTTGTAAAAGTGGGTAATAAACGGGTATTATTTAGACCGAACGTGCTTTTGTTCATATATTTGAGATTTAATAAAATGTATAAAGGTTTTTTAATTTGACTTAATTATTATTGTATTGTGTTTTAAACTAAGAAGTAAAATAAAGAGATATTCTTTTAAACGTAAATTTTTATCAATACATTTTACAGGCAAAAGCAATAAATAAGTGCCAATTATTATTTTTTTATTCTCGTTTTTTTTACAACCCCAAAAAAGTTACAACTATACTGGCATATCCCCTATAAAAATCAGGTCAATCGAAGTTGCTTATGAGGTAAAATGTGAATTTCGACATCAAATCGTTTTTCCGTCGGAAAGCACTTAATTAAAAATACCTTGTTTTAAAACTTAGTCTTTCTATTTTCAGTTAAGTTCAATGAATTCCCATAAAACTATAAAATTTAAATTTGTAAGAAATTTTTATACCAACATTTCTTCAAACAAATTTTTCTTAACATTCTCTCCAGTCTTTTTGTACGAGATTTTGCTCGAACTTTTTTTTGAACATTTTGCTCAAGAGGCTCGTGTAAATGTTTGTCGGCATTTCAACATCAAAGAAAAGTTTGTCTGTGTAAATGCGCCTTAACGTATCAAAAAGACAATAAATACCATGATTACAAAAAATACTCTCACCACAACTACGACGTGTAAATATAAAGAATTCTTTATCTGGTATTGTAAGTTCAATTTTTTGTGAAGTAAATCCAACCCAACTCGACCCAAACTACTCTACGTTTCTCTGATATATGGATGGACATTTTTAGTTTTAGTTTGCGCCCGTCGCTTTTAATATTATGATATGAGAATGCTAAAATTTATTTTCTACTTTTTAGTGCACTTTATATTTTATAAAAGCTTCTTTTTATTTAAAATAATTTTTTAATTTTTAGACTATCATAAACCCATCCTTTCGATAATTATCTTCCCTAAAAACCCCTGTATGCCAATTTTGATTGAAATCGAACAAAATAAATCTTTTTCTTCCTCCACTTCCCTCATTAACGGGAGGGGGTGCCTAATAATACCATATTATTGTATTGTCGCCGCAACTATAAATACACACCGAAAACTGAAATTGAATACCAAATTTGAGTTGCAAGATTTGAGCCGAACATACAAACATACATAAATCAAAGCTTGTAAAAATCGCCAAAAATTTCAATATTTAAAAAATCGGAAATGCAAGTTCTACGCGTCAATAAAATAAAACGAATTTCTTTGTTTTGCGTCGGAGAGCCCTTTCTTTATGGAAAGATTTGTTCTAAAACTTTCATAAAAAAACTGCGTTGACCCTTGTTTGTTGTCATGTAATTTTGTGTGACAATGTTCATTTGACCAAAACCCCCTCTCACTAGTCTACGGTTTTTACCTTCTCCTAACCCAGCATCAGCAACAAATAAGTGCCAATTATGGTATACTGGCATATCCCCTATAAAAATCAAATCAATCGAAGTTGCTTATGAGGTAAAACGTGAATTTCGACATCATATCGTTTTTCCGTCGGAAAGCACTTAATTAAAATACCTTGTATTAAAACTTAGTCTTTCTATTTTCAGTTAAGTTCAATGAATTCCCATAAAACTATAAAATTTAAATTTGTAAAGAAATTTTTATACCCCCAATTCCTAAAATAAATTTTGCTCAACGTTCTCTCCAAAATTTACGTGTGTTTTTTTGTACGAGATTTTGCTTGAACATTTCTTTGAACATTTTGCTCAAGAGGCTCGTGTAAATGTTTGTCGGCATTTCAACATCAAAGGAAAGTTTGTCTGTGTAAATGCGCCTTAAAGTACAATTTATGTGACAGTTTTTTTCATTTAATCATTAAATTTCTTGTAGCAAAAAACTACCTGATTAAAATTTAATGTTTTCCTAATCATGAGACATTAAGCAAACAAATTAGCAACGAAACAATGCCAGCTTTCTTTTATTTATGATACCATTCAATGCAAGTTTGCAATAACTTATGTAAATAAATTGGTTTTTAAACACATGATCCAGCACATTTTTACTTTCGTCAAAAATAAATTGCTTTTCTTTGGATCAATTTTACCCATTAGAAAATAGTAGACATACTATCTATTATGCCGAGATGGAAAGTGTTTTCTTGGAATAATATTTAAAGTAATTATTTCAATCATAACACTAATCATTTTTATACGCAGCTATTCGTCCTACAAACAATCGGTAAATAAAAAACCGAAATTAATATGTACTTAAGAGCAAAATTAAGAAGAACCGGACCTATCCCCTTACCTCTTCATTTGGCTGATTTTTTAATTGTATGTTACCCACCTAGAGAGCAGTCAAAACCCAATATTTGGTGATATAGGCACTGATAGACAAAAATGTCAACAAAGTTACGGAAAAATACATTTCTAGGTATTTAATATATTTTACCGATTCTTCATCTTACTTGGCTCCTTCTTTTTTTGTGAAGATTTGGAAAAACTGATTTTTTTAACTTTGTCAATAAAGAATTTAGATAAAAACGGATAGTAGCACCATTGTAAAAAAAAATGACATCTAGGGAAGTGGGTGAGAAACGAAAGTCGAACCTTTTTTAAGTTTCTCACCCATTTCCCCAGTTATTATGGTAAAACCATGATAATAATTTAAAGCAATATTTTTAGCATAATTTAAGGGGTAAAGTTTTTATTTAAGCAATTTTCACATTTTTATGCCATGATTTTGTTCACATTTTAAATCTTTCTTTCCGAACTTTCGATTTCTACAATAAAACAGTCACATTTTTCAATTTTTCACGTTTTTTTAAATGTTCAAAAAAACTACTGGCAAAAATCATTTTTTCTCAGTTAAGGCTATAGTTTCTCCCCAGACTTTAAGTAAAAAAAAGTACAACTGGCAACAATATGAAACCACTCCGCGTGTGCGGTCGCCCGCCGAAAAAGCCCTAGCGCTGCGCGGGCATTACCCCGAGTCTATCAAAGAACCAAGAGAACTTTACTGGCTCGCTGGGATTACTAGGAATTCGCATAGAAACATTCGGCGCCCATAACCCCACATAATTTTGTTTTTATTTTGATTCAACCTTTTTTTTTTAATTTAAATTATCGCGACATAGTTATGTGCAAGTGTACTAGTGAAATCTTGGAGTGCAAAGGATAGATTTTAGAATCTCAGTTTCAAAAACACGGATACTTGAGTACTAAGCTCCATTTAGAGGTTGGAAAGACTCTTTCTAGTCGTTGACGCTCCTGTTTAAAATAGAATACGATTATTTCGTCTACCGCCAGTAGCCGATTTTTAAATTTGTATGCTTTTAAGTTAACCTGTTGTCGGTATCAACTATCGGGAGTGTTTTGCAATAAATGGTAGCAGAACGCGGTCAAAATAAGTAACCTAACCCCAAATTTTTGACCCGGTGCTAAAAAATCTCTGGTGTCCCACTGTGGACAAACGTAAATAAAGTCTCCGCGTTGCCATGGAAAACAAATTCAATGACGTAAAATTTTGCAAAAAAATTAGGTCGAAATAGTTAAATTGATTTCCCGTACAGTGTTGCTAAAAACAATTCTCCAGATTGTAACTACGACCTTAAAATGAAAAATATTTAAGGTTGTTGAAGAGAAACAGCAGGCTATAAAAAAGTATTTTAGAGAAATTGTTCAACAAAAATTTTTGTTTTTTTTGTCATCTTTAGTGGTGACTTGCATATGATTTCTATATAGTATCCAAAAAAACTCAAAAATTGCTCAGAGCATAAAGAGTGTAAGACTTAAGGTGGTATTAATTTCTTTCAATCAAAGTTCTTTAGTCTTTAAATTTACCAAAAAACGTGTCCTACTATAAGTGTATTTTAGCACATCTAAAAATAATTTAACAGGTATTTATCTAAATTATTCATAGCTCTACCATTATGCCCGTTCTTGAGAGGAGCTTAGATTTTAAAATTGACATCTTTTAACAAAAAATGGTACCTAATTTGCGGAAAAAGACAACATTGTGTTGTTGATGAGGATATGAGCTTTTCTCATATGTAGGTTAAGTGAAACAATAGCGGTGTTTAAAACAAATATTTATAGCCCTAGATTTTTGCCAAAGACTCAAAAGTTCTATTACGAAACATAACAACTCAAAAACGCTTAGAAAGAATTTAAGCAATGTATTACTTTTTCACAACGGTTTTTTGGTCAAAGCGATATTCTTGCCAAAAAATCCAAACCAAAACTGAGTATTATACCATTTCTAGAAAGAGGAACTTTATAATATAAAAGCACAACATGGTGCATGTCAGCTATAAAAATGTTTAGATTTTAGTTGTTTTACGATATTTTAATCTTTATAACAGTTTGGTTTGTTTGTCCTGATGCAACTTCGTAAGCCTCCTTGGTAATTTGCAAATTTCCACTAATTTTTTATGGCTTATCCGCTTATTTTTGTGGGTGTTCCTTCTATTAAATGAACTTGTATGTATGATCAATTGGAATTAAAATAAATGACTTTATCCCAGGCCCGTCCCGCGTTTTATACATCATAAATTTCAGTAAATAAAGAATTAGTTTACTTCTTAGATCAACTAGGCTACGAAATAGATCATCACATGGCCAACTATTAATACATTTTGAATAATAAACAAGTAAAATTTAAAATTTTTAAATCAGGCGAATTTTTCTAAGAAACTACCTGCATTTGCTCCGCTCCGAAAATGATTCTTTTTAACTTGAACTGAAATAAACTAGTACACACCAAATGTCATTATAATCGGATAGAACCTCAGATTAATAAAAAAAAATTAGATATAACAGTAAACAATATTACCCCGATCAACCAGCCACAATGTTTATTTCCCAAAAAATACATGGTTGCCAATTTACCGCGGGGTTTCCCTAGAAACAAAACAATTCATAAACTTCTTGAAGCTCTTTTGATAATATTATTGATTATTTGACATATTTTTATATAGGATAATTTTTCTTATGCTAATAACTTAATTCTTAGTCCTAATTTTTAGTCTCAATAATTAACTTTTTTTAATTTTTAATAAGTAGAATTTCGAGATTTATAAAAAAGAACACAAGCCGGCAACGTTTTTTCGACGAGCCGCGAATAAATGCCGACATGTTTGGTTGCAGCTGACGGCGTTGTTGTTAACGGGGGTTTGTGTTGTTCGGTGATTTTTGAATTTTATTGTGACTATTTGTGAAAAAAGAACTGTATCAAGCTATTTTGAGGACCAACAAAATGGTTTACCATTGCCTGGTATGCAATAAAAGCGAATATTCCAGCCCAGAACTAATATTTCGGAGGTAAGAAAGATCCTGTCATTTTACGTTAGTCATGGGCGTAGTATGAGGTAAAAAACTGCGTAAAAAGCTTATGATTATACTATTAATACATCAAAAATCTAAGACTAATACTAATCTTTTTTAAGAAACAAAAGTACCAGATAATTTTGATCCTTTTGCAGCATGTAAAATATTTATTTATTATAATTTATACATAACAAGAGAAGACAATAAGACCAAGTGCTGATAGTCAGGTACTGGGGCAGGTATTTTTTGTATTTTAATGGGTACCTGGGTACTTTCTATAATGTGAATAAATCCGTTTTGGAGATATTTACTCTGAGCCAATCTTATTTTTATTTTCATTAATATTTATTATTTATTTTTTTGCCTTTTGACTCCTGTTTCCTGAAAAACTACTAGTAATTTTTTACCTCTTCCTTAAATTTTCCTTGTGTTCTGTATTCAGAAATGAACATGCAGCCAATGTGTAAAGAATAAAATTTGTTGGCCTTAAAATTTTCATAATTAACATCACAAAAAGTTCTCTTAATTTGATAAATAAAGTTTATATTCCACTAAAGAAAACTAAAAGAGACATTATTATCATAGTGAAAAAAACGCTTAATAAGCCGTTTATTAGCGTGTTTTTTTTTGGACAAAAGCGTTATAAAACGGGTTATTAACCGTTTTTTTGCTATGAAAATATTTTTTTTTACTTTTGTTTTGTGGGATACTGCAGAATTAAAAAAAATATATAACAGCCATCTTGAATAATTAACCTAAAAATCATTTCAAGTGCTCTTTGGTAAACTTTTGATCTGTTCGTAAATACCTACATTCCTCAAACTAAACTTTATCCTTGAATAAATCTATTTTTTGTGGTTATGCAAGTTATGGCAGTTAATTCTTTTGAATAAGAAAATCCGACCAACCCTACCTTATATCTAGTTTTCACATTTATACATTTAAATTAAAATTAACGCCGCCACTGGTAATGGGAAAAGCAATTTTTGACAGTGTTGCCGTTTTATTGCTCTATCTCTTTTCTGTTCATATAATCGTCCAGAAGGGTGTTGGATTGTAAACATTAGAGGATTTCAATAGGGAATGTTTGGTCTCTCTTTAGTTATTAGTCTGAGGATAGAACGGTGCAAAACTTCAGAAACGACAGAATTTTGGAAAGTGGGGATTTTTACTTTATTTCATTTAAAATAAAAACACAGCGTCCTTAATACTTATATTTACGTTGAAAGAGAAACTGCATCATTTTTTTAATAATATTTTGTAAATGTTATATTTCAAAGGATATCCTGCAGGACTAGTTTTACAGCGGAGCTAAATTGCTACTACGCGAGCTCCGTCAAGCTACGCCCCTCCCCCTTAACGAAACTAAATTTGGATATTTTAAAAATTATGTACTAAATATGTACTAATTTAGTCCCCTTTTAAAAAATTTAGTACTTAATGAATAACGGCGTTATTCGCACTTAAAAGGGGGGGGGGGTGTGGTTTAACGCTAAGCTGCACCCCTCCCCATGCTTAGCAGATAGATTTAACGAAAGTTGATATGTCATAATTTTGTTTACAAAAAGTACCTAAAATTTTTGTTTGTTTGTTATGGTATGGTACTACCTACAATCGTAGATAGAGGAAATACCGAAGATAGGTAACCTTACGGGCTAAAATGTTAGCAAAAATTTCGTTCGTGGATAACTCCCCAGAGCGCGCATAGTCGCTTTTGGACAACTCGACTGTCATCAACCCAGTGCATTTCGCCGCAGCGAAATCTGTAAGCATAGAAGACATAATCAATTTTCCTTTGCAATCTGTAATAACTCTCCAATGTTTCACTTGACTTCGTATAGGTGGCGCTATTAACTTAGCATTAACATTCCTCCTGCGCTAGATAGTGTAGAAATTAGAAATATCACTGCCATTGTTTAGATTTGGTGGAAATCGAACCGTATATCATTGAAATCAACTTTTTATGACGACATAGAGAATATTCTTCTTGTTCTTATCAGTACTTTTTTAGTGTTAGAAAAAAAAAGAATATTATCTTGTTGATTTTCTGATTTTTGAAACAAAAACAGTTTTATTCTTGTGATTTATTAACGCTTTATTAACGTTTTATTTTTCACATATTCCTAATCAAAAAGAAACAAAATGCAAAATGTATAGGATGTGCCAGAAAAAAAACCGGTCCGATTTTAATAATATTAAGCTTTTTAAAAAGCCAAAGCTTCAAAATTTATAGGACCAATTTCAAACTCGACATTTCCTAAAAATCCAAGACGGCGAACCAATTTGGAAAATAGGTATTTTTAACCCCCCGTAGATATTTTTTTGTGTGGGAAACTGTAATAAATCTGAAACATCGGTTACGAAGCCACATTCTTTCGAAGCACATCGATGAAACATTTTAAAAATTCGGACAAGAAATAAGATTGAATAAAGTGTCTCAGAAAGTTTTTTATAGGGGGGGGGGGGGTGAAATTTGGCTACTTTTTAAATAGGCCCGCCATCTTGGATTTTTACTAAATGTTAGTTTTTTCATTAGTTCTATAAATTTTGAAGCTTGTGCCTTTTAAAAAGTTTAAACTTATTAAAATCGATCAATTTTTGAAAAAGTTATTGCTATTTAAACAAGTAGATTTTTTTCTTAATAAGCATGATAGGTACTCCGGTCTATTTAAAAATTGCAAACTTCCTTATTTCTTGTCCGAATTTTTAAAATGATATATATATATTCTTCTTCGCTTTCGCTTTAAAATAATGTGACTTCGTAACCGATGTTTCAGATTTATTACAGTGTCGCACACAAAAAAATATCTAAGGGGTTAAAAATGCCTATTTTTTAAATAGGTCCACCATCTTGGATTTTTAGGAAATGTCAAGTTTGACATTCGTCTTGTAAATTTTGAAACCTTAGATTTCTAAAAAGTTTTATTTATATTTAGTATTTTAAAATTGGACAATTTCCTGCTTAGTTATAATCATTTTAAAAAGTGCAGTTGTTTTTTGGCACACCCTATATAATTTTTTCGCAACCTTTCCATTTCTAGCAATGCCTTATTATTACAAGGTTTCTTTCCTGTCAATTTTGTACAAGTTCTCTCCCAATTAACTCTGCATAAAAGTCCCAATATAAAAGAAGTTCTGAATTTACCTCCTTTACACCCCTCACACTCACACCCCCCACTTCCGATTTTTTTTCATAAAAATGTATTGTCACTAAAACCGCATGTTTGTATCTGTTTTCATTACAAAGTTCTGAATTTACGCCCTTTACACTCCTCACCCACCCTCTACCTCCGTTTTTTTTCATAAAATTATATTGTCACCAGATCAAATCATAAATCTGAAAACCGCACTTTTGTATTTGTTTTCATTACAAAGCTCTGAATTTATCCTTTTTACACCCCTTAACTACCCCCCCTACCCCCGATTTTGATTTATAAAATTGTATTGTCACCAGATTCAATAATAAATCTGAAAACCACATGTTCGTATCTGCTTTCATTTCAAAGTTCTGAATTTGCTCCCCTTAGACCACTTTACCCCCCCCCAATCACCCACTACCCCCCCCTTTTTTCATAATATTGTATTGTCATCGGATCTACTTTGCTATGCCAAATTTCATTAAAATCGGTTCACGGGAAGTGTGTCAATGAATTTAGCCCTTTATTTTTAAACCTTAACCACCCCCTACCCACCAATTTTTTTTTCATAATATTGTATTATCATCCGAACTACACTACTGTGCCAAATTTTATTAAAATCGGTTTACGGGAAGTGTGTCAAAAACGAATCGCAAAATTTGATAGTCAGGCAGACTGTAAAGTTAAATATAATCGTTTAATAATAATAAAAACTGTCTTGCTTTACTCAGCATATTCATGAATTTATATTATGATCTCTCTACCAGCTCCCATTCCCTTAGCAACAAGTTCATTCATTTACGCCACTGATAAACCGGTATTCAGCAAAGAATCAAAAACTTGCGATAATTCCCCTTTCATGGCTTGGCTGGCTGTTCGGATACCGTCGGCTTGCGTCGGATATTAGCATGTATCCTCGTTGCCAGGACTACCTATTTATTGCGGTCTCCGCTAGCGCCCTCTAACAGTTACTCGGCAAAACAAAATTTTTGGTTTCCATACTTTCCGCAAGGTAAATGGGGGGCACCACTTGCCTGATCAGGGTTTATAACGAGTGGAAGTGCAACGGACTATTCTCACTTCCACTTATCAGTTACATATCTTAAGTATTTTCTATCTACGCTACAATCAACAAATAATACTAATCTTACGACCATCTCAACACGATTTTAAGCTTAGATGTAAACCACAAGATGGCGTGACAAGCGATGCAACTTTATTTTATAAGATCACTAATTGACGCAAAAATGTGAATTATTTTTCTATATTTTCAAGACAATAAATATTTATGAAACGTAAATAAATCCAATATAATTTTTGTGCCTACGCATTTTTAAGAAAAAAATGTTTTTTGAATGATGAAAAGTCCATTGACGTGTTAGTACATCGATGGAAAAGTCCCTTAGTAACCTTATTTGTTTTGACGTTTTAAATAGGACGTCATTGAAACTTTAGGTTATGAAGGTTGTTGTAGCTCGCATGTTATGATCATTACACGCTCATCTTCGCGTTTAATGAACATCATAACATGCTTGTTATGTAAACTGCTCTATAGTGGTTTTCTTTTTAATTGTTATTTCTGTGAGATTATATACTATAGTTCATCTAAGTTCTGCTTACTGTGACATAAATATTTATCAAAAACGTAGGCGTGCCGCCAGTAGTATTAATTTTGTAGATGACATCTACATAAAACACAATGCGATATGTGTATTGTAACTGATTGAAACATATTGTGTATTATAACTCGTAAAAGGTCAACCGTGAATATATGTTAAAAATTGTATGCCGTCCCTTATTATTATGGCATTGACTTCTAAGTTTAAATAATGTAAAAATAATTTTTTATTAAAAAACACTTTTAAAGAACAAGCTTTTATTAAATGCACTCAAAAGTAGAAAATAACTTTTTATCTCTCTTATACTATAATAAAAGCGATGGGCGCAAATTAAAAATTTTAACTTTAGGTATCGTATATCGTTATATCGACGATTCACCTAAGAAACAGTTGTATTACTCTATGACCTAAGGACATTTTCAAAGGCTTGGCAAGCACGGCAATCTCACTCATTCTCAGCTTCTTTAGATGAAAGCATTATGTTTACCATTCGAATAGAAGAAGAATTTAGTTGTTCTTTTGTAGTTCTCTCTTTGTCACCGTAAAAATAAAATTTTAAATTTGCGCCTATCGCTTTTATTATGATATAAGAAAGATACAAAATCATTTTCTACTTTTGAGTGCATTTAATAAAAGCTTGTTTTAAAAAAAAAATACAAAAATTTATTTTTTAATTTTTAGATTTGTAGAAATTTTCAAATCTAATCAAAAATTCATTTCCACTTCCCGAAAAACCCCTGTATGCCAATTTTGATTTTAATCGAACAAACTAAATCTTTTCCCCCCTCCACTTCCCTCGTTAGAGTGTGTGTACCTAATAATACCATATTTTTCGCCGGAACTATAAACGCATACCAAATTTGAACACAAACCCTTAATTTTTAGATTTGTACCCTTAATCGTCCATTTTGAATCCGTCATATTGAAATTTTCAAATCTGATCAAAAATTCATAATCCCCCTCTTTAAAAACCCCTGTATGTGAATTTTGATTGAAATCGAACAAACTCAATCTTTTTCCCCCTCCACTTCCCTCGTTAGAGGGAGGTGGGTACCTGAGAATACCATATTATTATAATTTGAGGGCAATCGGATGTGTATAAGTTAGTTAAAATTGGTTAGCAAAAGATGACGAAAAATCGTCCATCTTGAATCCGCCATATTGAATTTTCAAAATCTGATTAGAAACTCGTTATCTCCATCCCCAAGTGCCTCAACACACCAAATTTCAACGAAATCGGCCGTAATTCAACTGTACCCCCGTCCACCCCCTTCGAGTAGGGAGGAGCTGTCAATTTCATCACCCTATTTTCTTGTGTTGTCACCGCAACTATATAAGCATGCCAAAATTGAATTTAAAGTTGGTCAAAATTAAGTTGCAAGATTCCACCCGAATATATCTAGTTACATAGTTATATACATACATACATTGCAAGTTAAATAAAAGCTTGTAATTACATGTCGTCCCTTATTATTATGGCATTTGACTTCAAAGTTCAAGTAATGTAAAAAATAATGGTGTATTCTATCTAGGAAGGGCAAACCGATGGAGAATTATAGTCTATAGAATGCACTCTTAAGGCGCAATTACACAGACGAACATGCTCAAATAAAAGCTCGTGCAAAAGATCTGAAACTTTTTGCGCGAACATTTTTGTGAGCTTTTCTTTGAAAATTTTGTTCGGGTAAATTTTTGAGCAAGTTATTGCTATCTATTTTGGAAAAATATTTTTAAAGATGAGAATAAATATAATTTTACATCATTGATCAGTGATCTCAATTCTTTAAAAAAATGGAACACCAACTTTTATTTCAAACTTTTGTGAAAAAAAGGCGACGGCAAGCGAAACATTATTATTGGCTATCAGTTTTGTCATATGCAATGTTAAAATAGTTAATGATGGAGGTAATAACATTTAATTCTTTTCTTTAACTTTTTTGGTTTTCTTTCATTATAAAAAGAAAACGGAAATGTCTTCGAAGTAATTACTTTTTAAAATGCAGGTGGATATTTTTAGAGAACTGTTCTGGAGAGTAGTTAGTTGTTCCCTGGGGGGGGGGGATAGGGAGGTTTAGACAGTCGGAACGCAGCGCTGTCAAACACTGCTGTAATTTTGTGTGCCAATGTTCATTTGACCAAAACTCCCTCTCACTAGTCTACGGTTTTTACCTTCTCCAAACCCAGCAACAGCAATAAATAAGTGCCAATTTTTATTTTTTTTTTGATTCTCGTTTTTTTTACAACCCCAAAAAAGTTACAAGTATACTGGCATATCCCCTATAAAAATCAGATCAATCGAAGTTGCTTATGAGGTAAAACGTGAATTTCGACATCAAATCGTTTTTCCGTCGGAAAGCACTTAATTAAAAATACCTTGTTTTAAAACTTAGTCTTTCTATTTTCAGTTAAGTTCAATGAATTCCCATAAAACTATAAAATTTAAATTTGTAAGAAATTTTTATTACCAACATTTCTTCAAACAAATTTTGCTCAACATTCTCTCCAAAATTTACGTGTGTTTTTTTGTACGCGATTTTGCTCGAACATTTCTTTGAACATTTTGCTCAAGAGGCTCGTGTAAATGTTTGTCGGCATTTCAACATCAAAGGAAAGTTTGTCTGTGTAAATGCGCCTTTACATATGGAATTTGAGTTACGGAATTTATGGAATTACTGGCAGAATTATTGAAATTACTTTAATAAAATTGGAAGCGGGATTAGTTAAACTGGAATCAATGAACTTACGGAATTTATGTAAATAGTGAAATTCGTAGGAACATTTTGGTCCGAAATTTGTTTTTCGATGTGACATCTGATTTTTACGTCCATGGATTTATTTGTAAAAATATTTTAGTCTTGCCTTTTTGAGCCAAAATCGCCATACTGTCCAAATAGGCTTTTATACTAAGATTATTTAATTTAAATTTTAATAATTCCAGAATTATGTGCTTTTGATGTGCTAACTTCGTCCCCTTCTAAAAATGTTTGTGCTCTTTGAGTTTTTGAGAAAATTAAAAAAAAAGGTGGACTTACTAGCTTTATATAAACCTAGCAAGCCCTACCTTAAATAAAGGTTAAAAATATCCGTTAAATATCTCACAATTATGCGCTTTTTATGTGCTCCATGAAAATATAAAAAAAGACAAAAATTTTTTAGTTATTTTTTTTTAATGTTGTGGACTCGCTAGCTTTATATAAACCTAGCAAGCCCTTAATTAAATGTTAAAAATATCCGTTATATATCTCAGAATTATGTGCTCCATAGAAATAGAAAAAAAAACTAAAGATTTTTGACTTTTTTTTTGATTTTAGTGAAGTTATGGGTTCGCTAGGTTTATATAAACCTAGCAAGCCTAACCTTAAATAAAGGTTAAAAATATTTGTTATATCTCTCAGAAATATTTACTTTTTTAGTGATGTTTTCTAAATGTTATGGGCTTGCTAGATTTATATAAAGCTAACGAGCCCATAATATTTTGTTAAAAAAAAATCACTAAAAAAGTAAAAAATTTTTACTTTTTCTCTATTTTCATGGGGCACATAAAAAGCACAAACTTGTGAGATATTTAACGAATATTTTTCACCTCTAATTAAGGTTGAACTTGCTAGGTTTACATAAAGCTAGCAAGCCCATAACATTTTTTTTAAATCACTAAAACAGTAAAAGATCTTTAGTTTTTTTCTATTTTCATTCTGAGATATTTAACGGATATTTTTAACCTTTATTTAAGGTTGGGCTCGCTAGCTTTATAAAAACCTAGCAAGCCCACCATTTTTTTAAATTTTCTCAAAAACTCAAAGAGCACAAAACTTTTTAAAAGGGGACGAAATTAGCACATAAAAAGCACATAATTCTAGGTTTATGAAGGTTAAAATCATTGTTTTTATACGATAATAATCAAAGCCCTGCCAATATTTTTTAATATAAAAAGTGATTACTCTCAAGAATTTCCCATGGTTTTTCTTAACGTTTTTCTATTTAATTTGGTCGGGATAAAAGAAATCCTATAAACGATAATCGAATAAAGCTCTGTCACGCACACTTTATGAAGTTCATCAAAACTGTTTAGACATTTATCTGTTTTCTTTATTTTCTTTCTAAACAGGGTGCTCAATCATTACTTTTCAAGTTTCTCATAAACGTTCTTATTAAAGAAACTTGGGTATGCATGCATACAAGAATTCTAATTGTCATAAAATTGTACGAAGGTCAATTCGGTTTCCGTGAAGGCCGATCAACTGTAAAGGCAGTATTAAAAATTGCGGAGGATGTGGTCGAGGGTCTTGAGGGGGGGGGGGCAGCATGTAGGAATCACACTATGTGACCTGAGCAAGGCCTTCGATTACCTCCATTAACCTAGCGACCCCACCTCAAGAAAATCAAAATTAAGTCACACCATAATTATGTGCTAATTTCGTCCCCAATCAAAAAATGTTGTGCTCCTCTGATTTCTGAGAAAATCGAAAAAGAAAATGGAGTGGCTAGATTAATATTAAGTTAGCAACCCCACCAGGAAATATGGCGCCAAAGTAAAAAATTTTGTTTTTAAAATTATGTACTAATTGTGTGCTCCACGAATATATAAAAAAAAATCGAAATTTTTATTTTAAATTATGTGTTAAAAAAAAGGTTTGGGTAGCTAGGTTAACATTAACTTAGCGACCCCACATGTTTAGGTATCACGGAATTTAAAAATTTCAAAAACCAGTATTATCTGCAAATTATATGCTAATTTCGTCCATAATCAGAAAATTTTGTACTGGTTTCCGAGAAAATCAATAAAAAATAATTCTAATAACCTAGCATTCGCAATCTGAAGTACGATTCCAAAGTAAAAATATATTATTACAAAATTATGTGCTTCATGAATATGTGTAAGAAAAATCCGAATTATTCGTTTTAGTGCAGCTTTTTTAGTGGACTAATTAACCTAGCTAACCCACTTTATTTTTCCATTTTCTCGAAAACCAGACAAGTACAAAATTTTCTGATCATGGACGAAATTAGCATATAATATACAGATAATACTGGTTTCTAAAATTTTTAAATTCCTTGATAACTAAACATGTGGGGTCGCTAAGTTAATATTAACCTAGCTAACCCACCCTTTCTTTTAAAAAAAAACATAATTTAAAATGAAAAATTGGATTTATTTCTTATATATGGGTGCAGCACATAATTAGTGCATAATTTTAAAACGAAAAATGTTTAGCTTGGCGCCATATTTTTTGGTGGGGTTGCTAAGTTAATAATAACCTAGCTACCCCATTTTCTTTTTCGATTTTCCCAGAAACCAGAGGACCACAAAAATTTTTTATTGGGGACGAAATTCGCACATAATTATGATGCGACTAAATTTTCATTTTTTTGAAGTGGGGTCGCTAGGTTAATGGAGATCCTTCGATTGCATATCTCACGACTTACTTCTCAAAAAAAATGTATCGGTATGGGGTGAGGGGTCCACCTCAAGGGTTGTTTTCTTCTTACCTGTCCAAAAGACAGCAGTGAGTTGATAGTGGTAGTGGGGGTCGGTCAGATTTCATGACTGTAGAGAGTGGCGTGCCCCAGGACTCTTTCTTGGGACCCCTGCTTTTTATAGTTTATGTTAATGACCTCTATAGATTCGTGCAACCCCATAATTGTGCACAGTTTGCGGACGACACTAATTTTAAAAATCAAAATAAGAACCTCAGCGAACTAAAAAACAAATAGTGAAAGTATGCTGAAATCTGGTTTTCAAATAATTACTTAAAAGCAAACGCATCAAAGTCTTAACAACTAATAATATCCAGTAACCAACAGATCTCCAATGGAAGTTCAGTAAATCTTCTCGGTGTAACTTTGGCCGATAAATTGAATTGGAATGCTCATGTCTCGGAACTCGAAAAAAGGTTGGCGAAAGGTGTCTTTGTACTTGGAAATTTAACTAAAATTTTAGATAAACCCTCTTTAATGAGCGCATACTATGCTCTGTTTGACTCTCACATGCGTTACGTCGAACGGTGTCGAATTTGGGGAGACTGCGGTAAGGCTACAGACATTTTTTTGCTGCAAAAAAGGGTGGTTAGAGTGATGTGCGGGTCTGGTTTTCGTGAACACTCTAAACCACTTTTTATTAACTTGAATATCTTGACTCTTCCGAGCATATATATTTTTTGACAACTTTGTGAAATCCACAAAAATATAAAACAAAATTATGATTGTTTTCCACAAACCAAAACTACACTTTTTTGCACTCGACGCGCGTTTCGCTAACAACGTTAGCATCATCAGGAGACGATAAACAATGAACTAAATTAATCTATGCTCTATCTTATATACAATCCTTTAGTGGGCGGAGATAAGAATAATAATTTGTGATTGATCACGATTTTTAATCCTATCTCCCCTCAACCAAAGAATAAAGTGTACTAAACGGGATGGGTCCTCTATCTTTATTTAAACTATTTAAACTATTTCTGGATTTAATGATTTTCATACATGAAAGTATGGAAATCATTAAATCCAGAAATAGTTTAAATAAAGATAGAGGACCCATCCCGTTTAGCACACTTTATTCTTTGGTTGAGGGGTGATAGGATTAAAAATCGTGATCAATCACAAATTATTAGTCTTATCTCCGCCCACTAAAGGATTGTATATAAGATAGAGCATAGATTAATTTAGTTCATTGTTTATCGTCTCCTAATGATGCTAACGTTGTTAGCGAAACGCGCGTCGAGTGCAAAAAAGTGTAGTTTTGGTTTGTGGAAAACAATCATAATTTTGTTTTAGTGCAACCAAAGGTTCCAAATTCCCAACATACACAAAAATATAAACAAATATAACAGAAATTCTCATTTTCACAATTACCCAACAAGATCTGCTTCGCTCTTGCGATTACCGCGTTTTCGATTGGAAATATCTAAGAAGAACTCAATAAATTTAGCATTATAAAATGTTCTTCCTGCAGATGTAAGATCTTTAGAGATGACACAATTTAAAAAAAAGATCAAAGCTCTTCTCATTAAAAATGCGTTCTATTCTGTCCGAGAATATATGGAGACTCAAAAAATAAAGTCATTAAAATAAATTAAAAAAAAAATATATTCGTATTATATCTATATGTATATATAAAACTCTCTTATTGTAATACTTAATTTTTCTTTTATGAAATAACTATGTTAATTGTTTATATTTAAATATGTTGTCTTTTGTAAAATGGCTTGCTACAATTTTAAATGTATACAAAGTAGTCAAATAAATAAATCTTAAAATCTAAATGTAAATCTATGTGCTCTACGATTATATAAGAAAAAATCGAATTCTTTTTAAATTATGTTTTTTTTTAAAGGGTGGGGTCGCTAAGTTAATATTAACCTAGCTACCCTACCCTTTTTTTAAGCATAATTTAAAATGAAAAATTCGATTTTTTTCTTATACATTCGTGGAGCACATAATTTTAAAATCAGAAGCGCCAATTTCCTGGTGGTGTTGCTAAGTTAATATTAATCGAGCTAGGACATAATTATGACAACTAAATTTTTATTTTCTTGGGGTGGGATCGCTAGGTTAATGGAGGTATTTTTAAATGTTTTGTTTCTAAAAGGTAGAATTACTTGTGTGACAGCCACTATATTTCTCGAGATTTTTCTCAACCTTTTGTTCCTTAGCCGGTTCCTTTTCCAGAAATTTGTTTCCTCTAACGAAGACAAATGCGAGTGTGTCTCTGCGGTGTCCTAATTAAACTTTTAGAGGCACAAGATACATGGATCCTTCGGGATAACATCAAGATATTTTATGTGTTGTTTTAGAGGTATTTTATTACGTTGTCTACAATATAAAAAATTTGGAGTAAATTGGAAAAAATTTTTTGAAGGGAAAAAATCTTAATTTGGTAAAACTTTGGGTAAAACTCCAGAGTCGGTACAGAGTAAAAAACGGAACGCGCTTGATCCCTGTTGCATCTATCCAACCACCTTTTCTTTAATTTTACAAAAAACAAAATCGATGACTTCAACCCGCCCCCCATGGCAGCTTACCAAACCGAGGAGTAAGACACTCTCCTAAATTTGTACACCTATTTCATTTTTTTTGTTATTTCAAAATATTTCAAAGTATTTTAAAGTATTTCATAGTACTTCAATGTATTTCAAAGTATTTTAAACAAAATTTGCAAAACTATTTCAATAGTATCCACCCCTCGACGAAAGAAATTGACAACAGACTTTGGTCGGAATTCAAAATATTTCAATGTATTTCAAAGTATTTCAATGTGTTTCAAAGTTTTTTAATGTATTTCAAAGTATTTTAAACAAAATTTTTACACCTATTTCAGGAGTGTTCCACCCCTTATCTTCAACTGACAAGAAAATGACAACAGGTTTTGGTAGGATTTTAAAATATTATAAAGTATTTCAAGTACAAAGTATTTTAATGTATTTCAAAGTATACCAATGTATTTTAAAGAAAATCTGTACACCTATTTCAAGAATGTCCACCCCTTGACCTCAACTGACAAGAAAATGACAACAGGTTTTGGTCGAATTTCCAAACATTTCAATGTATTTCAAAGTATTTTAATGTATTTCAAGTATTTTAATGTGTTTTAAACAAAATTTGTACAGGGTGTCCAAAACTCGATGGTTTTGTGGGGTTTCGGGTACTTCCAGCGGAGATAGAGAAAATTCGACCCCCTATGCGAGGCTCAAATTTCAAGACTAGATTTTTGGTAAAAACCGTATTTCAATATGTCACCCCGTCTTGGAGATACGGGGGCTTTTTGAAAATTCTGCATTTTGGGATCGGCCCTATAAATTTTTTATTTATGAAAATATCTTCGAGATGTTAATTGCCTTTTTGTACAGTTTTTAAGTTAGAATTTAATTACTAAATCAGATTTCTCTCTCTTTTAGTTTTTGAGATATAACACAAAGTTGGTATTTTTCTTATGGACACCTGATTTTTTTTATTTTAAATGCTTTTTAAATTTCCTTCATAACGATGTGCCTCTTACGAAAATCGGATAAATAGTTGTCGAGTTATTAAATATTTTCCATAAATCATATGGTAGCATGTGATAAAAGCGGCACGCCATATTATTAAAAAAATCTAGAATGATAGAATAGAATGATAAAAATAATTTGTAACGAAGAAATAAAAAACTATTTTGCTTCATAACTGAATTGAAGGGCTACTATTATATGAATAATAAATTATTATACCTATATTTTATACTCAGATTGTCAACCAAAGCTGGATTTTTTTAATAATGTGGCTTATCACATCCTACTATATGATTTATGGAAAATATTTAATAACTCGACAACTATTTATCCGATTTTTGTAAAAGGAACATCGTTTTGAAGAAAATTAAAAAAGCATTCAAAAAAATAAAAAAACTGGGGTGTCCTATAAGAAAAATACCAACTTTGTGTTATATATCAAAAATTAAAACTGACTCATGAAATCTGATTTGATAATTAAATTCGACTTTAAAAACTCTACCAAAATGCACTTAACACTGCAAAGATATTTTCACAAATAAAAAAATTATAGGGCCTATCTCAAAATGCAGACTTTTCAAATAGCCCCGTAGCTCGAAGACGGGGTGGTATATTAAAGTTTTTACCAAAAATCTTGTCTTGAAATTTGAGCCTCGCAAAGGGGGGTGGAGCTTTCTCTATCTACTCTAGAAGTATCCTAAACCCCCCATAACCATCGAATTGTGTCCTACCCCTGGAACCAAACCAACATTTTTTTTGAATATTTTACAAAAAATCTGAGAGATCAAAATTTTAACTCTAAGCAGTAGTGTCAGCAAAATCTAAAACGTGGAAAAAAATGGCATTTTTTGAAAAATTTTCCCGTCGGCGCATTTAAAACATGATTATGTCAACAAATCTAGAATTAAGACCAGATCCCACCAGGAACACACACTAATCTAACCCAACCTATCTACTAATCCGCCCTCCTTTGAAAAATTCGACCACCCCTTCTTAACTACAGTAAATTTTAACACCTAGGTAAATAAGGTAAACCTCGCGGTAAACACATTTTTGTATTTTGATAACGGATAAAAGATTAAGTAAAATCAATTAAAAATACTCAACATACCTCCTACTTTAAGAAGTTACTAGGATTTTTTTTAATATTTAAAAATAAAAGCAGATTGAGCCGCCCTAAAAAATTTCATTTAATTTCATCCAAAAACTTTCGTTTTCCGTAAGCAATGTACCGAAAATATTAAATTTTCATGTTTATTTTTAAAATTTGTTTAGGCACTTGTCCAGATTCGTGTTCCAGATGTGATATATGCTCGAAGTTGTGAGACACACTGCATATAGAGGACCCAAGAGGACCAAAACCCGAGACAAAAACATTTTTTCGGTAGCTTAAATTACACCATCAAATACAAAAAAAATTAGGGCTGTTATTTTTGTTTAGAGTATAGGTAGTCCCAAGTAGTCTTTGAAAATTCTCAAAAATAACAAAATCTGCTTAAAATTAAACTAATATTGTAACAATCAATGGTGTTATAGTGCCGCAGAGGAATATTATTGAAATTTGAGCCAAATATTCTTGCAAAATTCTGTTCACGTTTTTGGTATTTCAAAAATAAAGGTTGGTTAGGTTAGTGGCCTCCTCTCCCTACGACGGCTCAATCAAGGTACACCCCCCCCCCCTTAACGAAACTCAATTTGGATATTGTAAAAATTATGTACTAATTATGTAATTTAGACCCCTTTTAAAAAATATTGTACTTAATGAATAACAGAGTTATTCGCACTTAAAAAGGGGGGGTGTGGCTTCGCGCTAAATTGCACCCCGCCCGAAATTTGATAAGTCATAATTTTGTACTAATTATGTACTCTTAAAGAAGGGTACTTTTAGTTTATAAAAACCTTCGGTTCCTAAGATTTTCGTTTGTTTGTTATGGGGTGTGTAGCTTGATATCAAGGCACACTTTTGGTCGAATCTTTTTTCTAAGCAGACGGGTGCTTAGAAAAAAGATTCGACCAAAAGGGACTATGCCAGAATTTGGTACTAATTATGTACTAATTTCCTCCCCTTCTAGAAAATTGCTTACTCTTAAGATAACTTCATTTTTTTTTGTTTTTATGAAGTGTGTAGCTTGATAACAAGGCACACCCCCCTCTGCCCAGGAAAGAGATTTAAAAATTATGCCATAATTTGCTACTAATTATGATAACTTGATATTTTTTTATTTGGGGAGTATGTGCTTTGATATCAAGTAAATAATAAATAAATAAATAATTATTTTATTTCCTTCGACAATTTTTAACAATTGTATGGAAAATGCCAGTTATTTAAGTGATCTAAAAATAACAAGAACAAACACATGTAACAATTCATATAAAAAATATAAACTTTCATCAATTATAGTGCGTAAAATAGTCAATGATCTTGTGTACATATTTGTAAAAGTGCATGAATTTCTATGCGGGCTAGTCTTATATCATTAAACTTAAAAACTAACAAAAAAAAATAAAAAGACATAAAAAAATAAAAACATTTTCAGCTAAATCTTTGTGAAAAATATTCTTCAATTGAATAAAATGAATATTTTATTAAAAATCTTCTTCTATCTGGCAGTTTTGCAAATATTTTTATTCCCACTGTTAGTGGCAAATTTTTTCCTACATAAAATTTATGGTGTTGTATCTATGAACGTCCTCATTTGTAGTGATTTTTGCCTTATTTAAAAAAAAGTATTTTGACACTTCCAAGATATAAAGTGAAAAAAGTGTGAGTATGTTTTGTTCTTCAAAAATCTTTCTACATGACTCCATCTGGTTTAAACCGAATATGCATCTTAGTGTCATTTTTTGTTTTTTGAAGGCTAACCTAGCCTCTGAAGAACTATCCCATAAAACAACACCATATCTCAGTCTTGACTCATCATGAGCATAATAGATTATTTTTAGTTGATTTATTGTTAAAACTGATTTTAAATTTTGAATAAGATAATACAAAGATTCTAGTTTTTTGATAAGTTTATAGAGTGTTCCTTCCAATTTAAGTTATGATCAACCATCAATGACAAAAATTTAACCTGTGACCCCGTTTCTATCCTAAGCTCGATATCAAGCTACACACCCCATAAAAACAAAAAAAAAAGTTATCTTGAGGGTAGGCAATTTTCTAGAAGGGGACGAAATAAGTACATAATTAGTAGCCAATTATGGCATAATTACTTTTTTTCAAATCTTTTTCCTAGGCAGAGGGGTGTGCCTTCATATCAAGCTACAAACCCCATATAAACAAAAAAAAATGAAGTTATCTTGAGAGTAGCGAATTTTTTAGAAGGGGACGAAATTAGTACATAATTAGTAGCAAATTATTGGATAAATTTTTTTTTCAAATCTCTTTCCCAGGCAAAGCCTTGATATCACACACACCCCATGAAAACCAAAAAAATAACCTTTTAACAATTTAAGTTATCTTGATAGCAATTTTCTAGAAGGGGACGAAATTAGTACATAATTAGTACCAAATTCTGGCATAGTCACTTTTGATTGAATCTATTTCCTAGGCAGAGGAGGATGTGCCTTGATCTCAAGCTACACACTCCATAAAAACAAAAAAAAATGAAGTTATCTTGAGTACATAATTAGTACCAAATTCTGGCATACTCACTTTTGGTCGAATCTCGTTTCTAAGCAGAAAGGGGTGTACCTTGATATCAACACCCCATAACAAACAAACAAAAATCTTAGGAACCGATGGTTTTTGTAACCAAAAAGTACCCTTCTTTAAGAGTACATAATTAGTACAAAATTATGACCCGCCCCCCTTAAGTGTGAATAACTCCGTTATTCATTAAGTACAAAAACTTTTAAAAGGGGACTAAATTAGTGCATAATTTTTACAATATCCAAATTGAGTTTCGTTGAGGGGGGGGGGGGAGTGTAGCCCCCGCATGAATCCGATTATTGATTTTTTTGACTTGAATACAAATTCTATGAAGAACCTTTGCACCGCTAAAAAACCCACCGACCGGCCCTAAATGGAACAAGGCGTATCCATGGAAACCACGCGGCTGTCGTGGAATGCTTCCCTTTTCAAAGAATCGATTCCCAGAGATGCATTCTCCCCTCTAATTGACGCTCACTAAGATGTCTGGAATTTCCGGAATGATGACGTCATTTCAGAGAATAAACTCCAAGAATATCTAGAATTTTCCACTCTGTGCAATTTTTTTACAAAGTCACTTTATTTCAAAAAATTAAGTTGTTAATATTATTTTTTTAGGAAATTTTAGGGCCTTGTCTAATACATATAGACAATGCTAGTATCTTAAGCCTGTCCTAATTATTTTAAGAAAACTAATTTGTAACGTAATCAAATCCTAATGTTATAAGGTCTTGTAATTATTCATAAAGTTGATAAATTTTAATTTGGCCAAAAACGAGTAATTATTTTTTATTACAGACATTTTTTTATTTACTTTTACACCCCGAACAATAAGTGATTATTAGGGTAAGCGATTAGCATTTATAATAGGGAATTATTGAAATACGGCCGCACTGGATAGTGCCTACTTAGCGCGGACCTTAACACAGGCTTTGCCTGGCTCTAAACGCGCCTCTAGCAAAACGGTGACGATACGACTTTATTTCTAACCTACAAATATATGCTGCCTGTTTTCGAAATTCTGTGTTTTTTTTAAATATTTTGAGTGATCAAAAGCATGGGTGATGTGTTGAAAGCAGAGGTCTTTGTGGAGGGTGGAGAGAAGGACCATTTAGAGTTCTGAAGGGATTTTGTTGAACTACTTCTCGTAGCAAACAAATATTGTCTTCATCGGTAAAACGAAGTATTTGAGCCTTGCTTTTTTAATTTTCTTGTGCTATGTCATCCGATTTCATAAAAATATAACTATTTCGTCCCAATTTTTGCTTTTTTGGCCGTCACAACACAAAAAATTCCCGAAAGTAGGGTTAAGGTAAAAAAATGGCGAATAGTTGTCAAAAACGTCAAATACGGCTAGACACAGCCAAGATGCGGCCCAGTATAATTCCTCCACAAATAAGGGCAGGTCCTAACCCTATTAGTGTCAGCACTAAATGTGGTCGTTCTTGTGCATGCGTATCTGTCAACAGCGTCAAAATAGTGCCTGGCCTTATTAGTGCCGGGCCCTAACTGCGTTTCAATAATTCCCTAATGAGTATCTTAGATCTATGGTCGTACTATACTTAACTCTTGGGAAAGCGTCTTTAACGCCCTGACCGTCGCGTGCGGTAAAGTCTTATATTCCGTTCTTGAAACTAGGTATAGAAGAAACTTCTTTTAAAGAATAGTTTTCTTTTGGCTGTCGAAAGAAACAATCTTTAACTTTTTTTAAATATTTTGAAATACCTATTTGTGCATTTCCAATTTGTTTTTAGAAATCATGGCAAAACACCAAAAATTTTTTCTACAAAATATAGATCAAGAGACACCTTACACCTGTATGTTCCAAAAATAAACTCAACTAAGTATGTTTTAAAAACTCTAAAAATACTGATGTTTCCAAGAAGTTTTGAAAACAAGCTTAGAGTGCTGTTGAAATGGACACTCGATTCCAAGTTCCGCATTGCCTGGTTTCTATTTATTATAATAAGTGCTTTGTTTTATTTTTTTATCCTAAATATAGAACTATATGTTGTATGTCATTTGCTTTCCGCTCGGAATTCCGAATACTTTTTCAATAAGAAGAAACTTGGATTTCTGGTGGAGGCATGATTCAATTAAGTTTTATTTCATCAACTAAAGGTCAAAACAAACAAACTTGTCATATAACTCATAACATCACGCATAATGAATAGGTATCTTCGATGAATACTACAGTGAAAAAAATATTTATTTAATATACGAATATAGAAATAATTAATTGACTGCAATAAATATTCATTTTTGTTAAATTTATTTGGCGCATATCAAATAAATATTTATCTGAGTCAAATATTTTTTTCAGTGTACTGGCATACTACCTATAGTTTATACTATACTATACTATGTCCCACCCCTCGAGCTCAACTCAGGTTTTGGTCGTATTTCCAAATATTTCAATGTATTTTAATGTATTTCAATGTATTTCAAAGTATTTCAATGTATTTAAAAGTATTTTAAACAAATGCACATATAGCTCTCAAACCAGTAAACCGAGTTACGGAGACTTTTGTTATATTATTATAAGGGCATCTTGTCTCTTTTTAATCTAAGGTCAGTACAATAAAATAACTAAGGTTTAATTAACCCTTGCAAAGCACTATGCAACTTGACCTTTTATTCAAAATTAAATAAATTAATAAATGATAAATATAAATTAAACAGGAAGAGCTATAAAAGCTCCCCCACTTTTTGACCCTTTACTCCGGTTTGTGACGTGTCCTGGGTGTGATGTCTTAAAATTTTAAAAATTTTACCTGCGTCATTAATTGTTATTCTTAGTATAATTTTTCTTAAAATTTTCATCTGCGGCGCATTTATAAGGAGGTTCGAAATAGCTACCCGCTCGGAGAGGAAGCTACGGTCTTTCAGGCAGAGGTGTATGCCATAATGGCTGCCATCATGGAAGAAATAAAGCGGTAGGGAGGAGTATGTTTATAAATGCTCCGACAGCCAATCGGCCCTAAAGACACTAAGGGCGTCCAAGATCAACAACACCCTGGTGGAGGAATGTGCGATGTCCTAGAATCCTTGGGAGAGGGCAAACAAGTAACACTTATGTGGGTACCGGGACATATGGGAGTGCCGGGTAACGAGATGACCGACGAGCTCGCCAGGATCGGGGCAAGCACCCAGTATGTGGGGCCGGAACCACTCCTAGGAACAACCAAGAGGCAATTGCAAAGTCGACTCAATAAATGGGCCAACGACGCCATGACGACCGCTTGGAGAGGAGGAACAGGATGCAGACAGACCAAGGACTTCGTGAAGGGCCCGGATGTAGCCAGACAAAAATGGCTTCTGGGGAGATCGCGAAGGGACGCTGGTCTGCTGACAGGAATCATAACAGGTCACAACCGACTAAGGAAGCACATGACCAGGATCGCGGTGGAGAATGACTCGACCTGCCGGGCCTGCGGGCGAGCAGAAGAGACATCTCGACACGTTATAGCGAACTGCGAGGCATACCAGAGGACGAGATACCAGGCATTCGGTTTCCCGTTCCAAATGGGACAAAATACTGGACTTTGCAAAAAGAACAGTGAAACCAGATGAGCAGACTGCCAGACCAGTGGTACAGGCGGTGGATTAGGGGCAGGCTCGGGGTAGGGCAGAAAGGGCCCAGGGAGGCCTACTTGCCAGGCTTCGCGCTACTACTACAATTTTTTGTCAACAACATTTGAAAAGCGTAAAAAATAGCATTTTAGTGTAATTTTTTCAAAATTTTTGCTTGCGCCGCATTTAGGGGTTATTTTTAAAAAAATCTCCAAATGAGACTAGATGAGACTTGTTTTAAAGAATAGGTATCCTTGTTTCGTACACCTACACTAATTAAACACTTTATATTTAAAAATTTGCCGTAGGTAGGTAGTTGATTTTTATTAAATGATGAAACCGTCCCCAGAGCCGATTTCTGGCTACGCCACTGTTTTTAAATTTTATAATTTATACTTTCCAAACCTCAATGATAAATCTACCTACTTCTCCAATATTATAATTTTCTTCTTGCAATGCCTTAATATGGAACAAGCCTTTTTTTGTAACCACTTAAACTGTTTTATAGATGGTTGACTTTTTGGAGCGGTTACAGATTTATTACATTTCAGTCAGCCTACTAATAATATGAAACACCAATCTTAGAAAAACGAAAACGTCTTAGTTCAATGTTAGAGAAATTAACAGTGGTACAATATAAATAATTCTAATAGGGATTCTAAAATATTTTTCCTATGTTTTTTCTCTCGTCTTTTCTATTTTATCGATAATACAAAGCCCCAAACAAAGCTATGCCTTGTTTCATATATTTTTTCTTTTTTCTGTTTCACGCCTTTATACCTCCACCTAATCCAGTAATCCCTAAAGAATTTTTATGTTCTGTTCACCTCTGTGGCCCCACATGCGGTTATCTTTCTCCTTCACATAAAGTGATAGCTTTCAATAAATCCTCTTTGTTTCGCGTCTGCCTTTCCCCCAGCTCTTTTCCAATTAAGAAAGTTAAGGAATAAAATTGGGGTGGTGAAAAATTAAAATACTCTTTAGCCACTAATTGGGGTTCATCAAAATATCAACATCATGCAAATGAATTATTTTATGCACATGGTCGCGATACTTCAAAAACTTCAGAAAATCTCGCCCTTACAAAAAATCTGACGAGTTCTAAACACAAGTTAACACTAACTGCTTTTTTTTCAGGACTTATTTGCTAATATTCCTTGAAATTTAGTTTCTTAATACTATTAATTTCTGTAGTCCGTTTTTGCATGCCGCTTCTAACATGCCTCGGATGTTCTTTTCATTGGATATGACCACTCATTTTATTTTTCCAACATTTAAGTTAAGCCCGAATTGCGAATTTTTGGCAGCAATTTGATTTAACAACTCTTCCTTCCAGCATGTCTGCTATTATGACAGTATCGTCGGCATATCGTATGTTGTTGATTTTATGCCATTTATGGTCAGATCCTCTTTGCAGTTATGAAGTGCATTCTCTATTATTTTGTTACTATAGATATTAAACAACAGCGGAGACAATATACAACCTTGGCGTACTCCTCTTCTTATTTGGACCTCTTCGGACAGTTGGCGATCAACCTTTATTTAAGCAGTCTGATTCCAGTATAGATTAGCGATTATCTTTAGATCTCGGTCATCTAGACCAATTTCTTTTAGCTATTCTATGAGCTTTATTAGTCCTGGACAATACAGTCCCTGACAATCCTTACAATATTTTTGTTGGTTACAGTAGGTGTACAAATTTTGAGCTAGATGTTATCTACTTATCTCTCATCAATGACTGCATTTCTAAACACTTTAAAAAATATACAATAACCAAAATTGTATACTTATTTTTTGACCACTATTTTGGTCAGTGTATTGATATCCACATAAAAATAAACCAGCAAATTTTTAAATCCAACAAAAAATTCAATTGCATCATATATATATGCAATATAAATTCGACAAAAGTAAATTGAGTCCGTATTGTTTTCATTTCTTTATTTGTTTATTGTTTTATGATGTCTGCCCTGGCTCCCAACTCAATATTTCTGTTGGTAGATAATTATCTCGATTTTTATTTATTCCTCTCTTTATTGAGTGCTTCCATTTTTCAACTAAATTAATTAATTAATCTCTAGATAGTTTAAGGTTTAAATTCTCGTTTAAATTGATTCAAAAGGCCGGAATATGATTGGATTTAATTTATTCAATTTCTTAAAGTCTGGCATTGTCATATTAATTGTTTCTGAAAATATATTTCTTATTTTTTTCTAGTTAGCTTATCAATCAATACTTTGTGTTTTTGCCTCGGTTTTTGCATTCTGTAGTTTACCCTCTCTAGGGCCAGCCATTGTCTGCATTAAAAAGTTGGCAACACGCCCATTACTTTTTTTACTTCATGATAAATGGGAAGTTGGCAAGTACTTAGTCATGTAGGGTAAGGGTAGTGCAGGATAAAAACATCCTTGAGTTTAATCCCAAGAAATTTCTTTTCAAAAATAAAATGATTAGAAACAGCAGGGCAAAAGATAAAAAGACATCCAAATCGACACGCGCGTATAAAAAGGAAGTAACTGACAGTGGCGCATCCAGGAATTGGCTTCGGGGGGGGGGGGGAGGTTAAGGTTAAATAATAAAAAAACTTAATTTGAAGTAAAAATGTGACCATAAGTAATACAAGGAAACAGCTGCTTACAAGCACGGAGCTAGGCTCACATGTAGAGAGGGGGGGGGGAGTGTTTTAACTAAATTAAAAAAAAATTATTTATCCAAAATTTTATGGAAAAATAACACTTAAAATGCAAGTTTTGACTTAATATTAAACTAAAATCGTAAATATTGATGGGGTTTTGAAAATTTTAGTTGTAAATGGTAAAATGGAAAATGTTTGCGAAAGTGCCATTTTTGACACCAAAGCGCAGGCAAAATCTTTTGATAAAATGACATTAAAAAGACCATGATGGTGATCCAAATGGAAAACAAATGAAAAACTCAAACATTTTTATAGCGGTCAGAAACGAACGAAATCGTAAAAATAAAAGGTGTTATAGCGCCGCAGGAGAAAAATTTTGCAATTTATGATTTTTTTAAAGATTTTTGCGAGATTTTTGTTAAAAATTTGATCCCATGGAAACACGGTAAACATCTTTTCTGGGATGCAACTTGTTCACACACTTTAGCAAAATCTTATTTAGACAAAACTTCAAAATCATCTGGTGCAGTTTCTACTCTTTCGGAGGACAAAACACGTAAAAAATATAGTGAACTATTAGCATAAAGGTTTTTAGTTAAACGTTTTTGACTATTAGATAGCTTTATTTTTATGTCCTTTGCGGTCGAGACTTATGGACCTTGGGGTGATGAGGCTAAGAGACTGATCTTAGACATAGCCTCCAAAATATCTTCTGACCAGTCTCATGGCTTTATAACCCAGAGGGATAATGCGGCTTCGGTGATGGGCACCATCCGGGAGGAGGCAGGGATGGATAACATTTTCTGCGTTTAAATTTGTGTGAGTGTGAGAGTGAGTTCGTATATATACTGATTATTACTTAATTATTAATTTTTTAATTTATTGTTGTCATTTTTCTGTATATATTTTATTTCTGCTGTTATTTGATTGTTCCAATTGTGTATAACCAGGCTTCTCGGGGGGGGGGGGGGTTAGCCACAAACTCTGGTGCGCCACTGTAACTGACATCGAAATTTTAATATTTCGTTCCCAAAATATCGATTTGCTCCAAAAAACACCAAATTTCTTGTGCAAATTAGAAGTAAGTGCAACTTTGTGTAACTTACATTTTTTGGGTAAAATTGTAAAGTCCTTTATACCGTGTGTCCCAAAAGTTTGGAATAACGGATTTTTTGGGAGAACTATGGTTTTTTTTTAAAAAAACTTATATAGGATCATTTTAGCAAGCCCGGATCTAGGGGTGAGGCAACGAGGTAGTCGCCTCAGACGGCGGTTTTAGGGGGGCGGCCGGGGGCGACCCAGGGGTAAAGTACTAAATAGTTTCAGTTTTTTTTTTTTAATTTTACAGGATTTCACAAAAATTTCATAGAATTTCACAAAAATTTCACAGAATTTTACAAAAATTTCACAGAATTTTACAAGGGTTTCACAAGCTCGGGGGCGGCCAAAGGGCTACAATGAAACCCCAAATTAGATAGAAAAAGGGTATTAAACCCGACCCCCCTCAGCAGCCACCTGAACCCACTTTGTTAAAAATATTTCATAAAAAAATAACGAGGCCAAAATTTTCAAAGAATATTTGGCTTATTCTTCAAAAAAACTTGCCTGCGGCGTTATTTTTTTTAATGTTTATACCAGGACTTACCATCCATTATAGGATCAATACTCAGTTTTACCCAAATTTTTTGCAAAGTTAATGACAACAAACAATTTTAGTATAATTAGTAGTATAATTTTAAACAACTTTTGCCAAAAGCATTCAAAAAGTGTAAAAAACTTATTTTCAGTATAATTTTATTAAATTTTTCTAACTAGTGGTTACCCCCTCGATCTCGCCCCAACGCAAACCACTTTGTTTAAAATAGTCTACTATTTTATACAATGTTTTGCTCAAAATGTAAAAATGTTTGCCTGCAGCGCTATATCACATCATTGATTGTTACAATTTTAAGCAGTTCTTGCATGTCATCATCATTTAAAACATGTAAAAAATGGCATTTCTAGTGTAATTTTCTCGAAGTTTTTGTATGCAGCTCATTTAAGGAGTGATTTTGGCAACAAATCCAAAATTTTAAACATTTTTGGTATAGAATCCAAATCAGAATATCTTTACCTCGGTTTTACCCGTTTTTTCCGTTTTTCTTGCTTTAAATGATTACAACTTTGAAAACCGTGAACCGATTTTGATAAAATGAAGCATATATCTTGCCCAGGTCTCCGAGGAATTTAATTATTTAATTTAATTAAAAAGCAGACAGACAAAAATTCCGAAAATTGGATTTTTGGTACCTATCTGTATGGTTTGGTTAGAAGCTCGGTTAGAAGCCGACACCAAATATTTTAAAAAAATATTTATTGTAAAGAAATACTCTATCTAGAGAATTATTAAATGTATAGATTTATTTTAAATGGGTAACTAAAAAATTGGTGCTAGAAAACATGGATAGTCTACCATACCATCAATTAGCTGTAGCTTTGAAAGATTTGAACCTGATTACAAAATTTTTGGGTAATATTTACAGCAAAAGCCAAAATCTGAAAACCGCATATCAATAGCTGCTTTACTTCTAAAGCTACGATTTTTTTAAATATATTTTAACGTTTTTTCAAATAACTCGAAAACTACAGCTCCCACGATTTGAACAAAATTTGAAGTCCATATTCATGGAAACTTAAATCTGGAAACCGTATATCGCTACTTGCTTTTGCTCCAAAGTTACAATTTCTTTTAATAATTTATCCTTCTTTTCCCCCCTTTTCGCCCCTTCAAACCACCCCCACCCTACCCAAAAGTAAATCAGTTAATGGTCAGCCGATAGAGGATTTTGGTACCAAATTTCGTTAAAATCAATTAAGGCGTTCTTGAGTTATCATCTATACAGATAGACACCAGACAACAGACCGACAAACAACTTTTTTTTTTGTCGATTAGGGATCCCTATAAAAAACATGAAACCAAATATGGCAGAAACAAAATTTGTCAGAATTTAAAAGAAAAGAAAATAATTGGTCAGAAAAAAATTGTCTCGAAAATGAAATGACGGGAAAATCAAATCTCCAGAAAATATGTGCATAGAATTAAATTTACACGAAACGTATTTTTATAGAAACACAAAATGTCAGAATATATTTTTAACGAAAATAATTTAATAGAAACAATAATGCCGAACCACAAAACTCAAGAACCCCAATCTGTCCGAAAATGATTTGAACCGATAGCCACGAATTCAATTGGTACGGCAGGGAAGATTCGAAATAAGTTGTGATATTGTATTAATTTATCCCCTTTACTTCTCTCAAGCACCCCCTACCCCCAAATGTTTTCATAATATTAAAATCGGTTCAGGGGAAGTGTGTCAAAAATGAATCGCAAGATTTGATAAACAGTTAGACAACCAGAAACTGTGAAATTAAATAAAATCGGTTAATAAAAAGAAATCCCCGTGTCATCTTCCAAATAGAAAAACTTGTCAACCCCGCAATTCAGGGCCTACGTCGCTCTAGAGCACGGATCATTACCCTCTCCACATAGGCCGATCAGCTCTTATCGTTTTAGTGTCCTTTTATCCACCTTCGCCGCCATTTTGACAGAAAACTAATGGATTATCTGTCAATTTTGAGTGAAAATGGCGGCGAAGGTGGATAAAAGGACACTAAATCGGTATGAGTTGATCGGCCTATCTGGAGAGGGTACTGCACGGATGTAAAAACACTAAAATGGATTGCTAATACCTATGGGAAATTTGCAGGAAAATCACTGCCGCATGTCTTCCGCCATTTTCGCCGCCATGTTGTGGAGATTTGGGTTGGCGACATTGGTTTCCTTAATTTTAAATATTAAGGCGCATTTACACAGACAAACTTTCCTTTGATGTGGAAATGCCGACAAACATTTACACGAGCCTCTTGAGCAAAATGCTCAAAGAAATGTTCGAGCAAAATCTCGTACAAAAAAACACACGTAAATTTTGAAGAGATGTTAAGCAAAATTTGTTTGGAGAAATGTTGGTATAGAAATTTCTTACAAATTTAAATTTTATAGTTTTATGGGAATTCATTGAACTTAACTGAAAATAGAAAGACTAAGTTTTAAAACAAGGTATTTTTAATTAAGTGCTTTCCGATGGAAAAACAATTTGATGTAGAAATTCACATTTTACCTTATAAGCAACTTCGATTGACCTGATTTTTTAGGGGATATGCCAGTATACTTGTAACTTTTTTGGGGTTGTAGAAAAACGAGAATAAAAAAATAATAATGGCACTTATTTTACTTCCTAGTTTAAAACACATTACAATAACAATTAAGTCAAATTAAAAAACCTATATACATTTTATTAAATCTCAAATATATGAACAAAAGCACGTTCGATCTAAATAATACCCGTTTATTACCCACTTTTACAATCCTACCATCCCGACCATTGCCTAAAAAAATATAATTTAGCAGTAATAGACTGGACTTCTGAATCGGAATGTTGCTCCTTTGCATATTGTTTGTTCAGTGTCAGTAATCGACCTTGATTATTACACTAAATTGACAATAAATATGTATCTTCAGCATTTTCATGAACCTTTTGCTTTTTTAAGCAACCCTTGGGGCCTTAAACTAACTAGGTAAATCTGGTGTGAGTAATTAAAAAAAAACAATCAAAGCTAAGGGTAAAGTAAAGTTACAAAAATATGTTTTGAAAGAAAATCCCCTCCCCAGCAGTCCTCATAGAGTTTTTTGCCGATATTTGAAAAACTGAAAATTATTTTGGAAAAGAAAAATTTTCCTGGGTTGTTTTTTTAATTTAGGAAAAAACCCTTGGAAATAAAAAAAAACTCGCAAGAAAATCCCAAAAAACCTACGGGCAAAAAAATCCGGGAAAAACCCTAAGAAAAAAATATTATAAGTAACCCTAATCCATGTGACAAAACTGATAGCCAAGAATAATGTTTCGCTTGCCGTCGGCTTTTTTTACAAAAATTTAAAATAAAAGTTGGTGTTCCATTTTTTTAAAGAATTGAGATCACTGATCAATGATGTAAAATTTTATTTATTCTCATCTTTAAAAATATGTTTCCAAAACAGATAGCAATAATTTACTCAAAAATTTACCCGAACAAAATGTTCAAAGAAAAGCTCACAAAAATGTTCACGCAAAAAAATTTAGATCTTTTGCACGAGCTTTTGTTTGAGCATGTTCGTCTGTGTAATTGCGCCTTTAGTGTGGGAACACTGACTGTCAACAGTGTCAAAATATGATTGAAATTGACATTTTTTTGAAAGGTTATTTTTGTTGTTTTTTAATACAAAAACAAAAAAGTTAAGAAACAAGTCATAAACAAATGCTCCAACGGCCACGCCATTTATCTCTCTCATTTGGTCTGGAGTATGTGCAGGTTTCGAACAAATAAATCACAGTATGGAAACATTGCCCCCCAATTTATAAACTCAAAGGGTACTGTTAAGCCACACGTTATAAATTGTAATAAAAGCTCGGTTCAACCTTTGCTGCTGGCGCTCCCGCTGAAGATACAGCTTGATTACGTTGATCTGAATCTGCACAGGGACTAAAACAGCTAAGCACAGATGCACCAACGTGATATAGTAATAAAAAATAAATTAATAGAGGTAGATACTGACTTTGATAATAGCATATATGGCTCAGCTGAAAGCCAGAGCCATGGCAAGTCAAGCAACATTTAGCGATCACAAAAAAAGTACATCTTTGGCACATGAAGTCGAGCATGGAGTTTTACAATATTTGAAGACCTTGGCGGAAAAACCTATTAACAAACAACTGTGTCGACCATCCCTTCCCTAAGTTAACAAGTTATTACTAAGATATCCTTGACTTTTGGTAAGTTTTCAGCATTCAACATTTTTTGTAGCTCTATCTTTTATAAAGGATGTGGGATTTTGCTCAAAACCGAATATGTTGTAGGTTTCATTGTCCTGATAAAAATCTATCATTGCTCCACAGTGTTTTTGAGATACTGCGTTCAAAGTTGAACATTTTGGTATTCTGGCTTTTCCCTAAAATCAGTTTTTTGCACTTTTTGTGAAAATGTAAATAATATTTATGAACCAAATTGTAGTCTGAGAATAAGTAGCAGAAAAATATAGGTTGCGTCGCACTGGCATCACAAACATAAAAAATATTAAATTCATATGACCAAGAAATGACTTTTTTAACAAAAGGCAAATTTCAATTGTTATGTTGCCACTTATGTATTTAACAAACATGCTTCAAAACAAAAACTGTAACATTTTAGCCATTTTTGTTAGTTTTTGCTATGGGGCAATGATAGATTTTCATCAAGATAAGGAAAATCACACAGAAAGCCAGTTTCCATAAGGAAAGTGCATCATCCTTAAAAAACGAATCTACAAAAAAAAATGTCAAATGCTGAAAACTTACCAAAACTTAAGGATATCTTAGTAATAACTTTTTCTGCTGAATTCTTCAGAATCAGAACACTTTTATTACAAAAATTGTTAACAAAAAACATTGTCACAATTGAATAAATAAACATCAAAATTTAAAAGAATATCTTTAAAATGTCATTTAGATATTAAAAAATGTTAACATTAAGGTTTTGTTAATAAAGATTAAAAAATAAATATTGATTTTTCTTTATTTCTAGTAAACTGGTAAAATCTCAAAAAAATACTGGCTACAATATCACAAAAATTGACAATGAAATCTTAAACTACTTACTTAAAATTACATATAGAAAGTTACAAAGACATGCAAATGACAACAAGAAAAAGAAAAAAAATATACTGATAAAATATATATTAAAATTAATATTTTGGTAATTATGCAGTATACAGTTTTCTGCCATTTTTGACTTTTTATGAAAAATTCTTTATGGGGGCACCTTCTAGGGTCCCTAGGACCCCAAATCCGCCTGCGCCGGTTGGTTTTTTTTTTCGATTTTTTGTTTTTTTTTAATTTTTTTCACTAAAACAACCCAATCAAACACAGTCCAACCCAACGTAATCCAACCCAACCCAAAACAATCAAAAAAACACATTACAACCCCCTCCCCCAGGACACCCTTTTTTCTCTTAAAAAAAAAATTGGGCGCAGGCGGATTTGGGGTCGTAGGGACCCTAGTAGGTGCCCCCATAAAGAATTTAAAAAAAAAATCAAAAATGGCAGAAAACCGTATACTGCGTTACCAATTTTTTTAATGTTCTTTTTAAAACTCATGAAGTATTGTTCTAATTTTGTAAAAGTCGATGTGCCAAAGATGTATTTTTTTGTGATGCCTTGCCATCGCTCTGGTTTTCAGCTGATCCATTATGCTATTATCAAACTCCATATCTCCCTCTATTCATTTATTTTTCTTGTCTTCTAGGCCTATAACAAACTCGGATTTATAAACTGTTGGCGCATATCTGTCCCTAGACGTTTTAGTTCCTGTTTCAGATTCACAGATCAACTTAATGAAGGTTTATCTTGAGCGGGAGCGCCAGCAGCAATGGTTGCACATTCCCAGACCAAATGAGAGAGATTATCATGGCGTGGCCGTTCAAGCATTTGTCTGTCTTTTAAATGGTTTTTATTGCTTGGTTCTTCACTTTTCTGTTTTTGTATTAAAAAACAATAACAAAAATAACCTTTCTAGAAACGTCATTTTTGACACTGTTGATAGTCAGTGTTCCCACACTACTATTTAAAATTAAGAAACCAATGTTGCCAACCTAGATCTCCACAACATGGCGGCGAAAATGGCGGAAGACACACGGCAGTGATTTTCCCACAAGGTTATTATCAATCCCTTTCTTTTTTACATCCGTGCTCTAGAGGGTTAAATTTGGCGCATGCCCAATAGCGATTCGGATGGATTGTGCTTCTGCTCATTTAAGGATCGGGCATATTATTTTCTATCAATTTGTGGTTCAGGTGTTTTTCGTTTCTAGAAAATTTATTTTCGATACTTTTGTTATTCTGATATTTTCACGTTCGGGAAAATTATAATCGGTTAAATTATATTCGTGTCTTTTAAGGATCGAGTAAGTAAATTAAAATTCTATAAAATTATATTCTATGTTTTACTTTCATTCATATTTCGTTTCGGACGTTTTATTTTCTGTTCAATTGTGTTTCGGTTTTTATAAATTCGGCTTTTTTGAGAGTTCCCGATTTTAATAGTCCCCCATATTTAAAAATATTGCCTCAGGCGGCCAACACCCTAGGTCCGGACCTGATTTTAGCGAAGATTTTAGGCAAAAAAGCGGTTAATAGTACCTTATAAACCTAGGGATTTAAGTGCCACATTAAATCCCGCGGTAAAAGGGATTAAACGCCACTTTAGTCCCGAGGTTTATATACTATTTTATGCACTTTAGGAAAAGATCTTTTTTAAAATTACGTTATTTCTACGCCAAATGGTTCGTCAACCACAAGAAAGGGTGCTAAGAATGAAATCTTGGCCAAGAGCAAGTGCTGTTGGGCTTGACTTGCCATAAATTTAATTATAATTTTCCAGGGTTCCCAAAGAAGGGGGATTAAAAGTACCTATTTAATCCCTGAACTGCCTAAAAAAAATGTATACCCTTTTATACAGGGTGTCCCAAAAATATAATATGGCACAAACTTATCTTTTTTCTAAATTGGACACCCTGGGTCTGTCTTTTATCTTCTCCAAGATATTCAATTTTAAATTTGTGTGGAAGGGATACCTAGGAAAATAATTTCGATTTCCCCATATGGCTAATAATTCAATGAATAAAGGGGGGTTTACCCGGGTTTACCCAACTTTTCATACTGATAATTTGTAACCTAAGCACAATTTTATTCATAGTCATAATGCTGAATACATTATTCTTAATAGAAGTGTTCACCCAAGTTTTCATAGTTATAATTCACAATTCATAAGCACAGTGCATAAATGGGAGTTTACCCAACTTTTCATATTGATAATTTATAACCTAAGCACAATTTTATTCATAGTCATAATGTTAAATACATTATTCTTAATAGAAGTGTTTACCCAAGTTTTCATAGTTATAATTCACAATTCATAAGCACAGTGCATAATTTAAAAGTTAACTTTATGCACTATCAATATGAAAAAAGCAAAGAAAACATTTTGGTTGGTTGATTTCAAAATGGGAGTGATTAATTTTAGCTCATATTAGAAAACAGAAATTTAGCAAGAAGGAAGAATAGCTAACCTGTTAAGGTTAGGTAAAGAAAAACATTTTTTTTTGTTCTTCTTTTTTGTCAATTTGGTATGTCAAATATCCTAATGCACTATGCTTATAAACTCTTGGATAAACAGGTGCCGTTAAATTATGTATTAACACTAAAATTGTGCTTATACACTTGGAATTAAAGTTATGAATTATCAATATGAAAAGTTGGGTAAACCCGCCTTAATTTAAAAGTTGGTTAATTTTAACTTTATGCACTATCAATATGAATAAAGCAACAAAGAAAACATTTTGGTTGGTTGATTTCAAAATGGAAGTGATTGATTTTAGCTGATATTAGAAAACAGAAATTTAGCAAGAAGGAAGAATAGCTAACCCGTTGAGGTTAGGTAAACAAAAACCTTTTTTTGTTCTTTTTTTTGTCAAGTTGGTATGTCAATTTTCAAAATTTATCCTAATGCATTATGCTTATAAACTCTTGGATAAACAGGTGATGTTAACACACTAAAATTGTGCTTATACACTATGAATTAAAGTTATGAATGATCAATATGAAAAGTTGGGTAAACCCGCCTTCACTGTGACTGAAAACTAGGGATTTTTTTAATTTTTTATGGCCAACATTCAACTTTTTTGTTACTTTTTTAGATCCTGTGGAAGATTTATGGTCATGCCATGATGACCCTTAAAATAATTTTCTTAAATAGCTGTTAAATTATTGTGCTAAAATACACTTTAGTAGGACACGTTTCATGGTAAATTTCTCGGTAAATTTAAAGACTGTAAAGAACTTTGATTGAAATAAATTAATACCACCTTATGTTTTACACACTTTACACTTTGAAAAATTACAATTTTTGCTGTTTTTTGGATAAAAAATGCAAAATAAAAATCATATGCACGACGCCACTCAAGATGACATAACAGATATTTTTAGTAAAAATTTGTCTTAAATTATGTCCATCTTTCTCTAAAATACTTTTTTATAGCATGCTGTCTCTCTTCAACAACCTTAAAAATTCTTGCACCTCACTAAATTATCCGAGAAATTATCTCTCCATCTACCTCTAAAATTATGTTCTCTATCTCTAAATATTTTTCATTTTAACAGAGAAAAAATGTTTTTTGGCCGTATTTTTTAAACGCCTAAAAACAGTGAAAACTTGAAAAAATTTTAGTGTTTTATTCTAGAAATCGAAACTTTAGAAAGAACGCTTTAAAATGTGAGCAATATACAATGGCATAAAAATGTAAACGTAGAAAAAAATTGCTTTATCAAAAACGTTACCCCTTAAATTATCCTAAAATATTTTAAGCCTTAAATTACCATCATGGCTTTACCATTAAGCAATATAAAAGAATAAGCGGGAGAATAAGTAATTATTTGACGAATTATGAGCATTGTTTTGAAATCTTTCTCTCCCATATATTATTACTTACATCTCTGTAAAATTCTCTTCAGAAAACTTAGCAAAGAAGATCAGTTGTAAACAACTAACACACCTATTTTTATTTCCAGTTATATTATACCAACTATATTGCATGTATCCTAGTTTGTACATTCCCCCTCAGGCCAAATGTTGACTCGACTACATTTAGGGTCGAGACCATAGGGGAGTTTAAGAGTGATCTCCTATCTGCCATGTTCTTTAACATATATTGATCAAAAATGTAAACTTGTAAATCGCGGTCTGGATTTTCGGCCAATTACTCGCAATTATTTCATGAGGTTTTTAAAAAAAACACTGCCAGCATGGAGAGTTACGTAAATTTACTTTATATAAGCACCTAAGTCTTTAAATTCAGTGGACTCATCTTATTTAGCTTTTCCTTTTTTGTTTCTTTTTCGGTATTTTTTCCTTAAGTCTTAAGGAATTACCTTAAAAGTTTACCAATAATTAACTTTAACCTCAAAATTGATTGTTTATTTATTAAATATTTCACGCAGAAAGAGTTTCCACATTTACATTTATAAGAACCTCAAATTTTTTAAACAAAAGGCTCTGTGTAGGTCTGTGGTGTCAACATTAACTACTAATGTTAAGGAAAAGAAATTTTAACATCAACCAGCTTTTTACTTAAGGAAAAAGCGAAGGAAGAAGAAAAGTTAAAGAAAAAGGTTACAAGAAAGGAAAAAGAATTTAAGCATGAACCAGCCTTTAGTTGGATATATAATTTTAAAGTTGTAAATTATACTGTTGTTAAAAAATTAAAATTAGCTCAGTGGTTAGTCATCGCACATTCCTACATTTTGTTTATTAACTACATGGTTAAATAATAATCATAACTTTCACAATTTGTGCCATCATATTATAAACATGCCTTTAATTAATTTCTTTCTATGCTTTGTAAAAAAAAACCTCTTTCCGTCAAATCCAAAACCTCAAAAATATTAAGAAGCACAATAACAATATAAAAAACCCCCACAAATTAATCATAACATAGATTTTTTTGTGTATTTTTTTCTCACTTGAAATTTATGTAAAATAATCCATAAATTGGTCACTGATAATCCAAAAACTGACCACCATTATCAAAAATTAACTCGAATTTTATAATTTTCGGAAAAACAAAATTTAGAAAAAACCCGACAAACTCCAGATAACACTCACGACACCAATCTCCGAGAAACTGACGTTTTTGATTTGGAAAAAATCCGATTGGATTCCTTGGCTCATTTTCAATGGAGCGAAAATTACCGAAAATACTCGAAGAGAGCTCAATTGCACGTGGGCCAAGTTTGCAGGATCGTTTATTGTTTCCCCAACTGATCCATCCAAAACCACGTGGTTTCCATAATAGATTTAGACAAGAAACCACGTGAACAACGATCAGAAGCTCACTCTCACTCCCAGCTTAATTTCCTTCCTACGCTTATGCAACACAAAATACTCTGATGTGAATTCTGGGTTGCATAGCAGTGAAGTATGATGACGAGTGGATATCTGAAAAAGTAGGATGGCAACTTTGCCGACTGTGCTGCGCACTCACCATTTTATGATATTAAAAAGATGTTGACGAGTCCCCATACTATAGCCATTAAATATTACAATAACTTATCAAATGAGTGAGAAAAATTAAGAAATATTTAGTGGGGAAAGCTTTTTATTCTTACAATGAATACTTCGTTCACTTCTGCTTCTCTTGTATTTTTTTATAATTACTGTGTTAGTATAGTGTACATATTTAATTTTAAAAAAACTCTTGTTATGTGTATCTAATTGTACGAGGAAATAATTACACTTATAATTATGATATAGGTACCCTGTGCTTATACCGTTCAAGGAACGTTCCCGGGACGAACAATTTCGTCCATTGTAACGACTAAGGAACTTTCCTTTGGACGTTCCTAGAACGTTTACTTGGACGATCCTTGGGAACGTCCATGGATGTCGCCAAACGTTCCGTAGCGTTCCCGGAACAATCAATATTACCAGCCAGACAGCACAAATTGTCCATCGGACAGCCATTTTTTGTCCAAAACCGCCCCCATTGTCCATGGACCATTTATGGACATCCATTGGACAAAGGTTTTTCCTGATTCAGTGGATGACAAGTCCAAAGGACTTCCAATTTTGATCCACAAAGAACTGCTTTTTGTCAATTAGTTTTTGGATATCCAATGGATGAAGATTTTTTTGGTCCATTGGACCAAAAATAAACTATATCTGGGGGACGTTCATTTTGTGTTCAGCAAAAGTGATGTACTTTATAATATTTATCAAAAAATCTATGTCAATTGGGCTTGGCCTAGTTGGCACATTAATAAATATAGTCATTTATCCGAACTGTTTTGGATATTCAATGGATCATGTTTTTTCTTATTCATTACCAACAATAACATTTCTCTCATACCTAGCCGAATCATTTAAGTAAGTATTTTTCATTACTTTGGACTAATTGGTATTTTAGTATTTTAATACCCATCCTTTGCTAGGAACTCCATCCGCAGTCATCGACAATCAGACTTATGATGTTGGAGTGGTTCAAATATAGGTACCTATATACTTATATTGAAAATATCGCCGCTTTTGACAGAACTGTCCACTGGATATCCATTGGAACAAATAAGTATATCCAGTGTACTAAGAAAATTAGACCAACGGATATACATTGTAATTATTAATTTTTTCCAACATTGAACCATAAAGATACTTTTTGGATAGCCAATGGCTAACTTTTGGATGGAATTTCGTTCCACTGGACAACCAATGGATTTAGTATAGTGGTACAATAGTCACTGGACTTTTTTGGGATATCCCAGAGCCGTCCAACGTTTTGACAATTGTATTATCCGATGGATATGCCTTGGACAAAATTTCCTACAGATTTGGTTGTCCAATGGACTGCTGCATTGTCCAGAAAACTCTCTCCACTGGACATCCTTGGGACAGAGTTGTGCTGTCTGGGCAATTGTAACATCTCGGGGACATTCCTGGAACGTTTACTTGGAGAACCTTCAACCTTTGGCCGTTCTTTTGAATGTTCCCGGTAACGTCCAAAGACGTCGACAAACGTTTTGGAAACGTTCTCGGAACGGTTAATGTCGTCAATTGTAACGTCTCGGGGTCGCTCCTTTGGATGTTCTTGGAACCTTTACTTGGACGACCCTTGGCCGTTCTTTATCTAAACTCATTTTGGAGTTCTTAAGTGTATTTAATTGTACGAACAAATAATTATGTTTCTTAAGCATGTGCTAAATTTATTCATTTACAATTATGACACGGGCACCCTGTGCTTATATATAATTTAAAATATAGGTATATAAGTTTAAATTTATAGACAAAAGTATAGAAAAAATTAAATTGAATTGAACTGATTTGCTATCGCCTACTTCAAGAATTTTTAGATAAAATGTAAGTAAAAATAAGCATTCGTGATGGTGACATGTTTTTACTAAAAAATTGGCTTTCCACAACATTTTAAAAAATTTCCAGAAATATTTTAAACTCTATAGTTATATTTCTATAGGAAATTTTATTCAATTTATTATTTGTAACTGTAAATAATTTTTTTTAAGTAAAAATACTAAATTTTGGCTTTCCTTACCCCATCCTCTGCGCAACTGCCGTCTCCTCTTTTGTCCTCTGGGACGGGGATTTTCTTGGAGTTTTTCCTGAAGCTTTTCTTGGGGTTTACCCCCAGAAAACTCGGCCAATTTCATCATACATGTTAAAAGTAACACTATCATGTCTTTTTGCATCTTTTCTTACGTTTTTATTTTGATCATAACTAGTTCGAGAGGGCTGCCTCTATAAAATTATAGTCACTGCTGAACAACAAAACTCACTTTAAATATTAATTAGTATTTTTTATTTCATTAATATAATTTTAGCAGGTTCCAACATATAAAACACTTATTTTGTAAAATAAAGCCCAATTTTGTGTTCTTTTTTCTCATCTCTAAATTTTTTTACGAGTGACAGATTCTAATCACTGCCAAAAAACCTCATAAAAGATCATAGCAAATAACAGATAAAACATCATAAGTTTTTATAATCTATGCTCATATAAACTTATGATATTTTATAATTTTTGACTAGTAAAAATGAAACACCTAGCCAGTTGACTTAGAAAAATTTACAATATTTTTTATATGACAATTCCTCATAAATGTTTATAAGATTTTATAAGATCTACCTGTAACATTCGAAAATAAAGAATTACAGCTCAACATTAGCAGTTGTAGTAGTAGCAATAGTAGCAGAATTAATGTAAGAGATTAATATACAGTCAAACTGAACTATAACCCAACCTAAACACTACGACAACCTTACCCACTATAATACATTAGACTCTTAAGGTAAATTTTCAATTTTATCAGTATTCGTTTCCTTATCTGTATCGAGTCGACCAATCAAGCAGGTGCACTTTTAAAATCGTGGCGAATGCGTGACAGCTCCAGCTAATCAAATGCACGAAAACCTCATTAGGTACGATAAGGCAGTCGTAACGTTACTTTGATGACGTTAATTTGATCAGCTGGAGCTGTCACGAATGCGCCATTATTGAATCTTTTTATTTGTCTTTTTCTTAAAATAATAATATATAATATTATTTAAATTTAACTTACCTACCTCGCAAATTTGACTATTTTTAATAATTTTTCAGTTTGGCAAATGCATGATCTCTTTCCATTTTTCTTGAGTTTCTTTTTCCATTGAACAATGAAACAATACAAGCTAGTATTTTTACAGTTTTCTGATACCGCAATATTATGGTAAAGCCATGATGGTAATTTAAGGCTTAAAATATTTTAGCATAATTTAAGGAGTAACGTTTTCGATTAAGCAATTTTTACTGTTTTTCACATTTTTATGCCATGATTTTGCTCACATTTTAAAGCTTTCTTTCAAAACTTTCGATTTCTAAAATAAAATACCCAAACTTTTCAAGTTTTCACTGTTTTTTTAGCGTTCAAAAAAAGTACTGCCAAAAAACATTTTTTTCTATTAAAATGAAAAATATTTAGAGAGAGAGGGCAAAATTTTAGAGGTAGATGGAGAGATATTTTATTGAAGTGCAAAAATATTTAGGGTTGTTGAAGAGAGAAAGCAGGCTATAAAAAAGTATTTTAGAGAAAGATGAAAATAATTTAGGCAATTGCTTAATAAATATTTCTGTTATGTCATCTGTCTGTCATATGATTCTAGTTTTTTACAGTCTTTAAATTTACCAAAAAACGTGTCCTAACATAAGTGTATTTAAGCACATTTAAAAATCATTTAACAGGTATTTAACTAAATTATTTTAAGGTTCAGCATGGCGTCACCATAATGATTTTTGGTAAATTTAAAGACTGTAAAAACCTTCTGTGTCTCACACACTTTATGCTTTTTTTGTATAAAAATGGTAAAATAAAAATCATATGCACGACACCACTCAAGATGACAGACAGATGACATAACAGAAATTTTTAGTAAACAATTGACTAAATTATTTTCATCTTTCTCTAAAATACTTTTTTCTAGCCTGCTGTCTCTCTTCAACAACCTTAAATATTTTTGCACTTCACTAAGTTATCTCTCCGTCTATCTCTAACATTCTGCCCTGTCTCTCTCTAAATATTTTTAATTTTAACAGAGGAAAAATGATTTTTGGAAGTACTTTTTTTTGAACGATAAAGAAACAGTGAGAACTTGAAAAATGTGAGTCTTTTATTCTAGAAATCGAAAGTTTGGAAAGAAAGCTGAGCAAAATATTGGCATAAAAATGTAAGAAATATAGTAAAAATTGCTTAAACAAAAACGTCACCCCTTAAATTATGCTAAAATATTTTATGGCTTGACCATAAGAAACTGTAAAAATACTCGCCCCTACGACTTTGTATTGTTTCATTGTTCAATGGAAAAAGGAAACGCAAAAAAAATGGATAGAGGTGCTAAACTGGAAAATTAATAAAATAGTAAAATTTGAGAGGTAATTAAGATTAGTTAAATTAAAATAATATTATATATTGTTATGGTCGAAGTTATGGTTTTAAGAAAAAGAGGAATAAAAAGATAGATCAATAATATTTTTTTCTAGTTTATCTACTATTAAAATTTTTAATTCTCCCGTGAACCTTACTATTTTTTTGTCAAAGTTCGAAATATATTACTAACCAAAAAAGTCATCATCATTCAAAAACTGTCTGGGGAAATTGAAAAAAGAGAAAACAAAACATCACATTCAATACCATCCGAAAAACCAAATACACTTGTTACGTATATACAAAAGATTAAATCAAAGTTAAACTCGATTAAAAATAAAACGGATGTACCCTTCACAACAAATGAGTCATTTTTAAAATGTCAATGATTTTCTAAAGCCCTGTTCTCACTATGTATCAAACACATGCAACTTTTTACATGCATCTTTTTTTTGAAGCATGGAGCTGTGGAGGGTGTTCGCACTATGCATCTGTTTTTTAGAGGAAATGCCATTTTTAGCCAACATAACAAAGTGACTAATTAAAAAAATCAAAAAAGCTAGTTGCGTCCCTGTCTCGCATATACCTGTTTCACACATTTTGATTTAAAACAAGAATTTTGGAAAGTTTTAAGAAGTCACCTTCTTAAAACTTTTCAAAATTGAAAAAATATTGAAAATAAAACTCATTACCTAAAATTCACAGCTGATCAGCAATTTGAAAACATAAAAAAACCGGTTGATTATCAAAAGATAACTAGAAATTCCCCAGCATGCTTGCAACTTCCTGATAAAAAATAGAGCATGTTCTATTTTAGCGCATCTTGCAGCATGCATCTTTTTTTGACGAATTTCATAGTGTGAACACTCAAGATGCATGCATCTTTCTGAGAAGCATGAAAAAGTTGCATAGTGAGAACAGGGCTTAAAAATGACACCAAAAACAGCAAAACCGTACCTACGTTTTTACTTTTTTTTTTCATGGATAGCTAAATATGATCTCACGGTGAGAAGCAAAGTATAAATTTCTTTAGTCAGAAGATTTTTAGAAAAAGATTTCAAATTTTCGTTACAGAAAAATGTTTATATAAAAAAACCGATAAGGTTACCAATTTAAGCCTAGGAACTATATAGCGAGGAGTTTTATTGCTAAAAGCAGTTAAATAAATCAAAATAAAATTTAACCAAATTTTAAGGTTTTCGCTTTATTTAGTTCAGAAAAAAACTTAATGAACTGTTTTTTAAACCTACAATATTGATAAAAACCCTTATTTTTAAGTATTCATGAATTAAAAGCTAAAAATATTGTCAATAATCTTCCAACAATTTTTACCCCGGACGAAATGAAATGCCGATTTTTCTAATGTTTAATTTCTTTTTGTATGTACACAACGATAATGTATGTATACCTATACAATTTTAAAAACACGTCACCGTTTTTAAAATGGCCGAATATATATTAAACGCGTCACAGTAGTTAATATAGTTTTAATTTTGTGCGCGCTTTTTCTCTAAATTTTACTCAATGTTTGGCTCACTTCTTCTAAACTTTAAAGTCACTTCTTATCACATTATTGATGTCCATAATGAACAGCATATTGAACTTGAAAACAACATCAAAATTCACTGAAGGGGATTAACTCAAAATAAAAACACAAATCCAACATGGCCGATTTAAACGCAAAACAAGCCATTACTAAGGCAAGAAGGCGCGTAATCGAGTGGGTCTTGGCAGGGACCCAAGGCGAAAAATAAATAAGATTCCCGCGGGATACGCAAGCTAAGACCTACGGGCGTTTTGTGGGGCTCGATAGGCAGGAAAGATACATAAATTCACGTGTGCGCGTTTCAGGGCAGCAGCAGATGCATGAGCAGTCACTTTATTTTAATTATTTAATTTAGGCTTACTTTACTCCATTTATTGGGTCATTATCCTACAAAATAACTTATTTTGTTATTACAAGTAATCTTTACTTCTTTTGGTAGTGGCATTATAGATAATTTCGAAAACTTTAATAAAAAGGAAATTTTTAGAACTCTTATAATATTATGTCAGGGAATAAAATAGTAGTAGTTTTAACAACTAGTGGCTAAAATAGTGCTTTTTTTTACAAACGTTGGTTTAAATAACTAGAGCAGCGAGGTATTTAAAAACGCGAGTAAAAAAAAAGCACAGTTTAGCCGCGAGTTGTTAACACTATTTTTTTTAATATCTTTATCAAAAAATCCAAGAAAAACAGGAAAATACTTTTAAAAATCTAGAACGAAGAGCACTTCTCGCAACACACCACTTTTACACTATAAATAAAGGCGTCTGGTAAATGAAAAAACAATGGTGGTTTCCATGGAGATGTGCCTTTTTATTTGGTGACGTTCATTGTTGCGACATTTTATTCGTTGACAGTTTCACATTTTGACGATATTTTTAAAAGATTTTTTCGTAAATACTTGGTGAAAACTGACGGAAATGGCTTAATTTTAGGCAAGAATAATTAGATTTTTTCAATATTACTATTTTCCGCTATTTCTCTTTAATTTTGGGTAAAAAACGAACCGAAATCTTTTTTTGCACCCGTGATCAAAAAGTTTTTTTGCATCGGTAACCAAAAAAATTTTTTTTTGCATCGGTAACCAAAAAAAGCCATGCTTTAGTTATCTGCAGACAGTTACTAAAATCATGTTTCTGATGAAGGTATAAAAAAAAAGATTTTCCTCAACATGCAGTTGAATTCGAAACATCTAGAATTTGATTTATTTTTATTTCTGATAGTTTTAATTCTGATCCCAAAATATAACGTTTGGGATTTCCAGGAGTTTTCAGTTTTTTGAAAATATAATTTCCAAAGCTTTGAATTGATAACAAAATTGACATTTAAAAAAATCTCCTCTGAAATTATCTAGAATTCCTTTCCCACTAAACACACCAGAAAGATATTCTAGGAATATTCCTTCTAGATGATTTAAATGTGAAACAAGGTTTTTTCATGGGTTTAATATGAACAGAAATGCCTGTAACATGCTAAGAACGTTTTTTTGATGTAACATTTAAAATTTTATCTACCATCTTTGACAAAAACGCTCTTAAATGTTTCTAATATTAAGTAATACTATACCTATATTGTATTACATTACAGTTTTTATCTACAGAATATTTTTAGCAGGTTACAGGGACATTAAAGAAAAATATTAATATACCCTCTGTATATTAATAATATAATATGAATATTCTGGAAATAATAATTCTCTTGGATGTTCTTTTTGTGTTTACTGGGTTTTATTTTTTATACTTTCATCAAACTGTGCCTTTTTTTTGTTTTTTTTTAAAGCACACTTTTTGCACTAGTTGTAAAAACTATATAATTGTCACACTTTTAATTTACATTGTTATAAGATCAGGTTGCCTGTTAAATTTTAATATTTCCCGTTTTTATTTATAAAGTAATCCCGTCTGTCTGAGCTTCAATAGCTCGTTCGAATCCTATGCCTAGTACCTTGTAGTTAAAATTAAAAGCAATATTTTTAATTCTGAAAATAAATTAGAACACAACGTGGGGCGCATGTGTACATCTGCGTTTTTTGCTCCCAATACCCAAAGGTTGAATCTGAATGTTGTTTGTTATGATGTAAAGTTAAGCAAAGCTTATAAATTTTGTTTTTTCTTGTTCTTTAAGGACAAGTTAAGCGCATTTTAAAAATAATTATAAATATGTAAAAAAATTAAAATTATGCAATACCAAGCAAAACGTACCTTTACTTCTCTCAATTTTTCACCCTGTAGAACCAACGAAAACGAAACAGAGGGGTTTTAGAGTACTTATATGTGGAGTAGGTACGATTTAGCAAAGTTGTGAGAATCAAAATTTAAATATAGAGACAGATGAGGCCTTATTTTGAAGGAGTCTTAAATACCTTAAAAAAAAATTAATTGTAATTGTAGCAATTGGTTTTCAAGATATTTTTTTTCAATTCTCTTTTATATTTCAGTTTGTCTTCTAAGGCCGGTGTTACACTATAATTTATTTGTCAAACATCTTTATAAAAGGTATTTGATGAAACATTTTTCAGTGTAATATACCATATTTTATAAAATATTTTTATTTTCAGTATTTAAATTCCAAGAGGTGTGTCCTAATTCCAATATAGGTACTCTTTAAATAACAAATTTACGTGTTCGGTGATCTTATCGGAATCGTACTATAAATACTCTAAAATATTTACCAGCTTTGTATTGCGCTCTGCAAAAGCTTATTAGGGTTAGTACCCATTATAATTTCTTTGCACTGTACGTACTACTAAATTTAATAGATATGAAAGTGTAACTTGATTTTTTTAACGGTTTTGCTCACGCTCCGAAAAGAACAAAAATACGGCTTTTTTGCTACCGATAAATAACATTTTCTTTTTTCCGTGGGCGCAAAAAAAATAATTTTATTTGTTTTTGCGCACAAATAATGCCAAAAAATTAAATGGCCAACAAAAACAGAATAGCCGGTGGCGAAGTAAATGTTTTTGTGAGGCTTATGTGTTCTAGTTTGTTGTATGTTTTTCTGCTTTTTAATAACTCGCGGCTGAACCATACAGAATATGGAATATGGAATGGTTTTGTCTCTGGGCTAAACTGTGCCTTTTTTACCCACGTTTTTAAATCACTTGCCATGCTTGTAAAAAAGCACTATATTTTGCCACTAGATAAAAAAACTACTGTTTTAGAAGTCTGTGTAAACATATACTTAAAAGAATCGTTCACGAGGCACGACCTCTTACTTTTTTCCTATGTAATAGGGCAATTAATCTAAAAATACTAGAAAAAAGCCATAAAGTTTTCACTTTTAAGCAGCTGTGTTTAATAATATCTTTTTTTATACATTTTGGTTTGAATACACTGCAATCAGATTATACCTAGTATACTTTCTATCAATCTCCAATACACTTTTTCAATTTTCAACCTAATTGATATTCAAAGAGCGGCCCAGGAAGAAATGTGAAAAAATTTGTAAAATTAAGTATACTTTCTAACAATCTCCAGTATCAAAAAAAAAATTTGCCCCACCAAAATAAAACTATTTATGTAAATATATTTTTTTATACCTTCATCAAAAACTGTCTGCAGATAACTAAAGCATGGCTTTTTTGGTTACCGATGCAAAAAAACTCTTTTTTTGATCACGGGTGCAAAAAAAGATTTATGTCCGTTTTTTACCCAAAGTTCAAGAGAAATAGCGGAAAATAGTAATATTGAAAAAAATCTAATTATTCTTGCCTAAGAATTACGCCATTTCCGTCAGTTTTCACCAAGTATTTACGAAAAAATCATTTAAAAATATGGTCAAAATATCCGATTGTCAAAGACTAAAATGTCCCAACAATGAACGTCACCGAGTAAAAAGACACATCGCTATGGAAACGATTGTTATTTCATTTACCAGCCGCCTTGATTTATAGTGTGAAGATGGTGTGTTGCGAGAAGTTTTCTTCGTTCGAGATTTTTAAAAGTATTTTCCTGTTTTTCTTGGATTTTTTGATAAAGGTAATAAAAAAAATAGTGTTAACAACTCGCGGCTAAACTGTGCTTTTTTTACTCGCGTTTTTGCACCCGTGATCAAAAAAAAACAAGTTTTTTTGCATCGGTAACCAAGAAAGGCTTTAGTTATCTGCAGACAGTTACTAAAATCATGTTTTTGATGATGGTATAAAAAAAATATTTAAAAACATCGTCGAGATACCAAACTGTCAAAGAATAAAATGTCGCAACAATGAACGTCACCAAGTAAAAAGACACATTGCTATGGAAACCATTGTTTTTTCATTTACCAGCCGCCTTGATTTGTAGTATAAAGATAGTGTGTTGCGAGAAGTGCTCTTCGTTCAACATTTTTAAAAGTATTGTCTTGTTTCTCTTGGATTTTTTGATAAAGGTATTAAAAAAAAATAGTTAACAACTTGCGGCTAAACTGTGCTTTTTTTTACTCGCGTTTTTAAATACCTCGCTGCGCTCATTCTTACCCCCAACGCTTGTAAAAAAGCACTATTTTAGCCACCAGTTGTGAAAACTACTATTTTACTACTATAATATTTTTCTATTCATGTGGGAAAAATGCTTTTTTTGCATGCTTTTGGGTATCTTCGTACAGCATTAATTCAATTGACCTATATAAATAAAAATAACTGTTGGGGGGGCTCACCAAATAGTATAACAGGTCCCTGGTAGAATTGATAATTTTGGTTCATTTATTTTGCCATGTTGTTATCCAAAATCCAGGTGAACCATTATTGGTTTAGTTGAACATCTATAAAAAAAAGGACTAATCATGAACACTCAGTAACATAGTTTTCCTTAAAAAGATGGGTAATATAATTTATTTTAGTTAGTGATTAGTTGTTACCAAACTTCTTTAATGTAGGTACTAAATTTAATCAAAATATGTAGTTTATATGCGGGGTAGTTTTTTAAAAGTATATCAAACTCAATTAAAAAAGGGTTGGAGACCTACATAAGTGTATTTTTAATTCAAATAGACTGTAGGGGAGTTACAAATTTGACAACATATACTATTCTATAGCCGGTGCTCATAATATAATATAATAAAGGAAATATTTAGCAGTAACTCAAACATTTACACAGACAAACTTTCCTTTGATGTTGAAATGCCGACAAACATTTACACGAGCCTCTTGAACAAAATGTTCAAAGAAAAGTTCGAGCAAAATATCGTACAAAAAGACTCACGGAAATTTTGGAGAGAATGTTAAGCAAAATTTGTTTGAAGAAATGTTGGTATAGAAATTTCAATTCAAAATATATATTGTTATCGGAATTCATTGAACGTAACCGAAAATAGAAAAGCAAAGTTTTAAAACAAGGTATTTTTAATCAAGTGGTTTCCGACGGAAAGCAACTTCGATTGATCTGATTTTTATAGGAGATTTTTTATAGGGGATGTGCCAGTATACTTGTAACTTTTTTGGGGTCGTAAAAAAAACGAGAATAAAAAAAATAATAATTGGCACTTATTTATTGCTGTTTCCTGTAAAATGTAATGATAAAAATTTACGTTTAAAAGAATATATCTTTATTTTACTTCCTAGTTTAAAACACAATACAATAATAATTAAGTCAAATTAAAAAACCTATATACATTTTATTAAATCTCAAATATATGAACAAAAGCACGTTCGGTCTAAATAATACCCGTTTATTACCCACTTTTACAACCCTACGATCCCGACCCTTATCTAAAAAATATAATTTAGCAGTAATAGACTAGACTTTTGAATCGGAATGTTGCCCCTTTGCATATTGTTTGTTCAGTGTCACTAATCGATTTTGATTATGATATTAAATTGACAGAAAATATCTATTTTCAGCATTTTCATGAACGTTTTACTTTTTTAAGCAACCCTTGGGGCCTTAAAGTAAGTATGTAAATCTGGTGTGAGGAATTTAAAAAAAACAATCAAAGCTAAGGGTAAAGTACAGCAACAAAAATATGTTTAAAAAAAAATCCTCTCCCCACCACTCCTCATAGTCGTGAGGCGCGGATTACCGCTTAAAAGTGCAATTTTTGAGTTTTTGCCGATACTTGAAAAACTCAAAAATTTTTTGGAAAAGAAAAATCCGGGAAAAACCCTAAGAAAAAATATTATAAGTAACCCTAATCCATGTGACAAAACTAATAGCCAAAAATAATGTTTCGCTTGCCGTCGGCTTTTTTTCACAAAAATTTAAAATAAAAGTTGGTGTTCCATTTTTTTAAAGAATTGAGATCACTGATCACTGATGTGAAATTTTATTTATTCTCATCTTTAAAAATATGTTTCCAACACAGATAGCAATAATTTGCTCAAAAATTTACCCGAACAAAATGTTCAAAGGAAAGCTCACAAAAATGTTCACGCAAAAAATTTTAGATCTTTTGCACGAGCTTTTGTTTGAGCATGTTCGGCTGTGTAATTGCGCCTTAAAAAAAATCCGGGGAGGGTCGGCTTTTGGTATTTTCTTTCGGGGGGGTCCAAGAGTAAACCTCCCAAGCTTGAGTTTCCCCCACCCCTCGGGAACCATCCGCCATTTTGAAAAATCTTTGTAACCGACTTTTCTCCATTTCTATTGGTCAGAGGCGAAAAAGTCTGACAACAAAAATATTCGGCAAAATACTTGTAACATTTTTGCCAAGTGATCAACTTTCTGTAATTAGTTTCCGAAAAGATAGAGGGCGCCAAAGTTACAAAAAATCAGTTTTAATATATTTTGACCAACAAAAAGTAATTTGTTTAATCAGCTTTAAATAAGACTGTCGTAGATCTCGAAAAAATCCTACAAAAATATGTATATTATTTATAATTAATTAAACAGTCTCTGAGCTACATCGACTGAAAGTCGGGAAAATTCTTTGAGAACCGCTTTTTGGACATGCATAAAGTGGCGTCTTGTGGATTATATAGGGTGGGCCACAAAATTCCGCACTTTTTGGATTGGCTATAGCTTTTGACATAAGTGCTCGATCTTTAAAGATATTAATTTTTTAGAAAGACAAAATGTGATACTTTTTCGATCCAGTTGAAAATTTAAAATTTCTCAAAAATCCAAGATGGCGGACAGTTTTAAAAAATGTGTAATTTTCAGCCCACCTGAAAAAAAAATATGTGCGACAATGAACAAACTTTAAAGCTTTCACTACAAACGCTCATTGTTTATGTGTATATTCACGTATCATTTAATTAAATCGGTTGACAAATGAAAAAGTTATAAGCTTTTAGATTATGAGTGTTTGGGCTTAACATTGGAAAAAAATCATAAAATTAGGTACATATTTTTTCAATTACTATAACTTAAAAATATTGTTTTAAAGAGACAAACCATGACAGTTGCGTGCGTGTTTTTCACAATTAAAAAAAATTCGGGATGCCGGATAGTTTTAAAAAGAGTTAGGTTTTACACGCATTATTTTTTTTTTCAGGCACCATGGACAAAATATAAATTAGTATTTCCAAATCTCCATTTTTTCTTCGTATATCGAGGTATCACCTAATTAAATCGGAATAAAAAATTAAATTTATTATTTATTAGATTTAGATCAGTTATTGAGATTCTTAGTATTTTTCTCAATTAAATAATTAGGTTAAAAGATATAGCAAATGGAAAATGTATGTAATTTTTTTCTCAATGCGAAGCCAAAAAGAAAAATCTTTATAACTTTTTTATTTCCCAACTGATTTATTTAAATGATACTTCAATTTACACAGAAACAATAAGCGTTTGTATTGAAAGCTTTAGAGTTTGTTCAGAGTCGCACAAAAATTTTTTTCAGCGGGGCTGAAAATTACACATTTTTTAAAACTGTCCGCCATCTTGAATTTTTTAGAAGTTTTAAATTTTTAACCGAATCGAAAAACTCTTACGTTTTATCTATCCAAAAAGCCAATATATTTCAAAATCGAGTAATCAAGTCAAAATTATTCAAATTTGGAAAAATGTTTTTACATAATTAATGGTAGTCGAGTAAAATTGTCATTTTAAGTCGAAAAAAAAACGGACAGGCTGAGTTCTTTGTATATTCTTTGGGGGGTCTAAAAGTAAAATTCCCAAGTTCGTGTTTCCCCCGCTCCCCGGCAAATATCCGCCATTTTGGAAAAAAACCGATTTTCCCCATTTCTGTTGGTCGGAGGCAAAAAAGTGTAGTAACAAAAATCTTTGGCATAAAATTTGCAATATTTTTTGTTACAGAGGTTCAACTCTCTGTAGTTAGTTTTTAAAAAGATAGAGGCCGTTATTTAAACCACTAGTTGTGAAAACTACTATTATAGGATTTTTTCGAGATCTAAAACTTTTTCATTTAAAGTTTAAAAAAAAATCACTTTTTGTTGGTCAAAATAGTTCGCTAAAACTGATTTTTTGTAACTTCGGCGCCATCTAACGTTTTGGAAACTAACTGCAGAAAGTTGAGCACTTGGACAAAAATGTTGAAAATATCATGCCAAATAGTTTTGTTTTTAGACCAATAGAAATGGAGAAAAGTCAATTACAAAGTTTTTTCAAAATGGCGGACGGTTCTCGAGGAGTGGGGGAAACACAAACTTGTGGATCTTACTTTTAGACCCTCCCAACAACATATAAAAATTACCCCCCTTTTTTATGACAATTTGACTTTTATTTGTAGAAGCTCTGACCCCACCCCCTACCAACGTATATACTTTTTTTATAATAATTGTCCCCGAACCTATAAGGATAATAAATTTGAGCAAGTTCTTACAACTGACCGAAAGTTAGCGAAGCTAAATTAAACGTTTAAAAACGCATCACGTGAGCCAGCCCAAATTATTCAGGTCGACCTAACTTTTCAAGCTAAATCAGTACAAACGGTAGTTAAGTGACTGAAAAGAACCACCAAAAAAAGTTTTTAACAAAAGGAACAGATATTTAACTTTTTTCTCGTACGTGCTTCCAATTTTATTTAAAAAAAAATGTAAATATTTTTTTTTTGGTTTAGAGGTGCATCCCGTTTCAATTAATTCCCTCCAATTTACAAGAGAGGGTATTAAAAAACCTAAAACGAAGAACTAATGTTTACCCAATACAATTATTCTTAAAAACTGACAATACACATTTTAATTTAACCCATCCCTGCTCTGGCAGCTAAAAATAAATAACTTACTTTTACACCGAAGAAATCAATACCATTTCACCCACCAAGAACAGGAGAACATCCCTCTAAATCGGGCACAGCAAAATACACAAACTGAAATATTTTATTTAGATAACTACCCCGGAATTTATTGACAAATTTTCACGTTTCGAACTCGCATTGGAAAATTTATTTTGAAACCCGGAAAAATTTCGAGAGCGCGGGCGGGGTTGAAAATATTGTGTCACTACATAATGAGGGAAACTTTTGCGGCGGTGTCAAATTGATCAATTTTTCCGAAGCTATGTGTAAATGAAATTGATGTACGCCAAAGTTGTAAAATGAGCAACACTTTTTTTTAAACTTTCTGTACCCAAGTAATACATCTTCGACTATATAAACTTTAAAGCCAAGTGAATGCTGCAAAAACCTTAGTACAGCTCTCTTTTGCTTTAAAATAGAGCTTCATTTGATCAGTTATTTTGGCTCTTAAAATTGCTAAAACTTAACTAAGAAAATATAGTTTCAATCTTTACTTTTTTCTTAAAATACAAGTGAAAAAAATGCCAAGATAGGAACGGCAGTTATTTGTTGTATCCTGGTGATGCAATTTTTGTTAAAATGCAGCTGCTTTTTATGCTATTTATCATTTTAGAATAAGCGCCCTCTACCGCTAGACTGGGACCGTGAGCCCATAGCAATAACGCTAAGATGCGCTATGGTTTTAGATTAATTGTTTAAAAAAATGCAAAGATGCTTGGTTGCACGGGAGGGCGAGCGGCTATGTTTTATATTATGGCGAAACATAACCTCTCAAAAGTTTGTGAAAAAATAATCTTTTTTACATAAATATGCTCAAATCTATGTCTGAAAATCCTTCAAAATTAACTAAATATGCAAGACATGATGATTTTCCTTTAATTCTGTATTAAAATAAAAAAAAATAAAAATTTTGTGATTAAAAAAAACCTTATTATCTCAAATTTTTAAAGCGCGTACAGTTTAACGAGGTGTCATGACAGGGTAAGTTATCAAACAGGCCTTCGAACAAAGATTTGACTCTTGGGAAGTCTACAAAATGCGTATTTTTGATTGAGAGTTTGTTAAACATCACTAATATTTATTTTAGTTGTCTTCCGTCTTCACCCAGAAAACACGGTTCCCTCGGGCCTTCGTCAGCCCGATTTCGATTGCCGAATTTGTCGTCATCGGCACGACGTCGATTTACGACATCGCAACAGCAGTATTTTTTGTCCGCTTTGCGATGTAGGCCCAATGTATGTTTGCCGACGCAATGTTAGACTGTTGCACGCCGTCGGACCAATGGTAAATTTTACTTTTTGCTGACATCGGTATACCGTCGCCGTGCGATTAAGGTCCGATATGATTTAACCACATGGTACCGACCATAAAGCTGCTTAATTTGGTCGGTCTAACGTAGGCAAGCTGGTCTCGGTCCGACATCGGTAAACTATTCCGACATTGGTTTCCTAAAGCGGTCCAACGTCGGCGATTGAAGGTCCGTTGGTGGTAGCTTAAAGCGGCCCGACAATGGCAAACCGCAAAGGTCCCATAATGGGTGCATAAAAAGGCCCCACATCAGCCTCTCAAAGCGGCCCAACGCCGATGATTGATGATGGTCGTCGGTGGTTGCTTGACACGATCCGACATTGGCAAACTACAAAGTTTCGATAATGCGGGTGCTTAACCAGTCGCTGGTTTAAGTGGCAGAAGTTCGCATTCTAGTTTTGAAATATCTTTGCTCATTATATATATAACATTATCTTCCACTGTACAGGGAACATAATGACATTAGCGCCATCTCTACGTACTAGGAAAAAACTATTAAGCAGTTTAAAAATTTTAAGGTGACGTAATCGGACCATCGTCAGTTGCCGATTTTCGACCAATCAAACAAAGTTAAAATCGGACCATCATCGGCCCTAAAGCAGATAAAGTGGTCGTCGGCATAAAGTCGACTATAGTAAATCGGGTCATCGTCAGTTGTCGATTCCCGTCCGATTAAACAAAGTTCCAATCGGACCATCGTTGGCCCTAAAGTAGATAAAGTAGGCGTCGGCATAAAGTTGACTATAGTAAATCGGGCCATTATCAGTTGCCGATTCTCGACCGATTAAAGAAAGTTTTTATCGGACCATCATCTAAAGCAGATAAAGTTTGCGTTGGGATAATGTCGACTATAGTAAATCGGGCCATCGTCAGTTGCCGATTCTCGTCCGATTAAACAAAGTTCCAATCGGACCGTCGTCGGCCCTAAAGCAGATAAAGTAGCCGTTGGCATAAGGATGACTATAGTAAATCGGGCCATCGTCAGTTGCCGATTCTCGACCGATTAAAGAAAGTTCCTATCGGACCATCATCGGCCCTAAAGCAGATAAAGTGGTCGTCGACATAAAGTCGACTATAGTAAATCGGGCCATCGTCAGTTGCCGATTCTCGACCGATTAAACAAAGTTCCAAACGGACCATCATCGGCCCTAAAGCAGATAAGGTTTGCGTTGGCATAATGTCGACTATAGTAAATCGGGCCATCGTCAGTTGCCGATTCTCGTCCGATTAAGCCAAGTTCCAATCGTACCGTCGTCGGCCCTAAAGCAGATAAAGTGAGCGTCGGCATAAGGTCGACTATAGTAAATCGGACAATCGTCAGTTGCCGATTTTCGACCGATTAAACAAAGTTCTAATCGGACCATCGTCGGTGCTAAAGTGGTGTCGGCATAAAGTCGACTGTAGTAATGTGGACCTCTGTCAGTTGCCGATTATTGACCGACGTTGTCGACATTGGCCCGATTTAATGCCGACGATTTGGGTTTGCTGGGCAGTCTTTCATGTTGCGGAAGTTAAATTTTAAACAAAATTGCTTTCATATGCAAAGGTGCTGTATTTTCTACTGCCGTAAACGTTGTTACAAAATATATTCCTCAAAATAGCTGTGACAACATTTTTATGACGTTTTCAAAGCGTTGGGGCAGAAGACAGCAAAAGTATTATTGTTATCTTTTTTGTTGCGAACCGTTATTTCAGCTAATTTACAGCAATCTGTGTTACTTGGGTATATATAAATAAAATATTTTAAACCAACAACTTGATTAGTGGAGGTACCATGTATACATAATACACTCTTATTTTTTTATTGAGATTTGGTAAGACTAATTAACCCCCGAAAGAAAGAAGAAAGGAGGGTATTATAAGTTTGACCACTACCCTCTGTACGTTAGTGGTTTGAATCCTTTTATGTCTGTTTGTGTGTCAGTGCGAAGTAGTTCTAGAACCAGAAAACCAATTTAGGTGCAGTTCTTTTCTATTTAGAATCTATCTTTCAAGAAGTGTACCTACTTATGTAAGATAAAAATTGGCTAAGAAGATTTAAAGATAATACGCTTTTTACATAGAGATGGTAATAAATTTAGGCACTTAATAATTTTTTTTCGTCGAGCAGAAAAAAACACTTTAGCCTTATTGTCGGAATTTTTAAAAATTTTAAGGGTTACCTGTTTTTGAGAAGAGTATGTTGAGTATTGAAATCGGCTAACAAAACTTTTTTAATTCAACTACAAATGAGCTCTTTGGACAGGATTATTCAGAAGTCGCTAAACCTGTTTTTTTCTCAAATTTAGCACAAACATTTTGGTACACTTTAAAACAAGTGTGTGAAAATAGTTATTTTTCTAATAAGTTCGGAAAGTAATACTTTTCCGCACGCGACGTCAGTTGCACGAACGATGCGGAGCGGAGTTCGGCCAAGCCGTCAAGGGCGAAAAAGACACTTTTCGCACGTGTCAGGTAGTAGTACAGTTATTTAAATTTTCTTTTATATAATTCAAATAAAAATGTTTGAGGGAAAGACACAAGGTAAATACATGCAATGCAACTTCCCGCACGCTAATAGGAAAATAAATTTATCGCACACTTGTTTTTAAAAAAGTTTTAAAAATTGTAATTTTTGCACTCGAAGAAAAAATTTTGTCCCTTAAACGTGCGCAACTTCGAGGACTGTTAAGATAACAACTGTTCAGTCTAAATATACAAACCGAAACCTTATACATTCCCAGGATCTTTGAGTGCATTAAAATGCACTAAATCTATGTTATACCTATCTGTCAAACAGAAGCAAATCAACCATCAGAAATCCCAAACGGAATCCTGGCAACGTCCTGATAAAACCGCTGACTAGAGCGCTTCCAAGTGGATTTTCCCAACATTAAAATTTTCAATCGATTTCCACCCCTATGAGGATTGATTTTATGATTTATGTTCCGTGCATACTAATGGGCAACAGGGGGTTGTTTCTTATCTTGAAGTGTTAAGCTAGGTGTACAATTGCTACGTTTTCACGTGGAAATGAATACGTTGTCAATACGATTTGAATGCATTTTGAAAACGATTTGAATTTTTTGAAATTGCCTGATGCATTTTTTTTGCCAATTTGACTTCTTTGTTTGTTTTTTTTTAAAGCAAATAAGTTTAGAGCACAATAATATATTTAAAATAAAGTTCTTTTTCAAGAAATATTGGAAGTGCTAATAGCTTACTATTGGATAAAATTCTTTGATAACGGCAGTAGAATTTCTGCCGAAACGTCAGATAAGTACTTAGATTTTAGTTAGGATTTGCGTGTGTGTAGGCAAATTTTTTATATTATTTAAAAACCACTGACAAACGAACAAATTTTTGTCTTTAAGAATTTACGCAGTGGGTTTTAACATATTTTTGAAAAAATTTCCTTAACTTAGTGGCGAAAAACCCAAAAAAAAAGTAGTTTCGACCTTATTATTGGTGTCATCAGTCAGTTCGATACGATACCTGTTTTCATGCAGTTGGATCTCGATACGATCTAAAAAAAAGCGGTATTGAACTTAGGCAGCGCCAACGAAGAAAAAAAGTTCGATTTACCACGTTTCCAAGGGAGGTTTGAAAGTGAATCGTATTGAGAACGTATTCAGTTCCACGTAAAAACGTAGTGAATAAGAGCTAATTTTTATACGGTATTGTGGGTTACTATTGGACAATTATGTAGGTCAAGATTACATTTTTTTTTTGTTTCCGAATCGGATTATTCAGGCTGGATTCTTTAAATGGAACGGTGCTTCTAGCGGATTTAGGGAACAGGATTTTAAAAAAAGGTAGAAGTGATTCTTCAATGATTTTTGACGGACTTTCCGGCCATGATAAAAAAAAATTTGGGGACCCCAATTGGAGGCCCAGGACCCGCCAACTATTGTTTTTTAAACAAGAAGGTACCACTTATGGCACTTTTTTGGAAAGCTTGTTAAAAAATAAATTTAACTTACTAGTTTTTTTTGACATCTTTCCACCAATGAGTCAAAAATTTTTTTAAAATAATTTTTTTGTCAATTGCTTTAGCTTAAAAATAAACTATATATTTCTCTATTTACTAAGCGGAATAAAGAAAATACCACACAAGGACATTATTGGCGGCTTATTTGGGGGCCCTCACTGAAGGCCCAGGGCCTACCAACATTTTTTTCATGAAGAGGTACACTTGTGACACCTTTTTAAAAAGCTTGTTAAAAAAGAAATTCGATTGAATAATTTTAAAAAAACCTATTTTTTGTCAATTGTTTTAGCTTCAAAATAATCTACATATTTCTTTATTTACTAAGCGGCATAAATAAACTACCCCACAAAGATATTATTGGCGCCCTATTTGGGGGCGCAGTCTAATTACCTTTTTTTAAATTTACTAGATATTAGATAAAAGGGAAATAGATTCAAAGCACACGTTGATTTGTTTTTTCACTCAACCATCCTTAACGACAAAAAATACATTTAAAAAAAAAATTAGCACATGGGTTGACAGACGTCCAAAAAAGTTATTTAATCGAATTTCTTTTTTAACAAGCTTTCCAAAAAGGTGCTGCTATTTTCTTTATTCCGCATGGTAAATAGAGAAATATGTAGTTTATTTTTGAAGCTAAAACAATTGACAAAAAAATAATATTTTTAAATTTTTGGCACATTGGTTGACATGTCAAAAAAAAAATTAGTGCGTTAAATTTCTTTTTTAACAAGCTTTCCAAAAAGGTCCCACAAGTGGTACCTTTTTATTTAAAGAAAAATAGTTGGTGGGCCCTGGGCCTCCAGTTGGGGGCCCCAAAAGTTTTTTTTTATCATGGACGGAAAGACCTCTTTCCTAAAGCCGCTAGAAGCACCGTTCCATTTAAAGAATCCAGCCTGTATATGTAGTGTGGTCAATTTTAAAATTCTTTTCTGTTGCATTAAGTACAAGCTTGTAAAAAACACCAACCCAAAAGCTAGAAATTCCGAAAACTTTCCCCTTTAAAAAACACCCGTCGCATAGTGACTCAAATTATTATAATACAAAAATACTTTCAATAATAAATGACCGTTGCCGTTTTATCACAGAATTTAATTGAGCGGCGAAACAAACTTGATCTTAATACCATTCACCTTGAATACCCAGGAACACCATATGTACAAGACATAGCAAAGAAAGTCTGAGAGAAAAATAGAATCCACTTTAATTTAAGAATTAACAGTGAATGAACAGTAACAATAATGTTTAAACATTTTTGGTTTAATCGAGTTATTTCCAAAAAAAAAGTTAAGTGAATGAAAAATAACTAACATAACTGATCTTTGATTTATTTAACAGAATGGTACTTTTCGTAAAACACAGTAAAAATATATTTGTGTTTTTATGGATATTTTTGGTGCTAGTGAGTGGTGCGTTTGGTGCAGTCGTAAAAAATTCAAAAAATACAAATCAAATCATTGAAGACAAAATGCAGAACAAATTGGTGGAAACCGAAGAGATGATTTTACAAGAAGGTAATAGTTTCAAAGTTTGAGACAATGATGTATTTGAAATTAACTCTGTATTTCGGACTTCCATTGTCTATATTTTATTTATACACGACGTTTCGATCAGTACAATCTCTAATCGTCTTCAGGTGCAAACTACACGTAGTTTGATGGTGATCCAAATTAAAAACAAATAAAAAAATCAAACATTTTTATAGCGATCATGAATAAACGAAATCGTAAAAATATAAGGCGTTAGAGCGCCGCAGGTGACAAATTTTACAATTTATGATTTTTTAAAAAATTTTGTTAAAAAATAAATTCCAGCCTTTTGTATTTTATTTCCTTTATATTTTATTTCTTCTGCTATTTGATTGAGCCAATTGTAGGCTTCTCGGGGGGGGGGGAGGGGGTTAACTCCAACCCCCCCATATTGATTTTTAGTCCACCATACCAATATGATATGGGGGACCATTAAAATCGTAAAAATTTGAGTTTTCCTAATTTTATCAAAGATGAGTTACTAAGGTTCCAAAACACCTTTATCGACGAAAAAAAGTTTTCTGTCGGTCTGTCGGTCGGTCTGTTGTCTGTGTGTATACACGATAACTCAAGAACGCCTTAATCTATTTTAACGAAATTTGGTATGAAAATCCTCTATCGGCTGACCATAAACTGATTGACTTTTGGGCAGGATGGTGGTGTGTTGAAGTGGGGGAGAGGAGGATAAAATAATTTAAAAAATTGTAACTTTGGAACAAAAGCAAGTAGCGATATACGGTTTTCAGATTTAAATTTCCATGAATATGAGCTACAAACTTTGTTATGAAGTCCAAATTCGTGGGAGCTTTAGTTTCCGAGTTATTTGAAAAAACGTTAAAATATATTAAAAAAAATCTTAACTTTGGAAGTAAAGCAGCTATTGATATGCTTTTTCAGATTTTGGTTTTCGTAAATATTACCCAAAAATTTTGTTATAAGGTTCAAATCTTTGAAAGCTACAGTTTTCGAGATATTTTCATATCCTTTTAACATAAAATAATTGCTTGTATGGGAAACTATCCGTGCTTTCTAGCACCAATTTTTTTTATTGCAACCTGAAAAGAAAAAAGCCGATAAAAAAATCCGAATGTGGGAGAGTAAAGTGCAAACAAGACTTTTTTTGAGTGGAGTTCGGTCCTCGGTGGAGGGGAATTTTAGGAGGGGCTAAGAAGGGCTTAAAAGGTAAGGACGATAAAAAGGATATAGAAAAAAGGTTTACACAGGATTTTACTGGCGTATATAGAAAATACCCTACCAGCCACCTATTCTAAAACCCAGTGTAAGGGTAGCTTACACCGGGTTAAAATAATACTCGAGTTAAACTGAACCGAAACAACTGCATTGTTCCGTATCTATAAATATCATAAATCTCTAGAGGGACCAGTTTTGTACATTTTTTTCAAATGCAATTTTTAGAATTTTTGTCTGTTTGTTTGTTCCAGCATCAGGCAAAAACTACTGAACGGATTTTGATGGGACTGCTGGATTCTTTAGAGCAAAAGCTTTGTTTCATCAAAATCGGTTCACGGAAACAAAAGTTATGACTGTTTAAAGCAAAAGAAAAGGGAAAAACAGAAGGCAAAATCTGGATATTCGACAGGATGGACAGGTTTGAATTGCGAGAAGGGTTGGGGAAGGGGTTGTGAGACGGGCGCAGAAGTGAAGAAGTGGTGGGGAGCGAAGTCGCGGGCAACAGCTAGTTTTATAATAATATAGCTTCTTTTTCTTGAAAAACTGTTGACATATAGACAAAAATTAGCCTTTTGTACATTTCAATACTTCAATTAATATAGTATATTTTGAGACTTATTTTACACGGGCGCTATCTTAAATCGTGGGTCACCCGCTTTTGATAAACCGACCCCAAAAAAGGAAAAAAACGGATGTTCCAATGTTGGACATTAAACAATAATAACATATAAAACTTTTAAAATACTAAAATTATTTCAAAAAAAATTTTGTCTGCGGCATTATTTTTAATCAATATTTTTTTACCATTCTTCAATTTTCTCTCCTTTTGAGTGAGCTTCAATTATTCAAGCAGGAATGTTTTAAAAATAGACTTGGGCAATAAAACACAGCGGCGGCGCATGCAAAAAAACCTTCGACAGGGGGTTCTTGCCTTTAAAAAATCTGCCAATTGATGGGCACCTAAGCTCAGATGATTGATACCTAATACCTATCTAAATAAAAATGACTAACCCGCTCCCCATTGTACCCCACTGGCTAAATATTTTTTATTTCTGAAACTCTAAACTCAATTAGTATTCATTTGTTACCATTCAAGCAATATTGTGTAAAAAATATATTTTCACTGTTGCCACCATCATTGTACCCCACTGGCTAAAAAATATTTTTTTTAAATTCTAGACTCAATTACCATTCATTTGATACCATATATAAAAATTTATTTTGATAATGTTTTCCCCACTTATTGTACGTCACTGGCTCATTATTTTTTAAACTCTATTTTTGAATTTTGTGATGTGATTGTTCTTTAGGAACTATCCCATTCAATTACTCGTCCTGGTTAACGATCCCGAAAAAAACGCAAGAATTGGTTAGAAAATGTAGTCGAGAGGCATAGAGTCGAAATTCGGCCTCCGTGGGCCTTTTGATGATGATTTTACGAATCCTGTTTTAATCGGTCAGTGCTGCAGTTAAAAAGTAAGGTTAGGGCGATAAAATATTTATTTTAATCTTAACGGTTTGACCTACGATGATGAAATTTGGTAAACATATTGGCCTTCTAGCCAAATTGAATAATATAATTTAAAAAAATTACATTTGGTGCATCTAAGGGCCGCTAGAGGGCAAAATGTGTTTTTAGATTTTTCCCTGTATCTTCTGAACGACTTATCCTGCATACTTGAAACTATATGGTTTTGTAGTACATACTATTAGCAATCAGACTGATATCACAAAAAAAATGTTTAGCCTGTGAGCGGAGTGCCCTGAACAGACGCAATTTTTTTGTCAATTTCGAAAAAAAAATCTATTTACGCAAACTTAACTTAAGGGCATCGAAAGTTTATATAAATCGGTTACTTATAGACCACTCAATATTTCTCCATTTATGAATAGCTTCAAAAATGATGCATTTCAGAAGTGAGGTTAGGGTGACAAAATAATTCTTTAAATCTTAACGGTTTGATATACGATGATGAAATTTGGTAAACATATTGGCCTTCTAGCCAAATTGAATAATATAATTTAAAAAAATAACATTTGGTGCATCTAAGGGCCGCTACAGGGCAAAATGTGTTTTTAGATTTTTCCTTGTATCTTCTGAACGACTTATCCTGCACACTTGAAACTATATGGTTTTGTAGTACATACTATTAGCAATCAGACTGATATCACAAAAAAAATGTTTAGCCTGTGAGCGGAGTGCCCTGAACAGACGCAATTTTTTTGACAATTTCGAAAAAAAAATCTATTTACGCAAACTTAACTTAAGGGCATCGAAAGTTTATATAAATCGGTTACTTATAGACCACTCAATATTTCTCCACCTATGAATAGCTTCAAAAATGATGCATTTCAGAAGTGAGGTTAGGGTGACAAAATATTTCTTTAAATCTTAACGGTTTGATATACGATGATGAAATTTGGTAAACATATTGGCCTTCTAGCCAAATTGAATAATATAATTTAAAAAAATAACATTTGGTGCATCTAAGGGCCGCTAGAGGGCAAAATGTGTTTTTAGATTTTTCCTTGTATCTTCTGAACGACTTATCCTGCACACTTGAAACTATATGGTTTTGTAGTACATACTATTAGCAATCGGCCTGATATCACAAAAAAAATGTTTAGCCTATGAGCGGAGTGCCCTGAACAGACGCAATTTTTTTGTCAATTTCGAAAAAAAAATCTATTTACGCAAACTTAACTTAAGGGCATCGAAAGTTTATATAAATCGGTTACTTATAGACCACTCAATATTTCTCCATTTATGAATAGCTTCAAAAATGATGCATTTCAGAAGTGAGGTTAGGGTGACAAAATATTTCTTTAAATCTTAACGGTTTGATATACGATGATGAAATTTGGTAAACATATTGGCCTTCTAGCCAAATTGAATAATATAATTTAAAAAAATAACATTTGGTGCATCTAAGGGCCGCTACAAGGCAAAATGTGTTTTTAGATTTTTCCTTGTATCTTCTGAACGACTTATCCTGCACACTTGAAACTATATGGTTTTGTAGTACATACTATTAGCAATCAGACTGATATCACAAAAAAAAATGTTTAGCCTGTGAGCGGAGTGCCCTGAACAGACGCAATTTTTTTGATAATTTCGAAAAAAAAATCTATTTACGCAAACTTAACTTAAGGGCATCGAAAGTTTATATAAATCGGTTACTTATAGACCACTCAATATTTTTCCATTTATGAATAGCTTCAAAAATGATGCATTTCAGAAGTGAGGTTAGGGTGACAAAATATTTCTTTAAATCTTAACGGTTTGATATACGATGATGAAATTTGGTAAACATATTGGCCTTCTAGCCAAATTGAATAATATAATTTAAAAAAATAACATTTGGTGCATCTAAGGGCCGCTAGAGGGCAAAATGTGTTTTTAGATTTTTCCTTGTATCTTCTGAACGACTTATCCTGCACACTTGAAACTATATGGTTTTGTAGTACATACTATTAGCAATCAGACTGATATCACAAAAAAAATATTTAGCCTGTGAGCGGAGTGCCCTGAACAGACGCAATTTTTTTGACAATTTCGAAAAAAAAATCTATTTACGCTTAACTTAAGGGCATCGAAACTTTATATAAATCGGTTACTTATAGACCACTCAATATTTCTCTACCTATGAATAGCTTCAAAAATGATGCATTTCAAAAGTGAGGTTAGGGTGACAAAATATTTCTTTAAATCTTAACGGTTTGACATACGATGATGAAATTTGGTAATCATATTGGCCTTCTAGCCAAATTGAATAATATAATTTAAAAAAATTACATTTGGTGCATCTAAGGGCCGCTAGAGGGCAAAATGTGTTTTTAGATTTTTCCTTGTATCTTCTGAACGACTTATCCTGCACACTTGAAACTATATGGTTTTGTAGTACATACTATTAGCAATCGGCCTGATATCACAAAAAAAATGTTTAGCCTATGAGCGGAGTGCCCTGAACAGACGCAATTTTTTTGACAATTTCGAAAAAAAAATCTATTTACGCTTAACTTAAGGGAATCGAAAGTTTATATAAATCGGTTACTTATAGACCACTCAATATTTCTTCACCTATGAATAGCTTCAAAAATGATGCATTTCAAAAGTGAGGTTAGGGCGACAAAATAATTTTTTTAATCTTAACGGTTTGACCTACGATGATGAAATTTGGTAAACATATTGGCCTTCTAGCCAAATTGAATAATATAATTTAAAAAAATAACATTTGGTGCATCTAAGGGCCGCTAGAGGGCAAAATGTGTTTTCAGATTTTTCCTTGTATCTTCTGAACGACTTATCCTGCACACTTGAAACTATATGGTTTTGTAGTACATACTATTAGCAATCGGCCTGATATCACAAAAAAAATGTTTAGCCTATGAGCGGAGTGCCCTGAACAGACGCAATTTTTTTGTCAATTTCGAAAAAAAAATCTATTTACGCAAACTTAACTTAAGGGCATCGAAAGTTTATATAAATCGGTTACTTATAGACCACTCAATATTTCTCCACCTATGAATAGCTTCAAAAATGATGCATTTCAAAAGTGAGGTTAGGGTGACAAAATATTTTTTTTAATCCTAACGGTTTGACCTACGATGATGAAATTTGGTAAACATATTGGCCTTCTAGCCAAATTGAATAATATAATTTAAAAAAATAACATTTGGTGCATCTAAGGGCCGCTAGAGGGCAAAATGTGTTTTCAGATTTTTCCTTGTATCTTCTGAACGACTTATCCTGCACACTTGAAACTATATGGTTTTGTAGTACATACTATTAGCAATCGGCCTGATATCACAAAAAAAATGTTTAGCCTATGAGCGGAGTGCCCTGAACAGACGCAATTTTTTTGTCAATTTCGAAAAAAAAATCTATTTACGCAAACTTAACTTAAGGGCAACGAAAGTTTATATAAATTGGTTACTTATAGACCACTCAATATTTCTCCACCTATGAATAGCTTCAAAAATGATGCATTTCAAAAGTGAGGTTAGGGTGACAAAATATTTCTTTAAATCTTAACGGTTTGACATATGATGATGAAATTTGGTAATCATATTGGCCTTCTAGCCAAATTGAATAATATAATTTAAAAAAATAACATTTGGTGCATCTAAGGGCCGCTAGAGGGCAAAATGTGTTTTTAGATTTTTCCTTGTATCTTCTGAACGACTTATCCTGCACACTTGAAACTATATGGTTTTGTAGTACATACTATTAGCAATCAGACTGATATCACAAAAAAAATATTTAGCCTGTGAGCGGAGTGCCCTGAACAGACGCAATTTTTTTGACAATTTCGAAAAAAAAATCTATTTACGCTTAACTTAAGGGCGTCGAAAGTTTATATAAATCGGTTACTTATAGACCACTCAATATTTCTCCACCTATGAATAGCTTCAAAAATGATGCATTTCAAAAGTGAGGTTAGGGTGACAAAATATTTCTTTAAATCTTAACGGTTTGACATATGATGATGAAATTTGGTAATCATATTGGCCTTCGGGCCAAATTGAATAATATAATTTAAAAAAATAACATTTGGTGCATCTAAGGGCCGCTAGAGGGCAAAATGTGTTTTTAGATTTTTCCCTGTATCTTCTGAACGACTTATCCTGCATACTTGAAACTATATGGTTTTGTAGTACATACTATTAGCAATCAGACTGATATCACAAAAAAAATGTTTAGCCTGTGAGCGGAGTGCCCTGAACAGACGCAATTTTTTTGACAATCGGTTACTTATAGACCACTCAATATTTCTCCACCTATGAATAGCTTCAAAAATGATGCATTTCAAAAGTGAGGTTAGGGTGACAAAATATTTCTTTAAATCTTAACGGTTTGACATATGATGATGAAATTTGGTAATCATATTGGCCTTCGGGCCAGATTGTAGTATAAAAATAAAAAAAATAACATTTAGTGCCTCTAGGACCCGGTAGAGGGTGAAATGTGGTTTTGATTTTTTGCGTAAATAGATTTTTTTTTTGGAATTGTCAAAAAAAATGTCTGTTCAGGGCCCTCTGCTCACAGGCTAAAACATTTTTTTGTGATATCGAGCTGATTGGTTATAGTATGTACTACAAAACCACATAGTTTTAAGTGGTTCGGGAGGTACAGGGAAAGATCTAAAACCACATTTCGTCCCCTACTGGCTCCTAGAGGCACTAAATGTTTTTTTTTTATAATACAATCTGGCCCGACAACCAATATGATTTTTATTGATTTGTCACCCTAACCTCACTTTTGGACTGCAACATTTTTGAGGCTATTCATAGGTGGAGAAATATTTAATGGTCTATAAGTAACCGATATACAGGGTTCCTAAAAAAATCCTTAGGGGGCCAAGCAGCCGTATATAAGACGCAGACAAACGGAAAAGCACATTAGGCAGAAAAGGATGGGCATGGGGCGATGTTGTCACTACATCTTACACGTAGTAAATCCATTCCAGGTTGTTGTTTTCTAATGTTTTCCATTTTCATATCTTTAGGACTGGAATAAAAATTGTTTTTGCTCGACTTTAATACCAAACTGATGAAAGCTATCGTAAAAAAAAATATTTTTCGGCTTTTCATTTTGTAACCATTGTCCTTACGCACTGTTTACAGGCTGGGGACTGAGATACATGCAAATGCCTAACCTAAAGCGTTCATACACGGCCGGATATATTTCCGTAGAAACTTTATCAAGCAAATAGGGCGGGTTGACGCCTTCGAACGTCCAACCCGGGTTTTGCACTTTGATTCGAAATTAAAAAGGAGGAACAGTCAGATGTGGGGCCGTGCACAAATTACGTAACGGTGATTTTACCAATTTTTGACCCGCTCCCTATGTAATGTTTTGTAACGGTTTGGCACGCCACTCCCCTAATTTTACGTAACGATTTCAAGACCACTACCCCCCCCCCCCCAAAAAAAAACTTTTCACTTATTTTCATTCCAAATTTTCATAGTTTCACACAAATGCAAGCGCTGTCGAAAACCCCCCTCCCCCCTACGTAACGTTTTGTAAACCCCCTCCCCCCTATGACCATTACGTAATTTGTGCACGGCCCCTGTAGTCCCAGTGGAGGAGGGCGAGAAAATTGATATTTTTTTCTTAAAAATTTTACTCTTTAGACCTATTTCTTTGCGTTCTCGAAATTACGTAATTTTTGAAAAAAAATTGTAAGCGGCGCCATTTTTATTTCGTGCTTTGTTTTTCTAACATTTTTGCGTTCGGCTAATTTAATTGAAAAATTTTTGCCTGGCGCCCTTTATCTTTTCACTCGAAACCAAGATCCTCCGTTTTAGGAAAACTGATCCCGTCTCTGTTTCTAAATTTTTTCGAATAAAAGTAGAGTATGACCATGGGGGAAATAATTTTTTTCTACGGTATGACGAAAATTTCGAGAAAGTTGAAGAAAAAAATTTAAAAAAGTGGCAGAGCTCAAGTTTTTCGTAAAAAAAAAAAGTTTTTTGTAAAGAAACAGAGCAAAATAAATCTTTTCACCCCTTTTTGGGTGTTGAAAATATTGGCAGCCCCTTATTTTTCGCTTTTACCCTCCCGCTAGTTTTGAAGAATTGGTTCGCTACATGTTTCGAGATCATGTCATAAAACACCTCCAAAATATCAAATGTAGTGTAGGGCCAGCTTTATTTAAAATCAATAATATCCCAAGCAAAAAGCTCTGCAGGAAAAACAGCGCCGTTTATTGATATCTTTGGCTGCTAGTGCTAGCTGCATGGTTTGGCCGTTTCCGGATAGATGTCACTAGTAGAACAGAATGGAAAGAAATTTAATTAAAAGCGAAGATATTTCTTTCTAATGTTAACAACCTCACGAGTGTATCGCTCAGTAACGTGCCGCCCCCTTTAAGCAAGAAAAAGCTGTGGTTTGGACCTGAAAACATCTAATTTTTAATTAGATCATCTCATGGTGTGGCCGCCATCTAGCGGAATTTGCAGACATCTTGTCAACGGTTATTATTGCAACTATGATTTATGCTCACAATGAAAGAGTGGCGACAATTTTTTCTTATGAAAGCAGTCCGGAGATAATAACAAACTGGCACCATTGCTCAATATACCTGTTTCTTTGGTGCGCGCAGAACTTTCTATGCCATTTCTGTTTGTTTTATTGAAATCCTATCCCTAAGGAAATTCTTAGGAACCCTGTGTATAAATTTCCGATGCCCTTAAGTTAAGTTTGCGTAAATAGATTTTTTTTTCGAAATTGTCAAAAAAATGGCGTCTGTTCAGGGCCCTTCGCTAACAGGTTATTTTTTTTTGTGATATCAGGCTAATTGCTAATAGGATGTACTACAAAACCACATAGTTTCAAGTATGCAGGATAAGTCGTTCGGGAGATACAGGGAAAAATCTAAAAACACATTTCGCCCTCTACCGGCCCCTAGATGCACTAAATGTTGTGTTTTAAATTATATAACACAATCTGGTCAGAAAGCCAATTCGAGTACCAAATTTCATTATCGTAGGTCAAACCGTTAAGATTAAAAAAAATATTTTGTCGTCCTAACCTCACTTTTTGACTGCAGCACTTTTGAGGCTGTTCACAGGCAGGGTGATGTTAAGTGTCCTGCTACTAACCGGTTAAAATAGGTTTATCATCAAAAAACCCACGGAAAAATCGTTAAAAAATCATAAAGAATGTGGAATTTCAAGCAAAACAGAAAGTGGGTTGAATCACTTTATTGACGCTGTAGTTTTTAAGAGATTAGGTACCCACTAAAAATGTGACTGTGTGTAATTTTAGATTCAAAAGAAAGCCGAAAATCCAACAACAAAAACTCAAACAACAACCAACCAAGTCTGGTGGAAAAAATGTTGCCAATGATGGTCATACCATTTCTGGTATCGACTGCGATGATCCCGATGATGCTGATATCCATCAAGTTCATGCTGATCAAGTCGGCATTGATTGGGAAAATCGGTATCATTTTGATGCTTATTAACTTTTTGAGGAGGAGAGCGACAGGTGGTGGAGTTTTTAGGTAGGTAACGACTGGTAACTCCTTAGATTAAAAAGAGACAAGATACCTGACACTTACGGAGACATTGGTTGTATTATTATATGGAACAATGTTTACCTTTCTGTTGTTTACAATAAACACAACAGCTACTTAATTATAAATTTACACATGGATTACATTATTAAAATTTTACTATAATATGAAATCTGCAAAATAATTTAAAAAACATACAAAAAATAATTCTGCCAATTTGAGCTTTGGAAGCTTCCTAACAATAAATGTTTGTAGTATAATTTTAAACAAAAGAAATTTATTATATGATTTATAGCAATTTCAATTTTCAACACAATAAAATTATGCCAAACATAAAAACAAAGAAACACAGTTCATAGCACCTAGAATATCAAGAAAAAAATATAACCCACTAGCAAAAAATTATGTTATTGTGTTTGTTAATATTGTTATTTTTTCTGGTCATTAGCAGAAACTTACTTATACTGACTTCTTCAGTATACAATAAAGTCAATAATGCTTAGGGTATATAGAGACATCTATGGCAGAAAAAAAGATTTAAATATCAATTCGAAGGGCGAGCGCAGATGGCAACGATGAGGTAGTGAGAAGAGGTAGGAATTCAATATTTTACAAACCTAAACATATGTGAATTAACTTTTATTGTTGTTTGCAAGTTGGTCTAAGGACTTTACCTACCTTTATTTTATAGTCTTTATAAAAAAAAATCTTCTAAAATATCTTTTTGCGCTTTAATTACTTCATCAAAAGTATGCTTTATTTTATCGTCTTTATAAAAAAACCTTCGAAAAAAACCTTATAAAAACGTTCGAAAATATCTCATTTGACGCATTGGGAATTAACTACTTCATCAAAAAGAAAAAAGTGTTTGTTGATATTTTGATAACTTTTTTTTTATTTTCTGTGTACCTACCGGCATGTAGCGCCACTGACTGATATCAATTGCTCTCCCTTTGTTTTCAAAACATTGAACGATTTGTCCCAAAATATCACTTTAAATGCACTGAAATATTCTCCTACTGGTGAAAAACACACTATAAACGTTTTTTGACAAAATATGGTTTTAAAACGACTTATAAACTGCTTAAAACATTCTGAAATTTTATAATAAATAACACGAAAAAGCTTATGTCAATAAAAATATCATCTGACCTTCTGCGCTCTGCCGACTTTCCCCACCCACAAGCCAATCACGACCTTAAGTGCTTGAGACCGAATTCTCTGTCCCTATCATTCTAACGTCGTTTAAAAGCATAGAAAAATAATCGATATTTCTCCCCTTTCTTTTGTTGTGATTTTATTTGTGGTTATTATTTGCAAGGACTTTTCGTTGGACCAGATATCTTGTCTCTTTTTAATCTAAGGGTAACGCCAAATTCTCCGTACCAATTTCAATAAGGCAGCTGACATTTAAACAAAAAAGCTGAATGGAACTGTCACGAATGTGATTTAGTGAAAAAGGGTTCACAGAAGAAAAATCCTATATAGTTCACTCAAGTAAATAAGTTGTTGATAAAGAGCAACTACACATTTTGTTGACTCCATTATACCATGTACTTGTAATGATGTAATGATTCAGCCAAGTACTTAGTAATATTTGGTAACAAAATCATTGGCTTCGATTAAGAATATCTTTGTTATGAAAACTAATTGGGTTTGTAATTGAAGAATATGGATTGTTATTACACGAGCCGGTTGGGCGCATTGATTGGCAATAGCAGCAATGAGTTAAGTTGCCTCTTAGTTAAATAGGCGGTTAGAATGTGTCTTGCAAATCTCTCCAAAATTGGACAAGGCACATGCCCTCTCTATACTTAAACTTTTTACAAAAAAACATTCCAAAAATTTTAACGAGCTTCTCGCTTAAACTGTCATTTACATTTACGATTTTATTTTATTTTGTTAAATCTTTAATTTCAAAAAATTGAACGTTTTGTCTTCAAAAGATTAATTCACTCTGCACCTTGCTTATTTTTAAAAGTTGTACCAAATTCTGAAAATGAGAAAAATAAGTTGAAAAATTAATTTTGTTTTTTTTTTACTATTTTTGTAAAATTTTAGTCACAACGTAAACTACAGACGAGAAGACGAAGTGGCCTATGAACATTATGGATATCAAGGACACGAGGAATATGGAAACTATATTAATAGGAAGAGGCGGAAAAGAAGGGCCAAGTAGAAGTTGTTTTACTGACTGAATAAGTAAACAAAGAACAATTATTTAAAAAGGTTTGAAAATGAGTTAGTTCCTCAAGGGGCCAATTTTTGATCTAGAAAATGTGTACGGCAAGTTACGGTCAAAGAAATTAAATACACCATTAAGAACATGAACATAATGCAGTTAGATTTTTAGTGATTTCCTGAAAATTACAACACTATAGTAAAAATTGTTGAACCCACTGCCGATTCTGCTTGAGAGTCCTCATATCCCTGCCAAAAATACCGCGTCAAAACTCGTAAAAAAAAACCAGTGAAAGTTCACGAGTTCTGATCAGTATTTCATGCAGTTTATGAAACATCACTTTCGGGTGAAATCTCATGAACTTTCAATGTTGGAAAGAGATCCAAAACCCGTCAAACATCATGAGTTTTGAAAAGTTTTTAAAATAATTTATGACAAGAGTTAATAAGGTTTTACCAGCATTCTGAAGACTCTGCTTCCACTGATTTTGTTAAATTTTGAGCAAATTTTAACAAAAATTTAAACCAAAGTTATTAACTTTTCACAAGATTTCATGAGATTTCCCAGGTTTTCTGCAGCTTTTAAAAGACCCAACCTCCATCAGATTTCATAAGATTACGTCAGAAAATCCACATGTTTTTAGCAGTTTTAAGCAGATTTTAAGAGAAAAAAGTTGATACGATTTCACTGGTTTTGACAAGTTGATATTAAATCATTATTATATATTCTTTTTAATTTATGTTTATAGATACTCATAAAATATTTTAAATTCTCGTTATTTAGCGCTTGTGTATTTTGTAGACTTTAATACTTATATAATTTTGTCAAATCTTCACAACCCTTTACTCTATTTGGCTTGTGAAATCTAGTAAAATCTCATACAAATTTTGCTTGTTAAACCTCATGAAATCTGTGTCTGATATAAACTTACGAAATTTTTAAAAATCTCTTGCTATAGTAAAATTTTGTTAATTATAAATCTTTATAATATATTCTTTTTAATTTATAAATAAATAAATCTTTTAAATTCTCATCTTACTTGTCAAATCTGGTTTAACTTTAATACTTATATAATCTTATCAAATATTCGCAACCCTTTACACTATTTCTCATGAAAACTTGCAAAATCTTTTAAAAAATATCCTCTTTTTACACTTGTGAACTCTTGTAAAATCTTATAGAAATCTTGCTTGCTAAATCTCATGTGTCTGGTGTAACATAATGAAATCTTGTAAAACATCTTTAGGCTCTTTTAAAATCTTGTGAGTTTTCAATTGTCAGAAATTATTTGAAAATGATTCTCATGAAACATCATCAGGATTTGTCAGTTTTCATGTGGCATAAATTTTTGCCAGGTCAAATCTCTTCAAACCAATAAAATCTCTTAAAATCTCATCAAGACTTGATAAGTTTTTAAGAGTTTTGAAGTGGTTTTTTGGCAGGGATTTCACATATTTTCTTGAAATTTTACACTTTTTACTTAAGAAAAAACAAACATAATTAATAGGTATTTACGTCACTAGACCGGAAAATTGGTCTTGGTAAAGACACGTTCCGGTCGTGTATCGTACGTACTTTTTTTTTCAAACGATCAGAAAAAACATTTTAGTATCTATCACTTTCGTCGACGCCTAGCCGTGTTGCGTAATTTATGAACAGTCCCCTGATATTTTCTGCTTCTTGTTGGCTAGATAGCCATTGCCGCTAAGATGAAAACAAGTAAAGTTTTGTGGTTAGAAATGATTTTTAACTTGTCCAAAATTGTATAAAACATTAGAAAAATTATAGTGTAGTGCCTATTAGCTTCACACAGCTAAATCAGTGATAACTGACGACCAGTTATGGCCAACCATGGCCAACTTATCAAGCAAAATAATGAGAAAAGAGCTCATAAAAGGCAGATTTCTGGGTTTGTTCTTTATTTACCTATATTTATAGTATACTCTTAATTTGAGAATTAAAAATGTGTGGTCGATTTTTCGGTGTATGTGACTCTTGAAGCAGCTTTTATTATTTCCTCCGGATTCAACTCATTTTCTAGATCTGAGTCCATTTTTGTAAACAAAACTTTTGAAACAAATTTAAAACAGCTTTTTTAGAAGTGTCAAAACTGCACAAAAAAACAAGCTAAAAGCTGTCAACAAGAAGTCATAGCCAACTTAGCCAAAAATGGGACCGGAAAAGGGTCAAGGGACCGGAAAATTGAACAAAAAGGTCCTTTCTGGAGAGTGGAAATATTTCGAAAGAACATGCCTTGTAATGTAGAACTTTCCGTATGAAAAATCGTACGGAAAGCGGCTTTTTCCGGTTGTTTGAAAAAAAAAATTAAAAGTGCTCTTATTTGTATGCGAAACAATATTTTCAATATATTTTACATTCTAACAAGTTTGCTAAGAAAAAACTTTAATGGAAAGTAAGATTAAAAAAATAGGGTTATTATTATTAGTTTAGAAGGAAATTTTAAATTTGAGTTGATATATTCGTTTTTATTAGTGAGTTAGTTTCTGTCGTTTTGCAGATAGTAAGATAAGAAATACTCGCTTCAGCAATAGGAAAATATTTGCAAAAGGAAAAATGAAAAATATATAATTAGTTGAAGTAACATTAATTTATTTATTTATTACAAACAATAGGTGTAATTTTTATAAACAAAATAAATACTTAAAAATAAATAAAAAAATATTTTTTTTTAACTTATTCTTTGGTTATAATCTTTTTTACGTAAATTTCAAATAAACAAAATTTCTTTTTAAGGAAGTAATCATTAAGATATAGCCTAGGAGTAAGGCACAGTAATAAAATAAAGCTTTTATTGCTGATAGGTACCTAAAATATAACTATGTGATACACAGGCCCAAGGATTGAAAAATGTAATAATAACTTTGAAAAACAAAGAAGATAACTTATAAGTCAAGGTTGGCTCTGGACAAGGCCAAATCTACTACGCACGACCGACGCAGTCTACTCAGAAGTTTTTTCCAGGCTTACTTGATTGGAATAATTATTATCGGTACGGCTTTTTTTTCGGAAAATGCAAGGTTTAAGTTAGGGAAAAGTAGCCCAATTTGACGCTTTGCTCAGAACCAAAAAAAAGTTTACAAATTCCGGGTAGTTCCGGAGATAGGCGAAAAAAACCGAAATCTTATTTTTAGTTTTTATTTTTATGCGCCCTTATTCTTAAAGCTGCCAAAAAACGCTTAAAACTTTTACACAGGCACTTTTTTAAGATCTACCTAATGAGAGGCCCGTTTTCAAAATTTGACATTTCAGTGTGACGGGAGCACTGTCAAGTTCATTTTTTCTTATGGACACATGCTGTTTTTCTCCTGCCGTTTGGTTTATAAAGGATCACAGATATTTTACAACCTCATTTTGACAAGTACCCGATGTTTTCAGTTAATTGACCATTATCAGCCCAAATTAAAAGATTTAAAAAAAACCGTATTTTTAAAATTTTAGGTAAAGTTATTGTGTTATAACAAAATGTCAAAAAAAGTGTCATTTTTAAAATGATAAAAAAGTACTGCAATCAGGTTTCCAAAATATTTTGAGTAAGTTAATAAATTAAATTAGGGCTGATGATGGTTAATAAACCCAAAACGTCAGGTGACTTGTCAAAATAAGCAGGAGAAAAAAAGTATGTGTCCATAAGAAAAAATGATGAAAAAACGGACCTCTCACTAGGTAGATCCTAAAAAAGTGCTTGTAGAAAGTTTTAAGCGGTTTTTGACAGCTCTAAGAATAAGGGCGCAGAAAAATTAAAACTAAAAATGAAGATTTCAGAACTTAGTTTTGAGCAAAGCTTCAAGACTTTTCGTATCTCCTACCGTTTAGGAGATCCCCATGGTGAGCATCGAACTTAAAACACCCTGTATATCGGTAAAGCACATCCTATACAGGGTGTAAACCGTATGAGGGCAAGAAAATACAACACAATTGCTATCTTTTCATGGATATTGAATTCGTTTTCAATATGTTTTGAAAACTTTTTTTTCATAAGTTTTCATGACAGGTTTTCAAATCGGTTTCTAAATTTTGATATTTGGCAGCTGACATATGTCATAGTTGTCAAATATTCATTTTTGAGTTTTGGTACTTTTTTTTTAAATGTATTTTATTCAAAAGATGATGTTGGGCCTTGCCACACATTTTTTTTAAATTTTAATTACTACTCTGTTTGCCAGTGGAAGTGAAGAAAGAAATGCTGGACTGGCATATGTGCATAGCACATACACTTTCGAGCCAAATATTTCTTTTATTTTCCATAATTAATTTTTTTAAAGTCTTTAAAAAAACAAATCTTTAGTTATTTAAGTAAGGTTATGTTATTAATCTTCTTTTTTCTATACACTCCATCAAATTTTAGAATGCCGGTTCCACAGTCTCACTTCTATTTCTCTCTCTCTCTCTCTCTCTCTCAAAACGAGTGAGAGCAATAAAATATGATTTGGCGGCTGTATGGTAATCCGACGCAATACGCATGTGTAAACTCAATCCCCGTTTTCATGGAAAATCGGTATTTCGATCTCAATACAGGTCATCTAGATTGAAATCGATTTGAATACTGGAAAAACAGGCGTTTTCATGGACGGTATCGGATTGAAATCGTTTTTAGAATGAACTCATTCCCATGAAAACGTAGCAAATGTATGAGGATCTAAACTCCTTTGTTTCCAAGGTATTTAAGTTTTAAAGTTTGAGGGTTGGGGATAAGGGAAATTCTAAAGTGGAAAAACTTGATAGCGGTCAAAAAACCCTCTGCAAGGGGTAAAAAATACGTTTTTATCAATTAAATTTTTAGAAAAAAAAACCATAACATTTAGGAAAATACAAGGACCTCTCTTTAATAACAAAAAATTATTTAAAAGGGCTTGTACTTTGACAATTTTTTAAATTAGTATAAGTTCTAAACAAGTTATAATAAAGAAAACAAAAAAAGTCACACACCTTTGACACCCTAGCTGTATCTCAAAAACAGAGGACTTTGGACCCCACGGTATACAACATTTGTTTTCTTGTTTTGGCTAGAAGCCCTGTATAGGATTTTTGACATTGTTTTACCAGAGGTGAACAACTGGATTTGATAGTTGTTAGGGAAATGTTTAAAAACAAATTGTGTGTTGGCAATGATAGTTGGTAACCCCTGACAATAAATAATTTTGTTACTGTCACATTTTTGATTAAGAAACGTCCGGTTTAAAAATGGAATTTTGATGAATCAAAAACTGTAAAAACACGTGCCTCGATGAAATTGTATTGTACCGTTGTCTAACGGAGAAAGAAAAGTGGAAAAAAACATGCATTTACCAAGCTGGAAAATTAATAAAAATAGCCGAATTTGCGAGTGAGCTGCAACTACTTTTTCCGTTTCCGTGTTTTATTGTAAGAAAGAGAGTAACAAAAATATAGATCAATAGCAGTCTTCATATTACCTATTATTTACATTTTTAATATCTTCCGTGTATATTCACTGTTTGTTTTTGTTTTTTTTTGTCAAAGCTTGACATATTTTACTAATCAAAAAAAAACAATCTTTCAAAATATATCTGGAGAAATTATAAAAAGAGACTACAAAACATCAGTCCATTTCATAAAATCCGTTTTACATGCAAATATGTAAAAATCTAGAAAGAGAGGAAAATATGAGTTGCTCACCTCTAGTAAAACAATAACTATCAAAAATCGTATACAGGGCCTCTAGTTTTGGCCCAAATATTTGCATCCATTCCTTATACACTCTGTATATATACTTACGTTACATGTTTGAAGAAGCTTCAGTCTTCCAACTTTTTTCCGACTGTACAGAGAAAACATTTTTTCTCAAACCACGAGAAATCAATTTGTCTTCACATGCACCAAAGCAATATATATCTTAAAGTAACTATTTTTTTCGAATATTTCATTGACTTATTTTACTTTAAGAGAATTGTTTGCTTTATTTTTTTTTATGATACGATTTTTTTGAAGTAAAATAAGTGAATGATGTAATAAGAGAATGGTTTTCTCCAGTCAATAAAATATTTTTAAAAACTGGTTTTTTACTTTAAGGAAGATATTGTTTTGGTACAAATGAAGACAATTTGATTTGTCTCGGTTTGAGATCAATTTTTTTTTCGGTGTACATTTTTCTAAAGCAACCCTACACAGTAGAGACAGGAAGTCAAGGTAATTAGAAATTTCTTGGAGTGTATATACCATATAGCTTTGAGATACCATAATGGCCCAAGTGTCGCATAATGTGTAACAACAATATCTTTAAAAAATAATGAAATAGTATAAAAATCAGAGAAATCCAAGGGCAGGGCCGTTATATATATTATCTCATAGTTATATGGTATATATAAAACGCATGAAAAAGTATCAGTACGGTAAAATTACTAAAAGTTTGTCAGTCATAGTACGTAGTGGTCCGGCCGTTACTGATGCTTATAAAGTTTATACTTTTGGTGTGAAGTTGTTCTAACTCCTATTTTGTCCATAATACGCAACATTATACCCACTAGTGCCTAAGGCAGGCCTATAGTATTGGTAAGAACCGGCGTAGCTACTCTCATCGGTACCAACACTGCTTGTCTTATCACTAGTTGACACAACGTTATCACTTCTGTCTAAAAAGTGGGCGCGGGAGTAGTAGGGGGAGACAGCAGGGCTGATGTAAGATAAGGGGGCGGCTGCGGGACGCCTGGCTTCCTGTAAACGGGCTAAAACGCTGCTTAGACCGACCACTAGGAGCATGAATCCAATAAAACCTACGAGAAAAAAACAATGGGATTTTTTTTCAAATTTTATCAGACGCTTAAATACAATTATCAAGAAAAGTGGCTAAGGTGCATCAAAATAACCGATCCGATATAATTTTTTCATAAAACGATTTTTTTATATACATATAATTGAAAGAGTTTCTTTTCATATTTTCGTGAAAAACTAATAAGTGAAAATGTCACCATAAATCTCAGAAGTTATTAAACATATCAAACGCGATCACTCTTAAGTCAACAACATAATCTGAAGTTTCAATGAGGTTCTATCTAAAAAGGTTTTTTTTTTCTTAGTAATGCGTAACATGTTAGTTCAACGGTACTTATTTTTGGTTAAGTACTAAAATTATATTGGATTTATTTACGTTTAATAAATATTTATTGTCTTAAAAATATAGAAAAATAATTTACATTTTGGCGTCAATAAGTGCTCTTATAAAATAAAGTTACGTCTAAAGGCGCATTTACACAGACAAACTTTCCTTTGATGTTGTAATGCCGACAAACATTTACACGAGCCTCTTGAGCAAAATGTTCAAAGAAATGTTCGAGCAAAATCTCGTACAAAAAAACACACGTAAATTTTGGAGAGAATGTTGAGCAAAATTTATTTGAAGAATTGGGGGTATAAAAATTTCTTTACAAATTTAAATTTTATAGTTTTATGGGAATTCATTGAACCTAACTGAAAATAGAAAGACTAAGTTTTAAAACAAGGTATTTTAATTAAGTGCTTTCCGACGGAAAAACGATATGATGTCGAAATTCACGTTTTACCTCATAAGCAACTTCGATTGATTTGATTTTTATAAGGGATATGCCAGTATACCATAATTGGCACTTATTTGTTGCTGATGCTGGGTTAGGAGAAGGTAAAAACCGTAGACTAGTGAGAGGCGGTTTTGGTCAAATGAACATTGACACACAAAATTACATGACAACAAACAAGGGTCAACGCAGTTTTTTTATGAAAGTTTTAGAACAAATCTTTCCATAAATAAAGGGCTCTCCGACGCAAAACAAAGAAATTCGTTTTATTTTATTGACGCGTAGAACTTGCGTTTCCGATTTTTTAAATATTGAAATTTTTGGCGATTTTTACAAGCTTTTATTTATGTATGTTTGTATGTTCGGCTCAAATCTTGCAACTCAAATTTGGTATTCAATTTCAGTTTTCGGTGTGTATTTATAGTTGCGGCGACATTACAATAATATGGTATTATTAGGCACCTTCTCCCGCTAATGAGGAAAATGGAGAAAGAAAAAGATTTATTTTTTTCGATTTCAATCAAAATTGGCATACAGGGGTTTTTAGGGAAGAGAATTATCGAAAGGATGGATTTATGATAGTCTAAAAATTAAAAAATTATTTTAAATAAAAAGAAGCTTTTATAAAATATAAAGTGCACTAAAAAGTAGAAAATAAATTTTAGCATTCTCATATCATAATAATAAAAGCGACGGGCGCAAACTAAAACTAAAAATGTCCATCCATATAGCAGAGAAACGTAGAGTAGTTTGGGTCGAGTTGGGTTGGATTTACTTCACAAAAAATTGAACTTACAATACCAGATAAAGAATTCTTTATATTTACACGTCGTAGTTGTGGTGAGAGTATTTTTTGTACTTATGGTATTTATTGTCTTTTTGATACGTTAGTTATAAACGCCTTACCACTCATATCTCTTTATATTACTTCCTAGTTTAGTCTTTTACAATAATAATTAAGTCAAATGAAAAAACCTATTTACATTTTATTAAATCTCAAATATATGAACAAAAGCACGTTCGATTTAAATAATACCCGTTTATTACCCACTTTTACAAACCTACGATCCCGACCCTTGTCTAAAAAATATAATTTAGCAGTAATAGACTAGACTTTTGAATCGGAATGTTGCCCCTTTGCATATTGTTTGTTCAGTGTCAGTAATCGACCTTGATTATTACATTAAATTGACAGTAAATATCTATCTTCAGCATTTTCATAAACCTTTTGCTTTTTTAAGCAACCCTTGGGGCCTTAAACTAAGTAGGTAAATCTGGTGTGAGGAATTAAAAAAAAAACTATCAAAGCTAAGGTTAAAGTAAAGTTACAAAAATATGTCTTAAAAAAAATCCCCTCCCCACCACTCCTCATAGTCGTGAGGTGCGGATTACCGCTTAAAAGTGCAATTTTTGAGTTTTTTGCCGATATTTGAAAAATTCAAAATTTTTTGGAAAAGAAAAATTTTCCTGGGTTGTTTTTCGAATTTAGGAAAAAAACCCTTGGAAATAAAAAAGACTCGCAAGAAAGTCCCAAAAAAACCCACGGGCAAAAAAATCCGGGAAAAACCCTAAGAAAAAAATATTATAAGTAACCCTAATCCATGTGACAAAACTGATAGCCAATAATAATGTTTCGCTTGCCGTCGGCTTTTTTTCACAAAAATTTAAAATAAAAGTTGTTGTTCCATTTTTTTAAAGAATTGAGATCACTGATCACTGATGTGAAATGTTATTTATTCTCATTTTTAAAAATATGTTTCCAAAACAGATAGCAATAATTTGCTCAAAAATTTACCCGAACAAAATGTTCAAAGAAAAGCTCACAAAAATGTTCGCGCAAAAAATTTTAAATCTTTTGCACGAGCTTTAGTTTGAGCATGTTCGTCTGTGTAATTGCGCCTTAAGCTTTATTATTATCAAAGAACCGTAAATAAGCCATTAAAATCATGTTGAGGTGGTCGTAAAATTAGTATTATTCGTTGGCCGTAGGTAAAACATAAAAACGGATTCAATTTGTATTAAAAACAAGTTAGTGCAAAAATGTAGTAAAATATTGTTTTTCTAGGAACACATATGAAAATGATGGATTTCACACGATTTGCATCCTCGGAAATTTGGCTTTGCAGTTGGTTTAACTACTATATTATATGTACAGGGCGATTCTTTATAAATGTACCTTGCTATAACTGGGTAAATAAAATTAGAACAAAACAATTTTTTGAAATTATTGCCTGCTATAACTGATAACAGATTGAATAGATTTTCTTCAGTATTTCTTTTTAAGAAACTACATAGAGAGTGTCGTAAAAATCCGAGTTCACCCTAATATCTTCAGAACCAAAAGTGACAGAGAAGTAAAATTTCGCACAATAAGATAATTTACAAAAAAGTTTCTTTTTGGATGCTAAGTGTGCCATCATATATTAAGGGGACGAATCTAGGGCGAATTTGAACAGAGTTTTCCACTCTGTTTCCAAAAATACCTAACATACTACCTTTTCTGTTACGGTTTAAAAAAAAAATAAGAGCAATGAATTAAACAAAGAGTCACCGAATATTATGTTGATTTCCTCATTTTATTTAAAAACCCTTAGAGAAAAAAATAACATATTAGGTGTTTTTGGAAACAGAAGAAAAAGCGTTATTTAAATTTTTCAAAACATAGAGGGTATCTTATGAAAAAAAAAGTATCGCCCTAGCTCTGCCTCTTTAACGACGGGTGCGATGATTCGCATCCAAAAAGTTAAAACCTCTAATTATGTGAAATTTTATTTCTCTGCCTCTTTTGGTTTTGGAGATATTAGGGTGGACTCGAGCTTTTGAGACACCCTGTATAAAGATAAAGAAACGAGGCGTGAACTGATAGCGAGCGTCTTAATTTAGCCGAGCGTGTGATGGCTCACGCTTTATAAAAATCACCCTGTAGATATATTTTGAAACAAAATCTAAACAAAAGGAACAACAGTTTTCAAATTATTATTCAAAGTGCAGCATATAATTTAAAAATAATCGTTTATAATAATAACCTATTACTTTCTTTTTTACTCTCCTTTTTGTTCTAGACCCTAATTACAGAGTAGATACCTTTTTCATAAAGGACATGCATGCTCCTCAAGATGCGCCCAGAATTTATCAAATATAATAAAAATTTAATCGACAAAATTTCAAAAAAGACAAAATTAGGTACCTACCTAATTAGAAGTAAAGGAGGTCGGGCAAAAACTAAAACAGAGTCTATAAAAACTTGTTTTTCTTATTCACAACTGTTTTAAAATACCCTATATTTTTACCAAATTTCATCCAAATCGGTTCAGGCGTTTTTGCCTGACTGAGGAACAAACACATACACACACGCACTCATCTAAAAACATTAACATAGATATAGGATTTATCCTAGCTCAGAAAACTATAAAATTTTCATTTGTGAATGTTGTAAATTTTAGGACATCCGGTATCTAAAGAATAAGGTTTCTTACCATTATTTACGGAAACAATGGTGACCAGCACCAATAAAGTAAAAGCAATGCCCAATTTAAAAAATATAGCTGGCAGAATGACCATAAATCTTTTCACGGTGTTGTGGACCAAGGTTCGACCTAAAAAATAGAAAGCAAGATTAATTTTATCACAAAGAGGCATCTTTACAGATCTTGTACATTCCTAGTCATTGAAGCCCTCTCTAGAGCTTTTGGGGCCCTGCGAAAAGCACTAATTTAGCGCCTTAAGAGCTTCAATTTGCCGCCAGTAAAATTTGTGGCGCCCTGGGCAGGCTTTTAGCGGGTCCTGCAGTTGTGGCTTGGTTTTTTACTATTAAGGGGACGACATGGAAACTCTTTAAGAAATCTAGTATGTAAAAAAAATATATTTTTTAATGCCTTCATTAAAAACAATTTCCGCAAATAGCAAACACAGCAAACACGGTTACCTCGGGCCTTCGTCGGTCCGATATCGATTGCCGAATTTTTCGTCATCGGCACGACGCGCGACGTCGATTTACGACATCGGACTAGCAGTATTTTTTGTCCGCTTTGCGATGTAGGCCCAATGCCGATGCAGCGTTAGACTGTGACCCGTCGTCGGACCAATGGTAAATTTTACTTTATGAAAATATCGGCATACCATCGCCGTACATTTAAGGTCCGATATGGTTTAACCACATGGTACTCAAGCTGGTCTCGGCCCGACATCGGTAAACTATTCAAGTCCGACATTGGCTTCCTAAAGCGGTCCAATGTCGGCGATTGACGGAGGTCCGTCGGTGGTAGCTTAAAGCGGCCTGATATTGGCAAACTACAAAGTTTTGATAATGCGGGTGCTTAACCAGTTGGGCTGGTTTAGGTGGCAGAAGAGGTGATTCTTGTAGAGAAGTACCACCATCTTGTCAAGTCCGCATTCTAGTTTTGAAAGATCTTTGCTCATTATATATATAATATTATCTTCCACTGTACAGGGAACATAGTGACATTAGCGCCATCTTTACATACTAGGAAGAAACTATTAAGCAGTTTAAAAATTTTACGGTGACGTAATCGGACCATCGTCGGTTGCCGATTCTCGACCAATCAAACAAAGTTTCAATCGGACCATCGTTGGCCGTAAAGCAGATGAAGTGGTCGTCGACATAAAGTCTACTATAGTAAATCGGGTCATCGTGAGTTGCCGATTCTCGATCAATTAAAGAAAGTTCCAAACGGACCATCATCGGCCCTAAAGCAGATAAGTTCTGCTTTGACATAATGTCGACTACAGTAAATCGTGCCATCGTCAGTTGCCAATTATCGACCGATTAAAGAAAGTTCCTATCGGACCATTATCGACCCTAATGCAGATTAAACAAAGTTACAATCGGACCGTCGTCGGCCCTAAAGCAAATAAAGTGGGCTTCGACATAAAGTCGACTATAGTAAATAGGGCCATCGTCAGTTGCCGATTTTCGACCGATTAAACAAAGTTCCTATCGGACCATCGTCGGTTCTAAAGTGTAGTAATGTGGAGCTCCGTCAGTTGCTGATTATTGCCAGAGTGTAGTCGCCGATGCCGAGACACTGCCGACGTTGTCAACATTGACCCTATTCAATGCCGACGATTTGTGTTTGCTGGGAAACCATGTTTTTTGGTCATGCACCCCTAAAGAACTTTTTTTCACATTAAAAATATCAAAAAATTAAATGGGCAACAGTAAGGATATGGTGGGAAATTTGAAAGCGGAGTAGGAAGTGGCAAAGCCAATGCTCTTATGCTGTAGCGTCGTAGCCATCCTTCATTTGTTGTACTCACGGCTAAACCGTCTTTTTTTCACTCGCGTCTTAAAGCACTCCTAAGTAACAATTTTTAGTTGCCTTAGTTGCCATAACTAAGAAATACACTAGAATTAACGTTGCATAAAGTACAAAAACTAGTCATTTGTGCAACGGCCACTATGATGGACTAGAAAACGACGCTACGCCGTTGTTATTAACTAGGGTAAATTTGGCAACCTCTAACAACGTTTATTTTTACTGGAATATTGTGCGATTTATAGCGACCGCAACGAACGACGGATTAACGACGCCAAAGCGTTGATATAATTAACCAGAGTTAATTAATTTATGTTCTTTCAACGTATCTGTTTACGAGATAATTGTGGCCAAATAATCAATGCAGTTGCGACAAATTTCAAAATATAACCATACCTGACAACTATAGAGGGCACGTCGCAAAAGGTTTTACTGATTTTGCGCCGCTACTTCATTCGTGTAAATCATTAAAAGATCTTGGTTTTTTGCTGGATTTTGATGATTTTTTAGTTAGTTTTAGTAGTTTTTAAGTATTGCTTTAGACTGACTATAGTTTAAAATAGCTTTATAGTTATTTACCTGACAAGTGCGGAAAAGATACTTTTCGCACGTGTCAGGTACAAAATTTTTCCTACTTGCGTAAACATCTTCTAGACAATATTACATTTTCATTTTTAGGTTTACTTTACATTTACAATGAAAAATATACCTAAAAGTCGAATTGGAGCTAAAGAAATGGTAAAAAAAGCGTGCACAAAAGTATTTTTTACGCACGACGTGCGCGAAAAATTCTTTCCCGCACATCGTGCCATTTTTGGTTGCAGACCTGGAAGTCTTGATTTGAAATCATTTATATTAATAAAAATGTTATCCAGAGGGCACTTCAGTCGTAGTCGCTTCGGCGACGATGTGAAAACGTTGTACGCGACTCTAGTTGCAGGCAACTCAACACAACTCAAAAAACGTTTATACGCCGTTTTTGGTGGTCACTCCGGTTGCCTACCAGAACAATTTTTGGAGATGTGACTTTGTCCAATCTATGTTATTATAATATATGAAATCCAGTGGCGCGCCGAGGAGGGGGGGGGGGGTTGAACTGAACCCCCCCCCCCCGAGAAGCTTGGTTATCGTCACATTTTTACTTCAAATTAAGTTTTTTTTATTATTTATTATTGCCCCCTCGAAATCAATTCCTGGGTACGCCACTATGAAATCTGCTGTCAGTATATCCAAAACCAGTTATTTTATTAATCAAATTCTACCGCAAAATAGTCATAATAAGACCAAACCTCGTATAAAATTAAATCTCTCGTCAACATAAATTTAGATCATTTTTGATGAAAACCTGTTTGGTTACTCTCAATAATTTTGTGGTTGATAATAAATTTTGGTTTACATGAAGCTGAAGAACTTTCTCCAATATAAATAGCAGAACTGTTTTTTTTATAAGTAGTATTTTCGGCACATAAACAAATTGCCGAAAAGGAAATAATAAAAAACTATAACAAGAAATGACACCAAATTTTAAAAGCATTTATTTTGAATGTTTTTGTCTAACCAAAACAGACCTAAGAAAGAATTTAAATTATAAAAAAATGCCAATTAGTTAATTAGTTAAATTCGTATATCACATTTGTACTAAATTTTAGATCCTTTAGAAAAACTTAAAATATTATTTCGGGTTGTTTTACGTGGTTTTACATAATTTTAAGTTTTTTATATATTTTTGATTATTTAAAAAATGCCTAAAATACTTGTTTCAAAAAAAGAAGAAATTTAAATTAAAAAAAAAATGTCAATCACTTAGTAAAAAAATTGGTACATCACATTTGTACTAAATTTTAGATCCTTTAGAAAAACTTAAAACATTATTTCGGGTTGTTTTCCGTGGTTTTACATAATTTTAAGTTTTTTACATATTTTTGATTATTTAAAAAATGCCTAAAATACTTGTTTCAAACTAAGAAGAAATTTAAATTAAAAAAAAATGCCAATAACTTAAATAAAAAATTCGTACATCACATTTGTACGAAATTGTAGATCTTTTAGAAAAACTTAAAACATTATTTTGGGTTGTTTTACGTGGTTTTACATAATTTTAAGTTTTTTACATATTTTTGATTATTTAATATATGCCTAAAATACTTGTTTCAAAAAAAGAAGAAATTTAAATTAAAGAAAATGCCAATAACTTAAATAAAAAATTCGTACGTCACATTTTTTACATATTTTTGATTATTTAAAAAATGCCTAAAATACTTGTTTCAAAATAAGAAGAAATTTAAATTAAAAAAAATGCCAATAACTTAAATAAAAAATTCGTACATCACATTTGTACGAAATTGTAGATCTTTTAGAAAAACTTAAAACATTATTTTGGGTTGTTTTACGTAGTTATACATAATTTTAAGTTTTTTACATATTTTTGATTATTTAATATATGCCTAAAATACTTGTTTCAAAAAAAGAAGAAATTTAAATTAAAGAAAATGCCAATAACTTAAATAAAAAATTCGTACGTCACATTTATACGAAATTGTAGATCCTTTAGAAAAACTTAAAACATTATTTCGGGTTATTTTACGTGGTTTTACATAAGTTTTTTGCATATTTTTCATTATTTTAAAAATGTCTTGACGACTTTAAAAAGGGAAGAAAGGCTAAAACTAAAATAAAAACAATAAAACTAAAAAAAAATTCTTAAATGTAAACTATGTGAATGTGCATGTCTGGGGTTAACCTTTAAAAATTTTGTAATTTTGTATACCTTTTTAGTTTTAACGGTTTTTAGCTCAGTTTTTAAAAGTTAAATTCCCCCTTTAATAGCTTTTCAATGTCAAACTATTCGAATCTCTTGTGTTAAATTCTTTCTCTGGATGTCTACCGGTTTGGGGATCAAGGTACTGCGATATTTTAGACAAAATCCAAAGCACTTTTCTAAAAAGGTTGCTCCATCTACCCCAAAGCACCGCGTCACCAATAGTCAGGTTGGAGGCAGGCTTCATCCACATGTCCTTTCCAATCCTTAAACTTTGCATAAATTTTTTGCTAAAGTTATTGCATATGTCTACCTCACAACTACTTTACCTTCCTCTAACATTCTTCCCACAAACTCCATTTTTTTATCGGTACCTATAGTCAGAACCTCTCTAACGTCACTTTTTACATCTTGTGCACTAGCAACTTCAATTGCAATAAATAACACAACAAAAAAAATGAAAACAAGTTCAGACCGCATTTTGTAAAGAAATTGTGTTTTTTTTGTAACAAAACTTGTAGAAGCCGTTATATCTTTTAAAAACTGTTTATTTTTAAAGACTACAATGAAATTTTCTTGTTTCACAAAAAAGAAGAAGCCTTCTTGACTATGTGGTGTAAAAAACAATTATGACACATTCTTTATTGCATACGTTTATTGTATTGATTTAAGTCCAATCAATTGAAAAAACTGTCACGTCCATGATGACAATGGCATGTAGAATTTTAAAGAAAAGTAGGGTAGCAAGGATTCGTTTTTGGTCAGACATTTGAGTACCGTTTGCACAGGCATGTTTTTTGTCGATACCATTTTTGAATTTACATCTTTTGGTTCCTAAATTATTATTAGACATAAATTAATATATGACATGCTTCTTTCTTTTTGTATTTCTCCTCGTCGCCAAGAATACGAATTGTTTCGTCACTGTATTGGTTTATTTTAGTACGCGTTTGTATATATGTCGGATTAATGAGTTTTATACGAGGGGTAGGACACTCTCCAAAATTTGTATACCTATTTCTGAAATAGATTTATTTCACTTTTTTTTGTTATTTGCAAATATTGTCTCAATGTATTTCAAAGTATTTTAAACAAAATTTGTACACCTATTTCAGAACTGTCCCACTCCTCAACCTCAACTGACAAAAAAATTACAACAGGTTTTGGTCGAATTTCAAAATATTTCAATATATTTCAATGTATTTCAAAATATATTAATGAACCTCAAAATATATTAATGAACCTCAAAGTATTTCAATGTATTTCAGAGTATTTCAATGTATTTCAAAATATTTTAATTGATTTCAAAGTAATTAAATGTATTTCAAAGTTCTTAATTTATTTTTGATCAGGAAAATGACAACAATAAATTTAAAAAAATAAAATCATAATAGCAGACGTAATCTATACAAACTCACTCTCACACGCGCATAAATCTAAACTAAGCCGCATTACCCCTCTGGATCGCGAGACTTATACTCTGGGTTATGAAGCCATAAGACTGGTCAGAAGATATTTTGGAGGTTATGTCTAAAATCAGTCTCTTAGCCTCATCACCCCAAGTTCCATAAGTCTCGACCGCAAAGGGCACAAAAATAAAGCGATCTAATAATTCACCATATTTTTTACGTTTCTTGTCCTCAGAAAGAGTAGAAGCTATAGAAGTTTTGTCTAAATAATATTTTGCTAAAGTGTGTAAACAAGTTACATTCTAGAGAAGTTGGTTACCGTAGTTCTATGGGATCAAAGTCATCCCATCTGCATGTTTTCCATCATTGCGACAAACCCCGAGAAGCTCCAATAAGGCAAGGTAACCCACTGAAATCAGAGCCCTTCTGAGGATGTCATTAATCTGCATGTGTCTAGATACACGTCCTGCGCTTTTTCTGCAGCCCATGAGAGCCATAAATATCTGCTGTTTCGACGCAAACGCAGGTGTGCACTCCAGACACAGGCAGACCTAATCTTAACGCAGTTGAAATACGAAATGTATTGTTGTTTAAAAGATTTCCTAAATTTGCGGATGGAAGGGAATTGAGCCATGCACTGCTCTCTGGGGCTTGTAGAGCAATCTCAGATTCCAAGACCTCCCATTTTTATAGGCAATGTGCCTTGTAACCAAGAATTTGAAGAGATTTGGCAATTATATATTTCTTGAACTAGATTTTGAGCGATGTTTTCAAACTTAGAAAGGGTTTCAGTGATTTTCCAACAAGGTGAACATCTAAGTAAATAAGACATGCGAGGAATTCCAAACGATTGTTTTAGTAAAAAATATGCTATATGAAAATCTAGAATCTTTAACTTGTTCCCTAAATTATTTTAGACACTAACTTTTTTTATTTATATTTGATTCAATTGCAGAGGGTGAATAACTGCAACCAAGTAAATTAAACTCATTTAAAGGTGCTTCTAATAGATTTGGAGCAAAATTTAAAAATTTAGAAAGGTTTGTCGAGGAATGAGTTTGGGACATTACAGATAACTCGCATTTGTCAAAATTTAAATGTAGGCCAAGTTCTTTGCTAAAAAATACTAATTTTTTAAAGTTATCTAAAACATTATCGGGATCACCTGCAAGAGTTCCATCATCTAGATACCATAGGTTAAGTTCCGCGTTCAGGGTAGAAATACGAGGTTGAATGGCCAAACAAAAAAGGCGCGGTCCAAGAGGTTTACTTTGTTGAACGCCTCTTTGAGAGACAATGTTCTGTTCGCCGTAACATAGAAGTGAATTTTCGCCTTAGCACTGTGAAACAAAATTATAAAAATTTGGTAAATAATGTTTGACTCTTTCGAGAATCACATTTCTATGTACCATATTGAACTCGTTTTGGTAGTCGATTTTTAAAATGGCTTTATCAGAAGTATGAGGGTATTGCAAGTAGCGTCTCATTGCGGGGGCCGCCGCTTCCGCTCCACACTTTGTTCCGAATCCGAGTTGGTGTGGTCTGAAAAGATTTCCTAACTTTTCGTAGGCTTTAGAACATACTATTTTCGCAGCGAGTCGGCGAAAGCAAAGACCCACTGCAATTGGACGAATTCCTTCATTTTTCTTATTAAAGGCACAAAGGTTTGCACCATAAAAAATGGGTGTGATTTCCTTTGGAACTAGACCTTGAAAAAAGATTTCCTAACTTTTCGTAGGCTTTAGAACATACTATTTTCGCAGCGAATCGGCGAAAGCAAAGACCCACTGCAATTGGACGAATTCCCTCATTTTTCTTATTAAAGGCACAAAGGTTTGCACCATAAAAAATGGGTGTGATTTCCTTTGGAACTAGACCTTGAAAAAGGTGAATAATAAAAGACTTCAAGGAAGAAATGAGTTTAGAGGACAAGAAACGTAAATTTCAAAGTTTATTAACATATTTTAATGTATATCAATGTATTTCAAAGTATTTTAAACAAAATTTGTACATCTATTTCATAAGTGTCCCACCCCTCGACCTCAACTAATAAGAAAATGACAACAGGTTCTGGTAGGATTTCAAAATATTTCAATATACTTCAATGTATTTCAAAGTATTTCAATGTATTTTAAACTATTTTAAAGTATTTCAAAGTATTTAAATGTATTTAAAAGTATATTATTATATTTCAATGTATACCAAAGTATTTCAATGTATTTCAAAGTATTTTAAACAAAATTTTTACACCTATTTCATGAGTGTCCCACCCCTCGACCTCAACTGACAAGAAAATGGCAACAGGTTTTGGTCGAATTTCAAAATATTTCAATGTATTTCAAAGTATTTCAATGTACTAAGTATCAATCAATTTGTACACCTATTTCGGGAGTGTTTTACCTCTCGGTTTTATATAAAAATTAAAATTCTTTTAGCGGTGAAAAGCTTTTTCTAAAATTAGCTTTCTAATATACTTTTCAAAAATAGGTACACATTTTTCTTTTACGTGCAAAACAAAAAAAGTTTTTCTCTTGAGGAAAAATTCGCACTCTTTCTTAAAAACTGTTTTTCCGGGTTTTCCTCAGCACTTTAAAGGCGAATAAAAAATGTAAAAGAGTACCAATAGCTATGTAAAGAAGAAATTAAAGTTGGTTCAAATCATTCTCTAGTGAGAGAACAATAAAAGTTATGGGTCTCGTAAGGCGCATTTACACAGATAAACTTTCCTTTGATGTTGAAATGCCGACAAACATTTACACGAGCCTCTTGAGCAAAATGTTCAAAAAAAAGTTCGAGTAAAATCTCGTACAAAAAGACTCACGGAAATGTTGGAGAGAATGTTAAGCAAAATTTGTTTGAAGAAATGTTGGTATAAAAATTTCTTACAAATTTTAATTTTATAGTTTTATGGGAATTCATTGAACTTAACTGAAAATAGAAAGACTAAGTTTTAAAACAAGGTATTTTTAATTAAGTGCTTTCCGACGGAAAAACGATTTGATGTCGAAATTCACATTTTACCTCATAAGCAACTTCGATTGACCTGATTTTTATAGGGCAATATACTTGTAACTTTTTTGGGGTTGTAAAAAAAACGAGAATAAAAAAATAATAATTGGCACATATTTATTGCTGTTGCCTGTAAAATGTATTGATAAAAATTTACGTTTAAAAGAATATCTCTTTATTTTACTTCTTACTTTAAAACACAATACAATAATAGTTAAGTCAAATTAAAAAACCTTTATACATTTTAATTAATCTCAAATATATGAACAAAAGCACGTTCTGTTTAAATAATACCCGTTTATTACCCACTTTTACAACCCTACGATCCCGACCCTTGTCTAACAAAATATAATTTAGCAGTAATAGACTAGACTTCTGAATCGGAATGTTGCTCCTTTGAATATTGTTTGTTCAGTGTCAGTAATCGACCTTGATTATTACATTAAATTGACAGTAAATATCTATCTTCAGCATTTTCATGAACCTTTTGCTTTTTTAAGCAACCGTTGGGGCCTTAAACTAACTAGGTAAATCTGGTGTGAGGAATTTAAAAAAAATAATCAAAGCTAAGGGTAAAGTAAAGTTACAAAAATATGTTTAAAAAAAAATCCTCTCCCCACCACTCCTCATAGTCTTGAGGCGCGGATTACCGCTTAAAAGTGCAATTTTTGAGTTTTTTTGCCGATATTTGAAAACCTCAAAATTTTTTTGGAAAAGAAAAATTTTCCTGGGTTGTTTTTTGAATTTAAGAAAAAACCCTTGGAAATAAAAAAAACTCGGAAGAAAATCCCAAAAAACCCCCGGCAAAAAAATCCGGGAAAAACCCTAAGAAAAAAATATTATAAGCAACCCTAATCCATGTGACAACACTGATAGCCAAGAATAATGTTTCGCTTGCCGTCGGCTTTTTTTCACAAAAATTTAAAATAAAAGTTGGTGTTCCATTTTTTTAAAGAATTGAGATCAGTGATCACTGATGTGAAATTTTATTTATTCTCATCTTTAAAAATATGTTTCCAAAACAGATAGCAATAATTTTCTTAAAAATTTACCCGAACAAAATGTTCAAAGAAAAGCTCACAAAAATGTTCACGCAAAAAATTTTAGATTTTTGCACGAGCTTTTGTTTGAGCATGTTCGTCTGTGTAATTACGCCTTTAGAAGGCACCAATAAAAAAAAGTCGGTGCAAATGGGTGTTAGGCTTATTCGAATATTTTCTCTGATTTAAATCGAGTTTTTAAAAAAATATGTGTTTATTAAATTTAACAGTAGGTACCTACTATTTAGCAAATTGTCATACGGCAGGTTTAAATCAAGCTTATAAAATCTGGGTTAACTGACCAGTGAAGGAGATAAAATTAAATAAAACCGTGTTTGGAACAAAGATATGAAAGGTTGGGGGAATTCGTGTACTATCCATCGGGTTATACGTTAGTGGTAACGGCATCCATTATGAAATAACCCACCGAGGTCAATTGCTATTTACGCCCCTGTTTTCGGTTGCTATAATGCAGTAAAAGGTAATTATGACCCAAGGAACAATTTGGCGACGTTTTCAATGTCATCAAAATCCAGCAAAAAAAGGGCGCAAATTGGGAAAAGAAAATTGTGTGGGTTACTAAAAACCTCACCGTTTTGTTTTTGAGGTGCCCTCTATAGTTGTCAGATACAGTTATATTTTTAAATTGGCCGCAACTACATTGGTTCCTTGGCCACAATTGTCTCGTAAGAGAAACGTATTAACTCTAGTTAATTTTCAACGTTTTGGCGTCGTTGATCCGTCGCGGTCGTTGAAAACTCCACAATATTCAAGTTAAAATAAACGTTGTTAGAGCGTTGCCAAATTTACCCTAGTTAATAACAACGGTGTGGCGTCGTTCTATCGTCCATCCTAGCGGCCGCTGCACAAATTACTAGTTTTTGTACTTTATGCAACGTTAACTTTACTTTATGTCTTAATTATGGCAACTCAGACAACTAAAAACTTGGGGAGTGCAAATAGCTTAATGGGAGATATAGTCACGGCCACAACGACAAAAAAAAAGTCATATAACAAAGGGATCAAAAGTTTTTTGTTTTCGAGAAACAAAGTGTCAAAGAGTTTGATTTTTAACAAAAGATCAAGAGATCTTGGGTGGAAATAACAAAAATTCAAACTTGGATGAGCATCCCACAAGGAACACACAAAAGACCAAAGAGAAAAGAGAAATGATTAAACGATATTTCGCCCTGGGTAACCAGCGTGGGCTCATCAGTGGTTTCACTGGTCACCCTCTACCATACATCATTAAACACCATCATACACTTTGATTTCCAACCTTGAGTCAGTCACAAATAGGCATCGTTCCGCACTGGTACATATCCAAGTTACCTGATACGGATTAGTCCTGACGTGTTAATATTTCCAGTAGGATTATGCTCCTAAGGCAATTAAATACTTCAACCGAAAAGAAACTAAAAGACAAAAGATCAAGAGATCTTGGGTGGAAATAACGAAAATTCAAACTTGGATGAGAATCCCACAAGAAACACACAAAAGACCAAAGCGAAAAAGAAATGATTAAACGATGTTTCGCCCTGGGTAACCAGCGTGGGCTCATCAGTGGTTTCACTGGTCACCCTCTACCATACATCATTAAACACCATCATACACTTTGATTTTCAACCTTGAATCACTCACAAACAGGCATCGTTCCGCACTGGTACTTATCCAAGTTACCTGATACGGATTAGTCCTGGCGTGTTAATATTTCCAGTAGTATTATGCTCCTAAGGCAATTAAATAAAAAAAAAAACAAAAGAAGAAGTTAAAAAACCTTCAAATCAGTTACTTCAACCGAAAAGAAACTAAAAGACAAAAGATCAAGAGATCTTGGGTGGAAATAACGAAAATTCAAACTTGGATGAGAATCCCACAAGAAACACACAAAAGACCAAAGCGAAAAGAGAAATGATTAAACGATGTTTCGCCCTGGGTAACCAGCGTGGGCTCATCAGTGGTTTCACTGGTCACCCTCTACCATACATCATTAAACACCATCATACACTTTGATTTCCAACCTTGAATCACTCACAAACAGGCATTGTTCCGCACTGGTACTTATCCAAGTTACATGATACGGATTCGTCCTGGCATGTTAATATTTCCAGTAGGATTATGCTCCTAAAGCCAAGATCTCTTGATCTTTTATTTTTTAGTTTCTTTTCGGTTGAAGTAACTGATTTGGAGGTTTTTTAACTTCTTTTTTTTTTAGTATGATTTTTGTTTGCTTTTTTATTAATTGAAGTGAAGTGAAGAAAATTGTCAAAATCTTTATCAAAACATAATGTGTTAGAAAGAGGTTAAAACTATGATTGTTCTCTCTTTGTTTTCTTTAGATGTTATTATTTATGTTATACCTACTTTTTAAATACTGTTTTGTCATTTTATAATATTTCATATTATATCCTCTTAACGACTGGAAGATTGTAGATACTAAATATTTAAATATGCTATATTGGCTTTATTATAAATGATGTTTGCGTAAATAAAATTTTGAATTCGAATATCAGAGCTTATTCAACCTACCTCCTTATATCACTGCAGAATAGCGAACGTAACTATAGTTCTTGTATTAGTAGGCAGTTCTCAGTGGTTTTAAAAAGAATGTATCGAACAACATCGTATTTCCTGTTTTTCGCCTGCTTTTCTATTTGTTATAGTTTAAACACGAACAAATCCGCTGCAAAAGAATACAATGAAACTAGAAAAGAAAACATAAGAAACTGTTTGGAAAAAGTTGCTAAAGTTAATAAGAAAAGTGAAGGGGTAAAACTGTATAGAAATTGTTTTAATAATAAAGTTGTAAATATAGAAACAACTCGAAATGGTGATAGTGATAAAGTTATTAGTGATAAAATAAACATTACAAAATATTTAAATTCAGATCCGGCAAGTCAGAGTAATGTAAATAAAAGGAATGATTCCATATCGAATAGAAGAGAAACTGATCTTATGGTCTATAATTTTGGAGATGTTTTAAAATTTGGTCCTAACCAGAATTTTAAAGATGGAGATATTGTAGTAAATGTTGACTGTAAAAGAACAGGAGAAATGGCTAGGGGTAAGTGAATCCGGTTTACAATAGGCAGAAAAGAATACACGGTAGGAGGCGGTGGGGGTGATCACCCCTCCCTCTTTTGCGAGTAATTAAAAAAAAATCCAGATTTTCTTTGTTTTTTTTTAAATCTTTTTGGAATATATTTTCGTGTGCACTCTACCCTGTTTAGTAGTGTAATTCAACACAAAGATTTGCTTTACCACTTTGTCTACATTTTCGGGTACCACTTTTTGCACCAAATTCATAATTTTTGCTCTTTATGTCCATTTTAGAAAATACAACATGTCATAAACGTTCAAAAATAAAAGAAACAAAAGATAACAGTAAGGTTATGTCAATTGTTTCAATTCAACTCCTTGATCGGTCAAGATTTGCGGGAGAAGCCAAAGCGGTCCGCCCAGTGGCGGTCACAGGGGGGGGGGTGCGGTGGGAGCGATAACCCCCCCTCTTTTTTTCTAGAATTTATATAAAAAGTCGCCGGTTTTCAATAAAAACAATAAAATTGTTGGGTCAAGAGTTGCATTAATTTTTTTAGAACTTTTGCATAAAACTTTTTCTTTGTTTTTACAAAATTTTCATCTCACGCCCCCCCCCCCCTCTTTTGGGAAAACTGCGACCGCCACTGGGTCCGCCAGAGATTTAGGGCACAAATCGAACACATAGATCTCGGCAGGGCGGGGGCGTGCTGCGTTCCTAAATCGAACTCGCAAACCTTTTTTGGATTGATCTCGAATCGCTCGGAAGCGTTTTTGAGCATAGATCGAAAACGCTATTTATTTATTGCCGTTTTTCTTTTAGCAATTTTTTGTGTGCTTACTATAGTTACTATTGTTCTCTTCTTTTAATTGCATCGGTCTGAGAGAGATCAAGCTTACCAGAAAATGCTCCCCCTGCACCCCTCTGCCAATAAAACAAAACTATCTATTTGATATAGTTATCGTTGACAGATATACGGGGTCGAAGGGTGTACAGGCGGGTCTGACAGGCCATTTTTCTGGTATGTTGTAGTATGCTGGATCTCCCTCATGCGAATGTATTTAGAAAAAGAGAACAATAGTAACTATAGAAAGCTCACAAAAATTTGCTATTTGACTCGCGACGTGCTGGTAGGAATAGGAAAAGGGGATCATGAACCTTCCCAATGAGCATTTTCAGAAACCTCTGGTGACAAAAATTTATATAATTATTATAAAGAGGGTTCCATTAATGCCCTAGGGTATTTAGAGGTTTCCTACAGGAATTGAGTTTGTATATTTGTTTTATTAAAGGTTCTAAATTGATGGTACCCTAAGGTAACATAAAACTGGCGTTAACAATATTTCCACGGACATCTTTATAAAAATTAAAGTCATCGGTAACAAATGTTATATAAATTGGTGTTAACAATGTTTCCACCAACATATTTATAAAAATATAAGTCATCAGTGACAAAAGTTATATAAATTGGTTTTTGAAATCTTTCTGTTAACCCATCTATAAAACCGTAAGTAACTATCAATTAAAGATATATAGATTGGTTTTTAAAATGTTGCTATCAACTTACTTTTATAAACTTAATTAACCAACAACAAAGAGACACTTTTATATAAATTGGTGCCTGTAATATTCTTATGAACTCATTCATAACCTTTTTTGCCCATTCTTTCTATAATGTTTTTCTTAATTTCTTTGTATAGTGGTTATAATACCACTGTTTTTACAATAAAAAAACAATTTTAATTTGTAACAAATCAAATAAGATTTTTTAGGTTAGTTTTGTAACATCAAAAGGCTCGTTTTTGCCACTTTAAAAGGTGCGTTTTTGCGACATCAAAAGGCGCGTTTTTGCGAGATACCATACTATCATTATCTGGTTTTAATTACATCAATCTGAGGAGAGACATAAGACAAATCTTCTTGAGATAGTTTTCGATGACAGATATCGGGATCGAATGCATTCTACCCCCGGTTCCGATCAGCGTTTCCCATGCGCGGCCACCCTGACTCAAAAAACTCATCACGTGGACCGATATGAGCTTGTATAGGCAAATCTCGCTTAGACTACGTAATCCGTGTTTTGATTCGGGTAGCCCACGCATAAGAAACCCATAGATGGGAACCGGGTTTTAGAAAAAGAGAACAATATAGTAACCGTATTAAGTTTGCAAAAATTCACGGTGCATACAGTTCGCACGGCTGGTCGGCGGCAGTTGTGAACACATCACCTTACGACGCGACGGAACGCAGCCTCAAGGTCTGTTTCTGCGAGTTTGACATAGTCACTATTATCCTCTTTGTCTAAATGCATTCGTCTGAGAGAGATCCAGCATACCAGGGAAATACTTGCCTGAACACCCTTCGACCCCGCAATCTAACTATCTTCTTGAATATAACTTTTAGTTATTTTATGAAGGTTTTATATTGTTTGCTGTAACTTCTATATAGACAAAAATGCTCATTGGGTTGATACCTTATTTAAAAGGACTTTTAATGCATTTACAGAAATATTACTGCTTTAAAAATCTAGTAATTAATTTTTTTTGAGTTATTTATTTTTAACATAAGTTCAAATTATAGGCTTAAATTACCTCCTCGTAGTGCAGTGGCGTAGCCACAAATCGACTCTGGGAGGGGTTTTCATCACTCAACAAAAGTCAAGCTATGGAAAATTTTTAAAAATTGCGTAGGTGCCTATTGCTTGAACTGTTGAACTGAAGGGACGGGAGAGGGGCGGTTTAATAGGTGTTGAGTTAGTGTATACGAAACAAAAATATTTATAGAAGATATGTGGCGTAGAGGGCAAAGGATGTGGAATAAATCGGGAAAAAGATTTTCCTCGACCAGGATTTGAACACAAATCTTTTCTGTAAATTTATTAGGGCGCTAAGTTTTTCCTTCGTTTTGTTAATATGTTTGGCTGAAATTATTAGTTGGAAATTCGCCATCCGACACCTCCAATAAAACGCTATGTTTCGTGTGTCGTTGGTTGATAGATAAATAGAAATTTCTTACAACTAATAATCGTGAATGTGTACCTACTTGTCTTTATAACATGTCCAGGATTTTAAAGCCGCATTAGACTTCAAAGATCTCCCCACTACCAACAAATGAATCGGACGAAAGGTTTTCCGAATAGCCATTTAAAACCCCGGTTCCTCGGTAGCTCAGTTGGTAGAACATTAGACTGGTATTCTAGAGGTTCCGGGTTCAAATCCTCGTCGAGGAAAAACTTTTTTCCGATTTATTCCCTCACCCTTTGCCCTCTACGCCACAAATCTTTTCTGTAAATTTATTAGGGCGCTAAATTTTCCCTTCGTTTAAAAATACCTATTTTTAAAAGCAAGCCTCATCTAGTCTCATTTACGGATTGCGGAAATTTTTTTAAAAAATTACACTAAAATGCTATATTTTACGCGTTTTAAATATTGTTGACAAAAAAATTGCTTAAAATTAATCAAAATTGTTACAATCTTTAATAATGGTATAGCGCCGCAGGCGAAAAATTCTTTAAAAAATTTGATCTCTCAGATTTTTTGTAAAATATTTTTGGAAAAGTAAATTGGGTTAGATGCTGTTGCGGTTGTTGCCAAGTCATAAATATGGCGCAGATGAAAATTTTAAGAAAAATCATAGAATTAAAATAAATTGTTGTTAAAATTAATGACGTCATAGCACCGCCGGTAAAATTTTTAAAATTTAAGATAAAACACCAAACGTCACAAACCGGAGTAAAAGGTCAAAAAAGTGGGGGAGCTGTAGCTCTCCCTGGGGCTTTTGATCATGACTAATTTATTGTATATTGGATTGGACCTCCTGGGAGGGGGGTTTAAACTCCAAACCCCCCCTGTCTACGCCACTGGCTGTGTGATATACCATTAAGTACATTTTTCTTAAATTTTTCTCTCCATTTCAATTATTTATTTTTTGTTTTAGGGAAAACTGGCTCCAACACCCAACTGTTTTCTTATGCCCTCGTTCCAGCCTTGTTGCTTGCCGGCATTATGCCGTGGGTGATGCCGGGTTTACAGCTGGCCGCTTCAGTTGTGGCCATGATCAACCAAATAGCGTTTACGTCATCTCTGTTTACTTTAATAAGAAGTTATATTTTTGACAGTAGACCCGAAGAGCATGTGGTATACGTTAACCATGGATATAAGAAGAACAAGAAGCAGTATCATCCACATAGATAGCCAAAAATAACGTATTTCGTAAATTAAATTTTCGTGTAAGCTCATGAACATATGAAATATGTCATGAGGAACGAATTCTAAAATAGAATATTAAAAATACCTAAGATGGTTAAAAAAATATTAAATATTGATAGACCAAATAGCGTTAATGTCTTTTTTGTTTACCTTAATAAGAGGTTATGTTTTTGATAGTGGACCCGAAGAAGATGTGGAATACGTTCGTTTATCATTGGTATAAAAAGAATAAGAAACAATTTTATCGACACAGATGGAGGAAAATAACGAATTTTGCCAATAACATATAAAAACCAAATAGCGTTTGCGTCATATCTGTTTACCTTAATGAGAAGTTATATTTTTGACAGTAGACCTGAAGAGCATGTGGTATACGTTAACCATGGATATTAGAAGAACAAGAAGCAGTATCATCCACCTAGATACAGAAAAATAACGTATTTCGTAACTTACGTTTCCGTGCAAGCTCATGAGAATTTAAAATAGAATATTAAAAATACCTAAGATGGGTAAAGAAATCTTGAAAAAAATGGCCTACTAAATTATTAATAAATATTGGTAGATCAAATAGCGTTAACGTATTTTTTGTTTACCTTAATAAGAAGTTATGTTTTTGACAGTGAACCTGAAGAACATGTCATCGACACAAATGGAGAAAAATAACGAATTTTGCCAATAACATATGACAACCAAGTATTGTTTACGTCATCTCTGTTTACCTTAATAAGAAGTTATATTTTTGACAGTAGACTTGAAGAGCATGTGGTATACGTTAATTATGGACATAAGAAGAACAAGAACCAGTATTATCCACATAGCTAGAAAAAAATAACGTATTTAGTAAATTACATTTTCGTGCAAAGTCATGAGAATACGAAATATGTCATGAGTAACAAATTTTAAAATGGAATATTACAAATACCTAAGATAGTAAAAAGTTTTTAATAAATATCCAAATAGCGTTAACGTCTTTTTCGTTTACCTTAATAAGAAGTTATGTTTTTGAGAGTAGAAAAGAACAAGAAGCAATATCATTGGCTCAGATGGAGAAAAATAACGAATTTTGCCATTAACATTTGACAACCAAATAGCGTATACGTCGTCTCTGTTTACGCTAATAAGCAGTTATATTTTTGACAACCGGGTACAAGAAAAACAACATGCTATATCATCCACATAGACAGAGAAAAATAACATATTTTGCAAATTACATTTTGCTGAAATTTTAAAATAGACAATTGGAAAATGACATGGCTCAAACAATAAATCCTTGAAAAAAAAATGCTTACCAAAATAATTATATATATATTTATTAATAGACCAAATAGGGCTTACGTCATCTTTGTTCACTTTAATAAAAAGTTATATTTTTGACAGTGGACCTAAAGATCATGTGATGAATGAAAAGAGAAAAATTATATTTTATGCACTTCAGGGATTAAACTGAAACTTTTAATCCCTCTTTTTAGTGACTAAAGTGACACTTTTAATCCCTAAGGGATTCAAAGAAAATTTAATCCCTAAGGGATTAGAATTAAATTTAATCCCTCAGGTATTAAAAAAAAATTAATCCCTGGAAAATTATAATTAAATTTATGGCAAGTCAAGCCAAACCTCACTTGCTCTTGGCCAAGATTTCATTCTTAGCACCCTTTCTTTTAGTTGACGAACCATTTGGCGTAGAAATAACGTCATTTTAACAAAAATGTATTTGTAAAGTGCATAAAATTGTATATAAACCTCGGGACTAATCTGTCGTTTAATCCCTTAGCGAATTGTAACAATTGTACAAACCTTTCGCCGCGGGATTAAATGTGGCACATTAGTTCCTAGGTTTATAATGTACTATTATTAAACTCTATCTACTTTACTAACCCTCCTAAGAGAAAAGTATTTTTTGGTAGTGCGCTATTTCTTCGCGCGCTATTATTTTACATATATTTTAATTTATTTACTTTTATGTATGAAATTGTACAAAGTTTTTGCAATTTAATATATTTATAAAAATAAAAAATCTTGTTTTACAAAATTGTCTCGTGTCTTTTGTAAACTTGTATGTATAGATCAGAGTCCCAGCAAACATAGTATTTACGTAAATCTAAAGTCAAAAGATTTACATAAAAAAGTTTTCTTAAAATTTACGTATTATTACTTATGTTTCTTTAATTACATTATACATAGAAGTAACTTTTTGCCTTTTTGTGACATTAGAGGTATATAAATATAATATACAGAATATAACTTTATTTTTACGTAAATGTTACAATTCAATAAGTAATATTTATGTAATTTTTATGTTATGAATTTATATAATAGTAACATAAAGAGTACGTTATTTACGCGATGTCAAGTTTGCCTTAATGTTACCTGTAAGAGATGTAAGTATTATGTAAAAAGAATTACCACAATTTTACCTTTCGATTAGTTACTAGTTAATCGATATCTGCCGTTTCCTAGTTTTTTGTTGCCATGTTTTATTTACGTTATTTTAATTACATATTATTTACGTAAAAAGTGAGGAACTTTGTGCATGGCATTGTGCCGAATATGGAAGATACTTTTTACCTTGTTGTGACTTCCCGTTTACCTAAAATTTATGTAACAAAGTAATAATGGGTTACAACTTTTACGTAATATTCACGTAACGGTGTTGGCTGGGGTATAGACACAGCAGTTACGCATTCAGGGGAGGAGTTTACTAACTCTCTGGAGTCCGTCTGAAAAACAATTATTCTATGTAATAATTAATATAATTTTAAACAATGTATTATTCCACCCAGCATTTTTTTGGGTGCGCCTATGTGTACTATAATATAGATGGGTATCTATTCATTCTAATCCTTTTGTTGGAAAAAATAATTCATGATCAAGAAAGTAAATAAATGTAAATATTTCAATGAAAATTATCACAATTTAGTGCTATTATTCACGCGTTTATTGTGCTTGAAAAATGGAGCAAAAGAAAGCGAAAAGTATTCTTTAATTGCTATATTGTCGATCAGTGAACGGTATAAAGTGATGCTTATCGCCATTTTGTCTATGTTTGCCCCCTCCCTCCCCTTCATCGCGCTTCATTACGCTTTTGCTTATCCCCCAATTTAATTACACCGCGCTGACCTAACACCCCCTCTACTAAAAAAAGATAAGGTTTAATATTTGATTCAGTAATGTATATTATACAGAAAAATATACTTTAGTAATTAACAATGTAAACAACACAAAAAGATCTATATGAAAAAATCAATATTCCCCGCTCCTCCTTGTCTACCCCTCCCCCTAAAATGCGTACGTCATTTATAGACAGGCAACCCTCGAATAAATATTATATTATCGCGTTCCTCCGATAGTACGGTTAAATTTCCCCCGCCCCAGCTTAAAAATAATAACATAACACCCCCTTACGAGTAGATAACCGTGTCCTATAGAAAAGGGTCGTCCATTTTTTTAAAGAGACTTGAATTTCAAATGCTTTAACTTGGGAAACTCAAAGTCAAAAAATACAAAATTTAGTCAAAATTTGGTAGGTTACACTGCATAGGCATCTTTAGACCTTGTATATAAAATGTCACGGTAGAGATTAACATTTAAACAACATTAGAAAAGTTTAAAAAAGTAAACATAAAAAACATTTAAACACATTTGTTTTTGTTTGTAAAATGTAGTCTCGCTTGTTTAAATGTTTTTTATTTTTACTTTTTTAATATATATATATATATATTTATTTGTTTTTGTTTGTAAAATGTAGAAAGTTCTTTAAATGTTTGTTTAAATGTTTTTTATTTTTACTTTTATAAACTTTTGTAATGTTCTTTAAATGTTAATCTCTACCGTGACGTTTTATATACCAGGTCTAAAGATACCTATGTAGACAAAATACGTGTAACCTACCAAATTTTCAATTAATTTTGTATTGTAGACTTAATGACTTTGGGTTTCCTAAGTTGAAGCAACTGTGTCCTATGTTTATTTGATCGTACCCCCCTCCCCAGACAATAATTTTTTTGGATTGCTTAATTTTTCTGATTTTTTATGGGGTACTTACCTAGGTACTAGCTAAATATCCCGACACACCAAACGTATTTTTTTTAAATGTTTATATATGTTTATATATTGGTTAGCAAAGATTTTTATGTTGGATAGATTTTCTTTTTTGTTAATATAACTGGATTTTTTTATATTAGTTTGTAATATAATTAAAGCAAATTCCCCTTCAGGGTTATAATTGTGGTCAGAAGTGATTTAGTTTTTACAAGCTTTTATTTAACTTCACCTCTATGTATGTATGTTTGTATGTTCGGGTTAAATTTTGCAACTCAATTTTGACTAACTTCTAGATATCCGATTGAATTCAAATTTGATATGCAATTATAGTTTCGGTGACAATACAGTAATATGGTATTATTAGGCACCCCCCTACGAGGATAATGGAGGGGAGAAACGCCAATTTTGTCCGATTTGAACCAAAATTGGGGTTTTTGGGGATAAGGAATATGAATTTTTAATCAGATTTTAAAAATTCAATATGGCAGATTCAATATGGACGATTTTTGGTCATGTTTTGCTACCCAATCTATCTTCAAATTTGGTCCGGTGATTATATAATTATATGGTATTTTTAGGTACCCACCTCCCCCTACCGAGGGAAGTGGAGGGGGGGAAAGATTTAGTTTGTTCGATTTCAATCAAAATTGGCATACAGGGGTTTTTTATGGAAGGGGATTATTAATTTTGATCAGATTTAAAAATTTCAATATGCCGGATTCAAAACGGACCATTTAAGGTACAGATCCAAAAATTAAAAAATAATGTTACATAAAAAAAAGCTTTTCAAATACAAGCTTTTATAAATATAAAGTTGGATATCGTGTTTTTTCAGATTCAGCTGACAATTCTGCAAAAACCTGCCAGTTGAGAGCGGCAATTTTGTTAGGTGTTATCGTGGGGACTTGTATTAATCCGCCGGAAAGCATTGCAAGCCTAGCAAACACAAATCGTCTGCATTGAATCGGGCCAATGTCTACAACGTCGGCACTCTGGCCCGATGTTGGTCAGATTGTGATTTTCAGTTTTCGTTCAATAATCGGCAACTGACGGAGGTTCACATTACTACAGTCGACTTTATGCCGACACCACTTTAAGAGCGACGATGGTCCGATTGGAACTTTGTTTACTCGGTCGAAAATCCGCAACTGACGATGGCCCGATTTACTATAGTCAACAGTATACCGACGCCTACTTTATCTGCTTTAGAGCCGGAGACGGTCCGATTGGAACTTTGTTTAATCGGACTAGAATCGGCAACTGACGATGGCCCGATTTACTATGGTCGACATTATGCCAACTGACGATGGCTCGATTAACTATATGGTCGAGAATCGGCAACCGACGATGGTCCGATTACGTCACCTTAAAATTTTTAAACTGCTTAATAGTTTCTTCCTAGTATGTAGAAATGGCGCTAATGTCACTATGTTACCTGTACAGTGGAAGATAATATTATATATATAATGAGCAAAGACATTTTAAAACTAGAATGCGGACTTGACAAGATGGTGGTACTTCTCTACAAGAATCACCTCTTCTGCCACTTAAACCAGCCCAACTGGTTAAGCACCCGCATTATCGAAACTTTGTAGTTTGCCAATGTCGGGCCGCTTTAAGCTACCACCAACGGACCTCCGTCAATCGCCGACGTTGGTCCGCTTTAGGAAACCAATGTCGGACTTGAATAGTTTACCGATGTCGGGCCTAGACCAGCTTGCCTACGTTAGACCGACCAAAATAAGCAGCTATGGGCGGATGGTCGGTACCATGTGGTTAAACCATATCGGACCTTAATCGTACGGCAATGGTATTCCGAAGTCAACAAAAACTAAAAAGACACAGTCTCACGCTGCATCGGCAAACATACATTGGGCCTACATCGCAAAGCGGATAAAAAATACTGCTGGTCCGATGTCGTAAATCGACGTCATGCCGATGACGGCAAACTTGGCAATCGACATCGGACCGGCGAAGGCCCAAGGGAACCGTGTTTGCTGGGAGGGCTGCATGCAGCTCCTTGAATTGTGACAAATGTGCAAAAACAATCTTATAACTATGCTAGGAAATTGTTACATGTGTTGGTAATGTGGATATGTCGTATCGATGATCTACTGCCATTAACAAAAATTCTCCTGACCATTTCGTAAAGTGGGGCTATTTTATACAAGACATTTAGTTTGGGGTTTAATGAGTCCCTGGTAGCCAATGTTCTTTATTTTGCAAAATTTAAATTGTTTCGATTTGTTTCTGTACTATTTTTGAATAGAAGCTTTTACAAGAATTTTTTCGAACAAACCCCAAAAAAATACATTTTTATCGTCTACAACAACTCCAAAAGCGGTTATAAAATGTAATTCGTTGTATTTCTACAGTTTCCAAAATAATTTTGGACGGCCCTTTGAAAAACAAATTTTGGTCCCCCATAGCCCATCTTTCTTTCATGGAAGGACCTATCAAAATTAGTTTTTAGAGAAAAAAATTTACAGGTGTTACCGAGATATAATCAAAAAAGTGCAAAAAAAGCCTGAAATAGCCCCATTCTACGGTACTGATATCATAATAATAAAAGCGAAGAGCGCAAATCCATATATCAGAGAAAGTTAGGGTAGCTTGGATCGAGTTGGATTGGATTTACTTACTTAAATTTATTAAGTCAACATGACCAAACTTCTTACAATGCGCCCATCGCTTTTATTAGGGATATTTTGGAACGCTTATTTGACACTTCATAGTGGTTGTGGTAATTACTGCGCCTGCGCAATAACTAAATGTCATTCCGTTGTTGTAATTAACCACTACCACTGCCGTAAGTTACGAATCCATTTCGTTGTGCTTGTGGTTATTTTTCTGATTAATTTTAGAGAATTTTGGCTCAATTAATTTTAAAAATAATTAAATATTACCAGGTTCCAACATATACAGACCGCTTCAAGCGACTGCGAACATAGGGGGAATCAAGTCCAATTTACTCTCCGTGCCGTACGACCGAGGTGGATTCGAAGCACGCTGCAGTGTTATCTTTTGGAAATTCATTTTGTTTTTATTATTTTGTTTTATTTCTGCCTTGCTCGAGAAACAGATGGGTAAGTTCTTAATTGAAATAATACATTTTTAAAACCAAAAATGGATGTCTACGAAGTTGCCGAAAAAGTGCAGATGGTCAAGTGGTCAAATCGTCATAACCCAACACACGTTCGATATTGGTCGAGGGAAAATTTGCATTTGTATTTTGACGTAAGAACACATTATCCCCAAAAACTAAATGTTTGGGGGGGGGGGGTATTATAGGGGAACACGTAATTGGGCCATTTTTTATTAACGGCAATTGCAATTTGAATGGTCCTAGATACTTGGATCTACTGCAGCAGCACATTATTCCAACTGCTAGGCAGTTGTTAGGTGTAAGATTTGGTGAAACATGGTTTCAACAAGATGGTTGTTCCGCTCACAATGTTGGCCTTGTTAGGGAATATCTTGATAATGTATTTCCTAATCGGGTTATAAGTACACGGGGAACTATTTTATGGCCAGCTCGATCTCCCGATCTTGCTCCTAATGACTTCTATCTGTTTTTGAAGAAGCTTTTCAAATTATCACCCCTAACATGCTTGGAAACGTTAGAAGGGGTTTTTATAGTAGGCTCGGATATTGTCTAGCCGAGCAAGGAGGACTTTTCGAACATTTGCTTTAATTTTTTTTTGACTGGGATGATCTTTTTGGTTTTTAGAATGTATTATTTTATTTTGAGAACTTGCTTTTATTTTGTTTCTCCTTATTATTTTCATTGTAACACGTCGTCACTGATAAATCTGAGCGGTTGACAATAAAACGCTCTTATTTATCAGTGACAAAAAATAAGAAAATTACGTTATAAAAATTTGCGTATTCATTGACCAAATTCCGGTTTCATTGACTACGCTCCACACAGCACCGTGGTTAGAGGCGTACTAAATACCAAAGGAAATTCATGCAAGTGGTGATCGCAAGCCTGAGTATTGGTTGCTTCACTGATAGGCGTGCGGTGTCTCTGCATGTACGTACACTGGCAAATTAGACTTCTTCCGCCCTATGTTCGCAGTAGCTTGAAGCGGTCTGTATAACACTTATGTTGTAAAATTAGAACAAATTTTTTATATTTTCTCATCTCTAAATTTTTTTACAAGTGACAGTTTTTAATGTGTTCCAAAAACTCTGGTAAAATCGAAGAGTGCTAATGGCTAGCTAGTTTTAAGTGTTCCAGAATATCCCTATTACTATAATATCAGAATGCTAAAAATTATTTTCAAATTTTTAGCGCACTTTATATTTTATAAAAGCTTGTATTATATTCTTTATATAAAATCATTTTAAAGTAGATCAAATAATAATTGCCTTTACCGCCAGACCGACTCGCATCCTCCAAGTTACCATCATGGTCATATTAAGAAAACCAGTAATCGGCATTTCTTAGTTCAATAGCCTAGATCTAAAAGAATCACCTACATACTTTACTTATTTACGTAGCTTTCTGTGAAATTATTATAAACATTTTTGTAGACTAATTGTTGTAAATTTGAAGAAAAAACAGTGCTTTAACAGTCATGATTTTTTAAAAAATGCAATATTTATGGAAGAGTTCTTTGATGCAGACCAAATAGCTAACCTTTACTAAAACTGTTATAATTTTAAAGAAAAAATGTAAAAGGGGGAAAATGTTAAAAGTGAGTTTTATTTTAAAAACAGCAATGATAGGGCTGGTTTTTATGGGACCCAATTTGTGCAGAACTTTTAGTGAGAATGGCAAGTTAGCAAGAAAATTATATCAAGAAAGTTCCGCAGTGGGTAAGTGTCCAAAAATTGCTATTTTGATTTTAAAATATCAAAATAATTAAAAAACTTTCTGAGTCAAACGATTTTGTTTAAGGAGGGTTGAAAACAAAAATTTCTATTTCGTGCAAAGTTTGAATTTATTATTAGATGGAGATCTTTCGTCAAAACTTTGGCATCCTTAAAATTAAATCAAGAAATCATTAGTATAGGACTAACCTTAGTTTTCGAGATCTGGTTCCTTTTGAGTTGAAATTATAAACAAGCGGAACGTTTATTACCCATACTTTTGATCCTTTATGTCACAGAACGTGGTTCTGTTCTATGGGTGTACCTTAAAGAAATTAAAATTTTCATTACTTTGGTCTCAACCTAATTTTTTTAACCTTTACTTGTTTTAATTTCCTACGAAAATAACACACGGAAATAGGGTTGTATAGCTTTTTACAGTAACCGTTGTTCCAAAAAGGATTAAAGATATAAAAACTTGAAAAACTAAACCACTTTTATATAAAATCCAACTTTTTTGGGGTCGGCCTGAAGTGAACTGCATATGAGCGCCGACGAAGGGGAGTTACATAAAAAAAAATATTTTATTTTTTTTAGTGTATTTTTTTCGGTTTAATTTTTTTTATTTTTTAATTTTTACCTTGGTGGTAACAAGCTTTTCTAATATATATAGCTTTTAAACTTTTTTAATATTTTGTACATTATACATTTTTTCGGTTTCGTCTGAAAGTTGGTGGGGGAAATAGGAAAATTATGCGTCAAACTTATATAACCTCCAGTTTTTTGAAATCGTTTAAATAAATAATGATTGAATGATGAAAAAATTTGTTGCTGTTATTTTTGTACAAGCTTTTATTTAACTTGCAATGTATCTATATATATATGTAACGAACTAGATATGTTTGTTCGGGTGGATTCTTGCAACTTAATTTTGACCAACAAATTTGGCATGGTTATATAGTTGCGGTGACAACACAAGATTATAGTATGATGAAATTTACAGCTCCCCCCCCTACTCGAAGGGGTTGGAGGGGGGTACAGTTAAAGTACCCCCGATTTCGTTGAAAGATCTCAGTGGGATTTCAACGCCGTTTAAGTATGTTATTGGGACAGTCCATGAGAGCATTTTGTCTCGTAGACACAGGTGCCGATATCTACAGGGTGAGCCAATAATAGCTGCCTAAATTTGGGATGAGCTTATTATGCTCATGCTTATGATGTCCGATAACGGCAAAAAAAGCATCAATTACCACTAAAATGACAACGCTCAATTTAAAAATGACATTTATTTTGATACCTGTCAAACCCTGTTGAAATGGCGAAAAATAATGAAATTAGATTAAATCGGAAATCGTAAAAAAAGTGACAGTTGTTTTAACTGTCATTTACTATTATGGGAAAAACCACTGGTGCGATTTGACAGGTTTCAAAACTAATAACATTTTTGAGTTCATTGACCTCAATTTAGTGTAGTTGGAGTCCCCACTCGTAAATATGTGTCATCGCACCAGTGGTTTTCCCCATAACAGTAAATGACAACTAATGTAACTGTCACTTTTTCTTACGGTTTCCGATTTAATATCTTCATCAAAGTAAAAAGAAAGTATTCGCTTTTGGAAAAGTTTCAATTTCATTAATTATTTTTACGCCATTTCGACAGGGTTTGACAGGTGTCAAAATAAATGTCATAATTAAATTTAGCGTTGTCATTTTAGTTAGAATTGATGCTTTTTTGCCGATATCGGTCATAATAAGCATGATAATAATAAGCTCATCCCAAAAATTAGCAGCTATTATTTGCTACCCCTGTAGATATCGACGCCTGTGTCTATGAGAGAAAATGTTCTCAGGTACTGTCCTAATAACATACTTAAATGGAGTTAAAATCCCACTGAGATCCAGTTCCCATTTAAATTGTGAGTGGTTCTTTGGTGTGTTGGGGCACTCGTGGATGAAGATAACGAATTTCTAATCAGATTTTGAAAATTCAATATGGCGGATTCAAGATGGACGATATTTGGTCACCTTTTGCTAACCAACTTTAACTAACTTATTCACATCCGATTGCCTTCAAATTTGTCATGCATTTATAGTTCCGGTGACAACACAATAATATGTCATTATTAGGCACCCCACCTCCCTACGAGGGGAGTGGAGGGGAAAAACACCTAATTTTGTCCGATTTCAACCAAAATTGGTATACGGGGGCTTTTGGGGATAAGGAATACAAATTTTTGATCAGATTTTGAAAATTTACTATGGCGGATTTAAGATGGACGACTTTCGGTCATGTTTTGCTAACCAATTTTAACTGACTTATCCACATCTGATTGTGTTTAAATTTGGTATGCGTTTATAGTTCCGGTGAATAGTATTCTCAGGTACCCACCTCCCTCCAACGAGGGAAGTGGAGGGAGAAAAATATTTTCCATTTTTCGATTTCAATCAAAATTGGCATACAGGAGTTTTTAAGCAGGGGGATTATGAATTTTTAATCAAATTTGAAAATTTCAACATGGCGGATTCAAAATGGACGATACCTAAAGTTAAAATTTTTAATTTGCGCGCATCGCTTTTATTATGGTATAAGAAGGATAAAAAAATATTTTCTACTTTTGATTGCATTTAATAAAATAAATAATGAACAACATTAAAAGTTTTTTTTAATAAAAATTAATTTTTAGTGTACTCATCCTTTTTTTTTGTTTTTTAGAGACCAGAAGAAAACAGCAGCAAACCGACGCAACCCTTCTCACGAAAATTCTTCCTATGCTAGTGATGCCGTTTATCACACAAATAGTCCTGCTTCCGATCACCTTAATAGGAATAAAAGTGACGCTTTTCAACGGCATGCTTTTAGGGAAATTAGCAATTATTCTTTGGATTATCAACTTGATTAGAAATAGGATCAAAGACCAAAATTCTCACTTTTACAGTCATAGTGTGAATGTACAGCACTAAAAAAATTAGCTTAAAAAATAAAAATGATTTTTAGTAATTTCTTTAAATATACAGGGTGTTTCAAATTCGATGCTCACCATGGGAATCTCCTAAACGGTAGGAGATACGAAATGGTTTAAATTAAGGCAAAGTTGCGCATTTTGATGCTTTGGAGATTCCGTTCCGTTCCAGGGATGTTTAGCCCTGTCATCGGCTAGCTATGTGGAAACAGATAAGAAATATTTCCCTGTCCAAACATTTTCTCTTTAAAAACCTTAAAAAAAAAACTCATAAAATTTTATCAAAACTTATCAAAACAAGCTTCAACTTCATTTTTTTTAATATGAGAACCATTTCAACTTTTTCATCTTTGATAAAAGAATTTACATTTATTGTTTTACACTGTTTTCCAAAAATATATTTTGAGACTGTATAACCTGGTGTTTCACTGCTAAGTGCCCCACAACCATGTGCTTACTCAAGTTGGCAAGAATGCCAGGCTCGATAGGACCCAAAGTATAGGAAGTTGTCATCCCTTCTATTTTGTGTTTTTTTTTTTTCAATGTAACACTGGCGGAAAAAACCAAAATCTTCATTTTTTAGTTATTTTTCTGCGCTCTTATTCTTAAAGCTGTTAAAAAACGCTTAAAACTTTCTAAAGGCACTTTTTTAAGATCTACCTAGTGAGAGTTCCCTTTTTGAGACTTGACATTTCAGTGTGACAGGAGCAGTGTCAAGTTCATTTTTAATTATGGACACATCCTTTTTTTCTCCTGCCGTTTGGTTCATATAGGACGTTTTCGGTTTATTGACTATCATCAGCACAAATTAATTTTTACTTTTAACTTAATCAAGATATTTTGTTTTAACCAAATAACTTTACCTAATATTTTAAAAATACGTTTTTTTCTTTGTTTTTTAATCTTTGAATTTGGGCTTATGAACCAAACGGCAGGAGAAAAAAACCATGTATCCATAAGAAAAAATGAACTTAACAGTGCTTCTGTCACACTGAAATGTCAAATCTCGAAAATGGACATCTTATTAGGTAGATCTTAAAAAAGTGCCTGTAGAAAGCTTTAAGCATTTTTTGACAGCTTTAAGAATAAGGGAGCAGAAAAATAAAAACTAAAAATAAAGATTTCGGTTCGGAACTACCCGGAATTTGTGAACTTTTTTTTTGGGGTTGACCAAAGCGTCAAATTGCGCAACTTTGCCCTAATTTAAACCTTTTCGTATCTCCTACCGTTTAGGAGATCCCCATGGTGAGCATCGAATTTGGAACACCCTGTATAGGGTGGCCCAAAAAAACGCGAATTTTTTAATGTTCATTACTTTAAAAAGTTTTTGTCCCATTTTAAAAATTTTAACCATTTTTTAAAGTCAAAATCGGCAGAGAATAAATTTACTTTTAATCCCTGAGAAAATTAAGTGCCACTTTAGTACCTCAAATGAGGGATTAAAAATACCCTTTTATTCCCTAAATTGCATAATTGTATAATATACACTTAGGGACTAAAGTGCTACTTTTTATCCCACGGCGTAGCCCGACCGTAGGAAGGTCTAAAATTCGTTAAGGGATTAAAAGACGCTTTAGTCCCGAGGTTTATATACTATTTTATGCACTTTAGGAGAAAATTATTGTTAAAGTCACGTTATTTCTACGCCAAATGGTTCCTCGACTACAAGAAAGGGTACTAAGAATGAAATCTTATGAATTTAGTTTACTTTCAATCTCTTTTTAATCTAAGTTTAGGGATTAATTTTATTTAATGCCTTAAATATTAAAATTACCACTTTAGTCCCTAAAAAGAGGGATTAAACGTACCTATTTAATCCCTGAAGTGCATAAACTTAATTTTTCCAAGAAGAGGAATAAGAAAGTAACGAATTGTTCAAACGTTTGGTAAACAAAATTCAGACAGACAGAAAATAAAAGTGCAAAATTTTAAGCAATGGCTTTTTAAAATGGCCAGCACCTGGGTGGTATTTTTTTTAGGGAACACTCTGTATAATTGTCTATTTTCACATAAAAGAAGGAAAATTGATTTTTAGAAATTATACGTTATGCTAATATGTAATTTTTTTCTTTCTTTGTTTTTATAAACCATGTATTTATAAGCGCAACTACCAATCTTCACTACACTAATATTATTTTTTTTAAACCTACAAAATATGCGTCATACGTCTTATGGTTTATTCCTTTTGATCACAATAATCATAAATTTTGATTGTGCACATGGAAAACAAAATGAAATTTTAGTTTTATCAGATATCGTAAGACTCAAAAAAGGGTCACCTCATTTGGTATGTCATTTGTGTTGGACAAAAAGTAAGCATCTTAATTTTAGTCAGCTCTACAAGGTGCAAAAAGTTTTAGTGCAAATATTTTGAGGGGCAATCAAAAGAAAAAGCTAAATATCGAGAGGATCGAAAATCGAAGAGGAAATTTGTGTTCCTAAACGTTAATTTTTTAGTTTTTGGCCTTCAAATCCCGAATTATTAAAAATTAAATAGTCATAGATAATATGCCGAGCGCATATAGCAAATTGTTGACAAATTTTTTCGAAGCACGCGAGCGCGAAGAGGAGTCTGCGAGACCCGGCTTCCCTGCTGTAAAGCTGACGTTAAAATTAACAAAATTTGCTCATGCAGGAGATATTCTGCGGACTATTTCCAGAAGACAGAATAGGTAACTACAGATTTTTTTTCTTGTATCAAGTTTGTAGTTTTTATTTTTGTTTATATAAATTAGAAATAAAAATGTTTGAAGATTTGTTCTTTGAAAAAATATTTTATTTAGCAGTAGAGAACACCATAAAATTGTCAACAATTTGCTCTAGTGCAAATTATAGCTGTAATTGATCTTCTCATTTTTATTTTATAATGACCATATCCACCAACGTAAAAATTCTCCAATTAAGCTTTTAATCATGATTAACACTAAGCTCAGTTTGGAATGAGTTTTGGCAAACAAAGTTTTAATATAAAACAGCCCATTCTCAACATCGATTAATAACTAACCACGATTAAAGCCTTATCGGGGAATTTTTGCGTTGGTGAATACGAGCATAAGTCAGACAGTTTTCTTTAAACAACGCTTGTTTATGCTACTAGTAAAAATTACCTACCCCCCAGAAACATTTTTTTGTGCACAAAATCAAATATTAAAGAATAAAATTTGGCGGAGTATGGCGCCATTCATAGCCGCCTCTGATTTATACACTGAAGGCACCGTTACCTATAAAAAAATACATTGAGCCAATGTATTTTTGCTCCGATGTAAAGTTTTATTAATATCATAATCAAGTTTACATAAATTTTATAGCCAAAACGAGTTATTCATTTTATTGCTGCAGTTTAAAAAAAAAGTTGTTGCAATATAAAGAGTCTTTAAGAATGATTTTTGTGAAGGGTGTTATGAAATCAAGGATTGAGAGACATGTTTTCATAGCTTTTAGTTACATCTAAGAATTAATTTAGTAAAAGACTGTTGTACATAAATTTCATAATTATGTTTATGTATTTTGTATGCCCGATTCATAATTTTCATAAACTTGTACATACATTCTATAACAACTTTTAAACGAGATTCAATGATCGCCTTATTAAAATCGTTAACATGTTTTATTTATTTCATATGCTCTTTTATTATTTTCATAACCTGTACATACTATTAATAACAACTCTCTATAAAAGGTCAAGAAACATTTTTCATTGATTTCATAACTTCCGTTTATTAATTTCATTACTATCTATGACAATTTTTATAACTTTTCTCCGATTTTTGTAACTGTTAGGTGTTATTGATGTACAATTATCTATAAAAAATTAATAAACGCCTGTTATTAATACTATGTACGATATTTTATTCAGTGTAGTATAAAAATGATGACCTGTTAATGGTGTGAAAGTTATAAAAAAAATTTAAACTGAGCTTTTTTACTCGCGTTGTTAAAATAGTAGTTTTTTCAAGAGTTGATTTTTTAGTTAAAATAATTTTTTCTTACATTTTAGGCGAATACATTTCCTTAGGTGAAGAACTAATAACCGGCATAAAAAACGTTCAGTTCAAAATCTTAAACAAAAAAGAGGTGCTAAATCAACCGTCACCTTACTATAAACTAACAATTGTTCTCGATGCAGAATGCGATTATTTTGATAATTTTATGAAAGAAGTAAGACATTAGAGTATTATATCCATAACATTCTTATCTCTGTTTAAAAGTTTGAGACAATGATGAATTTGAGATTAACTCTGTGTTTCGGACTTCCATTGTCTATATTTTAATTTATACACGACGTTTCGATCACCTACTACCAAGTAGTTTGCACCTGAAGACGATCAGAGATTGTACTGATCGAAACGTCGTATAAAAATTAAAATATAGACAATGGAAGTCCGAAACACAGAGTTAATCTCATTCTTATCTCTCTTATCTAGGGACTAATAAACTACGTAAAAAATCCCATTATTCCACCTAACTTGGGACTGAACTGACGTAAATTTTCCCTTCAAAATAGATCACGCCCAAGCAACAATTATAGTCATTTAAAGCGTAGTAATATTTCCTAAAAACTATTTATGGGAAAAATGTCATTATTTTTACTTAGTGTGGTCACTATTAAGGTTAAAAATTACCACATGTTATGTAGAAATATAACGTTATGTAATATTTCACTATATAATTATATACCATTACTAAAAGCACGAAAAAACTTTACTTCATAGTTGTCACATTTAATTTCTTTAATATTCCTCCAAGCTAACGACTCTACTGATACTAATTTGATTGCAATTCAGTGGCCGCTACTCAATAAAAAAACTACAAAGTTATGGTGTCTACACGGTCGCCTATCTAGCACGCAGTAAGAAATAAATGTACACTTCGCGACACAAAAAACGCATAGGTGCACTATGTCCTTTACGATTTAGCATTTGAGGTTCTCTTCGGCACGCAATGTTTAATGAGTTTTTGCATATTTTGTGAACAAATCTTGACAAAACAAACAAAAATTTAAAAAAAAACTAACGACGCTACCATTTTGTGAATAAAAAAGCGTTTATAGTAACCAGGTATATAATATGCCAATTGTTTTGGCCAAAAATGCAAAATTGCAAAGTCACAATAAAAATATTTAATTATAAATTTACTATAACTAAATGACTGCTACGGAAAATCCCGGCGAAGTTTAGACTTATAACCAAGTAGGACTTGATATTTCGTTGATTAAACTGGACAGTTCTTGTTAGCTAGGAATTTTTTAACAATTGCTCTTAATATTCCGCTGATTTTAAACGCGAATTTTTGGAAAGTGAGACTGAGAAAGACAATTGTTGATAATGGTTCTTCTAACTAAAGGTAAGTAGATTATTTCTAGGTAAAATTTTATCTCAAAAACCCTAGAGCGTCTTTTTCCTGTTGATCAACAAAAAAAGTTAAACAAAGTTAAACCGTGATACTTATATTATGATTTCGGTCATGATGTCTGCTTATTGGATCATTTAAATTTTTTTGCGTCTAGCTGCGTCTGCGCTCTAGATTTCTCTTCTAATGCTCTAGATACACATATCCTATATAGTGCATGGAGTTAGCGACAAACCTCACCAGAATATTTTACTGCTGGAATGGAGATTTTGCGCCGTACTTGGGCACATATTGGGCAATAAAAAACCGTCCGAAGATTATCCATCAGGTATCTGGAAATCCAAGATGGTGACCATTTCAACCTATCAAAATTGAGCAAAAAATATCTGAACAAACGATAGGCATGTGACACGTCGATTGAGGGGTTTTTCGGTCGTCTGAATTTAAATCTTTGAATATTTTTTTCTCTGGGAGCACTATAACGGCGGGGGCGGGGGGATTGAGGAAAATAATCACATTACAAACATGGGTATGTGATACATCAATTCTGGGGTATTTTGGTCTCCTGAAGTCAATTCTGAGGTACCAGTTAATATAATAAGTTTTATCACAACTCGCATGTTTCCCCCCCCCCCTTCCAACACTACTGGTACTCGAGTATTTGTACATCCATCACAAATACTTTGTGCTAGTAGACAAATAATTATTTTATTTTATTTGTTCTAAATTACGGCATTAACATAGGCAATTCACATATTTTTGATAATTTTTTTTTGGAGGATGGGGGTGTAAGTCAGAGGAAGGGGGCGCACAGCATAATTTTATGTTATTTTCGTCAAAAAAGATAGTTTTTGCTAAATGTCATAGTTTTAATAACTAATGGGTCTATGAACGCAAAAACTATTTTTGGCCAAAACAAGATCCATATACCATATACCAAAGTGTGACGTTTCAATATGGCGACCAGTCAAATTTTGGACGCACCCACGGTTTCTGGAACAAATACCCCAAGAAGCATTTTTCTGACTTCCGACTAATTACAACCTAACATGACGTCGGTTTTGGCCCAAATTTAGGTCGGCAGTTGGTTTGTCCATCAAACAACGTATTTTTTACTAAGACCTGACGTCGCCAACAACTGGTGCATCAGTTGTGACGTCGATACTTACCAAAACTGACGTAGCCAAATGTTGGTGATGCTCGCTACTTATCAGCGACGTAAATTAACGTTAATTAAGGCGACGTAATTTTTAGAATAAAATTGAAGGTCGGGCCAAAGTGAAAACGGACGTCAATCAATTTAGGATGTATGTTGGACGTCATACTGGGTGTTCCAAGGTGGGTGCCTATTAAATTATTTTAGAAACTATACAATAGAAACTTTTCAAACTTTCTATTCTAACAAAAATTCATGTAAAGTATATTTATAAAATACTTTCGTATTTGCAGTGTTGCCATTTACAGAAAATCTTGACAAAAACTTTTTTATTTTAAATAAAACACCCCGTATATTTTCGGATTGGATTCTACAAAAAATTCTAGGTACATTTTATGCATAATGTCCTATACCTATTTTCAACTGTTTTTAAAATATTGACAGGTGAAAATAGCCATGTTATAACTTTGACAGCGCGTAACATCATAACGGTTAAAGATATGACAAAACGGTTTCCACATTCCTTTCAGGCTATCGTTTTATTTCTAATCCAGGGTTAAATTTAACTTGGAATATTTTAACCCTGAGTTAAATTTAAAAATAGTCTAAAACGATAGCTTGTGAAAAACCAAGATACGACGGAAAACTTGTCAATCAATCCAATCCAAAAATGCAAATATATACAGGGTGTTTAATTTTAAAAAAAACAAAGTTTTTGCCAAGATTTCCTGTAAATGGCAACACTGCAAATACGAAGGTATTTTATAAATATACTTTACATGGACTTATATTAGAATAGAAAGTTTAAAAGTTTATATTGTATAGTTTCCAAAATAATCTAATAATCTAATTGGCCACTCACCTTGGGACACCCGGTATAACGTCCATTTCATAAGACGTTATATTTAGTATGAGTTTTAAAGTAGAACTGTAATAAAATTGACGTTACGACGTGGGTGCGTGACCTACAATTATACTACAATATTCTAGGTCGGGTCGTTCTACAAGGCGACGTCGCAGGAGGTGTTGTTGTCCGAATAGGTAAATAATCATTACAAATTTGGTCGGCGCCCGAAACGCCATTTTAAACGTTTAGCATCGATGCGCCATTACAACAATACATTTTATTTTTTCATTTTAAAGGCTTAATATGTAAATAAAATCATTTGTTGGCAACTAAAATGCATTTTTTAAATGCCTATAATGTTTTACTATAAGAAACGGGCTTTCTTATAAATATTTAATTTTTAGGTTATTTTTTTTTTTAAATTAATTTCTTAATATTTTTGCATTATTTTTGTGGGTTTCTGTTTTTTTAATGTCTATTTTAATTATATTTATCAGTAAACTGACCTTCGCTGGAAGATTTGGATCTATAGAATGTTTAAAACTAACTTTTTTCAGTTACCTATAATAACTAAGATAATAATTATGGTCATCCACATTTCATTGGGATGTGTTTGTTTAGACATTTAAAAGTTTTTACCTAATAAGTTTAAACTTGGTGTGCACAGTAAAACTTTGGGTCGCGAGTCTACGTAATTTGACGTAATATTTGACCAAAGCACTGTGCAGCACCCGACGTCGAAACGACTCGAATTTTGATTCCTCACTTAGGTGCTAAATCGAGTCCTCAGGAAGACTGATGGACGTCGGATCCGACGTCAGGTATTTCTTGCCCTACGTGACGCTAACGTAATATAACGTCCAAATGCTTGTTGGGACGGTCTAGTAATTTTATTGCTCTACCCACCTCATGACGACACATAGATATCAGCCTGCTTTCTTTATTGATTTTTTTGATAGGTTTGAAATTTTTGTAATAAAAATTTTCTCCGTGCCGTAATTAAATGATATTAATTACATACATTGTTTTCGTCATAGGTAGCTGCATTTAGCCGTTTTTTTAGTGAAAATGATCATCATTAAATAACCAAAAAACCAAAAAACAAGGCACTTTATAGTTTTAAATTTGCAATCAGATTTATTCCATATAGTATGGACAATAAGTCTTTCCTTCTAAATAACAAAATAATTACTTTCCCAAAAATGCCTGGCAAAAATCAAATACAAAATAAGATAGCTTCCAAAACAGGAAAAATAACAACTACATAACCTAACTTCTGAACTACGAACACGAAGTAACTTCAACTCATCAGTTTCTATAATTGATGAGGATGCATTGTTGTCAACGATGAAAATAGAAAAGATCTACTTGGGTCTTCTAAAATCAATCAAAGTTTTCTAGAATCACTAATTGCAATTTTTTTTGAAAGTGTCCATTTTTGTGATTTAATACCTTTATTTTGTAGATTTTTGATGTCGCATTTCACAGATTCCCCCACTTATTTCTCATATATGGAAATCTAAAAACCCTCATTCGCAAAGATTTTTACATTTCCATTGACAGCACAGTTCTCGTTATCGAAAAGGATCTATTTAACAACGATACATTTGTCATCAATAGTCTTTACAAAGTCAACAAACACTCTAGATTCATAATTTCCGACGTTGCCAAGTGGTCGAAAGAAAATGGATTTTTGTATTTTAATGACATCGTTATAACTAAAAACAGGACCAATTGGGAACGAGAGTCGATTCGAGTCGCCTACGTTTTGACGAACCATAATAATACCGATATTTTGGGAGATGACAGGTTAGTGTAAAGGCCTTCACACAGAGATTTACGTTAGGTTTAAGTACACGGATACGTTAAAATTAGCTAAATTTACTAATATTGCCAAACTGCATTTTACCCATAACAGATTTTGTAGCCCAACGTTGTAAAATGTTGTGAAATGGCTAGCATTGTTTTAGTTTTACTTTTCACCATATTTTACATTCATTAACCCAGCCTTAGGTTCAAAATATCTTTTAAAACCAAATTCTTTCTTGGTCTAACTAAAAATAACCAAATTCAAATCAAAACGCTTTTTTGTTAAATATGGAATATGGGAATCAGCCATGTTGAATTTATTTGTTGAAAAACAAAATGAAAAAAACATTTCAACTCTAAATAATCATCGATTGGCTTTCAATAAAGGGATACTTATGGATTTAAACACAAATTGGCCTGAAATAAAAACATAAAAAATATAACCTACAAAAATAAGTTTAAAAAAAAAACAGAAATTCGCGTAATTTTTGAGGGGCGAGTATTTTGATGAAGTATTTTATTCACTTTTATCAGAAAACTATCCATGGCAAGAGAATTTCGTCATAGGATGAAGCCCTATATTTTCTTAATAAGTAAATGGTATGGATTGGATGAGAAAGTATTATAAAGGTTCACCATATTTATTATATTAGTTTTTTTTCCACATTTATAAAATCGTACACCTTTTTTGTATATTTTCACCAAAATTTTCATGAAAATCAGTTCTTTTTTTTTGGCTTTCATAATATAGTGTTTGCCATAACCTTTTAATATAGCTTTAAACAGGTTGTAGCACACAACAACAAAAACCATAAAAGCTATTGATTTCTTTGTGAAAAAAATTTTATAGCAAAATTCTGACCTTTTGTGCTGCTTGGGTTTGCATGCAATGTCAATGGAAAAAAAATGTCGGTCGCCATTATAAAAACTTTGTATTTTTTAGACACAACGAAGCTATTATAAATATCTCGAAATGGACGTACACTCAAGAATTAACTAATGAATGTTTTTTCGCATTTAGTGATTTATACAACGCTTTCCATACGACAGTATAAATATGTCTTATTTTTTAGGCACAACGAAGTAGATGTATACTCAAGAATTAACTACCGAATGTTTATTCCCTTAAGTAGTTTATACAACGCTTCTCATACGACTAGTGTGCATAGCGAATGGGGTCTCCAGATACATCCTGTGACCAACATGTTCTATAAAGGAATGTTGGGAGATTTGTGCTATGGTAGAGCCGATATTGGGGGTATATTTGTAATTCAGATTTTTCACCTTGATTTGATTTAGCAAACAGATTTTTGCACATATTTTTTAGATGTATTCCAAAAATTATTTTTAGCCAAAATGTGTTTTCGATAGGTCTTGAAAAACGAGAAATACTTATGCCCTGCCAAAAAAAACCGCACAAAACCTCATAAAAATCAAACCTGAATTTTATCAGTTTTTATAAGGTCTATGAGCTTTTTTGAAGCAAAATTTTTGGAATATAAAAGTTTGTAAGAATTTATGAGGTATCTCTTTGTTTTTGGTAAGAATTTATGGAGCTTCATATGTATGTTTTTTATCTGATCCTATAATAATCAATCAGGCTTATAAATGTTTATAAAATTTGATAAGTGCAGACATTTTTTTTAACATATTTTATGGTTTTATAAAAGCGCGATTTTCTAAGAGATTTCAGTAATCAAACAAACACCTTTTATGGGTTTTTTATAATTACATTCTTTTTCTTTTATGATGGATTATGGGATTATATAAACCGATGTTGTTATAGTTTTCTGACAGATTTTATAGTCAAACCAACTCAATGTTTTTTCATGAGATTTTGGGATATTTTATGATCAACTGATCACTTTAAATAGATTTTATAGTAAGACAAACTTGCAACATTTTATGGATTTTAATGTGTCCACCCTGCAAAAAAAAACTCATTAAATCTCATAAAAACACAACTGATTTTTATCAGTTTTTTTGTCCACCTGAAAACTAATTAAAAAAAGCTATACTTACTACTACAAAAAAATATTTTTTGACTCATAATTCCATCTGATCAAAAATTCATAATCTCACTCCTTAAAAACCACTGTATGCCAATTTTGATTGAAATTGAACAAACTAAATCTTTTTCCCCCTCCACTTCCCTCGTTAGAGGGAGGTACCTGAGAATACCATATTATTGTATTTTCACCGGAACTATATACGCATACCAAATTTTAACACAATCATATGTGGATAAGTCAGTTAAAATTGGTTAGAAAAACACAACCGAAAATCGTTCATCTCGAATCCGCCATATTAAATTTTCATAATCTGATCAAAAATTCGTATTCCTTATCCCCAAAAGCCCCCATATATCAATTTTGTTTAAAATCGGACAAACTTAGGTGTTTTTCCCCCTTCCATTCCCGTCGTATGGGGAAGGGGTGCCTCATAGTAACATATTATTGTATTGTCACCGGAACTTCTTGAATCCGTCCATCTTGAATCCGCCATATTAAATTTTTTAAATCTGATTAAAAATTCGTTAACTCGATCCCCAAGTGCCTCGACACACCTAATTTTAACTAAATCGGGCGTACTTTAACTGTATCCCCCTCCACCCCCTTCAAGTAGGGGGAAGCTGTCAATTTAATCACATTATGTTCTTGTGTTCTTCAACTGTACCCCCCTCCACCCCCTTCGAGTAGGGGGAGCTGTCAGTTTCATCACACTATACTCTTGTGTTGTCACCGCAACTAGGGGCCGGTGCACTATCCGGACACACGATTTTTCGAAAAAAATAAATTTGTGCTTAAAATAGGCCTCCTAAATAGTGTTTTTCAAAAAAAAAATTTGCGGGTTATCCAGTATTTTTGGAGAAAATAAATAAAAAAAAAACCATAAAAAAAGCGCCCTAACCTCACTCTTTCCTTCGTTTTAGCTCCTTCTTCTTCTTTTTACTTGATCAAAACAATACCTGGCAATATCCATGCCCTGATATTTTTACAATGTTGCCACATTTCCAGAAAATAATTTAAAAAAAACCCAACCTGACTTCTTCCTCAAAAAAAAATCCTGTTGGTACCTGAGACTTGGCATCCTCGCATTTCTGAAAAATGGCCCAATAGCCAGTATGACCCTAGTTTTGTTGGTTATGTGTGCATTTTACATGTAAATTTTCTTTTTAATTAAAAAACAGTATTTTTTTTCGTTTTTCCGCTCCTAAATAAATTTAAAAACCGCTAAATTACTGTTTTCATAAAGAATCGTCTTCAAAAAACGTCCCGTTTTAGTATCCGGATAGTGCACCGGAGCCCCGCAACTATATAAGCATGCCAAATTTGAAGCCGATAGATACATTGCAAGTTAAATAAAAGCTTGTAAAAAAATAGCACCGCAGCTCCTGGCGATAAATAAGTACTTATACGAGAACAATTTTCTATTGGATTTGTAGATATTGTACAAGCCCAAGGAGTGTTATTGTATTATAGTCGGTTAGGTTGTCGTAGTTTATAGTTTAGGTTAGGTTATAGTTTAGTTTGACTGTATATTAATCTCTTACATTCTCTTCTACTACTATTACTACTACTACAACTGCTAAAGTTGAGCTGTAATATTACAGGTAGATCTTATAAGATATTATAAAATCTTATAATTCCTCTTTTATGAGGAATTGTCATATTAAAAATCATAAAATATTGTAAACTTTTATAATAAATGGCTAATAAAATATGTCGAACTCCTATGCGGGATTTGTGTTTTACTTTCACTAGTCAAAAATTATAATATATCGTAAGTTTATATGAGCATAGATTATAAAAACTTATGATGTTTTATCTGTTATTTGCTATAATCTTTTATGAGGTTTTTTTGGCAGGGATATCACAAAAGGAAGTTGAGGCCAAGCCCTATTCTAATAGTTTCAGTGGTATCCTCTGAAGGACCTTGTTGGGATGTGGGAATGTGCTTTGCACACATCCATGCATGGCTATTGAGGCATGCCATATTTCTCTTAGTTATTTTTTATTTTTTTTTTAGGAAGTATGACCACCACTCCCAAAGTTAGACACAAATACTTTAAATTTCTGGCGCCAACCATTCGAGGAGAGAAAGCTACGGTTGGGTTCGTTTTTAGAGCGCCACCACTGGCCTTTTCTACCAATATGTTTGTTTTACCATTTGATCGGTAAGGATTTAGCGACAGGCGCTCTCTAACCAGAGAGAATATTATATAATAGGGAGTCACAAACCTTATAACCAAAAAAATAGACTGCTAATGCTTATGGGTTTTCTCCCAATAAATGACTGCCTCATGGAAGTGACAGTTTGGTGTTATTGGAACCAGAGTAAACCGACTTGAGTAAAATTTGTTGTGGTTGCAAACTCAATATTTTAGTATTTGATGAATATATAACAAGCACTGCTTGACGAAATTTAAGAAAAAATATAAAACCACGGTTTCTTGAGTATTTAAAAAAATTTATTTAGAAAACTGTTCGAATTAACTAGATTTCAAAGGGGCAGTGTAAACAGTGTCATGACGTGACAACTTATTTTCTCTTTATCCACGTTTTTGGTTGGTAGCACTGCGTTTGACGGTCTTGACGTTAGTAGATTCGCCATTTTCTTTATTTTCGTTTCTTGGTTTTCGAAGATTTTGCTTTGGATAGACGTCTGTAAAGACGCGAATCCATAGTAACCGAGAAGAAGATGTTTTTGCTTAACGTGTTGTGTTCTTAATATACTTTTTCTGTGCCCTTTTGCATCATGAAGTGCTTTGTTGTCGGCTGCAACAACAGTAATTCTGCGAGTAGAAATACGTTTTCCTATCACAGGTAAGGGTAAATAATTCCTATTCTTGCCAATTTTCTTTAATACTTCTGCGATCATTGCCTGTATTCTGAAAGGCCCATGAGGTGGTTACAGCTCACCAGTGTGGGGAATCAACATTGTTGACAGGAGAAAGAAAGAAACATAAATTCTTTAAAAGAGATTTGTCAAAAAATTGCAATACTTAAAACTATGAGCTTAAAAATGTATTTAATCTTAATAAATTTAACCTTATAGTTCTTATAATTACTGAGATAGCAATAGTGTCCCATGTTAATTAGGACACCCTGTATTAGCAGTATGCCTTATATGAAAAAGGGTTTATTTTTCCTAAGGCAACCATGTTGAATCGCTCATCAGCTGATGACAGTATTATTAAGTATCGTAATAATGAAAAAGTCTAATTATTGTTTTTCTATTTCTTTCAATAGGTTTCCACCAGATGCTGCTATTAGTAGAAAGTGGTTACTGAGCATTTGAAGAGACTCTAAGACTGTTATTAAATACCAAAGACTCTGTTTTGACCAGCTTTTAGTTGAAGCAATCATTAAAACATACAGCACTTTGAGGAGTCATAGCTCTGCAAATAAAATTAGTGAAAGTATATCTGGAGAAAAGGTCCGAAAAGTTTTAACAAAACTTGTATTGTTTAAACAACATGTTTTATATATTATCTTTAATTAAAAATAAGTAGTTTCTGTTTGTAAATAAGTTACTTTTAAGTATTTTTTGTATTGTAACTTTTTTGATGGTATTTTGTAAATAATTATTTTCTACAAATAAAATTTAAGGCTGGGTTTATACAAGCAAATTAAAATTAAAGTAACAAAAATTAAAATAAAAATAAATAATTTTGGTTTATACAGCTGAATAAAAATAACATGGCAAAATTTTTTAACGATCCTATTTTTAATTTTCTTTTAGCTGTATGTTTATGGGTTGAGGGATCTTGTTAATGAAATGTCCTCTTTTTGAAGTGCCAATGTTTCACAAAATTTATATAAAAATAAATTTTGCAAAACGTCGGCATTTCAATAAATAAAAATAAATTTTGCAAAACGTTGGCATTCCAGAAAAAGGACGTTTTATTAACCAAATCCCTTGACCCATACACATACACCTTCTAGAAAATAAAAATAACTGAACCAATCAGCACACAGCTTCAATAATTGAAATAATTAAAGTAAACTCAATCATACTGTTTTCTTAAATAATAGGTATCTGACTAAACCAAACCAAAAAATGAGTGAGGTTATGCGCAAATTTTTTTCAGATAATAAAAGTTGCCAATCTTCGCCTACACTATTTCCCATAAGCTCAACTTTTATTTGAATTATTATTTTTATTTGCCTGCATAAATAAAGAGTACCGAACAGACAGGGTGATTTTTTTTTTAAGGGGTCATTCATAAACTGGTGTAGATACTTAAAGAAGGGGAACTTTTTTTCCTAAAGATAAAATGTACTTTACCCATTTAAAAAATTCATATTTTAAGGGAGGGGGGGGCTATTATTTAAGATTATCGTTAAAAAAATTGCAAATTTATTATGCCAGAGCCTTTTTTACAATTAGCCGCGTCTAGTGTTATTTGTGCTTCTCAGTTGGTAGTTATAGGGATTTTGGTGCATTGCCAACTGCTTTTGGCACCAAACTGTCAAATACATGAAGCAGTCATTTCTTAAAGCAACATCATCAGTCTATTTTTTTGGTTATAAGGTTTGTGTAGGGAGTAAGAGCCAAACCAATGCGTAAACTTCTTCAAGTGCCATGATCTCCTCGAACGTTGGCTATCATCAGCGCGATCTGCACCCTGTACCACTGCTTTTTGGAAAAGTGTCGTAGTACTAACACCATACCATTGTCTAAGATTTTTAAGCCATGATATCCGTCTACGACCCGGGTCTCTTCTGCCTTCAATTTTGCCTTCTATCAATTATCAATTTTAAAAGTTTGTATTTCTCATTTCTCAAAATATAGCCAAAATATTCAAGTTTTCGTTTTTTGACGGTAAATAAAACTTCAATATCTTTATTCATTCTAAGCAGAACATCCACATTAGTTACTCGGTCCATCCAAGATATCCTTAGTATTCTACGATCACACCACATCTCGAATGTTTCCGACTTTTTGCACATGCCACAATAAAAGATGATAAAAAAATAACACCGAAGCACACGAATACGGAGAGTGGTATTAAGATCGCGACTACGCAACACTGATTTCATTTTGACAGAAGATGATCTGGCCTGCTCAATTCTTGCACGAACTTTTTGCATGTTGTCCAAGTTCTCATTGAGGAGGTAACCCAAGTATTTGTGAATCCACGCGTTCGACTTGCCGCTTATTTACTTTTAACTTGTCTCGGATGTTTCCTTGGATTTGACCATCTATTTTGTTTTTTCCAACTTTTAAGTTAACTCCGAATTGCGAACTTTTGGCAGCAATTTAACTCAACAACTCTTGCTTTAGACCCTCTTCGCAGTTATGAAGTGCATTCTCTATTATTTTGTTACTATAGATATTAAACAATATACAGTCTTGTCGTACTCCTCTTCTTATTTGGACCTCTTCCGACAGTTGGTCATCAACCTTTATTTGAGCAGTCTGATTCCAGTATAGATTAGCGATTATCTTTAGATCGCGGTCATCTAGACCAACTTCTTTTAGCGATTCTATTAGCTTTTCGTGCTGGACTCGATCAAACGCTTTCTCATAATCTATGAAACAGGCATATACTGGCGCCGACACATCCCTAGACCGCTAAACTAAGACTTGGATGCCAAACAAGGCCCCTCTTGTCCCCAACCCACCACGAAATCCAAACTGCGTGTCGCCCATAAACGTTTCGCATTTTCCATAAATTCTTTAAAAAAAATATTTTTAACATATGGCTCATTAGACTGATTAGGCGGTAATCACTACACTTGTTTACTGAATGTTTTTTAGGTAGCGTAACAAACGGTGATTTTAGCCAGTCAGCAGGGATTTTATCGCTACGATAAATCAAGTTAAAAAGTTTGACCAGCGCATTTAGCGAATCTTCGTTTTTAATTAGCTTTAAAATCTCAGGGTATACTTCGTCTTGCCCTACCGATTTTCTGTTTTTAGCTGAAGATATTGCGTGTTTTACTTCCTCTGGAGTCTGCCTTGGTTTGAGAATTCTTTCTGGCTGTTCGGATCGGTTATCGGTAAAAAGATGTTCTATGTAGCTACACCATTCTTTTAGTTTTTCTTTGATATCCGGTATCATTTTGCCCTGATTGTCCACAAGGATTCCAGCTTGTCTTTTATTAAATAGTCCGGCCGTTTCCTTCATGCGTTTGTGTAAATTGAAAGTTTAATGTTTAGCATCTAGATCTTCTATTTCTTGACATTGCTGTGTTATCCAGTCTTGTTTTGCAACCGTAACGAAGCTCTGAAATCTAGCGCTCTCATTGGTGAAAACCAGCAGAGGTGGGCGTTTCCACCGCGACTAACGCCATTTCAGCTACCGGGTCAGGTGACGCGACGCGACGTAATGATACACCACCTAGCGCCCGTATCACATGAAAATCAGTCTCGCTCGACGTGCGATTGACAACTTCTGTCGGATCTAGCCAATGAGGTTGCTGGAAGTTGGGGTACGATACGTTCAAGTAGAGTGGCGTGGCTTTTACTCCCTATTTATGCTCTCTGCTCTAACGTAGGGAGAACAAAAAAGTAGCCTCGCTTTGACAAGCTAATAACATTTTTGGGAATACACAGAAAGACATACATTTAGGACATACCTATTATGTCCTAAATATGGGCAAAGATATAGTATATAGTACACATTAGAATTTATGACCAAAGCAAAGCTGTGAAAACGTTTTGTCAGCACCTTTTTGGTTGTAAATTAGCTTGTTTAGTTTTTGTAATACTTTTTGCTTTCATAATGTAAGCGCAAACCATTTTGATGACCATGCTGGTATTAAAAGCAAAAGTATTTATTAAACTGCTCAAAAATACTATTCTTCGGCAGAAAAATACGCAGAATGTTGACTGTACATTAAAGCCAAACTTTGTAGCTTTTTTAAATCAGTTCTGACACCAATAAAAACTAAATTGGAGCAATAAAGTTGGAAAAACAGAAAATAATATTTTTGACTATAATATAATATAGTTTAGCTGTAGGGTTTTTTCGGGTTGTTTCGACAATAATGCGCTTTCTGTGCAGGAAGTTGTAAAAATAGTTAGAGAAAAAACATTTTCAGCTAAAACACAGTAATTTTATTCGTCGGGTTCTTTCGGGTTCCTTCGCGAACAAAGCCCCGCACCTTACTCTTATTCATATTAAGTAGAAGAAATAGTGAAAAAAAAAACATTATTTGTTAAAGTAGAGCAATATTAGCTGTCGAGTTAGGTTGCGTAGTTAATTTCCATGGGGGCCATTACACAAAAACAAACTTAAAAGAAAACATTCTTTTTTTGAAAATAAAATCAAAAATTGTATAAAAAGAGTAGATTTTTGAAACTAAAACTAGTTTTAAGGTAGAGATAAATATTTTTTGATTAGTTTGGTTACAATCTAAAAACAAAAAAATTTAATAAAATTTAAAAAAAAACTTTAAATATTTTTAATATATAAAGCGCGCGTGTTTTGGTGAGGTTTCGTGATAAATATTATCAGTAAACTGGCCTTCGCATATCAATTTAGTCCATGGATGAAGCCAAAAATCTGATATTTAGTGTGTGTATAAATAAATATTCCCATCATCCATACATTAACTGACATTAACTGAAAAAGCTATATCGGTTGCAAAAAGTGCTGCAATGGTCATGCAGTGACCAAAAAATGATTGCCAAATTGGGTTAGGCGACGTTTTATCAACACTTTCAAGACGTTGTAGCAGAGAACAGCAAAAACACAATAGTAGAGGAGTTTTGCCGCCGCAACGTTTTTGCAAAAGTTTTTCAGCACCTTATGTGACTTGGGACATTTCTATTTAATATTAGTACAAGATAACTGATCTTGAGGTTGTCGGTATTTGAACCATAAATCAGTATTTTAAGGATAAATATTAGTATAAAACCTCACTAATCTTTGTTTAAAAAAAGCATAGATATCATTTATACTAGGAAAATCTGTATTAGCAATAACTCTTTGTCAGTACTTTTAATAATAGTGTTTTTGCTGAAGTAAATCTCAAACATCTTAGAATTAATTATTATTGTTCTTAAACTAAAACTGTAGTAATTATGGAATAAAACGTATACTTATTGTACTGGCATTTAGTGCCAAAAATGCTTTTTAATACTATTATTTAGCAACTATTTTTGCTAAGTTACAGTATTTATAGTACAAGCGTACTAAATGTTGAAATTTTACCACTAACAGTCTAATAATATATGAATATAGAAGAATAAAAAAATATATTAAATAATACAAATTACGGATTTGTCTTTGTTCTAAGTCACACAATATTTTTTTAAAAATAGGTAACACTATAATTACTCACTGGTACTGGTTGGAACGTTGTTCTAAAGTCAGATAGAAAGTCCGCCGCTGGTCATCGCAGGACTAAATTTTCTTTGGCGTCGTATTAAGTCGATGGGCAAACTGCATTATAAGCAACTCGAAAATTAAAACGTTCCTCAAATCTAAAATAAAAAAAATTGACAGATAATAATTGAAAGAAATACTTAATTATCTTCGTAATTATTTATGAAAAAAATCTTTTAAATAGTTGGTTTAACTTACCTTTTAGATAATAAGTTTTATCCTGTACCGAAAACAAATTTTACCACGTATTGGGCATGAATGAATGTTTGGAGCAAGAATTTTGTGTTGTAGTAATAATTATAACAATTATTGCTTTAACTGGTCTCATTAGGGACTTATCGGTACATAAAGTCGTCATAGCCTGTTTTTAATAAAGACGGCACTATGTTTGACAATTCCGCACGAAGTTTAAAGGTATTCTGAAATTGTTGATGTTTAAATATGTCATCTTTGCTATCAAAATAATGTCTACTTTTATAATTTTTGTGCCTGCCTTTAATAAAGGACGGCAATAGCTTTAATTTGTAAACTTTAAGAATGGGTCTATATGAGCATGTTTAGATGACATGTTTACATGAGAAAAATGTCAGAAACCGTGCGGAACTGTAAGAAATAGTACCAAGTTAGGTTATGGCGACTATATGTACCGATAAGTCCCTTTTAACTAACTTATGCTTGCCTTAAAATGAGTCTAAATATTCATGCAAGTGGTTATGTATAACTTGTTCCAACTCACTACTATTGCGGACTTTCAGAACGAAGTTATGATTGGATCATTATGTAACTTCTTGGTATATATATATATATATATACAGGGTGGATTCTTTAAATGGAACGGTGCTTCTAAAGGCTTTAAGGAAGAGCTTTTAAAAAAAGCTAAAAGCATACTTTACTGATTTTTAACGGACTTTCTGCCCATGAAAAAAAAAACGGCACCCCCAACTGGAGGCCTAGGGCCAACCAAGTATTTTTTTTAAATGAGAAGGTACCACTTGTGGCAGTTGTGGCATTTTTTTGGAAAGCTTGTTAAAAAAGAAACATAACGCACTAGTTTTTTGGCATCTTTCTTTGAACCAATGTGTCAAAAATTTAAAAAAAAATTGTTTTTTTGTCAATTTTTTTAACTTCAAAATAAACTACATGGTTTTTTATTTACTAAGTGGAATAAAAAAACTACCACACAAGGATATTACCCAGTAAACACACTTGTGACTTTAACCTAATATTTATATAAATCTAGGGTTCATATATTTACGTAAAATCATCGTATTTACGTAAATCTCACATAAAAATATTTTTATAAAAAAAATCTAAACATTACGTCAAAACTTTGACTGTAAATTTAAGTCATCATAAGAAATGTTAATTTTACGTGAATAATATGACTTTATAAATAAATTCTTAAAAGTTATAATTATGTCATCTAATTTATGTAATTTCCCCGTAAAATTATTAAAAAAAAATTAAAGTCCTAAATTTTACATAAATAGTCACTTGAATCGTTTTTTTACATTTCAAATGTTAGATTACTATTATATAAAACATTTATGTAATATGTATATATACATCGTCTAAATGAGGTAAACGCTCTACATAATAATTATGTAAAATTTAGGACTTTAATTTTTTTTAAATAATTTTACGGGGAAATTACATAACTTAGATGACATAATTATAACTTTTAAGAATTTATTTATAAAGTCATATTATTTACGTAAAATTAACATTGCTTATGATGACTTAAATTTACAGTCAAAGTTTTAACGTAATGTTTACATATTTTTTTATAAAAATATTTTTATGTGAGTTTTACGTAAATATGATGATTTTACATAAACATATGAACCTTAGATTTATATAAATATTAGGTTAAAGTCACAAGTGTGTTTACTTATAATGCAATTTACGTCACACAAAAATATTATGAAAATGAAAGAAATTACCAGTGCTTAATAGTTTCTTCCTAGCAGGTAGAGATGGCGCTAATGTCACTATGTTCCCTGTACAGTGGATGATAATATTATAAATATAAAGAGCAAAGATATTTCAAAATTAAAATGCGGACTTTGAGGTATTGAAAAGATGGTGGTACTTCTCTATAAGAATCACCTCTTCCAGAGACAACCTAATAACTTACGGAGACTAACAGAAAGATAGGGCCGCGCAGGAACTACGTTCGCATACGACGGAGACTAAAAGTAATGCTCGTATTAAGTCAAAACTTTCCTTGCCAGTCCATCTCTTTCTATGTGATCATGTAAGAAAGACAGAACATTTTTCAATGTCAAAATATATTTCACATAATTTTAATTTAGTACCTGCCGTTTTGTGCCACCGCTTGTCAAAGTCTGTCAAGCCTGGCAAGCAGTTTTTTTAGATTTTCAAGAGTGAGTTATTTTAATTAGTTTTGGTTGGAAATCGCGCGAGTTTATGGGATTAGCTATGTAGTGGATTAGCAACTTATTGTAAAGTCTAAAACACAAAGCATATACCTACGGACTTAAAGAAAACTCTTACTAAGGGCATCGCAAAAAACAAGTTACAGAGCCTCTGGGGACTCAGTCTCGAAGCTCACGCGACAAATTGCGCCGATGACATCTATCTTAATCAATGTCCATCAATGTCATCGTCTTTTCATTATTTTCATGAGGTCTTTTAATAGAAGTTTTTTAGTTTTGTGTATTTTTGGCTTTTTTGAACTGTTACAGTAATTTCTTGGATGTTTCTAATAAGTACAAGTGTTGTCTCACGTCCCAGTGATCCTCTGCTTCATCGCTTTCGACACCCTAGAGATCAAGCTCGCCAAAGACAATGGTTTGCCATCTAAAACGCTTTATAGGTTTAGAGTATTTTAAACCAGAAAACTATTCAAAAAACTGTGGACGAAGCCTTCTAATGCGGCATGTAATTCCATCCTTTACCGCCAGTGTCTGAAACAGTCTTTAATTGTAAGTACCGGGCAAGGTTTTTACATACCAGGGTGTCGATGCTTGAATTTTCTAGGAAAGGTCGCACAGGAACGTCCACCTCCTTTATATCGACCAATAACGGGCTTTAAAGCTATCACGAGTTATCCGAAACTTTCCTACACTTTCATACACCTGCCTCTGAGCAGGAGAACGAGTGCTCTTGAAAAATGATAATCGCGCGTGCCCCGTACAAGCTTGGCAGCTTCTGAGCCTTCTTATTGGCCTAAACGAAGGATGTGAACGTTCCCAGGCGACCATTCTCTCGAAATTCAAGAATCGGCACCCAGAGGAAAAACAGACTATTCAATAGAGAGTTAATAGACCACTAATTAATCGTCACCTTATTTGCTTAACGTATTACCGTAATTGAGATACTAAAAAGAGTTTTTAAACCACAAACACAAATTATCGTAATCGTATTCTTCTGCCCATATACAAACTGGCTTAACTGCCAATGTAAATAGAACAGAAAAGAAAACAACAACTCCTGTTTTTGCAAATTCACTTTCACAAAAAAATTAAAAACCTACTTAACAAAAAAATTAATTATTACCTACCAGCTGTAGCTTTTGCTCAGAAATAAATCTGGTTGATGCAAAAAATAAACAATATTTTTGGATACGGGAGAAAAATAACCGATTTTGCCTACGGTATCACCAATTTTGATGGTCTATTAACGCTCTACTAGGTAATTTATTTAGCCTATTTGTTAATTACATTTTTTTAGCCCATTCCGTTCAAAAACGCTGATGGGTAACCGGTTGAACCGAATTTTTTGAAAATGAAGAAAACTCCCAAGTGCTGCTATTGAGGCCGACATGGGAAGCATAATAAATAGTTTAATAATAAATACAATAATTCGATATGTATAATATGTACTTAAAAGAATAATATAATTATTAAATTCGACGAATTTAGTTTATTTCTTAAATTTATAGTCATTAGAATCAACAATATTTTGGAAAATAAAATTAATTAATTATATTACTGAATTACTTTAAAATAAACTGAATTCAAATTTCCCGGCGCCGGCGCCGCTACCCTAATTCAAGCTTCGAGACCGAGTCACTAGAGGCGTAATGGTAGCAAAAAACTTATAACAGGGCCCTAACTCGTCAGATCGCCTTCTATACCCCTAGGAACATATTTTGTGGTCTAAAATGTTATTCAAATCAGGCTGGATCAATACCATTAAAGCTAGAGAGCATGGGACTATTTGAAAAGTGCCGAAAATTGGGGTTCAGATTTTTGCGAACCAAATCCCTGAAGAAAATATTGTGATGATTTATAAAGAGTTAAGCAAAAAGGTAAATAGGTTAAAATACAACAAAAAAAAGAGATATAGGTTAAAACATTTATAAAATCTGTAAGACTTTTATACTGGGATGTTTTCCCAATTAATAAAAGAAAATAACATAATAAAATGTTGTTACCTTTAATATTTGATAATATTCCTCAACATAGTTATAACCGTCTCCTCCTATTTTAGATTTTTAAAGGGTCCAAAAAACTTTTTGTAAGCTAAAGAAAGTTTTTTAGCTGCATGGAATAATGCAAAGCTGGTTAAGGTTTGTATAGAGCTAAAACCTTTCGCGAATGCATTGCTTTTTTAACACTAAAAAATATGGAAAAACTGCGCCTGTTTTTTTATTATTAAATAAGTAAGTGTCTGTAAAAAATTGCCCAAAAGAATAAATGTATTTTATTATGCATCTGGCTGTACAAATAGTTCCTTCCTGTAGCCACTGGCTGCGCTCGTGTCGCCGATAAACAATGTTCCCCAAGTATAATACAGTATCGGTCACTCTCGCGTAGCTATTACTTTCTCTATGACCTCTTGTGCCACTTAAATCAGCTTTGTGGTTGGCCAATGTCGGACCGTATCAAGCAACCTCCGACGGACCTTTGTAAATCATCGACGTTGGCCCGCCTCAAGCTGCATGCTCATGTTAGACTTAGATAGTTGACGCTTTGCGAATGTCATGCATATTAATGTGACATAAATTTTACCTTATTAATAACTTTTTTTGACCTTAAATTTACATACCAATGTAAACCTGTTATGTAAATTATACGTAGTTTTTAGTTAACCCTCACGTAACATGGATGTAATATTTATGTAATATTTATGTAAAAATTAGGTGGGCTCTGCGTATGGCATTATGCAGTGTTTTTACACATTAATGTGACCCAAATTTTACCTTATTAATAAATAATTGTGACCTTTATGTGACCTTAAATTTACATAACAAGGTAAACCTGTTATGTAAATTATACGTAGTTTTTACTTTACTGTTACGTAACATTGATGTAATATTTATGTAAAAGGTATGTCATTTTATTTACATCACATTTATGTAACAACTTATGTTATTTCTACATAACGGTATGTACTGGGTATTGGCGTAAAATTTTTAACACATGGGTTGACAGTTGACAAAAAAATTTATTTAATCGAATTTCTCTTTTAACTGTTTTTCCAAAAAGGTACACGCATAGTAAATAATGTTGGTAGGCCTCGGGCCTTCACTGAGGGCCCCCAAATGGGCCACCAATAATGTTCTTGTGTGATATTTTTTTTATTTCGCTTTGTAAATAGAGAAATACGTATAGTTTATTTTGAAGTTAGAACAATTGGCAAAAAAATAAGTTTTTTGACACATTGATTGACAAATGTAAAACAAAATAATGCGTTAAATTTATTTTTAAAAAGCTTTCCACAAAGGTGCTACAAGTTGTACCTAAATAAATATAGATGGTAGGCCCGGGCCTTCAGTTCATTAAAGATTCTTTCAGCTTTTTTTAAAACCTCTTAAAGAATTAATCCATGTACCGGGTGGGCCATAAAAAACCGGACAAAATGTTTGCCGTTATAACTTTCGAACCATACCATCGATTTTAATGCAACTAACTGCTCTTTGCAGGGAATTCTTATAATCTAAGATGGAAAAAAGAGACAAACTTTACCCTTCAAAGAGCCACGTTTATTCTTATTTTGCAGAAGATTTTTTGATTTTTTTATGAATTCGTAAAAAAGCTCTGTTTCTGTCACGCAGAACGAGGTGCGAATCATTATAATCGGTTAAATGGTTTCCAAAAAAATAAAAAATTTTCAATCAATGTTTTACGGATTATGCGATTGCCGTTTCATAAATTTATTATTAGAAAACCGATTTCAATGAAATAAAAGGCATCATAACAAAAATCGATTGTTTTTTAACCACTGCTATTACAATTTGCCGCCATCTTGAAATGTAAGATGGCGGACAGAATCAAACTTGACCTTTCAAAGAGGCTCGTTTATTCATATTTTCTGAAAACCTAAAAAAAAATTTTTATTCGTAGAAAAGTTCTGCTTTCGCCACATACAACGAGGTATAAATCATTAAAACCGGTTTAGTGGTTCTTAAAAAATTAATTTTTGTTTCCATTACTGTTTTCCGGATTATACGTTTGCCTTCTCAATTCCGTCTGCATTAATTTCCTCATATATTCGTAACTACTGAACCTATTTTAATTCAATAAAAAGTATTATGACAAAGAACGATTGAACCTTAAAGACCGCAGAAAAAATTTGTAGCGTAAAGGGCAAAGGGTGAGGGAATAACCCTCACGCTTTGCCCTCTACGTCACAAATCTTTTCTGTAAATTTATTAGGGCGCTAAATTTTCCCTTCACTTAAAGACCACTATTGAAATTTTTTGTAATTTGTAAGCCCAAGATTGCGAACAAAATCAAGTTTGACCCTTCAAAGACACTCGATTATTCTTATGTTTCGAGAACCTTTTCGACTTGTTTTAAATTCGTAAAAAAGCTCTGTCTCCGCCGCGTATAACTAGCATTTTTCTTTCGTGATTTTTGTGAGCGATCGGTTGTTACCCTGATGCTTAATGGTTTGTATTTCATTAAAATCGGTTTAATAATAATTATTTTACAAAGAAATCAATGCAGAGATGCAAGAGTCTAAAATGCAAAGAATCGTTAAACAAAACTCTGATATCTTAAGAACCACTAAACCGATTTTAATGATTCGTACCTAGCTATGCGCGTTGGAGAAAAGGCATTTTTAGGTTCTTGAAACCTAAGAATAAACGAGCTTTTTTGACAACATACATTTAATTGTGTCCGCTATCTTGGGTTTCAAAATAGCGACATATTTCGATAGAGATCTTTTAAGAATTTTTAATCTTCGCCATGATGATTTTTATTTTATTGAAATCGGTTGAGTATCAATTTGAGAAGGCAATCGTATAATCTGGAAAACAGTGATGGGATCAAAAATTAATTTTTGGAGAACCACTAAACCGATTTTGATGATTTATACATCGTTTTTGTACAAAAACAGAACTTTTGTACAAATTAAAAAAATATTTAAAAGTTTACAGAGCATATAAATAAACGAGCCTCTTTAAAGGAACAAGTTTGATTTTGTCCGTCATCTTGGATTCCAAGATGGCCAGAAATTTCAATAGCAGTAGTTAAATAACAATCGATTTTCGCCATGAAGCTTTTTATTTAATCAAAATCGGTTTAGTAATAATGAATTTATGAGAAAATGTATGCATACAGAATTGAGACGGCAATGGCATAATCCGTAAAACACTGATTGAATTTTTTTTATTTTTTTGGGAACCATTTAACCGATTTTAATGATTCGCACCTCGTTCTGCGTGGCAGAAACAGAGCTTTTTTACGAATTCATAAAAAAATCAAAAAAGTCTTCTGCAAAATAAGAATAAACGTGGATTTTTGAAGGGTAAAGTTTGTCTCTTTTTGCCATCTTAGATTTTAAGAATTCCCTGTAAAGAGCAGTTAGTTGCATTAAAATCGATGGTATGGTTCGAAAGTTATATTTTTTTATTTTTTTGTGAATTACGATTTTAATGATTCGTAACACGTTCTGCGTGGCAGCAACAAAGCTTTTTTAAGACTTTTAAAAAAAATCCAAAAAGTTTCCGTAACATTAGAGTAAACGAGGCTGTTTGAAGGGTGAAGTTTGTTTCTGTCCGCCATCTTAGATTTTAAGATGGTGTAAAAGATATATTTCTAATAAAAGTCTTGCTCAATTCCCTGCAAAGAAGAGTTTGTTGCAATAAAATCGGTGGTATGGTTATAAAGTTATAACCCGGTATATACTAGTACATACTTTTTTCTGTGTATGCGACGGGCGTTTTTCCATTTACAGTTTCTAATTTTAGCTACGTGTGGTACGCCTGCACCGCACTTTTGCTTCTTTGCGGTTTGGTTATAAAAGTAACCATCCAGTGGGAAGCAAATGAGACAACTTTCCAAAGAGAGTTCGAAAATGAGCAAGAAAACATACCGACTTGGATGGATATAATCATAATGCAGGTAAGACTAAATATGATTAGATATAAAAATTTTTGCGGTGTACTATGAGTACGTAAAGAAGTGTATGTTGGATATACAGAACGTTTCAGGCTACTGCGAACATGGGCCGGAAGAAGTCCAATTTGCCAGTGTACGTATACGCAGAGACACACACACGCGATCACCGTTCACAGCTTGCGTTTAGTACCCCTCTAAACATAATTTTCTTGTTTTTTGTCACTGATAAATTAGAGCGTTTTATTTTCAACTGCTCAGATTTATCACTAAGAACGTGTTACAATGAAAATAATAAGGAGAAACAAAATAAAAGCAAGTACTCAAAATAAAATAATACATTCTAAAAACCAAAAAGATTCTCCCAGTCAAAAAAAAAATTAAAGCAAATGTTCGAAAAGTCCTACTTGCTCGTCTAGACAATATCCGAGTCTATTATAAAAACCCTTCTAACGTTTCCAAGCATGTTAGGGATGATAGTTTGAAAAGCTTCCTCAATTCTAATCCGCGGTTCTTCCAAATTATTAGCCCTTTCATGCCCGTAAACTTTATTTTTGATATAACTCTACAGATAGAAGTCATTAGGAGCAAGATCGGGTAATCGAGCTGGCCATAAAATAGTTCCCCGTGTACTTATTACAAATCTCACACCTAACAACTGCCTAGCAGTTGGAATAATATGCTGCTGCAGTAGATCCAAGCATCTAGGACCATTCAAATTGCCGTCAATAAAAAATGGCCCAATTACGTGTTCCCCTACAATGCCCCCCAAACATTTAGTTTTTGGGGATACTGTGTTCTTACGTCAAAATACAAATGCAAATTTTCCCTCGACCAATTTCGAACGTGTGTTGTGTTATGACGATTCAATAATGAAAAAATGCTTTCATCCGTGAAAAGAACAAATCTCAGAAAGTTTTCATCACGATTAGCCCATCATTGTTTCGCAAAATTCCATACGACAGTTGTCCTCCGGAAAAATTTTATGCGTTTTTGACGCTTTGTAAGAATGATAACCATTCGTTTTGAGAACACGTAAGACAGTGGCTGAAGACGTATCAACTGCTTCGGCAATTTGGTGGCTAGTTAACTTTCGATTTTCCTCCACTGCAGCGCAAATCATCACATCTCGTACGTCCTGCTCGTCATTCAAAACAGTGGATTTTTTATGGTTTGTTGGCGCTACACAACCAAACTTTTTAAAATTCTGCACAAACCTATGAATCGTTGATAAACTAGGTTCTGGGCGATTTAAAAAATTCTCCAAAAACAGTTCTTGAATAAGTCTCAATGGTCTGCCTTGATAGTACCATTTCACCATCTGCACTTTTTCGGAAACTTCGTAGACATCCATTTTTAGTTTTAAAAATGTATTATTTCACTTAAGAGCTTACCAATCTGTTTCTCGAGCAAGAGAGAAATAAATCAAAATAATAAAAACAAAATTAATTTCCAAAAGATAACACTGCAGCGTGCTTTGAATCCACCTCGGTCGTACGGCACGGAGAGTAAATTGGACTTGATTTCCCCTATGTTCGCAGTAGCCTGAAGCTCATTGTATAAACTGCTAATAATCAAATTAGTATAACACTGATTAGAGACTCTGTATATATGACGTACGTCATCAATGATTTGACTCTCATAACCGAATTTTTAACAAACTTTCTTTTTCTGTAAATAAGCCCTTACAACTTTTATTCAGAGCATTCTTGAAAATCTGCTTAATCTTTTAAAAATAGTTTTTTCTTCTGTTTCCAAAAATATCTAGTGTGTTACCTTTTCGGTTTTAAATAAAAAAAATTACAAAAACAAGAGCAATGATTTAAGTAAAAAATCACCGAATATCATTCACATCATCACAAACCGCTTCAGATTTTTTAGAAATTTTTTTTGAGATTTTATAATGTTTTATTAGGTTTTATATGTTTACTATGCGGTATGTGAAACATTTTACAAACCAGGACAAATTTAATAAAATAGAGATTTTTTTCATTAGCTTTTACAAGAAAGACAGTTTGGCTCGTCAAATCTTATAAAAAACTCACCAAATTTCATGAGATGATAATGGTTGTACCTGAGATTTATCAAAACAATTTTTGCAGGTATCTGCAATATGCCAGATGTATTTCGATTACCATCCAAGGAGTTTTTCTGCAAAATTGGCAACATTTTCAATGTTAATTTCTTGCGCTTTTCTATACACTGCTTTCTCTGCAAGAATTGTTTTACTTTTGCAAGCATCCACGGAAAATTTTAAGGATTACAAGGATTTATATTTGAATAAGATGGACATGGGGGTTGAGAATACGTCATATGACATGTTTTATTTTACGGTGAGTGGCGCGTGTTAAGGATAAATAATAAAAACCACTTAATTTAACGTAAAGATGTGAACATAATTGATATAAGGATCAGGGGCTTACAAGCGCGGAGCTGGGCTCAAATGTAGAGGGGGAGGGGAGGGGGGGGGTGTTAACCGAGTTTAAAATTGTTTATCTATTCAAAATTTGATGTCAAAATCATGGTTCAATGCGCCGCAGGCAAAATTTTTTGGGAAAATAACACTTAAAATGCAATTCTTGACATATATTTAAACTAAAATCGTAAATATTGATGGGGTTTTGGGAATTTGAGTTGTTTATTTACCCTTAATTTGTTTGTAAAAATGCTGAAATGAGCCGCAGGCAAAAATTTTTGCGAAAATGACACTTACCATGCCATTTTTGTTACATTAAAAAAACCATTTTGATGGTGATCCAAATTGAAACCAAATAAAAAAACCAAACATTTTTATAGCGGTCAGAAACGGACGAAATCGTAAAAATAAAAGGTTTTTTATTCTCTATATATGTTATTTTTGCTGTTATTTGATTGTGCCAATTGTATATAACCAGGCTTCACGGGAGAGGTTTTAATCCCAAACCCCCCCCCTTGATACGCCACTGTGTAACTTCCCATTATCGTCAAGTCTCTTTAAAAAGCTGATTTTGTAACAACCCAGATAGCACATGATCAGTGAAAGACGTCTTATTTTGGTCGTGTTTACGCCGGGACCTCTTAAAATCTTACTAAGACGTCCATAGACATCTTTAAGACGTCTTATTAGACATCTTTAAGACGTCTTATTAGACAACTCTAAGACGTCTTTGAGACCACGAGATTTGAAACATCAGCCCTCTTACAGACGTCTGTACGACGTCCATCAGCTCGTCTAATGCTAAAAGTAGATGTCCTTTACACTACTTTGTGCTATCTGGGAATTAATTTAATATAAAACAAAAAAAAAGAAGTTAGAAAACCTCCAAATCAGTTACTTCCACCCAAAAGAAACTAAAAAAACAAAAGATCAGAAGATCTTGGGTGGAAATAACGAAAATTCAAACTTGGATGAGCATCCCACAAGGAACACACAAAGGACCAAAGCGAAAAGAGAAATGAATAAACGATGGGTAATCAGCATGGGTTCATCAGTGGTTTCACTGGTCACTCTCCACCATACATCATTAAACACCATCATACACTTTGATTTCCAACGTTCCGCACTGGTACTTATCCAAGTTACCTGATACGGATTAGTCCTGGTGTGTTAATATTTCCAGTAGGATTATGCTCCTAAGGCAATTAAAAAAAAAAGTTAAAAAGCCTCTTCTCTCAACCGAAAAGAAACTAAAAAACAAAAGGTCAAAACATCTTGGGTGGAAATAACGAAAATTCAAACTTGGATGAGCGTCCCACAAGGAACACACAAAGGACCAAAGCGAAAAGAGAAATGAATAAACGATGTTTCGCCCTGGGTAACCAGCACAGGCTCATCAGTGGTTTCACTGGCTACCCTCCACCATACATCATTAAACACCATCATACACTTTGATTTCCAACTTTGTATCACTCACAAATAGGCATCGTTCCGGACTGGTACTTATCCAAGTTACCTGATATGGATTCGTCCTGGCGTGTTTTTTGTATGTACTTTGGGGGGTCTAAAAGTAAAATTCCCAAGTTTGTGTTTCCCCCACACCTCGGGAATTAACCGCCATTTTAAAAAAAAACTTTGGAATTGATTATCTCCATTTACGATGTTCCGACGCAAAAAAGTGTAGAAACAAAAATCTTTGGCATAAAATTTGCAATATTTTTTGTTGCAGGTTTAACTCTCTGTAGTTAGTTTTTAAAAAGATAGAGGGCATTGAAGTTATGAAAAGTCAGTTTAACGACTAAATATCAGTCTGTCAGATGCTTTGGGCAACTTTCATGCCGACAGATTGGGTCATTTGTGTAGCGCACGTCACAAGCTTTAATTTGATACCTCCCTCTTCCCCTGGGACCGCCACTGAACAATGAACAAACTCTAAAGCTTTCACTACAAACGGTCATTGGTTATGTGTATACTGAGGTATCATTTTATGAAATCTGTTGAGAAATGGAAGAGTTATAAGCTTTTAGATTATGAGTGTTTGGGCTTAACATTGGAAAAAATCACAAAATTACATATTTTTTCAATTGGCTACTTTTGGCCTGATTCCTTAAACATTAAAAAAAAAATCAGGATGGCGGATAGTTTGAAAAAGAGTTATGTTTTACATTAAAAAAAAAATCAGGATGGCGGATAGTTTAAAAAAGAGTTAAGGTTTTACACGCCTTATTTTTTTTTAAAGTATCTCTCTTTTTCCTTCGTATATCGAGGTATCACCTTATTAAATCGGATAAGAAATAAAAAAGTAATGAATATATAGATTCTTAGTGTTTTTCTTAATTAAATAATTAGGTCAAAAGATGTTAGCAAATGGAAAATGTATGTAATTTTGTGACTTTTTTCAATGCAAAGCCAAAACATTCGTAATCAAAAAATTTATAACTTTTTTATTTCCCAACTGATTTATTTAAATAATACTTCAGTATACACAGTAACAGTGAGCGTTTGTGGTGAAAGCTTTTTTTCAGAGGGGTGACAATTACACATTTTTTAAAACTGTCCGCCATCTTGAATTTTTATGAAGTTTTAAATACTGACCCGAATCGAAAAACTCTCACGTTTTATCTTTATAAAGCCAATATATTTCAAAATTTAGTAATCAAGTAAAAAGTTATAGCCAATCCAAAAAGTGCGTAATTTTTTGGCCCACACTATATATTTTTATTGTTGAGACTTTGGTCTAGGCGAACTGTGCATGCCTGACGCAGAGTCTACTCACGCCCAGACGGGATTTTGGCTCTGTATTTTTTTCAGGGTGTTCTTACTTTCCTGACCCGGTCGAATTCTGCTGACCAGGTACTTCCGGGCAAAAATTCTGCTGACCACGATATATACGTTGATTGTTAACTCAAATAGAACACCCTCGCATACATTTTTCCTTGCCACCCCACACCCCTTTAAAGATATCCACAAAACTAATATAAAAGCTTGCTGACCGGGCATTTCTAGATAGAAATTTTTCTGACCACGATATACACGTTAATCCCAAACTCAAATAGAACACCTTCTCATAAATTTTACCCCCCTACCCTCCACAAAAACAAAAATTATATAAATTATATAAATGCTTGCTGACTGGGCATTGCTAGATCGAAATTTTGCTGACTACGATATATACGTTGATCCATAACTCAAATAGAACACCTTCGCACAAATTTTACCTCCCCACCCCCCAGCCCTTTAAACATATCCACAATACTTATATAAAAACTTGCTGACCAGGCATTTCTAGATCGAAATTTTGCTGACCACGATATACATGTTGATCCTTAACTCAAATAGAACACCTTCGCACCAAGTTTACCCCCCACCCCTGTAGAGATCTCAACAAAAATTATATAAATTATATAAAAGCTTGCTGACTGGGCATTGCTAGTTCGAAATTTTGCTGACCACGATATACACGTTGATCCATAACTCAAATAGAACACCTTCGCACAAATTTTACCTCCCCACCCCCCAGCCCTTTAAACATATCCACAATACTTATATAAAAACTTGCTGACCGGACATTTCTAGATCTAAATTTTGCTGACCACGATATATACGTTGACCCTTAACTCAATTAGAACACCTTCGCACCAATTTTATTCCCCCCCCCCATTTAAAGATATCCACAAAACTTATATAAAAGCTTGCTAACCGGGCATTTCTAGATCGAAATTTTGCTGACCACGATATATACGTTGACCCTTTACTCAAATAGAACACCTTCGCACCAATTTTACTCCCCACCCCCATTTAAAGATATCCACAAAACTTATATAAAAGCTGGCTGACCGGGCATTTCTAGAAATTTTGCTGACCACGATATACACGTTGATCCCAAACTCAAATAGAACACCTTCGCACAAATTTTACCCTCCCACCCCCCACCCCTGTAGAGATATCAACAAAAATTATATAAAAGCTTGCTGACTGGGCATTGCTAGTTCGAAATTTTGCTGACCACGATATACACGTTGATCCATAACTCAAATAGAACACCTTCGCACAAATTTTACCTCCCCACCCCCCAGGCCTTTAAACATATCCACAATACTTATATAAAAACTTGCTGACCGGGCATTTCTAGATGTAAATTTTGCTTACCACGATATATACGTTGATCTTTAACTCAAATAGAACACCTTCGCACCAATTTTACCCCCCGCCCACCCATTTAAAAATATCCACAAAACTTATATAAAAGCTTGCTGACCGGGCATTTCTAGATCGAAATATTGCTGACCACGATATACACGTTAATCCCAAACTTAAATAGAATATCTTCAAATAAATTTTACCCCCCTACCCCCCCCCCTGTAGAAATATCAACAAAAATTATATAAATTATATAAAAGCTTGCTGACTGGGCATTGCTAGATCGAAATTTTGCTGACCACGATATATACGTTGATTTTTAACTCAAATAGAACACCCTCGCACAAATTTTACCTCCCCACCACCCACTCCTTTAAAGATATCCACAATACTTATATAAAAGCTTGCTGACCGGGCATTTCTAGATCTAAATTTTGCTGACCACAATATATACGTTGATCCTTAATTCAAACAGAACACCTTCGCACAAATTTTATCCCCCCACCCCTGTAGAGATATCAACAAAAATTATGTAAATTATATAAAGGCTTGCTGCCCGGTAAAATTTATCCAAAGGTGTTCTATTTGAGCTAAGGATTAACGTATATATCGTGGTCAGCAGAATTTCGATCTAGAAATGCCCGGTCAGCAGAATTCGACCGCAAATTAGGGACAAACTTTTTTCCAGGCCAACTTGATTGGGAGAGTTATTATCGCTACGGCTTTTTTTTCGGAAAATAAAAATGCAGGGCGGTTATAAATAGTATCTCATAGTTATATGGTAGAGAGTAATTTGCTGGAATATTTTTTTAATGTATGTTTTTATTATGTTATGTTTTAGACTCCCAATAATTACTTGACCGATGAATATTGGAGAAGGCTGATATATGAGAATAAGTTACTCCCCAAAAAAGACAAAATGTTTATAGGGGCAAAGGAAGGGATCAAAATGGTAATAAAGCTTTCTTACTGGCCAAAATTAACCAAAAGTTACTGGGAAATATAAACAACATTGGCGTAGCCAGAAATGGACTCTGGGGGGGGTTTCATCATTTAATAAAAATTAACTATCTACCTGTAAAAGTTTTTTAAAGATTAAGTAGGTGAGTATTGCTTGAGCTCTTGAACTGAAGGGAGGGAAGAGGGGCGGTTTAATAGGTGTTGAATTAGTGTATACAAAACAAAAGTACCTATTTTTAAAGAATTAACACTATAATGCTATTTTTTACGCATCTCAAATGTTGTTGACAAAAACTGCTTAAAATTAAACAAAATTGTCACAATATTTAATATTGTTATAGCGCCGCAGGCGAAAATTTACAAAAAAAAAATTCTTTAAAAATGTTGATTCCTTTGGTTTTTTGTAAAATATTTGTAGAAAAGTAGACTGCCGGTATAATTTAAAAAAGTAAAAAAGAAACAAATTCAAAAAAAAATCTGAAAAGTTCTACAATTTTATATATTTCTACAATTATCATTATACTCATAAAAAATAAAAAAGGTATGTACCATTTGACTATTTAAAACTAAATTATTACCCACATAATATTGGAGGAATATTCATGTTGTAGGAATATTCCCTCAAAGTGATTTTTGGAATATTCTATTGCGAATATGACAGGAATGCTACAGACCTATTTTTTGTTGAATATTCTTTAAGAGTTTGTGATAGTTATATATCTTTGGTAATAAGATAATAATATTCCCATGATAACGTGATAATCAAGCTATTTTTATGAATATTCCAAAAAACAATATTTTTTTCAGGATTTTGGCATGTCTGCTGAAAATATTACTACCTTGTTAAAAGAACGCCATTTACATGATTTATAATTGTAATTTATTTCAATGTCCTATATTGTAGGTAGATGGCACTGGAATCAATATGTCATTCCCTATATAGCAGGTAATATTGGCATACATATAAGACAGCAAAAAGTTATTAAGGTAATCTTTTAATAACTAATCTCAAGTAGTACATCAACATTGTAGCGGAACATGGGGTGTTTATTTTAATATTTTAATAATCACAACGGACTAAATTCGCCATCTATCAATCGTCCTTTGCGAAATCAAACTTATTATATTCTTATCTTTAAAGATTTTTATTTTTCATTTTTATAATTTATTCACTTACCTGTTCAGGGGCGCCCGTATCGCAAGCCGTTCCCGCTTCGAGCAAGCGTGGTCGTTTGGCTTCCACCACAATCTGCTGAATGCTTAAACGAAACGCTTAACGTACTTAGTAACTATATTTAGCAAGTGATAGTGGTTTTTTGCACGAACCTTTTGGTTTCTCGCCTTTTCAACCCCTAACGGATATTGCAAGGCTGACCTGGTCTGTTTAGGTAGGTTTTTTATATTTTATATCTAAATTACTTCGTGTGAAACATTTGTAAGGTTGTGATATAGTTTATAGTTTCGTTTGCCAGTAGCGCGCTAAATTTCGGCCATTTTGTAAAATGTTCTTTTTTTTTGTCTGTTTAGATCCACTCATCCGCTTTCAAATAAAACCAACTTTAGGTCCCCCGAAGTCATCTTGCGTTATTTAATTTTGCACCTCCTCAACCCACTCAAATTCCCGGTTCCACTTCAACCTACCATGAATTTGCAGGTATAGTCCTGAAATTTAGTGAAAGACTAATGCATATTTGGTGGATATTCTTGTGGATATTCACTGCAATATGTTAGGATATCCATTTCGTGGCCATCTTTGAATCACAATATCATAACTATACAATATTCCATATTTGCTGTGTGGGATATTACCATCATTTTCCGAAAAAAAAATCTGGGAATATTATAGTCATATTTTGGGGAAGTGCCCACAGGTATATTATTATAATTTATTAATTATATTATAGTTATATTATAGTATCACATTTATATAACCTTTATGAGCTAAAACGTAACTTATTGCCGGCATGTGTTAGTAATATTCCTAATGGTAAAATGTAACATTCCTATCACATTCTTTGTTCTCTAAGAATATGACTATTACATTACAAAAATGTTTAATTGTTATGTGGGTATGGATGTGTTAATGTTGTTCTTAATCTTATTTCAGTGTTTTATTTAATTTTAGCTCTGAAGAAGGAATAAAACGTTCCGAAAGCTTGGTTTTATAAAAGAGTTTTATTAAATTAGTTTTACATTTGGACTGAATAAAAATTTCTAACAATAATAACAATTAATAACGTCATAGCACCGCAGGCAAAATTTTTAAAATTTAAGACATCTATTCAAATTCACGTCACAAACTGGAGTAAAGGGTCAAAAAAATGAAGAGCTATAGCTCTCCCTGGGGCCCTTGATCGTGATTAATTTATTGTAGATTGGGTTGGACCTTATTGGGGGATTTTAATTCCCAAAACCCCCCTGGCTACGCCACTGTAAACATCGTAATGGTATTACCTTTGTCAACAAAAAAATTAAAAATTAAAGACACACACCATAAATGCACACTCAATCTTCTTACTTATCTGTCCAACATTTTTAGAATTATTTCTGTCAGCTAAAGTTGACGGTATTTGCATGTTCAAGTCCGTATGGTCTTCCATATCGCATGACGCACGTACACTGTACAGGGTGTCCCATTTTCGATAGGTCTTTATGCCAAACTCCGTTAATATTGAAGATATCAAGATGCAGTTTACACATTACTACTTTTTCGAGACTTGAAAAATGGTGTTATCAGATTTTGGATGGCCCTTTTAGTTTCTGAGCTACGGGGGGAAATCGAAAATTTGGCAATTTCCTTAATATGCAAGATATTTTGATTCTGTAAAAACTCTTTCATTGCAACTTTTTAACGGAAACAAAATGGCGCACTTAAAATTTTAATGCAACGTTTCGTTTTTAACTGACCATCATCAGGACCGAAAACTTAAATACGTACCTGAATTACACCTAACAACTGCCTAGCAGTTGGAATAATGTACTGCTGCAGTAGATCCAAGTATCTAGGACCATTCAAGTTGCAATTGCCGTTAATAAAAAATGGCCCAATTACGTGTTCCCCTATAATACCCCCCCCCCCAAACATTTAGTTTTTGGGGATACTGTGTTCTTACGTCAAAATACAAATGCAAATTTTCCCTCGACCAATATCGAACGTGTGTTGGGTTATGACGATTTGACCATTTGACCATCTGCACTTTTTCGGCAACTTCGTAGACATCCATTTTTGGTTTTAAAAATGTATTATTTCAATTAAGAACTTACCCATCTGTTTCTCGAGCAAGGCAGAAATAAAACAAAATAATAAAAACAAAACGTGCTTCGAATCCACCTCGGTCGTACGGCACGGAGAGTAAATTGGACTTGATTCCCCCTATGTTCGCAGTAGCTTGAAGCGGTCTGTATATCTTGTGAGGCATAAAATTAATGATATATTGATCTAGTATTTTTTGAAGGGTGTCGAAGGTTTTAATAAATTTAAATATTACTTGGTTTTAATAAATTTAAATATTACTTATTTTAGGTTCAAACTGGATATTACGCCTTTAATATGGGTCACACTCACGCCTTCCACATTATCGAAAAAACTTTTACGAAACAACAAAAGTGTGCAGTAAGAGCTATCGGCAGTGTATGGCGAATGGATAAATTGTATTTGTCGGTTTCCAGGAATTCAACTTATTTGGAGTTTTTCTACGTGGGGTAAAGTTCTATATCGCTTAACCTAGATGTCCAGTTATATTAGATGTGGGCAACTCATATTGCCCTCTCTTTCTAGTTTTTTTCGTATTTGCATGTAAAGCCGATTTTATGAAATGTACTGATGTTTTGTTGTCTCTTTTTTATAATTTCCACAGACTAAATAGGTTTTTGTCATTCATATGTCATTTTAACAAGTTTGAAAAAATATTTCTTTTACATTTTTTCTAATATTTTTTGATTGGCGGCAGTGCAAACGCCTACCTAAACCTACGGATTTAGAGGAAATACGGGAGAAATTAATAGATAAAAGTTTTATTTGCCTTTATCTACTTCAAGACGAATGAAAACCTTCTGGTACACTAACTTTTTCTGAAATGACCTTTTTTTTACATATCGGTTAGAGTTTTCCGATTTAACTTATGATAAGAATTACTTGAGTAATGAAAGATAAAATATTTAAACTTATTAAATTTTTAATAAGTAGACAGCACGCCACTATCACTCAAAAAAAGACAACTCTCTTGTCAGAATTCGAGATGACATGCATTTAGGCCTACAGGTTGAAGAATTAAAAATTGTCATTCTCTTTCTTTCTTGGTTTTCGTGTTGTCTACTTATTAAAAATTAAATAAGTTTACATATTTTACCTTTCATAACTTAAGAAGGTTTTATTGTAACTTAAAAAAAACTAGGTATACCAAAGGGTTTTCATTCGTCTTGAAGTAGAAAAATATAAATTAAATCTTTAGCTATTAGAACTTCTTGTATTTTAAAGATTTCTTTTAAGCCGTAGGTATTGGTAGATGTTTTTGCTGCTGTCAATCGAAACATATTGGAAAAAAATTGTAAAATATGTAAAAAATAGTTTTTTAAACTTCACATGACATACAGATGACACAAACGTAGTTAGAATCTCTTCGCATCTTCAGGTATGATGACATGGGGATCTCCTAAATGGTAGGAGGTATGAAAAGGTTTAAATTAGGGCAAAGTTGCGCAATTCGACGCTTTGCTCAAAACCAAAACAAAAGTTTACAAATTCGAGGTAGTTCTGGAGAAGAAATCTTCATTTTTAGCTTGCTTCAGAAAAAAGTAGACAACAAAGATGCTGGTGGTAACCCTAAAGTCTTTGGAAAAAAAAACGAGAAATTGTAGAAAGTTCCTTTAAAGACACCCTAGAATCCTCCACAGTATTTTGAAACAGTTTGACCTTCAATTCGTCACACCAAGAACAAACAAACGCCACACCAAGAATAAACAAACGCATGAAGTACTTACCGCGAAAAACACTGGAAATACAGAACAGTATTATAGAATTTCCATTTATATACAAGTTTTATATAGACAAAATCATTTCGGACATGAAATAGTATTTTTGACCTGAACATATTCATACCAAATTTTAACGAGAAGCCAAAATCAAGGCAAAATTAACTAAATTCGTTTCTAAATACTATAAACTATTTGATTAATCCAAAACACAAATTATTGAACTTTCCTTGGGAGAAGTCAGTATTTGGAAACAATACAGGTCAGAAGTATGCAAACGCTTAAATCAAAACATACCTAATAACGTTTTCAAGGCAATGAATAAGTGTGGCGATATTTTTCCGTTGATAAGAACATCCCAATGAGCATTTTCAGAAACTTCTGGTGACAGATATTTATATAATTATTATAAAGAGGGTTCCATTGATACCCTAGGGTATTTAGAAGTTTCCTACAAGAATTGAGTTTGTATATTTGTTTTATTAAAGGCTCTGAATTGATGGTACCCTAAAGTAACATAAAACTGGCGTTAACAATATTTCCACGGACATCTTTATAAAAATTAAAGTCATCGGTTCAAATATTATATAAATTGGTGTTAACAATGTTTCCACTAACATATTTACAAAAATATAAGTCATCAGGGACAAAAGTTATATAAATTGGTGTTTGAAATCTTTCTGTCAACCCACCTATAAAACTTAATTAACCAACAACAAATTTATATAAGATAAGATTGAAAATATTTCGAGAGACACTTATAAAAACTTGGGAAATCACACACAATAGTTATATAAATTAGTGTCTGTAATATTCTTATGAACTCATTCATAAACCTTTTTTGCCCATAAGGTTTTTTCTATAATGTTGTTATTAATTTCTTTATATAGTGATTATAATACAACTGTTTTTAGAACAAAAAAAGCAATTTTAATTTATTTTGGCAAGTATAATAACGAAACAAACGAGATTTTTTAAGGTTAATTTTGTGACATCAAAAGGCGCGTTTTTGCGACATCAAAAGGAGCGTTTTTGCGACATCAAAAGGCGCGTTTTTGCGAGATACCATACCATTATTATATTGTTTTAATTGCATCAATCTGAGAAAGATAAGAGATCCAAATCTTCTTGAGATAGTTGTCGATGACAGATATCGGGATCGAATGCATTTTAAACCCGATTTCCACCAGCGTTTCCCATGCGCAGTCACCCTGACTCAAAAAACTCATCACGTGGTCCGACATGAACTTGTATAGGCAAATCTCGCTTAGACCACGTGATACGTGTTTTGATTCGGGGGACCCACGAATGAGAAACACATAGATGGGAACCGTGTTTTAGAAAAAGAGAACAATATAGTAACCGTGTTAAGGTTGCAAAAACGCACCGTGAAACGTCGAGCGCATACGCTGATACTGCTGGTCGGCGGCAAATGTGAACACCCCGGAAAATACTCACCTGTACACCCTTCGACCCCGCAATCTAACTATATTCTTGAGATAGTTATCTCTGATAGTTATGCGGGCTTGAAGTGTGTGGAGGCGGGTATTTTTCCTGGTATGTGTAGTATGCTGGATCTCTCGAGAAATGCATTTAGGAAAAGAGAACAATGGCAACTATGTTAAGCTCGCAGAAACGGACCATCAGTGTTCAACACTGCGCCATCTGCAGCCCTTTGTTCCAAGTAGCATCATTTTTTAAAAGGGTCATAAAATAGTGTTTGTCGAGGTAAACAGTGGTATAGTTGTATTGTTTTGTCGGATTTTTTCGCCATTTTGGATTACAAAAATAGGTTTTTGGCCTAAATAAAAACGTTATTTATTTATGGGGTTTCAACATGTGTTTCAATGGAAATATTGCTTGTTAGGGTTAAGAACAACATACAAAATTCAATATTTGTCCCAGAAAGAAAAAAAACGCATATGAAAAGAAAAACTGATATTTAACTGAATATTTTTTTGCCGTTTTCTCAAGTATTTTTGGAGCCCATAAAATTTACGTGAGTGTATTCGAAAACTATACAGTACACACGGGACCGCAGCTGATTTTCAGAGTAGGATGACTTGAAAAACAGCTTTTATTTGACTATAGTATATAAATATTCATATTCCTGCTTCAGCTTATCTTACTTTTATTTTTATTAATTTTAGAATATTGCTAAGCACCATTTTATAATTTTTTTTTTATTGTAAAAAGAAAAAGAATAATACATAACAAGCAAAGGGAAGAAAGATGGAAAATCTATATTTCTAAATCCATAAAAACCTTTAATTTTTTATGTAGTGTTGTTAGAACAGTTGTAAAACCTTTTTCTAATAATCTCTATACTTGAGGGCTTGAGTTTTATAAAATCTATATGTTGTTTTTCTATCCATTACTATGTACCATAAATTTTTATAAGCTGGTGTTGAACAGTTGTATTTCAAGTCTTTTTTACTCATTTAAGAGATATATTAGAGTTATAAAATTATCACCAACACTAAATAATATAACTTTTGGTTATTTTATGAAGGTTTTATATTATTTGCTGTAACTTTCATATAGACAAAAATGCTCATTGGGATTCTTGGATGTTTGCCAGTAAGTAATGCTTCGTGAAAAAGAAGCTTCTCATGCCTCAGAACATTGAAAACATACGTCTCACGGGCTTAGTCTTGCTGTATATCAGACATATTGAAATTGACATTGAGCGAGTCATTGACCGGTTTGCCCAAAAAAAACCGGAAACGATTTTTTTTTTTTGAGATAGGCATCTTATTTGAGCGATACCTCCGACATGGAGCCAGCCAACACCTTCCGTTTCAGTACCCTTTTACACGTATTCCGCCTCCATTTTTGACAACGTTGATAGATATTACATTAGTTAGTTGTCAAAATGGCCGCCATATACGTTAAAAGCTCACTAAAACGCAAGTAGATGGAAGGCCTCGGAGGCATCGGTTTGAGATATGTAATATAAAAGGTAATGTTTCATCTTAAAGTATAAAAGTATTTAGCTATTAGTTACTATTACTATTAGTTACTCAAGCACGGATTCCAAGGGTATAGGGGGGTAGTTAACGCCCTCTACCCTGGCTTTAAATTTTTCATGAAAACAGTTAGAAAATCATACCTTTGATATTTAAGTAAGTAAGTATTAGTTTAAATTTGTGTTAAAAATGGCATTTGTAATGTCATTTTCTTAAAAATTTTCGGCCGTTGCGCTTTGAAACCATTGATATATTTACAATTTTATTTTAATTTGAAATAAAAAAAATGCATTTTTCAGTGCAATTTTGTTAAAAGATTTTGCCTGCGGCGCTTTGATACGTTGATATTTATAAATTTAGTATAACTCAACTAAAAAATTGCATTTTTATTGTAATTTTCTCAAAAATTTTCGGCGCATTTAAACATTTTTTTAAATAGAATATGTATGGAATAAACGACTTAAAATATGAGTACCCCCCTCCCCGCCCCTAGACCAAATCCGAGCTTGCAGTTAGTAAGTTTTGTTTGCATATATTGATGTGTTCCTTATAAAAGCTATGATTTTATTCTAGTTTTTTTTTTGTATCGAAACCGCTCCCCCCCCCTTTTCAAATGGTTGGGACCGCCACTGCATACATGACGTTTTTGAGTTAATTTAGCATCATCAGCCCAAATTCAAAGATTAAAACACAAAGAAGCAGACGTTTCTTTTAAAATATTAGGTTATTTTGTTATAACAAAATGTCCGTCATTTTTAAAATCTTAACAAAAGTACTACGATCGAGTTTCCAAACCATCTTGAGTAAGTGAAAAGCAAAAATTAAATTTGGGCTGATGATGGTCAATAAATCGAAAACGTCAGGTGACTTGTCAAAATAAGCTTGCAAAATGTTATCTGTCATCCTTTATTAACCGAAAGGCAGAAGAAAAAAAGGATGGGTCTATAAGAAAAAATAAACTTGCCAGTGCTCCTGTCACACTGAAATGTCAAGTCTCAAAAACGGACCTCTTACTACGTAGATCCTAAAAAAAGTGCCTGTAGAAAGTTTTAAGCGTTTTTTGACAGCTTTAAGAATAAGGGCGCAGAGAAATAAAAATTAAAAATAAAGATTTCAGTTTTTTCCGCCTATCTCCGGAACTATCCGGAATTTGTAAACTTTTTTTTTTAGTTTTGGACAAAGCATCAAATTGCGCAACTTTGCCCTAATTTAAACCTTTTCGTATTTCCTACCGTTTAGGAGGCATGGTGAGCATCGAATTTGTACCCTGTATACAGGGTGTTTTATTTAAAAATCAAAAGTTAACCTCATTTTCCTAGAAACTGCAACAGTTTGACATGTGTCAATAGGACACAGTTTTGAGCTTTTACCAGTTCTGTAAAATTCCAAAATTTATGAATTCTATTCTTAAAAATAAAGACGCTAAGTTGCCGTAACTATCTCTTGTTACACCCGGTATAATATTATTTAAATATAACAATTCTTACTTACATCCAACGAACAGACGCAATTTTTTTGACAGTTTCGAAAAAAAAAATCTCTACGCAAAATTAACTTATAAGGGCATCGAAAATTTATATAAGTCGTTTACTTATAGACCACTCAATATTTCTCCACCTATGAATAGCCTCAAAAATGTTGCAGTACAAAAGTGAGGTTAGGGTGACAAAATATTTTTTTAAATCTTAACGGTTTGACCTACGATGATGAAATTTGGTAATCATATTGGCCTTCGGGCAGATTGTATTATAAAAATAAAAAAAATAACATTTAGTGCCTCCAGAAGCCGGTAGGGGGCAAAATGTGGTTTTGATTTTTTGCGTAAATAGATTTTTTTTTGAAATTGTCAAAAGAATGGCGTCTGTTCACAGGCTCACAAATTTTTTTGTGATATCGGGTTGATTGGTAATAGTATGTACTACAAAACCACATAGTTTCAAGTGGTCAGGATAAATCGTTCGGGAGATACAGGGAAAAATCTAAAACCTCATTTCGGCTAGAGGCATTAAATGTATTTTTTTTAATTTTTATAATACAATCTGGCCCGAAGGCCAATATGATTACCAAATTTCATCATCGTAGGTAAATCCGTTAAAATTTAAAAAAATATTTTGTCGTCCTAACCTCAATTTTTGACTGCAGCACTTTTGAGGCTGTTCAGTCAGGGTGATGTTAAGTGGCCTATTACTAACCGGTTAAAACCGGTTTCGTAAAATCATTATCAAAAAGCCCACGGAAGTCCATATGCCCCCCAACTAACGGATACTATTGCAAACTAAATAAGATAAATCTATGACAATTGAATAGGCGTAATCGATAACTATGAGATACTATAGCTAGGGCTCTTGCATTTTCCGAAAAAAAAATCCGTAGCGATAATAGGGATATTTCGGAACACTTATTTGACACTTTGTAGTGGTTGTGGTAATTACTGCGCCTGCGCAATAGCGTAACGTCATTTCGTTGTGGTAATTAACCACTACCAATGCCGTAAGCTACTAATCCATTTCGTTGTGGTTGTGGTTATTTTTGTGGTTAATTTTATGGAATTTTGGCAAAATTAATTTTAAAAATGATAAAATATTACCAGGTTTCAACATATAAAACACTTATTTTGTAAAATAAAGCCCAATTTTACGTTTTTTCTCATCGTCTAAATTTTTTTACGAGTGATAATTTCTAGTGGTTGTTAAGCACTACCACAGCGGCTGTCAAAGTTGTCAAAATTTTAAGCGTTCCAAAATATCCCTAATAACTCTCCCAATCAAGTAAGCCTGGAAAAAAATGCAGAGCCAAAAACTCTTCTTCTTTTGCCTTGCCCAGGGCCAACCTTGATTCCCACATAACACTGGAGGAATATTCATGTTATAGGAATATTCCCTCAAAGTGATTTTTGAAATATTCTATTGCGAATATGACAGGAATGTTGCAGACCTATTTTTTGTTAAATATTCTATAAGAGTTTGTGATAGTTATATTTCTTTGGTAATAAGATTATAATATGCCCATGATAACCTGATAATCAAGCTATTTTTATGAATATTCCCAAAAAGAATATTTTTGTCAGGATTTTGGCATTTTAGATGATTATAATTATAATTTAGTTTAATTTCATCTACTGTAGGTAGATGACCCTGGAATCAATATGTTCTCTATGTAGCAGGTAATATTATTGTACATATAAGACAGCAAAAAGTTATTTAGGTAATTTTTTGATACATGCAAGCCTTTGAAAATGTCTTTAACTTATAGAGTAATACAACTGTTTCTTAGGTGAATCATCGATGTGGCCGATATACAGGCGCATTTACACAGACAAACTTTCCTTTGATGTTGAAATGCCGACAAACATTTACACGAGCCTCTTGAGCAAAATGTTCAAAAAAAAGTTCGAGCAAAATCTCGTACAAAAAGACCCACGGAAATTTTGGGGAGAATGTTAAACAAAATTTGTTTGAAGAAATGTTGGTATAGAAATTTCTTACAAATTTAAATTTTATAGTTTTATGGGAATTCATTGAACTTAACTGAAAATAGAAAGACTAAGTTTTAAAACAAGGTATTTTTAATTAAGTGCTTTCCGACGGAAAAACGATTTGATGTCGAAATTCACATTTTACCTCATAAGCAACAGTATACTTGTAACTTTTTTGGGGTTGTAAGAAAACGAGAATAAAAAAATAATAATTGGCACTTATTTATTGCTGTCTCCTGTAAAATGTAATGATAAAAATTTACGTTTAAAAGAATATCTCTTTATTTTACTTCCTAGTTTAAAACACAATACAATAATAATTAAGTCAAATTAAAAAACCTATATACATTTTATTAAATCTCAAATATATGAACACAAGCACGTTCGGTCTAAATAATACCCGTTTATTACCCACTTTTACAACCCTACGATCCCACCCTTGTCTAAAAAAATATAATTTAGCAGTAATAGACTAGACTTCTGAATCGGAATGTTGCTCCTTTGCATATTGTTTGTTCAGTGCCAGTAATCGACCTTGATTATTACATTAAATTGACAGTAAATATCTATCTTTAGCATTTTCATGTACCTTTTGCTTTTTTAAGCAACCGTTGGGGCCTTAAACTAACTAGGTAAATCTGGTGTGAGAAATGAAAAAAAAACAATCAAAGCTAAGGGTAAAGTATCCCCTCCCCACCACTCCTTATAGTCGTGAGGCACGGATTACCGCTTAAAAGTGCAGTTTTTGAGTTTTTTGCCGATATTTGAAAAACTCAAAATTTTTTTGGAAAAGAAAGTTTTTTGAATTTAGGAAAAAACCCTCGGAAATAAAAAAAACCCCCGGGCAAAAAAATCCGGGAAAAACCCTAAGAAACCCTAATCCATGTGACAAAACTTATAGCCAAAAATAATGTTTCGCTTGCGGTCGGCTTTTTTTCACAAAAATTTAAAATAAAAGTTGGTGTTCCATTTTTTTAAAGAATTGAGATCATTGATCACTGATGTGAAATTTTATTTATTCTCATCTTTAAAAATATGTTTCCAAAATAGATAGCAATAATTTGCTCAAAAATTTACCCGAACAAAATGTTCAAAGAAAAGCTCACAAAAATGTTCACGCAAAAAATTTTAGATCTTTTGCACGAGCTTTTGTTTGAGCATGTTCGTCTGTGTAATTGCGCCTTACGATACACAAACTTAAAATTTTATTATTTTATTGCTTCTTTTAAATCTATACTAAAAAAACAATATTTTAGCAACAACCGCATCTAGCAGGCATCCAAGTTTTAATTAATTATTAAAATCTGAGCAGAAATGTTTCACTTGCATGTTATTCATAGTTTCTGTTAATAATAGTTTGTAAGTTGAAATTTATTTAGGAGAATGTAATAGTTCTCATTCCTTTTGAGGTTGAGTGTAAGAGTAGCAGCATTAGATTCTTAATGAGGAGGTTAAACTACGCTTCAGGATCAATGAGTCAATGTACTTTCAATTTGTATTTAGCGCTTCATTTATTATATTTTTTCTTTTCTATTGTACTCCGTTGATCTAATAAAGACGACTAATAATAATAATAATATTATTATGGTATAAGACAGATAAAAAATTATTTACTACTTTTGAGGGCATTTAATAAAAGCTTGTTCTTTAACGGTGGGATTTACTAAAAATGGTTAGTCTATTTTAGAACGGTCCTAGGTTTAAGTGAAATTTTTGGTTTTAAGCATTTTAAACCAAACCTCCTTGAGTTTTGGACATAGTTTGATTTAGAAAAAGAATTTTAATAAATTTGTTTATTGAATAATTATCTTAACACAATTTTTTGTTGGATTGAAGAAGAAAGTTTCAATTTAGAAGAAAATAAAATTAAAACTTTTAAGTGGGGTTTAAATAGTAAACTCTCTGTAGAACCAATTAAAATTGGGGTTATATGTCACTCTAATTGAAACTTACCCTGGATAATTAATTTTTCCAATTAATGCCTGATGTCACACAACGATTTTGATGGGTAATAATAAAATAAGGAGTAGATTAACTTTGTATATATTTAAAAGGGGTTGGGTTGGGTTTATGAAATGTATTAAAAAACTTAAATGCAAGTTTTTTTTACATTTCTGTCACTATCAAAATGTCAGTTTAAAAATATTAGCGCTGCGTTCAAATCACAAACAGCGAGTTTGGATCTTTTACCTCTAATTGCACCTTGGCTTGTACCAACCTCTACTGATGAAAGCTACAGCTTTAAAATGAGTTGGCTTTGAGTAATGATAGTTTTTTTGACTGAGCTTTTAGATACCCTCAATGTTTTACTTTCGGTTTGTAAATAAATTAATATAGTTGTTTTGGGTATATTTTTCGTGCATAATTAGTGACCTTCACTTCACATGTTTGTTTTGTCGCGTAGTGCCCTCATAAATATATTTTTTGTGCTGAAAACGGGTTCAAAATGTGTCGTTTGTCTGGACAAAATAAGAGGTGTTTTGTTGGGTAATGAACAACTTGGGATATTAAATAAGGTAAATCAGTCCTTGTAAAAATGGCTACTTAGGGAAATCACAATTACAATTATAACGAACTTCTTACCAAATGCCACAAAACAATCCTTTCTGGCGGCTATAAATTTAAACCATCCCACTGAGGTGGTCTAAAAAATCACCAAATTTATAACCTCAAACGCAAATAATGAAACTATTATGTGCCAAATTTTTGGCTTATTCACCATTTTGAAACCTGTCAAAAAAAAAAATAGTTTTAGGGTATTTTCTTCTAAAATATGGTGTTTTTTGAGAAAAAACGCAGTTTTTCAATAATCAATAACTTTGTTTCTGTTCTGTATGGGTAAGTGTTTTTTGAAAATTGGTTTTAAAATTTAGTACCCTCCACAGGTGTAAATATTTAAACCTGTGTGGGACACTATTTTAGATCTTAGTAAATCAGACTGTAAAAGTTTTTTTTAATTATAATTTTTTTACTTTATTATTTTTAAAGCTTCTTAAAACTTTTTAACCAATATAATAGGGATCTTGATAGCTCAATTGGTTAGAGCGATGGATTATTATGCTTGAGGTCTTGGGATCAAGTCTCAGTCGAGGAAACACTTTTTTAAATTTATTTCCTTACTTCTCGGCCTCTGCCGTTTTGTGTTGTCTACCGTTCATAGGACGCCATAGCATCCTTTTATATGTATGCTACCCTTGAAAGAGACTAAAAAATTGTTTTTCTTTTAATTTTAGCTTTCACCGACTTTTTGAATCCGGCATCCACGATAGAGAGAGTCGCAAAATATTTACGAAAATAAGCAAATGTTTTGGAAAGAATATTTTCGTCAGCGTCGGCATTAGGGAGTGCTATTTTGCGTTTATGGTATTTTTGGTTGGGATCATCCTAAGCGTCATATTTCTGATTTTAGAAAATTTTTTTCACATTTTTTTCAGATCTCGAAAAGTAAATTTGATAATGCCTACGATTACCAAATAACTGGACCTAGGATTTCCAATAACAATATTTCCAATAATAAGTCCATTCCCTAATAACACCGGACGTCCCCGGGACGTCCTTTTTGGGTACCCATAGGTCGGGAACGTCCCAGCCCTAAATTGTACGTTTTTAGTACGTTTTAATCAATTAGTTTTAGGAACATTTCCAGTTGAACGATCACGACACGTTTTTTTTTATGGCTCCTTCTCTTTAAAACAGTTTCAGCCTTAATATGTACATTCTAAAAACGTCCGAAATATTACATTATTGGGACGTTGTGGAGTGGCTTTATATCAAACGTCTATAAGACGTTTTCATTAAATCGTTTTTAAAACACGTGGGCGGAACTTCCAAGGACGGTTTTTTTAAAACAAGGGAAATTTTTATCTAGGGCGCGAACGTTCCAAAAACGTCCGAAAAAACACATTATTAAGACGTTTTGAAGTGCTTTGAAATTGTTCGTTTGTAAGATATTTTCAATAAATAGTTTTAAAAACATGGGGGTAGAACGTTCAGAGGACGTTCTTTTTAAGTCCTTTACCCAAGGGATATTTTTATCTATACCACGAGCGTTCCAAAAATGTCCAAAAAAATACATTAATAGGACGTTATAAGATGTTTTCATTAAATCGATTTTAAAACATGTGGGCGGAACGTCCAGAGAACGTTTTTTGAAACTCTTTTAAACAAGGGAAATTTTTATCTATAGCAAAAACGTCCGAAAAAAAACATTATTAAGACGTTTTGAAGTGCCTTGAAATTGTTCGTTTGTAAAATATTTTCAATAAATAGTTTTAAAAACATGCGGGTAGAATGTTCAGAGGACGTTCTTTTTAAGTCCTTTACCCAAGGGATATTTTTATCTATACCACGAGCGTTCCAAAAATGTCCAAAAAAATACATTAATGGGACGTTCTGGAGTTGACTTTAAATCGCACGTCTATAAGATGTTTTCATGAAATCGTTTTTAAAACATGTGGGCGGAACGTCCAGAGAACGTTTTTTTAAAGTCTCTTAAACTAGAGACATTTTTATCTATAGCACGATTGTTCCAAAAACGTCCGAAAAAACACATTATTAAGACGACGTTCTAAAGTGGCTTTAAATTGTACGTTTGTAAGATGTTTTCATTAAATAGGTTTAAAAACATGCGGGAAGAACGTTCAGAGGACGTTTTTTTAAGTCCTTCCCAAGTAGCACCCACCGTACTCAGGACGTCTCATTAAGGTCCGAACGTCCCAGTTCTAAAACGTACGTCTTGGCGACGTTTGAAGTGGGACCAAAGATCGGTTGGGAACAGTTACACGTCCTCAGGGCAGCATAACTATAAAATTAGTTTATACGCATTTCGTGATTAGTTTGGATTGGTTGCTATTTTATTTGTTTTTTATTGGTTTTTTTAAGTTATTTATATTGATAAAATCCATTAAGTCTCAGACGACCTAGGTCCAAAACCTACGGGGACGTTTGAAGGGGGACCAGAAATCGGATAGAACCACTCAAACAATTTTAGGACGTCCCGAGGACATCCATACTATAAAATTGATTTTTACTTATTTCGTAACTGGTTTGGATTGGGTCCCATTTTAATTAGTTTTTATTGATTTTGTAAGTTATTTATAGTGATAAAATCCATTAATGCTCTGGGTCCAAAATTTACGTTCTGGAGACGTTTGACGTGGAACCAAAATTCGGATTAAACCACTCAAACAGTTTTAGGACGTACCCAGGACATCCCAATTATAAAATTGGTTTAATAAGTGTCGTTTGTGGCGTAGAACACGGCGCTTGCGTGATTTCGAAATGTGCCGTCACCGGTTTTTGCTATCGCCAAAATTAATTTCCAGTGACAGTATTTCAAACCTAACCAAACTTTGTTTTTATTTCTTATCCGTGGTTATCTTATCCCTTGTTATTTTGATGTATAAGCCCACCATTAAATAACATTCCTGACGGAAGTTGCTTGGCAGTGTCCGAATCTTCCTCTAAGAGGAATTCGCCCAATTGAATTTGGCACATTACCAAATCAGACTCCATCATTTTATTATTGAAAAAACAAAAGAGAATAGCCGGTACGCCATCCCAAGTCGCAGACATCTGTCACAAAAACGTCCTTGGGACGCTCGCCACCGGACCTCCCAGGTACGTTCTAAAGATGGCGTAGGTCCCAAAGTGGACGTACCTAAGACGTCCTGTGAATATGTCCTGCAGACGTTTTCTGTATACGTCCCAGGGACGTCTTTGTCGTACATCCTGTGGACTAATTATTTTGTAACATTGGACCTCCCGGGAACGTCCTAAAGACGTCGTAGGTCCCAAAGCGGACGTACCTAAGACGTCCTGTGAATATGTCCTGCAGACGTTTTCTGTATACGTCCCAGGGACACCTTTGTCGTACGTCCTCTGGACTAATTATTTTGTAACATACAGGAATAATACCGTCGATCCAAAGTGAACGCGCATCTTGCTCTATGGGCGACACAAGCAAGCAGCTAACCAAATATCAAATAAAATATGTGAGTAACATTTCTCTCACTGTCCCATGCAAAGTATCTACTTATACCAGTATAATTTAATTTTGTATTAGATATGTGTACGGCTCATGTGAGTCTAAGGTGTAAGTATATTATACTATATTATATTAGTGGCTAGATCATAGTTTAATTTATGTTAAGTTTAGGATACTTAGGTGTAGTTTACATTTAGTTTGTGAATACCTATATAACTACCACTACTGCCGCTATTAGACACTTAAAGTAAATATTTCAACGCATCGGTATACGTAACGCGTTCGAAACAAAGTCAAAATACGCTACATTTTTTACTTGCTCATGATAAAAATATGTGGTTTTTAGCCTATTCGCTAATTATTATTATTTTTTTCAAATCCAGGAACTGACAGAAAAACGTGGTTTTTAGATTATTATTAAGAAACGTTGGCTGCGTTCAAAACAAGTATCGCCTTTTGTCTTACGTCTGTTTGTTATTTTTGAAAATAAAAAAACCGATAAAAATATGTGGTTCGCTAATTATTGTTATTTTTTGCAAATCCAGGAACTGATAGAAAAATGTGTTTTTTAGATTATTATCGAAAAACTTTGACTGCGTTTAATACAGGTATCGCTTTTTGTCTTACGTCTGTTTGTCATTTTTTTAAATAAAAAAACCGAGAAAAATATGTCGTTTTGAGCCTATTCGCTAGTTATTATTATTTTTTGCAAATCCAGGAACTGATAGAAAATTGTGGTTTTTAGATTATTATTGAGAAACGTTAGCTGCGTTCAAGACAAGTATTGCCTTTTGTCTTACGTATGTTTGTGATTTTTTTAAATAAAAAAACCGAGAAAAATATGTCGTTTTGAGCATATTCGCTAGTTATTATTATTATTTGTTAATCCAGGAACTGACAGAAAAACGTGGTTTACTTATTACAACGATGCCTGCTTCTTTAACGGGTGTGATGACAGAATCTCGTTGCGTACGGAAGGATGTACGTATCGTTAGGGACCCACGAACGTACGCAACGATTTCAATCAGCAGTCTTGTCATCGAACCCTTCAATAAAGCGGGCATCGTTCGAAACATCGCATAAACAAGTCAAAAATGTAGCGTATTTTGACTTTGTTTCGAACGCGTTACGTATACCGATACGGATGCGTTGAAATATTTACTCTAAGTGTCTATTAAGTTCCGAAACGTACGTCCTGTAGACGCTTTCTGTTCTCGGTACGTTCCAGGGACGCCTTTGTGGTACGTCCTGTGGAATAATTATTTTGTAACATTGGACCTCCCAGTGACGTTTTAAAAACGTTATTTCTCGTGTTTTTAGGGCGTCCTATTAGGTACGTTTTTAAAACGTATAAATACTTGGTCCAGGGGACGTCTTTAGAAATCGTTTTAAAAACGTTATTGCTCGGATGTTTCTAAGACGTTCTTTCTCGGGTGTTTTTAAGACATTCTGCCAGGTAAGTTTTTAAAACGCGCACGTGTGTACAAAAACTTCGTCCAGGGGACGACTATGGAGGTCGTCTTCAAAACGTACCCGTTGAACGTTCTAGGGACATCTTTGAAGATTGTTTTAAAAACTCCCAAGATATGATGTTTTAAGAACGTCTCCCAAAGACGTCCTCTGGACGAAGTATTTGTACACACGGGCACGTTTTAAAAACGTACCCGATAGTTCGTCCTAAGAACGTTCCCCAAGTCGTAGGCGAACGTTTTAAGTACGTTTTAAAAACTTGTGTTATTAGGGTTTATTAGGTATATTAAATTTAATTTTTCATAAATGCAGTCCATTACATTTTTATTTAGACAAAACCTAAAAGTTTCCAGGTTAAGTTTTTTGAGGAAAGAGTATTTTTTTACATTTTTGCCATGGAAGACTCGTGAAAATAAAATTATTTAAAAATTGTGCCACCAGAAAATCTAGGTTTGTTCTTCTTGACACTGATATGTTATAACAACATGTATCGTTATTTCTGGGTAGACAAAGCAGAAAATATGGGCAAAAAATTTAAAATGTTGTTCTTACGAAACTGACGACAAAATTTTAGATAAAAACTCTTTAAAAAACAAAATTACCAACACACATGATAAAAGAATAAAGAAAATAATGCGACACTGTAACCAACTGTCTCATTAGGGAAAAACAAAACTACCAAACGACCGACAGATCGAAAATTCTCGTTAACAGTTAAAAATACCTACTGTACTTTCCCACCAAGAAGATTGTACCTTTCGTAGGTAATTGTTTAGTTATTTCATAAACCTACACCGAGAAAATGAGGCCAGCTAAAAGTCGTGGGCCAGACGTTTGGGGCTGGAAAACCTCATTTTTGTGGGTTATTCCAGCTATTTCATTTCACTTCTTTTTGATCTGGAACAGTTCTGGCTAAGGGAGCCCACAAAATTGGGCAAAATTTGTTTTTTCTTTAATTAAAATGCTGTACTAGACCAACCATCTTGGTTTTACTAAATTACAAATCTGTCGCAAACCAGTTATTGGGTTGTGGCAAACATTAACCATAGGTAAACATTTTATGGACTGTTGCAAACCCATCGGAGGTAAAAACTGTTAGTTACAAACCAAACGTGAATTGTTTTAGCTACTTCGTGGGGCTGCTTAACCCTCTATTAAGGATTGTTCCAGCCGAACTATATGGTTGTATCAGATTTATTGCTTAAATTTGGCCTTTTTCAGTTCATTATGGTTAAAGCACTCGAAAGGTGCACATCTCTTTGCCCCGCACCGGGTTTGTTCTGTTCCGGGACTCGGTCGTTTGACGCTAAACCTTCGCTTGACACCATCGCCGGGCGGTAAGATTGCGAAAATTGCCTTTATTTCAAAGTTTTTTGCCGAAACTTCTTACAAATTTAGATTTTGTGGCACGTTATAACACTGTGGGGAAAGTCTATTTCTAATAATTTTTTTAACTTATCTAGTTTTTGAGATATTCAAATTTTAATTTTTGGAAGCGATTATATCACAAACTAAATAAGATACCCTAAGGAGAATTTAGAAATGGTTTGTCCCTTTTCCCATTACCAGTGGCGGCGTTAATTTTAATTTAAATATATAAATGTGAAAACGAGATATAAGGTAGGGTTGGTCGGATTTTCTTATTCAAAAGAATTAACTGCCAAAACTTGCATAACCACAAAAAATAGATTTATTCAAGGATAAAGTTTAGTTTGAGGAATGTAGGTATTTACGAACAGATCAAAAGTTTACCAAAGAGCACTTGAAATGATTTTTAGGTAAATTATTCAAGATGGCTGTTATATATTTTTTTTAATTGTGCAGTATCCCACAAAACAAAAGTAAAAAAAAATATTTTCATAGCAGAAAAAAACGGTTAATAACCCGTTTTATAACGTTTTTGTCCAAAAAAAAACACGCTAATAAACGGCTTATTAAGCGTTTTTTTCACTATGATAATAATGTCTCTTTTAGTTTTCTTTAGTGGAATATAAACTTTATTTATCAAATTAAGAGAACTTTTTGTGATGTTAATTATGAAAATTTTAAGGCCAACAAAAAATTACTAGTAGTTTTTCAGGAAACAGGAGTCAAAAGGCAAAAAAATAAATAATAAATATTAATGAAAATAAAAATAAGATTGGCTCAGAGTAAATATCTCCAAAACGGTTTTATTCACATTATAGAAAGTACCCAGGTACCCATTAAAATACAAAAAATACCTGCCCCAGTACCTGACTATCAGCACTTGGTCTTATTGTCTTCTCTTGTTATGTATAAATTATAATAAATAAATATTTTACATGCTGCAAAAGGAGCAAAATTATCTGGTACTTTTGTTTCTTAAAAAAGATTAGTATTAGTCTTAGATTTTTGATGTATTAATAGTATAATCATAAGCTTTTTACGCAGTTTTTTACCTCATACTACGCCCATGACTAACGTAAAATGACAGGATCTTTCTTACCCTTGAAATATTAGTTCTGGGCTGGAATATCCGCTTTTATTGCATACCAGGCAATGGTAAACCATTTTGTTGGTCCTCAAAATAGCTTGATACAGTTCTTTTTTCACAAATAGTCACAATAAAATTCAAAAATCACCGAACAACACAAACCCCCGTTAACAACAACGCCGTCAGCTGCAACCAAACATGTCGGCATTTATTCGCGGCTCGTCGGAAAAACGTTGCCGGCTTGTGTTCTTTTTTATAAATCTCGAAATTCTACTTATTAAAAATTAAAAAAAGTTAATTATTGAGACTAAAAATTAGGACTAAGAATTAAGTTATTAGCAAAAGAAAAATTATCATATATAAAAATATGTCAAATAATCAATAATATTATCAAAAGAACTTCAAGAAGTTTATGAATTGTTTTGTTTCTAGGGAAACCCCGCGGTAAATTGGCAACCATGTATTTTTTGGGAAATAAACATTGTGGCTGGTTGATGGGGGTAATATTGTTTACTGTTATATCTCATTTTTTTTTATTAATCTGAGGAGATTACACACATACGCATAATATGCCGTTAATACAAATTTATTAAAAAGTCTTGATAAAAAGGCTTTATTTAAAAAATTTTGCTATTTGTAATTGCTTTCATAAATTGAAATTTTAATAATTTCGAAAACGAAATTAGCATAAAAGCAAACTATATGAGAAAAAAATTAGGCTTCCCTCAGAAATGCCTCTCCAAAAAAAAGCTACGTCAATAAAGCCTTTAATTTTTCTATTAAATTTTGTTTATATTTTTGTTTCTTCAATATGTATAAGTTTAGGCCAACTGTGTCAGAAATAATAAACTTTTAATTGCAGCTCTAAGATATGTGTTGGTCCAGTCCCAGCTAACTGGGCTAACCAATAAACTAACCCAAAAACAACCTAAAAACCGTAAGAGCGAATACAGAATATATACAAAAAATATACAAAAAAATGCAAACTTCTCAGTATTAAAAGTTTGGAATAGGCTGCAAGTGCAATCAAAAACCAACCAAAGAAAACCATAAAAACCAAACTAAAAAATTATCTTTATGAGAAAGCCTATTATGAGCTAACTGAATATTTTGATTTTCCTATTACAAAATAATTACCGCTTGATTAATCAACGTAGTCAGTATTATTTGAAACGTTTTAATTCTTCGAGTTTTTTTATTATTTTTTTTTGTTTAATTCACATTTTAGTATTAATTTGTACATATGTTTTAATCCAAGAAATTGACAAATGCTTTCTATAAAAATAATTGATGTATGTATTGTTTGTTCCCATTTACCTTATACTATTTTATTTCATGTACTGTATTGTTTTTATATTTATTTTGTATTGACACGATCAACACCTAAAATAGGTAACATGTAATTTATTGTATGTTTGATCAAATAAAGATTATCTATCTATCTATCTATCTATCTATCTATCAACCCAGTCGACGGGGCGCAAAAAAAAACTCTTTATTCCAGCCCCAAACTTGTGCTGTTCCAGACCACCTAACTGGGCTGGACCACCATAATCGACAGGGTACCAAAAAAATTAACTCCTTATTCCAGCCCAAAACTTGTGCTTTTCCAGCCCACCCAACTGGGTTGTACCAACCCAATTGACGGGGCACCAAAAAATAAGGTCTTCATTCCAGCTCAAATTTCAAACTGTTCTAGCCCAACAGGTAGGGCTGTCCCAACTATAGCTATTGATATTCACAGTCTCTCATAGTGGGTTGCTGTAACCCATTAATTTGGATTAAAAAACTAACCCACGCATGTGAGTTGCTTTAAATCAAAAACTGTGGGTTGCGACAGTTAAAAAAAAATAGTCTGTCCACTATTTTACTCGCGGCCCTGGGCTGATTTTTCTCAGTGTAGTTTTAAGACAAAAATTGCTTGTAAGTTTTTTTTTATGGCAAATAAACCTATATTTATTTCTTTATTTTATTTATTATGGTGTCCTCAATTACTGTTCCTTTTATATAAAATTAAAATAAAAAGAAGAACATTGATAATGTTGCAATGATGTCTGGCTTGACCTTATTTGCACGGATCACCATACAGTATTTGTACGAGGAACGTATTTTATGTTAAAAGAAGTTTATCAAATTGATATTAGTATTTTTATTTCAATTCTTCTGATTATTTTTTTGGGATTTATCCTTATATATCTTTTTATTAAAGCATCAAACTATTTCCATTTTAATAGTGGGAGAAATGATTTTCCGTCAAATGTTAAAGCAGGTTTTGCTTTGTGTGCCTATGATCTTTATTTTTCTTTAGAGCCTTCTTTTGTGTATAAATTTTTTAGCAAATAAATGATATATATACGAGCCATTTTAAGCATTTGCTTTTGCATACTTGCTTGCTTTTATATGCATATGGTTGTACGTTTTTAAAAATTAAGAGTAGGAAAAAAATTAAAAAAACTTTAAATAGAATATTGTCTCTGGCATTAATTTCTTCTTTGCTTCTTTTATTGTGGATAGAACAGAACCAAGGTCTTTGTCATTGGTCTTCATTTTAGGGTCTGGCTTGGCCTTATCTATGCGAGGAACGTATTTTATGTTAAAAAACGGTATCGAATTGATACTAGTAGTTTTTGATCAACTCCTCTAATTGCTCTTTTTTGGAATTTATCATTATGTTTTCGCTAGGGCAACAAAATATTCCCATTTTAATAGTGGGATGAATTTTCCCGTCAAATATACGTTAATAAACTTTTTGTGTCTATTTTTTTTTTAGTAATGAATGATATTAACAAAATAAGTATTAATTAGTAATAATGTGTCATATTGTATTAACATTAGGGTAAGTTGTTTTCGATTTCTACGTAGATATACTTGTTGGTATTCGATCAAGGCTCGATCCTAAAATATTTGAATTTGAGGCTAGAAATTAGATGGATTAAAAAGTTAGAGATAACTCGTCATTTCCAGTTTTACAATTTTCTACATATACAAACAACACACACACACATTTGTCTTTTTTGTATACCACCCTTATCTGTCAGATTCGTGTTGCTATCAAGAAAATACATACAAAAACGGTTTTTTACTCGAAGTATAAAGTACAAGTTACCAGGGAACTCGTTCTCAGTTTTTCTTCGCAGAATAACCCAAGCCATGACGTCACGAGTAACCAAACTGTGTTACCAGCCTAGGGGATGTGGTTTCTTGAAAAATGTGAGGTTAATGTGCGATTTATTGATTGTTTATGGTTTTTTAATTTGTATTATTTTTTTTATAAATCTCATCCTTGAAAGTCACCGTGACGTCATGATGAACCCAAATGATTGAATATTGTCCTCGAGGGAAAAGAGGGGAGGCTAATCAAATAAGAATAACGACCTTTGTGGTTATCTTTATCAAAGACTAAAAAATGTCTACATAATTCGTATTTTTCCTTTCGTATGAACAGATATTTATCATCATCTTCTAATTACTAATTGTTATTTAATATTTTCAGTCTATACATATCAAAAAAATTAGATGATATATCTATATCTATACAAACCATGGATGACAAATGGCCTTTCAAATAGTATAAGAAAGCGGGATAAATTAAACAAAAAATATAAAGCAAATCCTAATAACTTACAAATAAAAACAGAATATCTTTCCTACAAAAAAAATTTAGAAAAATTAATTTGGCTAACTAAATCAAAATATTATGAAAACAAAATAATATAAAAAAGCTGTATTAAAAAACATTGGGAAACGTTAAAAGAACTAACAGGATTTAAAAAACAGATATAAAAATAAGTAAATTATATATTAATAATAAAATAATACAAAATTAAAAAGAAATAAGCAAATTCTTTCTTTTCTAAAATAGGACAAAAGAATCGCCTCAAAATGTGAAAAAATAAGATGTAATAAAAAAATTGAAAATAATTTCAAAGAGAAAATTATCAATTCAGAATTCAAATGGAAAGATATAACTGAAAATGAAGTTCTTGAAGCCATACGGACACTTAATCAATATAAATCTTCTGGAATTGGTAAAATTAAAGTTAAAACAATAAAAGAAATAAAACAATTTATTGCAACACTAATAACACATATTTTTAATTTATCAACGACTAAAAACATCCTTATTAATTCCAATCTTTAAATCTGGCCAAAAGGAAAATCCAAGCAACTATAGACCAGTAGCTTTATTATCTATTGTCTCAAAAATATTTCAAAAAATAATACAAAAACAAATATATGATTTTTTACAACAACAAAACTTTTTTTCAAAATGCCAATACGGCTTCCTAACTAAAAAATCAACCGAACTTGCATTAATTAATTTTGGACCAAAATAAGAACATGAGTGGATTATTTATAGATATACACACAAAATTACACATAAAAATTTAATACATAAACTTTCATTAATAGGAATAAAAGGAAAATGTTTACAATGGTTTTCCAGTTATTTAGAAAATATAATTCAAATTACAAGAATAAACAACAATACAATAAGTGACAGTGAACCAATACTGAGTGGGGTACCACAAGGTTCAGTATTAGGACCGTTAATGTTTGTGTGTGTGTTTAATTTAAAGGTACAGTTTAGCTTTTGCTGATGATATTGCAATTATTTATAAATCAACAAATTGGGAAACAAATAAAACAAATATGCAGACTGATTTAGAACTACCTCAAAATTGGTATACAAAAAAATAGTATGTTTATAAACTCAACGAAAACAGAATATATAAATTTTATTTTAAGAAACAATTATAAATTTTCTAATCCCTTAAAGTAGAAGAAGCTAGAAATTAGATGGATTAAAAAGTTAGAGATAACTCGTCATTTCCAGTTTTACAATTTTTTACATATACAAACAACACACACACACGTTTGTCTTTTTTCTATACCACCCTTATCTGTCAGATTCGTGTTGCTATCAAAAAAATACATACAAAAACGGTTTTTTACTCGAAGTATAAAGTACAAGTTACCAGGGAACTCGTTCTCAGTTTTTCTTCGCAGAATAACCCAAGCCATGACGTCACGAGTAACCAAACTGGGTTACCAGCCTAGGGGATGTGGTTTCTTGAAAAATGTGAGGTTAATGTGCGATTTATTCATTAAATCACTTAAATTGTAAGAATAATCAAAATTGTAATTGTGAAATAATAGAACAAAAAAATAAAGTTAAATATTTAGGAATAATATTTGATGAGCATCTAAATTTTGAAGAAGATATTAAATATGTAACAAATAAATTAAAATATATTTTGAGTAGCTTTTCCTTTATAAAACATACCATATACTAGTATCGTTAAAAAAAAAACATTCTATTTTGCAATGGTGCAATCGATATTAAGTTACGGAAACAGTATATGGGGTGGAATTTATGAGAAAACTTTATATAATTTAAAAATTATTCAAAAATCTTTTATTAGAATTATAGAGGGATGCAATAAGAGAGAGCATACAGCAAACCTTTTCAAAAAACATAAAATTTTAAAATTTTCTGAATTATTCTGCATAAACGTTTGTAAGATTATTAAAAAGAATAGTGAATTAAATCTTAAAAGAAATCATAAATATATAGTCAAAGGATGTTTATGTATTTATTACCAAAAATATTGAATTCAGTTGCAAAAGAAATTCAAATTTTACCGTTTAAAAAATTTAAAATAAAGATAAAAAAATTATTTTTTTCAAACTCCATAGTGGAAGCAATTCTAAAAAGACAATAAACAAAAAAAAAGCGTTTCTAAATAATTAATTAGCAATAATTTTAATTTGTTTAAATTAACACTAGAAAAATTTGAAACCTATTATATGATATTTTCTATTTTTTACTAATTTTAAAAAGCACACAGGATTCCCAAGTAGCAATTTCACGTAATATGTCGTTGTGCGTTCGTCCGCATTAATAATCGGACGTCGGTCCCCAACGTCCGTTTGACCTCGAACCGGCTCCTTTTTGCACCTATATGGCACACTCAAATGCGAGTCGTGTTGACGTTGAACACTTTAATTATTAGGGTCTATCGATATACTTAAACTGACCTGGCGGTAATAGGTACACGGACCGATCGTACGACGTTGGACCGCCATCGGAATTACCTAGGTTTCTACAAAATATCCAGGATGGAGTAGTCGCCAACGTAAAATATAGTTTTAGCCGAGGTGGAGTAGGTAGAGGTAATCTCATTATATCTATTTATATCTTATTAGTTCCATCGGGTAAACTTGTTTGTGAATACAAGCTACCTATATGGAGAACAAAGAATATTATTATTTAGAAGCAGTTTATAAAAATGATAGCAAGACAAGCCTTTAACGCACGATTGGGATGTAAAATTACTAACGAAGATTAGTTTACCGATAAACATTGATAAGATAATTCCGAAAAATACATGCGCCTCAAAATTTCTTAGATTTTATAGAAAAAAAACTAAAAACAGAATATATACATATATTTTTTTTAATTTGCAAACATATTTGACATTTCTTAGTTTAAGCTATATTCTAAAGACATATTGGTTGCAATATTGACCATTTTTGATTGTCAATATCAACGTAATTGGAAAATTTAACCTGCGTTTGTCTAATGGCGGAAGACAGCTAATTCCTAAGTATGGCGGATTTCCGCTGAAGCCCAAAAAATAACCAATTTGGACCGGATCTCCAAGTTTAGTCGATGGTTTTTACTCGATCCGTGATAAATTGATTTATTCGAATACATTTTGGACGTCGAGCCATGGTATACACCTTATACGTAGGCTTGACGATAGCTCAACGTCTCGCTGACAACTCTGAACCCGACGCCCAATTTTGGTACGTGTCTTTAATTAACACAGGGATGGTTTTAGACGTTCATTCGTAGGTTGCGGCTTCCATGTAGGTACGACGATGGCCCAATGGCCCGTCGACCTAAGTGGAATTCGTCCGATCGTCGACGGCTCGGAATCCAGTAACTGTGCTTAAACGTCATATGTCAACCATGTCGAAATAATCCTAACCGTTTTTTCAAATATTTCTTGACGTTAGACGGTAGGCCAAATGCCGACGTAAAATGATGTGCATCCATCGTTAGGGATTTTTCCTTCGGCAACCAGAAGACGCCAGTAGGAATTTAGCGGACGTTATTATACGTACGTTATAAATACAAAAAAATACCAATGACTATTCCTGGACATCATCGGATGTCGCTACATTTTGGCAAATCCACCTTAAACTACGTCGTATCTGTTGACGATGGGACATTGCCTGTATCTTGCCTTAATTTTACTTTTATCTAGTAGGGACTCTACCGGACGTTATTTGTAGTTGGCGGAAATTCTTAAAAATATCTTAGACATAAGGACGTCCGTCGAACGTCTAGGCGTGCACTAATATTTGAACTGGACTAAGGTGGGCTACTGACCGAAGTCAATGGGTCGATGGAACCTGTACTTAAAACTATATTACGTCTGGTTCAATTCTATTTTGTAACTGCAACCTAATTTTTAGTCAAACCGGACGTTGGATCATGATTTAAGGCAGTGTGTTCCACCAGGGAACCCAAATTCAACTTAAATACGACGTCTCATTGGTCAGATTAAGTCGGAAGTCAGAAAAATTCTGCTTGGGTTAATTTGCTTGCTTTTTCAAATGAAAAAATACTACGATTACGTTGAAATATCAAATACAAAATGTGAATTTAATAATTTTAAGGAAATTTAGAAATAAATAAAAATTTAAAAAAATCAACAAAATTTCGTTAATTACTATAACCACAAAAGCAGTTATTTTTGCTTTTATTGTAGATGGTAATTTTGAAATATTTCTACATAACTAAATTAACTGAATAAGTCAACTGATTAAATCAATAAGTATCCCACATAGCAAGCCTTGGATATTGTATATCACAAAGATATTTAAAATTAGGATATACGTTTTGTATGTTACATGTATATTTTATACATATTAGAAAATATTTTATACATATTAGAAAAAAAAAACATGATTTGCTTAAAAAAAAGGAAACATGAACATATATTTACTTTACTTTTATATTCATTGTATATGCGCTATCGTACATTCTAAAAATATATTTTTTTATACAAGCCTTATATTTCTTAATCGAATATAAGTTAATATTTTAAAATAAAACATTATGAATACGAAAAGAATATACTTTTATGGATGTATGAAAATTTTGAAAAATATACATTTTGTATATCGTAATGTATATCGACAGGATATACTATATAAATGTATACCATAATGGATATACCATAGAACATCAAATTTGGTGTAATAGAAATATAACTCGCATATTTTTGTGGAGTAATTAATACATATTCAGAATATACTTATAACGTATATTCAGTGGATGTTACCTAATGGGTACCTCTGGATCTAAATTGGATCTTTTTTGGAGGTCGCATGCACGTCGGGTGAATATCTGGGTGATATCCAGAGAAATATCCTTCTCCGTTTTCGTATATACGCTGGATATACGCGCAATATTTTTTTGCTATGTGGGATATTATGTTTTAAAACGTAACGTAGGGTTTTTGAGCATATTTGCCGTAAATGGCGCCCCAATAGGGGTAACTCGACTTGGGAGTTTTCTTTATTGACAAATTTTCGTCAATATCTAAGTAATAGTAGTTTGAGGCGCTGACTGGTGGCCATTGAATGTTTTGCAAAAGTTCTTCTTTTTGTGGTGTGGGATTCCTAAAAAATGATTAATTAATATTTAATGTTTGCATTTTTTTAAAGTACATTTATTTTTACAGATCAAACCCCCTCCCGTAGAGCCAATGTTAAGGTGCAGTTAGACTGTGGTAGTGTAGTCGTCGTTGCGTTACAGCTGTAGTGAATTTTTTTCCATAGATAATGCAGATCAGGATATTTTACAGATAAATAGTTAACAATATTTTTTGCTACACACTTTTTAATATAATTTACCTTGTTTACATGTTGAAAGATCCACCTTACATATTTCTTTTGTATTAACCGAGAAAGTTCCGTTTTTTCTTAATATAAGTTCAAAAATGCTTTAGTTTTAAAATTAGGGTGGATTGGAAATAAAACTTGGGGAAGAAAAAAATATGGTAATTTTGTATTTGCATAAATACATACAGTCAATAGTGTGTTCATTGGTGTTAACGATAAATTAACAAGGTACTATACTAGTTATATCTGATCCGCTGATTAATCATTCTGGTTTATTATAATTGCGAAGAAATTAGAGCCTTTTCTCTAAGTGAAAAAAAGCGCTTACTTTTAGCATATCTTCGCTTGCATGGACAAATTATATCAAATAATTTACCTTCTTAATCTTATATATTGCTTCAGTAATAACCTTTAGAAAAGTTATAGTGCCGTATTATCAGCGGTGCACTGCGGTTGTAGTGAAAAAACTCACACAGAGATAGGTAGATATTTTCGGGCGCGTATGAAAGAGATGGCATGAATACACCAACGTTAAGCATGGAAGTGATTTCGTGGAAAAGCATACAGTCGATTCTTGCAATAAAATAAAATGGAGAAGGTATTATATTTACCTATGTCCCCATCCCCTGACTAACCAATATTAATAATATTAATGTTACCTACCTACAATACGCAGTGGCGATACAGTAAACCCCCCCCCCCCATTTTTTTACATTAAATTATTAATTTTCTAAAATGTATTGGTACATTTATTGGTAAATCTTTAATTTCTGTACATTGAATATTTTTTAAACCAAAGAATATAAATACCTATAGCCTTATATAGTCAATATACATACTAGAATACCTACAGCTATCAAGTAGAGGTGACCAAACTTTTTATCTCTAAGTTTTTCTCTTTCATCAATCTATCAAAATAGCAATAGCAATATTATAAATAAGGCGGTCGTATTATTTTTATTACCCATAAACAAAAACTTAGTAGGTACCGGCTATGTAGTAATCTAGAACTCTATTTTTAGCCATCCAAGAAATATAGTATAGGCTAATGGGATCGGCAAAAAGAAAGACCTAAATATAAAATTTTTTGATGGTGTCTGTCTGTCTGTTTGGGAGACAATTAGGCAAAATCCACTGAACCGAAATTTTATGAAATTTGGAAAAATCGCCACTTATCCCCCTGACTATAATTCGTTGTTTATCTATACATATAATAAATCTCTAAAAGGACCATTTCTGTACAATCACTATTCTTTTTATATTTTATTGTTTGACCAAACGAGATACCGAAAATGCAATTTTTACAATTTTTGTCTGTATGTATGTCTGTTTGTTTCATCATCACTCATAGACCGCCCAGCCGATTTTGATGGGAGTTCCACTATTGCATTCCTTGTGTTCCTAGGCAACACATAGGCGTTTACTTCATCAAAATCGGTTTACGAAAACAAAAGCTCTGGCATTTAAAGGAATAAAAGCGGAGAAAACGGGTAAACTCGCAGGCAAAGCGGCGCGGCGGTGTCTAGTGTGTAACAAAAGTAATATCTCTAGTGGGTAACATAAGTAATATTTGATGGAAAATGTTCTTTAAGAAAGTTACTTTTAAACAGTTTTATAAACAATTTTAGAAAATTACTAGTTTGACGTAGAAAAGGGGAGAGGGGTAATATAGCGCCGCTGTTTATTGAATGTAGTAGTAGTAGTGGTAGTAGAGAAGGGGCGGCGTGAATCCTGGCAAGTAGGCCTCCCTGGGTCCTTTCTGCCCTACCCCGAGTCTGCTCATCTGGTTTCACTGATCTTTTTGCAAAGTCCAGTATTTTGTCCCATTTGAGCGTGTGCAGGTCCTTCTCATCCAGGGTCGGAAAACCGAATACCTGATATCTCGTCCTCTGGTATGCCTCGCAGTTCGCTATAACGTGTCGAGATGTCTCTTCTGCCCGCCCGCAGGCCCGGCAGGTCGAGTCATTCTCCACCGCGATCCAGGTCATGTTCTTCCTTAGTCGATTGTGACCCGTTATGATACCCGTCAGCAGACCAGCGTCCCTTCGCGATCTCCCCAGAAGCCATTTTTGTCTGGCTACATCCGAGCCCTTCACGAAGTCCTTGGTCTGTCTGTATCCTGTTCCTCCTCTCCAAGCGGTCGTCATGGCATCGTTGGCCCATTTATTGAGTCGACTTTGCAATTGCCTCTTGGTTGTTCCTAGGAGTGGTTCCGGCCCTTCATATTGGGTGCTTGCCCCGATCCTGGCGAGCTCGTCAGCCATCTCGTTACCCGGCACCCCCATATGTCCCGGTACCCACATATGTCCCGGTACCCACATAAGTGTCACTTGTTTGCCCTCTCCCAAGGATTCTAGTGCATCCGCACATTCCTCCACCTATTGTAGGTAGGTACCATTATTAATTATTAACTTCGGCTGGTCAGGGGATAGGGACATAAGTAAATATAATACTTTGTTCATTTATTGAAAATATCGACTGTCTGCATTTCTACGAAATAACTCCCATGCTTAAAGTTGGTGTGTTCATGCCATTCTCTTTCATGTGCGCCCGAAAATATCTACCTATCTCTGTGTGAGTTTTTTTCACTACAACCAAGGGCGCACCCCTGATAATACGGTACTATAACTTTTCTAAAGCTTATTACTAAAGCAATATATAAGATTAAGAAGGTAAATTATTTGATATAATTTGTTCATTCAAGCGAAGTAATGCTAACAGTAAGCACTTTTTGTCACATTGAAAAAAGGCTCTAATTTCTTCGAAATTATAATAAACCAGAATAATCAATCTGTGGATCAGATATAACTACTGTAGTACCTTGTTAATTTATCGCTAATACCACTGAACACACTATTGATTGTGTGTATGCAAATACAAAATTACCACATTATTTTGTCCATCTTTGGTACTCAATCAACCCTAATTTTAAAACTAAAACATTTTTGAACTTATATTAAGAAAAAAACGGAACTTTCTCGGTTAATACAAAAGAAATAAGTAAGGTGGATCTTTTAACATGTTCAAAAATTTTGCAAGAGGGTCTATTATCACCAATATTTGTTTAGAACATTAAACATGGTAAATTATATTAAAAAGCGTGTACCAAAAAATATTGTTAACTATATATCTGTAAAATATCCTGTTCTTTCACTACAGCTGCAATGCAACGACGACTACACTACCACAGTCTAACTGCACCTTTAGAAATTTAAAGTAAATTTTTCAACGCATCGGTATCGCTATACCTAAAACGTTCGAAACAAAGCCAAAATACACTACATTTTTGGCTTTTTATGCCATGTTTTGAACGATGCCCGCTCCTTTGACGGGTGCGATGACAGAACAGCTGATTCCACTCGTTGCGTACGGAGGGATGTACGTAGCGTTACGAACCCACGAACGTACGCAACAATTTCAATCAGAAGCTCTGTCATCGCAACCTTCAAAAAAGCGGGCATCGTTTGAAACGTCGCATAAACAAGTCAAAAATGTATTTTGTTTATTTCGAACGCGTTAGGTATATACCGATACCGATGCGTTGAAATTACTTTAAGTATCTATTGACTCTTAAAGAATCAATTTTTTTGCAAAAATTAAATTTAATGCGTGCGTGAAAATGTAAAAAAAGTTATAACTTACAAACTTTTAACAAAATTGGTCCAAAATTTTACCATACGCTTGTGGGTCAGTTGATCCCCTTGAGGGAACTTGCTTATATCTTGGTTACTATGGCGACCTCTGCTGGTCCACAAATAGTTAGTTTCTTCTCCGTGGCTTACTTTTCCACAACCTTTAGATAAAACACAGAGTATCTTATTATTATTATTAAATTAAATTAAAATCAATAGTTTGTTAAAAGAAAGAGAGATGAAAATATTTGATATCCACGTCGTTTATGGGTGGCCCAAGAAAACGGGAATTTTCTGACTTTACGCATTATTTGAAAACTTTTTGATAAGCCAAAACTTCGAAGTAAAAGAATTTTATGATAAGATTGACAGTTTATGAAAATCCAAAATGGCGGACATTTTAAAAAATAGGTATTTTTGACCCTGACTCACGTCGATTTTCTCTTATACTCAACCGTCCTTAACGACAATAAATGATTTTTTAAAAATTACTATGGCGACCTCTGCTGGTCCACAAATAGTTAGTTTCTTCTCCGTGGCTTACTTTTCCACAAACTTTAGATAAAACACAGAGTATCTGGTAAATCAAAATTAAATTAAAATCAATAGTTTGTTAAAAGAAAGAGAGATGAAAATATTTGATATCACGTCGTTTATGGGTGGCCCAAGAAAACGGGAATTTTCTGACTGTACGCATTATTTTAAAACTTTTTGATAAGCCAAAACTTCGAAGTATAAGAATTTTATGATAAAATTGACAATTTATGAAAATCCAAAATGGCGGACATTTTAAAAAATAGGTATTTTTGACCCTGACTCACGACGATTTTCTCTTATACTCAACCGTCCTTAACGACAATAAATGAATTTTTTAAAATTTTTAACACATAGGTTGACAGATGTCAAAAAAAAATATATAACCGAATTTCTTTTTTAACAAGCTTTCCAAAAAGGTGACACAAGTGGTATCTCCTCATGAAAAAAATGTTGGTAGGCCCTGGGCCTTCAGTGAGGGCCCCCAAATGGGCCGCCAATAATGTCCTTGTTTGGTATTTTCTTTATTCCGCTTAGTAAATAGAAAAATATTTAGTTTATTTTGAATTTAAAACAATTGAAAAAAAAATAATTTTTTAAATATTTTGATACATTGGTTGACAAATGTTAAAAAAAACTAGTGGGTTAAATTTATTTTTTAACAAGCTTCCCAAAAAGGTGCCACAAGGGGTACCATCTTATTTAAAAAAAATAGCTGGTGAGGGCCTCCAGTTGGGGGCACCAAAAGTTTTTTTTATCATGGGCTGAAAGTCCGTAAAAAATCATTAAAGATTCGGTTTTAGCCTTTTTTTATTTTGGAAACTATATCATGGAAACTTTTCAAACTTCATATTCTAACTAATGTAAACTATCTTTATGAAATACTATCATATTTACAGTGTTGCCATTTGCGGGAAAACTTGGCAACAACTTTCTTATTGAACACACTGTATAGGGTGGTCCAAATTCGAGGGGCCTTTATAGCTTTGGGCTTTTGCAGCATAGTTAGCCCAAAACTAATACACATGTTACGGGCTCGATTTTCAAGAGAAGTCTAAAACTAAAAACCGCATTGTGATATGTCAAAGCGTTTCTGAGCTACAGGGTGATTCTCAAAAATGTGCGATTTTAAAGGCCTTCTACAACTTTTTTATTTGTAAAGATAGAGATTTTCATTAAAAACATTTTTTGAAAATTTTTTAAAGACAAATCTACCTGTTTAACCTATTTTCTTTTAAAGCCTTTAGTTCCCGAGGTATCACACAAAGTTATATTTCTTTTAATAGGATACCCCCAATTTTTCTAAAAAATCAGTTTTCTAATAAAATTTCCGGTCGAATGATGTGCCATACACCTATTTTTATTAAATAGTTTAAAAGATATTTGCATATTTTGATATTTACCATAGTAGGCGATTTCCGATCCAGTTTTCGGCAAACACAATATTTAGCAAATTAGTAATGTCTCGTGGATTGTGAGGAGGTGCACCGTCATATTGAAAGTATAGCTCATTATTTTGCTGAAGTGGCAAATTGTCGATAAACGGAATCAATCACCTGCTCTTCTAAAATTTGTTAGTATCTTTCGGCATTTAAATTTCCATCAAAAATATATGGCCCAATAATTTGTCCTCTGTAGATGTTTACCCATACCTTAAAACTGAACCTTCCCTGGTTCGCTTGTTCCACCATAATATGGGGATTTTGCTGTTTCCAGTAAAAGCAGTTATATCTGGTGAATATTCCTTCACTTATTTAGGTACTACCTGCAAAATGCACGTCTTGGAGCAAAATCTCGTTACCGTAATTGGTGCACCCATCGGGGTCGATAGGGCCTAAACTTGTGTTTTTCAAGCACCCGAACGGCATTGCTGCGTGGAATTCCAGTGTTTCTCTCCATAGCCCTGGTGGAAGTATTCGGGTTAATCTCTATTTCTCCTAGAACCGTTAGTTCTTCCAACTCTCTATCTCTGGCTAGGCTTCTATACGTCCTAGGCCGCGGTTTTGTAAAGGATCCGTATTCTTGTAGATGACGTTTTAACTTCAAAAATATTTTTGAGCTAGGTTGCCTTCTTTCCGGATATCTCTGGAAATATAGATTTAACGCCGTCTGTCGATTTTCGTTACTTTCAATATAACATTTAATCGTGTCGTACTTTTCAAAGTTTTAAAACATTTTTATATCTTGACGAACACGCCACTTTTAACTCTTGGGCTCGTTTATCATGGCAATTGTTTTTATGTGATCATAGCTACCTACATAGATACCCTAAAGCTGCATAGGAGAGTTAAACACAGCCTACTATGGTAATTATAAAAATTGCAGATATCTGTTTAACTACTTAATAAAAATAGGTGTATGATACATCGTTTAACAGGAAATTTTGTTACAAAACTGATTTTTTAACTTTGTGTTATATCTCGTGAATTAAAGGCTTTAAGACAAAATCGGTGAAACAGGTAGATTTGTCCTTAAAAAAATCTTCAAAAAATGTTTTTAATGAATCTTTACAAATAAAAAAGTTGTAGAGGGTTTTTACAAACGCACATTTTTGGGAATCAAACGAAGCTTGTGAAAAACCAAGATAGAATGTAAAAACCGTTTTGCTGTATCCCGAGCTCTATCCTTAACCGTTTCTATGTTACGGGCTGTCAAAGTTAGGAAATGTCAATTTTCACCTGTTAATATTTTAAAAACAGTTGAACATATATAGGTATAGGACATTATACATAAAATGTACCTAAAATATTTTGTAGAATCCAAAAATGCAAAAATATACAGGGTGTTCAACTTAAACTAAGAAAGTTGTTGCCAAATTTTCCTGCAAATGGCAACACTGCAAATATAAGAGTATTTCATAAAGATAGTTTACATGGACTTATGTTAGAATAGAAAATTTGAAAAGTTACCATTGCATAGTTTCCAAAATATTCTAATAGGTTACTCACCTCTGGACACCCAGTATATTTATAAAGATTTTTTTATGTCTTAATTTATAAAAATTTGTAGCAGGTCTCCACTTCAAATAAACATGAAAATTAAAAATTGATTAGTAAATGTTTAAAATAATATTATCTAAAACATATTAAAATTAAAAACAGGTCAAGGCACAAAAAAAAGTTGTAAAAATAGGACAAACAAACATAAACTGTAAATAATAAATAATGAACACTTGTAAATATTACACCACAAATGATTTCTTAAAATTTTCACTGGTAGTGTAGAAGCAGTTCTTTATTGATTACTCTGATTATGCGCAGACGACCCTAAATAATTTCAAAGAACAAATCAAAAATTTTAAGGACTTCTTTTTTGCATAAATTGCAAAAATTAATTAATTAATTATTAATTACGATTTTAGTTTCATTTTATGTCAGAAATAGCATTTGTTGGGTAAGTTTCTCATAAATTTTCGCCTGTGGCGCTATGAGGCTATTGATTGGTATTGATTTTAGTTTTATTGTAAGTCACAAATTATTTTTATTGTAATTTTGCAACAAATTTTCGCCTGCGGCAACTACAACTTGAAATCTGATTACACCCCTCCCCCCCCGATTTGAGGCTAGAGCCCCGCGCTTGACTTTTTTTTGTAGCGGCTCGCTATAGAAATCGCCGAGATCAGAATCCGCTATTTTCTTACACCTACTCAGTGGGATGTGGTTAATTTTTTTTGCAGTAAAATACCTTGTTTCTGGTAATAAATTCCCGAGTTCCTGGCAACAGTGAAAGCAGTTAAACTTAAAAACTGTTAGTAGTAACTCATTAAAAGGGGACAAACGCCTGGACAAAGACAGGCCAAACAGTTTATTAAAGAACATTCACCAAATCTGACTGCAGAACTTCTTAGTAAGGAAAGGAAGCTTCTCAGACAAATAGAGGGGCTCCTAACAGATGTCACTGCAAACTCGATAAGCACTTGTATGCAATGGGATTGCCCTAGAAGTTGCTACATGCCGTTCTGCAAGAAAGAGGGGCCTTACTGGAGGACCTAGAATGTCCGCGGTCAGAAAGCGATGTGCAGATAATGCAAAGCTTCTGGGTTTCATGACAAGGACAGGGCTACAACTTGTTTTGTAGTTCTAGCAAAGCAGTGAAGGAGAAAGGGGAACCACAATAGATCTGAAAAGCTCGAGGTGGACAGGTGTCTACACCACCCCATTCTAATCTAATCTAAGTCGTTAAAATTTTGCAGGTGGACAGGTGTCTACACCACCCCATTCTAATCTAATCTAAGTCATTAAAATTTTGCACATTATATTTAAAAATACAAACATAACTACACAAGAAATTTGATGCATATAAATAGTCAATTTTAATTAAAACAACCTAATTTTAATGGAAACTGTTGGTTGTTTTAAGAAAATTTTATTTAAGGAAAAAATAAAATATCTTATATTCGATCGGTACCTTCTATGGTCTTGTCAAATCCGCCCATTTTACCATCGTAAGAGAAAAGGTAAAAGAAAACACTTGAATGCTTGGACATCAGTTCTCCTTGTCTTATGACACCTTTAGTGAAACCATTATCGCTCATGTACTAAAAAAAAACTATGTCAAATTTATCTGCGTATTATGAAGGGTATTTAACTGCCTAGAGGATGACTGACGATAGGATACAGTGTTGGCAAACTTATTAGCCTGAGCCACAGTGCAAGAATTTGCGGGGAAAATTCAGTCAAAAAGTCAAAAAGTAACCTCATAAATATGTGCACGTGGTAGACTGCATTCCCAATTCAATCTGGACCAATTTTTTGATACAGATAATGAAATGGTTAGTTTCTGTGTTTAAATTTGAGCCGCCATATTCAATTCAATTCGATTCAAAATGTGCTTATTGACAAAGCATTAAGGTCAGGTTAAAAAACCAATTTAGAAACAAATAAAGAAAGATATTACTACAAAAATAAATAAACGTAGGCCTAAAATAAAAATCAGTTAAAAATTATTATGCAAACGAATTCACAAGTTCATATACATAAATCAAACAGTTAAAAATTTATACAAACAAAGACATCACATAGATAAAGCAAAAATAAAAAATAGATAATATAAAAAAAAATATACAAAATTAGTCAAAAACACATTAAAAATGTGTCATCACAGTCACATGGACAAAGTAAAAAGTAAAAAGATTTTTTTTATGATACTTCTAACACTCTAAGTGTCCCTTACATTTAGCGAAAACTTGTAAATTTTTTAACCTCTGTAAATAAAGAAATGAAAAATGGAACATAGTGCACTTGACGCGTTATTGAATTTGTTGGTGTTGAGGGAAGCACATACTGAAGCTGGCAAACGGTTTTAAGTATAAACAGGCATGATAGCATAAGAATAAAGTTATTTGTAAAGAAAGTTTGAAAATGGGTTCTTCTGGAGTACAAATACCTAAATGGAAGTCCATATCGTAAATATGATTTCGAGAATTCCATTATGGCGGCTGATATTTAAATAAAGAAACTAAATGATACTGTCAATGTGAACGTTAAAAAACTGCTTCGATTGAATTTGGAATGAAGTATATTGCTCTGTTAAGCATAAGAGTCGTATCTGCACCTTTTGGCAATTTTTAGATTTTCTGGTATTTCACATCATATGAAAGTTTTACATCTGTTTGTTAGATCAAAATGTCGTAAAACATTCATTACTGGCCAGTAAACTATATTATTTCTTTGTCGTATGTGAAATTATGCTCACTTTGTTAAGCAAACATGTCCAAACTGCATATTTTTAGGTATATATGTCGTATTTGCAGTTCAAATACGAAAAATAAACCTAACATAGCGTACATGCGACATATTTACTTAACAATGAAGTATATACGTCAATATACGAAATCTAGTATTTTGACGCTTGACAGATAAATATAACCTCTAAAATCTATTTGTTTGCTTTTGTTGGGACAGTGAGTATTGTTCTTTTAGAAATAAATAAACGGGTCCCTTATTATATTGTTAAAGTGATACCCACACTTTGGAGGACTTTAAAAGAAGGTGAGTAAATTGTAAATTTATTGTTATTCCAAATAGCTAGTCATTTCGTCGGCATCATGCGAATACCTCGTAACTCCAAAATTGTAAATGTTACAGAAGCTAAAAACTCTTTGGCTTTGCGTTCCGTTAGTTTTTGTTTGGGTTACGTTCCACGCTGTGTTTAATGATTTTCTTACGTAAATAGGCAATATTCTGGAGATACGGGGTTTCATTTCTAAAAGATAAGTTTTTAAACTGTAATTACAATGTAAAACAAAAAATAATACCATAGTATGAACCAAAATATAATAACATTTTCTTGACGTAAAGTTGACATAATATTGCTGTGAATTTATTGGATATAAGTTAGAGTTTTCATTTTAGTTACAAATATAAATAATGTTTAGTTGTTTTTTTAGTTACGTAAAACATTGTTTAAGTTAAATAGTTATAGTTTACTAGTAACTTACAGCTCAGCGACTCATGGCCATTAAATATATCTTTTTATAAAATCATTTATATGAAAAAATTGAAGTTATAATATACCATTTTAACCTTTGTTAATTGTAGTTTTTTTATAGAGATGGTCACTTAAGATTTGTTAAACTAATCATCATCACTATTTTAGTTGCTGATTATTGGGCAAATTTGTCGTAACTAACAAGAACATGTTTTATGCTCTTAATTTGTAAAAAACAAGTTTGTATTTGAAGTCTACGTCAAAAAATGTATACATTAAGGTTATTACAATTTTAAGGATATTAGTACTCAGGATGGCAGAAAGACAAGAGGTTTTTTCTTATTTTCTCAAAATATTCAAATATGGAGATACGACTCTTATGCTTAACAGGGCAGTTTTTCCATTTAATACTTTAGTTCAGTGACCTGATTACCTTAGTTCCTAGTTGCATTTTACCACTATATGTTGACAAAATTGTGGTTGTTCAAAAACGGCCGCGCAGAGAAATCGTTTTTAGTTGTCGCATTTCTTTTTCAAAATTAATGCTGTAATAAAACTAGTTCAAACGTTTTCAAATTGTGAAAATCGTTCTTGTCCTCAAACTCAGGCTAATCCTTAAAAGGTTGGACTGATATGAATTGTAGAAAAACTTTATTGTTATAATGTCTATTTTGTTCTAATTTAACGAGCATTTTTGTGGCTAAGACAAGGAAGATTCCATCTTTCTTTTTTATTTTACTCACCCGAATAGTCTCATTTATATAAGTAGCAAAAAGTACATCGTCGGCTGTATAAATATGTTTAATATCTTTCGCAACAATGCCTTTATTGTTGGAAGCAGTTTTAAAATTTTTAGGAATCAGAGTTTCTAAATTATTGTCCATTCCTCTACCTATTGTGCGACAATTTCCAGTGGCTGCAATAAAATGTAAATAATCGTTTTTCAATATATAATGAATACATTTAATTCAAGAAATTCTAAAGAAAACGAGAATTTTTCAAAACGTTTTCAATGAAAGCTTTTAAGGGCGGATTACTTATTACGTTTACACGCAGCTAAAACCAGTTTTATATAAGAACGGTTTAAAATAAAATCGCTTTCTCCGAGGATTTACAACTGTTTACAACAGATGTTTTGGTAAAACCAGAGTTGAGTAGTTCTTTGCAATGCTCTAAAGCGTTCTAAGTGTTTATACCGACCCTAAAATCGGTTTTAGAGCGATATCGCTTCCATAGATCGCTTTAAACTAAAATCGATATAGGGTTTAAAGTGATTTTAGTTGTGTTTAGCGCTTTAAGAAGCCCGTATAAACAAAGTAAATGTAAAAGCTGCAATTCGGTAAACCTGTTCAGTAGTAAAGTCAGGGCCGGATTAAGATACAATGGGGCCTGGGGCTAAAATAATGGTGGGGGCCCTATGTATACATAAGTAATTTATCCAATTATCCTGAGATTTGGGGGCCCCTTTCAATAACGGGGCCCGGGTGTATAGCCCCTTTAGCCCCCCCCCCCTTAATCCAGGCCTAAGTAAAGTTGGAATTTGTAAAAGCCGCTTTTAATTAAACCTGCAGAATTTATTAAATCGATTCAAAATTAAGCCCGGAATTTATAAAACTTTTTTTGTCAAAACCCAAACACAGTTCACTTTTTGATTTATTTTAAGAAAAAAATATAGTCTTTTCGAATGTTATATTTTTGTGTAGGTGCCGTCCCTTTTTATTCTGTTATTCTGATAAAAACTAAAATCTTCTATATACGTGCTACTGTCAAAACCTGTCCAAAATATATCATTTTTTCCCAAAATGTAAAAAGAAATATTTTTTAAAAATAAATATTAGGGCGATGCCTCCGAAAAAAAATGGCGGCGGCATAAGTGTAAAAGGGTACTAAATCGGAAGGTTTTGGCTGGCCTTCATGTCGGAGTGATCGATTAGGGCTTATGGAGCATTTAATTTTAGACAAAAAAAGTCAAACAAGCATTTTTGTAGTACTAACCGTTTTTTTATACACGTCACCTAAATGTTTGAAAAATGGAAAAAGTTGACACATTTTGAATTTTAATGTTGTTAATTAAAAAAAATTTATTTTCTGAAAAAGCGATGTGAAACCTGAAAGAGAACATAATTTCGCTAAAAAAACGTTACAATGTTTTTACATCATTTATAGTTTCTATAGAAAAATAAAATTAGTTGAAAGAAATGCTAAAATCATGTCGATTGTATTGAACGTCTTTGCACCAAGATTTTTCTGTAACCCTAAACTTCTAAAAAAAATACAATTATGTGCTAAGTAGGTAGTCTTATTGCCTATCAAACGACAGTAAAAAGTTTTGACTTTCTTATGTTTATTAAGTAAAAATAAGAAATAACCAAATTTCTGCAACAAAAGAAAAATAATTTTTTGAATGACCGTAATACTGACTAGAATGCTTTGAAATATGGCTGAAATAGAGCCAAAATGTTTTTGATTTTTTTTTTAAGTCATCAGTATAAAATAGAACCACATTATTTTAGTGCCATTTATTTCATTGACACGTCATTTGAGAATTTTAGAATATTTTTTGTTATTTTATTGTATACAGGGTTCCTAAGATTTTCCTTAGGGATAGGATTTCAATAAATCAAACAGAAATGGCATAGAAAGTTCTGCGCGCACAAAAGAAACAGGTATATTGAGCAATGGTGCCAGTTTGTAATTATCTCCGGACTGCTTTCATGACAAAAAATTGTCGCCACTCTTTCATTATGAGCATAAATCATAGTTGCAATAATAACCGTTGACAATATGTCTGCAAATTCCGCTAGATGGCGGCCACACCATGAACATCTAATCTAATTAAAAATTAGATGTTTTCAGGTCCAAACCACAGCTTTTTCTTGCTTAAAGGAGGCGGCAGTGCCCATTGTTTACGATACTGAGCGATAAACTCCTGAGGTTGTTAACATTAGACAGAAATATCTTCGCTTTTAATTAAATTTCTTTCCATTCTGTTCTACTAGTGACATCTATCCGGAAACGGCCAAACCATGCAGCTAGCACTAGCAGCCAAAGAAATCAATAAACGGCGCTGTTTTTCCTGCAGAGCTTTTTGCTTGCGATATTATTGATTTTAAATAAAGCTGGCCCTACACTACATTTGATATTTTCGAGCTGTTTTATTACATGATCTCGAAACATGTAGCGAACCAATTCTTCAAAACTAGCGGGAGGGTAAAAGCGAAAAATAAGGGGCTGCCAATATTTGTAACACCCAAAAAGGGGTGAAAAGATTTATTTGGCTCTGGTTCTTTACAAAAAACGTTTCTTTTACGAAAAACTTGAGCTCTGCCACTTTTTTTATTTTTTTCTTCAACTTTCTCGAAATTTTCGTCATACCGTAGAAAAAAATTATTTCCCCCATGGTTATACTCTACTTTTATTCGAAAAAATTTAGAAACAGAGACGGGATCAGTTTTCCTAAAACGGGGATCTTGGTTTCGAGTGAGAAGATAAAGGTCGCCGCAGGCAAAAAATTTTCAATTAAATTAGCCGAACGCAAAAATGTTAGAAAAACAAAGCACGAAATAAAAATGGCGCCGCTTACAATTTTTTTTCAAAAATTACGTAATTTCGGGAACGCAAAGAAATAGGTCTAAAGAGTATAATTTTTAAGAAAAAAATATCAATTTTCTCGCCCTCCTCCACTGGGACTACAGGGGCCGTGTACAAATTACGTAATGGTCATAGGGGGGAGGGGGGTTACAAAACGTTACGTAGGGGGGAGGGGGGTTTTCGACAGCGTTTGCATTTGTGTGAAACTAAGAAAATTTGGAATGAAAATAAGTGAAAAGTTTTTTTTTTTGGGGGGGGGGGTAGTGGTCTTGAAATCGTTACGTAATATTAGGGGAGTGGCGTGCCAAACCGCTACAAAACATTACATAGGGAGGGGGTCAAAAATTGGTAAAATCACCGTTACGTAATTTGTGCACGGCCCCACATCTGACTGTTCCTCCTTTTTAATTTCGAATCAAAGTGCAAAACTCGGGTTGGACGTTCGAAGGCGTCAACCCGTCCTATTTGCTTGATAAAGTTTCTACGGAAATATCTCAGTCGATTTCTCCGGCCGTGTATGAAAGCTTTAGGTTAGGCATTTGCATGTATCTCAGTCCCCAGCCTGTAAACAGTGCGTAAGGACAATGGTTACAAAATGAAAAGCCGAAAAATATTTTTTTTTACGATATCTTTCATCAGTTTGGTATTAAAGTCGAGCAAAAACAATTTTTATTCCAGTCCTAAAGGTATGAAAATGGAAAACATTAGAAAACAACAACCTGAAATGTATTTACTACGTGTAAGATGTAGTGACAACATCGCCTCATGCCCATCCTTTTCTGCCTAATGTGTTTTTCCGTTTGTCTAAGTCTTATACACGGCTGCTAAGCCCCCTAAGGATTTGCTTAGGAACCCTGTATAAGAAGGTCTCTTGCAATGCGATGCGAACTTTTTTACTGTCATTTGATAGCTGATAAGAGTAACTATTTAGCAAATAATTGTTTTTTTTAGAGTTTAGTTTTATAGAAAAATCTTGGTGCAAAAAACTTATTTCATTTTTGTATAGAAACTATAAGTGATGCAAAAAAAAGTAGTAATGTTTTTTTATCGAAAATATGTTTTCTTGCTGGTTCCCCATCGCTTTTTCCACTTTTTAAATATTTAAATTACATTTATAAAAAATGGTTAGTACTACAAAAATGCTTATGTGACTTTTCTTGTCTAGAAGGGAATGCTCTATAAGCCCAAATTTTTTATTTATTTTTTTATATTTTGGGAAAAAATTACATATTTTTGACAGATTAATGGTCGCGATTCTTCGGAAACGACAGAAAATCTCACCCGTCAGAATTCTGGCCTCATTTAAAATAAAAACACATTGTAAGAGAAACTGCGTCATTTTTTTAATACCATTTTGTAAATTTAATATTTTAAAGATATTCTACAGGACTTTTATGGCGGAGCTAAATTGTTACCACGCGTACCAATAAACGTAAAAAAGTGTCGAAAATTCTCACCATGTCAAAGGAAAGACAGAATTTGTGTGACTTTTCTGAACAGTGACAGCGAAATATTTCATGGCTATCTATGGTTTTGTACGTTAAAAGTTTTAAAGGTTTGTTTACACATAAAAATAAGCTTAATAACATACATGTTTAAATAAAAAACAGGGTTGTCACAAAAACAGCCTACAAAAATTAAAACCGACATTTTGTTTATTTACTAGAACAGTATTAATAAACTAAATTATATTAGCAAATAGTCCTGACAAAAAATATTAAGTGTAAACATGTTTTTAAAAATCGTCAGATTTTTTTGTAAGGGCGGAATTTTCTGACAGTTTTTGAAGAATCTCGACTGTTCTGACACTAGGACGTATATGGAAGATTTTAATTTTTATCAAAATAACTATTTAGGGGCGTCATCTACACAAAAATATACCTTTCGAAAAGAGTATATTTTTTTTCTTAAAGTCAGTCAAAAAGTGAACTGTGCCCACAAACCGGTGTCCGTATCCGTTACTCTCCCCAACACCGTTCTCAACTAAAAAGCCTGTTAAATCCTATCGCCTCAGTGCTCTTTAGCCTATTGTGGCTGCCATTTTTATAAACAAATTGACAAGTAAACACGGATTTTCTGTCAGTTTGGTGTCAATATGGCACCGATCATAGGCCAAAGGATACTAAAACGAAAATGAGTTAACTGGCTTTTTAGTTGAGAACGGTGTCGCTCTCTTGATGTTTTCTGGGTAGCTTTCGCGCGTTCTGTTTTCCCGTCTTTGTAGCTAACCCAACCCACATTTTTTTGAATAATTTACAAAAAAATACGAAAAAATTAAAAGGACCTCGCGCAGAGCTAAAGGAAAATGGCTCTCGGTGCGATTTTGTTCAAATTTTAGTATAGTTGCGTTTTTTTCCGCAACGTTGCATTGGCGTTGGACACCGCGTATGTTTTTTTTTGTTTGGTGGAATTAGGATGTGTTCACACGAGACTAAAAACGGATTTTTAAACAGTTTTCAAGTTTATTCCTAAAATCATTTGTGAGACTGTGAGAGAACTATTACTTTTATTTATTTTAATCGTTTTCTTGTGTTAAATAGGGCAAATATTGTTAAATTTATCAGAATTCATTAAATTTTATGTACATCAGCCTTTATTATTATGGGTGCGGATGTCAAAAGAGTTATGTCCGAGAATGACGGAAAATCATCGTTGTTTTCATTCTGTCTTTTTTGTCATGCTATTGGTAAAGGAAAGAAGCATATCCCGACTAAAACTTTAAATTTGCGCACATACCCTAGCGCTGATTATTTCCACCAGCTTTGAAAGTCGACACAGTTGGTCTAGAGAGGGGTTTTAAGAAAAAAATATATAATCTTTAAAACATAAACTTTTGTTTTTGATCTATCGTCAACTACTATTTACCGTTAAAAGTAAAATCCCCTATGTAGCCCTTCTCTGGGGGGCTATTTTTGAAAAATATTCTGGGAACCTTAAAGAGCAGCCCCCTATTTTGACTTCATATTTAAATTCTCGATGAAATTCTCTTTCCAATGGTACCCCATATCATAAGGTTTACTTTACTAATTTTCGAGATATTCACTTTGACTTAGAAACTAAACAAAATATCTCTATTGTGCTTGTTCGATTTTAGGGGATTTCTACGAGGAAATAAAAAATGACAACAGTTTGATAATCTGCAAATATGCAAACGTCAAACTATTGTCATGTTTTATTTGCTCTTATAAAACCCCTTAAAATCGATAATAATCACAATAGAGATAGTTTGTTTAGTTTCTAAGATATGGGCCTTTGAAAATTGAATTTTTGACATTTTGAAAGCCAATATCTCGAAAATTAGTAAAGCAAACCTTATGATATGGGGTATCATTGGAAAGAGAATTTCAGCGAGAATTCAAACATGAAGTCAAAATAGAAAGTTACTATTTAAGGTTTTTAGAATATTTTCCAAAAATAGCCTCCCAGAAAAGAGCTACATAGGGGATTTTACTTTTTACGGTAAATAGTAGTTGGTAATGTATCAAAAACAAAAATCTATGTTTTAAAGATTATATATTTTTTTTCTTAAAAACCCTCTCTAGACCAACTGTGTCGAAGGCGTTGCGAGGGCTGCTAAATTTAAAAAACCGTTAAATGCATTATTTTAAGTTTCCATCCTGTAGAGAAACGAGAAAAGTATTTGGATTTTCAATAATATTAAAATTGACAAAACTGGTTGAATTTGCTTTTTACGAAACGAAAACATTGTGAAATTATAATTATAACGGAAAAAATTGCATGAAATTAAAAATGAAAATGTTTAAAAAAATGACCTTGCCAAGTTTAAAAAAAAATCAAAATTTTTAAAGTTTTTAAAAACCTCAGAACTAATAAAGGATGCAATTATAACATAGAAGTTGTTATTAATGCCAAAATTCTGATACCTAAATAACAAAAATCGAACAAACGCATCAAAAACTTACACTGTAATAAAACAAGTTCTTCCTCGGAATTAATTCCGACAATGGCTGGAACTTTGTTATAGTTTCCTGCTTCAAAAGCTTCGTACATACTTTGAGTAATAAAGGCACCACTGTGGGCTGGCTCAATCACTGGTAGTGTAAGTTTCTTTAAACAACAAACAACGTCAACAAAAAATTAATAAATTTATTACACTATTGACTTCTTTTTTAACTGAAGGCTCCTTAAGTTGAGATGAAACAGATTTTGTAGTTTAAAATTTAAAAAATAAGGCAATTTCTCTTTTTTGATTTTTTTTCTCGGATTTTCCTTAACTAAAAATATGTCTTGATACGGTCTTATCGACAGTGGCGCCGGTGTTTATAGAAAAGGTTCTAAGTTTGGGCATTATAGTCTGACCATCGATCTAGGAGACTCATTATTATTCATGGCCGATAAGCATTTATTGCGACTCAGCGGGTGTTCGAATGGAAGCAGGGACGCACTTAGTGTGTGGTGAAGAAGATAATATATTTTATTGACGGTTCTCTAATAGACACATCCTACACCTACAAAATATATTTGCTCATGGAATAAAAAACACAAACATAAGTTAAATTTATAAAATTGAGTTTAACAGGTACATATATATATAGTACAAAAAAATACGGGATAGTAAAAAAAATAACAAATTTTAACTTAAGTCAGTTTTACTGTCGTCATTAAAGTCTATGATAACTTTTGTCTGTTTTGTGGACATGAGCTACGCAATTTTCCCAGTTTTTACCTAAAATATTCTGTTCCAGCGACCTAATTAAAGCTACCACAGAAGAATTTAAAGTTGGCGAAACATTATTTCTTTTAACCGCTGATTTTAGCTCATGCCATATGTGTTCAATTGGATTAAATATGCAACCCTAAGGAGGAAGTCTCAGCACTGTATGACCCATTTCTTCCGCCAACAATAGTATTGTTTTTGTACCGAAAAGGCTTTAATTATTTCAAGCAATTGTTTTTTGGTGTAGCTATCCTCAAAATACATATTATTTTCTAACATGTGAAAGTGTTTATACCCGGGTCTTGTTAAATTATGAAAATTACACTGACCAGGTGATACTTTCATACATTAACAACCTCCCGGCTTTTGTTAAATTATGAAAACTTCTACGCATGACGCACGCAGAAGCTTTCATAGATTAACTACCTTGAGTGGCCTTCAGATATTTATTTTAATATTTTTTTTTTAAGGACGCTACGTTGTGTTTGTAGTATTTCCCTCTATCTTTCTTCTTTTTTTTTTATCAAGGTTCTAAAGAGTTTGACACAGTTGACTCCCAAATATAATAAATAAATAAAACCACACCACTTAAATTAACATTACAGCTTTAATGAATAAGAGAAATATACAAATAGAAAAATATACCACCAATGAAAAATAAAAGGTAACACGATTAAACATAAAAATGCGATAATTAAATCATAAAAATATTAACAGTAAATCCTAATTAGATACGGGATTCTTGATACCTTGAGTATATTGTTTATTTACCATCCAAGAATCAAGAGAGTAACCCAAGCTCCCCTTTATGATTGTTTCCACCATTCTATGACTGCTTTGAGTTCCAAGAGAGGTGAGTAATGAGCTGTTTAGTTGAAATGTCTATAATAGCCCAGTACTTTGACGAACACACTATTATAGAAAAACATTCCAGTGTTGGCTATTTTCTAGAACGAATAAAAATAAGTACGCCCTAGGTAACCTGTCCGTAGAGGGGTTACATAGTTATATAAAAGATAATTTGCCATGTGATAAAGACTGCTGTTAAGCAAATGCAAGGTTCAAGACACTTCGGATTACTTGACCTCCGATCACAGCTTTATCGTTAGCAAGCTTTACTAAATTTATTTGCTTACAAAATATACCAACAAAAACACGGCCAGGCACCAATATACACAAAATATTCATAATGCGGTTGGTTTATGGTCATACCAATACACCCTCTTTTGTCAAAGCTCGTTAACGGCTTTCTTGATTTGAATAGTAAATATCAATACACGCATTGTAAAAGGGTACCCTTCTCGAGCAAAAGATTTGTTAACAGAGACAATAAATCTCCTTGAAATCGGTCACCCGAGGAGTCTACTTTTAATATCTGAGAAATGGTAAAATAATAATTGTAAAAAGTAAAAGTAACACTAATTAAAATTGAAGGGTAATTGATGATGGCTTAAAGCCGAAAACATGTTAACTAATTAAACAAATTTAAGATTGCACAAAATACAAAATTTGGTTTTAATTTAACTAATTAAAATGTTTAGAACTTACCTTCCCCTTTTTAATAAATTACCTGCAAAATTTTGCCTCCCTTGACGAATCTTCATCTTTAAACCTTTATTAATTTTCTTGAATTTAGAATTTACCTGAGAAAATATATTAAAATATAGTCACTATAATCTCCAAACAAACAAACGCCCCAATCCATATCCTAGGTACCCAAACTTATTCCAATGCTGGAAATTATAATGACTAGTTGTTTAGAGTTCAAACGTAAGGCAAACTAATTTTTTCGTACCGACGCTCCTTTAATCCCATTAACCTGTCAAGATTGATGCTTGCCGGCCTACGTCGCAGAGCATCCCTCTATTTATATTTAAAACCCCAAAATTTCGAATGTTATTCTTATTTCTTGTGACACCCGAAAAAATATGCTAGCCGGCCACCGTGGCTAAGCATCCCCCTTTTTTCAAACAGAAAAAAAATTAGCAGTTTTATTTATTCCCCCCGTGAGGCCTATGAAACCCAAAAATTGATGCTAGCCGGCCACCGTCGCTAAGTATCCCCCCTTTTTAAATAAAACAAAAAAAACCAGATATACTTTATTCCCCCCGTGATCCCTGTAAAACACAAAAGTGATGCTAGCCGGCCACCGTCGCTAGCATCCCCCTTTTAAAGTTTCTTTATAAAAATTCCCAAAAACGTTCAACCTACGTTCAAACTGTCTAAAGCTTGGCAAAAATCTGAATTCCGTTGCATGTGTGCTTGGCCTTTATACAGACCGCTTCAAGCTACTGCGAACATAGGGGGAATCAAGTCCAATTTACTCTCCGTGCCGTACGACCGAGGTGGATTCGAAGCACGCTGCAGTGTTATCTTTTGGAAATTCATTTTGTTTTTATTATTTTGTTTTATTTCTGCCTTGCTCGAGAAACAGATGGGTAAGTTCTTAATTGAAATAATACATTTTTAAAACCAAAAATGGATGTCTACGAAGTTGCCGAAAAAGTGCAGATGGTCAAATGGTCAAATCGTCATAACCCAACACACGTTCGATATTGGTCGAGGGAAAATTTGTATTTGTATTTTGACGTAAGAACACAGTATCCCCAAAAACTACATGTTCGGGGGGGGGGGGTATTATAGGGGAACACGTAATTGGGCAATTTTTTTATTAACGGCAATTGCAATGGTCCTAGATCTTGGATCTACTGCAGCAGCACATTATTCCAACTGCTAGGCAGTTGTTAGGTGTAAGATTTGGTGTAAGCTCCTAATGACTTCTATCTGTTTTTGAAGAAGCTTTTCAAATTATCACCCCTAACATGCTTGGAAACGTTAGAAGGGGTTTTTATAGTAGGCTCGGATATTGTCTAGCCGAGCAAGGAGGACTTTTCGAACATTTGCTTTAATTTTTTTTTGACTGGGAGAATCTTTTTGGTTTTTAGAATGTATTATTTTATTTTGAGAACTTGCTTTTATTTTGTTTCTCCTTATTATTTTCATTGTAACATGTCGTCACTGATAAATCTGAGCAGTTGACAATAAAACGCTCTTATTTATCAGTGACAAAAAATAAGAAAATTACGTTATAAAAATTTGCGTATTTATTGACCAAATTCCGGTTTCATTGACTACGCTCCACACAGCACCGTGGTTAGAGGCGTACTAAATACCAAAGGAAAGTCATGCAAGTCATGATCGCAAGCCTGAGTATTGGTTGCTTCACTGATAGGCGTGCGGTGTCTCTGCATGTACGTACACTGGCAAATTAGACTTCTTCCGCCCTATGTTCGCAGTAGCTTGAAGCGGTCTGTATAGTCGTTGCAACCCACGCCACGCTTACACATGTGTTTTTTTGTTTGCTTGTTAAGATGTGCACATATCTGCCTATTTTCGTCGACCCTTAACTATAATCGAACTCTTGAAGGGATATAGCCATTTATACACACAGACTCCTGGCGCCTAATTTCTTGCCTGTACTGCGTAATTTTTTAATTTGATTTCTTAAATATTTTTAAATTTTTAGCAAAAATTTTCTTTTTAACAAGCCCCGGTCTGAATTGTTTCACCTGAATGGTATATGTTTTGTGTCATTTGAATACGGAACTTTATTTAGCCTTCTACTGTGGTAGCTCGCATTATCCATCACAATTACACTATTTGGAGATATATTGAGTAACAGTTTATTCTTGAACCACTCATGATAGTCAGTATGGCAATCCTTTATATTTTTGGCTGATAAGGCCAACGCATTTGGTATACACCCATTTTTTGTTCCAGCATGAATTATTGTGATACGCTTTCCTTTATTTGATGGAGCTTTAGTGGTGCAGTGACCAGACGAATCTACCCAACCTTTATCTGGAACTTCATGGGTGTCATAAACAATATCCCTATCACTTTCTCTATACTCGTATATTGCAATTAAATATTCCATCCTCCATTTGTTTAAACGGGTCGATTGCATAATCACTTGCCGTTTATGAATTTTTTTTTAATGCATTTTCTCAGTGTGTCATGGCAACACTGTATTCTTGTATCATCTTTTTTTTAATTTTTGAATTAATGTTTCTAAAGTTGAAATCATTTTTTCCTTATACATTTGATATATTTCTCTACGAATGATATCCACATCCCCCATGTCCAATTTCTTAGAAGTATTAGAATTCTTCCTTTTTCTTCTTGCAACTATCGGTTTATTTACAACACGCTACACTGTTTTTACCGATCTTCGTGTTAAAGCTGCCGCTTCCTTCACTGCACCAAGTTTTGATAACCCACGTTCAAGAAGAGTGGTATAAACGTCAAATATCACTTTTTTTGTATCAAGTGAGAAAATATCGCGTTTAAATTGTTTTTTATCACTTATTTCTCTTGCAACGCCATTATTCCCCGTATCTCCACGTGACGTACTCGGTTGTTCCTCCCGATGGTAATTTTAAATTTGAATTTATTTATTTCCAAGTATTTACAATACAGTGATAATGTTATAACATTTCGTAATTAGTCATAAAGTTGACAAATTTTAATTCGGCCAAAAACATGCACTTGTTAAAAAATAATTACACATTTTTAAATCCGCACCTGTAATCCTCAGAAATGGAAGCATTTTTACGGCTTTTACAGCTTTTTTTAAATACTTTCACACCCCGAACAATAGGTGATTATTAGGGTAAGGGATTAGCATTTATAATGAGTCTCTTAGATCTATGGTCGTACTATGCTCACCGTACACCAATATTAGGGTCTTTTTGGTTACTGATTTTAGCTCTTTGTTATAGTTATAGTTATTTTTATTAACCTACGCAATATTTTTGAAAAAGCTATTTATAAAATTGCTTAATTTACTGAGAAGGTGGTTATCATCGACTTCATCTTTTTTAATTTGATGAAATCGGTAAAAAAGTTAGGTTATATGTAACGTCAATGGATCTGACCAAAAACTCTTTCTGCGAACATTCCGTTATCACTATTAAAATTAAAAATAAGCACAATAATGGTGATAACTTCGCCGTTAAATATACTGACCAAAAATACCATATTAGGGACATTTTGGATCACTTAAAATAACATTTTTTCTGGTTATCGCTATTTGTGCGGTTGCGCATTAAGAGAAAAGAGGGGAGGCTAATCAAATAAGGATAACGACTGACTTTATTTACCCCAAATAGGAATAACGATTATGTGGTTATCTTTATCACAGACTAAGTAACATTTTCTCTGTATATGTATATTCTAAATGAACAGAAAAATCCACAAAATTTACACCACGCACTGACATCACAAAAGTTAGGTTATGTTTCATTTAACAAAATTTTACTTAATCTCCTTTTACATTCTAAAAACTCTTTTAAATTTGACATTTGTAATTCTTATCGTTAATTATTATAACCACAAAAGTAGTTATTTTTGCTGTTATTTTAGATGGTCCAAAATGTCTCTATTATATTAAAATAGGTTTACTTTAAACGGTTATTATGAAGCTTTTTATAAAAGAAGACTTATTTTTAGTGTAGTTAAAAAAGAAGTCCCATATTATGAAATCACCCTGTATGCTTACAATTGCAGTTGTTTTAGAAGCAACATCGATCTGCCTAGCAGTCACATCTTGGAGGTATTGTAACATCGTATTACTGGCAGTGCTGGCAGTCATTTGAGTGCTGGGATCGATGAGTTTAATCAGGTCCAAAACGTAATCTTTTGGATTCATTATCGACGCCCACGGGTTAAGGGGTGACCCGCTTTCTTGAATGGCACCCCTAAAAAGACCTACAAACCAATTGGTAATGGTAATATCAAAAACGCCCTAAGCCCGAGCAATACCTTATCCACATAGGCCAATCAACTCCTACCGTTTTAGTGTTCTTTTTTCGACCTTCGCCGCCATATTGACAGCAAACTAATAGTTTTTCTGTCATTTTTAAGTGAAATTTTAGGTAGGAGTTGATTGGCCTGTATGGAGAGGGTACTGGCCCGAGTATAACAAACTACAGAGTAGAGTCAGCTCGGATATACTTTCTGAGGGCGCATGCGTGAAATAAAGTTCAATAAAAGATCCTCAATTTGGTCCGAGAGTTGATGACAGAAAAGTGGCGTAGTAGGCCGGAAGTAAGGCGTTAATTTACTAATAGATTTAAATTTAGGTCTTGTTAATTGATTTATTTTATGTTTGATTTTATAAAATTGGCTGTTACTTTTTTATTAACCATTACTTTTCGTCCTGGGTACATTTTTTTTTTGTTTCAGTACGATATTTATTTCAAATTTATCATAAAAGGGGCGGTTAGATATCACTTTTTTTAAATGGTACACTAAGAAAATTTCAACCTTGCTGCCGCCTATTTAGCCAAAATATCTTGCTGGAATAGCAACGTTCTTAGCTGGGACAGCAAAGTTCTTTGCTCGAATGGTAGGTTACTAAATTTGTTTGCTGGCGTAACTACTTTTTTGGCTAGAGCTACTAAACATTATTTTCTTATCCGAGTTTTAGCAAGAAACTTCAATAAATATTTGTAAAATATAATATAGTCCATTCAATAAAAACTTTATAATGAAATTATATCATTAAAAAATTCTCTCACTGGACGTGAAACTCTATACAAAAAACTTTATACCTAACATTGATGTTTAATCTGAAAAATGTCCTTGAAAGTTAACTTTGGGACACATTCTTAATTTTTCTACAGTGTATATAAATTTTGTTTGTTATACAATAAAACGGAATATTAAAATTTCTTCTAGCAGTTTACCTAACTATCAATAATAAGTTGAGCAGTATAATGGTGGGAATTGCACTCATATCGCTTGCGAGAAAAGTTCCCCCAAACATCAAAAGTGCCGACGGTTGCTGTCGCTACTCTATGGTTTATTATACTCGGCCTAATCTGTCTATGTACTGACCTTGACTTCCAGAGCTAAGCAACTGATACCCAACTGAAGCCGCCCCTGCACTTTGACCAGCGATTGTTATTTTTGACGGGTCTCCGCCAAATGCTGCAATGTTGTCATGTGTCCATTTTAAGGCCATTTGTTGATCTTTTAGTCCTGCGTTCCCAGGACAAACCAAATCTCCTAAAAATGATTAAAAAATATTTAATTTATCTGTTTGATGATTGTAATCCTAACTTATTTATTAATATATATACAGGGTGATTCACGACAAATGAGAAATTAGGTACTATGGACTAAGCCCATTCCACATCTGGTAATAAAATTTACCTGGTGGTATTTTTAACTGATATACAGGGTGATTTATCAAAATATGTGAAAACTGTTCAATTTATTATCTCAAAAGCTAAGCAATCAAAAATTATGAAATTTTACATGCTAATTACACTCCCGAAGATTAATAAACGTGTTTTTAAAAATTTGGGGTTTTCAGGTTCAGAACAACATCCTGTAACTTACAACCAATAAATTTTATCATTTTCTCCAAAAAGCCTAGAATCAGCACTAATTACTAAAGAAAAAAAAAATTAAGCGCAAGTTTTTGTTTTTCCTATAAAAAAATGATGTTTTAAAAAATGTGTAAATTTGCCCCGTGCCTTTCTGTAACATAGATTTAACAGCATCATTTTAAACGTCCCTGAAGCTAGCAGAGAACGGTGAGCAGAACAATTTTTTTTATAGTGCATAATTAGGTGCTAATTAAATGCTAATTAAGTGCCCCATTTTAAAATTGAGTGCTCTTTTTAAAAAAAAATACAGCATGTTCTGCTAGTTTCAGATGAACTCAGCAGAGCAATACATTAAAAATTATCGAAATCAAAATTATCATAGTGCATAATAAAGTGCTAATTAAGTGCCCCATTTAAAAATTTTAAACTTTATTTTTTGTAAAATAGCATGTTGTGCTAGCTTCAGATGAACTCAGCAGATCAATGCAATAAAAACCGTCGGAATAAAAAATGTAGTGATGCATAATAAAGTGCTAATTAATTACCCTATTTAAAAATTTGGTGCTCCTTTTTTTAAAAACATATAGCATGTTCTGCTGGCTTCAGAAGAACTCAGCAGAGCAATTCAATAAAACAAAAACTATTATAGTGGATACTAAAATCCGTATTAAGTGCTATTTAAACGCCCCTCTTTAGTGCTGCCTTTTTTAATACAGCATGTTCGGCTAGCTTCAAATGAAGCTACCAGAACATGCTATATTTTTTTTAAAAAAAGGAGCACTAAATTTTTAAATGGTGCACTTAATCAGCACTTTATTATGCACTATGATAATTTTAATTCCGATCATTTTTAATGCTCTGCTGAGTTCATCTGAAACTAGCAGAACATGCTGTATTTTTTTTAAAAAAGAAGCACTAAATTTTTAAGGGGGCACTTAATTAGCACTTAATTAGCACCTAATTATGCACTACAAAAAAAATTGTTTTGATCACCTTGCTCTGCTAGCTTCAGGGACGTTCATTTTAAATACAAATCATTAAATTGATACAAAAGTTATAAAAAGCTTATTTTAGGAAAGTTTAAGTACTTATTTTTTAACAAAAAACGTTAGCATCATCAGGAGACGATATTGTTGATTGTTTATCGTCTCCTGATGATGCTAACGTTGTTAGCGAAACGCGCGTCGAGTGCAAAAAAGTGTAGTTTTGGTTTGTGGAAAACAATCATAATTTTGTTTTTTTCTGTTAAATCTATGTTACGGAAAGGCAATTTACAAGTTTTTAAAAAACATTTTATTTTTCTTTAGTAATTAGTAGTAATCCTGGACTTTTCGGAGAAAAATGAGAAATTTATTGTAAGTTACCGGGTGTTGGTTTGAAAGTTTGAGACAATGATGTGTTTGAAATTAACTCTGTATTTCGGACTTCCATTGTCTATATTTTATTTATACCCGACGTTTCGATTAGTACAATCTCTGATCGAAACGTCGGGTATAAATAAAATTTTACCGGAAGTTGTTTTTAAGTGAGTTTTAAAAAGTCCGGACCTGAAAATCCCAAACTTTTAAAAAATGTTTATTGATCTTTGGGGGTGTAAGTAGCATGTAAAATGTCATAATTTTTGGTGGATTAGCTTTTGAGATATTAAACTGAACAAATTTCGCATATTTTGATAAATTACTCTGTATATCCGTTAAAAACACCACCAGGTAAATTTTATTACCAGATATGGAATGGGCTTAGTTCATAGTACCTATGGTTTGACCCATTCATCGTGAATCACGCTGTAAACCTACCTTCATTATAATAATAAGTTAACTATGTTGGGAATTTGGAACCTTTGGTTGCACTAAAACAAAATTATGATTGTTTTCCACAAAACCAAAATTACACTTTTTTGCACTCGACGCGCGTTTCGCTAACAACGTTAGCATCATCAGGAGACGATAAACAATGAACTAAATTAATCTACCCTCTATCTTATATACAATCCTTTAGTGGGCGGAGATAAGACTAATAATTTGTGATTGATCACGATTTTTAATCTTATCTCCCCTCAACCAAAGAATAAAGTGTACTAAACGGGATGGGTCCTCTATCTTTATTTAAACTATTTCTGGATTTAATGATTTCCATACTTTCATATGCATTCAAAAGTCTTTTGTTTGGTACACTTTTTAGAAGTTTTAGGTTATCTAATGCGAATCTATGATTGTTTTCAAAAGCATGCTCGGCCACACTTGACTTTTCTGTTCTTCCGTATTTTAAGTGGGCTAAGTGTTCTTTAAAACGTGTTTGAATAGAGCGTCTCATTTGGCCAACATATTTTTTGTCACAATCCATGCAACTAATTTCGTAAATTCCACTTTTTTCTAGAACTGTAGTTTTATCCTTGGGATTTCCTAGTAAGCTTCTTATTGTGTTACCGGATTGATATACTAATTTAAGACCAACAAAAACAAAAAACCCTGCATGAATCAAAATTACTTTCAATATAAAAATAACTACTACCAGCAATTAGAAGGAACCACAATGGGTAATAGTTTATCACCTTTTATCGCAAACCTATTTATGAGCAAATTTGAATCAGATATAAGTAAAGAATTTGAGTATTTCCCCAGAGTATGGTTAAGGTATGTAGACGATGTGTTTGCAGTATTCAACACTAAAGTAACTAGTGTTGAAAATTTTATGGAAAAAATAAATAACAAATTTCCCACAATTAAATTTACTTATGAAACAGATAACAACGGTCACTGCCATTTCTAGACACTTTAGTTATAAGAAATAAAAATAAATTGGACTTTGACCTATACAGAAAAGGCACGGCCACCAACAGGTATATTCCAAATGACTCTTTTCATCGCTTACAACATAAGCTTGCAAGTTTGCACTTTTTAACACATAGATTAGTAAATTTCCCCTTAAACAAAGAAAGATTTGAAGCAGAAAAGAATAGGATTAGGAAAATAGCTGGCGAAAACGGTTACGACGAAGGCTTAATAAATAAGCTGATAAATAGACATTCTTTTCAAAAGACCTTTCGGAATTCTACCTTTTTCAGACAAAAAGATACCTGCGACTCAAAATTTGTATCAATTCCTTATAATCCTAATTATACGAAAGGATTACACAAAGTATTTAATAACACCGGTCTTAAATTAGTATATCAATCCGGTAACACAATAAGAAGCTTACTAGGAAATCCCAAGGATAAAACTACAGTTCTAGAAAAAAGTGGAATTTACGAAATTAGTTGCATGGATTGTGACAAAAAATATGTTGGCCAAACGAGACGCTCTATTCAAACACGTTTTAAAGAACACTTAGCACACTTAAAATACGGAAGAACAGAAAAGTCAAGTGTGGCCGAGCATGCTTTTGAAAACAATCATAGATTCACATTAGATAACCTAAAACTTCTAAAAAGTGTACCAAACAAAAGACTTTTGAATGCATATGAAAGTATGGAAATCATTAAATCCAGAAATAGTTTGAATAAAGATAGAGGACTCATCCCGTTTAGTACACTTTATTTTTTGGTTGAGGGGAGATAGGATTAAAAATCGTGATCAATCACAAATTATTAGTCTTATCTCCGCCCACTAAAGGATTCTATATAAGATAGAGCGTAGATTAATTTAGTTCATTGTTTATCGTCTCCTGATAATGCTAACGTTGTTAGCGAAACGCGCGTCGAGTGCAAAAAAGTGTAATTTTGGTTTTGTGGAAAACAATCATAATTTTGTAATAATAAGTTAAATAAATAAAGTATAACGGAAAGTTAAATAAAAAAAATGGCCAATGCAAAATATTTTTTTATTTTCGCAATATTACCAAGCAGATTTTACCGGTGGATAAAAATCCGAATGGTCCGACTCTGTAGTTAAAGGTTACGACAATAATATCCTGCTGAACAAACCAGTCCGGACCTGCAGTTACAAAATTGGAGGAACCGCTCCTGAATCCGCCACCATAAATCCAAAACATGACAGGAAGTTTTGAAGACTGGTTGTTTATCTAAAATGAATAAGAAACAATATCTCTTGATATTGATCAGAAAATCAAGAAAATATGCCTCAACTGTGAGTATACATACTTAGTTCGCAATGGACGGATGTCACATTTTTGGAAAAATTAAGATTTTTATAGATTTGGATTCGTGTGATCGATCAGCATACATCTAAGATAAATTTTACCCTGAAATCTTACTGTCATATTAAAGGTTAGCAAATTCACAAAAGTTGCATGTCCATGTACCATTTGCCAAAGGCAAAAAGAATAAAACCGAACTTGTGTTTTTGAAGGAGTTCGTTTAATTAGTACATACAGACCGATTCAAGCTACTGCGAACATAGGGCGGAAGAAGTCTAATTTGCCAGTGTACGTACATGCAGAGACACCGCACGCCTATCAGTGAAGCAACCAACACTCAGGCTTCCGATCGCCATTCGCTGCTGTTAGCCGCCGTTCGCCTTGTATTTAGTACGCCTCTAACCACGGTGCTGTGTGGAGCGTAGTCAATGAAACCGGAATTTGGTCAATAAATACGCAAATTTTTATAACGTAATTTTCTTATTTTTTGTCACTGATAAATAAGAGCGTTTTATTGTCAACTGCTCAGATTTATCAGTGACGACGTGTTACAATGAAAATAATAAGGAGAAACAAAATAAAAGCAAGTTCTCAAAATAAAATAATACATTCTAAAAACCAGTAAAAAAAAAATTAAAGCAAATGTTCGAAAAGTCCTCCTTGCTCGGCTAGACAATATCCGAGCCTACTATAAAAACCCCTTCTAACGTTTCCAAGCATGTTAGGGGTGATAATTTGAAAAGCTTCTTCAAAAACAGATAGAAGTCATTAGGAGCAAGATCGGGAGATCGAGCTGGCCATAAAATAGTTCCCCGTGTACTTATAACCCGATTAGGAAATACATTATCAAGATATTCCCTAACAAGGCCAACATTGTGAGCGGAACAACCATCTTGTTGAAACCATGTTTCACCAAATCTTACACCTAACAACTGCCTAGCAGTTGGAATAATGTGCTGCTGCAGTAGATCCAAGTATCTAGGACCATTCAAATTGCATTGCCGTTAATAAAAAATGGCCCAATTACGTGTTCCTCTACAATACCCCCCCCCCCAAACATTTAGTTTTTGGGGATACTGTGTTCTTACGTCAAAATACAAATGCAAATTTTCCCTCGACCAATATCGAACGTGTGTTGGGTTATGACGATTTGACCATTTGACCCTCTGCACTTTTTCGGCAACTTCGTAGACATCCATTTTTAGTTTTAAAAATGTATTATTTCAATTAAGAACTTACCCATCTGTTTCTCGAGCAAGGCAGAAATAAAACAAAATAATAAAAACAAAATGAATTTCCAAAAGATAACACTGCAGCGTGCTTCGAATCCACCTCGGTCGTACGGCACGGTGAGTAAATTGGACTTGATTCCCCCTATGTTCGTAGTAGCTTGAAGCGGTCTGTACAATGAGCTTCAGGCTACTGCGAACATAGGGGGAATCAAGTCCAATTTACTATCCGTGCCGTTCGACCGAGGTGCGGTCGAAGCACGCTGCAGTGTTATCCTTTTGAAATTTATTTTGTTTTTATTATTTTGTTTTATTTCTGCCTTGTTCGAGAAACAGATTGGTAAGTTCTTAAGTGAAATAATACATTTTTAAAACTAAGAATGGATGTCTTCGAAGTTGCCGAAAAAGTGCAGACCTAGTTTATCAACGATTCAAAGGTTTGTGCAGAATTTTGAAAAGTTTGTTTGTGCAGCGCCAAGAAACCATAAAAAACCCACTGTTTTGAATGACGAGCAGGAAGTACGAGATGTGATGATTTGCGCTGCAGTGGAGGAAAATCGAAAGTTAACTAGCCACCAAATTGTCGAAGGAGTTGATACGTCTTCAGCGACTGTCTTACATGTTCTCAAAATTCTTATAAAGCGTCAAAAACGCATCAAATTTTTCGGGAGGACAACTATCGTCGTATGGAATTTTGCGAAACAATAATGGAAAGGGCTAATCGTGATAAAAACTTTCTGAGATCTGGACCGGTATTCTTGTAATACGTAACGTTTTGAAGTCGCTAAGCGAAACGAATAGCGAACAGCGCGCTCAGCGGCACGCTGACCGACAACTTTTCGTATTCTCTCTGCCGAACGCGCTGCCCTGCGAGCAGACAGAATCAAATTCGCTTAGCACATCTTGGCATCATCGAATTTTGCATTTTTATTTCTTGTTAGCCTAGTCGCTCCTTTTCTTTTTCTATATGTAAGAAAGAGGCCATTGTGTGATCGATTTCGAGCCGTATTTCAGAAAAGGTAAATCAAATGTGACTTGTACAAGTGTTGATCCTTTAAAAAATTACTTGATGGTTTGGTTTAGCTCAGTTAAACCCGCCCTTTGACCCTGTGATATAAACTCGTAGCACGTTCCCGCCCAGTGTGCGGGAAAAAGTTTACCCCGAGACTTAACCGCACACTTACAAAAAAATTCCGCACTCAGTGCGGAAAAGTTTAAATTTATTCCGGCACTCAGTCAGGGAAAGTGGTGTTTCCGGCACGGTCGTATATTGATATTGATACTTTATTATATAGCATTTATTGTTAAAATGGTTTCACAATAGTTACTTATATATCTAGTAAGTTATACCTTATAATTATAGTAAACATGCGTATTCTACATTTTAAGAAACAGAAAATAAGGTATTTGTTATCCAAAAAATAATCTAACCAATTCAACAACTAACACAGAATTCATACATCCACAAAAGAAACCTCGCGCGTGGAAAAATTTATATTTTCATGGAAGTGTTGAATTTAAAAAAGAAAATAATAATTTTTAGTACATTTATGAATAAATAAAATGACAAAAGATAAAAAACATAAAAATGGTAATTAATGTGAAAAATGTGATATTTCAGAAAAGTAAATAAAATACAGACGAAAACACAGAAATAAAGGTAGTTACCTATATTGTTTGCTAATTATTTTTTATATCAATTAAGCTATTTATTTCATGTTTGCTAATTTCATATTTCATGAAAGCTTTTAGTTTATTTTTGAAAGAAAACAATTAATGTGGGCAGGAGCCTAATAAAACCAGATATTCTTTGGTACAAATCCGATGAAAGATACAAAAAGCACCGCTGACCAATGGCTTTTTTTACCCTTGGTTTTACAGAATTTTGATTGCTTCTATTTCTAGTATTATACGGATGCTCAATTATTTCGATGTCGATTTTGCTAAGAAAAGTTTTTGTTGCAATTTTTTGGAAAAAAAAGTTGTCTTACATCGAGCATCAAATACCAAGGTTGATGTGTACGTGTTTGTCACCCGTCCCCAAGCTACTAATAAGAGATTTTTATTTTTCTAATTATTAATAAAAACGCAAACTGAAAAAACTACTATATTTTCTGCAGCACTCTACAAAGTATTGTAGGGTAGGAAAATCGTATGCGCGGAGGGCAAAACAGCTGGCAAATGGTAGGTGTTTCTCAAACGGTCGCCACGCGCTGAGCGCACTTCGTCGACGCCTTGCGTTCAATATACGTGAATACCATTTTTGTTACTTTGGTCACGTGGTATGCGAATATTACGTTATCATACGGTCAGCGAGTACGAAACGCCGAGCGTATTTAGTTACGAGAATACCGGTCCAGTTGTTTGCAGAGATGAAAGCACTTTTCCATTATTGAATCGTCATAACCCAACACACGTTCGATATTGGTCGAAGGAAAATTTGCATTTGTATTTTGACGTAAAAACACAGTATCCCCAAAAACTAAATGTTTGGGGGGGGGTGTTTTGAAGGGGGACACGTAATTGGGCCATTTTTTATTGACAGCAATTTGAATGGTCCTAGATACTTGGATCTGGATTCCAAATCAGTTACATCAACCGAAAAGAATCTAAAAAAACGTGAGCAGCTGAAAATAAAACGCTCTAATTTATCAGTGACAAAAAACAAAAAAATTACGTTATTCAAATTTGCGTATTTATTAACCAAATTCCGGTTTCATGGAGTACACTTCACATTGCACCGCGGTTAGAGGCGTACTAAACGCAAGCCACGAACGGTGATCGCAAGCCTAAGTGTTGGTTGCTGCACTGATAGGTGTGCGGTGTCCCTGCGTGTACGTACACTGGGAAATTGGTCTTCTTCCGGCCTATGTTTGCAGTAGCCTGAAGCGCTCTGTATATTAGTTGTTTGATCAAGATCTAATTATATTTATTTTTTAGGTATTTCTAGCACCATAAAAAGTAAGTTTAAGAACTGATAATTTAAACACGCGCCCAAAATGTATATTTGTGGGACTTCCGCCTGTTTTGTAAAGTTTGTCTTAAACCACTTTCACAGAGCTATAAAAAACAATTTGTCTTTATTTTTATTACAAAAAACGAATTCGTAATTACACTAAGAAAAGATTTTTGGGCTCTCCTGCACAATTACGATTTTCCGACATCCGGCCAAGCCGCATAATTATACAGGGTGTTCCTTAATGATATCAAAATATTTCAGGGGGTGATTACTAAGCTCATTTTAAGACAAAAATGTCATATAAACATATGTCCTAAACTGCTTAATTTTCGAACTACAGGGTGTTAAAACTTTCAAAAAAAATCATGTTTTTTATAAATATCTGAAATACTGTTTTAGATAACTTTACAAAATTTGTTATACCTTACTGTACATCGAGAGGCATTTTTTGTCGAAAAACTTTTTTTAAATTTTTATCAGTGACGTCCGGACCGGATTTGCATTTTATATTTTTTAAGAAAAAAAATGGTACGTCAATGGATCTTTTTCAAGAGGTAATTTTTTTTGATAGACTCTTCATTTTCACATAAAACTTACCTCGTGTGTTTTTCTCGTAAAATGCACCCTTCTTGGATAAAATAATTAAATAAAAAGTGATTAATTTTTGAATTAACAGCCTCAATTATTTAAAAAAAAAACCGATATAAAAATATGTTGAATTTTTATTTTTTATTTATAACTACCACAATTTTCTAACAACAACGCATGAAAAGTAATTTAATGACTAGTCCGTTCTATTTAAAATTATAAGTATTAGAAGCTAATTCTTAAGATAACTTTGTAGAAGATATTAGTTTTTTATTAATAAACTGATAAATAAATGTTACAAAAATTGTTGGGTATGCCCACCTTGACTTAACAGACAGGCTTCCGTCCGTCTTTGCATCGAATGGCGCACTCGTTCAAATATTTCCGGCGTATTCCGTAGAACTTCGAACGCGGCAACTATTCGCTCTTGCAATTCTTCTAAAAAACTAGGCTTTTATGTGACCCCAAAAAAATCTAAACTATTGATATTGGAAGATCTTGCTGGCCACTGCTGAGGTCCTCCGCGACCTATTCACCGATCAGGATAAACGTTATTTAAATACTCTCGGACAACTGCACTAAAATGAGGAGGAGTTCCATTATGCATGTACCACATTTGATTCCTCAATGCAATTGGAACGTCCTCGAGTAACCCAGGTAGTTCTTCTTGCAGAAAATGTAACTGGGACTGTCCATCAAGTCGTTCTGGCAGAAAAAATGGGCCTACTAAATGATTACCAACAATTCCTGCTCATACATTAACCGAAAATTGCTGCTGATGATTTTTTTCGGATATTGCATGAGGGTTTTCTGCCGCCCAAAGATGATTGTTATGAAAATTTTGAAATCATTCCTGGAAAAATTTGCTTCGTCTGTCAAAATAATTTGAGACTAAAACTGTGTATTTTCCGTAATTTTCTGAAGGTATCACTGAGAAAAATTCATACGCTATGGAAAATTCCTGGGAAGTAACGCCTTTACTCTTAGAATACTATTCGCTAAACAATTTGATGACAAATATTCAAAACTCTGGCAATCTTCCTTGTACTTCTTTCAGGATGTTCGTCGATTTCTTATAACACTGCTTCTTCTATTTCGGGTGTTCTTACAATGCGAGGTCTACCCTCCGAAGTACCCTTTTTAAAACTTCAACTTTCCGTAAGTTGTCTGTGAATATTTGAAAAAGTTTGGTTACATGGCAATGTACGATTAAGGTATCTTTCCTGATAAATACGCCTGGCTTCGAGTGCACTGCCGTCTGCAAGACCATATACATAATGTATATCCGCCATTTCCGCATTCAATATTCAAATTTACCATATTTACTCAGATAGGCATTCCAAAAATTAAATAAATTGAACGGTGCGGCACAATAAATTTTTAGGAATAAAACACTAAATTTTTAAAATATCAACAACTATTATTTTGACAGTGACGTTTTATTCGAGGGTATCTAGATTTGTTTAGTTTGTAAAAATAATTTTTCCAAGCCAACTAGATTTTCTTAAAAAATTATTAGGTATTGCTTCAAAATTTATCACTTTTCATTTAATTTTTTTATTCAAGAAGGGTGCATTTTACGAGAAAAACACAAGAGGTAGATTTTATGTGAAAATGAAGAGTCTATCAAAAAAAATAGCCCCTTGGAAAAGATTTTTCTTAAAAAATACGCCACGCCACTGATACAAATTTAAAAAAAAGTTGTTCGCCAAAAAATGCCTCTCGAGGTATAGTATAGGTATACCAAATTTTGTAAAGTTATCTAAAATAGTATTTCAGATATTTATAAAAAACATGATTTTTTTGAAAATTTTAACACCCTGTAGCTCGAAAGTTAAGCTGTTTAGGACATATGTTTATATGACATTTTTTTCTTAAAATGCGCCTAGTAATCACCCCCTGAAATATTTTGATGTCATTAAGGAACACTCTGTATAAAGGGTTAAGCATGAGCTAAAACCTGCGAAAAGTATCCAATACGTTAAAAGCATGCACAAGACCTTTAAAGAACATTTCCAGAATCTCTCATTTAGAGTGAGCGGGATGTCCCAAATGACCCACAGCCTCATTTGGGACCTAAATGTCCCCAAAATAGACATTCCTGGGATATCCGAACAAAAAGGATGTTTAAAAAGGAGAACTAGATACCTTAAAATAGCTCCGACAAATTTTTTGTGATGATGACGTTTTCAAAACGTTTTGCAAACATTATTCTAATTAAAATTATTCTAACTGTTTGTACTGCGGAAACGTGGTCTGTGCTGTTTTACAACGCTGGGTTACCTGGAAGGAGGGTTGTGTTTGTGATGATGATGATAATGAGTTTAGAATATTAAATTAAATCCAATAATTTATTTTGTCAAAAGAAAAAAAACTATCAATTACAAATTTGTGTACATTGTCTGAGAAAAAAGGATCGTCTGACGAATGCAAAACTGATAATATTAGTCCCACCATTTAAGTGGACCCATGTGAAAAGACCCTATGAAAAAAAAATATAACAAATATATGCAAAAAATTAGAGTACAATTTACATACTTACAAAAAATTAAGTAGCTGCAGTATTAATAATTTTAAAAAAGGAGTTAACAAAACCGAACCAGAGATCTCTTATCCAACGAGAATAACGAGATGCGACAGTCGGCGTCGGCACCTTTGAAGTTGGGGGTCCCGTTTTTCGTGACCTTGATTTCTTATGCATCGCTGTAAATGATTGTTAGACCCGCTCCGACTGCCTCGTCAGATTTAGTCCATGAGCCGGAGCCGAAAAACCGGTATAATTTTTTGATGTATTAATAATTAATTAGCTATACGTAGATAAAAAAGCAAACGGATTGCGGGAGAAAATAACAAATTAACGATAATTAAGTATTTTTAAATAATAATCAAAAATATTTTTTAATATAAAATAATTTAAATAAATTGTACAAATACCAAACATAAATTTTTGTACAGGTGAGATAAAATTCTGATTTTTCTATTTTCTTTTTATTTGACTCAATATCTTAATTGTGATATTTAACGGTATAAAAATTTGTTATTCTAACAAATAACTTATTAAGATAATTTTCAGTCAAAACCTAAAACTACTTACTTTGAATGCACATAGCAGGAGTGTCAACGACGATATATTACTATAAGTTAGTAGGCATTTGAATATGTAAAAGAGCTTAAAAATATATGTGTATTTATACTTACTCGTTGGATAAGACCTAACTAACCGAATAGACGTACAGAAAGATGCTTACCGCAGAAGTGGGAGTGAAAACATTGATATGAAGACAGTCCTCGTTTTCTAAGGGGGAGTCACTTTTTACTTGAAAGCAAATATTTCGATCACTTGTAGCTTGGAATACTCCACTAAAGCTTGAAGGGGGTGTCGGTGCCTAAAAAAAATCGACCGCATTTTTAAAAACACAATTTATATCATGGTTTGATTTTTGTTCTTTGTGGGATACCATAAATTATGGTCAACCCATAATGGTAATTTAAGGCTTAAAATATTTTAGCATAATTTAAGGGGTAACGTTTTTGATGAAGCAATTTTTTAATATGTTTTTTACATTTCTATGCCATGATATTGCTCACATTTTAAAGCGTTCTTTCCAAACTTCCGATTTCTAGAACAAAACACTCAAATTTTTTAAGTTTTCACTGTTTTTTAGCGTTCAAAAAAAGTACTGCCAAAACACCTCGTTCGAATGTTTTAAAATAAATGTGTTGTAATTTTTACTTAATGTTTTTCTTGTTCTGGTAATAAAATACCTCTTTTAAAACTAACCTTCGTCAATATCAATTTAATAATCGATATGGTAAATTTTTATATTTTTTTTCTAGTGTTAAATTTTAACTTTGGTATGTACTGTCTAACTTCTAGTGTTATTATTATTTAGTACTTATTTTTGGCTTAGAAAGGAAAACAAAAATGTAATGATTATGCCTGCCATACCCAAACATTGTTGTAGTCAAAATTACACGAATAGTATAGTTAAAATATGTTTGTCATCATTTATTGATGACGACATTTCTAGTGATACAAACATTAGCTCCTAAATGGTGATATTTTCAACTCATGTGTTATTCTTATCATATATCATATATATCAGTGACAAAAAATATGTTGGCCAAACGAGACGCTCTATTCAAACACGTTTTAAAGAACATTTAGCACACTTAAAATACGGAAGAACAGAAAAGTCAAGTATGGCCTAGCATGCTTTTGAAAACAATCATAGATTCACATTAGATAACCTAAAACTTCTAAAAAGTGTACCAAACAAAAGACTTTTGAATGCATATGAAAGTATGGAAATCATTAAATCCAGAAATAGTTTAAATAAAGATAGAGGACCCATCCCGTTTAGTACACTTTATTCTTTGGTTGAGGGGAGATAGGATTAAAAATCGTGATCAATCACAAATTATTAGTCTTATCTCCGCCCACTAAAGGATTGTATATAAGATAGAGCGTAGATTAATTTAGTTCATTGTTTATCGTCTCCTGATGATGCTAACGTTGTTAGCGAAACGCGCGTCGAGTGCAAAAAAGTGTAGTTTTGGTTTGTGTAAAACAATCATAATTTTGTTTTAGTGCAACCAAAGGTTCCAAATTCCCAACATAGTAAAAACTTGTTACATAAACAAGTAAAAAAAAGAGGGAAATTGACACAGCGATTTTTGTTTTAGAGATGAATGAAGGACGGATTGCAGAAGGAAAGGAAAATTGAAAATAAATACAAAATTTTACTTTGGCATCCAATTTCTCAAAATTCAAAATAATTCTGAAAAAAATCGATTATAGGCTTAAACTAAGGGGACACTTCTTTACAAAAAAATTGAAATATTTTTTTAAAAATATCGATATGAATACACATAGTTTTTTCCTAGGGATAAACCATTGTGCGCCGCAGGCAAATTTTTTGGAGAATATAACACTTAAAATGCAATTTTTGACTAAAATCGTAAATACTGATAGAATTTTGGGAGTTTGGATTGTCTATTTACCCCGAATTGGTTTGTAAAAATTCTAAAATGCGCCACAGGAGAAAATTTTTGCGAAAATGATACTTAAAATGCCATTTTTGACATAAGATCGCAGACAAAATGTTTTAATAAAATTACATTAAAAAGACCATTTTGACAAGAAAAATTTTGCAAATTATGAGTTTTTAAAGATTTTATTGTATTTTATTCCCTTTATATTTTATTTCTGCTGTTATTTGATTGTGAAAGTTGTAACCAGTGATTTAACAACTTACACAACTAAAAATTGCTAAAAAACAAAAGATCAAAAGATCTTGGGTGGAAATAACGAAAATTCAAACTTGGATGAGCATCCCACAAAGAACTCACAAAAGATCAAAGCGAAAAGAGAAATGATAAAATTGCTACTTGGGAAGTTCATTTATAAAGCTTTTTTTAGTCATTCAGTGCAACTTATATTTGAATTTTCTAAATTATTGTCTTGGAGTTACTTACCTGGAATCTCAAATTGCCCAAAGGTGGCTTAGCATAGGGTATTCCCTGGAACGAGTAGTAGCTTCCCTTTTCAAAGGTTGTTTGAGTTTTGCCTTGAACTTTTCCATTTTTGGTTATGACTATCGGGCCAGCACTTTCCTAAACAAAAAATTTACAGATCTTGCAACATGTGCAAGTATCTTAGGCGTATTGAAAATATCAGACTCAAGTTATGACTTCTGCATAATCTGTGGTTTTTGAGTTACAGTAAATTTCTATCAATAAATCATGTTATAACACAAAATCTTGTAGAAGCTTCTGTTAAAAAATTATTTTTTACTTGGAATTACTAGTAGGCTAAGAAGGTGTCAGATCCTTCATTAATTCATTTTTTGTTATTTTTAAGGGGATGTAAGCTAAAAAAAACTTAAATAATTTGAAAAACAACAAAGTGAATCTCGTGTCCGCAAATATAAATTAAAGTAACACTCGTGGCATATCGGAGAAAGCGTTTTTGTTTCTCACTTCATTACGACCAGGCCTCCGATGTCTAATTGAGAAAAAATTTATGAAGAAGATGTCTTCAGTTAATAAAAAGCTACAAAAGTTAAAAGATTCTAAACCAAAACCAAAAAAGTCGAAGCAAATCGCAAACATTGTAGAAAACCTATCCTCTCAAACTTTTAATAACAAAGAAATATCAAAAAAGAAGTTAAAAAACCTCCAAATCAGTAACTTCAACCGAAAAGAAACTAAAAAACAAAAGATCAAAAGATCTTGGGTGGAAATAACGAAAATTCAAACTTGGATGAGCGTCCCACAAGGAACACACAAAAGATCAAAGCGAAAAGAGAAATGATTAAACGATATTTCTCCCTGGGTAACCAGCGTGGGCTCATCAGTAGTTTCACTGGTCACCCTCCACTATACATCATTAAACACCATCATACAATTTGATTTCCAACCTTGAACCACTCACAAATAGGCATCGTTCCGCACTGGTACTTATCCAAGTTACCTGATACGAATTCGTCCTGGTGTGTTAATATTTCCAGTAGGATTATGCTCCTAAGGCAATTAAAATAAAAAAGAAGTTAAAAAACCTCCAAATCAGTTACTTTAACCAGAAAGAAACTAAAGAACAAAAGATCAAAAGATCTTGGGTGGAAATAACGAAAATTCACACTTGGATGAGCATCCCACAAGAAACACACAAAATCGCTTTGATCTTTGACTCTTTTCATTGCTTACAATATAAGCTTGCAAGTTTGCACTTTTTAACATATAGATTAGTAAATTTCCCCTTAAACAAAGAAAGATTTGAAGCAGAAAAGAATAGGATTAGGAATATAGCTGGCGAAAACGGTTATGATGAATGCTTAATAAATAAGCTGATAAGTAGACATTCATTTCAAAATACCTTTCGAAATTCCACTTTTTTCAGACAAAAATATACCACCGACTCAAAATTTGTATCAATTCCTTATAATCCTAATTACACGAAAGGATTACAAAAAGTATTTAATAACACGGGTCTTAAATTAGTATATCAATCCGGAAACACAATAAGAAGTTTACTAGGAAATCCCAAGGATAAAACTACAGTTCTAGAAAAAAGTGGAATTTACCAAATTAGATGCATGGATTTTGACAAAAAATATGTTGGCCAAACGAGACGCTCTATTCAAACACGATTCAAAGAACACTTAGAACACTTAAAATTCGGAAGAACAGAAAAGTCAAGTGTGGCCGAGCATGCTTTTGAAAACAATCATAGATTCACATTAGGTAACCTAAAACTTCTAACAAGTGTACCAAACAAAAGACTTTTGAATGCATATGAAAGTATGGAAATCATTAAATCTAGAAATAGTTTAAATAAAGATAGAGGACCCATTCCCTTTAGTACACTTTATTCTTTAGTTGAGGGGAGATAGGATTATAAAGCGTGATCAATCACAAATTATTAGTCTTATCTCCGCCCATTAAAAGATAGTATATAAGATAGAGCGTAGGTTAATTTAGTTTAGTGTTTATCATCTCCTGATGATGCTAACGTTGTTAGCGAAATGCACGTCGAGTGCAAAAAAGTGTAGTTTTGGTTTGTGGAAAACAATCATAACTTTGTTATAGTGCAACCAAAGGTTCCAAATTCGCAACATAAAAAGTTTGTAATCCGCAGAGACGTAGTACCTGTGTGTGCCTGTGTGTTTTTGTTCCTCGGTTTATTCGACAGGTGCCGCACACAGGTACTACATCTCCGCGGATTACAAACTTTTTGTTTTAAATCCGAGAAGTGTGCAAGGTGCCTGTGTAGCTTCAACTACCAGGTACAATCCTATGACTTCCTGATGATTCCTAATAAAGATGAAACAAATCTGTAGGTGTCTGGTCGTAATGAAGTGAGAAACAAAAACGCATTGTCCGATATGCCACGAGTGTTTTATGGCGGTTTGTCTGTTTGTACGTCTGTCTGTCTGTCTGTAACACCACAAAGTAAGCAAATTTGGAACAAAAATTCTATGGCATCGGTGGATCAGTTGATTATTGATGGGGGTGGGGTTAAGGACACTTATCCTTAGGTGGGGTGCGTAAGGGATAGAAAAGGATGTTGAATTAAAAAAAAACCGACAGCCACAGCAGCTAGCGAAACGCGGTTTTTAAATTTAAATTGGGACTTAAGGGTCAATTTGAATAAAAAATGCGCTTCTTCCAATTACTTAATCTAAAAAACTGTTAATCAAATTTGTATAAAATTTTTTACGGTGAGAGTTTATAACATTATCCCGGAACCATTTCACGGATTTTGCATAATTTTAAGTTTTTTTACATAATTTTACGTATCGTAAAAACGCTTAATTCACGGTTAAAATTATCGATTATTTTAAAAAACTAAATAAAAACAAGATGTATATATTTGAAAAAACAGGCGAACGGCCTCTGGGGGATACCAGAACCATGGAAGGCTAGCGAAAGGCGGTTTTCTAATTTGGATTAAGAATCAAATTTCCAACGAAATTTATCATAACGTCAAGGTTTGTCAGAGCTGGTGCCTCTTGGAGCCAATTTTTCCCTTTGTGACAGTAAAATCATAAATTATTACTAGCTAAATACCCATTGCTTCGCCGGCGGCTTTTACCGCTTTTTTTCTGCTCTAAAAGGTCATAACTTTTGTTTGCGTAAACCGATTTTGATGAAATAAAGCCTTTCCATGGGATCGCAGGAATGTTTTAGTAAAACTTCCATTTTATTAGTTTTCGCGTAATGCTGAAATAAACAGGCAGACAAACAAAGAAAAATTCTAGAAATTTTTAAAAATATTCATGTACAGAAATGGTCATTCTGAAGATTTATTATACGTATTAATAATATTTTCTTTTTATTAATTAAAATGCTTCGCGTTGCTTTTTATTGCAACCTTTATAACATATTATTATTATTTGGAGTTGAGCTTATCTCCTTTATTTTGTTTTCAATAGAAGCATTTTGGTGTCGGTTCCGACCCCGAGACCCAATGTAAATTTTTCATAAATAAGCAATTCCACTAGTATTTTCAATACTAAAGTATTTTTACTTATTTAAAAATAGTTTAACCACCAGGAAAAAAAATAATATTTAATTACAAAATGGGCTGATTAGAAAAAGCATTACATTAAGGCGCAATTACACAGACAAACATGCTCAAATAAAAGCTCGTGCTAAAGATCTAAAATTTTTTGCGTGAACATTTTTGTGAGCTTTTCTTTGAACATTTTGTTCGGGTAAATTTTTGAGCAAATTATTGCTATCTATTTTGGAAACATATTTTTAAAGATGAGAATAAATAAAATTTCACATCAGTGATCACTGATCTCAATTCTTTAAAAAAATGGAATACCAACTTTTATTTAAAATTTTTGTTAGCCGACGGCAAGCGAAATATTATTATTGGCTCTACTATTAGTTTTGTCACATGGATTAGGGTTACGTATAATATTTTTTTCTTAGGGTTTTTCCCGGATTTTTTTGCCCGGGGTTTTTTTGGGATTTTCTTGCGAGTTTTTTTTATTTCCAAGGGTTTTTTCCTAAAGTAAAAAAAAAACCCAGGAAAATTTTTCTTTTCCAAAAAAATTTTGAGTTTTTCAAATATCGGCAAAAAACTCAAAAATTGCACTTTTAAGCGGTAATTCGCGCCTCACGACTATGAGGAGTGGTGGGGAGGATTTTTTTAAACATATTTTTGTCACTTTACTTTACCTTTAGCTTTTATTGTTGTTTTTCAATTCCTCAGACCAGATTTACCTAGTTAGTTTAAGGTCCCAAGCGTTGCTTAAAAAAGCAAAAGGTTCATGAAAATGCTGAAGATATAGATATTTACTGTCAATTTAATGTAATAATCAAGGTCGATTACTGACACTGAACCAATAATATGCAAAGGGCAACATTGCGATTCAAAATTTACTAAATTACTGCTAAATTATATTTAAGTTGTAAAAGTGGGTAATAAATAAATAAAAATAAAAAATCAGATCAATCGAAGTTGCATATGAGGTAAAATGTGAATTTCGGCATCAAATCGTTTTTCCGTCGGAAAGCACTTGATTAAAAATAACTTATTTCAAAACTTTGTTTTTCTATTTTCAGTTAAGTTCAGTTAATTCCGATAACAATATATATTTTGAATTTGTAAAGAAATTTTTATACCCCCAATTCTTCAAACAAATTTTGCTCAACATTGTCTCCAAAATTTACGTGTGTTTTTTTGTACGAGATTTTGCTCGAACATTTCTTTGAACATTTTGCTCAAGAGGCTCGTGTAAATGTTTGTCGGCATTTCAACATCAAAGGAAAGTTTGTCTGTGTAAATGCGCCTTTATACTCTTAAAGTAAATATTTCAACGCATCGGTATCGGATGTACGTATCGTTACGGACCCACGAACATACGCAACGCAACATCAGCAGTTCTGTCATCGCAACCTTCAAGAAAGCGGGCATCGTTCGAACCATCGCATAAAAAAGTCAAAAATGTAGTGTATTTTGACTTTGTTTCGAACGCGTTACGTATACCGATAACGATGCGTTGAAATATAAAAATAAACAGTGGGATTTACTAAGATCTAAAATAGTATCCCTCACAGATCTAAATATTTACACCTGTGGGGCGTATTTAATTTTAAAACCAAATTTAAAAAAACACTTACCCATACAGAAAAGACACAAAGTTATTCATTCTTTTGTATTACTATTGCAAAATACCATTGAAAAACAGCTTTTTTCTAAAAATATAGCACATTTTAGAAGAAAATGCCCTAAAACTATTTTTTTTTGACAGGCTTCAAAATGGCATATGGTGAATACGCCAAAAATTTGGCATATAATAGCTTCATCATCTTTGTTTGAGGTTATAAAGTTGGTGAGTTTTTAGGTGGGGGGTGGTTTAAATTTATAGACCCCAGAAAGGATTGTTTTTAGGCAATTGGTAATAACAAGAAGTTAAAACTTCCAAAAATCAGTTACGTCAACCGAAAAGAATTTAAAAAAGAAAAGATCAAAAGGTTGTTTCTCTTTTCGCTTTGGTTGGTTGGGTCTTTTGATCTTCTCTTTTCTTAATTGGTAATAAGTTCGTTTAAAATTTCCCTAAGTAACCGTTTTTACAAGAAGTAATTTACCTTATTTAATATCCTTATATTAAGTTGTTTATTAATTAATAAAACACCTCCAATTTTGTCCAGAAAAACGCCATATTTTCAATCCGTTTTCAGCACAAAAAATATATTTATGATGGTATAACGAGGCAAAACAAACATAAGTGAAGGTCACTGACTATGCACGAAAAATATACCAAACAAAAAAACCAAAAATAGCTATATTAATTTATTTACAAACTGAAAGTAAAACATTGAGGTTATCTAAAAGCTCAGTCAAAATACTCAATACTTACTCAAAGCCCACCCATTTTAAAGCTGTAGCTTTCATCAGTAGAGGTTGGTGCAAGCAGAGATAAAAGATCCGAACTCGCTATTTGTGATTGAACGCAGAGCAGATATTTTTAAACTGACATTTCGACAGTGACAGAAATGTAAAAAACACTTGCATTTAAGTTTTTTAAAACATTTCATAAATAAAAACACCTTTTAAATAAATAAAAAATTAATCTACTCCTTATTTTATTATCACCCATTTAATTAGAGTGAAATATAACCTCAATTTTAATATGTTCTACAGAGTGTTTACTATTTAAACGCCCGTGGGTTTCAATTTTTAAATTTTCTTTTTTTCTAAATTGAAACTTTCTTCTTAAATCCAACAAAAAATTGAGTTAAGATGATTATTCAATAAAAAAAATTATTAAAATTCTTCTTATGATCCAAACTGTGTCCAAAACTCAACGAGGGTTGGTTTAAAATGCTTAAAACCAAAAATTTCACCTAAACTTAGGACCGTTCTAAAATAGACTAAAACCTTTTAGTAAATCCCACCGAAAGTGTCTAGTATCTTCTTATTTCACAAAAACTTGTTTAAAAAAAAACAAAAACGGAGTTCAGCGACTGGTGAAAAAAATTAAATGTAAAAAAAATCTTTAAAAAAACTTACCCCAAGAGAGTGGAGAAAGGCCAAGCACAAATACGTTAATGCAACGCTTGTTGAACTCATTTTGCCACTGACGCTGTAATGATAATATATTTTTTAGTTTTTGATGTTTTGTATTAAAATCAGACGCTATCTCAAAAAATAACATTTTAGCAGTGGCGTGGCCAGAAATCGGCTCTGGGGGAGGTTTTCAACTACTTACCTATTGCAAATTTTTTTTAGAAATTAGATACCCCTTGATTTTTACTTATGGGGTTAGCGGCGTCACGTGGCCCCTAAAAGTGGGGGGGGGGCTGAGCTTTTTAACTGAAGGGGGATGGCCGCTTAATAGGTATTGGGTTAGTGTGTACAAAACAAAAATACTTATTTTGAAAAGTATTGCAAGTTTTTTTCAAAATTTTGTGAAAATTACACTAAAATGCTATTTTTTACACGTTTAAAATGTTGTTGACACAAAGTTGTAACAATTTAATAAAATTTTAATCAGGTTTTGAAAAAGTAGATTGGATTAGATGCCAAGAAGGGGTGGGTTGCGTTGGTATACATAGACTTGTAGCCAAAATCATTAAATAAATGCGTCGCACACGAAAATTATGCTAAAAATAATAGGGATGGGCTAACCCGCGATTTTAGTGAAGCCGTGACAAGACGTGACTGCTCGAGTTATGTCACGGTGACAAATAGCAGTGATTTTTTGAAGCAGTTTACCCAAAACATGTAATGTGCAATTTTACAACTCATAGTTAAACGTCAAACCTCAGTTTAAACCACAGATGTCGACTTTTTTACGTTTTATAGGTGCAGTTTACCAACAAACTTCGGTTTAACCGTTACCGGCGGTCTGGGTGGTTGTTAAACTTCAGTTTAATAGTTACCAAAAGATTCTAATCTCAAAAAAGTTATTAAAAAATTGTTTTTGGTAAAAAGACTGTAAGTATTTAGTGAAATCGCTGTGATCAATGACTTAGAATTTATTTTTGATCAACTGCATGAAGACAATTATTGACATTGTCGAAGCACGAAGACCAGATATTATTTGTCTGAGAACAAATCCCAAAAAGGGGATTGAATTATCTAAAGAGAAATTGTTAACAAGGAAATTCGACGTTGGAACATCCCACAGAGCAGCAAGTTTTATTCTCACACCGAGCTCACACGTATATATACTCTAACTATATACTTCTAACAAATCTGAATATTTTTGTTTGTCATCTGGCTGTATGTCTGGCTAAATGTCTGTCTGTAACCAACGCTGATATCTCAAAAACTACTTGACTGATTTTTATTAAGTTTGGTTCCAGTTGGTGCCATTTTGGTTAAAATAATCAACCCTATACAGACCGCTTCAAGCTACTACGAACATAGGGGGAATCAAGTCCAATTTACTCTCCGTGCCGTACGACCGAGGTGGATTCGAAGCACGCTGCAGTGTTATCTTTTGGAAATTCATTTTGTTTTTATTAGTTTGTTTTATTTCTGCCTTGCTCGAGAAACAGATGGGTAAGTTCTTAATTGAAATAATACATTTTTAAAACTAAAAATGGATGTCTACGAAGTTGCCGAAAAAGTGCAGATGGTCAAATGGTCAAATCGTCATAACCCAACACACGTTCGATATTGGTCGAGGGAAAATTTGCATTTGTATTTTGACGTAAGAACACAGTATCCCCAAAAACTAAATGTTTGGGGGGGGGTATTATAGGGGAACACATAAGTGGGCCATTTTTTATTAACGGCAATTGCAATTTGAATGGTCCTAGATACTTGGATCTACTGCAGCAGCTCATTATTCCAACTGCTAGGCAGTTGTTAGGTGTAAGATTTGGTGAAACATGGTTTCAACAAGATGGTTGTTCCGCTCACAATGTTGGCCTTGTTAGGGAATATCTTGATAATGTATTTCCTAATCGGGTTATAAGTACACGGGGAACTATTTTATGGCCAGCTCGATCTCCCGATCTTGCTCCTAATGACTTCTATCTGTTTTTGAAGAAGCTTTTCAAATTATCACCCCTAACATGCTTGGAAACGTTAGAAGGGGTTTTTATAGTAGGCTCGGATATTGTCTAGCCGAGCAAGGAGGACTTTTCGAACATTAGCTTTAATTTTTTTTTGACTAGGAGAATCTTTTTGGTTTTTAGAATGTATTATTTTATTTTGAGAACTTGCTTTTATTTTGTTTCTCCTTATTATTTTCATTGTAACACGTCGTCACTGATAAATCTGAGCAGTTGACAATAAAACGCTCTTATTTATCAGTGACAAAAAATAAGAAAATTACGTTATAAAAATTTGCGTATTTGTTGACCAAATTCCGGTTTCATTGACTACGCTCCACACAACACCGTGGTTAGAGGCGTACTAAATACAAGGCGAAAGGCGGCGAATGGCAGCGAATGGCGATCGGAAGCCTGAGTGTTGGTTGCTTCACTGATAGGCGTGCGGTGTCTCTGCATGTACGTACACTGGCAAATTAGACTTCTTCCGCCCTATGTTCGCAGTAGCTTGAAGCGGTCTGTATATGTAAAGAAAATGTAGTCTTTCTTCATGGCCGTGGTTTAACTCCGACTTATAAAATTGAGTAACTTGTTTACCGATGGATTAATCCAAAGATTAAACTAAAGTTTAAACTATGGTTTAATCTGGAGTTTTACCGTAAAAATCGCAAAAGAAAAAAATGTCCAGCGTCCTACTCCCACGAAAGTAAAAACAAAAGTGGAATGATAATACCCCGAGAAATATCACAAAAATTTCCGCCTTCCTTATGCAGGTGACAGTTATGAGCCTAAAAGAACGTAGTCACATCAATCGAATCGACTTGACATTATTTTTTTTTTGATGCGTCTTTTCCACAACCAGTAATTGGTATTTTTTACCATGATTTTTCGTATTATATTAAAATTTAGTTTTTTTAAATTTTTAATAATAGAAAATTTTTAGTTGGGTGTCAAGTCCCCCTGTAAACATGATATATATTTACCTGTTTTTTTTTATTAGCCACACACTTGTTTGAACCAAACCAAAAGTTACTAGGATGTTACTCCGTTGTTTTTTTTAATCAAAATAAAGTGTTTTCGTTTTTTTGCGTGTTTTTGCTAAAAATATAGTGTTTTGATTTGTTCAGTGCCTTCCATAAGTAATGTGCAATAACCCTTTTTATTACTAACCTCAGAGTTAGAGGAATTTTGTCAATACCAACTGATTTGGTCCCATAAATGTCAAGTGCATGTAGCGGCATTTTATTTACAGGATATTATCATTCCACTTTTGTTTTTACTTTCGTGCCTACTCCCGTTTTCAGCGAGGGAAACAGCGCGGCAAAAAGCAGTTTAACTACTCGCGATCGCGACTTCCGCGAATTTATGCTTATGCTGCGACGCTGACCGCAACGCGAGTTTCGGGGCTGTGCGACAACCATCGAGTGCCAGTCTGTGACAAACTATCACTGCTATTTTGTTCGGACTGGAGCAGACCGTGACTGCGACAGAAGATAAACAGTGACAAAGGCACAGTTCGTGAAATCGCAACACACGCCTAAAAAATAGGCTCAGTTAAGTTTGCCCCCCCCCCAGATCGATTTTCTCAAGAATTTTTATGCCAAAATTTTGCACACATTTTGCACAATTTTGCACACCACAAATCAAATTTTGCACACCTTCCTACGAGAAACTACAGCCCATTTTCTGTGGGGGGGGGCAAACTTGACGTTGCCCCCCCCCAGTCAATATTTTTCAAAAATTATGATGTCATTTGAAAGGTCTTATTTTGCACACCCATTTTAAAATTTTGCACACCTCCCTGTAACCCACACGAGGATTCTGAAAATATCAAGTTTGCCCCCCCCCCAGTCAATATTTTTCAAAAAGTTTGGTGTCGTTAGAAAGGTCTTATTTTGCACAATTTTGCACACTCATTTTAAAATTTTGCACACCTCCCTGTAACCCACACGAGGGTTCTGAAAATATCAAGTTTGCCCCCCCCCCCACAGAAAATGGGCTGTAGTTTCTCGTAGGAAGGTGTGCAAAATTTGATTTGTGGTGTGCAAAATTGTGCAAAATGTGTGCAAAATTTTGGCATACAAATTTTTGAGAAAATCGATCTGGGGGGGGGGGGCAAACTTAACTGAGCCTAAATAATCTCGCATCCGCAAATATAAATTAAAGTAACACTCGTGGCATATCGGACAAAGCCCTTTTGTTTCTCAGTTCATTACGACCACGCCTCCAATGTCTAATAGACATTGGAGGCCACTCGTGGCATATCGGACAAAGCGTTTTTGTTTCTCACTTCATTACGACCAGGCTAATGGACATTGGAGGCCCGCTCGTAATGAAGTGACAAACGCTTTGTCCGATATGCGGCGAGTGTTTTAATATACTAAAAAGGCCATTTCTGATATGTTTATTTTTTTTTTAATCTAAAACATTACACCAAATCACACATCACAAACCGGAGTAAAGGGTAAAAAAAGTGTGGGGAGGGGGTTATAGCTTCCCCTGCGCCCCCGACGTTGCATGATTAATTTATTTAGCTGAAGACCCCGGTGTTTCGCCTGCCATTTTTTTGAATGATGATAACTTTTATTCCTGTCAACCGCTCTTAATTAAATTAATTAAGCTTCTGTGACTCTAAGGAATCTAGTAGTGAAACTCCCATCAAAATCTGTTTAACAGTTTTTGCGTGATATTGGAACAAGCAAACAAACAGACAAAAATTCCATTTTCGGTTTCTATATGGTTTGGTTGGAACCCAAAACCAAAAATTAAAAAAAATATTTAATAGATTGGATTAGACACTCTAAGGGGTTTAACCCCACTCCCCCCTAGCTACGCCACTGATTTTAGATAAACCTTTATTGTCAATAAATAAATTTGAGAGAAAAGAGTGACATTTCTCTTTAACAAACGCACCTAATTGGCCGAAATCTCTCTCTCCCTTATAGTAATACGGACCCAGAAGAAATACCGGATTCAAATAATTAAATCTGTAAACATTTTACCCCAAGGGAAGACAGACTAGTTAAACACAAATACGTTAACACAACCCTTGTGGACCTCATTTTGCCAATGACATAATGATGTTTTTTTTTAATTTTTTAAATTAAAACTAATTGAAATCAGATACCTACTATCTTAAAAGGTTTGTTTTTGGTAACAAAATAATATAACAAGGTCCACTTGACGAAAAAGAGAGCATTGTTTTGGATAGCTTAATTCTCAAAAATATAAATGGTACCTACAGGGTGATTTTTTTATAACCTCGTTATAACTTTTTCACTGTTTGTCGTAAAGAAATGAAACAAAAACTGAATGAGTTGTTAGATGTTTGTCCATTTTATTATTTAAAATTTGTTTTGAGAGCTGACTCATGATTTTTTTGAACACGCTATATATTTTTTGCTATTTTTAAGTTCTACAAAAAATTTTCTTTTTAACCGTGCCACACACTTTGCAGGTTTGCAATGGATAGTTTTGAGAAAGTTTTTGAAAGCTGCCAAGTGAGAAAAAAAGCAACCCAACCCAACCACTGCCCGGCAAAGTCAAAAAAGTGTTCTTTTTTAAATCTACCCTGTAGCGTGAAATTTTGCGTATTTACAAAAAAATTGTACAGAAAATGCGTACCAATAGGTAAGTAAATAAATGCTCTCAAAGTTTGTATAAATTGAAATATCCCGACTGTTTTTTGATAATAACACTGAATAAGTTTGTCGTGTTATCAATAATTTTGACTTGAGTGTTTTTTCTAAATGAGATAGACTGGAAAGTTTTCCACAATGCAGCCGATGCTAACGCTTACTATTTTGTGTATTTTTACAGCAACTTTGGTAAGTTTATTCTATTTTAGATATTGGGGACGTGGTGCCGTGCACCTTATAAATAAATTAAAAACGGATAATTTTGTATTTCGTGCAAAAAATATTTACTACATTTTTCTTTTTTTTACGTTTTCAGTGGCGCAGCTAGGGTGATTTGCACCCGAGGCAAGATTAAAGTGAGTCCCCCCCATGAAATTTTTTATTTAGAATCAAACCAAAACCAGTATTCGAATATTATATAACACATACGTTAAAACTCAGGGGCGGTCACCAGCTCCAAGGGGGAGACGACGAGGAAACATTTTTAGAAATCCAATATGCTAGATACAGGATGATCCATAATAAAGGCGGATTCAAATTTCCGCAATGTAAGCGGTATGCGGTAAGACGCAAGGGAAATGTTTCGGACTTTCATTGTCTATATTTTATTTATACACGACGTTTCGATCAGTACAATCTCTGATCGTCTTCAGTGCAAACTACAATCTATTCCTAAGGCTACGTACTTATATACTATGGAAAATCACTCAACCGTGAAGTTTAAGAAGTTGGCTCCGCCCAAGGAGGGGCTTCGAAATATTTGGAATTTCAATACTTGGTTTACTGAAAACACCCTGATTCTGCCCATAAAGGCAGCTTCAATGAATTTTCGTTTCTTCCAGTGTGACTCCTTGTGCAAAACCTTTGCTTCTGTCCACTTCATTCGGTGTTGTTTTGACCATGTGTGTTCGGCGATTCCTGCCTTCGTTGTTTCACCTCTTTGTGTATTCGTCTGATGTTCTTTAAGCCTAACAGATAGTGGTCTTTTTGTTTTACCTATGTGTGATTCACCACACTCACAAGGAACTTGGTAAATGCATTCCTTATTTTGTTTGTTCTCCGGTTTTGTTTTACTAAGAAGGATTCGAATTGTATTATTAGATTTAAAAGCTGTTTTAATATTAAAGTTATTCGCTACTTTTCGAATTTTCTCTGATACTCCTTTAATGTATGGAATTGTAAGGAATGCATTTGCCTGGTTTTGGTCTTGTGATATCTGTCCTGTTTGCTGAAATTTAGAAATAGTATCTGTTATAAGTTTAAGGCTATAACCATTCTGCTTCTCTCTTATTTCGATTTCCAAGTCATGAGAATTGTTACAAATTTGAATGGCTCTATTATACAAAGTTCTTATTATGCCTCGTTTGGTTGTAGCAGAATGATTTGAACCTTGATTTAAATATTGTCCTCTGTGAGTGGGTTTACGATAGACTGTTGTTCTGATGTCGCTTTCTACTCGTTTGACAAGTAAATCAAGAAAAGAAGAAAATTTTGCTCCAACTCCATTGTGAATTTAATGGTGCGTCTTATGTTATTTAGGTAGTGAAGAAATTCTGAAAGTTGTTGGTCATTCCCGGTCCAAAAAATAAAAGTATCATCATCATATCTTAGCCAGGTTAATATGTTGCGGTATCAACCGCGTATGATTCGAACCACTCCATGTTGGCCACCACTGGCGAAAGCGATGAACCCATTGGCAGACCGTCATTCTGAGCATAAAACCTATCTTTCAACACTCCAACAACTCCATCACTCCCTCCAGCGGCAGGCTTGTACGTTCACGAAGAGAATTGTCATCAACTAGTCTCTGTTTAATAATATCTAGCGATTCCTGTATCCGGGACATTGGTCTGTAGACTTTCGACATCAAAATTGATAAATCTATCCTCGGGTCCTAAAACAAAAGATTTAAAAATAATAACAAAATGGTTGGAATTTTCTACAAATGAAGTGGTCTTACCTGCAAGTTGAGTATTTTTCAAAAGGAATTTAGACAGATTGCTCGTTGAAGAATTTCTGGAACTTGTGACTGGGCGTAAGCGCATTGCAACTATGAAGTAAGCCTCGGACTCTAAAATTTTTTCGTGCTTCTAGTAATGGTATATAGTTATATAATGGAACATATTACTTTCGCGTGTAACTTTATATTTTTACGATACTGTGGTAACTTTTTAACCGTAATACCACACTAAGTGACAACAATGCCATTTTTCTTATAAATAGTTTTTTGTAGGAAATATGACTACTATTTAACTTATCTTTGGTGGCAATGACAATGGCACCATTGAAATTGACTATAATTGTTGCTTGGATCACGCTTAGCCTTTAGACGGGGAGGAGACTTAAGCCGGTTTTAGAGTTCTGTAAGGTATGCGGTAAGACTGCTATTTGTTTGAAAGTTTGAGACAATGATAAATTTGAATACATCAAAGAAGACATTGACACCCATAGAAGAAAACTTACTGGCCAAACGACTTAATTTTTCAGATATCAAATAAGGACCATTAATGATAAACCTACTAAGCATACCTCTCACATAAGCAAGTCAGAGGAAATCGCGTTAAAGAATCTTCAAAAGGACGAATCTGTTAAAATCTTACCGGCAGATAAGGGCAATGCAACAGTGATTTTGGACACGGAAACTTATGACCAGAAAGTTGAAGATATACTTGCCAAAGGAAATTATAAACTTCTCTCAAAAGACAAGACGCAATCAATCGAAAGTAAGGTTTATAAAACTTTAAAAAATTATTCCAAATATATTCCGGACAACATAAGGTCTCAACTTACACCATCTATACGAACTCCCTAAAATTCACAAAGATGCAATGCGCTTACGCCCAGTCACAAGTTCCAGAAATTCTCCAACAAGCAATCTGTCTAAATTCCTTTTGAAAATTAATCAACCTCTTGCAGGTAAGACCGCTTCATTTGTAGAAAATTCCAACCATAATTGTATAATTTTAAATAAACCACATACGCGTTTGGACAAGTTCACACTTCGACGAACGAAATCTTAATGAGGGGATAGTTAATCTGGGATTCCCTTTTATATTATTGTAATTTAGATATTTCTAAGAAATTTCAGAAATTATTAGCTCAAAATAAAATTATGAACTTTTTGGGTACATGACCGCAGGCCAGATCACAGTGCATCGTTCGAAACATCGCAGAAACGCGTTAGATATACCGATACCGAGACAGGCAAATAATAGGGAAATTTTGGAACACTTAAACTTTTGACCACTTTGACAGCCGCTGTGATAGTGTTTTACAACCACTACCACGCATCGATTTTACCAGAATTTTTGGAACACATTAAAAACTGTGATTTGTAAAAGAAATATAGATGAGAAAAAACAAAAAATTGGGCTTAATTTTACAAAATAAGTGTTTTATATGTTGGAACCTGGTAACATTTTATTATTTTTAAAATTAGTAGTTCTTCAAAATTAATCACAAAAATAACCACAACCACAACGAAATGGATTCGTAGCTTACGGCAGTGGTAGTGGTTAATTACCACAACGGAATGACGTTTGGCTATTGCGGAGATGCAGTAATTACCACAAACATTACGAAGTGTCAAATAAGCGTTCCCAAATATCCCTAATATCGAAGAATATTAAGTTATGCAGAATAAAATAGATAATAAAAAGACGTCCAGTGCCCTTATTCTCAAACTCTGGGGTTATTCTTGAATTGAGAGAAAATTTTCTCCCAGGGAGTCGAATTCTCTCGGTACTATGCATCTCATTGGTCCGAATCTTCGGTTAAAATCGGTTTCTCTCACTTTTGCCCGATATTGATGGAAAGTAATTCTCGTAGTCAAGACCAATAGAATTACTTTCGCTCAATATCTGGCAAAAGTGAGAGAAACCGATTTAAACCGAATATTTAGACCAATGGGATGCATAGTAGCGACAGAATTTAACTTCCTGGAAGCAAATTTTTTCTCGATTCAAGAATAACCCCCCTGATAGAAATTCTGCTCCCAAGGAGTCAAATTCTCTCTCACTTTTGCTCGGTATTGATAGAAATTAGGGAATTATTGAAACGCAGTTGGGGCCCGGCACTAATAAGGCCAGGCACTATTTTGACACTGTTGACAGATACGCATGCGCAAGAACGACCACATCTAGTGCCGACACTAATAAGGTTAGAACCTGCCCTTATTTGTGGAGGAATTATACTGGGCCGCATCTTGGCTGTGTCTAGCCGTATTTGACCTTTTTAGCAACTATTCGCCATTTTTTTACCTTAACCCTATTTTCGAGAATTTTTTGTGTGTGACGGCCAAAAAAGCAAAAATTGGGACAAAAAGGTTATATTTTTATGAAATCGGATGACATAGCACAAGAAAATTAAAAAAAGCAAGGCTCAAATATTTCGTTTTACCGATGAAGACAATATTTGTTTGCTACGAGAAGTAGTTCAACAAAATCCCTTCAGAAGTCTAAATAGTCCTTCTCTCCACCCTCCACAAAGACCTCTGCTTCCAACACATCATCCATGCTTTTCATCACTCAAAATATAAAACAAACAATACAGAATTTCGAAAACAGGCAGCATATATTTGTAGGTTAGAAATAAAGTCGTATTGTCACCGTTTTGCTAGAGTCGCGTTCAATAATTCTATAATTTGCACCTTTTAGAGCCAGGCACAGCCTGTGTTAAGGTCGGCGCTAAGTAGGCACTATCCAGTGCGGCCGTATTTCAATAATTCTTTAGTCATTCTAATGATCTTGGCTAAGAGAACTACTTTCGATCCATATCTGGCAAAAGTGAGAGAAACCGATTTAAACTGAAGATTTGGACCAATGAGATGCATAGAAGCGGGAGAATTTGACTCCCTGTGCGCAGAATTTGATGAATAGGGTCCCAGCTCAAAATGTATTTAAAAAATGGCCGTATTACGTACAAGCCCTGTCAAGTTAAAGTAAATATTATAAAGTTGAGGAAAATTCATGTTATATAATATAAAAAATACTAGTATGTTTAAATATGTAACTGTTTTTGTTTTTGTTATTTTGCAGCAGGCCCAGAGTCCAGTAGTGCAGTTGCCAAAAGGCAGAATCCAGGGGAAATCCCTCACCACTCCAACTGAAGGAATTAAATTTTATGCATTTTTGGGCATCCCTTATGCAAAACCACCCCTGGGGACTTTAAGATTTCAGGTAGGTTTCTGATGAGTCCAACGAACTGTCAAAATCGATGTGACTCAAATCAGCTGATTGCTTGGAGTACAAGCAAACCAAATATTTACATAGGTTTTATATGGAATAGTGTGTTTTTTTACGTTTTTCTTTTAAAAAAACGAATTAAAATGCGAAACTTTTGTGGGGTTGTGGGATGCGGCAATCGCTGGCCCAGAGACAAAGTTAATTTTAATAGAATTCCCACTGTTTGCCGTTCTGAATATAAAAAACACCTAATCTACAAGAAGCTGTGAGAAATGGATTCAGGATTAAAAAGGGAAGATTTAACTGAAAAAAGTAAAACTATTTGAGAATATGCTCAAAGCATTTTGTCACAGGTATATAAAATTGATTTTCTGCACTGGTCACTTTAAAAAATTTAATTTTCGGTAGGTAATTAAGTATTTAGTATTGGTTTTCTGCTGTTTTTGAATTATATGAAAAATTCTTTTACAGAACGTTTTCAGGGTTCGTCAGAAGTGCAAATCTGCCTGCGCTCGATTTTTTTTGGGTTAGGTTAGGGTGGAAGGGATGCACTTCTGACAACCCTTAAAAAAGTTCTGTAGAAATTTTTAAAATAGACATCAGACACTTAAAGTTGGCAAGCTATTTTTCACAAATTATCCTACTTAATTTAAGAGTTCGTGCAATTATTTAATGCTACAGTAAAAATCCCAGCTTTTGCTATAGTTAAGTCTCAACTTCACCCTATTGGAACTTGGAGGATACTCGTTCAACAGCTCCTGTCTGCATACATGTCGAAAGAATTATAAATTTAATCAGGCAAAAATACCGAATTTGTTGGGGTACTGCACAGGGTGGTCCAAATTCGAGGGGCCTCTATAGCTTTGGGCTTTTGAAGCATAGTTAGCCAAAACAAGAGAAGTCGAAAACTAACTAAAAACCGCATTGCGATATGTTAAAGCGTTTCTGAGTTACAGGGTGATCCTCAAAAATGTGCGATTTTAAAGGCATTCTACAACTTTTTTATTTGTAAAGAAAGATATTTTCATTACAAACATTTTTAGAAGATTTTTTAAAGACAAATCTACCCTTTTCACCGATTTTCTCTTAAAGCCTTTTTCCCGAGATATCACACAAAGTTATATTTCTTCCCCAATTTTTCTAAAAAATCAGTTTTCTAATAAAATTTCCCTTCGAACGATGTGCCATACACCTATTTTTATTAAATAGTTTAAAATATATTTGCACATTTTGATATATACCATAGTAGGCGCTGTGCGCGCCCTAAATGTGTAAATAAAATTTTATTGTTTTTTTTTCATACAAAATCAAGTTGGCTACAACACAAGGGGACACAGCAACCTCGAACTTTAACTTCTAGTTTACTATAATTACCAACAAAGAAGTTTCACCGCTAGAAGCTGCCTGAATGCAGTACGAAGTGCCTCTTCCAATTCACTTCTAGTAGTTGGGCGAAGTCGCAAGGAGTCAGGTCTGGAGGCCTGGGGGGCCAATGTATAGGACCTTTATTTCGGATCCAGTTTTCACACAATATTTAGCAAATTAGTAATGTCTCGTGGATTGTGAGGAGGTGCACCGTCATGTTGAAAGTATAGCTCATTATTTTGCTGAAGTGGCAAATTGTCGATAAACGGAATCAATCACCTGCTCTTCTAAAATTTGTTAGTATCTTTCGGCATTTAAATTTCCATCAAAAATATATGGCCCAATAATTTGTCCTCTGTAGATGCCTTCCCATATCTTAAAACTGAACCTTCCCTGATTCGCTTGTTCCACCATAATATGGGGATTTTGTTGTTTCCAATTTTCTGGCAAAATCGGGGTCTTCTTGGCTTTTATTTAGGTACTACCTGCAAAATGCACGTCTTGGAGCAAAATCTCGTTACCGTAATTGGTGCACGCATCGGGGTCGATAGGGCCTAAACTTGTGTTTTTTAAGCACCCGAACGGCATTGCTGCGTGAAATTCCAGTGTTTTTCTCCATAGCCCTGGTGGAAGTATTCGGGTTAATTTCTATTTCTCCTAGAACCGTTAGTTCTTCCAACTCTCTATCTCTGGCTAGGCTTCTATACGTCCTAGGCCGCGGTTTTGTAAAGGATCCGTATTCTTGTAGATAACGTTTTAACTTCAAAAATATTTTTGAGCTAGGTTGCCTTCTTTCCGGATATCTCTGGAAATATAGAGTTAACGCCGTCTGTCGTTTTCGTTACTTTCAATATAACATTTTATCATGTCGTACTTTTCAAAGTTTTCAAACATTTTTATATCTTGACGAGACGCCACTTTTGACACTTCGGCTCGTTTATCATGGCAATTGTTTTTATTTGATCATAGCTACCTAGATAGATACCCTAAAACTGCATAGGTCAGAGTTAAACACAGCCTACTATGGTAATTATTAAAAATTGCAGATATCTGTTTAACTACTTAATAAAAATAGGTGTATGACACATCGTTTAACAGGAAATTATTTTTTTAAATTGGGGTATTCTATTTAAAAAAATGTAACTTTGTGTTATATCTCGTGAACCAAAGGCTTTAAGACAAAATCGGTGAAACAGGTAGATTTGTCCTTAAAAAATCTTCAAAATATGTTTTTAGAAACGCACATTTTTAAGAATCACCCTGTAGCTCAGAAACGCTTTGACATATCGCAATACGGTTTTTAGTTTTCGACTTCTCTTGAAAATCGAGCCCGTAACATGTATATTAATTTTGGGCTAACTATGCTGCAAACGTCCAAAGCTTAGAGGCCCCTCGAATTGGACCACCCTGTACAGGCAGATTCAGAGTTCCGTAAGCTAAGTGATATGAGGTATGCGGTAAGATGCAAGGAAAATAAGCTATAGCAAATACATTCTGCTGTTCATAGTATTCATAGCTTGTGTCTTTTGGAATACTATGAATAGCAGCATGCATTCGCTATTGTTTATTTTCCTTAATGCGTCTTACCACATACCTCATACCGGTTAGCTTAAAGAACTCTGAATCTGCCTTACCCGTAACCATACTCGTCCCATTGTAACCTTTTTTTTTAGATTAATTCAGTCAGTCCAGTTTTTTTTTAATTAATATACCTAAAGTGTTTGATTTTGTAGTCTTTTAGGAAATACAGCAATTTGAAAATACATATAAGATATTTTTAAAAGTTTTTTTTTTTATTTAGAACCTAAAATGCAAGAGTACCAACAAAAATTTATATAAAAAAATTTAAATAGTTTTAAAAAACCTTTTACTTATGTTATTTTGAAAATAAAGATACATACTACTAAAAAAAATTTAAGTAAAATCATAACTAAGTCTAGGGTTGCGTCAGTTTTTTTATTATAATAAATAACTTACTGCTTTGAATTTGTTTTAAAAACTTAATTATTACTATCTTGATCTTAAAGCTGGAAGATTCATTCTCTGCGAATGTTTGACCTGAAACTGAAAAAGTATAAATAATTTTCATAAAAAATAAAAATTAAATACCAGGACTAACAATAAAAATAAAGCCGAAAAAAAAAGAGTAACTTTACACTTTTAGGTAGGGTAAGGTAAAGTCAAATGTCATGAACAGTTAGATCAGCATTTGGCAAAAGTTGGACATTACCTCGCATGTTTATCTTTCGCCAAATTTAGCATTTTTTTTGTTGATGAACTATGAACTTAAGTAACTTAAGTTGGCAAAAGATAAACACGATTTATCTTGAACTTTTGCCAAATGCAAATCGCAAACTTTTCCCAACTTAAAGGTGCAGTTTAGAAAAACGACAAGTAGGGCTTATTTGATCATACAAAAGAAATTACGTCAATGGCTATAGCTTTGTTATTAAAATATGAGCATGTTTGTACCACGTGCAATGCACACTTCATTTATGTCAGTTTTAATTTTTTCAACGAAAAAAAAAAACAAGATGTACCAAGTGGTCAAATTCTCAAAATACCATAAATGCAAGTGTGCACTTCAAGTGGTACAAACATGCTCATATTTTAATAACAGTAGCCCCCCTGTTCCAGTGGCTCATACCGATATTGTTACGTAGCGAATTCGTTATCGCGGCAACACCGTGGTTTGTTTTGTTGTTTCACAATCGCCGCGGCCGTGTCATTCAACTTTGACAACTAAACTCGTACAAAAATATAATTTTTGACTAATAATGGTGCTACAATGATTGAGAAAAATTAACTTGATTTCTTCTGCGATGGTTGCAACTCACACCATATTTGGAGCCCACAAAGAGCAGCACAGTAAGTAAAACTAGCTTTTGTTATGGAGAAATATTTGTTTTGCTTCTCATCTTTTAAGGTGGGTTTATATTTTATATTCTTCTGTAAAAGGAAACGCAAGGCCCTTATGGCAGAATATAGATAAGCATGGCCCAACCAGTTGAGTTTGCTGAAGTTTATCACCTACTTAAATTAAAGTCAGGGTGGGCGAGAATGTGATACGTTGAGGTGATTGTTTGTTTTTAATACATAAAATGTCTTTATTAAAAAACAAAAAACCGGTTGCATTATTCTGTTGGCTAAAAAATGCTTTAAATGGCCAAAAAGCTTCAAAAACATAGGTCTAACAAAACAAATAATGACAGATGCAGAAAAAATAAAAAGGCATGTTCTTTGTGTTTTTGGTGTGTATATTTAGCACCGATAAAGAAGATATTAGTAATTAGCGAACATACTCGTAAGATGAGCCTAGAAAAAATTATACAGTAAAAGGTAGGATTCAATTTTTTGTTGAAAGAAATGAAAGCTTAGTTTATGCAACATACTTTACCAATTTTGGACTTAAAGTTAACAAGTGAGCATATATGACATGACATATATTCTTTGCATCTGTGTATGCATGGGCGCATTAGCGAGGGCCATTGAGTCAATATATATATATCTTTTGAGTTTTACTAGATAGACTATATAGTTTATTTAAAATAAAAACTACTGACTTAGATTCTTGCAGTTCACCAAAGAAAAACTAACTACTTAAAGCTGTGATCAGATTTTGGATAGGTACTATTTTGATAAAACTGTATACTTCTTTGTAGGTATAACATGCTAGGCTATGCGAATGGAGCTACATGTAAGAATCATTCTAGTAGGATCAAGTCCCGATCAAGTACCACAACTCGGGCCACAAATTAAGTATGTATGGATTCAAGTAAGACATAGACCAACGTTCCAAGGCACTAGATGAAAGTAGACAAAGATTCGATGTTTAATAGACATAGTGAAACTAACTTTCAAAAGAAACTGATGCAATATACGTACATGTATGCTAAATGTTATTCGTTCTCTCATTAAAAAAAAATCATATGATTACTTTTAATGAATTACAAAGTTGTGTAAAATATAGTACAGAAATAAAATTTTATTATTTAATTCTGTTAGGCCGCATTTGTTGAAATCAAAAAATTCTGCATAACATTGGACCTATTGTAACTACGATTTAAGAAGTTTTTCATGAAAATTCGCAGAGTGGGTCACAGTTACTGCTCACCGCCAAACCTGTGAAACCAGTTTATTTTAAACATATTAATTTAAGTTATTGCAAACTTTTTAAAATAAGGCAGAGTTTTTTTTTCAAGAGCCTTTAGATTGGTTTGGTGGAGAAAGTTATGTACAGTATTAAGTTATTTCCAGCTCTGGTTGCTATAAAAAAGAATAAAAATTGGACTCATGTGATTTAATATTTACCTAAATGATACTTCTTCATTATTTTACATCCATTTTTAAGTTACCTAAATGATATTTCTTCTCACACAAACATAGCATAGCATGATATTTATATAGCAGTTGGCTAATTAAGCAAATTATTTTAATTTTTAATAATTTTTTAATATTTGCTTTGTCAACTTATTTTGACGGCTACCAGAAAAACTAATAACTCAAAGTTATAGATTCTAAATAATCAAATAAATGCTTACCTCAGAAACCAATTTTTATAAATAATACCCTGAGTAATATAATTTAAGAAACGTATAAAATCCACGACGTACTAGGTTAGTACATCGATGGTATAATGGTATAAAGCTCGTGCAAAAAATCTAAAATTTTTTGCGTAAACATTTTTGTGAGCTTTTCTTTGAACAATTTGTTCGGGTAAATTTTTGAGCAAATTATTGCTATCTGTTTTGGAAACATATTTTTAAAGATGAGAATAAACAAAATTTCACATCAGTGGTCAGTGATCTCAATTCTTTAAAAAAATAGAACACCAACTTTTATTTTAAATTTTTGTGAAAAAAAGCCAACGGCAAGCGAAACATTATTCTTGGCTATCAGTTTTGTCACATGGATTAGAGTTACTTATAATATTTTTTTCTTAGGGTTTTTCCCGGATTTTTTTGCCCGGGGGTTTTTTTGGGATTTTCTTGTGAGTTTTTTTTTATTTCCAAGGGTTTTTTCCTAAATTCAAAAAACAACCCAGGAAAATTTTTCTTTTCCACAAAATTTGAGTTTTTTAAATATCGGCAAAAAACTCAAAAATTGCACTTTCAAGCGGTAATCCGCGCCTCACGACTATGAGGAGTGGTGGGGAGGGGATTTTTTTTAAAACATATTTTTGCAACTTTACTTTACCCTTAGCTTTGATTGTTTTTTTTTTAATTCCTCACACCAGATTTACCTACTTAGTTTAAGGCCCCAACGGTTGCTTAAAAAAGCAAAAGGTTCATGAAAATGCTGAAGATAGATATTTACTGTCAATTTAATGTAATAATCAAGGTCGATTACTGACACTGAACAAACAATATGCAAAGGAGCAACATTCCGATTCAGAAGTCTAGCCTATTACTGCTAAATTAAAACAAAATTATGATTGTTTTAGTGCAACCAAAGGTTCCAAATTCCCAACATAACTGCTAAATTATATTTTTTTAGACAAGGGTCGGGATCGAAGGGTTGTAAAAGTGGGTAATAAACGGGTATTATTTAGACCCAACGTGCTTTTGTTTATATTTTTGAGATTTAATAAAATGTATATAGGTTTTTTAATTTGACTTAATTATTATTGTATTGTGTTTTAAACTAGGAAGTAAAATAAAGAGATATTCTTTTAAACGTAAATTTGTATCATTGCATTTTACAGGCAACAGCAATAAATAAGTGCCAATTATTATTTTTTCATTCTCGTTTTTTTACAACCCCAAAAAAGTTACAAGTATACTGGCATATCCCCTATAAAAATCAGGTCAATCGAAGTTGCTTATGAGGTAAAAAGTGAATTTCGACATCAAATCGTTTTTCCGTCGAAAAGCACTTAATTAAAAATACCTTGTTTTAAAACTTAGTCTTTCTATTTTCAGTTAAGTTCAGTGAATTCCCATAAAACTATAAAAATTAAATTTGTAAGAAATTTCTATACCAACATTTCTTCAAACAAATTTTGCTTAACATTCTCTCCAAAATTTCCGTGAGTCTTTTTGTACGAGAATTTGCTCGAACTTTTTTTTGAACATTTTGCTCAAGAGGCTCGTGTAAATGTTTGTCGGCATTTCAACATCAAAGGAAAGTTTGTCTGTGTAAATACGCCTTTAGACTTACATCGACTATATCTTATCAATTTTTGGCCACCAGTTTTATTGCTGTCTGCCAATTTAGATTATTTTAGAAAAGTAAGGACCAAGTTATACATTACATTCTACTTTGAAAATTTTATTATTGACTCTTTTGTTTACCCCACATCTTAATATTTAAGGTAAATTAGAAACTTAAGTGATGGTCAATGCTTGTGTGAATTTGGTCCAACGCAATTTGATTTACAAATTAAGGAAGAGGATAAAACAACTTTCTGGCTAAGGTGGTAAAAAACAATATGAATTTGGCCCCTGTATATATTACTTAGAAAAAATAATGTAAAATGTCAATCAAAAAAACTGTCAAGATAGTGAATAATAATTAAAAACCTTGGGGAAATAAAGGGAACAAGTTCAGAAAATCTAACAAGTTGGGATCCAAGGGGAAAAAGAGTTTTTCTTGTAAATTAACGAAATAAGTGTAGCTTATCCCCTAGTTACCCCAAGATCTTCAACTATATTTAATGTTTTTTTTTTAAATATCCTGTGGACATACAAAGTTACTTTAAAACTTTATTCCACCAAGAAGTGGAAATTTATATTTCGTTGAAACGACAACAAACTTCCAAAAAGTAGCCAAATGTTTTAATTTTACTGATGAATTTTTGGATTTTAAAATGTTTTCTTTTTAATGTGAAGGTAGCTTACCATATGTGTTTTTTCCTTCATATGATTTTGCCGGATTTTGTTAAAATGTTTAGTTGCGTGGGGTGGGGTGGGGTGCTGCCTGCTTAAATGTCTTCATCATATATCTTAATAATTACGAGAAATCATTGATCTGAAATTTAATTTAAAGTAATTTATTATAGGTGTGATGGATGCAAATCTATAGTTTAAGCTACTAACCAGTTAGTTCACTTGAATTAATAATAATTTTTGTTTGTTTTTTCCCAATATTTTTCCAATTTTGTGCCAAATTATAAAGTTAATCTTCTCATATAGGCCTGAATCAAAATGCATAAAACTTGTCATATATTGTTATTCTTTCATGCTCTACCGATGATTAAATTTCTGTATTTGAGACTCTTTTAGTTATTGAGATATTGACCTTTCAATACGAGGAAAAAAATGAGCTTTTCATGTAAAAAGTTTAGATTTTTATAACACATTTTAGGTATGGTATTATCAATTTTTCTTATTCTTTTTATTAGTGACATCCATAAAATCGATGCATAAAAAATGTAATGTGAATTAAATAATCCAATTTTTACCCAGTGGCGTCCCAAAGGAAGGGGGAGTGGAGGTAAAAACTCTGATTCCGGTTAAAAAAACGAAATTATCTGAGATTATCCCAATAAAATACCTTCCAAGTAAAATTACATTTTATTATTGTTAAATTATTTTAAATTATTTATTTTACCTAAAAAATATAATATAAACAGGGTCTTTTGAAAGCTACTATTAGCTAGCTATTCTGTATATAATTTCAATATTGAATGATAAGCAAGTAAGTACTTATTATTTATAAACAGAGAAAATAATAAATCTAGGTAAACCAATACATGTAAATTATAGTATATAAGTATCAAAAATTATCAATTTTTAAAAATATTGAGAAACAAATTAATCCCAAATTGGTCGAGTTAAAAAGTAATGACCCAATGTCTATAGGTACTGATGGTAAAATTTACTAGAAGTTTTTGTTTACTTTTTAAACATGCCTTATTATTAACTCGAGATTTAAGTAAACATTTTTAAAACTCAGAATCTAAAACCGAGAGGCCAACACCTCCAATAGGTGTACGAAAACTCAATAATACCTGACATTACTTGACTTTATGAGACAAAATCTTAGGATAGTTTGCATTACTTGACAATAGGTGTACCTACAAATTTAAAATCAGGTGTTGGAATTAAAAACTTACCAAAACTGATATCTATGGATAATTTATAGAGCATCTAATATAAGTGTTTATTCCCAAACTTCATAATTTATTTTCTCTCTTATTAGCACTACACTCAGACTAATAACTAAAGAGAGACCAAACATTACCTATTGAAATCCTTTAATGTTTACAATCCAACACCCTTCTGGACGATTACATGAACAGAAAAGAGATAGAGCAATAAAACGGCAACACTGTCAAAAATTGCTTTTCCCATTACCAGTGGCGGCGTTAATTTTAATTTAAATATATAAATGTGAAAACGAGATATAAGGTAGGGTTGGTCGGATTTTCTTATTCAAAAGAATTAACTGCCAGAACTTGCATAACCACAAAAAATAGATTTATTCAAGGATAAAGTTTAGTTTGAGGAATGTAGGTATTTACGAACAGATCAAAATTTTACCAAAAAGCACTTGAAATGATTTTTAGGTCAATTATTCAAGATGGCTGTTATATATTTTTTTTAATTGTGCAGTATCCCACAAAACAAAAGTAAAAAAAAATATTTTCATAGCAAAAAAAAACGGTTAATAACCCGTTTTATAACGTTTTTGTCCAAAAGAAAACACGCTAATAAACGGCTTATTAAGCGTTTTTTTCACTATGATAATAATGTCTCTTTTAGTTTTCTTTAGTGGAATATAAACTTTATTTATCAAATTAAGAGAACTTTTTGTGATATTAATTATGAAAATTTTAAGGCCAACAAATTTTATTCTTTACACATTGGCTGCATGTTCATTTCTGAATACAGAACACAAGGAAAATTTAAGGAAGAGGTAAAAAATTAATTACTAGTAGTTTTTCAGGAAACAGGAGTCAAAAGGCAAAAAAATAAATAATAAATATTAATGAAAATAAAAATAAGATTGGCTCAGAGTAAATATCTCCAAAACGGTTTTATTCACATTATAGAAAGTACCCAGGTACCCATTAAAATACAAAAAATACCTGCCCCAGTACCTGACTATCAGCACTTGGTCTTATTGTCTTCTCTTGTTATGTATAAATTATAATAAATAAATATTTTACATGCTGCAAAAGGAGCAAAATTATCTGGTACTTTTGTTTCTTAAAAAAGATTAGTATTAGTCTTAGATTTTTGATGTATTAATAGTATAATCATAAGCTTTTTACGCAGTTTTTTACCTCATACTACGCCCATGACTAACGTAAAATGATAGGATCTTTCTTACCTCCGAAATATTAGTTCTGGGCTGGAATATCCGCTTTTATTGCATACCAGGCAATGGTAAACCATTTTGTTGGTCCTCAAAATAGCTTGATACAGTTCTTTTTTCACAAATAGTCACAATAAAATTCAAAAATCACCGAACAACACAAACCCCCGTTAACAACAACGCCGTCAGCTGCAACCAAACATGTCGGCATTTATTCGCGGCTCGTCGAAAAAACGTTGCCGGCTTGTGTTCTTTTTTATAAATCTCGAAATTCTACTTATTAAAAATTAAAAAAAGTTAATTATTGAGACTAAAAATGAGGACTAAGAATTAAGTTATTAGCATAAGAAAAATTATCCTATATAAAAATATGTCAAATAATCAATAATATTATCAAAAGAGCTTCAAGAAGTTTATGAATTGTTTTGTTTCTAGGGAAACCCCGCGGTAAATTGGCAACCATGTATTTTTTGGGAAATAAACATTGTGGCTGGTTGATCGGGGTAATATTGTTTACTGTTATATCTCATTTTTTTCTCTGCTCTTGTAGATTTTCAACAGTTGACCTAAAAAAATAGACCAGTACATTACATTACATTAAAATATTAAAACTTTGAGAACCTTAAAAAAAGAAAATGTGTACATCAGCATTTGTTTTGAAACTTAGGTACATGATTCTTGTCTGTCATTTATCCATTTAAATGGTGATAGCGGACAGAGGGAGGGAGTTCAAAAGATCTGCTATCCTGTGCAAAAGGAAATCATTGAAGAAAGGGGGATAGAATGAGAAGGGATGCAAAATTTTTGCTTGGTGGTGCATAGCAATTCAGAATCAACCACCTCTCTTCAACTAGGTACTCAATGCATTCTATTACAAGTACTATCGTTTATACAAGGCATAATATTTGGTAATTTGGCGATAACCACAAAAAATACAAACACAAGCACAATGCATAATAAATAGGCGAGCAAGTGTCAGTGTCCAAATAAATTATATTTGATTTTTTCTCAATATATAGGTAGATATTAGTTGATGTCAGATTTTTTTCAATAAAAAGTCAGTGAAATCACCCTTGGATCAAACAAATCCTGCATTCTTTGCTAAAGGCGGGTTTACCCAACTTTTCATATTGATAATTTGTAACCGAAGCACAATTTTACTCATAGTCATAATGTTAAATACATTATTGTTAATAGAAGTGTTTAACCAAGTTTTCATATTATTATATAGTAAGCACAGTGCATAATTTAAAAGTTGGTTAATTTTAACCTTATGCACTATTAATATGAAAAAAGCAAAGAAAACATTTTGGTTGGTTGATTTCAGAATGGGAGAATACCTAACCTGTTGAGGTTAGGTAAAGAAAAACATTTTTTTGCCCTTCTTTTTTGTCAATATTCAAAATTTATCCTAATGCACTATGCATATAAATTCCAGGATAAATAGGTGCTGTTAAATTTTGTATTAACACTAAAATTGTGCTCATACACTATGAATTAAAGTTATCAATTATGAATATGAAAAATTGGGTAAACCTGCCTTAATTTCCAACTTTTCTTCTTATAATGTTTGAATATTTTGTAAAATTATTTTTCGGTTTTTTGACCACTAGCTGGCCTCTTTTCAAAATGTATAAACTGAACTTAAAACTGACCTACTATATCTTTTTGTTTACATTACGTAAGTAGTGTTCTTTAAGCACCAAAAAGAACAGAATAGAACATAAAAGATAAAGTAAGTATAAGTACTTACCCAAACAAAAAATCTGGCGGCATTTCCATACAACACACAAGGCCCATGTGGGTTTTTCTTTACAAAGAACGTGGCTTCTCCAAACAAAATTCAATCAAAAATTGATAACAGTCGTCCACCATCACATTGTGATCAGATTTTTAATCCATATTGCGTGTTAAAAGTTCATGAAAATTATTATTTTCCCGAAATTTCGCCGCAAGTTCCAAAACAGGTAAACAAACTTGAGTGACTGTCGGCATTTGACAGTTGTTTTGGGAAAGTATTGCGGGTTGCGCGCTATTCACGCCTTCTTTTTAATTAACAATAAGCGATGTTGCCGTAACAGTGAAAACAATGGCGATAGCGATCGTTATCTCATAACGATAGCCCACTGGAATTGCCCCCCAAGCTTTGTAGAGAAAAATGAAAATAGCCATTTGACATAATTTTTTGTGTATCATCAATTAAGTACTACTTGTTATTTCGCTGAACTACACCTTCAAGCCAAACTTCTCAATATAAATTTCAGTAAAAATTGCTCACCTTTGCCATAACTAGGGTGTAATCTCCAAAAATATGTGTTCTGCAATCAGTCACAAATCCAGCCTCAAAATACTTGAATGCATTTACTTTTCATCTGCTGGTTGGTGTAAAATAAAGTAGTTAGCACAACAATGTCCATGTTAGAAACTGTGGGAAAACTCGCAGGGTCAAAACAAATCGGTGTCTGTTAGGCTAAAGGGATCGACACTATTAATCACTGCATTTTTTTTGAGGTATCGCGAGGCCACTGGAGGGTCCTGATAATCGCTCATGTTTATTAGAAAATCTTGTAAAAAAGCACAGAAGGTCTCAACAAAAAACGTCGCTAAATCAAACAAACTTTTCAGTTCTTAAAGGAAAAATGTATTCTAATAAGCACTAAAGGTCTCTACTAGTGAAAACTCCCATAAAGAAACTTATTGAGAAAAAAAGCAAAAAAAACACACAAAGCTATATGGATCCACCTTTTGCTTGTACTCCAGACGCCATATTGATTCTGGTTGACGTAAATCAGTCAGGCATTTAGACTGCTCTATAGCAGCTTAAGTATTTGAGTTTCTCTTATGAGAGATTTTGGTTATTTTTATATGTTCATTGGTGTTATAATAAGATAAGATAATTTTCCCATTTCATTGAAAGACCGTTAGATTAAGAAGTAACATATTAGGTGTTTTTGGAAACATAAGGCAAAGCTCTACTTAAATTTTCCAAAATATACAGGGTATCGCATTAATTAAAGTATCGTCGCCACCCTATGATTGGCATCCAAAAAGATACTTCTTTGTAAACCTTTGAATTATGTGAAATTTATTTTTTCTTCCTCTTTTGGTTTTGGAGATATTAGGGTGGACTCGAACTTTTGGGGCACCCTGTATAACACAAAGTTCGAAGAGAGCATGGCAATTAAAAAAGAAAAATGACAGATATGGTTGGTCACTCCACTGTTTCCTAGTCTTTTTAAAATTATTTTAGGCTGCAGAAGAGCCGGACAGTTGGCCCGGAACCTTAGATGCTACCAAGGACTCAAACATCTGCTATGCTACGACGTACGACAGACCGACAGAGAACGAGGATTGCCTCTACCTCAATGTATTCACCCCCGCTCTTAATTTGGTACGTATGTTATCAAAATATTATTCGGAATTAAATAGGCAGTTTAAGGTCGTAATTACAATCAGGGGAATTGTTTTTAGCAACACTGTACGGGAAATCAATTTAACTATGTCGACCTGATTTTTTGGAAAAATTTTACGTCATTGAATTTGTTTTCCATGGCAACGCGGAGACTTTATTTATGTTTATCCACAGTGGGACAACAGAGATTTTTTAGCACCGGGTCAAAAATTTGGGGTTAGGTTACTTATTTTGATTTTTCGCAACGCTCGGCCTTTTTCGGCGGCGACCGCACACGCGGAGTGGTTTCATATTTATTTTGGAGCAATGTTTTTGAATACACATTTTTGAAAGATAAACATAATCGCGAATGGTTTTCTGTCAGAAAGCGTAAAAATACTCTTCTGTCCCACTGCGGCTCGATTTAAAGTTTGTTGACAAAACACCTGCACCTGAACTGCGTGTGTCTCCCAAATTCAATGAAGTGTGATTGATTGATCGGATTTCTTTTCCGGAGTGCACAGGCTTTTAGAAAAAAGGAAACTTATATTTCTGTTAAGCATTTAACAATGATTACCCCTGCAAAATTTTCCCTGTGCACTCTGGCAAAAGGTTAAAAAATTAAAGAACAAGCCGTTGCCAGTTGTACTTTTTTTTACTTAAAATCTGGGGAGAAACTATAGCTTTAAATTTGTGTATTAGATTTATCGACTTTTTTCCGGATTTTCGTAAAAATAAATTACTGTGTGGCGTTTCGATGCATTAGTAGCTGCCACGCGCGCATACTTGTACAGGTAGCGTTCAATGGTTTGTGTGTAGATGTCACTTGCATTCCAGTTAAGAACAATTTTCTGATAAACAATGGGTCTTCCGGTTTGATTAAAAATGGGTTTTAAAAATAACGAGTTTGATATTGAATTTGTTTGTTGAACAATGGTTCGACTAAAAACTGTTCTTATAAATTTGGAATTTGTTATTGATTGAATTTGAAGAAAGAAGGTTCGGACAAAAAATTGGTTTAACAAATTGCAGTTTTTATGGTAAATCGTTCTATGAAGAAAATTTTTATTAAATACGGTATGGTAAATTTTTGGTTTGACAACCCAAAGGGAGGAAATGCATTTTACTCTAGATGCATGTATTTAATTTTTTCTACTGCCTTTTGTAATAATTTAAAAAATTATAAAAATATTTTTTATTCTATTGAAAAACATTTATTTGCAGAACTGTCAAAACAACCCCCGTATTTTATAACAATCCACTGACACCTGTTAAAAAAATAAAAAATATCTATCATTTAATATATGTTCAGATGCGGTACGAGAAGGAAAACTTTTCCCCTCTGCTAGCCGGGAGGAAAAAAAATCCTCCCTGTCTCCGGCAAAGCGCCATTTTCTTCCCTATTTTTTGGGTCGAAAATTTTCGAAGGAGGTAGTAGAAAAAAGTAATTGGTTCCCATTTCAAAAATTACATTTAAAAAGATGATGTCTTTCTTAGACGTTGGACCATGTTAGTGTCGGTTTTAACGGTCGTGTAATGATTTTTGCTAATCTTGCAGATATCAGCAGGCCTATTTTGCCAAATATATTTCACAAAAATCGAAAACCAAAATTCAAAAACTATTACTAGATAACCCTAGACTTAAGCTTTATCTCTAAAATGAGACTAAAATATCGGTATTCGGATAAAAAACTCACGCAAAACTGCAGAGATGGGATTCTGATATTCGTATTCGAAGGGAGGTCTTTTTTTACAAATAAAATATATTCCACGTCAAGCGTAAACTAAAAAAATATTTAAAAAGGGACTTAGTGAGGGTGAATAAATAACAAAATCAATGAATAACGAGCTTTCCCTCAAAAAGGTAATGGTAACCGTAGATCCGGATTTCGCACTTGTGGTGCTCATCAGTACGGTGCTAATGATGACGGAAAAATATGACACAGGATTCATGTAAAAGACAACCATCTATCAAATTGCAGAATCGGCAGATGTACTTTCATTTTGAAGGAAAATTAAGCATCTCTACGGAGACAGATATAATTATCTTTACAGATATCCTAGGCTCTGAAGTTAATAAATTTAAAAAGGGATTTAGTGAGGGTAAATTAATAACAAAATCAATGAATAGCGAGCTTTCCCTCAAAAAGGTAATGGTAACCGTAGATCCGGATTTCGCACTTGTGGTGCTCATCAGTACGGTGCTAGGAATTGGGAGATGAAAAATCCCTTTTTAAATTTATTAACTCCAGAGCTTAGGATATCTGTAAAGATAATTATATCTGTCTCCGTAGAGACGCTTAATTTTCCTTCAAAATGAAGGTACATCTGCCGATTCTGCAATTTAACGGATGGTTGTCTTTTACATGAATCCTGTGTCATATTTTTCCATCATCATTTCATCATTTCATCTCCTAATTCCTAGCACCGTACTGATGAGCACCACAAGTGCGAAATCCGGATCTACGGTTACCATTACCTTTTTGAGGGAAAGCTCGCTATTCATTGATTTTGTTATTTATTCACCCTCACTAAATCTCTTTTTATAATTTCCCCAGACAGTTTTTGAAAGATTGATTTTTTTTGGTTAGTAAAATAGGTTAAGCTTTGACAAACAAAAAACAAAAACGAACAGTGAATACAAACGGTAGATATTAAAAATGTAAATAATTGGTAAAATATAAAGACTCCTATGATCTATATTTTTGTTACTCTTTTTCTTACAATAAAACATGGAAACATAATGTGTTATTTATTAACGAACTTGGTGGCCTACGTACATGGGAATTGTCCCGCCCGCATTTTTACATGCATTCATATACTCCAAATAAATAATTAAATTGATCAAATGAATATTGATTTGGGTCAACTATTTTGTATTCTTCGTATGTTTAATAATATTTCTCAAAATTGACCTCAAAAGTGAAACTGTAAAAAGTCCTTGTGACGGGGCTCGATCAATTAATTCGATCAAGAAACAAAAAAGTTAAAATGACTTAAATCAGTTCTGATTTTTACGGGCCACCTGTAACGTAAAACAACAGCAGTCAAATAGTAGAAAGGACGGTCATCTTTACAAACAATATTTTTACACAGAGCAATACATCCAAAAAACTCCCAGTACTGTTCACGATCTATGGTGGGGCCTTTAGAAGTGGTTCGGATAATTATGGAAGAGGTGGGCCCGAATGGTGGCTGGAACAGGGAATTATCGTCGTCAGCTTTAATTACAGGTAAACTTTTAATTATCAATTTTCACGATCACAACTTCATTTTACCGTAGATATAAGGTGTTTACGATTTGACTATACCATCCTCGGATCGAATGGTGTTGTAGCAACTTGGATGAGTGTCCCACAAGGAACACACAAAGGACCAAAGCGAAAAGAGAAATGATCAAATGATGTTGAAAGGGCGAAAAGGGCTCGCGTGGAGTCTAATCGCCGGGCCGGGAGCCCCCCCTTATTCTACTACTACCACTAACCAGCATGGGCTCATCATACGTTCCTCTAATCACCCACCCCAAACATCATTCAACAACATCATACACTTTGATTTTCAACTTTGAATCACTCACAAATATGGATCGTTCCGCACTGGCACTTATTTAAGTCATCTGATACGGGTTAGTCCTGGTGTGTTAATCTTTCCAATAGGGTTACGCTTCTAAGGCGATTAAAACAAAAAGAAGTTAGAAGAACCTCCGAATCAATTACTTTAACCGAAAAGAATCTAAAAGCAAAAGATCAAAAGATCTTGGGTGGAAAAAAAACGAAAATTCAAACTTGGATGAGTATCTCACAAGGAACACACAAATGACCAAAGCGAAAAGAGAAATGATCAAATGATGTTTCGCCCTGGGCAACGAGCATGGGCTCATCAGGGGTTCCACTGGTCACCCTCCCCAAACATCATTCAACACCATCATACACTTTGATTTGCAACTTTGAATCACTCACAAATATGCATCGTTCCGCACTTGCACTTATCTAAGTCATCTGATACGGGTTCGTGCTGGCGTGTTAATCTTTCCAATAGGGTTACGCTTCTAAGGCGAATAAAACAAAAAGAAGTTAGAAGAACCTCCGAATCAATTACTTGAACCGAAAATAATCTAAAAACAAAAGATCAAAAGATCTTGGGTGGAAAAAAAAACGAAAATTCAAACTTGAATGAGTATCTCACAAGGAACACACAAAGGACCAAAGCGAAAAGAGAAATGATCAAATGATGTTTCGCCCTGGGCAACCAGCATGGGCTCATCAGGGGTTCCACTGGTCACCCTCCCCAAACATCATTCAACACCATCATACACTTTGATTTGCAACTTTGAATCACTCACAAATATGCATCGTTCCGCACTTGCACTTATCTAAGTCATCTGATACGGGTTCGTCCTGGCGTGTTAATCTTTCCAATAGGGTTATGTTTCTAAGTCGAATAAAACAAAAAGAAGTTAGAAGAACCTCCGAATCAATTACTTCAACCGAAAAGAATGTAAAAACAAAAAATCAAAAGATCTTGGATGGAAAAAAAACGAAAATTCAAATTTGGATTAGTATCCCACAAGGAAGATACAAAGGACCAAGGCAAATAATGTTTCGCCCTGGGCAACCAGCATGGGCTCACTTAGATTTTTCGGTTGAAGAAACTGTTTTGGAGGTTTTTGTAACTTCTTTGTGTTTTAATCGCCTTAGAAGCGTAACCCTATTTTAAAGATTAACACGCCAGGACGAACCCATCTCAAGTAACTTAGATATGTGCCAGTGCGGAACGATGCCTATTTGTGAGTGATTCAAAGTTGGAAATCAAACTGTATGATGAAGTTGAATGATTTTTGGGGAGGGTAACCAGTAGAACCATTGATGAGCCCATGCTGGTTGCCCAGGGAGAAACATCATTTGATTATTTCTCTTTTCGCTTTGGTCCTTTATGTGTTCCTTGTGGAATACTCATCCAAGTTTGAATTTTTGTTTTTTTCGACCCAAGATCTTTTGGTTTTTTTTTATGAAAAATGGTGTTGTAGCATGAAAAAACGTATCGTTTTTTTTTTAAAGAAAACTACATAGAAAATCTCTTTAGTCATGATCAAACAAAGGCATAGTTACTCAAGTAGCACAGGACATCCTTAGGACGTCCCATTTAGGTCCAAATGTCCTGCATGGGTCCGAAACGGAGGTTCTATGGATGTCCGATTCGACCAGTCGAGGATCAAAATTTTAAGATATTTTTAGGGCGTCCATAGAATATTATTTTTTGCTAATTATGCACCAGGGGGTTTCCGCCAATTTGGTTTGGTTACATTTAATATTTAGATATTTTGACCTATTCCAGAATACAGCAATAGGCTGAATCATTAGTACTGATTCCTTGTATCTTTTTAAGCTAGTTTTAATATTTTGGGCGATTTTACCTTAATAAATATGTTATATGAATTTACTCATAAAGTTTTACAATTATAATAATTACTAATTTGGCTTAAAAACCTAAAATACCTAGAAAATAATAAAATAAAATATATATGAAATCTTAATTTTTTTATTCCGGATGGTGTTATGGTAGCGTAACGTAAATAAATTGGGGATTAACAAAAGCGTGAGAAAAACAGATAAATATAGCTTGACGTCATTTATGGACAGCCTCTTTAAGGCCACAAAAACGGCATAGATTTGACAACACTGCTTTGCTGTTTTTGGGCCAATCTTTACCGGGCAGAATATCGGAAACGAGAAAACGGAATCTGTTGAAATTTGGCAGGAATGTTTATTTTTGAATTCCTCACAACCGTATCCAGACAGTTGTTTTGCTAAACTCTCTCATTTTCAAAATAAAATAAACACGGTTAACAATAGTCAAAAATCTTACCTGCCTTTTTCTTTAGCCTTGTCGATAATACATCTGTTACAGCAATTTTTGGATTTTTTTATTTGGATACGGTTGTAGATTTTTATAAATCCTATTATCTGATAACAAAAAAGTTATAGTTTTTTTCATTGTAAGCAATATTCTGCCGGGATTCTGAAACGCCAAGGTCACGTAATTTAGTAGGCCCAAGAAAACTTAAGTGAGTTCGATTGGAGTATTGGAATTCAGGTTCCGCATAGCCACCGGACACTTATCTAATAGAACATTCGGTCAATAAATTAATAGATGTCACGTGATAAAAATAATACGGAAATTTGTTATTTTTTTATGTTAAGTAATGATCTTTCTTTGATTCTTTTTAATTTCGAGACATTGCAATCCATAAAGCACGAAGCCGAGCATCAAAACCTTTTAAAGAAGCATTAATAAATGGTTAAGTTCCTAATAAGTTATACGTTTCCTCACATATGGTGTTCGTACCGTGTTCTGAACACTGCACGATCTCACTCGAAATGGTATTAGTGATGCCACCTATTGTTGATCTTTTAAAAAAAATAGCAAAGCAGTGTTGTCAAATCTATGCCGTTTTTGTGGCCTTAATGAAATTACAAAATTCACTCACTACAAGAAAGAAAATAAAGTTTTCTTTAATTTTTATTTTTAGAATTGGTGCATTTGGCTTCCTCTCAACTGGAGATCTAATCGTTCCAGGCAACGCGGGCTTAAAGGACCAAAATCTTGCGCTGAAATGGACTTACGAGAACATTCATCTATTCGGAGGCGACAGAGACCAAATAACTTTAAATGGCCAAAGCGCAGGCGGTGCTTCCGTCACTTTTCATTTGTTAAGTCAAAAATCCCATGGTACGTTTAAAATAGCTCTGAAAAAGACCGCCGTTCTACAAAAGACAGAACAGCTGATTTTGATCTACATAACCCTACATAATTTTCGGTCCAGATTTTTAAAATATTTTTTTTTAAATTGAGTTTGCTACTAGGGATAGTGGCGGCTTTAGGATTCGGTCTTGGGGGGGGGGGGCGTATTAGTTTCAATAAACTTCCCACTCCCGCGAAAATAAAATCTATACATATCGTAAGTAAAAAACAAATTATTGTTCCAACGGTCCAAATTTTTTTTTATTTAAACATTTACCAATTTTCAAAAGGTTTCATATTCATGAATTTAGGCTTAAGGACTTGGGCAGCTTTATAATAATTGGTACTGGCAAAGCGCAGAAAAAATAATATTATTTACTTTACTTGGCCCTTTCTTATTCATACTGCAGGATTAATAAAAACGACACGTCATTCGAAGTTTTCTGACAAAGACGCCGTGCCAATCAAAGAGTATGTTTTTACATCGTACTCAATATGTAATGAAAATATTGTCTTCTTTTTCTTTCATGGAGCATGCTCTCGGTTTAAACAAAGAGTGTGATATATGAAAGAAGAAGATAGTTTAATAGTTCAAAGTGCAAAGCAGAGCACTAATAGTCCAAAAGCTGATACACATAGTAGGCTAGGTGTTTTGGTGATCGTAGAAATTTGTTTAAGGTCGTAGTTGCAATCTGGGGAATTGTTTTTAGCATCATTGTACGGGAAATCAATTTAACTATATCGACCTGATTTTTTTGCAAAATTTTACGTCACTGACTTTATTTATGTTTATCCACAGTTGGACACCAGACATTTTTTAGCATCGGGTCAAAAATTTGGGGTTAGGTTACTTATTTTGACTTTTCGCATAAAGGTATAACTTAAATAGAGACATTATGTTTACCACAGTTGCGATCAGACATAAGGTAAACAATTTGGCGACAATGCCAGATTGCGCTAAAAGTTGTATCTCTACACGTAATGTTTTTACAAACATATTATTTTTATAACTTTGTCATTTACATGCAATTATGCAAATTCTTCGGTTTGTTTTCTTAAACATGGAGAAACACCTTATTATTATTCAAATATATAAAGAAATTTAGGTATATTATATAATTGCATTTAAATTTCCTTGAATCTTCATAATTTTAAATCAATAAAGAATTTATAATGTGGAGGTACATGTTATGGTACTTGAAATATACCTCATTTTTTCGATCGAAATATCATATAAAATAACTGATATATTAGCCGAAAGAATAATTCTTTTTATTTCCCAATATATATCGGGAATAAAACCTACAAGAATGTAACAATCTCGCATTTGTGGAAGATCAGCCATATAAACGTGTGTACGCTGCTCCATTCATAATTTCTCTACGTCGTTGTAGCTTTAGCATAATCGAGGTTTTGGTATATTTTACAGATTAATCGAGAGTTTTTTAATATTTTTTCAATAGATTTTTAAGTGTTTGTGGCAAAAGTGATGTGACAAAGTGCGTAGTGTGACGAAAACTGGAGATTGCAGGTGAAAACCAAACATTTCACAGGTTTGTTATCATATGTTTTTTCGACGCCATCTTGTGATAGACCGCCATAGGCGTGCAACTAGTGTTGCAATAAATACAAAAATAAAATAAAAACAATATGGTAAGCACTTATTATCAATTACACTATATTTGGTATAATGAAACAACAGAAAAACCAACAACCCAGCTGCGACATTTTTACATATTCTATATGAGTAGCAAAAGAATGTAGGAGGTGCGTATGATATTTATTTATAACTACCTTCACAGTTTTGATACTATCTGTACTAAATAGTACAAGCGTTCCCGGTATAAATATAAATTTTTAAAACATTATTATGTCAGACACAGGATAAAGAATGTATTTTTGTTACAACTTTTTATTTATAATATTTTATTTATAATATTTACATAGATAGATACTCCACGTAAGATTTTACACTATATTTGGTATAATGAACCAACCCCAGCTGCGACATTTTTAAATATCCTATATGAGTAGCAAAAGAATGTAGGAGGTGCGTATGATATTTATTTATAACTACCTTCACAGTTTTGATACTATCTGTACTAAATAGTACAAGCGTTCCCGGTATAAATATAAATTTTTAAAACATTATTATGTCAGACACAGGATAAAGAATGTATTTTTGTTACAACTTTTTATTTATAATATTTACATAGATAGATACTCCACGTAAGATTTTTTTGTATTTTTTAAAAATGTAAAGATACTTTTGTACGTATTAAATAAAAATTATAGTAGAGTGTACACATTCCATTTTTTTTGCACAACGATTATAGTACCTATAATATAGGTATCATCCTTTTTCGAAATACCACTATTTTTAGTCGAATTTGCTTATTTTTTCCAGATTGGTTTTTTGGTCATTTGCCTAAACAGTGCGGAAAGTGATACTTTTCTGCACACGATGGCCGTTAATGGCGAAAAAGGTACTTTTGACACGTTTTTAGTACAACAATTTCCTACTTGCATAAAAAACTTCTGCCTAAGGTTATATATTTGGTATTTTTAAAATTAAAACCAAAATATAATTTTGTTTCAATTTTGAATTTAATCTAGTTTATAAATGCATCTAAAAAATCCAATTAGACTTAAAATTCACGTCATGCTAAAAAAATACTTTTTTTTTCAAACGACCGTACGATTTTTCATACGGAAAGTTCTACATTACAAGGCATGTTCTTTCGAAATATTTCCACTCTCCAAAAAGGACCTTTTTGTTCAATTTTCCGGTCCCTTGATCCTTTTCCGGTCCCAGTTTTGGCCAAGTTGGCTATGACTTCTTGTTGACAGCTTTTAGCTTGTTTTTTGGGCAGTTTTGACACTTCTAAAAAAGCTGTTTTAAATTTGTTTCAAAAGTTTTGTTTACAAAAATGGACTTAGATCTAGAAAATGAGTTGAATCCGGAGGAAATTATAAAAGCTGCTTTAAGAGTCACATACACCGAAAAATCAACCACACATTTTTAATTCTCAAAGTAAGAGTATACGATAAATATAGGTAAATAAAGAACAAACCTAGAAATCTGCCTTAACTAACTGGTCGTCTGTCATCACTGATTTAGCTGTGTGAAGCTAATAGGCACTACACTATAATTTTTCTAATGTTTTATACAATTTTGCACAAGTTAAAAATACAAAAATCATTTCTAACCACAAAACTTTACTTGTTTTTTTTAGTTTTCATCTTAAAAACTACCGGCCTTAGCGGCACTGGCTATCTAGCCAACAAAAAGCAGAAAATATCAGGGGACTGTTCATAAATTACGCAACACGGCTAGGCGTCGACGAAAGTGATAGATACTAAAATGTTTTTTCTGATCGTTTGAAACAAAAAAGTACGTACGATACACGACCGGAAAGTGTCTTTACAGGTCGACGCAGGAAATTTACAGGGCGAGCCGCAGGCGTGTCCAATTTTCCGGTCTAGTGACGTAAATACCTATTACCTATGCTAATTTTTTAATAAAGTTTTTCAGGTCACTTGACATTAAATAGGTAAAGAAACTACTTCGCAAATGCGTGTGAAAAAGTCATTGTAAACACTAGTAAAAAAAAATTGTACCTAACCCTTGCGGAAGTGTCTTTCCCGCCCGAACTCCTCCCGTGCGCAAAAGTATCACTTTCCGGACTAATTAGGTAGATAATTATCTGGAGAACATTTAAAAAATTAATATTTTTTATCTTTACATATATATTTTTATAATGACAAATATAATACCTCTCCATACCCTCGGTATTAATTACTAAGTATAAAAAAATTAAAGATTGTATTTCCAAAAATATTTGACAAGTCTGAAAATAACGACCAAACCTTTTTACATTTATAAATAACGAGCCGCTTCTTGCCGCTGCTAAATATATGGTGGTTGGAGCATGTGTGAGGAGGAGCATGTCTGGTACAGCGTTGCTAGTGGAACATAAAATGGTTTTCCCTAAATCTAAGGAATGATCGCGTTTCAAAGCAATTTATGAATGACGCGATGGGTCTATTTTAGTTAAACGTCTTTGACTTTTCGCGTTCTGCGCCGCTAAAAGAACTACCTGCTAAAAAAACGCTACCCAACTACGTATTAAAGTAACTGGGTGTAATGGTTCCATTTAAAGGTACATTTATAATTGAATTGGAAACAGTCCCGCTAGCTGATACCGACAACAGCTTAACTGAAAAGCATGCAGATTTAAAAATCGGCTACTGGCGCTGGACGAAATAATCGTATTCTATTTTAAACAGGAGCGTCAACGACTAGCAACAGTCTTTCCAACCTCTAAATGGAGCTTTACTAACCTGTTTTGTTAGTACTCAAGTACCCGTGTGTTTTTGAAACTGAGGTTCTAAAATCTATCCCTTGCACTCCAAGATTTCACTAGTACACTTGCACATAACTATGCCGCAAAAATTTAAATAAAAAAAATGGATGATTCAAAATAAAAAGAAAATTATGTGGGGTTATGGGCGCTGAATGTTTCTACGCGAATTCCTAGTAATCCCAGCCAGCCACTAAAGTTCTCTTAGTTTTTTGATAGACTCGTGGTAATGCCCGCGCAGCGCTACACGCGGAGTGGTTTCATATTTGTTGCGGCCCGATTTACACTTTGTTGACAAAACACCTGCACTTACCATGGACTCGTATAAATTCTGCGATCTATCGGTCAGCACTTGAACTGCGTGTGTTTCCCAAATTCAATGAAGTGTGATTGATTGATCGGTTTTCTTTGCCGAAATGCACAGGGCTTAGAAAAAAGGAAACTTAGTTTTTATTTTCGCTAAAGCAAGGAAATATAAAAAGGAAAAATGTAATCCAGAGGAAATTGTGAGTATTTTTTTTGTAAATCGGGTTTGTTCTAAACTGCAATTATTTTGAGGCTTTTGGGATAGATCACAGCGTCAGGGCTTTTATATTTTGAAGAAAAAATAATTGAGAATTTTGAAAAATCCTTTATATATTTTCGTTAAGCATTTAAAAATGATCACCCCTGCAAAATTTCAGTTAATTCTGATGTTTAGTTTTCCCTGTGCACTCTAGCAAAAATTAAAAAATTCAAGAACAAGGCGTTGCCAGTTGTACTTTTTTTTACTTAAAATCTGGGGAGAAACTATAGCCTTTAAAGTCATTAGATCTTCGTTTTTGTATCCAGACAATACAAAGAAAGTGTTAAATAAATTATGGCCCAATAGAAAATAGATGAGGGTAAGCCGCCACACCTTCAATAAAAATATAAACCCTTGGGGGGCGGGCGCGCGCCCCCCTCTAAAGCCGCCACTGATTTGCTACTACTAGAGTCGGCTATGATGGTAGGAGAACGTTACGACAAAAAACTAATATGTTCTAAGGCTTGATAAAGTGGCAATGGGCCATGAGACGTTGCCATATATTAGAGTTTTTTCTATGCAATCCCCTCCCAACACCCAATTTGTTCATTAAAAACTAACTTATCTTGTTTTCAAAAAGGTTACTACAGGGCCGCCATTTCTGAGAGTGGTTCGGCCATCTGCAATTGGGCCTACATAGCAGACCCCAAGTCTTATGTGAAGAATTTAGCTAAAGCAATCAATAACGGTACCGACTACCACAGTAACAATAGTGGCGAACTGTTAGAATATTTGCAAAAGGCAGATGCTAAGGTTATTGATAATCTTACTTCGAAAATGGTGAGTTGATATTCCAGAGCCGCGTTCGAGCTTAGGTGCAACTAGCCCCAAAACGGTAAACTGCATCCTTCTAAAATATTGATAAGGCTTTATTGACTTGCCATGCAAAAAAAAGAGATAGAACATGAGCGGCACGACATTTCTCAGCTTTATTGAAAAAGCCGAATATTCGCGATCTTTATTACTCCAGTCCAGTACCTCTCCAGATAGGCCGATCAACTCATACCGATTTAGTGTCCTTTTATCCACCTTCGCCGCCATTTTCACTCAAAAGTGACAGATAATCCATTAGTTTTCTGTCAAAATGGCGGCGAAGGTGGATAAAAGGACACTAAAACGATAAGAGCTGATCGGCCTATGTGGAGAGGGTAATGTCCAGTCAATCTAGTAAAAAAGTGGAAAAGAATAACAAATCTTTGATTTTTGGCATATAGCTTTAAAATATCTTCGTAAACAACACCGAAAGTCCCCTAAAATCCCCTGGATCCGAAAAAATGACAGATTTTTTTACAGAAGAATTAATAATAACATACGTACAAGCCGATAGAAGACTGGTGGCAAATATATTTACTTTTATATCTCCCCCTCTCAGTCCCCCCTATTGACGAACTTTTTCTAAAATAAATTTTTATTCAAATTATTATAAACATGAATAATTATCCGTGAAATATGCTTTTTGAAAATGCTCCACACTATAGACCTATTTTTTATATTTTCTGAGATAGGGGCCGTCAAAACTGTCAGAATTCAACTTAACAATACATACCAAATTTTATCTGATGACGCTATAAACAAAAAAAGGTTTGTACAATTGGCTAAGGGATTATACGACACTTTAGTCCCGAGGTTTATATTCTATTTTATGCACTTTAGGAAAAGATCTTTGTTAAACTGACGTTATTTCTACGCAAAATGGTTCGTCAACTACAAGAAAGGGTGCTAAGAATGAAATCTTGGCCAAGAGCAAGTGCTGTTTGGCTTGACTTGCCATAAATTTAATTATAATTTTCCAGGGATTAGTTTTTTTTTGTTCCCTGAGGGATTAAATTTACTTCTAATCCCTAAGCTGAGGTATTAAATTTATTTTTAATCCCTTAGGGATTAAAGGTTGCACTTTAGTCCCCCCAAAAGAGGGATTACAAGTGTCACTTTACTCCCTAAATAGATGGATTAAAAGTGTCACTTTAGTCCCTAAAAGAAGGGATTAAAAGCATCTGTTTAATCCCTGAAGTGCATAAAAAAATTTATGTAAAAAAACTGTCATCTTTTCAATAGGGCAGACCTCGGATCCAGGGGATTTTAAGGGACTTTTGTTTATAAATGTATTCTAAAGCTCTGTTCCTAAAATCAAAGATGTGTTATTTTTTGCCACTTTTTTAATAGATTGATTGGGGTATATATACAGGGTGTTTCAAATTCGATGCACACTACGAGAATCTCCTAAACGGTAGGAAATACGAAAAGGTTTAAATTAAAGCAAAGTTGCGAAATTTGATGCTTTACCCAAAACCAAAAATAAAGTTTACAAAATCCGAGTAGTTCCGGAGATAGGCGAAAAAAACCGAAATTTTCAATTTTAGTTTTTATTTTTTTCCGCCCTTATTATTAGAGTTGTCAAAAAATGCTTAAAAGTTCCTACAGACACTTTTTTAAGATCTACCAGACGAGCTATTCATTTTTAAGATTTGACATTTCAGTTTGACAGGAGCGCTGTCAAGTTCATTTTTTCTTATGGACACATCCTTTTTTTTCTGGTTGTTTTGTTTCGGACGCAAGGCAAATATCATTTTGAAACAATATTTTAACAGGGAGCTTGTTGTTTCGGGCTTAGTGACCATCATCAGTTTAAAAAAATCCCGTTATATAAGACAACTTAAAAAGCGCTTGTAGTAGTATCTACAAAATTTTGGGATGGTGTCTGTCTGTCTGGGACAGGATTACTCAAAAACCGCTAAACCGATTTTTATCAAATTTGGCACAAAAATTCTTTGTCACCAGACACAGAGCTGATTAATTTTTGATAAAAAAATTATAACTCACGAAACGTAGCAGCTAGCGAGACGCGTTTTTCACATTTAGGTAGATAATTACATTTTAAACCAAAAAAAAAAAAAAATAAAAAAAATTGAAAAATTTTGAAAAAAAAAATTAATTTTTTTAAAAAATTTTTATACGGGAAATTTTTAGACGACATTTAAACCAAAAAAAATGGAAAATACAAAAAAAAAAGTTTTTGAAAAACTGGAAAAATTCTTAAAAAATTTTGACTTTTATTTTATTTCTTTAATAGATTTTATGGATTATTAAGTTGTCTCGTATAACGGGATTTTTTAACTGATGATGGTCATTAAGCCCGAAACAAAAAGCTCCCTGTTAAAATAATGTTTCAAAATGATATTTTCGTTGGTTCCGAAACAAAACGACCTGAAAAAAAAGGATGTGTCCATAAGAAAAAATTAACTTGACAGCGCTCCTGTCAAACTGAAATGTCAAATCTTAAAAATAAGTAGGCTCGTTTGGTAGATTTTAAAAAGGTGCCTGTAGAAACTTTTAAGCATTTTTTGACAACTCTAATAATAAAGGCGGAAAAAACTAAAATTGAAAATTTCGGTTTTTTTCGCCTATCTCCGGAACTACTCGGATTTTGTAAACTTTATTTTTGGTTTTAGGTAAAGCATCAAATTGCGCAACTTTGCCCTAATTTAAACCTTTTCGTATCTCCTAGCGTTTAAGAGATCCTCGTGGTCCCATAGGCGGCGCGCTGCATATAGCCATCCAACATCCCGAGTTGTTTGACGACGAAAGTTGTTTAAATTCTCTGGGTGTGGTTGTTTATGTTATGCGTCATAAGCCAGGTACAGTCCTATGTTAGCCTTGTGATTCCTAACAAGGATGAAACAGGCCTGTAGGTTTCTGGACTATCCATTACATCTTGGAGGCCTGGTCGTAATGAATTGAAAAGCAAAATGTGTGTCCGATATGCCACGAACCTTTCTTTTTATTTTCGATAATGTTCCTTGTAATATTAGTGCAATAACAAAGTTCTTAATTTTTTAGACTCTTACCTTGCCAGTTATAGAACCCGAACATGAAGGAGCTTTCTTGACTGAACCCATGTACGAATTACTCGACGCCGGTAAAACTGCCAAAGTTCCTCTATTAATTGGTATCAATTCTGAAGAGGACCTCACCGTGATAAAGAGTAAGTTATGAAAGCTCTATGAATGTATCTCAAAACTTGTTTGAAATTGTACCGTATATATATGAACAGAAAAAAAGAAACTGAACATACGCAAGCCGTTTCAGTCCCAATTTAATTGGGAATTAAAAGAACAAAGTTATGATTGTTTTCCACAAACCAAAACTACACTTTTTTGCACTCGACGCGCGTTTCGGTAACAACGTTAGCATCATCAGGAGATGATAAACAATGAACTAAATTAATCTACGCTCTATCTTATATACAATCCTTTAGTGGGCGGAGATAAGACTAATAATTTGTGATTGATCACGATTTTTAATCCTATCTCCCCTCAACCAAAGAATAAAGTGTACTAAATGGGATGGGTCCTCTATCTATAATGATTTCCATACTTTCATATGCATTCAAAAATCTTTTGTTTGGTACACTTTTTAGAAGTTTTAGGTTTTAGTATCATGATTATTTTAAGTGTGCTAAGTGTTCTTTAAAACGTGTTTGAATAGAGCGTCTCGTTTTGCCAACATATTTTTTGTCACAATCCATGCAACTAATTTCGTAAATTCCACTTTTTTCTAGAACTGTAGTTTTATTCTTGGGATTTCCTAGTAAGCTTCTTATTGTGTTATCGGATTGATATACTAATTTAAGACCAATTTAAAACAATCATAGAGCAAGACCTTTTTCAAATCAAGAAATGGTGTGACACAAACAAACTTTCTTTTAACATCAAAAAGACAAACATATTAAACGTTTAAGTGCTTAATACCAGATGTTCAAATAGAAGAAAAATGTATATAAAATATATCAACTGTAAAATTTTTAGGGCATTGGGCGATTCCCAATTAAAGTTTGAGTTACACATAGATAACTTAAAAAAAAAACTTAAATAAAAAACTGTCTAGTGCTTGTTTTGTACTGGAATATTTTACATGAGCTGGAGAAAAAGGCTGTCAGAAACGCATATTTCTCACTTATGGAGTCCCATATTAGATATGGAATTGCTTTTGGGGATTTTCGACATAAAAATCGATCCAGGCAGTCTTTGTACTACAAAAGAGAGCTCTTTGCTATATTTGGAAATGTTAACTGTGCCTTCCATTTTAAGAAGTTCTCAGGGTTTGTTAACAGTCGGCATTATAGTCTCCGTAACAATAATTTACCTTTACCAGTACCAAAATTTACAATAACCAAAAACTCGATAATATATGGAGGTGTTAAACTGTATAAGCACCTGCCTGACCAAATAAAGACTATTGATGATTACAATTGTTTCCGAAGTAGTGAGTGAGTGAGTTTTATCAAATTTAATAGTGTATATATAATGTTAAAATTATGTTAAATGTGACTAATATTATTTTTTTTTCTTTAACTGTATATGTCTAGATGTGTATTTTAAAACTTTCTTTTATGTAAAGCATTTAAAACTTTGTGGTTTAATTATCTACTTTGGATGTTGTTGATATTTTTACACTTCTACGAAATTTATTTAATATTATTTTGACAACTAGATTAATATTACTTGATTAGTTTAACATTATTTGCTTTGTCGATGAAATTTTTAATTTTACGAAAATAAAGCTTATTTGAAATATAAATTGAAAAATTGAAAATTTTTGAAATTTAAAGGGAGTCGCAATGGCGGCCGACGAGAGCGATCACTGGAAGACAATCCAATGCTGCCGAATTGTCTCAAAAATTTTTGGAAACCAACTGGTTTTTGGTTTAGTGTTTGTACTAGAGCTTTTTTTCGATTAGTAGTCTAATAATTTAACAAAAAAACATAGTTAAAGTCGTAAACTCGCTGTTTGTATATATAAAGTATAAACTAAATTTCATTTAATTTATTTTAAATGAAGTGACAACAATGACGCCGATTGCGATCAGCCCATGTCACAAACTCGCGCAGACTCAGATGATCGGCACTTTTCACGGCTTTTTTCATGAGCATCTCGATTTTGCCGTTGTTGGGACGTTTTTCGCGCATACTGTGCTTTTATATTGAGCTTATAATTATATGGGCGGAACCAACCAAGTGTAACCTTTATGGTTCACCGAACACAGATTTTTTATGGTTCACTGAACCACAAAGAAAATAAGTTGTCTTTGTGATTGGAGGCACAGGCTAGTATATAAGATTAGGTAGTTTTAGTTTTTTTTAGTAATCACCTGAGGAAGATTGCAGTTACATAAACATTGGAAGCGTTGTCAAAAAGTAAAAAATAAAGACAATGGAAATTCGAAACACTAGTTTAGTCTCATTTTAATGGACGCATAAACCCTCGAAGATAGCGATTTTATGTAAAACCGGTTTTAGGCGGGTATAAACGGAGTAATTCTCGCCAGGGGACTGATTCTTGAATTTCGTAGGAAAGATCGCACGGGAACGGTCCTCTCTGATTCGAAGACAGGTGTATGAAAGTGTAGGAAAGTTCCTTCGATACACGGCAATCGGATGAGCTTCGGTCGTGGTCGGATAGATTTAGGATAACTCGTGATCGTTTCAAAGCCTATTATTGGTTGATAGGACCGTTCCCGTGCGATCTTTCCTACGAAATTAAAAATAAGTCCCCAGAAAAACAAACAAAAAAAAAGAAACGTTCCCGAGGAAATCCCAACTTTAAACCAAAGAATTCAGGGGGGTTTGCCCGTTGTGTCTTTCGGCAAAAAAAGTTTAATTCTAGTGTAGGTTGTACACTTGATTTGAAAAAAAACTCATACATGCATTTTTTCCTATGCCACAAAATTTAGCTTACCATTAGTGTATAATATTATAAGGCACCACCAGCTTAGTATGCCTGACAGCTTAAAATTCCGTGTGACATCCTTAAAAATGCCACAGATATCAACATTTAAGCTGGGTTCATACAGAAATAAAACAACATAAGATAACATAAGATAACATTAAAAAAAAATTGGGTGTTCACACAGAGAAATAACATAAAATAAGAGATCAGTTCCAGCCAATGAAAACGCCAATTTTTGCGCATGCAGGCTCACCTTTCTTCCTTTTTTTATTCTTCTTCTCTTTCTTAGTGGACTCGCGTACGGCCTTTTCAAATGGATTTCCAAAAGCTTTTCCTTTTTTTCAAAAATTAAAAAAAAAATAACCAAAGAATCCATCCATCCACGGCCATGCGCAGAACGCGATTTCAGAAAAAATAAAATAAGAAGATAAAAGTTTGCCATCTTTCTGTTATGTTATGTTATCTTATCTTATTTTTCTGCCTTTCCCATAAGGTGAACTATTTTATTTTTTATTTTCTCTTATCTTATGTTATCTTATGTTATTTTTATTTCTGTATGAACCCAGCTTTACAAAAGTTCAAATTATCACTCGAGTTATAGAAGACGGCTGGTCTATAAGAAGAGCGGCCACCCATTTTGGAGTTGATAAAATGACGATAATGCGATCATTCTACGGATAGGAAAGATGGATCAGGACAACCAAAAATAAGTTCTGAAGTGCAAGATGAGAGACTTATTGACCATCTCAGACAAAATCCTTTTTCAACGTCGGTTGAAGCAGCTAATGTAACATTATTTCCGGGTTCTTTAGCAACAGTAAATAGAAGAGTAACGAAATCAGAAGTCTCTTGTCGAGTTGCTGCAAAGAAGCCTTTTCTAACAGACGAACAAAAACAGACCAGAGTGAATTTTGCACTGAACAACGTTCTTCGTGATAATTACTTCTGGGAGAGGGTGGTTTTCACTGACGAAAAAAATGTTCAATCATCTTCAAGCAGCAGGAGAATTTTAGTTTATCGTCCACCAAATTCTAGATTTGAACCCGAATATACAAACCAAATTAAAAAAGCTGGACATTCTTCTGTAAACATGTGGGACTGGTTTAGTGCTAGAGATTTGGGTTTTTTTGGAGAATTGAAGGAAGATTCAATAGTGAACGATATATTGAAATCCTTGAAAACGTTATGCTGCCATCGGTACAGGATTTACATAAAAATAATGACTTCGTTTATCAGCAGGACAACTGTCCAGTACACACGGCTAATGATGTTCGCCAATGTTTTCAGAATAATAATATAGAAACACTTCCTTGGTCAGCCAACAGCCCTGACCTTAACCCAATGGAAAATATATAGGGTCGAATCGTTAAAATAATATACGAAAGGAATTGGAGACCACGAAATGCTGAAGAGTTAAGCGATGCTATTTATCGCGCATTCGATCATCTCTCAGAAGACCATCAGTATTTTCAAAATTTAACCTTTTCAATGCCCAGACGTTTGCAGCTTGTAATAGAGAAAAATGGTGATTCTATTTAATAGTAAATTATTTATTTTAGTTCTTTTTTAAGTTAACATAACTAGTATTAAGTTTACCAAGTTCCCTATTCGTCGAATTGTTTTCAATCCAGCGCTGTTTCCATCGTATTATTGTTATTTTATCAACTTCAAAATGGCTTACCGCCCTCTTTTGATTTGATATTGTTCAATAAAGACTTTACTAAAATATTATTTTTGCTGTTTTTTAGTATTATGCAAAATTTAATATAAAAATATGGTTGCCTTTAATTTAAGTAAAAAGATACTTTCAGTTTTAGAGACCTAAACTTCGGTGCATTTTTTAGAGTTCCCAGACATGCAAAGGAAAGCCGCTATGTTCGACAAATATCCCGAAAAACTTATACCGGCCGATTTGGGTAATATTTCCAAACAAAACAGGACCATAGTAGCTGATATTATCAAAAAAGCTTATGTTGGAGATGACACTTTTGCCAATAATTTGGGTCAAATTGTTACTGTAAGTATAAGCATCCTTTGCAAAAATTATTTAAAGTTACATGAAGCACAACCGGTTACATTTACTTTGTTTATACGGGCCTCTTAAAGCGCTTTTATATAAGGGCGGTTTGAAAATGTTGTCGTAGAAACACCACTAAAACCGATTTAAGCACTAAATCGACTTTATTTTAAAGCGGTTTATCGCTAAAAAATTCATTTTATGGTCGTTATAAACACATTAAAAACGCTTTAGCGCTTCTAACCTAAAGAAATACTCAACCCTGGTGTTCCGAAAAAACTGTTGTTAACTAAGGTGTTTTAATTATTTTTCCTTTAAACTGACATATTTAATGACATTTAATGAAGGACGTATAATAAACCCTCTGAGAAAACTATTTTATTTAAAACCGTCCTTATATAAAAGCGCTTTTAGGTGCGTATAAATGTAGTAACTGACTCAAATTGCAAGCGTTGTTAGATTGGATTGTTACCATCCCGTTATTTTGTTTCACCCGTCATTTTTTATTATGTCATCGATTGCTAGATTTTGAACTTTTGTTTGGCAACTTATCAAATTTTTTTTTTCCGAAAAATTGTGATCAACAAACTTGAATAAAACCAAGAGAAAATTTTGCCGTTCCAAAATTTTCTCTCGCAAGACGCTTTAATGACGTATGTCAAACTGACAATAATAGTTCTACCATCTAGACATAGACAACTTTGTGACGGGTTTGTCATAGTTTTATCTAGAGGCCCTGTATACGATTTTTGACAGTTATTGTTTTACCAGAGGTGAGCAACTGGATTTGAGAGTTGCTAGGGAAATTTTTAAAAACAAATTGTGTGTTGGTAATGATAGTTGGTAACCCCTGACAATAAATAATTTTGTCACTGTCACATTTTTGATTAAGAAACGTCTGGTTTAAAAATGGAATTTTGCTGTATCAAAAACTGTAAAAACACGTGCACGAATTTGTATTGTTCCGTTGTCCACCGGAGAAAGAAACTCAAGAAAAGGGCAAAGAAAACATGCATTTACCAAACTGGAAAATTAATAAAAATAGCCGCATTTGCGAGGTAAGTGAGAGGTCAGCAGTAGGTACTAAAATATGCATTTAGCATCTTATTTGTTAATAAATAACCATTATGTTTCCGTGTTGTATTGTAAGAAAGAGTAACAAAATATAGATCCATAGAAGTCCCTATATTTTATCTGTTATTTATATTTTTAAATGCTATGTTTTCATGGGTATTGAGTTCGTTTTCAAAACTCATTATATCTTCTTCTTTTATGGAGCGTGTTCTTTATCAAGAGCAAGAACACGCTATAAAAAAGGAAAAGATACAATGGGTTTTGAAAGCGAACTCAATACCCATGAAAACATAGCAAATATCTCTGCGTGTATATTCACTGTTTGTTTTTGTTTTTTTTTGTCAAAACTTGACATATTTTACTAACCAAAAAAAATCAATCTTTCAAAAACTGTCTGGGGAAATTATAAAAAGAGACAACAAAACATCAGTCCATTTCATAAAATCGCTTTTACATGCAAATATGAAAAAAACTAGAAAGAGAGGGCAATATGAGTTGCCCACCTCTGGTAAAACAATAACTGTCAAATGTATAGAGGGCCTCTAGTTTTATCGTTAGGAATTTTAAGAGTTAAGTCTTTATCGTTTGGTCTACTATAGCCCCATATTGACAACAAACTCACAGAAAATTCATGTTCTACCTGAAAATTTGTTTAATAAAATGACGAAAATATTATTGTTAGGAAACGGTTTGTTGATATGGCGATAAACCAGTTAAAAACACCAGAAATAGTAAAAAAAAAACACATTTATTAGTATTTGTTCATATCCACAAAATATGTAGCTACGGGTATAGAAGGCGATCTGACGACTTAGGGCCCTGTTGTAAGTTTTTTGCTACCGTTGCGCCTGTAGTGGCTCGGTCTCGAAGCTTGAATTAGGGTAGCAGCGCTGGCGCCGAGAAATTTGAATTCGGGTATTTTTAAAAGTATTTCAGTTTAGAAACAACATTATTTTGGGAAACCTAATTCATCAATCATTAGTTTTATTTTCCAAAATATTGTTGATTCTAATGACTAAATTTAAGAAATAAACCATATGCGTCGTATTTAATATACAAATTATATTGTTCTTTTAAGAAGATATATACATATCGAAACTATTTTAATTATTATTTAAAAACCTCCCATGTCGGCCTCAATAGCAGCAGTTTCTTCTAAGACTTGCGAGTTTTCTTCATTTTCAAAAAAATCGGTGTAACTGGTTACCCATCAGTATTTTTGAATGAAATGGGCTAAAAAAGATGTAAGTAACAAATAGGCTAAATGTTAGAGCATTAATAGACCAACAAAATTGGTGATAACGTAGGCAAAGTCGGTTATTTTTCTCCCGTATCCAAAAATAACCAAACCGAAATACGTTATACTTACGGTGGCTTAACGGGGCCCGCTCGGTTATTTTTTGCAACCAACCAGATTTATTTCTCATCAAAATCTGCAGCTGGTAGGTGATAATTTGTTTTTTTGTTTAGTTATATGTTACAGGAATTTTTGTTTTCTTTTCTATTCTATTTACATTGGCAGTTTGTATGTGGGGAAAAGAATACGGTTACGGTCATTTGTGTTTGTGGTTTAAAAACTCTTTTTAGCATCTCAATTACGGTAATACGTTAAGGAAATAAGTTGACGATAATTTATAGGTCTACTAACTCTCAATTGAATAGGCTGTTTTTCCTTTGGGTGCCGATTCTTGAATTTCGAGAGAATGGTCGCTTAGGCTTAGAAGCTGCCAAGCTTCTACAGTGCACGCGCAAAGGTAATTCGATTATTGTTTTTCAAGAGCACCCGTTCTTCTGCTCAGAGACAGGTGTATGACAGTGTAGGAAAGTTCCTTCGGTCCCTGGTCGCGTTTCAGATGGAAAACCACTGTCTTTAGCGAGCTTGATCTCTAGGGTGTGGAAAGCGATGAAGCAGAAGATCTCTGGAACACAACACAACTTCATGAAAAGACGATGACATTGATGGACATTGATTAAGATAGATGTCGTCGGTGCCATTTTTTGTCGCGTGGGCTTCGAGACCGAGTCTCCAGAGGCGCTGTTACTTGTTTTTTTGTGATGCCCTTAGTAAGAATTTTCGTAGGTATATGCTTTGTGTTCATATCGTACTCAATACGTATCAAAAATCAAGTATCTTGTTCTTTCATATATCATACTTATTTATTTATTTATTTATTAGATACGCCACTCAACAGGCTCGTGCCCAATTACTGAGTGGGAAAACATAGGTTACATACAGAATATATACTAAAAAGTTACAAATTTTCTTAAAACTAAGTACTAAAGTTTTGCATTACAGATTCATACAGAGAGAGTAGGTAAGTTTGCAAAAGCGAAAAAAAATAATAAATTTTACATTAACACGAAATCTTCCTGCTTTCCCTTGAAAACTTTTTCGTCTAGGCCTATGTAGCCAGCATGTATCTGGTTATAATATCTGCACATGTTGTGTGTTGGTGAATATTTTAGAACGTTTGTTCTGGACGAGGGTAGGTAAAAAGTTTGAACGTGTCGGACTGCGGAGCTGCGTGGTACCCAAAAACTGAGGGTGTTTAATATAGCCAGGCAATCAATCTTGTTATTTAATATTTTATGAAGTAAAAGTTGCTGGTAGTAAGTGCGTCTGGAGTCTAGAGAAGCTAAATTAAATTCGATTAAGAGCTGATCTTGCGGATACCCTTGAGGAGGGTACGTACCGTTAGATTTAAAATGAAGAAATTTAGGAAAGCGGCGCTGTATACCTTCTAGCGTAATGGCCGACGTATATTCTAACTTTGGTCTGACTTATGCGAAAAACAGGGTTTTCAGGGTTTCGATATTTTGAAAATCGCGAGAGTACAGGAGCCGTACATCATCAAAGCGCTTTTTAAGATACTATCAATATGGTCGTTAAAACTCAATTTTGAAGTGAACAGTACGCGGAGGTCCTTAAATGATGATTTTCTTGAGAGTACCTGATTATTTTTTGTTAGTAAACGTCATTACCTGACATTTACTTATATTAAGATTGTTGTTGTCGCAGCAATTACTGATATTGGTTAAATTTCTTTGAAGCCGCCTACAGTCTTCAATGCTGGAGATAGAGAAATAAATTTTTAAGTCGTCTGCGAATAGGAGAATTAGGACATCGATGACGTTGTGTATGTCATTGATAAATATGAGGAACAGTAAGGGCCCCAACACTGACCCTTGAACGACCCCCGAAGTCGCTTGGTATCTAACAGACTCATTGCCACCCAGCCCTACGTATTGGGGTATATCACTAAGTGAGAGTTTGAAAAGTTTTACAAGTGGAGGCGCAAAGCCGACACTTTCCAGTTTTTTTAAAAGCACTGAGTGGTCGAGTCTGTCGAACGCCTTTGAAAAATCGGTGTATATCACATCAGTTTGGCCATGGTTGTCGTTTGTGCCGGCAATATGTTGTGTGATAACCAATAAGTTCGTGACGGTGGAGCGCCCTTTAATAAATCCATGCTGATGTGGGCTGATTCTATTTTTCATAGGAGGGTAGATTTGATCGTAAAGGAGGAATTCGAAAACTTTATAAAAGTTGCATATTATAGCGACAGGTCGGTAGTTAGTTATTTTAGATCTATCTCCTTTTTTGAATATGGGGCACATCTTTGACGTTTTCCGAATTTGTGGAATATTACATGCTGTAAGACACAAGTTGAACAAATTGCATAGAGGTTTGGCGAGCTTTTTCCTACAGCCTTTCATACTCTCTTACTCTCTTTCTCATAACAAAGAACATGCTCTATGCAAGAAAAAGAAGACAATCTTTTTAATACGCATTGAATACGATTTAAAAAAAAAACTATATGACAAGTGATGACAGATCTAACCCCCGCCACCAAACACCCATAGTACTATAAGATAGTATAATAACCCAAGAGTCGCAAAATGTTAACAATAATAACTTTGAAAAACAAAGAAAATATTGTAAAAATCTGGGATGGCCCTGGGCAAGGCCAAAGGCGAAAAATCTACTGCGCATGCTTGACGCAAGCCAACTTGATTGGGAGTTATTATCTATAGCTACGGCTTTTTTTTTCGGAAAATGCAAGGGCAGGGTCGTTTTATATACATCCATTCCATTTTTATTTAGACAAAACATAACCTCACTTTCCACAGAACAAAAACCAGATTTTTAGGTTGCCAAAATCAAATCACTCCGAATAACCCCTTATATGACGCTTTCATATTAATCAAATGCACCAGGGTGAAACAGGAAGATGCCAGAGATACTTTGTGGATGAAAAATATATTATTTTGTAATGGGCCACTTTCTGACTTTGGATTATCTTAAGTTTTAACTTAAGTAGTAACATCTCTTAGGTTCCAAAATCAGCTTGCCAAACTTTTACTTATCTTAAGTTCCAAACAAAGCTGGCACCGCTGCAGACTGATGACAGATTGTTAGGGATTTTGGAATTTTACCAAACCAACATCATATAATTGACATTTGACAGCAGGGTTTTTCAGTTTTTGTTGTTGATAACTGAATGAATTTGTTTATGTTGGGGCTGGGGCCGCTGGGGGTCTGTGAGTTGTTTGCAGGAATAATTCCAACTGGGGGTCTGTGTGTTGTCTGACAGAAATCTAGGTCTCTTTTTATGGAGAGTAAAGGCGGATTCAGAGTTCCATAATGTAAGCGGTATGAGGTAAGGCGCAAGGAAAATAAAATATAACAAATGCATGCTGCTATTCATAGTGTTCTGTACGCGGTAAGACCAGCATGTGTTTGCTATATCTATATTTTCCTTGAATCTTACCACATACCTCATACCGCTTACCTTACGGAACTCTGAATCTGCTTGCTTATGAATATTCAATTCAATTCAATTTATTAGTCATAAAAAATATACATTTTTATCGATATGTCATTTTAATTAACATTACATCATAGATTATTTAAATTTGTCTATAGAAGTTAGGCTGACTAAATTTTCCTATAGCAATAATAAACATCCTACAATAAATGGGCACAGCCATTTTTTCTTAGCTTAATAATGTTACAATTGGGGATAAAGTTTTTAATTAAAAAATCATCCGACATGTCATAAGCTGAAATTATGAAATTATACTTAACAAATTTTTTGAGATTTTTACAGTAATAAACAGAAATAGGTAAATGCTATATAAACATTTTTTTAAATTTAGATTGCTAACAAACACTCATACTTAAAATTTTGAATAAAATTCACACTTAATATAGGCTACAGAAAAACCAACAAAAAAAACAGACAAGCCTAAATTATTTACGTTTGATTAAAATGTTTTTCATCATTTCCTTTACACTGTAGGGACAGCATCTATTAAAATGTCATTTAAAAATATTTTAAACTTCCTAAGATTCATGTTTCTGATTTCAATAGCTAAAAAATTAAATAAATGTATTGCAAGCTAATTATTATTTTCAATCCTAAATTTGGGTACGACAAAGTTTTCTTTATTTCTGGTTTTGTATTGATGCTGACTATGATTCTGAGTTTTAACCCTGCACAGTTTGTTAAGAATTATCTTCCCGAACAGAGAAATGATTCTGCGTTCTACAAACAAAGGTCTGCACCCTAGCGATTATTCTTATTGCTGATTTCCCCACCCCACAATGCCATATGTCATTATTGAGTGGAAAATTGCAAAGTAGTTAGTTACACATACTTATTATGTGAGGACACCGCAAGAAAGACTTGGATCCAACAGTACCCCTGCTTTGCATTATTTTCTTGATTGACGAGTTGGCTTGCCCTAATTTGAAAGTCGACAATCACAGTCTTAGTCTTATTCAATGCCAAGCGATTTACCGAAAACCACTGGCCAGCTGCCCGCAATACCTTATCGCTTGCTGTGACAATATTTTGTTCTTTTCCCAATCAAACCATCATCATCTGCATATTGTACTGCTATGCTGTTGTCGTTTTTAAGAGTGTCAGGAAGGTCAAGCAAATAGATTATCAAGAAAAACGGTCCTAATAAAGATCCGTGCCCAACCCCTCGAGTGATTGTTTTTCGTATTCACTAGTCATAGGGGTGCTCAATTTGAGCCTCGATTAAGTGGAGCACAAATAACGTGCTTTCTCTTGTAACACGAAATCTTGTCCTAAAATTATCATCGTCGAAACTATTAAAATAGTCATAGCGGACAAATCTGTGTCTAGGTATCCTATTGATGACACACAAAAGTTCGTCGTTCTCTTCGTCGTCCCATATCAACTCCATTTCCTAAAAACTGCCTTCAGTAGCAATGCAAAATAATTTCCTATAGCATAAACCCAGCCTAAAATTCAGATTCAAAATTTTCACCACACATGTAAACAAACACCTTTATATAGGTTATGTGTCTATTTTCCAAATTTTCTTCCCGAATTGTTTCGCATGAGTCTTCGAATACTTCTTTTATAGTAAAATAGACGATTCTAGGCCGAATAAACTTCGAAAAACACCAAAAACGGAAAAAAATAGTTTAAGTAAAACTTAAGTAGTCAAATTTTACCACTTAAGCCAAAGGTGAAAATTTGGTACTTCAACAGCACCTGCAACCGATTAAATTAAGATAAGTGTAACTTAGGACTTAAGTGAAAGGTGAAAAAGTGGCCCAATATGCCTGTTAAGGCGGCCGTGATATTCGTTTTTATTTGTACACCGAACATAACAAAGAAAACGCGAGGCTGATCCAATATGCCTGAGAGAGACCCAGACTGGTGAGCAAAGTCACCCAAAAATTAATCAATTCAAATTCAATTTAGACGTTTAAAAATGCTGGATATTTTGCGTATTTTTTATTACAAGCTTTTATTTAACTTTACCTCTACGTATTGTATGCTTATATTCCTAATAATCTTGCAACTCAATTTTGACTAACCCCTACATGTCTGATTGAATTCAAATTTGGTATGCGATCATAGTTCCGGTGACAATACAGTAATCCCGCCTTCAGCTAGCTCTCTAGCCTTCAGCTAGCGAGCTAGTTCTCACTTTCCCTCCTCCTCCAAATCCCACTTCCCTCCCCTCCCCCCCCAACAACAACAACAAATAGTTCTTTAGAACAGTCACGACATTTAAGCCCTTCAGGCAGCTAGTCTCCCCAAAAATCGACAAAACTTAGGCTACCTAGCTTGAAGGTCAAGTGGGGGTGGAAGGAAAGGTTTGGTTTGGCAGAATAATTAGTGTCAGCGCACATAGATGTCCGCTAACACTAAGGATTCTTCCAGATCGGGCCCTCTTACCGGGTGTTGTTGTTGTTGAATACAGTAATATGGTATTATTAGGCACCCCCTGGGTATTCGGGAGTTTTTTGGGATAAGGAATACGAATTTTTGATCAGATTTTGAAAATTCAATACGGTAGATTCAAGATTTTTGGTCATGTTTTGCTAACCAATTTTAACTGACTTGTACACATCCGATTGTCTTTAAATTTTGTATGCTTTTATAGTTCAAGTAACAATACAATTATTATTAGGCACCTCCCTCCCCCCCCTACGGGAGGAGTGGAGGGGGGAAAACACCTAAGTTTCTCCGATTTCAACCAAAATTGGTACACGGGGTTTTTTTGGGGATAAGGAATACGAATTTTTGATCAGATTTTGAAAATGCAATATGGCGGATTCTGACTTATACACATCCGATTGTCTTCAAATTTGGTATGCGTTTATAGTTACGGTGACAATACATTAATATGGTATTATCAGGTACCCGCCTCCTCCTAATGAGGGAAGTGGAACGGGAAAAAGATTTATTTTGTTCGATTTTAATCAAAATTGGAATACAGGAGCTCTTAGAGAAGGGGATTATGAATTTTTGATCAAATATCAATATGGGTTCAAAACAGATGATTTAAAGCACAAACCTAAAAATTAAAATTAATAATTATATAAACAGAAGCTTTTCAAATCCAAGCTTTTATACAAAAATATAAAGTTCACTATCATAATAAAAGCGATGGGCGCATTTTAGAAAGTTTGACCATGGTTCGCAAGAATCTGAATTCACTATAATGCAGAAAAATGCAAGGGTAAGTAAATTCAACCCAACTCGACCTAATTTACGGCCATCGCTTTTATTATTATGATATCAGAATGCTAAAAATTATTTTCTCCATTTTATATTATATAAAAGCTTGGATTTGAAAAGCTTTTTTTTATATCAAATTATTTTTTAATATTTAGATTTGTACCCTAAATCGTCCATTTTGAATCCGCCATATTGAAATTTTCAAATCTGATAAAAAACTCATAATCCTCTTCCTCCCCACCTGTATGCCAATTTTGATTGAAATCGAACAAAATTAATCTTTTTCCCTCTCCACTTCTCCCGTTAGGGGGGGTACCTGATAATACCATATTATTGTATTGTCACCGGAACTATAAATGCATACCAAATTTGAAGACAATCGGATGTGTATAAGTCAGTTAAAATTGGTTTGCAAAACATAAGCAAAAATCGTCCATCTTGAATTCGCCATATTAAATTTTTAAAATCTGACCAAAAATTCGTATACTTTATCCCCAAAAACCTCCGTATGCCAATTTTGGTTGAAGTCGAACAAGCTAAATATTTTTCCCCCTCCAGTTTCCTCGTTAGGGGGAGGTGGGTACCTGAGAATACCATATTATTGTTTTGTCACCGGAACAATAACGCATATTAAATTTGAAGACAATCGGATGGGTATAAGTCAGTTAAAATTGGTAAGCAAAACATGACCAAAAATTGTCCTTCTTGAATTCGCCATATTGATTTTTTTAAATGTGATCTCCAAAAATTCGTATTCTTTATCCCCAAAAACCCACGTACACCAATTTTGGGTGAAATCGGACAAACTTGGCCGTTTTCTTCCCTCCAGGGAATGCCTAACATTACTATATTGTCACCGGAACTATAATCGCGTACCAAGTTTGAATTCAATCGGACTACAAGATAGTCAAAATTGAGTTGCAAGATTTTTACCCGAACATAGAAACATATATAAATAATAGAAGTTAAATAAAAGCTTGTAATAATAAACCTAATGTTTTCTAATTTTGGAGGCTGCTGCAAATTTGCAGTTTTTAATATTAGAGGGAATTGTAACGAAACAGATTTCTATCGATCTTGCTACTCTTGCGGCTATATGTCTATATATTGTGCCCCTAAAAATGACCAATGGGTGGGTGCGTCCACCATGCCTGTACCCCAAACAATATCTGAGCAACACCGTTCTTAACTAAAAAGCCAGTTAACTCATTTTCGTTTTAGTATCCTTTGGCCTATGATCGGTGCCATATTGACACCAAACTGACAGAAAATCCATGTTTTACTTGTCAATTTGGTTATAAAAATGGCAGCCACATTAGGCTAAAGGGCACTGAGGCGGTAGGAGTTAACAGGCTTTTTAGTTAAGAATGGTGTTGATCTGAGATTCATTAATTTGAGATTTCATAAGCAGTCCCTTCTATGAAGTGTAGAGTTCGCACTATTTACGTTTATGTATTGGATCAACACTTGCTGCCTTGGCCATATCTAGTACACTGTGATCAATTGTCTTACGATAACAATAACTAAGTGGCAAAAAAATGGTTCAAAACTTTCTATTACAATCAACTCATGATAAAATTTAAACTAAACTAAATCGAAAATTTTCTGAATGAGGCCCTGGCCATACTGTGATCAGTGTGGTCAAAAATCTAGGGAGAAAAAAAAATAAACTGTATATATATATATATATATATATATATATATAGTTATATGGTATTTTTAAACAGTTTTTTTTTTAATTCGTTTTATTTAGTACACCAGCGATACAATCTTCAACAAAGCAAACATTAGATTTGGAGAATTACAAGCCAATGTTTCCGACGTCTTTTTTTATCAGTTTTCATACAAGGGAAAAATGGGAAACGATGACGTTGGTAGTATAGAAGGTAGGTGAATATCATTACATTATATACGGTGGGGGATAAACAACACTTTTGATCACGTAGCACACACAGTATAACTACTTTTATTTACTAAATTTTATTTTACTTATTTTGGTCTTTTAAGTCCCACAAATGAGGGACTAAAACGCGTTTTTTTTCTAGGGATTAAAAATAAAATTTAAATGCCTAGGGGCTAAAAGTGCCATTTAAGCAGTTTTAGGTGGTGTGTGTCTTAACGTCAACAACCTCGCACTTAAAAAAGAAAAGATCAAAAGATCTTGGGAGGAAAGAACGAATGTTTCGCCCGGGGTGACCAGCGTGGGCTCATCAATGGATTCACCAGTCACCCTCAACCCAGACATCATTTAACAGTATCGCAAACTCTAACTTCCAACTCCGAATCACTCACAAATAGGCATCGTTCCGCATGGTACTTATTATAAGTCACCTGATACGGGTTCGTCCTGGCGTGTTAATCTTTCCAATAGGAATATGCTCCTAAGACAATTAAAACAAGAAGTTAAACTTCCAAATCATTTCCATCAACCGAAAAGAATCTAAAAAAGAGAAGATCAAAAGATCTTGGAAGGAAAGAACGAAAACTCAAAATTGGATGAGTGTCCCACAAGGAACACACAAAAAACCAAAGCGAAAGGAGAAACAATTAAACGATGTTTCGACCGGGGTGACCAGCGTGGGCTCATCAGTGGATTCACCAGTCACCCTCAATCCAGACATCATTTAACACTATCGCAAACTCTGACTTCCAACTCTGAATCACTCACAAATAGGCAGCATCGTTCCGCATGGTACTTATTATAAGTCACCTGATACGGCTTCGTCCTGGCGTGTTAATCTTTCCAATAGGAATATGCTCCTAAGACAATTAAAACAAGAAGTTAAACTTCCAAATCAGTTCCATCAACCGAAAAGAATCTAAAAAAGAGAAGATCAAAAGATCTTGGGAGAAAAGAACGAAAACTCAAAATTGGATGAGTGTCCCACAAGGAACACACAAAAGGCCAAAGCGAAAGGCGAAACAATTAAACGAGATTTCGCCCAGTCACCCTCAATCCAGACATCATTTAACACTATCGCAAACTCTGACTTCCAGCTCTGAATCACTCACAAATAGGCATCGTTCCGCATGGTACTTATTATAAGTCACCTGATACGGGTTCGTCCTGGCGTGTTAATCTTTCTAATAGAAATATGCTCCTAAGACAATTAAAACAAGAAGTTAAACTTCCAAATCAGTTCCATCAACCGAAAAGAATCTAAAAAAGAGAAGATCCAAAGATCTTGGGAGGAAAGAACGAGAACTCAAAATTGGATGAGTGTCCCACAAGGAACACACAAAAGGCCTTTTGTTTTAATTGTCATAGGAGCATATTACTATTCGAAAGATTAACACGCCAGGACGAACCCGTATCAGGTGACTTATAATAAGTACCATGCGGAACGATGCCTATTTGTGAGTGATTCAGAGTTGGAAGTCAGAGTGTGCGATAGTGTTAAATGATGTCTGGATTAAGGGTGACTGGTGAATCCACTGATGAGTCCACGCTGGTCACCCCGGGCGAAACATCGTTTAATTGTTTCTCCTTTCACTTTGGCCTTTTGTGTGTTCCTTGTGGGACACTCATCCAATTTTGAGTTTTCGTTCTTTCCTCCCAAGATCTTTTGATCTTCTCTTTTTTAGATTCTTTTCGGTTGATGGAAGTGATTTGGAAGTTTAATCTCGCACTTACTATGTTTATACGCGCCTAAAACCGGTACGAGGTTTTATACTTCTTTTATTAAATGTCATTAAATGTCGGTTAAAAAAAAACAAATAAAACATCAACTTTTTGTAAAACCAGGATTGAGAATTTCTTTAGGTTGGAAGAATATACCTACCAGGCCAACACATTTACGTAAATATTACGTAAAAGTTACACACTTTATTACATAAATTCTAGGTAAACTAGAAGTCACAAAGTTCCCTACTTTTTACGTAAATAATATGTAATTAAAATATCGTAAATAATGCATGGCAAAAAGAATTGGGGAACGGCAGTCAGGTAAATAACGTACACAAAGTTCCCTTCTTATTACGTAAATATAATATCATTAAAGAAACATAAGTAATGTTATGTAAATTTTCTCACTTTAGATTTACGTAAATACTATGTAAATGTAACAGAAGTGTTTGCTGGGTATTACGCCTTATCCAGGTCAAACTTGTAAGCTAGGTCTGTAATTTTTAGCCAGCCATGGAAACACCAAGACAAAAGGCGTTGGCTTAACTCCGACCTTTTGCACATACGCTACAATTTATCGATCCGAGGGGTTTCGGTCAGTTTCGGTCGGCTTCGCGGCCTACGTTATACGTCTTTAATCAAGGAAACGCCATTTTTGTTGTTTACTTGTTTTGATTCCATGTTTTTATTTGGGCTGCGAGTATTTTTCACTGTTCAAAATTAGAAAAGGTAAGTTAAGTTTCTGGAGAACATCAGATAACGTAAGAGAAGCCATACCATCGGAGGTATCGAGCGGAGAAGATCCAGAGCCCAGCAAGGACATATGTTACATTAACATAGTATTTACATAAATCTAAAGTCAAAAAAATTACATTAAAAGTTTTCATAAAATTTACGTAATAACTTATGTTTATATAATGAAAATATAATATTTACGTAATATGACGGTTACTTTTTACCTTGTTGTGACATTAAAATTATAAAATATTATATACAAAATATGATTTCAATTTTACATAAATGTCACATTCCAATGCGTAATACTTATATAACATTTATGTTATATAAATTGATATTGTAGTTACCTAAAGAGGAAGTTATTTACGTGACTTCAAGTTTACTTGTAAGAGATATAAATACAATAGACTCGCGATATAGTGAACATACTATATAGTGAACTACAGTACTTCAAATAGTAAACAGAAATTTTAAAAAATTTTCAGTGAACAAACCCCCCCTCAACATAGTAAACCCAATTGCTTTTTAACTAAAACAAACATGTTAAAACAGGAAGACTTTTCGTTCCTTCTTTCGCGCAATTAGATCAATTAGTTTCTCGCAGTATTTGCTTACATCAGATCGTGTCACGTGTGTTTTGAGCAATAAAGAAATATTAGAGCTTAAGGCCACAAAAACGGCATAGATTTGACAACACAGAATATCGGAAACGAGAAATTTGGCAGGAATGTTTATTTTTGAATTCCTCACAACCGTATCCAGACAGTTTTTTGCTGGACTCTCATTTTTGAAACAAAATAAACACAGCTAACAATAGTCAAAAATCTTACCTGGCTTTTTCTTTGGCCTCGTCGATAATACAGAAATCTGTAACAGCAATTTTTGGATTTTTTTATTTTTTTAAAGAAATTTTTGAAAAATCCTTTGGATACGGTTGTAGATTTTTATTAATCCTATTATCTGATAACAAAAAATTTATGGTTTTTTTCTTTGTAAGCAATATTCTGCCGGAATTCTGAAACGCCAAGGTCACGTAATTTAGTAGGCCCAAGGAAACTGAAGTGAGTTCGATTGGAGTATTGGAATTCAGGTTCCGCATAGCCACCGGCCACTTGTCTAATGAAACATTTGGCCAATAAATTGATACATGTCAAGTGATAAAAATATTATAGAAATTTGTCATTTTTTTTATGTTGAGTAATGATTTTTCTTTTGATTCTTTTTAATTTCGAGACATTGCAATCTATGAAGCATGAATCCGAGCATCAAAATCTTTTAAAGAAGCATTAATAAATGGTTGATATAAGGGGTTGAAATTTTAAAAGTATTTTTTGTATTTCAATAACGAAAAGCAACATAAGTTTGAAAATTGGTATGTAGACTCTACTAATAAAATAAGTAAACGCGTGCTTCGGCATTTTTTAAAATTCTCCTTGAAAAGTTAACGAATAGGTGTTTTTGGATTTTTGGAAAATTTCAACGGGTGGTTGCAACAACCCCTTTGTATTAGAAAAATATTTTAATCTGTTAAAGTATGGGTTGTGGGGCATCAAACTAAAGGAAACAAAGTCAGGAATTTTTTAAGTAACAATTTAGGGTGGGGGAAGGGGTTGCAGGTAGGTCTGGTTTTCCGTCAAAAAGGACTACAAGGTTTTAAATTAAATGAAATACAGTCTGGAAAACAACGAAAGGGTGAGGGAATTGTAAGGGAGTAAAGCTGGATTCAAAGTTCCATAAGGTAAGCGGTATGACGAGGTAAGACGCAAGAGAAATAAATTATAGGGTGAAGACTTTAAATGGAATGTTGGCCCTAGCGAGTTAGAAATTTGTTTTTTTATAAAAACCCAAAAACCCTTCTATAAAGATTTTTAAAAGCTAAAAGTTTCGTCACAGACCCTCAGGAAGGGATAAAACTTTTTTTTAAATTAGAAGGTCCGCTACTTTTTCGGCGTGTAGCCAAGCAATTCGTTTTTAAGGTTTCCGCTTAATCAAATGTTTTGAGAAAATTCGAGCATTATTTACATTAAAGTTATCATCCCGTCCACAAAAATGCTACCTTCCATTTTCTTGTCTCTTGGAAATCTGAAAAACTTAATGTCACCCGAAAATGTATGTAAATGTAAATAAACGACCACCTCGTAATAAAAAAGGCGACTGAATGCTGTCTTTCATGTCTCTCACCAGGTGACGTCAGTTAACCACGCCTACTCCTGCGCGATATCAAATCTGTTTTATTTGAAAGTTTGAGACAATGATGTGTTTGAAATTAACTCTGTGTTTCGGAGTTCCATTGTCTATATTTTATTTTTACACGACGTTTCGATCAGTACAATCTCTGATCGTCTTCAGGTGCAAACTACAATCAATTCCTAAGGCTACGTACTTATATACTGTAAGAAATCACTAAACCTTGAAGTTTAAGAAGTTGGCTTCGCCCAAGGAGGGGCTTCCCAATATTTGAGATTTCAACACTTGGTTTACTGAAAATACCCTGATTCTGCCCAATAAAGGCAGCTTCAAGGAATTTTCGTTTCTTCCAGTGTGACTCCTTGTTCAAAACCTTTGCTTCTGCCCACTTCATTCGGTGTTGTTTTGACCATGCATGTTCGGCAATTCCTGATTTCGTGGTTTCACCTTTTTGGGTATTCGTCTGATGTTCCTTAAGCCTAACAGATAGTGGTCTTTTAGTTTCGCCTATGTATGATTCACCACACTCACAAGGAACTTGGTAAATGCATTCCTTATTTTGTTTGTTCTCCGGTTTTGTTTTACTAAGGAGGCTTCCAATTGTATTACTTGATTGAAAAGATGTTTTAATATTAAAGTTTTTCGCTACTCTTCGAATTTTCTCTGATACTCCTTTAACGTATGGGATTGTAAGGAATGCATTTGCCTGGTTTTGGTCTTGTAATCTCTGGCCTGTTTGTTGAAATTTAAAAATGGTATCTGTTATAAGTTTCAGGCTGTAAAATTTCTTATTTCGATTTCCAAGTCATGAGAATTGTTACAAATTTGAACGGCTCTGTTATACAAAGTTTTGATTATGCCTCGTTTGGTTGTAGCAGAATGATTTGAACCTTGATTTAAATATTGTCCTGTGTGAGTGGGTTTACGATAGACTGTTGTTCTGATGTCGCTTTCTACTCGTGTGACAAGTACATCAAGAAAAGGAATTTGACAATTTTGCTCCAACTCCATTGTGAATTTAATGGTGGGTCTTATGTTATTTAGGTGGTGAAGAAATTCTGAAAGTTGTTGGTCATTCCCGGTCCAGACAATAAAAGTATCAGCAACATATCTCAGCCAGAGCTTAGGTTTATATGTTGCGGTATCAACCGTGTGTGATTCGAACCACTCCATGTAAATATTGGCCACCACCGGCGAAAGCGATGAACCCATTGGCATACCGTCATCCTGAGCATAAAACCTATCTTTCACTTTAAAATAAGAGTCATATAGGCAGCACTCCAACAACTCCATCACTCACTCCAGGGGTAGGCTGGTACGTTCATAAAAGGATTTGTCATCAACCAGTCTCTTTCTAATAATATCTAGCGATTCCCTTATTGGGACATTGGTGTATAGACTTTCGACATCAAAACTGACATGTCTATCCTCGGTTCCTAAAACAAAGGATTTAAGAATATTAACGAAATGAAGCGGTCTTCCCTGCAAGAGTTTGAATAATTTTCAAAAGGAATTTAGACAAATTGCTTGTTGGAGAATTTCTGGAACTTGTAATTGGGCGTAAGGGCATTGCATCTTTGTGAATTTTGGGAAGTTCGTATAGATGAGGAGGCTTGCTATAATGTGGTGTACGTTGAGATCTTGTATTGTCCGGAATATATCTGGAATACTTTTTAAAAATTCTATAAACCTTACTTTCGATTGATTGCGTCGGATCTTTTGGGAGAAGTTTATAGTTTCCTTTAGCAAGTACTTCTTCAACTTTCTGGTCACAGGTTGCCGTGTCCAAAATCACTGTTGCATTGCCCTTGTCTGCCGGTAAGATTTTAATTGATTTGTCCTTTTGAAGATTCTTCAACGCGATTTCCTCTGTTTTGCTTATATTAGAGGTATGCTTAATAGGTTTGTCAATAATAGTCCTTACCTGATGTCTGAACTCGTCGGCGTCTTGTCGTGTAAGAGGATGACCTTCTATGGCGGTGATGATATCGATTGTAGGTATCTTCTTAGGAGCGATGGAAAAGTTAAGTCCTTTGGCAAGTAAGTTTTCTTCTATGGGTGTCAATGTCTTCTTTGACCCATTAACGATGGCTCTTACGGCGTCCCTGGTCGATTGGCTTTGTTGCTGTTGATGGGTGAATTTCCTTTGGTGCTTTGCTTGCCAAGTCTGTCGTAGATGGTCGCAGGTTCGTGTAATTTTGTCCAGAATCGGTTGATAATCTTCCTCCATAGTATATTCTCGAATCTCCTGAAACCGTTGTCTCAGTTCTTCTGTCAGTAAGGACTTGTTCCAGCGATGAAAGCTGATTTGAGACCGTATAAGCGCCTTACTGGCGTCATCTAGAATCCGTTGAACTCTATGTCCTGGAAATGATGCCTTAAGACGAAATGCAACCGGAATAATGTTGCTGTCTCCTGCTTGGCATAGGAATTCGATGTGCGTGTCTTCTTTGGTATGCTTAATTAAAGTTTTCTCGTAGCCTCGAAAAAGATCGCTGATACCGGGTCCGTACCAGGATTCCAACGTTTGTTTGAAAGTTTGAGACAATGATGTGTTTGAAATTAACTCTGTGTTCTTGCAGGCAAGACCGCTTCATTTGTAGAAAATTCCAACCATTTTGTTAATATTCTTAAATTCTTTGTTTTAGGAACCGAGGATAGACTTTACAGTTTTGATGTCGAAAGTCTATACACCAATGTCCCAATAAGGATATCGCTAGATATTATTAGAAAGAGACTGGTTGATGACGAATCCCTTTATGAACGTACCATCCTACCGCTGGAGGGAGTGATGGAGTTGTTGGAGTGCTGCCTACATAACTCTTATTTTCAAGTGAAAGATAGGTTTTATGCTCAGGATGCCGGTGGTGGCCAATATTTACATGCAGTGGTTCGAATCACACGCGGTTGATACCGCAACATATAAACCTAAGCTCTGGCTGAGATATGTTGATGATACTTTTATTGTCTGGACCGGGAATGACCAACAACTTTCAGAATTTCTTCACCACCTAAATAACATAAGACCCACCATTAAATTCACAATGGAGTTGGAGCAAAATTGTCAAATTCCTTTTCTTGATGTACTTGTCACACGAGTAGAAAGCGACATCAGAACAACAGTCTATCGTAAACTCACTCACACATGACAATATTTAAATCAAGGTTCAAATCATTCTGCTACAACCAAACGAGGCATAATCAAAACTTTGTATAACAGAGCCGTTCAAATTTGTAACAATTCTCATGACTTGGAAATCGAAATAAGAAACATTAAGAAGGATCTGCAGCAGAATGGTTACAGCCTGAAACTTATACTATTTCTAAATTTCAACAAACAGGACAGAGATTACAAGACCAAAACCAGGCAAATGCATTCCTTACAATCCCATACGTTAAAGGAGTATCAGAGAAAATTCGAAGAGTAGCGAAAAACTTTAATATTAAAACAGCTTTTAAATCTAGTAATACAATTCGAAGCCTCCTTAGTAAAACAAAACCGGAGAACAAACAAAATAAGGAATGCATTTACCAAGTTCCTTGTGAGTGTGGTGAATCATACATAGGCGAAACTAAAAGACCACTATCTGTTAGGCTTAAGGAACATCAGACGAATACCCAAAAAGGTGAAACCACGAAATCAGGAATTGCCGAACATGCATGGTCAAAACAACACCGAATGAAGTGGGCAGAAGCAAAGGTTTTGCACAAGGAGTCACACTGGAAGAAACGAAAATTCCTTGAAGCTGCCTTTATTGGGCAGAATCAGGGTATTTTCAGTAAACCAAGTGTTGAAATCCCAAATATTTGGAAGCCCCTCCTTGGGCGGAGCCAACTTCTTAAACTTCAAGGTTGAGTGATTTCTTACAGTATATAAGTACGTAGCCTTAGGAATTGATTGTAGTTTGCACCAGAAGACGATCAGAGATTGTACTGATCGAAACGTCGTGTATAAATAAAATATAGACAATGGAAGTCCGAAACACAGAGTTAATTTCAAATCTGTTTTACTTGTATCATGAGTCATGGTCATGTCTATATGTGACACTTAACTTTCAAAGACAAGGTGTATGATAGATACAAAAAGGAGGAACAGTGTTTATGTCTAAGGGTATAATGACGAAATAGTAGGAGGGTTTAACTATTACTAGAAGTGATATCAAAAAACGAAGTTCACTTCTAGAGTTTTCACCGATTCTACTACAAAATAACCCCACTTGTATTTTTGATAGGGAACCCCTTTAAATTAAATCAATTTTTTAGGAGCCGACAACGTGATCCACGGAGAAGAAACTCGTTACATCAGGGTTATAAGAGGTAACCCATTCGACAACACCAAGTTCGAAAACTTTCCCCAAAGTGATGTAACCACTCACTACAGATTGATAAGGATTTTCAGTAACTTCATAAAATATCTGTGAGTAAAAATCCATCATTAATTATACGTCATTTACGAAAAGGGAGACAAAATAAAAAAGTACAGCTTTAACGCTCGCAGTCTAAGGCGTAAGCCGAGGGCTGCTACAGGCTCAGGGCGTTAAAGCAGTTTTTGACCGCATGCAACATTTTATGCACGATTTTAATATTAAAAAAATAATAACACAGGTCTGCAGTTTTTACCTCTTTGAAAGTTGATTTACAAATTTCAACCATTTTCTCGTAACTGCTGCTGCTTTTAGTTTTTTTTCTCGTCAAGTTATTTTTCAATTTAGTAAAAGCCAAAAATATTAAAAAACACGATTTATTTTATAATATATTAAAGAGAAAAATACAAAAATCTAAAAATATTTATTTATTCTTTGCGCTTTTAAAAAAATCGTTTTCTTTTTTAGAAAAGCTTCTTTTGGTTGTTTTTCTGTCATATTCAGCTAAACGAAGATCTCTTCTCAATGACCAACACTAATCGTCCACGATTTTTGTATCTCAACGCGCCCTAACTTTTTCAATCTCTTTAAGATCTTAATATAATCTTTCACCTTACTCTTCGATTTTCGGGAAATATTCCAAATAAGTGAAAATTTAATTTTTATATATGCTCATACTGCAACCAAGGATCCTGAATTTTCCAGCATATTTTTAAGGATCTCAACAGAGTTTGGGTCTTTATAATTCCCTAAAAATTTATAAACAACTTCTGTAAAAGCATTCAATGCATGTTTCTCCCTATCTTCTATTACATTTTCAAATTCTGTATCTTTCATCAAGCTCCTAATCTGCAGCCGTAAAAAGATTTCCTCTTTAGATTTTTCGTCTGAGAAGGAAATGTTTTGCAAAAATATTTAAAAAAATTCATTCTTTGTTTAATACCTTAACAAATATTTTCAAAAGTCCAAGTTTTATGTTAAGAATGGGGTGAGTACCAGGTAGAGAGTCGAAAAAAATCATACTATTTATGCACCATATTATAAATTATTTTCTTTCGAAATATAGCAATCCTACTCCCGATCCATCTGACGAACTTCTGCAAAATTTAACCTGGCCTAAGGTGACTCCAAAGAGTTTCAAATATGTAAATATTAACATAAGCCTAACCATTGAAGACACTCCAAAAAAGAAGAGATATGACATGTGGAGAAGTGTGTACGAAACCTATGGAATAAGACCTTTTGTAACCTTTTAATTTAGTATGAATAAAGAACGCTAATTTAGGTAATAGTAGTTTAATTCCGTAAGATCTCACAAAGAATAACATATTTTTTTGTATTATTCACCAAAAGCCACTCAAATAGAGTTAGTATAAATTATTGATAAAAATAAAAAATGATTTTTACTGATATGTATATATAAGCTATGTACTAAGTTCGATCTGATTCGGTTTGAACTCAGTGGCGGTCTAAGCCATTTGAAAAGGAGGGGAGGCGGTTTCGTTAAAGCAGTTTTTGATCGCATGCAGCATTTTATGCACGATTTTAATATTAAAAAAATAATAACACAGGTCTGCAGTTTTTAGCTCTTTGAAAGTTGATTTACAAATTTCAACCATTTTCTAGTAACTGCTGCTGTTTTTAGTTTTTGTTCTCGTCAAGTTATTTTTAATTTAGTAAAAGCCAAAAATATTAAAAATCACGATTTATTTTATAATATATTAAAGAGAAAAATACAAAAATCTAAAAATATTTATTTATTCTTTGCGCTTTTAAAAAAATCGTTTTCTTTTTTAGAAAAGCTTCTTTTGGTTGTTTTTCTGTCATGTTCAGCTAAAGGAAGATCTCTTCTCAATGACCAACACTAATCGTCCACGATTTTTGTATCTCAACGCGCCCTAACTTTTTCAGTCTCTTTAAGATCTTAATAAAATTTTTTACCTTACTCTTCGATTTTCGGGAAATATTCCAAATATGTGAAAAGTTAATTTTTATATATGCTCATACTGCAACCAAGGATCCTGAATTTTCCAGCATATTTTTAAGGATCTCAACAGAGTTTGGGTCTTTATAATTCCCTAAAAATTTATAAACAACTTCTGTAAAAGCATTCAATGCATGTTTCTCCCTATCTTCTATTACATTTTCAAATTCTGTATCTTTCATCAAGCTCCTAATCTGCAGCCGTAAAAAGATTTCCTCTTTAGATTTTTCGTCTGAGAAGGAAATGTTTTGCAAAAATATTTAAAAAAATTCATTCTTTGTTTAATACCTTAACAAATATTTTCAAAAGTCCAAGTTTTATGTTAAGAATGGGGTGAGTACCAGATAGAGAGTCGAAAAAAATCATACTATTTAGGTACCATATTATAAATTATTTTCTTTCGAAATATAGCAATCCTACTCCCGATCCAACTGACGAACTTCTGCAAAATTTAACCTGGCCTAAGGTGACTCCAAAGAGTTTCAAATATGTAAATATTAACATAAGCCTAACCATTGAAGACACCCCAAAAAAGAAGAGATATGACATGTGGAGAAGTGTGTACGAAACCTATGGAATAAGACCTTTTGTAACCTTTTAATTTAGTATAAATAAAGAACGCTAATTTAGGTAATAGTAGTTTAATTCCGTAAGATCTCACAAAGAATAACATATTTTTTTGTATTATTCACCAAAATCCACTCAAATAGATTTAGTATAAATTATTGATAAAAATAAAAAATGATTTTTACTGATATGTATATATAAGCTATGTACTAAGTTCGATCTGATTCGGTTTAAACTCAGTGGCTGTCCAAGCCATTTGAAAAGGAGGGGAGGCGGTTTCGTTAAAGCAGTTTTTGATCGCATGCAGCATTTTATGCACGATTTTAATATTAAAAAAATAATAACACAGGTCTGCAGTTTTTAGCTCTTTGAAAGTTGATTTACAAATTTCAACCATTTTCTAGTAACTGCTGCTGTTTTTAGTTTTTGTTCTCGTCAAGTTATTTTTAATTTAGTAAAAGCCAAAAATATTAAAAATCACGATTTATTTTATAATATATTAAAGAGAAAAATACAAAAATCTAAAAATATTTATTTATTCTTTGCGCTTTTAAAAAAATCGTTTTCTTTTTTAGAAAAGCTTCTTTTGGTTGTTTTTCTGTCATGTTCAGCTAAAGGAAGATCTCTTCTCAATGACCAACACTAATCGTCCACGATTTTTGTATCTCAACGCGCCCTAACTTTTTCAATCTCTTTAAGATCTTAATATAATCTTTCACCTTACTCTTCGATTTTCGGGAAATATTCCAAATAAGTGAAAAGTTAATTTTTATATATGCTCATACTGCAACCAAGGATCCTGAATTTTCCAGCATATTTTTAATGATCTCAACAGAGTTTGGGTCTTTATAATTCCCTAACAATTTATAAACAACTTCTGTAAAAGCATTCAATGCATGTTTCTCCCTATCTTCTATTACATTTTCAAATTCTGTATCTTTCATCAAGCTCCTAATCTGCAGCCGTAAAAAGATTTCCTCTTTAGATTTTTCGTCTGAGAAGGAAATGTTTTGCAAAAATATTTAAAAAAATTCATTCTTTGTTTAATACCTTAACAAATATTTTCAAAAGTCCAAGTTTTATGTTAAGAATGAAGTGAGTACCAGATAGAGAGTCGAAAAAAATCATACTATTTAGGTACCATATTATAAATTATTTTCTTTCGAAATATAGCAATCCTACTCCCGATCCAACTGACGAACTTCTGCAAAATTTAACCTGGCCTAAGGTGACTCCAAAGAGTTTCAAATATGTAAATATTAACATAAGTCTAACCATTGAAGACACCCCAAAAAAGAAGAGATATGACATGTGGAGAAGTGTGTACGAAACCTATGGAATAAGACCTTTTGTAACCTTTTAATTTAGTATAAATAAAGAACGCTAATTTAGGTAATAGTAGTTTAATTCCGTAAGATCTCACAAAGAATAACATATTTTTTTGTATTATTCACCAAAAGCCACTCAAATAGATTTAGTATAAATTATTGATAAAAATAAAAAATGATTTTTACTGATATGTATATATAAGCTATGTACTAAGTTCGATCTGATTCGGTTTAAACTCAGTGGCTGTCCAAGCCATTTGAAAAGGAGGGGAGGCGGTTTCGTTAAAGCAGTTTTTGATCGCATGCAGCATTTTATGCACGATTTTAATATTAAAAAAATAATAACACAGGTCTGCAGTTTTTAGCTCTTTGAAAGTTGATTTACAAATTTCAACCATTTTCTAGTAACTGCTGCTGTTTTTAGTTTTTGTTCTCGTCAAGTTATTTTTAATTTAGTAAAAGCCAAAAATATTAAAAATCACGATTTATTTTATAATATATTAAAGAGAAAAATACAAAAATCTAAAAATATTTATTTATTCTTTGCGCTTTTAAAAAAATCGTTTTCTTTTTTAGAAAAGCTTCTTTTGGTTGTTTTTCTGTCATGTTCAGCTAAAGGAAGATCTCTTCTCAATGACCAACACTAATCGTCCACGATTTTTGTATCTCAACGCGCCCTAACTTTTTCAATCTCTTTAAGATCTTAATAAAATCTTTCACCTTACTCTTCGATTTTCGGGAAATATTCCAAATAAGTGAAAAGTTAATTTTTATATATGCTCATACTGCAACCAAGGATCCTGAATTTTCCAGCATATTTTTAGGGATCTCAACAGAGTTTGGGTCTTTATAATTCCCTAAAAATTTATAAACAACTTCTGTAAAAGCATTCAATGCATGTTTCTCCCTATCTTCTATTACATTTTCAAATTCTGTATCTTTCATCAAGCTCCTAATCTGCAGCCGTAAAAAGATTTCCTCTTTAGATTTTTCGTCTGAAAAGGAAATGTTTTGCACAAAGATTTAAAAAAATTCCTTCTTTGTTTAATACCTTAACAAATATTTTCATAAGTCCAAGTTTTATGTTAAGAATGGGGTGAGTACCAGGTAGAGAGTCGAAAAAATCATACTATTTATGCACCATATTATAAATTATTTTCTTTCGAAATATAGCAATCCTACTCCCGATCCATCTGACGAACTTCTGCAAAATTTAACCTGGCCTAAGGTGACTCCAAAGAGTTTCAAATATGTAAATATTAACATAAGCCTAACCATTGAAGACACCCCAAAAAAGAAGAGATATGACATGTGGAGAAGTGTGTACGAAACCTATGGAATAAGACCTTTTGTAACCTTTTAATTTAGTATGAATAAAGAACGCTAATTTAGGTAATAGTAGTTTAATTCCGTAAGATCTCACAAAGAATAACATATTTTTTTGTATTATTCACCAAAAGCCACTCAAGTAAAGTTAGTATAAATTATTGATAAAAATAAAAAATGATTTTTACTTATATGTATATATAAGCTATGTACTAAGTTCGATCTGATTCGGTTTGAACTCAGTGGCGGTCCAAGCCATTTGAAAAGGAGGGGAGGCGGTGTCGATACGAAAAAAAAAACTAGAATAAAAGCATAGCTTTTATGAGAAACTACGCGGATTTGGCCTTAAATCTAGAGGGGGGGGTAGTGTTGAGAAAATTACATTAAAAATGCAATTATCGAGTCAAATTAAACTAAAATCGTAAATATCAACGGTACCGTAGCACCGCAGTCGAAAATTTTTAAGAAAATTTCACTGAACAATACCTTTTTTATTTAAAACTAAACTAAAATTGTAAAAATATCAAAGGTTGAGCGCAGCAGTCGAAAACTTAAGAAAATGACACTACAAATGTTATTTTTAGGAGGTGCTATTGTGCAGCAATTTAGGCCCTACTTTTGATTTTGTAAATGTTTTCTTAGAAAATTTAAATCCATGGGGGGGGGGCGTAATTACCCCTCTACCCCCCTGAAATCCGCGCTTGAGTAACTGCGTATAATTTTTTCAGTTATAAAAATATAGATAACGAACAAACCACAAACAAAACCTAGTAGCTAAATACTTTTTTTTTGAGGTCTAAAAAGCTTTTAGTTGAAACATTATTATCTTTTATATTGCAATATCTCAAATATAAGATGATAATCTCAACAAAAAGTTAGTTTCCGGTTTTTTTTGGGCTAACCGGTCAATAACTCGCTCAATGTCAATTTCAATATGTCTGTTGATATGCAGCAACGCTAAGCCCTATAGATGAATTTCCGTCTTAGTGCAACACCGTTCACGGTAAAAAACAAAAGATCAAAAGATCTTGGGTGGAAATAACGAAAATTAAAACTTGGATGAGCACACACAAAAGATCAAAGCGAAAAGATAAATGATTAAACGATGTTTCGCCCTGGGTAACCAGCGTGGGCTCATCAGTAGTTTCACTGGTCACCTATACATCATTAAACATCATCACACACTTTGATTTCCAACCTTGAACCACTTACAAATAGGCATCGTTCCGCACTGGTACTTATCCAAGTTACCTGATACAAATTCGTCCTGGCGTGTTAATATTTCCAGTAGGATTATGCTCTTAAGGCAATTAAAACAAAAAAAGAAGTTAAAAAACCTCCAAATCAGTTACTTCAACCGAAAAGAAACTAAAAAACAAAAGATCAAAAGATCTTGGGTGGAAATAACGAAAATTCAAACTTGGATGAGCATCCCACAAGGAACACACAAAAGATCAAAGCGAAAAGAGAAATGATTAAACGATGTTTCGCCCTGGGTAACCAGTGTGGGCTCATCAGTAGTTTCACTGGTCACCCTCCACTATACATCATTTAACACCATCACACACTTTGATTTTCAACCTTGAACCACTTACAAATAGGCATCGTTCCGCACTGGTACTTATCCAAGTTACCTGATACAAATTCGTCCTGGCGTGTTAATATTTCCAGTAGGATTATGCTCTTAAGGCAATAAAAAGAAAAAAAGAAGTTAAAAAACCTCCAAATCAGTTACTTCAACCGAAAAGAAACTAAAAAACAAAAGATCAAAAGATCTTGGGTGGAAATAACGAAAATTAAAACTTGGATGAGCATCTCACAAGGAACACACAAAAGATCAAAGCGAAAAGAGAAATGATTAAACGATGTTTCGCCCTGGGTAACCAGCGTGGGCTCATCAGTAGTTTCACTGGTCACCCTCCACTATACATCATTTAACACCATCACACACTTTGATTTTCAACCTTGAACCACTTACAAATAGGCATCGTTCCGCACTGGTACTTATCCAAGTTACCTGATACAAATTCGTCCTGGCGTGTTAATATTTCCAGTAGGATTATGCTCTTAAGGCAATAAAAAGAAAAAAAGAAGTTAAAAAACCTCCAAATCAGTTACTTCAACCGAAAAGAAACTAAAAAACAAAAGATCAAAAGATCTTGGGTGGAAATAACGAAAATTAAAACTTGGATGAGCATCTCACAAGGAACACACAAAAGATCAAAGCGAAAAGAGAAATGATTAAACGATGTTTCGCCCTGGGTAACCAGCGTGGGCTCATCAGTAGTTTCACTGGTCACCCTCCACTATACATCATTTAACACCATCACACACTTTGATTTTCAACCTTGAACCACTTACAAATAGGCATCGTTCCGCACTGGTACTTATCCAAGTTTATGCTCTTAAGGCAATAAAAAGAAAAAAAAGAAGTTAAAAAACCTCCAAATCAGTTACTTCAACCGAAAAGAAACTAAAAAACAAAAGATCAAAAGATCTTGGTTGGAAATAACGAAAATTCAAACTTGGATGAGCATCCCACAAGGAACACACAAAAGATCAAAGCGAAAAGAGAAATGATTAAACGATGTTTCGCCCTGGGTAGCCACCGTTCACGGTGTTGCTTAGTGGTTTTCAGTACTTATGTTTTCAATTTTCTGAGGCAGGAGAAGCTTCTTTCTGACGAAACATTACTTACTGGCAAACATCCAAGAATGTTTTTATCAACGGCAAAATATCCTCACACTTTTCCATTGCCTCCATTCCATTCTGAGCAATATTGTTTCCAAATACTGATTTCTCCCATTAAAAGTTTAAGAATTTGTGTTTTGGATTAATTAAATAATAAGGTTAAAATACTCAAAAAAAAACTAGTGAACTTATTTGCGCACCTTTTGCGCAGTATTGCGCAACCACTTTCATCTTTGGCGCAGCAACCGTCTGGAAACTGTCGGCATTTCTTTGTGGGTGGGGCAAACTTTACGCTAGCCCTCCCCACTTAATTTTTCTGAGTTTTCATCACTCAATTAGATTGAACACGTTTTGCGCAGCAATGCGCAGTCATTAAATCATTTTGCGCAGCAACCCCTCAAAAGATATAGGCATTGCAAGAGCGTAAAGTTGGCCCCCCCACCTATCATTTTTTAAAACCAAATATTGTATTCACTAGTATTCCTTTTGCGCAGCCAATTTAAGTTTTTGCGCAGCAACTCCAAAAAAGTTACACCTGTTTTAGTGGTTGTGCCGTAAATATGGTTAATTGACCTTGCGAAATAATATTCACACATGACATTTAGCTTAGTGAGACGACTCGTGTGTCGTGAGTCGAGGTTTGAGTGTTTATGGGTGGCGCTTCTGCATAACTTGCGGCAAAGGAATTCAAAAAACTGTAATTTTTTACAAAATCTGTAATAATAAAGCCCTAGTAAGTTAATTAGAGTAATACTTATATGTATGTATAATATTTGTAAATATGTATGTTTGTTAGGGTGGAATCATGCAAATTAATTTTTACCAACTTCCCGACATCCGAACGGCTTCAAATTTGGCACGCTTATATAGTTGCGATGACAACATAGGAATGTAGTGTGATGAAATTGACAGCTACCCCCTACTCAAAGGGGGTGGAGGGGGTACAGTTGAAAAACGCCCGATTTCGCTGAAATTTGGTGTGTTGGGGCACTTGGGGATGGAGGAATTTTTAATCAGATTTAGAAAATTCAATATGGCGGATTCAAGATGGACGATATTTGGTCATCTTTTGCTAAACAATTTTAACAAACTTATACACAACCGATTGCCTTCAAATTTGGCATGCATTTATAGATCCGGTGACCATACAACAATATGTTATTATTAGACAGCCCTCCACTCTACGAGAGGAGTGGAGGGGGAAAACACAAGTTTGTCCTATTTTAACCAAAATTGGTATACGGGGGCTTTTAGGGATAAGGAATACGAATTTATGATCAGATTTTGAAAATTCAATATGGCGGATTCAAGATGGTTAATTTTCGGTCATGTTTTGCTAACCAATTTTAACTGACTTATCCACATCCGATTGTGTTCAAATTTGGTATGCGTTTACAGTTCGGTGAAAACACAATAATATGGTATTCTCAGGAACCCACCTCCCTCTAATGAGGAAAGTGGAGGAGGAACAAGATTTAGTTTGTTCGATTTCAACCAAAATTTTTATTACAAAATTTTTTTAAAGAACAAGCTTTTATTAAATGCATTCAAAAGTAGAAAATAATTTTTTAGTGGTTGCGCAGTAAGTATGTCAATTTAACCTGGCTAAATAATATTGACACTTGACATTTGGCTTAGTGAGACGACTCGTTTTCTTATGCTGAGTTGACTCGAGGTTTGAGTGTTTAACTTAAAAGGGGCGACTGGGGGGGTGGTTGAGAAAGGTAACAAATATATTAAGTTGGATACAGGAAATATGGGTGGCGATTCTGTATAATTTGAGGCCAAGAAATTAAAACTGTAGTTTTTGGCAAAATCTTCAATAATAAAGTCCTAATTTGAAAAAATTAGAGTGTGGGAAGAAGGGATAAAATATTAAAAGTTAAATACAGGTAAAATGGGTGTCGACACTTGACATTTGCTGAGTTGACTCGAGGTTTGAGTGTTTAACGTAAAAGGGGCGACTGGGGGGGGGGGGAGGGGTTGAGAAAGGTAACAAATATAAAAAGTTGGATACTGGAAATATGGGTGGCGATTCTGTATAATTTGAGGCCAAGAAATTAAAACTGTAGTTTTTGGCAAAATCTGCAATAATAAAGTCCTGATTTGAAAAAATTAGAGTGTGGGAAGAAGGGATAAAATATTAAAAGTTAAATACAGGTAAAATGGGTGTCGATTTTTTATAAGTTGATATCAAGAAAATTAATTTGTGTTTTTGACCAAATGTTTTTGACCAAATCTGCATAGTTAAGAGTCGGGTAATCTGTTCGCTTTTATGCGGAAATTAGCACAACCTGCTTAGTGAGGCAAAGTTTATTTTACACTCTCAGTTCGGGAATAGTTATTTACCTAGCAAGGGCGAAAACTTTCACAATATTATACAAACATAAATTCATGCAATGCACGGCGCGCGGAAAAACTATTTTTACGCCCGCAAGTGGGAAATAGTTATTTTCCTACGACCACACACGAAAGTAACCAAACCTGCACTCTATAACGCCTCAGAAAGTTTGATATTTCACACGCATATCAATTTTATTTCGTCTCTAGTTAGGAAAATCAATGACAGCAAACCATCCAAACAATTTGTAGAAGCGTCGGAAATAGATCGAAATCATTTTTGTCCCTAGAGAAGAAAATACTTTCTTCTCTTGAGATGAAAATTAAGCGGAATTCAGGCAAGCCGTTAAGGGTGGAAAAAGCTTTTTCCGCAAGAGTTAGATACAATGTTTTGCCTACGAGTGTTTTCGTCCATCTTAATTATCAAAAAAAAAAAAAATGTTTTAATACGCAAAGATTTTATAATAATACTACAAAAAAAATGCAAAACATGGCACAGAAGATAGAATAGTTACTTATATCATTTAATTATTCCTAAATATTTTCAATTTTAACAATACAAAAATCTCGTAGGGAAACATATTTACAAAACAGTATATACATAATGTATAAATTTAATACTTAAAATAAAAATACCAGTGCCCCCATAGTTGTTTGTATAACCCATATAGCTATGAGATGATATAACGGCCCTACTCTTGCATTTGCCGAGAAAAATGCATACTGATAATGACTATCTGAATCAAGTTAGCCTGGAAATAATCCAGAGACGAGGAGTCTACCGGGCAAGCGCGTCGATTGAGTCAGTAGTCTAGATTTGAAAATGGACAAAACAAGATTGGAAAACAAACAGCAGGATCTTTGAGGCTGAATTCAAACTTCTTTTAAAAATAGGGAGCCTTTGTAGAGGACTTTAAAATGACAGTATACAAAAAATAATGTTTACTTTTCTACTAAAACACGACCTGTTAGTTTGCTGTTTTTTGACGTTAAACGTAAATTTTCTAAAACTAACTTCGGGAGTAAGGGTCCTTTGCAAATGGTCTTCGAACATTTGGTAATAAGGGACCCAGTGATCATTTGTACCAAATTCCATGATTCTATCCTTATGCTTTAAGTGATATTTAATGTTGTTTTTTTTTAAAAAAAAAACTTCATAAATTATTCTTAATCTGATAGTTCTGAGGATAGTTCTGTCAGTTTTTGGATTAATATTTTCCTATTTTTTGTTTAATGTCGAGAATTGGGGTCCTAGGCAAGAGACCTCAAATAAGTAACACACAAAAAAAAAATTACTGCCAAGTTTCATCGATCTACCATAATTTAAAAACCTTTAACAATTTTTATGTTATTTTCGGAAATAGGGTCCCTTCTCAGGAAACTTTATGCTAGCAACATTTATTAGAAATTATCTAAGGTTCTATTTATTATGCATGCCCAGTTTCACCGCTTAATTATTAATTTTTCTTAATTAAACTTCTCATCTTCCAGACTAATATGCGATTTTCGTACGAACTTTTGACTAGCGTGGGTATAGAAGAACCTCTCTAGCATAGCCCCACCCCAATTCTTTTGCATCTATAATAGCAGCCCTAAAAGAGAACGAATAGAGCTATGGAAAAATATAGCCTTATCAAAATCTCACAAAGTTTGTAGAAATGCCAACGAGAGATATTGCGTTTCCATTTTTTGAGGGCGCTACTGAAAAAAAAATTGAACAAACTGTGACAAAATTAAAAGGCATATTTGAACGTTATTAGAAAATTATACATAACAACAAAAATGGAAACATATCTCTAGACAAAAAAAAAGTCCCTGATGCTGCAGATTAAAAAAAAATAATTATTTCGGTATCCTTTGTGCTAAAAAGGCCACGGGTAGCGTAATCTGTACCAGAAAATGTTTTAAAAAGCAGCAAAGGAAAGGTACGATAATGGGTCAATTTTTAAAGTTTTGTTTAAAGGAAAAACTTGGGATGATGTTATAGAACAAGCTGAAAGAGAATTTACTAAAATAAAAAACTGGTTCAGTCATAACCTTCTTACAGTCAACTTTGAAAAAACCAAATGCATGTTTTTCTCAAGTTATGATCAGGCCAACTCAGACTTCCCAGGCATAAAGGTAGAAAATTGTATAATACCTTCAACAAAAACAATTAAATATCTAGGAATTGTAATAGATAATCATTTTCGCTGGGAACCACATATTAATTATATCGTTCAAAAGATTAGAGGAATTTTATCAAAATTTAAGTATTTAAAAGATTTTTTGTCCTTAAAACATCTAAGAACTCTGTATTTTGCATTAGTACAAACACACCTTACTTATGGAATTATTGGTTGGGGGGGCGCTTTAAGCACACACCTAAAGAATTTAGAAGTAATTCAAAAGTGGGTACTCAAATTGATTTTTGGCAAAAATAGGCTTTTTCCTTCAGATCAACTGTATTGCATAGGTGGTGTGATGGACATTGGACAACTTTTATGTTATAGAATGATCTTAAGATGCTATAAAAAACCTCAGGAATGTCTCTTTTCCAATCCAAAATCCTACATTTTAAGATCGGTCAATACAGTATCAGTTCCGAGATGTAAAAAATCATGTGGACAAAGGAGCTATCTGTACCTAACACCCAGGCTATTTAACATCATCCCACAATACATAAAGTCTTGTAACAACTTTGTTAGTTTTAAGAAAAACGTAGTGGAGTGGTTTTTAAAAGTTTATCCTCGTGAGGAAATTAATACTTTTCTGAATCAAACGCAAAGTAGATACTAATGACAAATGTGAAAATGCGCACAAGTAAAACTATAGTAGAGCAAACAACTGCCACACAAATAGGCACCAAGTGTTGTACTATTTCGGCAGCAGCAATGCACGTTTATTTTGATTTTATTAGTCTAAGTTCTTCTTTTGTAAATTTTTCTTTCTGTTTAAATAAACGTCTAAATTATTATTATTATTATTATTATTAATAAATATAATTTCGGAGTTCAAACTTAAAAATCAGAACAAAGGAGAGTAACTTGCAAAGAAGTTGAGAAAGCTGAAATTTTAACATTTTTCCAATACGAGCCGCTACTGTTTTCATACCACTTACTTTTGAACAAAAACGAATGACCTGTTAAATAAACCAATAATTTGGCTTTTTGGAAATGAAAACCGCTTTTCAGAGGGATTCTTAGTTTTTGAGATATTCATGAAAAACTTGAGTAATGTTTAGATTTTTATCTTTTCTATTAGAAATTCGGTTACCGCCCCCTCCCCCCCACCAAGGGACGTAGGAGGAAATTATTTAAATTTTGATTGTGATATAGTCATAGTGTCATGTTATAAAAGTTTAAACAATCTTACAAATTTTTTTAAAATCTTAAAGAAATAAACGGACTAAAGGACATATTCAAAGGCTTGGCAAGCACGGCAATCTCACCCTTTCACAGCTTTAGATGAAAGCATTATGTTTATCATTCGAATAGAAGAAAAATTTAGTTCTTCTTTTGTAGTTCTCTCTTTGTCACCGTAAAGTTAAAATTTTTAATTTGCTCCCATCGCTTTTATTATAAAGTTAAAACATTATTTTCTACTTTTGAGCGCATTTAATAAAAGCTTGTTCTTTAAAAGTTTTTTGTTATAAAAATTTTGATTGAAATTGAACAAACTAAATCTTTTTGCCCCTGCACTTCCCTCGTTAGAGGGAGGTGGGTTCCTGAGAATACCATATTATTTTATTTTCACCGGAACTGTAAACGCATACCAAATTTAAACACAATCGGATGTGGATAAGTCGGTAAAAATTGGTTAGAAAAACATGACCGAAAATCGTCCATCTTGAATCCGCCATATTGAATTTTAAAAATCTTATCATAAATTCGTATTCCTTATCCCTAGAAGCCCCCGTATACCAATTTTGGTTGAAATGGGACAAACTTAGGTGCTTTCCCCCTCCACTCCCCTCCTAGAGGGGAAGGGTGTCTAATAATGACATATTATTGTATGGCCACCGGAACTATAAATGCATGCCAAACTTGAAGGCAATCGGATGTGTATAAGTTTGTTAAAATTGGTTAGCAACAGATGACCAAATGTCGTCCATCTTGAATCCGCCATATTGAATTTTCTAAATCTGATTAAAAATTCCATTCCCAGGTGCCCCAACACACCAAATTTCAACGAAATCAGGCGTACTTCAACTGTACCCCCCTCCACCCCCTTCGAGTAGGGGAGAGCTGTCAATTTCGTCACACTACATTCTTATATTGCCACCTCAACTATATAAGCATGCCAAATTTGAAGCCGATCGGATGTCAAAAAGTTGGTCAAAATTAAGTTACAAGATTTCACTCTAACAAACATACATATTTACATAGATTACATATAAGTATTACCCTCCAAACAATTTTTTCTTTAAAAAGGAGAAAATTGAAATTTCCAAAAAATACATTTACCTGATATTGTGAAATTTTAGAGCGTGTTCAAGTAAACTTTTTCAAAAATTTATTTATTCCAAAAATACACCAGATGGCATCGTGTATATCTCTTACAATTTTCAAGTTGACAATTAATTGGTTAATACAGTTACTGTGTATGAACGAATCCAGACTACCTTTCAAGTGTTTTAAACGATTGCTACAAGTCTCCGAAAATGGTGATCCACGATACAACTGGGCTCTTCAGGTCAAATCGTTTTTTAATGAAATAAATTTTGTGCAATCTCTTAATTTAATTACCACTAATTACTTAAAGAAAAGTAAAGACAGACTTCTTGAAGAATTTAAAAACCGTTACATTAAAAAAGACCTGCTGTAGGCAGCATCATCAGCTTTGCCTCTTTTCTATAGCCGTTTCTTAAATAATGGAAAGCCAAAAAAGTATCTATTTCTTAAGGCTATAATAATAGTTTCTTCCCAGATTTTAAGTAAAAAAAGTACAACTGGCAACGTCTTGTTCTTTAATTTTTTTTTATCTTTTGCAACAGGGAAAAGTAAACATCAGAATTAGCTGAAATTTTGGAGGAAAGAATAGTTTTAAATGCTCAACAAAAATATCTGAAGAATTTTTCAAAATTCTCAATTATCTTTTCTTCAAAATAAAAGCTCTGGTGCTGTCATCTATCCCAAAAGCCTCAAAATAATTTCAGTTTAGAACAAACCCGATTTACAATAAAAATAGAGAAATACTCACAATTTCCTCTGGATTACATTTTTCCTTCATATATTTCTTTGCTTTAGCGAAAATAAAAACTAAGTTTCCTTTTTTTCTAAAAGCCTGTGCACTCCGGAAAAGAAAACCGATTAATCAATCACACTTCATTGAATTTAAGAGACACACGCATTTCAAGTGTTGGCCGACAGATCGCAGAATTTATACGATTCCATGGTAACTGCAGGTGTTTTATCAACAAACTTTAATTCGGGCAACACCGTACTAAACTAAAAAGCCTGTTGACTCCTACCGCTTCCGTGCCCTTTAGCTTATTGTGGCTGCCATTTTTATAACCAAATTGACAAGTAAAACATGGATTTTCTGTCAGTTTGGTGTCAATATGGCGCCGATCATAGGCTAAAGGATACTAAAACGAAAATGAGTTAACTGGCTTTTTAGTTGAGAACGGTGTTGATTCGGGCCGTAGTGAGATAGAAGAGTTTTTTTACATTTTCTGACAGAAAACCATTCGAGATTATGTTTATCTTTCAAAAATGTGTTGTCAAAAACATTGTTCTAAAACAAATACGAAACCACTCCGCGTGTGCCGTCGCCCTCCGAAAAACGCCTAGCGCTGCGCGAGCATTACCCCGAGTCTATCAAAGAACCAAGAGAACTTTACTGGCTCGCTGGGATTACTTACTTTTTAATTCGCACCAGTTCATAAACGCATCAAAGTTCCACTGGTAGTAGGTGGTAGAAAGTGACTTTTGAAGCAGCTTCTATTATTTCGTCCGGATTCAGCTCATTTTATTCATCAGAGTCCATTTTTGTAAACAGAAAGGAGGACGCACACAATACATGGGAAATTTCGCATCAGTGAAAGTGCTTGACATTTTTATATGTTGTAGATATTGAAGTTCCCAACATTATTTAAATTACCCTAAATCTCGTAGGTCTTAAGGTTTTCGAGATATGATTTTTTAAAGTTGCGGTTTTTGAGTGGATTTTTACTATGAAATAAACCATATTTAGAATTTTGACAAATAAATTGACATCGTCATTTGGATTACGACGACAAAATTTTTAGTAGGGGTACTAAGTATAGGTTATCCGAAACGAGAATTTGGGGATTATATAATACATAAACATTTTTAGAAAGTTGAAAACTGAATCTTTGTTTTATTTACCTTTTTTGTGTAAGACACATAAATGGTCATAAAAAAAGAAAATATTCAAGAAGGTCTGATATATCCCTCTCTTTTTTGCGAAAGCATAAAAGAAACTTATACTTATATCTCCAAAACCAATTGACCGATTGATATGTTAAGGCGCATTTACACAGACAAACTTTCCTTTGATGAGGAAATGCCGACAAACATTTACACGAGCCTCTTGAACAAAATGCTCAAAGAAATGTTCAAGCAAAATATCGTACAAAAAAACACACGTAAATTTTGGAGAGAATGTTGATCAAAATTTGTTTGAAGAATTGGGGGTATAAAAATTTCTTTACAAATTCAAAATATATATTGTTATCGGAATTCATTGAAAATAGAAAAACAAAGTTTTGAAATAAGGTATTTTTAATCAAGTGCTTTCCGACGGAAAAACGATTTGATGCCGAAATTCACATTTTGCCTCATAAGCAACTTCGATTGATCTGATTTTTATAGGGGATATGCCAGTATTCTTGTAACTTTTTTGGGGTTGTAAAAAAAGCGAGAATAAAAAAAATAATAATTGGCACTTATTTATTGTTGTGGCCTGTAAAATATAATGATAAAAATTTACGTTTCAAAGAATATCCCTTTATTTTACTTCCTAGTTTAGTCCTTTGCAATAATAATTAAGTCAAATTAAAAAACCTATATACATTTTATTAAATCTCAAATATATGAACAAAAACACGTTCGGTTTAAATAATACTCGTTTATTATTCACTTTTACAACCCTACGAACCCAACCCTTGTCTAAAAAATATAATTTAGCAGTAATTTAGTAGACTGTGTGGCCGATCTATCATCCCGCGTTTTGGATTTCGCAGGTAGTAGGCCAGCCACCCTTTTGAATCGCAATGTTGCCCAGTTGGTTCAGTGTCAGTAATCGACCTTGATTATTACATTAAATTGACAATAAATAACTATATCTTCAGCATTTTCATGAACCTTTTGCTTTTTTAAGCAACCCTTGGGACCTTAAACTAACTAGGTAAATCTGGTGTGAGGAATTAAAAAACAACAATAAACGCTAAAGGTAAAGTAAAGTTACAAAAATATGTTTAAAAAAAATCCCCCTCCCCACCACTCCTCATAGTTGTGAGGCGCGGATTACCGCTTAAAAGTGCAATCTCAAAAATTGCCGATATTTGAAAAACTCAAAATTTTTTTGAAAAAGAAAAATTTTCCTGGGTTTTTTTTAACTTTAGGAAAAAAAAACTCCGGGAAAAACCCTAAGAAAAAAATATTATAAGTAACCCTAATCCATGTGACAAAACTGATAGTAGAGCCAATAATAATGTTTCGCTTGCCGTCGGCTTTTTTCACAAAAATTTTAAATAAAAGTTGGTGTTTCATTTTTTTAAAGAATTGAGATCACTGATCACTAATGTGAAATTTTATTTATTCTCGTCTTTAAAAATATGTTTCCAAAATAGATAGCAATAATTTGCTCAAAAATTTACCCGAACAAAATGTTCAAAGAAAACAAAAATGTTCACGCAAAAAATTTTAGATCTTTTGAACGAGCTTTTATTTGAGCATGTTCGTCTGTGTAATTGCGCCTTTAGAGATTAACCGAAAGCGATTAATCCAGTCACTAGCCGTTTCGCAGCGGTAAGGCAGGTTTAGTGAGATTAATGTTGTTTGTTTCGTGGTTTATTGGGTTTTTTTATCGTTTGGGAATGACTCGTGGCAGAACGTCTTCCCAGCAAAGCGGTCCGCATAGGTTAAGGAGCTACAATAGATGCGACAGTTACGTGTTAAACGGTTCGGAACTATTTGGAGTTTGGCGAGTCTGCGCAGATATGCACGCGACCAATAACCATACTTTTATATTGATTTTTCTTTTTTAATTTGTAATACGACCACTAGATGACTCACGGTTAAATTCGCGATAACCGTACTATCGATTTTTTGTTAGTATGTAATATGACCACTAGATGGTGCTAGCTTAAATTTTCGCTTTTTTTTTAAGGACCCTGCACAAATTACATTGAAAATGGCTGTCGCCTAAATGTCATATTTTTTTTATATTTTGTTGTACTCGATCAACAAAGCACAAAAATAAAAAAAACGAGATAGGGAGCAGCCTTACTTTCTGAGATATATAGCTTTAAAGTTGACGTGTTTTTAGGCTATATTTTTGGACATGGTACAAGTTTTTTTTTCACAACTTTGTTGATTACCGCCGGTTGGTTGGTGGTACCTAAGGACCCATATAAGAACATTTTTACTTGGATGGAAAGGGTGTTTCATTCAGGACAAATACAGAAACGAATTATTTTATTTTGGCGGTAATCAACAAAGTTGTGAAAAAAAATTAGAACATGTCCAAAGATATAGCCTTAAAACACGTCAACTTTAAAGCTCCATATCTCAGAAAGTAATCCTGCTCCATATCTCGGTTTTTTATTTTTGTGCTTTGTTTATTGAGTACTACAACATATAAAAAAATTATGACATTTAGGCAATAACCATTTCCAATGTAATTTGTGTAGGGTTCTTTCTTTGCAAGCAATTTGTGTTTAGTTTTTAAAAATATGCTTTTTTACTAGACACAAAACAAAATTGTTACTTATGTTAAGTTAAAATAAAAAAGTATATTTTTAAGAAATAAATACAAATACAAAAAATAATAATGCACTTGTAGTACAAAACCTCTGGTTGTTTTATTATAAAATAATATGGCATATTTCGAAACATGTTAGTTTATATTCTTCACAATAAAGAAAATATTACAATATGATCTTGTCTGTGCTTTCTTAAATATTAAATAATTTTCTTTAAAATCTTTTTCTTTTAGTACATAAAAAACAATAAATACCACTCTTGTATTCCAAACTAAATTTGTGAAACAGAAAAAAATAATTTTAATCTTAAAAAAATTTTACTGTATATGTGGGGCAATTTATGGTAAACCCACACATTAGAAAAAGTCTTGGTGTAAATAATATTAATACCCCTGGTTTGGAATACACAGTGTGGCATTTTCTAACTTATTACTGATATCCACAAAAATTAGCCATACTAAACTTGATGAAATAAGGAAAGGGTGTTTTAACACTATATATAAATAGTTAAATGGAGTCCAAATGCAAGTGTGGGACATCACTCTCGAAGACCTCTTCGTCCAGTCTGCAAAATGTCCTCTGGAGCAAAATATTTATTAACCACGTAAAATCTGTTATATATTTCATCAGCACTTAGTTTATTCGCGTTTAACGGCTTCCCTATACTTCTGAAAAATTACAGGATTGCCTTTGGGGAAACGATGTCTCCCCGTTTTTTTATTGGGATCATGGCACGATCTCCGCAGCTTTGAATACAACACTCTTTGTTTCTCAGCCATTGTAATCGACGGATAAAATCACAATTTTTTGAACAGGAATAATCACAAAATCACTTTTTAAAAACCTTGGCAAACCAGTTTTCAAAATGGAACTCATAAGTTATGAGTCATAACCGACATTCTGTCACTTTTGTCATAATGTGCCCCCTGACGGACAACCCTAGAAGGGGTAAGAGGAGGAGCTGCAGATTTCTAGAAAGAATATTGCCAACCTAAATATTATTATGTTGGCAGTTCCTTTGCACGCGGAAACATAACCGTACTTTTCTCGAAAAATAATTATTGGCGGGAAGGGTGAAGTGACGGATCTATAGTTCCTTAATCTATGGCGGTCCGCGGCGAAATGTCTCCATAAAAGGTAAGTATGCTGTACCGAATGTTTTCATTAAATTGATGTAGTAGTAGCTTTTATGATAAACTAAACTCCTTTACCAAAAATCGGTTCATTATTTTACATGTAGCGCGACCCGATGATTCAAATAATACTAATTTTACGATCATCTGAACACGATTTTAATGACTCATTTACGGTCCTGGAATAATTATAAAGCTTAGACGTAAACCACAAGATGGCGTGACGAGCGATGAAACTTTATTTTATAATAGCACTAGTTGACGCAAAAATGTGAATTATTTGTCAATTATTTTTCTATATTTTTAAGACGAAACGAAAATAAATTCAATATAATTTTAGTACCTAACCAAAAATAAGTCAGGTTAAATTGACCTATTACGCATTTTTAAGAAAAAAAAAATTATTTTTAAAAATATATATGAAAAGTCCCTTAGTAAACTTATTTGTTTTGATGTTTTAGATAGATCGTTTTTGAAACTTCAAGTTATGAAGGTTGTTGACTTAAGAGTGTTCGCGTTTGATATTTATAATAATTTGTGATATTTATGATGACATTTTCATTGTTCGTAGGTAAAGCATAGTACACTAACTCACATGTTATGGTCATTAAACGCTCATTAAAAAGAAAATGAGTACAGTTAAACAACCCGCATAGAATTTTTTTAGGATGTGACTTGAGACTAAATAATGTCATCGAAATGAATAACGACGTCCGGGGTATTCCTTTTGAAGTTGTAGTTTGCAACAGAAACGACTGTTTTTTTTGCCACCGACATAATCGAGTCTTAATTATTCCTCGCTTTAATGCGAAAGTTCAATTTTTCATAAGGAAAAACTTGTTTCTTTGTGAAAATTCGAGATGTTGCCAGGATCATCTTAGAGTTGACAGATTTTTACTTTAGTTTCATCTTAGTCTATATGCAGCACACAAAAAGAAAATTGGTTACTTAACTTCAATAAAGATTAAGATATTCTCGATATTAAATTATAAGAGTCAAGTAATAATAAAAAAGTTACCCATTTAATAATTTTCTTAGTTTAATAGTGCCTCTAAGGTTATATTTATAAAGTAGTAATGTTTTAATTGTTTTAGATCTTATAGGTTTTTTTAGTTCTTGCCCCCCCCCCTCCTTTTTCACAGAGCTATTCGCGCCAGATGGCGATAAAGGCAGGCTATAAGCGGTTGGCAATCCATAAGCGCTTTAAGGCGCATTTACACAGACAAACTTTCCTTTGATGTTGAAATGCCGACAAACATTTACACGAGCCTCTTGAGCAGAATGTTCAAAAAAAAGTTCGAGCAAAATCTCGTACAAAAATACTCACGGAAATTTTGGAGAGAATTGGAAAATTTGTTTGAAGAAATGTTGGTATAGAAATTTCTTACAAATTTAAATTTTATAGTTTTATGGGAATTCATTAAACTTAACTGAAAATAGAAAGACTAAGTTTTAAAACAAGGTATTTTTAATTAAGTGCTTTCCGACGGAAAAACGATTTGATGTCGTAATTCACATTTTACCGCATAAGCAACTTCGATGGACCTGATTTTTATAGGGGATATGCCAGTATACTTGTAACTTTTTTGGGGTTGTAAAAAAACGAGAATAAATAATAATTGGCACTTATTTATTGCTGTTGCTTGTAAAAGCAATGATAAAAATTTACGTTTAAAAGAATATCTCTTTATTTTATTTCCTAGTTTAAAACACAATACAATAATAATTAAGTCAAATTAAAAAACCTATATACATTTTATTAAATGTCAAATATATGAACAAAAGCACGTTCGGTCTAAATAATACCCGCTTATTACCCACTTTTACAACCCTACGATCCCGACCCCGATATAATTTAGCAGTAATAGACTAGACTTCTGAATCGGAATGTTGCTCCTTTGCATATTGTTTGTTCAGTGTCAATCGACCTTGATTATTACATTAAATTGACAGTAAATATCTATCTTCAACATTTTCATGAAGGGGATATGCCAGTATACTTGTAACTTTTTTGGGGTTGTAAAAAAACGAGAATAAATAATAATTGGCACTTATTTATTGCTGTTGCTTGTAAAAGCAATGATAAAAATTTACGTTTAAAAGAATATCTCTTTATTTTACTTCCTAGTTTAAAACACAATACAATAATAATTAAGTCAAATTAAAAAACCTATATACATTTTATTAAATGTCAAATATATGAACAAAAGCACGTTCGGTCTAAATAATACCCGCTTATTACCCACTTTTACAACCCTACGATCCCGACCCCGATATAATTTAGCAGTAATAGACTAGACTTCTGAATCGGAATGTTGCTCCTTTGCATATTGTTTGTTCAGTGTCAATCGACCTTGATTATTACATTAAATTGACAGTAAATATCTATCTTCAACATTTTCATGAACCTTTTGCTTTCTTAAGCAACCGTTGGGGCCTTAAACTAACTAGGTAAATCTGGTGTGAGGAATGAAAAAAAGGATGAAGTAAAGTTACAAAAATATGTTAAAAAAAAACCCTCCTCGCCACTCCTCATAGTCGTGAGGCGCGGATTCCCGCCTAAAAGTGCAATTTTTGAGTTTTTTGCCGATATTTGAAAAACTCAAAATTTTTTTGGAAAAAAAAAAAATTTCTGGGTTGTTCTTTGAATTTAGGAAAAAACCCTTGGAAATAAAAAAAACTCGCAAGAAAATCCCAAAAAAACCCACGGGCAAAAAAATCCGGGAAAAACCCTAAGAAAAAAATATCATAAGTAACCCTAATCCATGTGACAAAACTGATAGCCAAGAATAATGTTTCGCTTGCCGTCGTCTTTTTTTACAAAAATTTTAAATAAAAGTTGGTGTTCCATTTTTTTAAAGAAGTGAGATCACTGATGTGAAATATTATTTATTCTCATCTTTAAAAATGTTTCCAAAACGGATAGCAATAATTTGCTCAAAAATTTAACCAAACAAAATGTTCAAATAAAAGCTCACAAAAATGTTCACGCAAAAAATTTTAGATCTTTTGCACGAGCTTTTGTTTGAGCATGTTCGTCTGTGTAATTGCGCCTTTACATCTATATTCATGATCGGTTAACCCTGTCGACCAAAGTAAAAGTTTCGCTTTAACGCCTTATGCCCGTGTGCACGGGTCAAGCTTAAGATTTAGTTTTGTTGCGTATCCGATGTTTCAAATTGAATACAGTGTCGCACACAAAAAAATATCTAAAGGGGCTAAAAATGCCTATTTTTCAAATAGGTCCGCCATCTTGATTTTTAGGAAATATCAAGTTTGACATTGGTCCTATAAATTCTGAAGCTTTGGCTTTCTAAAAAGCTAAGTTATAATCATTTCAAAAAGTGCGGTTTTGTTTGGCATACCCTATATATCCCGAAAAGTTAGAAAGAAAACAAACAAAATCTGGGGTTATTTAATGAATTTTAGAGCGTGAACGCGTTCGATTTACGATCGCAAGTCGAGTGCTCGTATTTGGATTCGGAATCGCTCTCAGATCATTCCCGGACACATTTGTGACGTCCCTGCTCTTGCTGAAATTGATCAGAGTACAGTGTATATCGCTCTGTTGGGTTCATACAGAAATAAAAATAACATAAGATAACATAAGATAAGAGAAAATAAAAAATAAAATAGTTCACCTTATGGGAATGCTTGATGGCGTTCATTCAGACAGAAAAATAAGATAAGATAACATAACATAACAGAAAGATGGCAAACTTTTATTTTCTTATTTTATTTTATCTGAAATTTTCAAAAAAATTATTTTGTGAAACTAACCTCAAATCTATGGATTCTTTGTTTATTTTTTTTGTAAATTTTTGAAAAAAAGGAAAAGCTTTTGTACAGCCATTTGAAAACGCCGTACGCGAGTCCACTAACAAAGAGAATAAGAATAAAAAAGGAAAAAGGTAAGCGTGCATGCGCAAAAATTCGCGTTTTGATTGGCTGGAACTGATCTCTTATTTTATGTTATTTCTCTGTGTGAAAACCCCATTTTTTTATGTTATGTTATCTTATGTTATTTTTAACTTATCTTATCTTATGTTATTTTATTTCAGTATGAACTCAGCTTCAAGATTTAAATTTTGTGATATTTTTGGCTTGTTTTCCACTATCTATTCACAGCAGATCAATAACGTCTTTTTATTAGCTCTATCACTGCCAATCAAGATTAACAGTGTCCTTAAAAAAACGATCGAAATTCAAGCGATTAACGTTAGACCACATCCTTATGGATATTGTGTGCGGTGTCCATTGTTTAATCAATATAAACACCAAACTAAACGGTTGTCAAGACTCTACTACAAACTACTTTGGCAAATGCCAAGTGAAACGTGGAAATAACAACCGTTTTGAAAATAAAAAGCATACATCCCCAAGGACAGTTTTTTTCTACTTAAAAGATGGAGGGACCCAGAAGCAACCAGAACACCACATTGTAAGTGAATTTCTTATCATTTTTATATTTTCAAATCAATTAAAAAATTGGAGTAATTGGTTTGTTTGCGTAGGCAGGGAGGACTCTAGAAATTAAATTATCCTCAAAAGTCACGAATGAAATTAATTTTGATCTTAAAGAAATTGTTTTCTGAGACCATGCTACTATTCAAGCTCCCCAGAAACTATAAAATAATGTCAGTTATTATATCAACTTTTTTCATCACAGGTAGAGCCATGATGAACCTTAAAATAATTTAGTTAAATACCTGTTAAAATGTTTTTAGAGGTGTTAAAATATTTAAGTTATGGGCAGGGTTCTCGTTAACTTTAAAGAGTTTTAGACCTTGATACTTAAAAAAAAGAAGTCACTATACCAGTTCAAGGCTTAATATGTACTGGAGAATAAAAAAAATGCAACACCAGAAAGGACAAATATTTTTAAAGTAATTTATTTTTATATTAATACATTAGGATGCTCTTAGTAATTGATTACATTTCCAAGAAGATTCCTCCTTGATAATCATTAAAAAATTAATAATGAGTGGCTCCTCTATGGTTATTTATGCACTCGTTTGTTCTATTGGGCTTTGACAAAATAAGATGGTCTATATCATCCAAATCCTCCTTACGACATGCTAAGATTGCGCCCTATCATATCCCATAGTACGTGTTCGATAGGTGACAAGTCAGGCAATCTTGCTGGCAATGCCAAAGTCTCTGTGCCAAGTTCATGTAACAAGTCCATTGTTTTACGAGCAATATCGGTCTGGCATTATCTTGTTGAAAGATCGCATTTGGGATAGTTTGTAGGTAGGGATATAAAACTGGCTGCAGCACTTCATCGATAAATCGCCGAGAAGTCAGATTGCCGTTGATAAGGACTAGAGATGATCTAGTTCCTGAACATATAATACCCCATATTATGATACTTTGTCTTGCTGTATTACGTTTAACAGTAAAGTCTCCATTTCGTCTCTCACCTCGAGATCACCTAACCCTCATGCGTCCATCATGGCCGCCTAAACAAAACCTGGATTCGTCGTTGAAGCTTATGGTCTTCCATTCGTCATTCCAATTTTGCCGAGCTCTGCACCACTCCAAACGGCGGGCCTTATGTGGTAAGCCCTCAGCCCCATACCAAGCAATCTTCGATTAACTGTCATCCTTGAAAACACTCGTCCTGTAGCTGCAACTAGAACATCTCTTACTTGGCGTATACTGTCCCGTCGATTTCTGAGAGCAAGAAGTCGGAGATGCCGTAAATCATGACCTTGTAAACCCACACGACGTCTATAAGTCTCATCATTGGACCACCTTCTCCAAACTCTTAACACTGTTGATGGTTTGTCATTAACCCTTCTTGCAATTTCCCCTAAACCAAAACCAGCCTCTTTCATGCCCACGATGCGTCCTTTCTCGTTTAAATGATGAAATTGCTGGTAAGTAAACTGCAAGCAGTCCAAAAAGCCAAAAACTACGAGAAAGTGATTTAAAATTTTTAGAAGAGGTCTTTTATGTGTTGTTTGTTTTTGAATATGAATGGAAAAAATCTGTGAAAAAAGGAAAATTTATCAAATATTTCTTTTGAGATAAGGCATACACACAAATAATTTTCATTCAAATATTTATCCATATTTATACACTTTGAGCATTAAAAAATATATAATATTAACAGTTTTTTGAAGAAAAATTTAAAATAAAAATAATATGTACTATGGGAACAATTATTTTACTCTGTTACCATAACACTAAACCAATTTTTTCCTGGAATTTTTTATTTACCTTATTAGGTATCATAAAATATATCATTAATAAATACATATTTATTTATAAAGGGGATTTAGTGAGGGTGAATAAAAAACAAAATCAATGAATAGCGAGCTTTCCCGCAAAAAAGGTAATGATAACCGTAGATCCGGATTTTGCACTTGTGGTGCTCATCAGTACGGTGCTAGGAATTAGGAGATGAAATGATGAAAAAATGTGACACAGGATTCATGTAAAAGACAACCATTTGTCAAATTGCAGAATCGGCAGATGTACCTTCAATTTGAAGGAAAATTTTTAGTTTAGCATTTTCTGGCAACATTGTTTATAAAAACCTTCTTTTTATATATTTTCAGTAAAAAGAGGATATCATTAAAATTTATTTAAAAACAAATTCTACCTAAAATAATTTAATTTGGCAAATCTAATTTCTTCATTTTAGGCGACCAATTGCAACAAATCTCCATCGTTCTCTAAAATACTTTGCACTTCCCTAAATTATCTCCATCTACTTCTAAAATTGTGCCCTCTCTCTCTGAATATTTTTCATTTTAACAGAGAAAAAATGTTTTTTGGCAGTACTGTTTTTGAACGATAAAAAACAGTGAATACTTGAAAAAAGTTAGTGTTTTATTCTAGAAATCGAAAGTTTGGATATAAATTGTGGATTGGATAAAATGGTTAAACAAAAACGTTACCCCTTAAATTATGCTAAAATATTTGTGGCCTTAAATTAGCATCATGGCTCTACCGTTTCTCATTAAAAAAAAATTGTTACCCTTATATAGGGTGTGCCAAGTTCGATGCTCACCATGGGGATCTTCTAAGGGGTAGGAGTGTGGTAGGAGGAATTTGATGATTTTCTCAAAACTAAAAAAAAGTTTTTAAATTCCGGGTTGTTCTAGAAATAGGCGAAAAAAACGAAAATCTTTATTTTTAGTTTTTGTTTTTCTGCACCCTTATTCTTAAAGCTGTCAAAAAACGCGTAAAAGTTTCTGCATGCACTTTTTTAAGATCTACCTAATAACAGGTCCGTTTTTGAGATTTGGCATTTCAGTGTTTCCAAGAGCACTGTCAAGTTCATTTTTTCTTATGGATACGTGTTTTTTTTTTCTTCTGCTGTTTGATTTATAAAGGATGACAGATAATATTATGCAACCTTATTATGTTGGGAATTTGGAACCTTTGGTTGCACTAAAACAAAATTATGATTGTTTTCCACAAACCAAAACTACACTTTTTTTCACTCGACGCGCGTTTCGCTAACAATGTTAGTATCATCAGGAGATGATAAACAATGAACTAAATTAATCTACGCTCTATCTTATATACAATCCTATAGTGGGCGGAGATAATACCAATAAATTGTGATTGATCACGATTTTTAATCCTATCTCCCCTCAACCAAAGAATAAAGTGTACTAAACGGGATGGGTCCTCTATCTTTATTTAAACTATTTCTGGATTTAATGATTTCCATACTTTCATATGCATTCAAAAGTCTTTTGTTTGGTACACTTTTTAGAAGTTTTAGGTTATCTAATGTGAATCTATGATTGTTTTCAAAAGCATGCTCGGCCACACTTGACTTTTCTGTTCTTCCGTATTTTAAGTGTGCTAAGTGTTCTTTAAAACGTGTTTGAATAGAGCGTCTCGTTTGGCCAACATATTTTTTGTCACAATCCATGCAACTAATTTCGTAAATTCCACTTTTTTCTAGAACTGTAGTTTTATCCTTGGGATTTCCTAGTAAGCTTCTTATTGTGTTACCGGATTGATATACTAATTTAAGACCGGTGTTATTAAATACTTTGTGTAATCCTTTCGTATAATTAGGATTATAAGGAATTAATACAAATTTTGAGTCGCAGGTATCTTTTTGTCTGAAAAAGGTAGAATTCCGAAAGGTCTTTTGAAAATAATGTCTATTTATCAGCTTATTTATTAAGCCTTCGTCGTAACCGTTTTCGCCAGCTATATTGTTTATCGTCTCCTGATGATGCTAACATTGTTAGCGAAACGCGCGTCTTAAATAAATTGGACTTTGACCTATACAGAAAAGGCACGGCCACCAACAGGTATATTCCAAATGACTCTTTTCATTGCTTACAACATAAGCTTGCAAGTTTGCACTTTTTAACATATAGATTAGTAAATTTCCCCTTAAACAAAGAAAGATTTGAAGCAGAAAAGAATAGGATTAGGAATATAGCTGGCGAAGACGGTTACGACGAAGGCTTAATAAATAAGCTGATAAATAGACATTATTTTCAAAAGACCTTTCGGAATTCTACCTTTTTCAGACAAAAAGATACCTGCGACTCAAAATTTGTATCAATTCCTTATAATCCTAATTATACGAAAGGATTACACAAAGTATTTAATAACACCGGTCTTAAATTAGTATATCAATCCGGTAACACAATAAGAAGCTTACTAGGAAATCCCAAGGATAAAACTACAGTTCTAGAAAAAAGTGGAATTTACGAAATTAGTTGCATGGATTGTGACAAAAAATATGTTGGCCAAACGAGACGCTCTATTCAAACACGTTTTAAAGAACACTTAGCACACTTAAAATACGGAAGAACAGAAAAGTCAAGTGTGGCCGAGCATGCTTTTGAAAACAATCATAGATTCACATTAGATAACCTAAAACTTCTAAAAAGTGTACCAAACAAAAGACTTTTGAATGCATATGAAAGTATGGAAATCATTAAATCCAGAAATAGTTTAAATAAAGATAGAGGACCCATCCCGTTTAGTACACTTTATTCTTTGGTTGAGGGGAGATAGGATTAAAAATCGTGATCAATCACAATTTATTGGTCTTATCTCCGCCCACTAAAGGATTGTATATAAGATAGAGCGTAGATTAATTTAGTTCATTGTTTGCGAAACGCGCGTCGAGTGAAAAAAAGTGTAGTTTTGGTTTGTGGAAAACAATCATAATTTTGCAACCTTATTATGACAAGTCACGTGACGTTTTAGGTTGATTGACCATCATCAGCCGAAATAAAATGTTTGCTTTTAACTTACTCAAGATATTTTGGGAACCCGATTGACGTAATGTTTTTTCACATTTTGTTATAACAAAATATTTTAAACATAAGTTTTCTCTATGTTTTTCATTCTGAAATTTTATGACTTCTCTTACTAAAATTTTAATAATTTAAATAACGTTTTTAGATTTTAATTGTTATATGATTATGTCAGTAAATAGTATTTAAAAATAAGAATTTTTGAATTAAAAACAAAGTAAAAAAATATTTGAAAAATATTAGGGAAAATTATTACGTTATTTTTAAAATGTCAAAAGAGGTAGGTACTGCAAGCCAAAATATCTTAGTAAGATAAATTTGGGCTTATGATGATCAATTAACCCAAAACGTCAGGTGACTTGTCAAAATAGGGAAAAAAGCACGTGTCCATAAGAAAAACTGAACTTGACAGTGCTCCTGGAAACACTAAAATGTCAAATCTCAAAAACGGGACTGTCTTTAGGTAGATCTTAAAAAAAGTTTATTTTAAGCATTTTTTGACAGTTTTAAGAATACAGACGCAGAAAAATGAAAACTAAAAATGAAAATTTCGGCTTTTTTTTGAGAACTTTTTTTTGTTTTGAGCAAAACATCAAATTGCGCTTTTTGCTTCCTTTGCCCTAATTAACCTTTTGGCATATCCTACCGTTTTAAAGGATTTGCGAACTCCACTGCGAAAACACGAACCGCGCGGACCAAAACCGCGCGGGCCAAGATCGCGCAAATCAACAACTGCGCGTGTCCCGGACCGCGCAAGCCCACCACCGCGCAAGCTCATCACCGCGCAAGTCAACAACCGCGCGTGTTAATGACCGCGCGAAACCACAACCGCGCGAGCCCAAAACCGCGCAAACACGAACCTCGCTTGGCCCAAAACCGAGCATAACGTTTAGTAGAGGTTGGTGGATTGGGTTGGGTCGTGTTGCCGACGCTACCTAACCCGTTACCCATCACGAACCAACCCAAACCAACCCAAATCAATGCCATTCAACCTAACCCAATATGCGCGGTATTGGTCTTGCGCGATAAACCTTATGCGCGGTTGTGGGCTTGCGCGATCATGGACACGCGCGGTTGTTGATTTGCGCGGTGGTGCGCTTGCGCGGTGTTGGGCTTGCGCGGTCATGGAAACGCGCGGTTGTTGATTTGCGTGGTCTTGAGCAGCGCGTTTGTGGTCCGCTTCGTGTTTGCGCGGTGGAGTCCGCAAACCATTTTAAAGATCCCCATGGAGAGTATCGAATTTGAAACTTATACTTCCTGCAGGCAAAACCTTTCTAATAAATCTTGCCCTTTAAACCTTTTTTGTGACTGGAAAAGTAAAAAATTGTAATTGTGTTGAATTTATTCCAGGTGGGCCAAAGTGGGCAATCCAAACTCGTTAAGTTTTATGTCAAAGGACATCATAATTATTGGTAAAGGTTGTATCATCGAATTTATTGACATCAACACCATGAAGGAAAGTCATCTTTGCCTGAACGATCACAACGGTGGGTAGAGGATCGGTCAAAAATTTTATGTTTAGCGTATAATCAGTGGCGTAGCCAGAAATCTGGGGGGTTCTATCCTTTTATAAGACTCAACTACATTCCTATGGCAAACTTCTAAAAATTAGGTAGGTGCCTATTGATTGAGCTCTTGAACTGAAGGGTGGGAAGAGGGGCGGTTTAATAGGTGTTGAGTTGGTGTGCATATTTTTTAAAAATTACCCTCAAATGCTATTTTTTACGCGTTTTAAATGTTGTTGACACAAAAATTGCTTAAAAGTAAAGAAAATTTTAATAATATTTAATATTGGTATAGCGCCGCAGGCAGAAACAAAGAATTCTTTAAAAATTTTGGATGATTTTTTGTAAAATATTTTTGAAAAAATAGTTTGGTTGCGGTGGTACATATAAATTTGTTGCCAAATCCTAAATGCGCCGCAGGTGAAAATTTTAAGAAAAATTATACTAAGAATGCCATTTATTATATATTTTAAATGCTGGTGAGAAAAGTTCCTTGGAATGAAACTAAAATTGTAACAATTAATGACGTTATAGCACCACAGGCAAAATTTTTAAAATTTAAGACATCACACCAAACAAACGTCACAAACCGCAGTAAAGGGTCAAAAAGTAGGGGAGATATACCTCTCTCGGGGCCTTTGATCATGACTATTTTATTGTAGATTGGCTTGGACCTCCTGGGGGGGGGGGTTTAACCCCCAAACCCCTCCCCCTGGCTACGCCACTGCATAATAATAGTCATTAAAGGCGAAAATGAGGTTTAGGGCGCGAGCCGCAGGCGAGTGTCTTAATTTATCTGAGCGTGTAATGACCATAACATGCGAGTTAGTATACTATTCTTTACCTACAACCAACGAAAATGTCATCATAAATATCAGAAATTATTAAAAATATCAAACGCGAACACTCTTAAAGCCCTGTTCTCACTATACAACTTTTTCATGCATCTCAGAAAGATGCATGCATCTTGTGTGTTCACACTATGAAATTCGTCGAAAAAAGACGCATGCTGCAAGATGCGCTAAAATAGAACATGCTCTATTTTTTATCAGAAAGTTGCATGCATGCTGGGGAATTTCTAGTTATCTTTTGATTACCAACCGTTTTTTTTATGTTGTCAATTTGGTGATCAGCTGTGAATTTTAGGTTATGAGTTTTATTTTCAATATTTTTTAATCACCTTAAAACTTTCTAAAATTATTGTTTGCCAATTCTCACAATCTACAAGTTCGAATTCCCACTCCAAGCCTGTCAATCCTATTTATTTAATATTTCTTATCCTAGAACAATCCAGAATTTTCGACTTTTCCTTTTTGCGAAGAATTCTTTGATTGAAAGATGCATGTAAAAAGTTGCATGTGTTTAATGCATAGTGAGAACAGGGCTTAAGTTAACCACCTTCATAACCTGAAGTTTCAAGGACGTTTCATCTAAAACGTCGAAACAAATAAGGTTAATAAGGGACTTTTCATATATCTTTTTAAAAACAACGTTTTTTTTTCTTAAAAATGCATGTAATATGACAGTTTTACGGGACTTATTTTTGTATAGGTACTAAAAATATATTGGATTTATTTACGTTTAATAAATATCTATTGTCTTAAAAATATAGAAAAATAATTCACATTTTTACGTCAATTAGTGCTCTTATAAAATAAAGTGTGTTGAGATGGTCATAAAAGTAGTATTATTCGTTGGTCATAGGTAAATAAATTACTAGTACGGTGTGAGCTTCATTACAGTAACGATTGGGGAAAATTTCGACGACGAGGTGAGTCGTGTTATCCATGCACATGAGTTCTCCCTAGTAAAAAAGAAAAACCCAAAAAAAGAAGTAGTTTCAACATTATGAATCCGCCACAAACATATAGATTTTATTTAAAAAGGAATTGTTTGACTATGCATCCCAAATGATAAAGAATTTTATAACAAAACTATTTAAAAATTGTGGAGTTTCTTAAGGTGTTAAAAATAACCCTTAATAGTGCAAAAAAATCAGAAATACTCAATACATCTGAAGCAACAGTGTAGTTTCATTTGGGATAAAATGGTTCTTAGGACTTTAATTTTGTCTCAACTACAGATACTTTCTCTTAAGTTAAAAACACACTAATGCTCCACCAACGCAAAAACTCCCCGATTAGGCTTTAATCGTCATTAGTTACTACTCGGTGTTTAGAATGTTGTGTTTTACATTGAAACTTTGTTTCTCAGGACTCATTCCAAACTCCGATTAGTGCTAATCATGATTAAAGCTTAATCGGCGAATTTTCACGTTGGTGGATATGTACATAAGCAACTTTTTAATTCAGCAATTTTTAGTAGGTTAAAAAGCGACATATTTTGTTCTACAATATAAGAATTGATGCATGTAAAATTTTGCTGCGCACTGCTGCTCTACAACCACTGTTTAATACAGGGTTCCTAAGCAAATCCTTAGGGGGCCAAGCAGCCGTGTATAAGACGCAGACAAACGGAAAAGCACATTAGGCAGAAAAGGATGGACATGGGGCGATGTTGTCACTACATCTTACACGTAGTAAATCCATTCCAGGTTGTTGTTTTCTAATGTTTTCCATTTTCATACCTTTTGGACTGGAATAAAAATTGTTTTTGCTCGACTTTAATACCAAACTGATAAAAGATATCGTAAAAAAAAATATTTTTCGGCTTTTCATTTTATAACCATTGTCCTTACGCACTGTTTACAGGCCGGAGAAATCGACTGAGATATTTCCGTAGAAACTTTATCAATCAAATAGGACGGGTTGACGCCTTCGAACTTTGCACTTTGATTCGAAATCAAAAAGGAGGAACAGTCAGATGTGGGGCCGTGCACAAATTATGTAACGGTGATTTTACCAATTTTTGACCCCCTCCCTATGTAATGTTTTGTAACGGTTTGGCACGCCACTCCTCTAATATTACGTAATGATTTTAAGACCACTGCCCCCCCCCCAAAAAAAAAAAACTTTTCACTTATTTTCATTCCAAATTTTCTTAGTTTCACACAACTGCAAACGCTGTCGAAAACCCCCCTTCCCCCTACGTAACGTTTTGTAACCCCCCTCCCCCCTATGACCATTACGTAATTTGTGCACGGCCCCTGTAGTCCCAGTGGAGGAGGGCAAGAAAACTGATATTTTTTTCTTAAAAATTATACTCTTTAGACCTATTTCTTTGCGTTCCCGAAATAACGTAATTTTTGAAAAAAAATTGTAAGCGGCGCCATTTTTATTTCGTGATTTGTTTTTCTAACATTTTTGCGTTCGGCTAATTTAATTGAAAAATTTTTGACTGCGGCGCCCTTTATCTTCTCACTCGAAACCAAGATCCCCCGTTTTAGGAAAACTGATCCCGTCTCTGTTTCTAAATTTTTTCGAATAAAAGTAGAGTATCACCATATTTTTTTCTACGGTATGACGAAAATTTCGAGAAAGTTGAAGAAAAAAATAAAAAAAGTGGCAGAGCTCAAGTTTTTCGTAAAAAAAACGTTTTTTGTAAAGAAACAGAGCAAAATAAGTCTTTTCACCCCTTTTTGGGTGTTACAAATATTGGCAGCCCCTTATTTTTCGCTTTTACCCTCCCGCTAGTTTTGAAGAATTGGTTCGCTACATGTTTCGAGATTATGTCATAAAACACCTCGAAAATATCAAATGTAGTGTAGGGCCAGCTTTATTTAAAATCAATAATATCGCAAGCAAAAAGCTCTGCAGGAAAAACAGCGCCGTTTATTGATTTCTTTGGCTGCTAGTGCCAGTGCATGGTTTGGTAGTTTCCGGATAGATGTCACTAGTAGAACAGAATGGAAAGAAATTTAATTAAAAGCGAAAATATTTCTTTCTAATGTTAACAACCTCACGAGTTTATCGCTCAGTATCGTAAATAATGGACCCTGCCGCCTCCTTTAAGCAAGAAAAAGCTGTGGTTTGGACCTGAAAACATCTAATTTTTAATTAGATCATCTCACGGTGTGGCCGCCATCTAGCGGAATTTGCAGACATCTTGTCAAAGGTTATTATTGAAACTATGATTTATGCTCACAATGAAAGAGTGGCGACAATTTTTTCTCACGAAAGCAGTCCGGAGATAATAACAAACTGGCACCATTGCTCAATATACCTGTTTCTTTTGTGCGCGCAGAACTTTCTATGCTATTTCTGTTATTTATTGAAATCGTATCCCTAAGGAAAATCTTAGGAACCCTGTATATAGAAAAGTTATTAGACAACCTTTTGAACAAGGATCTGCCGATCTGATTCAAAAGAGTGTATTTTTAGTCCACCATAGCGATATGGTATGGGGGACTATTAAAATTGTGAAATTTACTTTCCTTAATTTTATCAGAAATGAGTTACTAAGGTTCCAAAACACCTTATTCGACGAAAAAAAAAATTGTCTGTCGGTCTGTTGTCTGCTTGTATACATGATCACTCAAGAACGCCTTAATCTATTTGAGCTAAATTTGGTACAAAAATCCTCTATCGGCTGACCATCAACTAATTAGCTTTAGGGCAGGGTGGTGGGGGGTTAAAGAGGGGAAAAGGGGAATAAAATATTTGGAACAAAAGCAAGTAGCGATATACGGTTTTCATATTTCAGTTTCCATGAATGTGTACTACAAATTTTGTTATAAAAATCCAAATTCGTGGGAGCTTTAGTTTCCGAGTTATTTGAAAAAACGTTAAAATATATTAAAAAATCATAACTTTAGAAGTAAAGCAGCTATTGATATGCGGGTTTCGTAAACGCAAAAATTTTGTTATGAGGTTCAAATCTTTCAAATCTACAGTTTTCAAGATATTTTCATTTTTTTTAACATAAAATAATTGATTTTATGGGGTACTATACGTACTTTCTAGCACCATTTTTTTTTTATTTAGGCAATGGAGATGGTCTTAAATGTATTAAAGGGCATCCAACGTTTCATATTTTTGCCTACGCGGAAAATTGTCAGTCGCCGCACGTGTATGTGAAAAGTTATCCGTTGTTTGAAATTATATGCAAGTTTACAGGTAAGTCTATGAAATAAAAATAATAAAAAAGTAATAAAAAGTAATATATCTGGACCTGGAATGTCAAATTTTTAGACCAGAGCAAGCCAGTGGATATCCGGGTGAATGTTTGGAAACTATACAATGGAAACTTTTCAAACTTTCTTTTCTAACATAAGTCGATGTAAACTATCTTTAGGATATACTCTCAGTTTTTGCAGTGTTGCCATTTGCAGGAAAACTTGGCAAAAACTTTCTGATTTTAAATTATACACCCTGTATATTTTTGCATTTTTGGATTCTAAAAAATATTTAAGGTATATTTTATGTATAATATCCTATACCTATGTTCAACTATTTTTAAAATATCGACAGGTGACATTTTTTAACTTTGACAGCCCGTAACATCGAAACGGTTAGGGATAGAGCAAAACGATTTTTACATTCCTGTCTTGGTTTTTCACAAGCTATCGTTTTATACTATTTTTAACCCAGGATTAAAATATCCTTGGGAGAGCTTATGAAAAACCAAGATAGCAATGTAAAAACCGTTTTGCTCTATCTTTAACCGTTTCGATGTTACGGGCTGTCAAAGTTAAAAAATGTCAATTATTTTCACCTGTTAATATTTTAAAAACAGTTGAACATATGATATATAGCAGGTGTCCAATTTAAAATAAGAAAGTTGTCGCCAAGTTTTTTTGCAAATGGCAACACTGCAAATATGAGTATTTCATATAGATAGTTTACATAGGCTTATGTTAGAATAGAAAGTTGGAAAAGTTTCCATTGTATAGTTTTCAAAATATTGAGAGACCTGGTATGCCTTCCATCCAATAGCCATTGGATGTAAAAATGATATTCTTTCCATGGATATACTTGAACATACCTCCAATGGATGTTTATATTTTTATCCCATTCATGGACATACATGAAACGTACCTTCAATGGATATTCAGTCACGTATATGCAAAAAGACCACAATTCTGAATATCCAATGGATGTTCAATTAATATGTAAGTGGTATAAATCTGATCCATTAATGTATATCCATTATACAGGGTGGATTCTTTAAACGGAATTATGTGCTCTCTTGGATTTTTTTATGTCGTTTTATTTACGAGGTATGGCAAAAAAATATTTTTTTAAAAATAGTACACTCTGTATAGTTTGACATTTTTGAATTCTAAAAAAAATATTTTTTTTACAATACCACACACTCATACTCTATCTCTTATGGTTTCCCAGATAAAGGCATTTAAACTTGCACGGAATTGTTGTCTATGCCCTGTTTTACGGGGGATATTTGAATGAATATCGAAGTTTTCCTACTGTGTGATATTGCTGAAGAGAGATGTGTTTGCAGATTTAAAAAATTGAAAATATACAGGGTGTACTATTTAAAAAATATAAAACATAAACAAAATCTAAAATAGCACGATTCTAACCCGGAAGAAGCACCGTTCGGTTTAAAGAATCCGCCCTGTATATGTTACCAATAGATGGAGCACCTTATCAACTGATGTATTTGCAATATCCATCCATGTGCCACTCATGGAAATCCATTGTATTTGCTATGTGGGTGCTTTTTACAATATTTCATGAGGATCGGTTTTATAGTTAAAAAGATATTTATAGGTATACGGATACGGTTAAATATAAAGAGGCCCATGCACAAAATACCACCCGATGGTTCTGTCCATTTTCCCAAACTTTTTTTAAAGTATAAAGTCGATAAATCTTTCATAGTCTGTGGGTCCTACTTTAGAACCGATTAATTGAATGCCAAAAATTCTTATGATTTTCTATAGACGTTCCTTCAGAGGGCTTTAAATCTCTCGCATTTTCGGAAACTTCTTTGATGGTGGCACTAGGAGAGATGCCCAACTACTTCGTAACGGTGTGGAATTGGAGAAGTAAAGAAAAATTTGCGCAAGATACTAACGCTCTTTTGTATGAGGATCAAGTCATAAGGTATGTGTGTTTTGATCATCCAGTCATGCGTAAAATGTTATTTTGGCGACGAAACGGTGACGTCACGGTTCAAAACATTTCAAAGGCTTTCGAAAGCGCCTCGGCCGCCGTTTCGAACACGGTTCAATATGGCGTTACTTGTGAATTTTTAGCAATAATTAAAATAGGCCAAGGTTATGTAGCGGCGACAAAAAAAGAGGCTCGCCAAGCAGCATTTTTCCCCGACCTCCGACTGTTTCTGACTCGGTCCGAAGTCAGATCAAGTGAAAATTTTGGTAGTCTGTTAACTTATAACTGGTAGTTTAGTATTAGAAAAGCGTCATCGGTTGTCGACGGTAAAATAAAATGACTTTGTAAGGACGTCGGCGACAGAGACGTTAGGTTTCTCTGTTATACCATACTGCAAATCGCCGCGTCATGTAGCCTAGTTATCTAGCGTGATTGTATTATCTACGAATTAACTGAATGCGACGTTGGTGGATGAACCAGCCAGAATTAGTCCAAACAAATTGCCCTATTTCGTCGGCTGCCACAATTAGGCATTTTGTCCAAAAAATAACGTCAGAAAGAAGACCCCACGCCATAACTCGTACTAAAAGAGAACTTGGACAAGATTAAAGTTGGGTTATACAGACCGCTTCAAGCTACTGCGAACATAGGGGGAATCAAGTCCAATTTACTCTCCGTGCCGTACGACCGAGGTGGATTCGAAGCACGCTGCAGTGTTATCTTTTGGAAATTGATTTTGTTTTTATTATTTTGTTTTATTTCTGCCTTGCTCGAGAAACAGATGGGTAAGTTCTTAATTGAAATAATACATTTTTAAAACCAAAAATGGATCTCTACGAAGTTTGCCGAAAAAGTGCAGATGGTCAAATGGTCAAATCGTCATAACCCAACACACGTTCGATATTGGTCGAGGGAAAATTTGCATTTGTATTTTGACGTAAGAACACAGTATCCCCAAAAACTAAATGTTTGGGGGGGGGGGTATTATAGGGGAACACGTAATTGGGCCATTTTTTATTAACGGCAATTGCAATTTGAATGGTCCTAGATACTTGGATCTACTGCAGCAGCACATTATTCCAACTGCTAGGCAGTTGTTAGGTGTAAGATTTGGTGAAACATGGTTTCATCAAGATGGTTGTTCCGCTCACAATGTTATAAGTACACGGGGAACTATTTTATGGCCAGCTCGATCTCCCGATCTTGCTCCTAATGACTTCTATCTGTTTTTGAAGAAGCTTTTCAAATTATCACCCCTAACATGCTTGGAAACGTTAGAAGGGGTTTTTATAGTAGGCTCGGATATTGTCTAGCCGAGCAAAGAGGACTTTTCGAACATTTGCTTTAATTTTTTTTTGACTGGGAGAATCTTTTTGGTTTTTAGAATGTATTATTTTATTTTGAGAACTTGCTTTTATTTTGTTTCTCCTTATTATTTTCATTGTAACACGTCGTCACTGATAAATCTGAGCAGTTGACAATAAAACGCTCCTATTTATCAGTGACAAAAAATAAGAAAATTACGTTATAAAAATTTGCGATTTATTGACCAAATTCCGGTTTCATTGACTACGCTCCACACAGCACCGTGGTTAGAGGCGTACTAAATACCAAAGGAAAGTCATGCAAGTGGTGATCGCAAGCCTGAGTATTGCTTGCTTCACTGATAGGCGTGCGGTGTCTCTGCATGTACGTACACTGGCAAATTAGACTTTTTCCGCCCTATGTTCGCAGTAGCTTGAAGCGGTCTGTATAGGAAATAACATAAGATAAGAAATGAGAATAAGCTATTGGTCACATGTGATCACCTGGCTAGAACTGCGGTTTCTTTAGGTTTTTTAAAACATTTTTTAGATTTTTTTGTCGGGATTATGACAATGAAAAATGACAGGTAAACTTTAGCCGTGCTCTGTGCACGTATGGCGTGTGGCGCGCGATAGTCGGAACACGACTTATACCCGTTTTTAGACAAAGGTTAGTGAATACATAGTGAACGTACTGACTTAAAGTACAAAGTTGGGCGCATGACATCAAAGCAGAAATAGGCAGAAGGCATTTTTGATTTTTTTCTTTATTAAGCAATCAAACCAAGCTTTGTAAAAATTTTTAATCAAATTTGGCTTAGATGATGCGGTTGATCCTTTTTTTGTGAAAAATCTAAAAATTTAACAAAAAAAAAAATATATAGGAATATATATTTTTTTTTCGTGTTTTGAGGGCGTGTTTATTTTTTTCAACAATTTTTGTTCATGTTTATCAGTAAAGTGGCCTTGGTTGAAGAATTTCGACTTCTGGATGGTCAAAAAGTGCTACATAATTTAATCACTAATTGAGAATTTCCAAAACTATTTATTTCTAGTCAAAATTAAGTGCAGTGACCGAAAAATTCTAGGTGTAGAAAACATTAAAAATGTTGGTCGTCGGATTTGGTCAGTCCGGCGCTACTACGAGAGTCGAAACGACCAAAATTTTGATGCTCCATTTCAGTGCAAATGCCGGTCTTAAGGTCGTCGTCATAAATTCAGTTAACAACTACGGGTTGTGAATGCCGCCGTCAGAGAACCGAAATGCGACGTTCAAATGCTGCTTGGGTCACTTGTGGATCTAGGACATCTATTTCGAAAAATCACAAAAAAAACTTCCAAATCCAAAAAACGAGAAGCCACACACACACAGCTGATTAATGTTATTCAGTAATTGTCATTTTGGCGATCAGTGGCGATGGTTCGAAACGGTGACGTTGCAGTTGAAACGGTGACGTATGTTTTCAAAATGTGCTTTCGAAATCATCGCTCACGAAAAGACGTCTATAACTATCTGCAGATTTTTCACCTTTGGGCTTGCACTGATTTTTACATTATTTTCTTTGTTTTTCAAAGTTATTATAGTATCTCATAGTTATATGCTGCAAGCTTTCTCGACAGCTGTTGCCGCTAACGCTTCCGCGGGTGCCTATGGCTTGTCACATCAGGAATTCATCATATCGTTTTTAATAAAAATTTTCATCGTCAGAACCATTCCCTATTAGAATTGCAATTCGTAAAACCAATTTTTTTATCCTAACCATAGTTCCTCAAACCCCTTCAATATCAAATTCAGAAATTGTAAAACCCTTTTATTATAGAACCGTTGTTCAAATTAATTTCAAATAAAATCCGGATTTCATAAACCTCCTTATTTTTCAAAACCGTTGTTTGTCAAATCCGTACAAAATCAAATTCGTAAATTGTAAAACCATTTTTAATCAAACCATTATTTGCCTAACTATTTTGCATAAAATCTATTCAAATATAGACTCGGAATTCATAAAACCCATTGTTTGTAAAAGCGCTGTTTTTCTTACAAGTTTCTGCTAAATTTATTGTGCATTCGCCGACAACCCATTAAAAAGAGGTTTGGGCCACCTAAGGGGGGGTGTTGGTTGACAAAAACTTGTAGGACAAACAACGGTTCTACAAGCAACGGGTTTTTCAAACAACGGGTTTTACAAAAAACGGGTTTTATGAATTCCGAGTTTGTTTTTGAATAGATTTGATGCAAAACAATGGTGTGATTAAAAAATGGTTTTACATATTACGAGTTTGATTTTGAATAGATCTGATAAACAAAGGTTTATGAAAAAAACGGGTTTTACGAATTCCGATTTTAATCTGGAATGGATTTAATGAACAACGGTTCAAAAAAAAAATAAATTTTAGAAATTTCGAATTTGATGGATAAAAAATTGGTTTAACAAATTGCAGTTTTATAATTGAGTTCTCTTTTATTTAGCGGGTTTGATTTTGAATATTCTGATAAGAGGGGACAAAAGAGGCCCTGTTTGGCATTCAAGTCTTAGTTCAGTGTAGCTATTCTTGATATCAGGGAAAATAAAATAATTCCTCCCAAATGCGTGGTTCTCATTGGTCGATGCCGCTGATTTCTCCTACAAATGACACTAATGACAATATTTTAATAGAAATAGAAATAGAAATACCAGTAGAAACAAATTTCATTAAAAGTCGGTGGCGTCGACCAATATGATCAGTGCGTTTCAGGGAGATAATTGTTTTCTCCCTGATTTCAAGAATAGCTACACAGCAGTCTAGGGAAGTGTCGGTGCCAGTATAGGCCTGTTTCATAGATTATGGGAAAGCGTTTGATGGAGTCCAACACGAAAAGCTCATAGAATCGCTAAAAGAAGTTGGTCTAGATGACCGAGATCAAAAGATAATCGCTAATCTATACTGGAATCAGACTGCTCAAATAAAGGTCAAGGTTTTATATTGTATCCGCTGTTGTTTAATATCTATAGTAACAAAATAATAGAGAAAGCACCTTATAACTGCGAAAAGCATCTGACCATAAACGGCATAAAAATCAACAACCTACGATATGCCGACGACACTGTCATAATAGCGGACACGCTGGAAGGCCTGCAAGAGGTGCTGAATCAAATTGCTGCCAACAGTTCGCAACTAAATTAAAAGGAAGTAATAGGGAAACCCATCCCCAACGTCCGTAGTGGAGTCATGCAAAATCGCAACTTTCGCACAAATCTAAGCCTCTTCACATGTTGTACCACGAACTGGCTGGGAACCAGAGGGAACCACGGGCTTAACTTAAATGTTGGAAAAACAAAATGGATGGTCATATCCAAGAAAAAGTTAGAGGCATTCGAGATGTGGTGTTATCGTAGAATACTAAGGATATCTTGGATGGACAGAGTAACTAATGTGGATGTTTTGCTTAGAATAAATAAAGATGTTGAAGTTTTATTTACCCTCAAAAAAAGAAAACTTGAATATTTTGGACATATTTTGAGAAATGACAAATATAAACTTTTAAAATTGATAATAGAAGGCAAAATTGAAGGCAGCAGAGGCTGCATTTTAAAGTCGGTGTCTTTTAAGTAGTGTCAAGTTGATCCTAAACTGCAACATGCACCGAAACTGCAGTTGCAGGCACTTTCAATATAGAACTTTACACAACACATAACCCCTTTTGTAGCGCTATATTAGATAGTAGCATAAAGTAATATACCTACGGAACAGAGGCGCAAAGCCGGTCAAAATGAATCGCAGGCGTTGGACGTAGAAACGCTTTTCTCGAGGATTCGCGCAGGAGCCTGCGATCTACTTTGGTCCGCTTTGCGCCTCCGTAAGAATATTACTCTATGATAGTAGACACTTTAAGTTGGTCATAGGACGTACAGGCAAACGTGGAATATAGCGCAGTATTCTGTCTTCCTTTTATCTGTAAAACAGCAAAGACTCGCTCGAATACAGATATCAACGTCCAAATAATCTATCGTTGAGCTTTTTCATCAAGGTCACGTCTTTAGAATGTATACGTAGTAGACACTTTAAGTTGGTCATGACTCGTACAAGGTGCCCAGCGGTATACGTGAAATTTTTCGGCTCGGATGTTTTTACATTTCATTACCATGTATTTCCACCTTGCTTTCTTTGGTTCGGCCGCTCGTCTATTAATTTTTTGACTCCCCTCGGCAAAACTCGCTGCGTATATTATCATATCTTCACGTTAGCAACCATAATAGCACAGAAATATTCCCCGAACATTCGCTGAATGTTCAGCTAGGATATTGAGAACATTCCCTGAATGTTCCCTCAAATCCTCTCAACATACCAGGGATGTTCAGGGAATGTTCTGTGTCCGCAGTTTTGATATTCCTAGAAAATCCTGGTAGAACATTCATTGAATATTTTCGCAGGATTTTCATGGCACATTTATGAGCTTGAAAAAATATGTTCTCTAACAAATCACACTAATAAAATTTAAAAAAAAAAAGTTTAAACAGCGATGGGATTCGAACCTTCAACTTTCCAATGACTTAACCTTTTGCGCTACGGGGGCTAATGGGAGAAATTACATATTAGCGGGGTATAACCCCAGATTAATAAAAGTTATTAGTCTGAGGGTATAACCTTTTGAATATTGTTTTCCCTCCCCGAACCCCCCCCCCCAAACGGTAGTGGAAGGGGATTATTTTATTTATTCTCTGCAGGATAACTCCCGAACGGCTCAAGCGATTTTCATAATAATTTTTTTATTGGAAATAAATATTAGCCTACCCCAAGAAGCTTTTTAAAAAATAAAATCTTAAATTCTGCTGCGTAAGCATTATCGTAGATAGAAAAATATTATTTCTTTTCATGGTATGAACATTCACGGAATATCCTGCATAGAATATTCGCTGAATTTTCTATCCAGGATATTAAGGGAACGTATTTTCAATGTGCTGTCAATATCCAAAAATAAGAGCATTTTCCAAACTTTAGTAGAACATTCAGGGAATATTCTGCGTGGAATATTCGCTGAATGTACTGTCCAGGATATTCTAAGAATGTTTTTTTAAATATGCTTTCAATGATCAAAAAAGGACATTTTTCGGACTTTCACAGAACATTCCTAGAATATCCTGCATAGAATGTTCGCTGAATATACTAGGTAGGATATTCTGAGAATGTCTTTTAAATGTGCTGTTTATGCGCTAACTTGAAAGTTATTCAGAGCACGTTTTTGGAACATCCTACAAATATACTGTGAATGTGCCAGAACATTCAGACATTCACAGCACTTTCCTGGGATATCCCTGGAATATCCTGTGCTATTAGGGAACATCCCGCAGACGCTATACTACGTAGGTTAGCGTCATGTCTGAACGTTATACATGCTAAAGACTTGACCTTGATGAAAAAGCTCAACGATAGACCGCAGAGATTCGACTTTGATATCTGTCTTTGCTTTTGTACAGATAAAAGGAAGACAGAATATTGCACTATATTCTACGGTAATGGCATCTCATCTTGTAAGTAAATTTTATCGAATCAATCACGCGTTAGTTTTTATGACAACCAAAACATTCCTGTGTCCTGACGGAGTGAATTACTATGCTGTAATTTAAACGGAGCAGACACGAACAAGCTTCAATTTTACGTAATGGAAATTGACACAGAGCAGCGCTCTGAAATTGGTTAAGGGCAAACAGAACGTAAAAACTGGTTAGATAAAAATAGTCGCGCTTGCGTCTACAACGACCCGGCAAAAAAGCTTCGCCTTCACAACTAAGAGAAGAATTCTAGTAAAAAAGACTGCCATAATTAGTTATGACGGTGTCTATATTTGCTATTAACGTTTAGTCGTAGTAAACTTCTCGACTTTTAATAAAAACTACAATTTACCTAAAAAACAACATCCAAAGGTGGTGAAATTTTAATTTTAACAACTTGCACGACTAAAAATTGCTCGCCATTTTTTAAAATTTTATCTATTTGCCTCTCCTACGTCTATGGACTTGCCTCGGTGGCTCTCACGACAAAATGTTGTCCGAACCACCAACACTTCTTGTTATTGAGGAAAAAACCTGAAAATGTCATTTTGTAACAAAATTATTGCAATTTTTAGCTGTTCCTCCGGTCGCCCCATGTACCTGTCACAACTTGGGGTAGGCTCGAAAAAACTTTTTATTTGGGACGTGTTTACCGTGTGCAAAACGTCACTGTTTTCAAAACACGACGTAAATTTGAATAATTTGAAGCCGGCGCCATTTTTGGACCAAATATGGTCACCCGAAGGTATTCTCTATGTGATTGATAAGAAGGGGTCCATTTACACGGTAAGACTACAAATAGATATAAGTATTGTTAAGAACATAATTTGCGCGGTTTTAGTTCAAGTTTTAACCAATAAGGATCGGTGAAAGTTTATAGTCCTTGTAGATTTTAATAAATTTAATTTTAGATTTACCCATCTACCTCACAAACAATGAAAGGTGGTAAGGTGTATTTGCTTTATTGGCAATATTGGCAAGTGAATGCCATTGGTTATTTACTACAGTAGTATTATTGGCAAAATTGCGCTATTTTGCCAATGATTATTTACTAGTGCTGATATATTGGCAAATTTATGTTATTTTGCCAATAACTGAAAAACGTTTGTTTGAAAGTTTGAGACAATGATGTGTTTGAAATTAACTCTGTGTTTCGGACTTCCATTGTCTATATTTTATTTATACACGACGTTTCGATCAGAGATTGTACACAGAGTTAATTTCAACTGAAAAACGTGTTTTACATACCAAATGAAACGCAATCGTTCCTTTAAAAATTGCATGCATTTCTAAACCACCTTTCCGGTCCGATTAAACGCATTGCCAGATATCGTGTCTTTTAAATTTCCCGCGCGATTGACATCTGTCGTGCGGCTGACAACTTGACGTACTTGCCGACGCCATTTTAATAATATTCTGCGGATTCTTCCTATGTGGGTTCCTTTTCGTAGTTTGTTTTTTGTGTTTGAGTTTCAAGTCACCATGGATGTGGACGCCGATACTGCGTAAGTACTCATATTCTTTTGTTCTTAAATAAGGTCGGCTTAGAGTAGACTTAAAAATGTTCAGAACTACCAGTAAAGCGACCAAAAATCGTCAATTTTGCTGGGTTTATACAGGCATATAAAAATTAAAATAAAAAATAATTCTGGTTTATACAGCCAAATAAAAATAACTTTGAACCGATCAGCACACAGCTTCTGCACATGTATAGAAAAGTGAATGACACCAATAGTTGAAATATTTAAATTAAACTCTATCATGCTGTTTTCCTTAATAATATCTGTTAAAAACAAAACAAAAAATGCAAAAAACCCCCATTTAAATTACAAAAACAAATGCAAATGAGGTTATGTGCATCAAAGAGGCATGCTCAAATCCGTTTTAAGATAAAAATAAATGTTAAAAGTTACTCATCTTTTTATTTATGCTATATAAATGCCTACACTGTTCCCCATAAGCGCATTCAACTTTTATTTTAATTTTAATTATTATTTTTTTTTTTATGTTGATTTGCCTGTATGAACCCAGCATTAAATCGTGATCTAGACGCCACTTTACAAGAAAATCAAAGGTCACATCATGATCTACAATGCTTAAGCGATACTGACACTGATAATTTACAAATTTCTTTTGTAATCGAGCAAAACCGTTCCCAACTAAAAATCCAGTTAACTCCTACCTGTGTTCAGCCTTCAGTGCCATTAAGCCTACTGTTGCCGCCATTTTTATAACCAAATTGACATGTAAAACATTAATTTTCTCTCAGTTTGGTGTCACTATGGCCTCTATAGTAGGCTAAAGGATACTATATCAAAAAAGAGTTAACTGGCTTTTTAGTTGAAGTGTTGGATCGAGCCATCTAAAGATTCATCAATTCAGTCTACGTCCAAGTCATTTTCTAACACTGAAATTTCTCTTGATGACCCAGAGAATGATGACCCTTAAATTTCTTGTGAAATCGAGCTGTCTTTAGTTAATATCTTAAAATCTTTTTTAAAATTAATTTGAAAAAACTCGTCTGTGGTACTATTTTTTTATTTTAACGTAAATTTGCCAATAAAACAACTAGATTAAAGTTTTTATTTTTTTTTTTGAGAAACTGATATTTTGTCACTTTTTAAGCAAGGCTAGTTTTTCCTAAAACAAAATACTGGTTTATCCAAAAAAAATAATTTACAGCTATACTTATCACCAACCAACCAACTTTTCCTCATTCTGTCGTTGATGATGCTATTAAGGTTTGGTTACGGGGTGCCTGTGACTGGAAAGGAGGCAGAACATCCAGGAAAAAAGATGCTGAATAAATCTTCATCTTATCTTATAACAAGAAGAAGGAAGTACTAAGTTTTTAAATTTTTGGCCAAGGAATTTTTATATAAAGCAACTGAAGCAAACCTTATTGTTTTGATTCATAATCAAAGAGATTCTAAATAAAATTTTCCCTGTCGCAATTTACTGTGATATGGAAAACCTCCTCTTAATAAATATTTAAAACAATTTATGAAAGAATTTTGCTCTATCTTTGGTTTGACCAAGACGACAAATATTATTCATATGGTTTCCATTCCTGTTTTCATGTTAGGATATAAATATAAGTGTATAAGTTTTTGTTTATAGTAACAATTATTTATTTATTACATATTGGTTTTTCTAGGAAATTTTGTTCGTTTAAGGATAAAATAAAAAAAATGTGCATTAGTAAATTATGTGCATTATTTTATTTTTAATCCACAATCATTACAATTTTGATTTTATGCATAAATAATTTAAATAGGAAGAAAAAGCCAATTATCAGTGGTATCGGAATTTGCATCTGTATCCCTATTGAGCCGACCAATCAAGGAGGTGCACTTTTAAACTTTTAATTTTTGCGTGGATTTGGCACTTAGTGGTACAGGGTGATTCGTCATATTTTCCCAACTATATAACTCATTTATTCTTAAAGATAGAAAAAAAAATAATACTTTTGCTTAGTTTTTCACAAATTTTAAGAAAATTTAACCAAAATTTTCAAAATGTCAAATTTCGACATCAACTTTCTTATTTCAAATTGAACACCCTGTATATTTTTCAAGAAAAATGTTGACTTAAGAGCAATGTGTTGAACAAAGAATCACCTAGACTCTTTCTCCTTGGCTAACACATCGCCCTTATGGCAAATTATTTTTTATTTCACTCGAGAACTGCTAAACGTAAACCCTACAAGATCTACCGAAATTTTAAAAAATATACAGGGTGTTCAATTTAAAATAAGAAAGTTGATGTCTAAGTCTAAATTTGACATTTTTAAAGTTTTTATTGAATTTTCTTAAAATTTGTGAAGAACTAATCAACTTTTGTATTTAAACTATTTTTCTATCTCTAATAATAAATGAGCTATGTAGCGGGAAAAATATGGTGAATCGCCCCATACATTTTTTGCCAATATTGCTTGCAATGCCGGTATTTAGTATGCAGTGCTCCTCTACATTTAAACCATGGTAAGTGTATATTTTCCATCATTTTAAACGTATTCGTTGCCGTCGATCGGCAGGTGGCTCAAACAGGAGTGTTTAAGGTATTTATAACGCACAGATTGCCGTACGTCAAATGCTCATTGCCAATAGATGCCAATATTTGTAAGGCACTTTGCCATGCCGGCATTGTTTGTGGGGTACATTATGTATTTTACACTAAAGGAGTAGACACTTAAAGTTAATTTTCAGTTTTATCAGCAGTCGTATCCTTATCTATATCGGATCGATCAATCACTTTAAAAATCATGGCGAATGCGTGACGGCTCCAGCTGATTAAATGCACGAAAATCTCGTTACGAACGTCCCGAGTGCATACGAAATAATGTTTTGACGCATTTGATCAGCTGGAGCTGTCACGCATTCACCATTATTATAGGATACGAATGCCGATAGCACCGAAATTTAACTTTAAAGGCGAATTTTTCATAGTAAACTATTTATACCATGGTTATGGTTATCCAAACCACTCATATTTTCGTGTGTGTGGTTTGAAAACCACAATCAATTGTATTTGAAATGGCGCATCATGTGTGACGTCATACTTAACTAAACCATAAACCATGTCATTTTTGCGAGTGGTGGGTTTTCTTACCATGACGTCAGACCAAACTAACCTGGCAAACTACCTCTTGCAGTTGGTTTGTGATTGTAGTTTGAAAATGAGGTTAGGGGGTCTTTGCTTGGTGAGGTCTGTATTGGCTGATAAATTTTTGCACCTTGAAAATACATTTTTTTGTGCATTTTCATTGTATTTATAAATTATTCTTTAAAGTGATTTTTTTTTGTTTCGCATTTTACCCACTATTTATAAACCCGACGTACCGTTCGACGTTGACCCTTACCTGGGATTCCAACGTCGAGTTTATAAGTGGGGGTTTGCCCTGCTCCATATCTCTCATTTTTTCACATCAATAGGTATACAGATTTATGTGGGTGTAAGTAATAATGCTGGAGTATGCAGTGGTCGTTAACAAAGAACTTTTTATTATCAAAACAGATGACCCATTGGCTCGCTCATTGGTGTTTGAAAATATAAGAAAAGGTACCTTACCTATGTATCTTATAATTTTCCTGTTGCCCGGCATTATTCGTAAATTTTGTTAGGTAGCATATATCATGCTACACTTGTATTGCTTTCGATACGTTAAAAAATGCAATTGCAGTGTGCCTGAAGGTGTATACGAGTGTTTGAATAACTATGAATTGTCGAAAGGCTGATGGTGTTGCTTTGTTTTTCACGGGAAATTGCCACAATAAAAATCTGTGAAGCTTATCGATTTTTTTTGGAGAGACTAATTTTGGTAATTATGCAGTATACGGTTTCCATATAGGATTCCAAATCCGCCGGCGCCGGTTGTTTTTTTTCTTAATTTTTTTCACTAAAACAACCCAATCCAACACAGCCCAACCCAAAACAATCAAAAAACACATTATAACCCTCCCCCCGGCACCATTTATTCTCTTAAAAAAATAACGGGTGCCGCCGCCGGCGGATTTGGGGTCCTAGGGATTCTAGTAGGTGCCTCTATAAAGAATTTTTCATAAAAAATTAAAAATGGCAGAGAACCGTATACTGCATAATTACCTAATTTTTTTTACTCGTTTTTGGTCTCTTTGTTTTTTTTTCTGGCCCACGCGCCTTTAAATGCTGTTGAAATTGTACTTCTAAATTTTAACAAGGAAACTATATAGGTAGGTCTAGAGCCCATGTGGGTATGCATTTTTGACATATTTGCATAACTATCTCTATAGGTTGATAAGGCAGCACTATATAGTAGTACCTAGTAGTAGTTCTAGTATGTCCAACCTTTCATTTACATAAAAGTGAGGTTAGAAGAAGACAAAATCACAGAACGTAAATTGGTATACTGTATTTGTCAACTAAATCAGCTGTTAACCAGTGAGTTAACCGTGACGTCATTCCTGACGTCATTATCCTAACAAACCAAAGAGTGGTTAGTGTCATGAAAAAGTCGCCTTAAATGTCTAGTATCCCATCTTTATGCACTTTAGGGAATAAAATGGTACTTTTAATCCCTTATTTGAGGTACTAAGGCGAAACTTTTATTTTCTCGGGGATCAAAAATAAATTTAATCCCTTAGGGATTAAAAGTGCAAGATATTTTTGCAAAATCTAAAAAATGATATTATATTTTTTAAGGCTTTTGTCGGAGGAGCGGACCTATAGCCTCTTCTGCGATTACTACGTTTATACGCACCTAAAACCGATTTTATATAAGGACGGTTTAAAATGAAATCGCTTTCTCTGAGGGTTTATAAGTTAACAGTTAACAACAGGTTTTTTGGTAAAACTAGAATTTAGTATTTCTATAGGTTGGAAGCAATGCGATAAAGCGTTTTAATAGTTTTTATACCGACCCTATAAGGCTGTGCTAAACTGTTTTCTTAAATCGCTGTAAGATAAAATCGATTTAGTGATTTTTATACGACAACATTTTAAAACCATTCTTATATTAAAGCTCCTTAAGAGGCCTCTATAAACAAAGCAAATGTCCATATTTCATTTGAATTCTATTTTTTCAACTGAATCGATAAGAAATGATGGAATGGACGTTTTTGACAACTTAGTTTGTTATCGTCATCCACGGTCCGTAGAATCGATACGGTCTAGTAATTTTGCCCCACTCTTAGATAGCAGCTGATCTTTGTCCGCCATTTAGAAACTGTAAGAAGGCTTGACAAATTAAATTAAATTTTCGGATTTTCTTTTTTTTTTGTTTAAATGATTGATGCCAGGGATATTTTTTACTTTTATCTTGTATTATAACTTTTTGTGTACAAGTAAACAACATTTATTTTTGGCCTGCATGAGTTGATCCTGCAGTAAATGGAAATTAAGGTCAATAGTTGGTAATGTATTCCGTCAAGAAACCCCTTGAATGAGTTAGTGTTAATTCGAACTCGTCGTTCAGAAGTTAGGTTATGTAGTTGTTATTTTTACTGTTTTGGAAGCTATTTTTTTGTTTTGTTTGTGTTTTGCCAGGGATTTTTGGAAAAGTGATTACTTTATTATTGCAGAGGCCAGACTTGTTACGAATACTACCCAGTAAACACACTTGTGACTTTAACCTAATAGTTATATAAATCTAAGGTTCATATATTTATTTAAAATATGTTACATCATATTTACGTAAATCTCACATGAAAATATTTTTATAAAAAAAATATGTAAACATTACGCCAAAACTTTGACTGTAAATTTAATTTATCATAACCAATGTTAATTTTACATAAATAATATGACTTTATAAGTAAATTCTTAAAATTTACAAATATTACGTAAATAGTGGAATCCTAATTTTACATAGAAATATTACATACCTATTATATAAAAAATTATATGTAATATTTAAGTAATCTAATTTACGTTATATAAAATGATCTACTTTAAATGAAAGTAATAACATTTACATAACAATTTATCATTACGTTTACATTTAAAAAGTTACATAAGTATTACACAAAACATTTTATGTAATATTTATATCATCTAAATTACATAAACGCTCTATAACATGATTTACGTCACATTAGAATTTGGAAATTTACATAAATATTATGAAACAATGTGAACCATTTTTATGTATTAATTATGTCATTTAAGTTATGTAATTTGCCTGTAAAATTATTTACGTCAAATTAAAATTCTATATTTTACATAATTATTATATATTCAATTGAACCGTAGGTTTACAATTGAAATGTTACATAACCATTTTATAAAATATTTAACGTAGGATTTATATCATCTAAATTACGTATATTATCTACATTACGTAAACGTTCTATAAAAGTTTAAACCTTTTAGTTTGTTACATAACATGTTTTATGTATAAATTATGTCATTCAAGTTATTAAATTCCCTGTAAAATGATTTACTTCAAATTAAAGTCCTAAATTTTACATAATTATTATATGGTCCATTACCCTCTCCACATAGGCCGATCAGCTCTTATCGTTTTAGTGTCCTTTTATCCACCTTCGCCGCCATTTTGACAGAAAACTAATGGAGTATCTGTCACTTTTGAGTGAAAATGGCGGCGAAGGTGGATAAAAGGACACTAAATCGGTATGAGTTGATCTGGAGAGGGTACTGTATGGTCAATTGAACGATAAGTTTACATTTCAAATGTTACCTAACTATTATGTAAACGCTCTATAACGCGACTTACGTCACATTAAAATTTACAAAAATATTATGAAAATGAAAGAAATTACCGCTGCTTAATAGTTTCTTCCTAGTAGGTAGAGATGGCGCTAATGTCACTATGTTCCCTGAACAGTGGATGATAATATTATATATACAGGGTTCCTAAGATTTTCCTTAGGGATAGGATTTCAATAAATCAAACAGAAATGGCATAGAAAGTTCTGCGCGCACAAAAGAAAGAGCAATGGTGCCAGTTTGTTATTATCTCCGGACTGCTTTCATGAGAAAAAATTGTCGCCACTCTTTCATTGTGAGCATAAATCATAGTTGCAATAATAACCGTTGACAAGATGTCTGCAAATTTCGCTAGATGGCGGCCACACCATGAGATTTTAATTAAATTTCTTTCCATTCTGTTCTACTAGTGACATCTATCCGGAAACGGCCAAACCATGCAGCTAGCACTAGCAGTCAAAGAAATCAATAAACGGCGCTGTTTTTCCTGCAGAGCTTTTTGCTTGCGATATTATTGATTTTAAATAAAGCTGGCCCTACACTACATTTGATATTTTCGTGGTGTTTTATGACATGATCTCGAAACATGTAGCGAACCAATTCTTCAAAACTAGCGGGAGGGTAAAAGCGAAAAATAAGGGGCTGCCAATATTTGTAACACCCAAAAAGGGGTGAAAAGATTTATTTTGCTCTGTTTCTTTACAAAAAAAGTTTTTTTTACGAAAAACTTGAGCTCTGCCACTTTTTTTATTTTTTTCTTCAACTTTCTCGAAATTTTCGTCATACTGTAGAAAAAAATTATTTCCCCCATGGTCATACTCTACTTTTATTCGAAAAAATTTAGTAACAGAGACAGGATCAGTTTTTCTAAAACGGGGATCTTGGTTTCGAGTGAGAAGATAAAGGGCGCCGCAGGCAAAAATTTTTCAATTAAATTAGCCGAACGCAAAAATGTTAGAAAAGCAAAGCACGAAATAAAAATGGCGCCGCTTACAATTTATTTTCAAAAATTACGTAATTTCGGGAACGCAAAGAAATAAGTCTAAAGAGTATAATTTTTAAGAAAAAAATATCAATTTTCTCGCCCTCCTCCACTGGGACTACAGGGGCCGTGCACAAATTACGTAATGGTCATAGGGAGGAGGGGGGTTACACAACGTTACGTAGGGGGCAGGGGGGCTTTCGACAGCGTTTGCATTTGTGTGAAACTAAGAAAATTTGGAATGAAAATAAGTGAAAAGTTTTTTTTTTGGGGGAGGGGGGTAGTGGTCTTGATATCATTACGTAATATTAGGGGAGTGGTGTGCCAAACCGTTACAAAACATTACATAGGGAGGGGGTCAAAAATTGGTAAAATCACCGTTACGTAATTTGTGCACGGCCCCACATCTGACTGTTCCTCCTTTTTGATTTCGAATCAAAGTGCAAAACCTGGGTTGGACGTTCGAAGGCGTCAACCCGTCCTATTTGCTTGATAAAGTTTCTACGGAAATATCTCAGTCGATTTCTCCGGCCGTGTATGAACGCTTTAGGTTAGGCATTTGCATGTATCTCAGTCCCCGGCCTGTAAACAGTGCGTAAGGACAATGGTTACAAAATGAAAAGCCGAAAAATATTTTTTTTAGGATATATTTCATCAGTTTGGTATTAAAGTCGAGCAAAAACAATTTTTATTCCAGTCCTAAAGGTATGAAAATGGAAAACATTAGAAAACAACAACCTGGAATGGATTTACTATTTGTAAGATGTAGTTACAACATCGCCCTATGCCCATCCTTTTCTGCCTAATGTGCTTTTCCGTTTGTCTGCGTCTTATACACGGCTGCTTGGCCCCCTAAGGATTTGCCTAGGAACCCTGTATAAAGAGTAAAGATATTTCAAAATTAGAATACCAACTCAGGTATTGACAAGATTGTGGTACTTCTCTATCAGAATAACTTCTTCCGCAACTTAAACATTTAACTGGTTAACTTTGTAACCGACCGACGGACCATCGTAAATCACCGAAGTTGTCCCGCCTCAAGCTGCATGCTCATGTCGGACTTAGATAGTTGACGCTTTGCGCATGTCATGCAGAATAATCTGACTTAAATTTTACCTTATTAATAATATATTGTGACCTTAAATTTACATAGCAAGGTATACCTATTCTGTAAAATATACGTAGTTTTTTAATTCTTACGTAATATGGATGTAATATTTATGTAAAAGGTATGACATTTTATTTACATCACATTTATGTAAGAATTAGGTGGGCTCTGCGCATCGCATTATGCAGAGTTTTCGCACCTTAATGTGACTTAAATTTGACCTTATTGTGACCTCCGAGAGACCTTAAATTTATCTAACAAGGTAAATCTGTTATGTAAATTTTACGTAACTACTAAATAACTGTGTTTACTGGGTAAGATCAATAGTTGATAATCGATTCCGTCAAGAAACCCATCGAATGAGTTGGTGTTAGTTCGAACTCGTCGTTCAGAAGTTAGGTTACGTGGAAAGTGATTATTTGTTGTGAACACTATAGACAAAAAATCTGATTGGAAATTAAAAAATATAAGGTACCTTGTTTTTTTTTCATTGATGATGAGCCTTTTCATTGGGTACTTAATTTGGACCAAATATAGAAAAGAAATGATGAAAAAATACAATTTTTCTTGCTAAAACTTCTGTAAAAATAACATAACCCCAAATGTCAACAACAAAGTCATTAGAGAAAGCTGGCTGATATCTTTGTGTCGTCATCAGGTGGGCGGAGCAAAAAAATCACTAGACCGTGTTTATTCAAGGGACCGTGATTCATCAAAAAATTCAAAACATTTTTTTGGAATTTTTATTTTTGAATAATGAAAACAAATCGAGACGTCAACATTTTTTGGGCCCCTTATGACGGTCTTCCTAGCTTAACCGACTTCTAGAAATCTCTATTTTAAATAGTTAGGGTAACAGCACTAGTCGTTGGCCAGTCTTTAGTCATTGACCAATTATTTTCTAATTTAGAAAATAAGGTTAAAATTATGTAATTCTCCCGCGGTTTTCATTTATTTGGACAAGCACTATCTTGTCTGCGCGAGTGACGTTTCTCCATTTCGCTAGAGACATCAAAATAGAATAGAGGTCTATTTATTTTGAGTGCATACAGTGTACAAAGTAATTTCACGTTTTTCTTAAGGAATCCTTAAGGATCTGCTAACTGATGGTAAGGTTTAATTAGTTGCTTAGTGATAAAAGATTATTGGGTTTATATTTTTTGGATTTTTGAGGGATAATAGAAGAGTTTACACTTAAATATATCAATATTAGGTTATGTTTTTGCCGGTATTTTTAGTGGCCAGTAACTGGCGTATTTTTTTTTGGAAAAAATTAGTAGTTGGCCGGAACCGGCCAATGATTACTAATTAGCTATTTATATTTTTTGACTTTTTTAAGAAATACGCCATTCATTTTATATATAAAAATTAAATTTGACACCTTTGTGCGATGACGAATCTCAGAGTCAGTTGTTGACAGGGTGGCCAGTACCTCAATTTTAGGTGGCCAATAACTAAACATTTTTCCTACTATGTGTGAAAAATGTAAATTTTTGCACTTTTCGAACTTGTTTGGTAATGGCTATCTACCTAACAAGTTCGCAAAGTAATACTTTTTCGCACGTACGACGCCCCAGCGGAGTTTAAGCAAGCCGTAAGTGCAGTTAATGAAACAATTAATGAATACTTTTTTTGGCCAAAAGCCCCACAAAGAGAAGGTAAAAAGCAGACAGACAAGCCTCCTTTTGTGTTGACCACTTCCGCAAGAAAAAACGCAGAAAAAAGGAAAGTCGAGGAAAATATGGGGAAAGAAAAACTAAAAGAAGACCGAAAACAGCAAAGACTTGCGAAGAAGAATGAAAAATTAAAGAAAGTAGTTGTAAAAAAAGAAAAAATGACTAAAAAAAAGTACTCCAAATGATCAACATATTACAGAAGAAGATCATAAGAAAACTGAAGAAGGGTCGGAAGAAATAAAAAGCACGTTACTTAAAAGTGGATTAAAGGTACATATACCAGAGAAAAGAACTGATGAGGCCACAAGAAGCCAAACCAATTTTAATAAAAAAGTAGATGTAACAAAATTTATTAGCAAAAGCCTAAATAAGAATTTAGTAGCAGAGCAGGGAGTAACTGAAAGTCAATCAGAAGAAAATGCAAATACAATATGTGCAGACAATGTGGTGGATAATAAGATAAATTCCAGTGAAAATATGGATAATATCAGCAAATCAAAACAAGAAACACAGAAAAAAGTTGATTCCAAAGACGAGAAATCTAAAATTAGCAATAAAACCTCGAATAAAACACAAACTGATAAAAACAGCTATTTATTAGAAGAACGGGAAATAACAACAAGTTATTCGGAAGAAAATGAAAATACCAATGGTAAAGATAAAGACAAGAGATATTTAGAAAACAGAGACTTTTTACTAAATAAATAAATGAGAAATTGCACTAACAGAAATTCAGAAAAAAAATTAAAATATTATGTTTGATTCTGCTCAAATTCGTAATCATCTGGATGATGCCGAAACTCCAATTCATATTTTTAGTCATTTGGATAATGCCGAAACTCTACCTCAAACGAAACCTTTTCCCGCTTCTACAAAAAAAAACTGTTTATGGAATTTTCATTAAAAAAATTGTAATCAATTCAAATATAAAAGTCACGAACAGTAAATCAACATTTAATGTGTCAGGTAGGTTTTTAAATAGCCTGTGTTATATATGCACCATGAACGTCACTCCTTGGAGGAATGGGGTACGATGCCAATTATGCCACGGAAGTTTTCACTTTCAAATTCTGTAGGATATGATTTTGTTTGCGATAAATGCAAAAAAATATAAGAAATAAAATGAGATTACCTCCTGGCCAACGACTGGATACAGATGTTTTTGATGGCCAACGACTGGCAATTTCCATGTATTTTAGTTTATTTAAGTTTTTTGTACTAAAGTACAGTTTTTAAGTAAAAACTAAAATTCTTATTTACATCTTAACTTATTCTTCTATTGAAAAAATTAAAAAATCTTATGAAAATTAAAACTTAGTCAATTTCAGAGTGAATATAAGGCAACAACCTCCTTAAGTGGCCAACGACTGGAGCCGTTACCCTATGTCACGAAATAAAAAAAGAACCTCACGGAAGTAAAATAAAGGTGGAGTGATAATTTCCTATAAATAAAATGACCGCTACATGTACTTGAAATTTGTGAGCCTAAATCAGTATTGACAGGCATTGACTCTGAGGCTAATAATAAAAAGGTTTATCGCACAGCACTTATGCAAGGTAAAAAACTAGTCATTCCAGTTGTATAACAGCACTGAACAAATCAAATCACTATATTTTTAGCAAAAACACGCAAAAAAAACAGAACACCTTATTTTGACTAAAAAAACAACGGAGTAACATCCTAGTAACTTTTGGTTTGGTTCAAAAAAAGTGTGTGGCTAATAAAAAAAGCAAGCAAATATATATATCATGTTTACAGGGGGATTTGAAACCCATCTAAAATTTATGTAACTTTACTTTTTCTATTAACAAAAATTAAAAAAAAAACAAATTTTAATATATTACGAAAAATCATGGTAAGGAATACCATTTACTGAATGCGGAAAAGACACATCAAATTAAAAATAATGTCAAGTCGATTCGATTGATGTAACTACGTTCTTTTAGGCTCATAACTGTCACCTACATGGCGGTCATTTTTGTGAAAGAACCCTGCACAAATTACATTGGAAATGGCTTTCGGCTAAATGTGACAATTTTTTTATATGTTGTAATACTCGATCAATAAAACACAAAAATAAAAAAAAACTAAATAGGGACTACTAGTTTTTTTTTTCAAAACTTTGTTGATTACCGCCAAAATGAAATGATTCGTTTCTCTGTTTGTCCTGAATGAAACACCCTTTCCATCCATGTAAGAATGTTTCTATATGGGTTCTTTGGTACCACCAGGAAAGTCACTGATTTGTAAGTTTTAAAAAAGAAAGAAAACGACCATTTTTTAAAAAATTACAATTTTCCTTTTCTTTAAAACAAACGGCCAGATTTTAATAGTTTTTACATATGTTAAACTTTTTCTGGACAAATTCAATTCAAAAGCTTGATATGTAAAATTTTTAAAATCTGACTGTTCGTTTTAAAGAAAATTAAATAAAAAACGGTCGTTTTCTTTCTTTTTTAAAACTTACAAATCATTGACTTTTCTGGTCGTACCAAAGAAACCCTACAAAAACATTTTTATATGGGTGGAAGGAGTGTTTCGTTCCATTCAAATAGGCGAATCATTTTATTTCGGCGGTAATCAACAGAGTTGTGAAAAAAACTTGTAGCATGTCCAAACATATAGCCTAAAAACACGTCAACTTTAAAGCTCCATATCTCAGAAAATAATCCTGCTCCCCATCTGGTTTTTGTTATTTTTGTGCTTTGTTGATCGAGTACTTCAACATATAAAAAAATTAGCCAAAACCATTTCCAATTTAATTTGTGCAGGGTTCTTTCTCAGGGCAGTAGGTATTATCATTCCACCTTTATTTTTACTTCCGTGACCTAACTATTGTATATTGTATATTCTTTATTTTAGACATTTTGAAGAACATTTCAATTGATTTTGGTTAGCTTATAATAGTCCCACTATGTTTTCTGGACATAATTAGAATATTGTTTAAAACTGCACATGATCTTCCTCCGACGTTGAACCCTTTAACACAAAGGGCACAAAAATTACAGTAAATATAATAATTGGTGCTTGTTATTTATTTTATCAAATATTTTTAGGTTGATAGAGATTTTTACTTAGAACTTGTGATAGATGTTTCCGTAAAAGGTGACATTCCAACCTCAATTTGTTGGTTTCAGCAGGGTATAGCAGCTTATGGTCCCAATCAGGAAATAAGAGTAAGATCCTCCTAAATACAAACATGTTCATAGGACATGCTAATGAAACTCCCTTGGCATAACAGAAAGATACAATCTTCTTATAGTATGTGTTTTGCCAAAAATGTTAAAAATGACACTGTTTGGTGCGTTTAATGGTCAAGCAATGATGACCCTTAAAATAATTTTCTTAAATACCTGTTAAATTATTTTTAGATGTGCTAAAATACACTTTAATAGGACACGTTTTTTGGTAAATTATAGACTGTAAAGAACTTTGATTGAAACAAATTACTACCACCTTATGTTTTACACACTTTACACTTTGAAAAATTAAAATGTTTACACGACACCACATAAGATGACAATAGAAATTTTTAGTAAAGATTTGCCTTAAATTATTTCCATCTTTCTCTAAAATACTTTTTTAGAGCCTGCTGTCTCTCTTCAACAACCTTAAATATTTTCCATTTTAACAGAGAAAAAAAGTTTTTTGGCAGTACTTTTTTTAAACGCTTAAAAAACAGTGAAAACTTGAAAAATTTGAGTATTTTATTCCTGAAATGAAAACTTTGGAAAGAAAGCTTTAAAATGTGAGTAATATCATGGCATAAAAATGTGAAAAACAGTAAAAAATTGCTTCATCAAAAACGTTACCCCTTAAATTATTGTAAAATTTAATTTAATAAAATTTTAAGCCTTAAATTACCATCATGGGTGTTATGGTCAACATTAAAAATAATTTTTACCTTCATCAAAAACATGATTTTAGTAACTGTCTGCAGAAGCTACATTAAAGAGGAATAGCGGAAAATAGTAATATGGAAAAATTATTATTGACTAAAAATTAAAATTAAAAAAATAAGTGGTGGAACCGCGTTGCGCTCGTTATTTAAACCAACGCTTGTAAAAAAGCACTATTTTAGCCACTAGTTGTGCAAACTACTTTTTTTCTACGAAACCTTGTAAACTATAGATGTAAAAATGTCTAATATTAAAAAACATTTAATTAAAGGTGCTTGTTTCAACAAAAAACAAAAAAAAAGTAATTTATTTAAATAAAACCAAAATCAATAAACACACACAGCCCATTCCCAGACAGCACAACTCTGTCCCAAGGATGTCCAGTGGAGAGAGTTTTCTGGACAATGCAGCAGTTCATTGGACAACCAAATCTGTAAGAAATTTTGTCCAAAACATATCCATTGGATAATACAATTGTCAAAACGTTGGACGGCTCTTGGACATCCCAAAAAAGTCCAAAAGTTTCAATACTTTGACTATTGTACCACTATACTAAATCCAATGGTTATCCAGTGGAACGAAATTCTATCCAAAAGTTATCCATTGGCTATGCAAAAAGTATCTTTATGGCTCACTGTTGAAAACAAAATAATAATTACAATGTATATCCGTTGGTCTAATTTTCTTAGTACACTGGATATATTTGTTCCAATGGATATCCAGTGGACAGTTTTGTCAAATCAAGTCTGATTGTCGATCCCCGAGGATGGAGTTCCTAGGAAAGGATGGGGATTAAAATACTAAAATACCACTTGATCGAGAATAATGAAAATTACTTAACTATAATATGCAAATGATTCGGCTACATATGAGAGAAATGTTATTATTGGTATATAATTAATAAGAAAAAAACATGATCTATTGGATATCCAAAACAGTTTGGACAAAAAACATTTATTAATGTGCCAACCAGGCCAAGCCCGATTGACATAAATTTTTTGACAAATATTCAGTCAATGTATAATCACTTTTGCAGGGCACAAAATGGACGTTCGCCGGATATAGTTTATTTTTGGTCCGATGGACCAAGAAACATCGTTATTCATTGGATATCTAAAAACTAACTGAAAAAAAGCAGTTCTTTATGGATCAAAATTGGAAGTCCCTTGGACTCAGGTTTTTTTGTCATCCTTTTTGTATCAGAAAAAACCTTTGTCCAATGTATGTCCATAAATGCTCCATGGACAATGCGGGCGGTTTTGGACAAAAAATGGCTCTCCGATGGACGATTCATGCTGCCTGCGTTTGTGAGCTGCAATTTTACTGCTTCCTTTTCCCTTTGTGATATGTTCCCTTTTTCAGATTTTGAAGGTCGGTGATTCTTATTGGGCTCCTTTAATAAAAATGCAATGTCTCGTCACCATAACAATCTTCTGAAGAGTCATGCAACACGTCGACGAGTCTTGAACCATTTTGGTGACATAAGGCACTGTAAAATTAAAAACAAAAAATTGTAACCAAAACATTTACCAGCCACTGCAACGTCAACCACTTTGAAAGCTGGTGGAAATAATATTATAATCAAAGTTAGAGTTTGTCCTTTACCAATAGCATGATGAAAAAAACAGAGACAGGATGAGAACAACGACAATTTTCCTTAATTCTCGGACATATCTCTTTTTGACATTGACTCTGAATAAAGGCTGATCTACATAAAATTTAATGAATTCTGAAAAATTTGACAAATTTGTCCTATTTAAAACGCGTGTGGACCCATCTTAATTCCACAAAATAAAAAAAAGCATTCGCGTTATCCAACGCCTACGCAACGTTGCGGAAAAAACTCAACGTTTTACACAGGAGGTATCAAATGTATAAAAATCGAAATAAAAATCATTCTCGTTTTACGCTTTTCACTTAAGGCCACAAAAACGGCATAGATTTGACAATTTTGCTATTGAAGAACAACAATAGGTGGCATCACTAATAGCATTTCGAGTGAAATCGTGCAGTGTTCAGAACGCGGTTCAAACACCATGTGTGAGGAAAAGTATAACTTATTAGGAACGTATCCATTCATTAATGGTTCTTGATGCTCGGCTTCATGCTTCATGGATTGCAATGTCTTGAAATTAAAAAGAATCAAAGGAAAAATATACAACATCAAAAAAATAACAAATTTTCATATTATTTTCATTGCTTGGTATGTATCAATTTATTGGCCGAATGTTCCATTAGACAAGTGGCCGGTGGCTATGCGTTTCCTGAATTCCCATACTCCAATCGAACTCACTTCAGTTTCCTTGGGCCTACTAAATTACGTGACCTTGGCGTTTCAGAATTCCGGCAGAATATTGCTTACAAAGAAAAAAAACATAACTTTTTTGGTTATCAGATAATAGAATTTATAAAAATCTACAACCGTATCCAAAGGATTTTTCAAAATTTGGTGTATTTTTTCAAAAAATAAAAAAATCCAAAAATTGCTGTTACAGATTTCTGTATTATCGACGAGGCTAAAGAAAAAGCCAGGTACGAATTTTGACTATTGTTAGACGTGTTTATTTTATTTCTAAAATGTGAGAGTCCAGCAAAAACTCTTTGGATACGGTTGTGAGGAATTCAGAAATAAACATCCCTGACAAATTTCAACAGATTCCGTTTTCTTGTTTCCGATATTCTGCCCGGTAAAGATTGGCCCAAAAACAACAGTGGTGTCAAATCTATGCCGTTTTTGTGGCCTTAAACTTTATAATGGGGGGAGTAGATACACTTCCGGCCACATAAAATGTGTACGCCGATTTTATATAGTGTATTACGGGCCTCGCAACTCAGTAACCTTTTAGATATTTCAAATTGACAAAAAATGTCACTGTCAGATTTTGTTGTTGCCATTCGCTTATATTTAAAATTCCCTAAACGAATTCAAAAAAACCCAAATTTTGGCAAAATTAGACGGTGGTTGGTCGGTTCGAAGATTAGCGGCCCATTATGGACGAAACAAGGCTACAATTGTAAGAATAAGAAGAAAGTATCAAGAAGAAGGAACTGTTCGACGAAGGTGAGGCACTGGCTTGACCCAAGTCAGTACGCCTCAGCAGGATCAGCAACTGATCGACTTTCTTTGCGATCGTCCCAGAGGCGAAAATTGAGGCACATTTTTCTGGATCCATAAGAACGACGCGCAGACGGATAAGCTCTTCTGCGTTGCTGCCAAGAAAATCTTACTTAGGGAGGAAAAGAAGCAAGCTAGGTTAATTTTTTCACTAAACTATTCACTACAAGAAGAATTTTGGCAACAAGTGGTCTTCGCGTATGAAAAAATCTTTCAGTCCCACAATGACAGCAAACAAATTTTGGCACGAACACGCTATCTCGAAAAATATAATATTGCTGGGAACAAAGACCGTGGTGGAAGATTTTCCGTGAATTTGTGGAGTTGAATATCGGCTGAGGTTTATGTTGTTATGATAAGAAATATTATGCTTCCAGAAGCAACCATTCTTTATCCAGAAGCTTTTGTGTATCCACAGGATAACTGTCCTATCCATACCGCACGCATTTCTAAACAGTGGTTCCAGCAAAACAACATCGAGGTTTTGGCATAGCAAAAAAGCAGCAGCAGAAATTTCAACCACTTAATGGAGCTCATAGTCAGAGGGTACGACGAAGTTATTGTTTCAAATCCAAATTTATTTCAAAATTTAGCAGATTCCATGCCCCTTAGACTGGCAAACATTATTGAGGCTGACGGGGCAATGACACGCTACTGAAGAAACGTTTTCTTGTTTTTTTTAATTTACGTAGTGTTTTAATCATTTCTTTTTGATCTTGAACATTTTTGGTTGTCTGCAAGGGCTAAGATTAGTCAAATTTACTGATCCTGCAGAGGTTCGCTGACTATGATTCGCCAAACAGTTTCTTCTTCTCGATACTTTTATCTGATTCGCACAATTGTGGTCCTGTTTTGTCTATAATGAGCTTTAAGAACAATTTTTTTTATAATAAAATGTTGAATAATTAAAAAAATTGTTTTATTCATTAGTATATTAATTTTTTAATAAAGTGTGGCCAGTCTCCTTATGTTCGTCACAGTCAGTTACAATAAGCAACGCAATTAGCAAAACTTAAATTCAACAGATCTGCAGCTAACTTCTGCTGTACACATTTTATGTGGCCGGAAGCAGGTGTATCGTGGCCGGAAGTGTACATTTCAAATAACCAAAGGATTTTTCCTCAACATGTAGGCCCGGTTGTTCAATGGCCGTTCAAAGCCAGTTCAGTGTTTGAACCTGGTTTAGGGAAAATGGTGAGTTGTTCAATGTTAGTTACGGAATTTTTCCGTGCTTTTGAACCTGGTTCACTTGAACGCTCATTTTTGAGGGTTCAAGCGGAAGTTCAGTATAAAAAAACAGTTTTTTTTTGTTTAAAAAGGAACAATATAAATTTAAAAAAATATTTTTATAGGTTAAAACAGCCTTTTGAAATTTTAGCGTTTCAAAAAAATGTGCCAGTCCAAACTGCTGGTTGAGGTGAATTTTTAACTTTTATAAAATGAACCAACTAACAGGTGATGAAGACTTTGTGAATATTTTATTACGGTGATTCAGTGAGATATTAGAAGGCAAGGCCGGATTATTTTTTATGGAAGATAGAGATAGTGACGTTTTACGAAAGAGGGGGTGAGATTTCTCATTGGCCAAATTGAAGAAAGTATGAATAAATTTATGTTTAGTTTCCTTTTCAATGACCGCTGGTGTTTCTAGCCCAGTGGAAATTTACAGGGTGTTGGTCAAATGCTTTTTATTGTAAAACTCTATTACATAATTTATTTCACCATAACAAGCAGGCTTTAACCTTTCATTAATCACATATACAGAGCGCTTCAGGCTACTGCGAACATAGGCCGGAAGAAGTCCAATTTGCCAGTGTACGTACATGCAGGGACACCGCACCGCAGTGGAGCAACCAATACGCAGGCTTGCGATCACCGATCACGGTGCAATGTGAAGTGTAGTCCATGAAACCGGAATTTGGTCAATAAATACGCAAATTTTATATTTTATTAGAGCGTTTTATTTTCAACTGCTCAGATTTATCACTAACAACGTGTTACAACGAAAATAATAAAGAAGAACGAAATAAAAGAAGTTCTCAAAATAAAATAATACATTCTAAAAACGAAAAATTAAAGCAAATGTTCGAAAAGTCCTTCTGGCTCGGCTAGACAATATCCGAGCCTATTATAAAAACCCCTCTCAACGTTTCCTTGCATATTAGGGGTGACAGTTTGAAAACTTTCTTCAATTTTAATCCGAAGTTCTTTCAACTCATTAGCCCTTTCATGCCCGTAAACTTTAATTTTGATATACCTCCACAGATAGAAGTCACTATGAGCAAGATCGGTTGATGGAGCTGGCCATAAAATAATTCCCCGTGTACTTACAACTTGATTAGGAAATACATTATCAAGATATTCCCTAACAAGGCCAACATTGTGAACGGGACAACCATCTTGTTGAAACCATGTGTCACCAAATCTCACACCTAACAGCTGCCTAGCAGTTGGAATAATATGCTGCTGCAGTAGATCCAAGTATCTAGGACCATTCAAATTGCCGTCAATAAAAAAATGGCACAATTACGTATTCCCCTACAATACCCCCCCCAAACATTTAGTTTTTGGGGTACTTACATCAGAATACAAATGCAAATTTTCCCTCGACCAATATCGAACGTGTGTTGGGTTATGACGATTCAATATTGGAAAAGTGCTTTCATCTGTGAAAAGAATAGAAAAGAAAGTTTTTTTCACGATTAGCCCTTTCTTTTTCGCAAAATTACGATAGTTGTCCTCCGGAAAAATTTGATGCGCTTTTGACGCTTTGTAAGAATTATAACCATTCTTTTTGAGAACACGTAAGAAAGTGGCTGAAGACGTATCAACTGCTTCGGCAATTTAGTGGCTAGTTAACTTTCGGTTTTCCTCCACTGCAGCGCAAATCATTACATCTCGTACTTCCTGCTCGTCATTCAAAACAGTGGGTTTTTTATGGTTTCTTGGCGCTACACAACCAAACTTTTCAAAATTCTGCACAAAACTATGAATGGTTGATAAACTAGGTTGTGGGCGATTTACAAAATTCTCCAAAAAAAGTTGTTGAATAAGTCTCAATGGTCTGCCTTGATAGTACCATTTGACCATCTGCATTTTTTCGGCAACTTCGTAGACATCCATTTTTAGTTTTAAAAAAAGACAGATATAAAACAAAATAACAAAAACAAAATAAATTTAAAAAAGATAACACTGCAGCGTGCTTCGACCCCACGTCGGTCGTACGGCACGGAGAGTAAATTGGACTTGATTCCCCCTATGTTCGCAGTAGCCTGAAGCTCATTGTATGTCTTAGGACATGTGAAAAGTTAATGCTTTAAAAGCCTTATTCAATACTTTTTTGTTCTTTCTGAAAATGTGCTTTTGACAATAACAGAGATGGTGCTTTTGCTTTATGGTGCAATCTGTTTACTATATTCAAGTTTCATCCATCCAGCTAGAACCGAAGAAGAAAGACTGCAAACTTAAAAAAATCAACCGCTCTTTTAAACAATACAAAATAAAGCAAAATATTAAAGATTATATGTTGTATTCTGGACAAAATATTACAGTTGAACAGTTCATTATTGTTTTCAATAAAGTAGTTCGACAGTTAACACTTAGTCAATTGAACTCAGTTCAAATTTTCATCCTTGAAGCAAATTCACTTGACCCCGCAGTTAAACCTTGATTGAACAATCGGGCCCTAAGGTCTTGATAATCCGATTGAATTTGAAATACTTTTGTTTATTAGCACTACAAACGCAAAGAAAACAACTGGATCAGAGACTGGGGTTACCAGACTGAAAAAACGCTCCTGAAAATTCGCTGCAACAAAAGCGACAAAATATTCGCCGTCACCGACACAAAAGAGATCGTCTCTCTCACCAACTGGCCGGAAAAATTGACTTACATCAGGAAGAATTATTCCAAGTTCAAAGAAGTCGTTGTTATTAGTCCGGTCGGGAAATATATCGCTTGTTTGTGCCAAAAAGAGGATCTTGTCATTTATGACATTAAGACTGGAGCTATCGTAAGTACCTTTATTTTCGAAAATATATCGTACACTTCTAAAATATTTGACTGATTTCTGTTAACGGTCGCAATTGAAATCTGTAGAGTTACCTTTGAACAGTATGGCTTTCCAAATATCTATCAGGGACAGTGACGTTGGGTTTCATTGGCGACAATCTTTCCGTTTTCTGTTTCCTGTGGTGTATCTACGAATGATATAGATATTTTCACACTAGCATAGTACCTGGTAGATGCAGGTCTTGGTGTCGTATCGCTGATGTGGTTAAGTTGTATTTAATTGGATTCTTATTTGTTTGAAAGTTTTAGAAATTAACTCTTTGTTTTGGACTTCCGTTGTCTATATTTTATTTATACACGACGTTTCGATCAGTAAAATGTCTACTACTAACTACTCCTTGATTCTTATTGTTGTGGTGGTTTTGAAGACAGTTGAAAGATGGTATTGGTTATCTATTATTCTTATCTTTTCTGAATTAATTTTTAAGTATATATAAATATAATTATAAATAAGTGTCGTCTTCATTTCAGTATTTACGTCTCTCGTCCTTTGTGCTAGTGTGGTCTAATGAGTGTCATTGTGTAGTTGAGTAGTTGGAGCGATATTTTAAAAATATTACGCAAAATGATCTTGTTAATACAAAACGTCAATAAAATGGCAAAAAATGTACTGCAAGCTGTTTTCCAAAATATCTTGAATATAAGATGTCGCCATTGTTAATGAACCAAACAGCAGAAGAAAAAAGAAGCTGTCCATAAAAAAAAAGGAACTTGACAGTGCTCCTTTCACACTAAAACGTCAAATCTCAAAAATGAACCTGTAAGTAAGTAGATCTTAAAGCACTTTTAGAAGGTTTGAAGCGTTTTTTGACAGCTTTAATAAGAATAAAGCCCAAAAAAGAATTAAAAGTGAATATATCATATCTCCGGAACTACCTGGATTTTGTAAACTTTCTTTTTAGTTTTAAGCAAAGCATCAAATCGCGCACCTTTTTTCTAATTTCTACCTTTTGGTATCTCCTACCATGGTGTGTACCTGTATAGCGGGTGTCCCAAGGTGAGTAACCTATTAGAATATTTTGGAAACTATACAATGGAAATTTTTAAAGCTGTTAATTCTAACATAAGTCCATGTAAACTATCTTTATGAAATACTTTCATATTTGCAGTGTTGCCATTTGCGGGAAAACTTGGCAACAACTTTCTCATTTTAAATTGAACACCCTGTATGTTTTTGCATTTTTGGATTCTACAAATTATTTTAGGTATATTTGATGTATAATGTCCTATACCTATGTTCAACTGTTTTTAAAATATTGACAGGTGAAGATTGACATTTTTTAACTTTGACAGCCTGTCTTGGTTTTTCACAAGCTATCGTTTTATATCCAAACCCAGGGTTAAAATATCTCATGGTTAGTTTAACCCTGGGTTATAAATAGTATAAAACGATAGCTTGTGAAAATCCAATTCAGGAATATAAAAACCGCTTTGTTCCATCCTTAACCGTTTCGATGCTACGGGCTGTCAAAATTAAAAAATGGCAATTTTCATCTGAAAATATTTTAAAAACAGTTGGACAGAGGTATAGGACATTATACATAAAATGTATCTAAAATATTTTGTAAAATCCAAAAATGCAAAAATATACAGGGCGTTCAATTTAAAATAAGAAAGGTGTTGCCAAGTTTTCCTGCAAATGGCAACACTGCAAATATGAGAGTATTTCATAAAGATAGTTTACATGGACTTATGTTAGAATAGAAAGTTTCCATTGTATAGTTTCCAAAATATTCTAATAGGTTACTCACCTTGGGACACCCGGTATACGTTTTAGATGTCAACACTTGTACACGATTTCCAAACGATTTCCATAGCAACCAACCCGGAATTTCCATGCGTTGCCGTTGGCAGCGCCGACGGTTATCTTCAGTTCATTTCACTCTACAACGTTGCCAAACCGACCATCATGGTAACGTTTAATTTGACCACCGACGCTTTGGACCATTTGAAGTTTTTCGAGCTGGGCAACTTGGTGGTGGCGGGCAACAAAGATATAGGAGATTATTTTATTTTAAAGGTAAACATAAAAATATTTTTCTACAGAAAACAATTTAGACCAAAATTCCGATACTAATCTTCTGTTACTTAGGGGTTATAGGGTATTCCGTGCACTGAGAATTTTTTTAGTAAAGTGGTTTTGGCTGGCGCCTATGTTGCCAAACAACCTTGCTGGAACAGCAAAATTTCTAAACGAAGTTAAAAAACCTCAAAATCAGTTACATCGACCGAAAAGATTCTAAAAACAATAGATCAAAAAATCTTGGGAGGAAATAACGAAAATTCAAACCTGGGTGAGCATCGCACAAGGAACACACAAAGGACCAATGCGAAAAGAGAGAGTTTAATTATTTCTCTTTTCGCTTTGGTCCTTTGTATGTTTCTTGTAGGATGCTCATCCAGTTTTAATATTCCGTTATTTTCACCCAAGATCTTTTGATCTTTTGAGCAAAGTTTCTTCTACAACAGCAAAGTTTCTTGCTAAAACTGGGATAGGAAAATAATTTTCAGTAGCCCTAGCCAAAAAAATACTTACGCCATCAAACAAATTTAGTAATCCAACATTCTAGAAAAAAAGTTTGCTGTCCCAGCTACAAATGTTGCTGTTCCAGTAAGATGTTTTGGCTAAATAGGCGCCAGCAAAGTTAGAAATTTCTGAATGTGGGACTTTTGATGAAGATTTTACAAAATCTGTTTTAATCGATTACCAATGTTGTCTAACCTGTTAATAGCCCCAAAAATGTTGCAGTGGAAAACTAGGGTTAGGGTGTCAATTTCTTTCTTAAATTCAGACGGTTTAAGCAAGAGCAATGTAATTTGGCACACCATGTTGGCCTTCCGGCAACGTACCCTAGTGTAAAATTATTATTGTTTTCCACAAACCAAAACTACACTTTTTTTGCACTCGACGCGCGTTTCGCTAACAACGTTAGCATCATCAGGAGACGATAAACATGAATAGGAGGCGCTGTTAACGTTTAACTGCCAATGTTTAAACTAATCCACAGATTAAAAAAACAATTATGCAGCTGGATCTGTTTAATTTTAGGGTTTTCCAGGATCCCAAATAGAAGTAGTCGCTTTAGTTGAATGCGGTCAACAAATTATAGATTTTTTCTTGGTCTCTGTCGAAGATCTTTATAGATTCTTCGTTCTGCCCGTTACTTCGGACACCTGTTACAGTGGAAATAAAATTATAAGGCAAGTGGCTTGTATTTAAAAAAATATAGGGGAGCCAGGGGCCACACTGTTTATGTTTATACTTTTTTTAAAACTATAAAGGAGGCTAGAAAATACATTTGGCAGTGGCGTACTCAGAAATTGTTCATGGGGGCCTTTAGTAACAAAAGAGTCTTAAATAACTATTTTATTCTTGATTTTCGGGGAAAGTTCGATATTGAGTCGATATTTGATGCTTCTTTGGGGGGGGGGGGTGTTGGGCTTGAGCATGCAAGTCTCCTCTTGCATACGCTGTTATTTTTGGCTTTCATTATCAAATGACGCGGTTATTTGGAGCTACGGGCTTATTAATTTGCTAACAACAGCATCACTAATTATATTATGTTCATGCACTTTGGGAAATTAAAAGTTACTTTAAATCCCGCTTTTTAGGAATTAAAGTGGTACTTTAAATACCTAGAGATTTAAAATAATTTTTAGGGATTTAAAGTGATTTTTAGGGATTTAAAATTATCTAAAGTAAATCTGTTTCTGCTACCAAAAAAGGAACGGTTGTAAAATATGGATAAAATAACAAAAAGTAGAAAATGGAAATATTGAAATAACTGAGAAAATGGACAAATGGAGCAATTGTAAAAAGTGGAACGGTTGGGAAAATGGATGTGATGGAAAAATGTAAACAGCTGAAGGATACTTAGCGGCTGTATTATGTTATGGTGCTATTGTTTTGTAAATAGAGCCTAACGTTACGTGGTATATTTAATTCTTATATTCATAAGCTCGTAAAAATTTCCTAGTGATAATATTCTTTTCACACAAAAAGAGGGGCAGTAAGGAAAAAGGGGCGAGTTCGATAAAAATGGGCTAAGTAGTTCCAGATATAATACAAATATAATCGGGTGTAATCTCATTGAGAACGTATAGGAGCTCATTGCAAAAAAGTTATCAAGATTTAACGTTCTTCCACAGAATGCTGACCATTTGATGGAGGTAATAGTTATAGCTTAAGAAAAGATCATTGAAGAAAATCCAAATTTATTTGAAAATTTAGCAGACTCCATGCCAAGACGTTTAGAAAAAATTATTCAAGCAAATGGTTTTGATGTTTGTTTATCGATAGGTTTTCTTATTTTTATTTGTTTTTTAATATTTTGTTGTTTATAGCACTGAGCCTGTTGATATGTATTGACCTAGCTTGCATAACCCAAAGCCTTTCTAGTTCTTTCTTCTTCGTACTTTCCTTTTAGTCGCATTATAGTGGACTTGTTTCTTCCCTTTTGACCGGCTATTTGACGAAAAGACCAAACTTCTTCTAGTTTTGTCAAAATTTGATTAAATTCCTTTGCTTATAATAAAAAATTTGTTTTGAAAGTGTATTTTGTATTTCGTAACAGCAACCTTAAAACTATAGAACCAGTAAGTATCGGTAAAAATACTTTCAGTCTCCTTAACGCAATTTGTTTATTTTGTGTAAAAGTGTTAACCTACAAAAGTCGGTAACAAGAAGCAAGCAAAATTTTTAAAATATAGACATGTGCCAAACTTCTGCTGTATGCGTTTTATGTGTCGGGAAGTGTAGATTGGGCACTAATTTATTTTATGCACTTCAGGCATTAAATAGGTACTTTTAATCCCTATTTTTAAGGACTAAAGTGACATTTTTAATCCCTAAGGGATCCAAAGAAAATTTAATCCTTAAGGGATTAAAAATAAATTTAATCCCTCAGCTTAGGGATTAGAAGTAAATTTAATCCCTCAGGGATTAAAAAAAAATCTAATTCAAGCCAAACAGCACTTGATCTTGGCCAAGATTTCATTCTTAGCACCCTGTCTTGTAGTTGACGAACCATTTGCCGTAGAAATAACGTAATTTTAATAAAGATCTTTTCCTAAAGTGCACAAAATAGTATATAAACCTCGGGACTAAAGTGTCGTTTAATCCTTTACCCAAGTAACAATTGTATGACCTACTGGTTGTGATGACTAAAAACTTAACCAATATTACCGTTGTATTTGGTGGAGAAATTGGTTATTTTCGGGACAAACTTCGTTAACGAAATAATTACCGACGCCTAAACGTTAATTTTACCCTGAAGTTAAACTGCAACGTTTTGTAAACGTTTTCGTATGACTAATGAGTTTATTTATGAGTTTATAGGTCTATTTTATGCACCAACCATTTCTGATCGTTCTGTGCAGAGAATGAGAATCGTTTGTATTTCAAGTCTTGTCATCAACACAATACACAACCTCACTTTTTTATTTTTTATTTAATTTTTTATTGTAAACTTTATTTGTTTCATAAGGCCCATTAACTGAAGTTTTAATGGCTAATCCTGAACGCGTAATTTTTCTTCTCTCTCTCTACTTTTTGCAGGGAAATAGACAGAAATAGAAATTTAAGCATTAGGCATTAAAACATGAGTAAATTGAATCTTACTTACTTTTTTTTAAAATGAAACTAGAAACTATTGCTATTGTATTTGTGTCAAATTTTAAAAAATATGTATTTATTAAAGAAAAACAAAACCTTTCTTCTGACCAATTTTAATACAAAATACACATTGCACAAACAGTACAAAATGTAATACAAAACACAAAGTAGGTACTTAGATTGTAGCTTCTTTAAAAGTACAGAACGCAACTAATAGGGACAACATTTTAACGAATAAACTAGCAGAAAGGAAAACCTTTTTTTCTTAATCTATCTAATTATAAAACTAACCTAAACAAAAATAAAGAATTTGAAAAAATATTACAAAGCTTTTTTAGTACGTACAGTATAGGTACTCACACAAATACCTAAATACTAACATAGCTCCAATATTCAGCACTAAGAGGCTGATAGTCCCCATTGTGAGCCGGCACTGCGCTGAATATTGTAGCTCTGCAAGTATTTATTTGGGTAGTGCCCCTACTTATTATTTAGAAATCTCAACTAGGTATGTAAAAAAATACTAGTATCTACTTAAATTATCAAAGGACTATTCCCTTTTTCAAGTTCTTCATCTAAAGTGTAACTCTCTTTATTTAGGTCTTTAAGGTGGTCCAGTTTTATATCCATATTGTCAATTTCTTTGCACCTAAAACAATAAAAGAAAAGTTAAGTAAAATTAAACAAAAAAGCAGTACTCAGGGAACAAGCTCTGCTTAGCTATGCTTTTAATGCTCATAAAGCAAAAATTCTGAGAGAATCGGTGTTAAAATGTGATGTTTTATATTGAAACTTTATTTGTCAAGATCCATTTCAAACCCCAATTCGTGTTAATCATGATTAAAGCTTTATGACTTTAAGCCTTGACAGTTTACCATCAATAAGAATCAAACAGATGAATACTGGGTGTTTACTAAAAATAAAAGAAAATTAGTAAAGTTGTAGTACTTACATGTAGCTATGAGGTTGCAAAGTTCGTTAAGCTTCTCAAGAACATCTGAACTTTTGTTACAATCATCAGGTGTGCGTGTGGGACTTCATTATATAGTGTTTCTGAACTTTCTGCTTGTTGACCATTAACTTTGCATAAAGATTCCATATGTGTGGCCCTGTCTCTGTGTTAAGCCTACAACAGTTTTTACCAACTTTTTCTGGAAATGAATCTGATTTTCTTGGAGCTATTGCTTTGATGGTCCAGATTAGGATTTTATAACTTTATTCACACCGGCAGCTTCTGTAACTTCCACCAGCAGCCTCGATATGTAACTTCCTTTTTTGTTGAGGTTTTCTACAACACACGGGTAGGGGTAATTATGCAGTATACGGTTTTCTGCCATTTCTTATTTTTTTTGAAAAATTCTTTATGAGGGCACCTTCTAGGGTCCCTAGGATCCCAAATCCGCCTGCGCCCGATTTTGTTTTTACGAGAAAAAAGGGTGCCCAGGGGGGGTTGTAATGTGTTTTTTTGATTGTTTTGGGTTGGTTTGGATTAGGTTAGGTTGGACTGTGTTGGTTTGGGTTGTTTTAGTGAAAAAAAAAATTTTAAAAAAAATAATAAAAAAAAACAACCGGCGCAGACGGATTTGGGGTCCTAGGGACCATAGAAGGTGCCCCCATAAAGAATTTTTCAAAAAAAATCGTATACTGCATAATTACCCGGGTAGGTAATGGTTTCATGGGCAGAGCTCCGGTACCATCAGACTGAAGTCTTCTCAACAACCTCAAAGGTGCCGGCGAATAGAGGTGACCCTCGTTTCCCATGAATGTGGAACAAGCTCCACTTTGTCAATTTCCAAAACATGGACCACTTTTTTTTTTAATCGCGGACAGATGAAATGTAGGTGTTATGTGGATGAAGTTTGGCAGTCTGTCAGCTGTCACCCAAGGAAAAGATTTTGGTACGTTGACATTAGGCGCATTTTGGTGAGGCAGCTGTCGAACCTGTTACCAAAGGACGTTTTTTGATAAGTACGAAACGACGGATAAGCGCCATGTTGCTTTTTGCAATCATCTTTTTAATTTGAAGCCATATTGACAAACAGAATGTAAACAAACGCGTTAGGAGCCTTTTATTAGTTTTTCCTAGCAATTCGTAGGTGTTATTACTGTTAAATCACTAATTTAGTTGTATACAGACGTCAAAGTAGTTCTGCAATAATTTTTTGTCTTATATAAAATTTAAAAAAAATAACTTTTTTTCTAAATCTGCCATATATTTCAGTCCCTAAACCTAACCTAAAAATATCATATTTGACAGTACACTAAGTTGCGTTTCCGATTTTAGTGTACAGAACGCCTTAAAAACGTACATCTTGTTCATGATTATTTATTTGAAAAATATTGATTATTATTACTCTGAATCTTATGTTTTTGGTGGAGAAAAAATATAAAATGTTGACTAAAGGTTATATTTTGGGCAATAATAAACACCTCTGGCGCACTTCTAACAAATAACTTATTGTAGGTGGCGCTGCAGACAAGGTTGTCATCTTGGTCATTTCTTGACTTGGATGCATACCAAACGTTGCGAGCAACGTTAAGACAACTCGAAAAGTATTTACCAAATTGGTGTAAAATGGGGTTGACAAAACGTTTCCTACAACGTCACATCGCAACGTTGTGGATGCGTTTGGAAACGTTGTTGCGTCGACAAATTGTTACTTGGGTAGCGAATTGTACGAACCTTTCGCCGCGGGATTAAATGTGAAATTTTAGTCCCTACGTTTATAATATACTATTAATTCCATCAGGTAAAAAAAAATCGCCTCACAGTCGAGAAAATAGAGATATTTGCAATGTTTAATTTACTTGTTGGGAAATGATAATAGTGAATCCAGGCGGACAAACGTTTTTAAAGAACATTGAGTTTAATTTTAACGGATTTTTTTTAAAGCAAAAAAAGAAAAAAGTAATGAGAACAAATTGCCTGAAGTGTCTAATTGCGTATTTTTTTGTTTAGATATTGCATAAATGGTTCAAATATTGTTAATATCAAGGAATTCAAACTGGAGGATGAATCTGCATATTATACGAGAATTATCCCGAAAAGAGGACATGAAAGAGACAGAGTATTCTATGGACTTAAATTAAACTCGAGACTGATACACGTTTTAAGAACTAAAAGAGGGGTGAGTAGAGGTACAACCCATTTCAACTTAGGTTTAACCGTAATGGGGGTTCAACTGATTAAAAAACATAACAAATTAAGTTTTAACTCTTGGGTGCGCTTTTTTTGAAGTGCGAGAAAAAAGGCTGACAACTGCGTCAACCTGACAAAGGTAGCATGCACTACTAGCGAAGACGAACATTGCGAACAGAGCTATGTCACTAGGCGCTCGCTAAAGGCCTGGGCCATCAAGGGGCCATCAAGGGGCCCGTAAGTTAATTGAGTGCAAAAATGCTAAGATATATGTTTTTCTAATCATGAGCATTTTTCTGAAAACGAGTACTATTACCGGTCACAGGTTAATCTTGATTTATTGCGATTAACGAACGCTCTGGGGGTCTATTCTTGAATCGAGAGAAATTTGCTCCCAGTGAGTTAAATTCTCTCGCTACTATGCATCTCATTGGTCCAAATCTTCGGTTTCAATTGGTTTCTCTCACTTTCGCCCGATATTGATCAAAAATAATTCTATTGGTTTGACTAAGAGAATTACTTTTCATTAATATCGGGAAAAAGTGGGAGAAACCGATTTTAACCGAAGGTTTGGACCCATGAGATGAATAGAGAGAATTCGACTCCCTGGGAGGATTCAAGAATAGACCCACTGGATCGATTGCCTACTTCAAGTTTTTAAGGACACGCGCATCACTGGTGGTGGTGGCACTTTATGGCTAACAAATTACTTATAGTCGATGAAGGAATCTCTAGTTTACTGAAAGTTGAGGGCTATGTTGAGAATAGAAAAGAACATAAATTCGCGTTTTTTATTATCTCTAGCTGAATAGCAGTTATTTTCTAATAATAAAGTTTGATTTTGACCTCGGTTAAAAAAATGATACCTGAAAATTTTAAAAACTAAACACAGCTAACCTCACAATCGCAAATTAATCTGTTTCGTCGGCCAAAAACCATCGAGCACACGAAATTACTTCCAAAACTGATCGAAGCTGAATTACCGAACGGTACGCATTTACCTCCCCTACATCTAGACTAGACTCTTATAAAAATAGACAATACACATTTTTCTGTCTCTTCCTATCTCAAAATCTAGCGGAGAACGATATTTTTCTGCGTTGGATAGGGTAAAAAATAAGCACCTTTCGGTTCTCTATATTAAAACTGAATCCTCGAATTACATCAATTATGAACAAGTAATTGATTAATTTGCCAACAAGAATGCTCGAAAACAATTTTTATAGTCATATAACCCAATGAGCATTTTTGTCTATATAAAAGTTACAGCAAATAATATAAAACCTTCATAAAATAACCAAAAGTTATATTATTTAGTGTTGGTGATAATTTTATAACTCTAATATATCTCTTAAATGAGTAAAAAAGACTTGAAAAACAACTGTTCAACACCAGCTTATAAAAATTTATGTTACATAGTAATGGATAGAAAAACAACATATAGATTTTATAAAACTTTCTTATGAGCCCTCAAGTATAGAGATTATTATAAAAAGGTTTTACAACTGTTCTAACAACACTACATAACAAATGAAAGGTTTTTATGGATTTAGAAATATAGATTTTCCATCTTTCCTCCCTTTGCTGGTTATGTATTATTCTTTTTCTTTTTACAATAAAAAAATTTATAAAATGGTGTTTAGCAATCTTCTAAAATAACTAAAAATGAAAGTGAGATAAGCTGAAGCAGGAATATGAATATTTATATACTAGTCAAATAAAAGCTGTTTTTCACGTCATCCTTCTCTGAAAATCAGCTGCGGTCCCGTGTGTACTGTATAGTTTTCGAATACACTCACGTAAATTTCATGGGCTCCAAAAATACTTGAGAAAACGTGAAAAAAAATATTCATTTAACTATCAGTTTTTTTTTTTCATACGCGTTTTTTTCTTTCTTGGACAAATATTGAATTTCATATGTTGTTCTTAACCCTAACAAGCAATATTTCGATTGAAACACATGTTGAAACCCCATAAATAACGTTTTTAATTAGGCCAAAAACCTATTTTTGTAATCCAAAATGGCGAAAATTTCCGACAATTCTATAAAAAAAAAACAATACAACTATACCACTGTTTACCTCGTCAACACTATTTTATAACCCTTTTAAAAAATGATGCTACTTGGAACAAAGGGCTACAGATGGCGCAGTGTTGAACACTGATGGTCTGTTTCTGCGAGCTTAACATAGTTACCATTGTTCTCTTTTCCTAAATGCATTCCTCGAGAGATCCAGCATACTACACATACCAGGAAAAATACCCGCCTCCACACACTTCAAGCCCGCATAACTATCAGAGGTAACTATCTCAAGAATATAGTTAGATTGCGGGGTCGAAGGGTGTACAGGCGAGTATTTTCCGGGGTGTTCACATTTGCCGCCGACCAGCAGTATCAGCGTATGCGCTCGACGTTTCACGGTGCGTTTTTGCGACCTTTACACGGTTACTATATTGTTCTCTTTTTCTAAAACACGGTTCCCATCTATGCGTTTCTCATTCGTGGGTCCCCCGAATCAAAACACGTATCATGTGGTCTAAGCGAGATTTGCCTATACAAGTTCATCTCGAACCACGTGATGAGTTTTTTGAGTCAGGGTGACTGCGCATCGGAAACGCTGGTGGGAATCGGGTGTAAAATGCATTCGATCCCGATATCTGTCATCGGCAACTATCTCAAGAAGATTTGGATCTCTTGTCTCCCTCAGATTGATGTAATTAAAACAAGATAATAATGGTATGGTATCTCGCAAAAACGCGCCTTTTGATTTCGCAAAAACGCGCCTTTTGATGTCACAAAATTAACCTTAAAAAATCTTGTTTGTTTTGTTATTATAATTGCCAAAATAAATTAAAATTGTTTTTTTTGTTCTAAAAATAGTTGTATTATAATCACTGTATAAAGAAATTAATAACAACATTATAGAAAAAACCTTATGGGCAAAAAAGGTTTATGAATGAGTTCATAAGAATATTACAGACACCAATTTATATAACTATTGTGTGTGAGTTCCCAAGTTTTTATAAGTGTCTCTCGAAATATTTTCAATCTTATCTTATATAAATTTGTTGTTGGTTAATTAAGTTTTATAAGTTTAATTGATAGTTACTTACGGTTTTATAGGTGGGTTGACAGAAAGATTTCAAACACCAATTTATATAACTTTTGTCACTGATGACTTATATTTTTATAAAGATGTCCGTGGAAATATTGTTAACGCCAGTTTTATGTTACTTTAGGGTACCATCAATTTAGAGCCTTTAATAAAACAAATATACAAACTCAATTCTTGTAGGAAACTTCTAAATACCCTAGGGTATCAATGGAACCCTCTTTATAATAATTATATAAATATCTGTCACCAGAAGTTTCTGAAAATGCTCATTGGGAAGTTATATACAGGGTGTTTCAAATTCGATGCTCACCATGGGGATCTCCTAAACGGTAGGAGATACGAAAAGGTTTAAATTAGGGCAAAGTTGCGCAATTTAATGCTTTGCTCAAAACTAAAAAAATTTTTTTTATAAATTCCGGATAGTTCTGGAGATAGGCGGAAAAAACCGAAATCTTCATTTTTAGTTTTTATTTTTCTGCGCCCTTATTCTTAAGGCTATCAAAAAATGCTTAAAACTTTTTACAGGCACTTTTTTAAGATCTACCTGGTGAGAGGTCCGTTTTCAAGACTTGACATTTCAGTGTGACAGGAGCCCTGTCAAGTTAATTTTTTCTTATGGACACATCCTTTTTTTCTCCTGCCGTTTGGTTCATAAAGTATGACAGATAACATTTTGCAACTTTATTTTGACAAGTCACTTGACGTTTTGGGTTTATTGACCATCATCAGCTCAAATTTAATTTTTGCTTTTAACTTACTCAAGATATTTTGGAAATAACAAATAACTTTACGTAATATTTTAAGAATACGTTTTTTTCTTTGTTTTTTAATTTTTGAATTTGGGCTGATGATGGTCAACCTCGTCAAAACGTCAAGTAATTGTAAAAATGAGGTTGTAAAATATCTGACATCCTTTATGAACCAAACGGCAAGGGAAAAAAAGCATGTGTCCATAAGAAAAAATGAGCTTGACAGTGCTCCTGTCACAATGAAATGTCAAATCTCGAAAATGGACCTCTCACCAGGTAGATCTTAAAAAAAAAAGTGTCTGTAGAAAGTTTTAAGCGGTTTTTGACAGCTTCAAGAATAATGACGCAGAAAAATTAAAACTAAAAATAAAGATTTCGGTTTTTTTCGCCTACCTCCGGAACTACCCAGGATTTGTAAACTTTTTTTTTGGTTTTGAGTATAGCGTCAAATTGCACAACTTTGCCCTAATTTAAACCTCTTCGTATCTCCTCCCGTTTAGCAGGTCCCCACGGTGAGCGTCGAATTTGGAACACCCTGTATAGAGGTGAATATAAAAGTGTGAGAATATGTTTTTTTATGAATGCAAAGTTGTACTTTCTGTTCATTTTTGTTTTAATAAATTTTAGTATGATTTTTGATTCCTGAAATTATTTTTATATATGTCAAGTTTAAGCAGTTTGTCAGCCTTCTCTCTCGCACCTCAATAAAATTGTACAGGGTTCCTAAGCAAATCCTTAGGGGGCCACGCAGCCGTGTATAAGACGCAGACAAACGGAAAAGCACATTAGGCAGAAAAGGATGGGCATGGGGCGATGTTGTCACTACATCTTACACGTAGTAAATCCATTCCAGGTTGTTGTTTTCTAATGTTTTCCATTTTCATACCTTTAGGACTGGAATAAAAATTGTTTTTGCTCGACTTTAATACCAAACTGATGAAAGATATCGTAAAAAAAATATTTTTCGGCTTTTCATTTTGTAACCATTGTCCTTACGCACTGTTTACAGGCTGGGGACTGAGATACATGCAAATGCCTAACCTAAAGCGTTCATACACGGTCGAAGAAATCGACTGAGATATTTCCGTAGAAACTTTATCAAGCAAATAGGACGGGTTGACGCCTTCGAACGTCCAACCCGGGTTTTGCACTTTGATTCGAAATCAAAAAGGAGGAACAGTCAGATGTGGGGCCGTGCACAAATTACGTACCGGTGATTTTACCAATTTTTGACCCGCTCCCTATGTAATGTTTTTTAACTTCACTTATTTTCATTCCAAATTTTCTTAGTTTCACACAAATGCAAACGCTGTCAAAAACCCCCCTCCCCGCTACGTAACGTTTTGTAACCCCCCCTCCCCCCTATGACCATTATGTTATTTTGTGCACGGCCCCTATAGTCCCAGTGGAGGAGAGCGAGAAAATTGATATTTTTTTCTTAAAAATTATACTCTTTAGACCTATTTCTTTGCATTCCCGAAATTACGTAATTTTTGAAAAAAAATTGTAAGCGGCGCCATTTTTATTTCATGCTTTGTTTTTGTAACATTTTTGCGTTCGGCTAATTTAATTGAAAAATTTTTGCATGCGGCGCCCTTTATCTTCTCACTCGAAACCAAGATCCTCCGTTTTAGGAAAACTGATCCCGTCTCTGTTTCTAAATTTTTTCGAATAAAAGTACAGTATGACCATGGGGGAAATAATTTTTTTCTACGGTATGATGAAAATTTCGAGAAAGTTGAAGAAAAAAATAAAAAAAGTGGCAGAGCTCAAGTTTTTAGTAAAAAAAAAATGTTTTTTGTAAAGAAACAGAGCAAAATAAATCTTTTACCCCTTTTTGGGTGTTACAAATATTGGCAGCCCCTTATTTTTCGCTTTTACCCTCCCGCTAGTTTTGAAGAATTGGTTCGCTACATGTTTCGAGATCATGTCATAAAACACCTCGAAAATATCAAATGTAGTGTAGGGCCAGCTTGATTTAAAACAATAATATCGCAAGCAAAAAGCTCTACAGGGAAAACAGCGCCGTTTATTGATTTCTTTGGCTGCTAGTGCTAGGTGCATGGTTTGGCCGTTTGCGGATAGATGTCACTAGTAGAACAGAATGGAAAGAAATTTAATTAAAAGCGAAGATATTTCTTTCTAATGTTAAAAACCTCACGAGTTTATCGCTCAGTATCGTAAATAATGGACCCTGCCGCCTCCTTTAAGCAAGAAAAAGCTGTAGTTTGGACCTCAAAACATCTAATTTTTAATTAGATTAGATGTGTGGCCGCCATCTAGCGGAATTTGCAGACATCTTGTCAACGGTTATTATTGCTACTATGATTTATGCTCACAATGAAAGAGTGGCGACAATTTTTTCTCATGAAAGCAGTCCGGAGATAATAACAAACTGGCACCATTGCTCAATATACTTTTCTTTTGTGCGCGCAGAACTTTCTATGCCATTTCTGTTTGATTTATTGAAATCCTATCCCTAAGGAAAATCTTAGGAACCCTGTATACGCTGTATGTAATATTTTCACTCAATTGTAACTCAAACGCAAACAGAGTTACCTACTGTCCATTGACCACTCTCATTAATTTTTGTTAGAGTCCCTTTATAAGCCTGGATGAGGAAATAAAAAGCGGCCACCAGATGAAGATGTTTCACATGCAACACTGCAGTCGGTACGTCTTATCCTGGAGCTATTGCGGCTTGGTCATTGTCCGAGCATTAGATTTTAAAACCTGCATCGGGATAGTTTTGGTAAACCACAGATATTTGCAAGGTAAGTGATTGACAGGGGCGCCCACAATTTATCAAAATAGATAGTTTTTGGTCGTGCCAATTAACATTCCGATAACTTCTCCGACAACGATAATTGTAACACTAGCTACTTGTGTCCTTACAGAGAAATAAAATTTCATAAAATTAGATAGTTTACAAAAAAGTATCTGTTTGGGTGCTAATTGTGCCGCCATTCAAGAGGGCGGAGCTAGGGCGTAGACAATTTTTTTTTTTTAAACGAGATACCCTGGATATTTTCTAAAATATGAATAGAGCTTTTCATTTTGTTTCCAAAAATACCTAATATGTCGCCTTTTTCTCTAACGGTTTTTAAATAAAATGACAACACTTTTAACTAAGCCCTGCCAATCAAAAACACACCTGAATGTTTCTAAAAATTTATAAGGTAAAGCCGGTTCGCTGTATGAAGTGATCGCTTTTTAAACAGTAAGTCAGTTAAGTTAGAATGCCCTCGCTGTACTTGATCGCACCAGACATTTCACTGGTTCACTGTATTCGAGTGGGCTAAATGAGCGGTCTTAAAACAAAATTAGGGATATTTTGGAACGCTTATTTGACACTTCGTAGTGGTTGTGGTAATTACTGCGTCTGCGCAATAGCTAAACGTCATTCCGTTGTGGTAATTAACCACTATTACTGCCGTAAGCTACGAATCCATTTCGTTGTGGTTGTGGTTATTTTTCTAGTTATTTTTAGAGAATTTTGGCTTAATTAATTTTAAAAATAATAAAATATTACAAGGTTTCAACATATAAAACACTTATTTTGTAAAATTAAACCAAATTTTTTTATTTTTTCTCATCTTTGAATTTTTTTACAAGTGACAGTTTTTAATGTATTCCAAAAACTCTGGTAAAATCGATGAGCGGTAGTGGTAGTGGTTGTTAAACACTACCACAGCGGCTGTCAAAGTTGTCAAAATTTTAAGCGTTCCAAAATATCCCTATTATTTAAGAAGTTATACTTATACCACGATAAATATTTCTATTTTATTTTATTTTTCACTTATACTTTTGAAACTTTTTGCGTCAATATGTTAAAGATTTTGACAGGTATTTTTCCGAGAATTTAATTATTTTTAAGTCATTATAGGTAAATCTGGAGCTGTCGTCAATGCTACTAATCACTAATTTCCAAGAAATAATTAAAATTTGCTCCAGTTGGAGATCGTATGTTCTATTTTAAATAAGTAGCTATACTTTTATTTGCTTTTAGTTTGTTTCTTATTGTGTGTGAATTACGGAATTTAAAGCAATTATAAAGCAAAGTTCAGCAAGGTGACACAACGCCTAGAAGGTGTTTATCTCTAGGTGAACGCCGTTTGGCATTACAAGTGTAACGTTATTTTACGTTAGAAAAAAATAACTCGGGCGCGTTAGTGTCTGTTTTGGCAGTGCAAAAACGAACGTCTGATACTTGCGGCATTTTAGATAAGACCTTAAGAAGACTTCGAAAAAAGAGTGAAGAGGAATTCGACAGACTATATAAAAGGGTTCAACAATATTCAAAAACCTTCGATCTATCCCAAGGGATTAAACTATCGATTAGAAATATTGCTTATGATATGTATAAGGAAAAACAACTTTGCGATATTGGAATTACCAGTTTGTCCAAAATTTTAAAAGAGATGGGCTTTAAATATAAAAAACGAAGAACAGAAAAGTGCTTTGCAAGCAATCCAATATTGTCAAAAAGATGGCAATTTTTAAGAGACTACATAAAAAACTCGGAATTGCCAAGGCAAGTTGTTTTTCTTGATGAAACATGGGTATTTGCGCACGGAACTTCAACAAAATCGTCTTAGCAGGATGAATCGAAACATTGCTATTCCATTACCCGTGCAAGTAATGGAAAAAGATATATAATAATACAGGCAAGCAATGAAGAGGGGTTTATTTCAAATGACAGTTTAATATTTCGTCACCAAAAAAAACTGACGATTATCACGGCAATATGGATGCTAAAATTTTTGAGCATTGGTTTGAGGAAAAACTTTTAAAAAGTTTATAACACCCTTCCTTAATTGTTTTGGACAATGCGTCTTACCATACGAGACTCGAAGAGAAATTTCCTACAAGCAGCTGGAAAAAAGAGGAAATAAGAGAGTGGTTGTCAAGGAAAAACACAAACCACGAAAATTTATTTTTAAAAAGTGATCTTTCAAGCAAGTGTACACAACAGCCATTTAAAAGCAAGCAAACTGGGCAAAGAGGAATGGCGGAAATACTTTGAACACACGGAAAAAAATTATTCTTGAATCTTATGAGACATGACAGGCTATAGACTAAGTAAGAAAGTTAATTATTACGGATGATGATAATGATTCTGAAAGCATGGATGATATTTCAGATGCAGAGGAAGACTATTTTTAGTATGCATTTATAAGTAGGTCCGTTCTATCGCAAGACTGCAATATCGGTTCTTTTTAGAACCAAAACTTTATAAAAAAGAAATCGTAAAACTAATTTGCCTAAATACTACAAAAGCTAAGAAATAATCTTTTTTACCTAATTATTTTTTATTAATTTTAAATGATTTAAGTACTGTTTACAAATGTCCAAACCATGACTTTCCTAATAACCGATAAAAAAAAAAAAATTTGTCTGCGCTTGTTATAACCAACGCTTGTAAAAAAGCACTATTTTAGCCACTAGATGTAAAACCAACTATTATTTAGAAAATGTAATTCGTCATGTTCCAAAAATATAATTTATTGTTTGAGAGAAGAGGTTTATTGCTTAGCGGACTTTTTACAACGAATCCACTTTATGTCTTTGATTTTGGTGAGAATTTATGTAGTTTCATATGTGTGCTTTTTATCTGATGCTATAATTAGTCTGGAGAAAATAAAAAAAAAAGGTAGAAATCAAGAAAATTTTTAACCTACTAACATACACATGTAAAGGCGCAATTACGCAGACGAACATGCTCAAACAAAAGCTCGTGCAAAAGATCTAAAATTTTTTGCGTGAACATTTTTGTGAGCTTTTCTTTGAACATTTTGTTCGGGTAAATTTTTGAGCAAATTATTGCTATCTGTTTAGGAAACATATTTTTAAAGATGAGAATAAATAAAATTTCACATCAGTGATCTCAATTCTTTAAAAAAATGGAACCCCAACTTTTATTTTAATTTTTGTGAAAAAAAGCCGACGGCAAGCGAAACATTATTCTTGGCTATCAGTTTTGTCACATGGATTAGGGTTACTTATAATATTTTTTTTAGGGTTTTTCCCGGATTTTTTTGCCCGGGGTTTTTTTTGGGTTTTTTTTATTTCCAAGGGTTTTTTCCTAAATTCAAAAAATAACCCAGTAAAAATTTTCTTCTCCAAAAAAATTCTGAGTTTTTCAAATATCGGCAAAAAATTGAAAAATTGCACTTTTATGCGGTAATCCGCGCCTCACGACTATGAGGAGTTGTGGGGAGGGGATTTTGTTTTAAACATATTTTTGAAACTTTACTTTAGCCTTAGCTTTGATTGTTTTTTTTTTAATTCCTCACACCAGATTTACCTAGTTAGTTTAATGCGCCAACGGTTGCTTAAAAAAGCAAAAGGTTCATGAAAATGCTGAAGATAGATATTTACTGTCAATTTAATGTAATAATCAAGGTCGATTACTGACACTGAACAAACAATATGCAAAGGAGCAACATTCCGATTCAGAAGTCTAGTCTATTACTGCTAAATTATATTTTTTTAGACAAGGGTCCGTAGGGTTGTAAAAGTGGGTAATAAACGGGTATTATTTAGACCGAACGTGCTTTTGTTCATATATTTGAGATTTAATAAAATGTATATAGGTTTTTTAATTTGACTTAATTATTATTGTATTGTGTAGGAAGTAAAATAAAGAGATATTCTTTTAAACGTAAATTTTTATCATTACATTTTACAGGCAACAGCAATAAATAAGTGCCAATTATTATTTTTTTATTCTCTTTTTTTTACAACCCCAAAAAAGTTACAAGTATCCTGGCATATCCCCTATAAAAAGCAGGTCAATCGAAGTTGCTTATGAGGTAAAATGTGAATTTCGACATCAAATCGTTTTTCCGTCGGAAAGCACTTAATTAAAAAATACCTTGTTTTAAAACTTAGTCTTTCTATTTTCAGTTTAGTTCAATGAATTCCCATAAAACTATAAAATTTAAATTTGAAAGAAATTTCTATACCAACATTTCTTCAAACAAATTTTGCTTAGCATTCTCTCCAAAATTTTCGTGAGTCTTTTTGTACTAGATTTTGTTCAAACTTTTTTTTGAACATTTTGCTCAAGAGGCTCGTGTAAATGTTTGTCGGCATTTCAACATCAAAGGAAAGTTTTTCTGTGTAAATGCGCCTTAAAAAGGCGCAATAACACAGACGAACATGCTCAAATAAAAGCTCGTGCAAAAGATTTAAAATTTTTTGCGTGAACATTTTTTTGAGCTTTTCTTTGAACATTTTGTTCGGGTAAATTTTTGAGCAAGTTATTGCTATCTATTTTGGAAACATATTTTTAAAGGTGAGAATAAATAAAATTTAACATCATGGATCAGTGATCTCAATTCTTCAAAAAAATGGAACACCAACTTTTATTTAAAATTTTTGTGAAAAAAAGCCGACGGCAAGCGAAAAATTATTATTGGCTCTACTAACAGTTTTGTCACATGGATTAGGGTTACTTATAATATTTTTTCTTAGGGTTTTTCCCGAATTTTTTTGCACGGGGTTTTCTTGGGATTTTCTTGCGAGTTTTTTTTTTATTTCCAAGAGTTTTTTCCTAAAGACAAAAGGAAACCCAGGAAAATTTTTCTTTTCAAAAAAAATTTTGAGTTTTCCAAATATCGGCAAAAAACTCAAAAATTGCACTTTTAAGCGGTAATCTTTGCCTCACGACTATGAGGAGTGGTGGGGAGGGGGATTTTTTTAAAACATATTTTTGTAACTTTACTTTACCTTTAGCATTTATTGTTGTTTTGTAATTCTTCACACCAGATTTACCTAGTTAGTTTAAGGTCCCAAGGGTTGCTTAAAAAAGCAAAAGGTTTATGAAAATGGTGAAGATATAGATATTTACTGTCAATTTAATGTAATAATCAAGGTCGATTACTGACAATGAACCAACAATATGCAAAGAGCAAAATTGCGATTCAAAAGGGTGGCCGGCCTACTACCTGCGAAATCCAAAACGCGGGATGATAGATCAGCGACACAGTCTACTAAGTTACTGCTAAATTATATTTTTTAAACAAGGGTCGGGTTCGTAGGGTTGTAAAAGTGGGTAATAAACGGATATTATTTAAACCGAAAGTGCTTTTGTTCATATATTTGAGATTTAATAAAATGTATACAGGTTTTTTAATTTGCCTTAATTATTATTGTAAAAGACTAAACTAGGAAGTAAAATAAAGTGATATTCTTTTAAACGTAAATTTTTATCATTGTATTTTTCAAGCAACAATAAGTAAGTGCCAATTATTATTTCTTTTACTCTCGTTTTTCTTACAACCCCAAAAAAGTTACAAGTATACTAGCATATCACCTATAAAAATCAGATCAATCGAAGTTGCTTATGAGGTAAAATGTGAATTTCGGCATCAAATCGTTTTTCCGTCGGAAAGCACTTAATTAAAAATACCTTATTTCAAAACTTTGTTTTTCTATTTTCAGTTAAGTTCAATGAATTCCGATAACAATACATATTTTTAATTTGTAAAGAAATTTTTATACCCCCAATTCTTCAAACAAATTTTGCTCAACATTCTCTCCAAAATTTACGTGTTTTTTGTACGAGATTTTGCTCGAACATTTCTTTGAACATTTTGCTCAAGAAATGTGTAAATGTTTGTCGGCATTTCAACATCAAAGGAAAGTTTGTCTGTGTAAATGCGCTTTAATACATGAATTTTAGGGTTTTTAGGTTCGCCAAATTCAAATATGTAGTTAAAAAAAATTTTATGGGTAATCTGGAGTGGTGGGGGCGTATTTATGTAGCAAACAGTAAGACTGTTTATGGGATGACTTAATGAACAAACTTTATTTAAGTTTTTTCACAGATTTCAACAGCTCTGCTCAACCCCATTATAAAAATAATTAATGACGTTTGGGCATCATCCACCATTTTGAAATATTCAAGATATATAAGTATTTTCGCTAAGTCTCCATTTCGTGCTTACCCCATAAATTACCCCCCACTGCTCCAAGTTACAGCCAAATATTTTTTTACCAACAGATTTTGATTCAGCCGACCCAAGAACCCCATAATTGATGTATCTCATGCATATATGCTTCTCTTTTGATTTTTTGACCACGGCCCGTCACGGCCGCCATCTTGAATATTTCAAAATGGGGATGAAGCCCAAAAATAATTAATTACTTTTATAACAGGATAGAGCGGAGATGTCGAAATCGGTAAGTCTCCACATAAACAGTTTTACTGCTTACCGCATAAATACCCCCCACTCCTTCAAATTACCACCAATGATTTTTTGAACTACAGATTTGTATTCAGCGGACCGAAAACCCTAGAATTGATGTATTACATGCCTATGTTAGTAGGTCGATTTTTTTCATACCCCCCAGAATAAAAATAATACCGGATTTGGATTTAGACGACTCAAATCCAACTAAAATGATATTCCACACACCAATATCTTGTTCAGATTTATTTTTCTGTAGTTTTTGAAAATGTCCGCCGTTTTCGATATTTCAAAATGCCCAAGAGTGCCAGAGTGGCATCAATCGGATTCTTAAAATAAAGCATCTTGGCTAACAAAATCAGCAAAAAAATTTCTTGTACCACATATTTTCCCACTTGAGGCAAAAATCGTGATTTGGCAACCAGACTAAATTAATCAGTCAGACTTATAAATGTTTATAAAATTTGGTAAGGGCAGATATTTTTTCAACATATTTTATGGTTTTGTAAAAGCACGATTTTCTAAGAGATTTTATAATCAAATCGACACATCAAATTTTATGGGTTTCTATAATTACATTCTTTTTCTTTTATGATGTATTAGGGGATTATATAAACCGATGATTTTATAGTTTTCTGATAGATTTTATAGTCAAACCAACTCATGACATTTTATGGGTTTGTATGATTACACCCACAGAGTTTGTAAAAAAATGTTGTTTCATGATATTTTGGGATATTTTATGATCAGACCAACTCATAGAATTTGATAGATTTCTATGAACATTTATAATTTAAGTACTTGTAGTACCTTGCTGAAAAGCTCTTTTAAAACAAAATTGCCTGTACAATTTTTTTTTAAATTTTAACTTAATAGGTACCTAATTTTTATTAAAAAAGAACTTTTTTAAAGATTTAAATTCTCGCTTGTCAGCCACTTGTAATCAGCGGAATTGCCAGTCCTTTTGCATAGCGTCTTGCAATAAATGCATGAACATCTATAAATTGTAGCTTTGTTACAGTAACATAAAAAATTCATAAAATATAGTGACTAGCCCGCCTGTCACGGAGATGCAACCATCGAAATCCATTATTTTTTGATATTAGATGTAGACACTATAAAACATATTAAAATTATAGCTTTGTTAAAGCAAAATAATTTTTAGTTTTTTTTCAATTTTGAAAAATGTATTTCTCAATGACGCAAACCGGTATGGTTTGGCAGGTCATCACACCTTACTCGAATTGGCCGCTGGCTTCTACTAATACTTTTTTGTAAACCATCTAATTATGTAAAATTTTAATTCTCTTGCCCTTTTGGTTTTGGAGATATTAGGGTGGACTCGAACTTTTGGAACACTTTGTATGTAGGATGTAAAAAGGATTTTATGGAATGGACCAATACCTTCTCCATATAGGCCAATCAACTTCTACCGTTTTAGTGTCCTTTTATCGACCTTCGCCGCCATATTGACAGAAAACTAATGGATTTTCTGTCACTTTTGAGTGAAAATGGCGGCCAAGGTGGATAAAAGGACACTAAATCGGTAGGAGTTGATCGGCCTGTATGGAGAGGGTACTGAATGAACTGATGTTTTGTTTTCTCTTTTTATAATTTCCCCATACAGTTTTTGAAAGATTGATTTTTTTTGGGTAAAATATGTCAAGCTTTGAACAAAAAAATAACAAAAAAAACCAGTAAATACACACGGTAGATAATAAAAATATAAATATTAGGTAAAATATAAAGACTCCTATGATCTATATTTTTGTTACTCTTTTTCATACAATAAAATATTGAAAAATAATGTGTTATTTATTAAAGAAGTACATGCTAAATGCGTATGTTTGTACCTACTGCTTGTAGCTCACTAACCTCGCAAATTCGGCTATTTTTATTAATTTTCCAGCTTGGTAAATGCATGTCTTCTTTTCGGTTTACCTGAGTTTCTTTCTCCGTTGGACAATGAAACAATCCAAATTTGTCGAGGCACGTATTTTTACAGTTTTTGATACAGCAAAATTTCATTTTTAAACCTCACGTTTATTAATCAAAAATCTGACAGTGACAAAGTTATTTACTGTCAGGGGTTACCAACCATCATTGCCAACACACAATTTCAAACATTTCCCTAACAAACTGTCAAATCCAGTTGCTCACCTCTGGCAAAACAATAACTGTCAAAAATTGACAGTTAGGAATAGTCTTTTTGGTACAAGGTGTTTGTTTATAACTGGTACACTCAGTATCTTTTTTATTAATGAAAAGAAAAAAATTTCTTGGAAAACTGCAACGAACTTAACAACTTTTTTTTTAAAGAAGAAGTTAAAAATCCTCCAAATCAGTTACTTCAACCAAAAAGAAACTAAAAAACAAAAGATCAAAAGATCTTGGGTGGAAATAAAGAAAATTCAAACTTGGATGAGTATTCCACAAGGAACACACAAAAGATCAAAGCGAAAAGAGAAATGAATAAACGATGTTTCGCCTTGGGTAACCAGCGTGGGCTCATCAGTAGTTTCACTGGTCACCCTCCACTATACATCATTAAACACCATCATACACTTAGATTTCCAACCTTGAACCACTCACAAATAGGCATCGTTCCGCACTGGTACTTACTTATCCAAGTTACCTAATACGAATTCGTCCTGGCGTGTTAATATTTCCAGTAGGATTATGCTCCTAAGGCAATTAAAATAAAGAAGAAGTTAAAAAACCTCCAAATCAGTTACTTCAACCGAAAAGAAACTAAAAAACAAAAGATCAAAAGATCTTGGGTGGAAATAAAGAAAATTCAAACTTGGATGAGTATTCCACAAGGAACACACAAAAGATCAAAGCGAAAAGAGAAATGAATAAACGATGTTTCGCCCTGGGTAACCAGCGTGGCCTCATCAGTAGTTTCACTGGTCACTCTCCACTATACATCATTAAACACCATCATACACTTAGATTTCCAAACTTGAACCACTCACAAATAGGCATCGTTCCGCACTGGTACTTACTTATCCAAGTTACCTAATACGAATTCGTCCTGGCGTGTTAATATTTCCAGTAGGATTATGCTCCTAAGGAAATTAAAATAAAGAAGAAGTTAAAAAACCTCCAAATCAGTTACTTCAACCGAAAAGAAACTAAAAAACAAAAGATCAAAAGATCTTGGGTGGAAATAAAGAAAATTCAAACTTGGATGAGTATTCCACAAGGAACACACAAAAGATCAAAGCGAAAAGAGAAATGAATAAACGATGTTTCGCCCTGGGTAACCAGCGTGGCCTCATCAGTAGTTTCACTGGTCACTCTCCACTATACATCATTAAACACCATCATACACTTAGATTTCCAAACTTGAACCACTCACAAATAGGCATCGTTCCACACTGGTACTTACTTATCCAAGTTACCTAATACGAATTCGTCCTGTCGTGTTAATATTTCCAGTAGGATTATGCTCCAAAGGCAATTAAAATAAAGAAGAAGTTAAAAAACCTCCAAATCAGTTACTTCAACCGAAAAGAAACTAAAAAACAAAAGATCAAAAGATCTTGGGTGGAAATAAATAAAATTCAAACTTAGATGAGTATTCCACAAGGAACACACAAAAGAACAAAGCAAAAAGAGAAATGAATAAACGATGTTTCGCCCTGAGTAACCAGCGTGGGCTCATCAGTAGTTTCACTGGTCACCCTCCACTATACATCATTAAACACCATCATACACTTAGATTTCCAACCTTGAACCACTCACAAATAGGCATCGTTCCGCACTGGTACTTTCTTATCCAAGTTACCTAATACGAATTCGTCCTGGCGTGTTAATATTTCCAGTAGGATTATGCTTCTAAGGCAATTAAAATAAAGCAGTTGGATAAGTAAGTACCAGTGCGGAACGATGCCTATTTGTGAGTGGTTCAAGGTTGAAAATCTAAGTGTATGATGGTGTTTAATGATGTTTAGTGGAGGGTGACCAGTGAAACTACTGATGAGCCCACGCTGGTTACCCAGGGCGAAACATCGTTTATTCATTTCTCTTTTCGCTTTGATCTTTTGTGTGTTCCTTGTGGAATACTCATCCAAGTTTGAATTTTCTTTATTTCCACCCAAGATCTTTTGATCTTTTGTTTTTAACTTTTTTTTTGTTCCCCCTGGTATACAGGGTGTGGCAATCAAGCTATTTTTTTAAATAGAATACCCAGTATATTTTTGAATTTTTCAATAAATTAGCTAAACACTATTTAAATATCTTTTGTAGTTTCTGAGATGTTTGCGTTTAAAATTTGAATAAAATAACTAGAAACGACCATCAAGCTACATTGCCTCCAATCGTTTTTTTTCAAGGCCACTAGATTTTTAAGTTTATATTGTTAAAATAAAGAAATAAATTCATGGCCCACTTGGTAGTTTGATCAGTTGGTCATTTCCAATATATCATTTTGACAATTATTAAAACTTAAACGCATATATCTCAGGAACTACAAAAGATATTGAAATAGTGTTTGATATTTTTGTAAAGCTAATTTTTTTAAAAAATTCAAAAATGCAAAAATATACAGGGTGTTCTGTTTAAAAAAATTGTATTTATTACCACATACTGTATACCAAGGGCAACAAAAAAAAGTTGTTATAGCGCTTAAGTTCGTTGCAATTTACCAAGAAATTTTTTAATTTAGACCTACTCTTTATTTTCAATAATAAAAAAGATACTGAGTGTTCCAGTTATAAACAAACACCCTGTACAATTTTATGTTGACGGTCCAGTTATTTGACACGGCAGCCGTTAAACATATATGACTTTCAAATGACAACAGTGTCAAATAGCGTTAGTCGTCAGACGTTTTCGGCACGACCAAAAATTATCTAATGTGCAAAAACAAACCTGCTAGTTTCCATAAAAACTTTAATTTGTTAAACCAAGTTTTTATCCGAAGCTTAATTCTATTAACCCATTTAATAATAAATTAACGAACTCGGGGTTCGTAAAACCTGTTTTTATTCGAACTATTAATTAATTAGTAAATGAATCGATTAATTAATACAATGTTTCCTTTTTAAACCCATTATTTGGAGTAATTTGTCAATCAAACCGCTGTGTCATAAAAAATTGTAAAAAATAGCACATAGAATATAAGATTTCATGATCTATGCTCACATAAATGAAAAACATAAATCACGCATACGATCTCATCATATTTCAGCAGCCAGTAGTTCGTTTATAAAAGTTTATAATATTTGATGATTTACTACTATACTTTGATAAGTCTCTATGAGATTGTTTGAGGCATCGTTTATAAAAGCTTATAAGATTTTAAAGGCCTAAAAATATTTTTTTTCTAATATTTACGACAGATAATATGATAGTTTGTTTTATAAAATTTTATAAATTCAAGTGAAGAAAACATTTTTTGCGACTTAATATTTGTTTCAAAGGGCAAGTAGGTAAAGGTAGGTAAGATCTTATTACTTTGATAAATTTCTGTGAGATTTTGTTTATAATATTTTATAATATTTGATGAATCAAAAAAAAATTATTTAATTAGTTTTTAGGTGAAATTAACTCTGTGTTTCGAACTTCCATTGTCTATATTTTATTTATACACCACGTTTCGATCAGTACAATCTCTGATCGTCTTCAGCTGCAAATGATCCTTCTTAATCTTGGATCTATAGCAAAATGGTTACAGCCTTAAACTTATAACAGATACTATTTATAAATTTCAGCAAAGAGAGGACACAGATTACAAGACCAAAACCAGGCAAATGCATTCCTTACAATTCCATACATTAAAGGAGTATCAGAGAAAATGCGAAGAGTAGCGAACAACTTTAATATAAAAACAGCTTTTAAATCTAATAATTAGTGTAGAAGCATATGTCGATAATTTATATCCCGTGGGACTTTTTATGAAGGAGTTTTGTGACTATGTAGGATTGATAGATCTTTAGTTACACAATCAAGCGTTACCGGGTATTTTATTCGCATTCGTGTAGATGGGGTTGATATGACGACATCTTTCAAGATGGCTGCCAAAAATCATAAAAAATACAACTTTCGCAACCGGGGCATGATTACACTCGATTCAATATAACTCGAGGACGAGGATTCCAAAAAATTTACTTTAAAGGTCATCCGACCTTGAATAACCTTGAAAATCGCAAAAAACAAGATTTTTGCTATTTTCTCTTCAAAAAATCATAATAATTCGACGTTTTGTCAGACCAACTTCAAATGTACCTCAAACTATTAGACATGTATGCCAAATTGGACCTTTAGAGAATGATGCCGGTTTGAAGCTTCATGACCTTGAAAAATAACCCAGCAAAATTAACAAATTGCAAAAATAACATACTAAAGGGCGCTATGCATCAACTATTAAAGCGAAGAGAACCAAATTTGGTAAGAAGTTCAAGTCCAAAAATACTGTTAAAAAAATTTGTTCAGCTATGACGCGTTTCAATATGGCGGCTATATATCAAAATGACGACCTATAATTACATTTTATTTTATACAATTTCGTAAAAAAGTAAAAACGACAAGGTGGCCATTAATTCTTGTTGACTTATCGCCGCTTGATCTTGAAATGTACATGTAAAACTGAAAAACCAGCTTTTTGTGATGTTTTTTTCCAATTTACCACTACGCAAGAAACCACTACGCAAAAACTTTAAGCTCCAGAGATGAAGTTAACATCTTAGCCATAAAAAAAAACACTTCATTTTAAACCTCCCAGATGTTTATGCTATACCCCGGTAAAAATGACCTATATGACTTTCGTTTTTATTAAGTTGCGGAAAGCATAAGAAATTCTTATTATACGAGTAGGGCATGACTACACTTATTTTTTAACGTTCATAATAAAATTCAAGGATGAGGATTTAACAGCTATTTAGTCACACATTCATGTGCCACTGCATCCCTGTAGAAGTTCCGAAACTTAATAAACACAACAGGTTTATAGGTCATTTCTACGGGGCTATAGCATAAATATCTGAGACGCCAGACCAAAGAAAATGGTAGGAAGTTTTAAAAGTGTGTATTTATGGCTAAGATATTAATTTAATCTCCGGCACTTTAAGTTTTTGCATAATGGTGAATTGGAAAAAACACAACAGAAAGCTGGAAAACTTTTTTTTTCATAGTAAGCGGAGATAAGTCAATAACGATTATTGACCAGCTTGTGATTTTTGCTTTTTTACAAAACTGGATAAAATAAAATGTGGTTATAAGTCGCCATTTTGATATATCAGCCGCCATATTGAAACCCGTCATAGCTAAACAAATTTTTTTTTTCAACAAAATTGTTGGACTTGACTTTTTTATCCCTTTTACCAAATTTGGTCCTCTTCGCCTTAACAGTTGATGAATAGCGTTATTTTTGTAATTTGTTAATTTTACTGGTGTTTCTTTCAAGGTCATGAAGCTTCAAACTGCATCAAACTCTAAGAATCCAATAGTTTGAAGTAAATTTGAAGTATGTCTTTTGCAATTTTTAAGGTCATTTAAGGTCGGATGACCTTAAAAGTGAATTTTTTGGAATTCTAGTTCTCGAGTTATATGGAATCGACTATAATCATGCCCAGGTTGCGAAAGTTGTATTTTTTATAATTTTTGTCCGCCATCTTGAAAGATGTCGTCATATCAACCCCTTCTACACGAATCCGAACAAAACACCCGGTAACACATGTGTTACTAAAGAGCTATCAATCCCACATAGTCACAAAACTTCTTCATAAAAAATCCCACGGACTTACACATGCCCCCACTTGAGAACAAACAAAATGAGGAATGCATTTACCAAGTTCCTTGTGAGTTTGGTGAATCACACATAGGCGAAACAAAAAGACCACTATCTGTTAGCCTTATGGAATATCAGACGAATACCCCAAGTGGTGAAACAACGAAATCAGAAATCGCCAAACATGCATGGTCAAAACAACACCGAATGAAGTGGACAGAAGCAAAGGTTTTGCACAAGGAAGACACGAAAATTCCTTGAAGCTGCCTTTATTGGGTTTTTTTACGGGTTTTAGAAATTCCTTCTTTGAAAATGAATGAGTTTAAATAAGAATTAGGTTTCTGATTAAAAAAAAAATTGACATGACCCCGTCAATCTAAGACGTTTGAAATTTTTGTAGGGGTTAAAAAAGCTTGCATTAACGCTCATGGTACTATCGTGGTAACTCTTGGTTGTGAAGGCAACTTGACCGCGGTGCAACTTGTGAATCGCGAAGAAGACGAAATGATATCGGAAGAAATCAAATCGGTTACCGAGTCGACCAAATATGCTCTTATGTTCAAAAGACCCACATTGGGGTATGTTCCCGAGGAAAAATATAAAGGTAAAAATCATTCAAATAGTTATTTTTACTCCAAAAGACAGTCAGTCAGTGTTCTTATTATTTGGAAATCAAAATAAGAAAAGCGCCCTCTAACCTAAAGCCCCCAACTATCCTAAGTCCCCCGATACCATGGAAACTGCATGCAGGTGTTTTGTCAACAAGGGCCACAGTGGGGCAGAAGAGTATTTTTACGTTTTCTGACAGAAAACCATTCGAGGTTATGTTTATCTTTCAAAAATATGTTTTCAAAAATATTGTTCTAAAACGAAATGGCCTAGCGCGGCTTGGGCATTACCCCGAGTTTATCAATGAACCAAGAGAACTTTACTGGCTCGCCGGAATTACTAATTCGGCACCCATAACCCCACATAATTTGTTTTTTTTTTTATTCCATAATTTTTTTAAAATTTAAATTATTCCGGCACAGTTATGTGCAAGTTTACAGTTATGTGCAAGGTCTTAATAGTAAGTTATGGGCTGTGGGACTTAGTTTGTATGCTACCTAATTCCACATATGTTAATGGTAGTCAACCCTTCAAAAAGGAAGCACATACTTACATACTTAATATGTATAGGTATCTACACAAAATGCTTGTATTGAAGAGGATTCAGAGTTCTGTAAGGTAAGTGGTAAGATGCAACACACGCATGCTGCTCTTACCGCATACCGCTTGCGACTTACGGAATACTGTGAGCAGCAGCATACGTTTGCTACAGTTATTTCTGAATCCACCTTAAATTTTGTTAAACTAAAAATAAGTACCTAACCAGGTTACTTGTAGTTATTTCAAGGAAGTTATTATTATCAGTTATTTCAAGGAAAAACCCTTATAAAGGCATCAATACTTATTCAAAAAATGCATAGTCTTTTTTCCTGATGTTTGTCAAGATTTTAGCCTGGTCTTAATTTATTCTTATTTTATTTTAAAAGAAAACGCAGACTTAACTTTCACTATTTTTATTATTTACTTTTAATCGTGAACTTTCAGTCTATTCGCTGTTCTTGTTCTTACTCTCTTTCTACCCTATTGAAAACTTTTTGAAGCTCTACTATCCGGCGTATTTATATGTGCCGAAATCACTCTCGACTCACCCGGAACATTCTGGTGTTTGTCTTACTCATCTAGACCTATCTACATCTTTCTTGAATATTTGGGAATGGTCGTGTCAATTATTTTTTTGTGTTTAGCGCTGCTTCGCTACTTAGTTTAATCTAATTACGCTAGATGGCAGAGTATGTGACAAAATTTAAATAAATATTGTTTTATTTTCTTCACACCTTCTCCAAATTTTGTCACATTATAAAAAACTCATATAAGCTTATAATACTCAAAAACGTATAAAACTTAATCTAAAACAATTCTTAAACTAATAAAAAAATTTTAAACCTAGTAAACTTAACACTATCAAGAGGTTTTGTTAAAATGTCTGCTACTTGACTTTCTGTTGGACAGTAATATAACTTTAACAATCCCTCTTTTACTTCTTCGCTTATAAAATGATACCTTACATCTATATGTTTACTCCTCCTATTCATTTGTCCATTTTTCACCATCCTGATTGCACTCTGGTTGTCTAGCTTCAGCTCTATATTCACATTGCTATCAATCATTTCTTCTATCAATGACTTTAGATACATCAGCTCCTTGGTACATTCTGCAGAATGAACTCTGCCTCAGTACTTGACAGAGCCACTATTGGTTGTCTTCTTGATGTCCAGAGTATTGGTGCTCCGCAGTAGAATACTACATATCCACTTGTACTTTTTCTTGATACAAGGTCTCCAGCAAAATCAGAGTCACAATAGGCTGGCAGGTGGTTAACGTCTCCATTTTTGTCAAATCTGATTCCATTATCTCGGTACGTGTTCAAATACTTCAGGATTCTTTTTACATTTGTCACGTCCCTCTCTGTTGTTTCTTCCATTTTCCTGCTACACATGTTTACTGCAAATGTCACATCTGGTCTGGTTTTATTTATTAGATATAACAAACTTTATATGGCTTCTCAGTATTGGTAATTTTTATTTATTTCTGTCAAATCTTCGGTATAAACCATTGGTGTTTTTGTTGGTTTCGCATCATTCATTTTAAACTTCTCTAGGATTGTTCCTATGTACTGTTTTTGTCTCAATATTAGATTTTCGTTTGTTCTTGTTATTTCTAGTCCTAAGAATTTACTTTCTGTCATTTCAAACTCTGAGTGATCCTAGTAGCTTCTGTAAATCTGTCAAATTCCTTTTGTCGCATATCAAAATTCCATCATCTATGTATATTGTAAAAAACATAGTTCCTTCTTTGTTTCTAAAGATACATCGTTCATTTTTTAAACTTTTCAGTCCATTTGTAGCCAGGAAGTTGGTAAATTTCTTATTCCATTGTAGTGGTGCTTGCTTTAATCTATATAATTAATGATTTTCTTAAAAGGCACACTTTATTTTTCTTGTTGTCAAACCCTTCGGAAAGCTCCATGTAAACTTTTTCTTCCAAATCTTTATATAAAAAGGATATTTTGATGTCAAACTTTCTTATCTCATAGTTTCTCACTGTGGTTATAGCAGCAGAACACGTAAAGCATTCATATTCGCCACTGAACTAAAGACTTCTTGATCGTCTATTCCTTTTTTCTGTTGACAGCCTCGTACCATTAATCTTGCTTTGTATTTTTTATCATCTTTAATTCTGTATACACATTTATTCGTCAGAATTTTCTTGCCGTCTGCTTCTGTTCGGTCTATATAGTCCCAGGTTCGGTTTTTCATCAGTGAATCTTTTTCGTCCTTTATTGCCTTTTACCATTTGATTTTATCATTACTATTTAAGGCTTCTTTATAACTTAACATAGCTATGACTGTATAGTCCATCTCATAGTCTTGTTGCCACACAGGTCTTCTAGTTTGTCTTCTCTCAAGGTTTTGTTCCTGTTGATCTACACTTTCTCCTAAGTTTGAATTATTGTCTGACTGGTCTATGGTGTCCTCAAATTCATCATCAGATTCTACTGTTTCATTCTGTTGTTGCAGTGGCTGTGGATCTTCTTTTTCCTCTGTAATTGATACTTTGCTTAGGTTTTGGTCTTTTTTATTTTTATTTGTTTCTCCAAACACAATATATCTGTGTATTGCTACTTTATTCTCTTTTTCACTCCATAATCTGTAGCCATGTCTTGCATATCCTATAAAAATGTACTTTTTGCTTCTTTCATCTAGTTTTTTCAAATAACCCAGTACTTTTGCATGCGCTTCACTACCAAATACTTTCAAATTTGACAGGTTTGGTCTTCGTCCAGTACATTTTTCTACTGGTGTCACTGGTAGGGTCTCTGTTGGGCTTCTGTTTATAAGATATGTAGCAAAACGTACAGCTTCACCCCAGAATTGTTTATCTAAGCATGAGTCAAAGATCAAAGCTTTTGCTTTTTCTAACAATGTTCGGTTCAATCTCTCTGCTTTTCCATTCAGCTGCGGGGAATATACTATTGTGTTTTCTTGGACTATTCCTTTGCTTCTACACGAAGCTTTTAGTCTGTTATTGACATATTCTGTCCCATTGTCACATCTTGACATAGTTGAATACTTCTTCTTTTCTTTCTAGTAGGTAGATCATTGTAAAATGGGTGTAGTCATCCAGGAATGTCAGTATGTATTGTTTTCCATCCCATGTGACAGGATCAATCGGACCACAGAAGTCAGTGTGTACTATCTCTAGTGGTCTTTTAGCTCTGTCTCTTTCTTTCTTAAATGGCAATCCTGTTTGCTTGGCTTTTAGTTTGGTCAGCTTTTTCATATTTTGTAGTCCGAAATGTCTAGTTTTCGATGCCATAAATTTGCATTTTCTTTGCTCTTCTCTGCAAGAAGACTGTGCTCCTCATTTTCGTTGCATAGATTCACCATGTACAAGCCATTATTTGTTTTTATTCCTTCTAGGACGGTCTGATTTTTCTTTTGCACCATTACTTTGTTTTTGGTGAAAGTCACCGCACCATTTTTCTCTGTTATTGCATTTACTGATAGTAGACTTTGCCCCAAATCTGGCACATAAAGAATTTCTTGTAAAATGCACTTGTCTGTGTGTAATTTTCAGATCTCTGAGCTGATAATCGAGCCATTGTTCGCCACTTTTAGGTTGGTTTATTTTCTTTTTATTTCTGTCAAGGGTTCTTTGACCTTTGTCATGTGTGCCGTATCCCCAGAGTCGACGACAAAATTAATGCTTTTGTTTTTCATACGATTTTGTTCTGCTGTGTTCATGAACACTAATCCTCCTTGTTGATTCTTATTATTTTGCCTTGACCGATCTTTATAAAAGCAATTTTGCTCAGTATGGTTCGGTCTTTTACAGATACTGCAGGGCTTTCTTGTTATCTGTTTTAGTTGTTAGTGTCGTGGTAATCCACATTTGAAACATTTTTGGTCTGTTTCCTTCTTATTTCTGCACGTTTCCTTTCTATGTCCTATTTTTCTGCAGATTTTGCATAATTTTTCTGAGGCCTGCCTCTTCTTCGCTCTGTAATTCTGCTTTGTTTCACGACTCTTCCGCTAAGAGCCTTGATGTTAAGTTTCTCAGGGTTTTATCTTCCTTTCGACATGAGTCCCAGGCTGTGAAAAAATGTCGATATTGATTAGGTAGTGTGGATAATAATTTGGAGATAACCATACTTTCGGTTATATCTTCCTTTCTAACCTAGAGATATATGTTGACATATCGGTCCCTTTTTCATACTTGTAATTGAAAAACTGCTGGAGAAGATTGTATTTTTAATCTTCGGTATCCTTTTCAAAAATTTTCTGTAGCTTGTCATACATTTCTTTACTGCTGGAACAGCTTAATATGTGCATTATGTTCTTCTTATCTATGGATGTGATTATCACCTTCTGAGCTTTGGCATCCTGTTTCATCCACTCTGTTTTTTCTTTATCTTGGGTAAAATTTTCCAATTTTCTTTGACAACATCCCATAGCGCACTGGCTTGGAAGAATATCTGGACTTCCAGATTTCGTAGCTCCTTGAATCCACTAATTTTTCAATCTGGCTGATTTCTTCACTGGACATTTTTTTTTATTTTATTTTCTTCCAGAATCAATCTTAGTCTAGGTATCACTTCTTTCTTCTTATTGTCCTGGGCAGCAGCGTTTTCTTTTTCTTTTCTTGCACTCCTGGTCTGGGTATCACTAATTCCTTCTTCTTTGTTATTAGAGTACTTCTGGGCTCATAACCTGTCAAGATTTTAGCCTGGTCTTAATTTATTCTTATTTTATTTTAAAAGAAAACGCAGATTTAACTTTCACTATTTTTATTATTTACTTTTAATCGTGAACTCACAGTCTATTCGCTGTTCTTGTTTTTACTCTCTATCCTATTGAAAACTTTTTGAAGCTCTGCTATCCGGCGTATTTATATGTGCCGACATCACTCTCGACTCACCTGAAACATTCTAGTCATAGGTTAAGGAGCTACAATAGATACGACAGTTACGTGTTAAACGGTTCGGAACTATTTGGAGTTTGGCGAGTCTGCGCAGATATGCACGCGACCAATAACCATACTTTTATATTGATTTTTCTTTTTTAATTTGTAATACGACCACTAGATGACTCACGGTTAAATTCGCGATAACCGTACTATCGATTTTTTGTTAGTTTGTAATATGACCACTAGATGGTGCTCATTTAAATTTTCGCTTTTTTTTTTAAGGACCCTGCACAAATTACATTGAAAATGGCTGTCGGCTAAATGTCATAATTTTTTTTATTTTTTGTAGTACTCGATCAACAAAGAACAAAAATAAAAAAAACGAGATAGGGAGCAGGATTACTTTCTGAGATATATAGCTTTAAAGTTGACGTGTTTTTAGGCTATATTTTTGGACATGGTACAAGTTTTTTTTTCACAACTTTGTTGATTACCGCCGGTTGGTTGGTGGTACCAAATGACCCATATAAGAACATTTTTACTTGGATGGAAAGGGTGTTTCATTCAGGACAAATACAGAAACGAATTATTTTATTTTGGCGGTAATCAACAAAGTTGTGAAAAAAAATTAGAACATGTCCAAAGATATAGCCTTAAAACACGTCAACTTTGAAGCCCCATATCGCAGAAAGCTGCTCCGTATCTCGGTTTTTTATTTTTGTGCTTTGTTTATTGAGTACTACAACATATAAAAAAATTATGACATTTAGCCAATAGCCATTTCCAATGTAATTTGTGTAGGGTTCTTTCTTTGCAAGCAATTTGTGTTTAGTTTTTAGACTAGACACAAAACAAAATTTTTACTTGTTAAGTTAAAACAAAAAAGCATATTTTTAAGAAATAAATACAAATTACCCATAATAATGCACTTGTAGTACAAAACCTCTGGTTGTTTTTTTATATAAAAGATTATGGCATATTTCGAAACATGTTAGTTTATATTTTTCACAATAAAGAAAATATTACAATATGATCTTTTAAATATTAAATAATTTTCTTTAAAATGTTTATATCTTGTTTTTAGTACATAAAAAACAATAAATGCCACTCTTTTGTATTCCAAACTAAATTTGTGAAACAGAAAAAAATAATTTTAATCCCAAAAAAATTTTACTGTATATGTGGGGCAATTTATGGTAAACCCACATATTAGAAAAAGTCTTGGTGTAAATAATATTAATACCCCTGGTTTGGAATACACAAGTGTCGCATTTTCTAACTTATTATTGATATCCACAAAAATTAGCCATACTAAACTTGATGAAATAAGAAAAGGGTGTTTTAACACTATATATAAATAGTTAAATGTAGTCCAAATGCAAGTGTGGGACATCACTCTCTAAGACCTCTGCGTCCAGTCTGCAAAATGTCCTCTGGAGCAAAATATTTATCACACACGTAAAATCTGTTCATCAGCACTTAGTTTATTCGTGTTTAACGGCTTCACTATACTTCTGAAAAATTACAGGATTGCCTTTGGGGAAACGATGTCTCCCCGTTTTTTTATTGGGATCATGGCACGGTCTCCGCAGCTTTGAATACAACACACTCTAACTCTTTGTTTCTCAGCCATTGTAATCGACGGATAAAATCACAATTTTTTGAACAGGAATAATCACAAAATCACTTTCTATAAACCTTGGCAAACCTCAGTTTTAAAAATGGAACTCATAAGTTATGAGTCATAATCGACATTCTGTCACTTTTGTCATAATGTGCCCTCTGACGGACAACCCTAGAAGAGGTAAGAGGAGGAGCTGCAGATTTCTAGAAAGAATATTGCCAACCTAAATATTATTATGTTGGCAGTTCCTTTGCACGCGGAAACATAACCGCACTTTTCGCGAAAAATAATTATTGGCGGGAAGAGTGAAGTGACGGATCTATAGTTCCTTAATCTATGATTCTAGTGTTTGTCTTACTCATCTAGACCTATCTACATCTTTCTTAAATATTCGGGAATGGTCGCGTCAATTCTTTTTTTTGTGTTTAGCGCCGTTTCGCTACTTAGTTTAATCTAATTACGCTAGATGGCAGAGTATGTGATTATTTTCTTAACAATGTTCTTCCAATATATTGATATCCATTTCATATTTTCGGAGTCTTTAAGCACACCAAGGAGCACATGTATTGCATTAGCAGAAACCGAGGCGCAAACACAATAGAAAAACTAATTGTTTAGAGAGTTATTTGCGCCGTAGTACGGTACAACGGCGGTGATGAGGGTAAGGCAAGTTCGGGCTACAGCAACGCATCATGACTTACACAGACGCGTGCCAGACCGCACACACTTTACAAAAAAAGCGAAAGTAAAAAAAAACCTATGTGCTTTAGCGGCGTGGAATGCGAAGTCAAAATAATGAACCTAACCCAAAATTTTTGACCCGATGCTAAAAAATCTCTATTGTCCCACTGTGGAAAAACATAAACAAACTCTTCGCGTTGCCATGGAAAACAAATGCAATGACGTAAAATTTTCCAAAAAAATCAGGTCGCCACAGTTAAATTGATTTCCCAATAGTGCAACAAAACTTTGCTACTACAATAATTCGTAAGAAAATAGGGAGATTTTGGTCAGGTTTTTTGTCAGTCTGTTACTCTTACCTTTATTCTGGGCAGGCGCAGTAGCACTCTGTCAGGCTGTTACCTTTATTAAAGGTAACCACTGGCGCTAATTAGCGTCGAATAGCGACTACCTTTACCGTTAAAAAGACAACCAACCAAACTTGATGTGATTCTGTGGTGAAAGATTTTTAGGTTATAAAAGTTTGTTTTGTTTTACAAAAATTTTGTCTATTTGGATTTTATTTTTTGTTAAGCGTGTTTATAGTAGTAGTGTAGTGCCTTTTTTACCGTTTTTTTTTTTTTTTGGTAAACTGGTGAGTAAGTACAAATAGGTTTGCAGAGGCTCGATTTCTTCTATTACTGCACCAAAGATATCTTATAAAATCATTTGCCTGATCAGTACCCTCTCCAGATAGGCCAATCAACTCATAACGATTTAGTGTCCTTTTATCCACCTTCGCCGCCATTTTCACTCAAAAGTGACAGATAATCCATTAGTTTTCTGTCAATATGGCGGCGAAGGTGGATAAAAGGACACTAAAACGATAAGAGCTGATCGGCCTATGTGGAGAGGGTAATGGCCTTACTAAATTTATGTTGGGGTGTCCGTCTCCCAGTCCTATCACTAAATTAATATTTTCCTCCACGATATGGTTAGAAAAGCAAATAAAAGAGCTGACCCCAGAACGAACTTAGTGAGTTAAATATGAGTTAGGACCGTTTCAAATGTATCTTTGTCTCCTTTTAGTGTTGAAGTCTGATGATGGCATACTAGGCCGAAAACATGTTCACGAAAATTTAATAAATTTGCACAAAATACAAAAATTCTTTTGACATAAAAAAAGACTTGATAAAAAAACACCAGTCAATAAAAAAGTAAGGTTATGTTTACCGCCAAACGATTGACAACTTCAAAAGATCTGTTTTTAATCACTTGAAGTTACCTTTATTTACGATAACGGTAACTATAAGAGTAACGAAATTTGTCATTAAACTGTTTGACCAAAATCTCCCTAATGTCTTGTTCAAATTTCTTTGAGGTTAGGGCCCTTTTTTACATAAACATATTCGTCTAAATAATGTGGAAAAGACTGTACAGTATAAGTAAAACACGCATATCTTTTATAAGATGAAAACTGGAAAGAAATGCGGAAACTAAAAACTATCGAACAGGAAGCAGAAATGTGCCAAGTCGAGCGGAACAAAATCCTAAAAGACTTTGAAGATCTACAACACAAAATTCAAACACTGGTAACTCGAAACTTGGAAGGTCCCGAAAACGAATTTATCGATTTGATCGAATTTTATATGGACACGGCCCTGTATAATAGGGAGCAACAGCAAAGCAAGGAACAAAGCAAAAAGACGGAGACATATTTAAAATGTTTGATACTGGCACAGGATAAAGTCAGTGATTATGTTATTAAAAGTAAGTACCTTATGTACGTGTCACTGGGATTTACGCGACATCCCACGTATCTCGCGCCGGTCGGCGTCGGTGAAAGTCGAAAATGTATTGGGGACGTCCCGTGGAAAAAGTTTGCGGACATTTTTAACGTCCGTGGGGTTGTCCCTTGGGGATGTTTCAATGCGTCGTTTTACGTTTCACAGACCTTCCTGGAACTTTGGTTTTACGGTACCAAAAGACGTCTCATCGAAATTTAAATCTAAAAACCGTATATCGCTACTTGCTTTTGTTTCAAAGTTACAATTTTTTTAAACATTTTAGCCCTCTTGTATGAAGGTATCACATCATATCATAAATTCAATCGGTTAAGAAATTAAAAATTGATCATCAAGTATGGTGAAATTTGTTTAAAATTTGCATGTTTCTGCATATAAGGAAATGTCGCAGATTTGATTAGGCCCATTGAGTGGCCTGCTAACAGTCCCGATTTGAATCTGGTAGACAGCCATTATTGGGGAGATTTAGAAAAAGAAGTGTACAGAAACGGCTGCAGCTACGGTGACATTAACGAACTGAGTCAAGGCATCACAGAGGCCCGCCGAAGTTTGCCCAAAGAAACATTACCAATGCTTTTAATATAAATGGCGCAACGCTTTGCGTTCTGTTTAAGAACACATGGGGATCAGCTTAGAAAATCTGAGTAGCCCGATCTAGATTATTATACGTTAACTATAACTATGTATAATATAACAAGATATAAATGTTTATAACAAAGTAAACTCAGTTTGGGCTCGGACAAATAACCAATACATGCCACTCTAGCTAAAAAATCAGTAGTTTAAAACCACAGCAATTTTTTAAATTTTATTACAAGTCACAATTTTTATCGAAAACACTGGAAATGATGACACTAACTTGTTTACTTCTTAACTGATTTAAGCAACTGATACCTCCATATACCTAACAGATATGGGAGATAGAATGGCCTTGATTTTGTTTTGTTACTTTTTTAGGGGAGTGAAATTACCCAATGTTTAAAGCGTGTTAAAGCTGTCCGCCATCTTAGATGTTTGAAAAATGTAAAAGCCGCAAGCTTTGTTCACCCGAAAATATAAAAATGTTGAAAATCAAGTAATCCGATCAAAAGTTAAACCAAATGCAGAAACTGCGATTTTTTTGCAATATTTATCTCTATCGAGTCGACGAATCAAGCAAGTGCACTTTTAAAATCATGGCGAATGCGTGACAGCTCCAACTGATTAAATGCAAGAAAATCTCGTTAGATACGATAAGGGAGTCATGACATTAAGACCGTCCGTGCATACGAAATAATGTTTTGACGCCTTTGATCAGCTGGAGCTGTCAGGCATCCGCCATTAGTTTAAAAGTACACCTGCTCGATAGGTCAACTCAATAAAGATAAGGATATGAATGCTGATAGCACCGAAACTTAATTTTAAGTGCCTAATGTCCAAAACCACTTATTTCAGAGGTTTATAGTTTTCTTATCTCTCAACCGATTTAATTAATTAATGCCTTGGTATAGAAAGCAGACATAAGGCTTTTGTCGCAATGACTTAGATTTTCTCCTGTGCTGCACGTATTTTTTTGCAGGGTGGGTGAAAATTACCCAATATTCAAAAAGATTTTTTCGAAATGCCAAATTTTAAAACGGATCGGAAAAGTACCATGTCTTGTCTTTCAAAAAAGTTAAAAAAATTTGAAATCGAGCTATTCGATCAAAAGTTATAGCAAATTTAAAAGTGCGCAAGATTTTTTGGCCCGCCTTATATTACCGAAAAATTTTGTCATAAGGTTCAAATCTTTCAAAGCTGCAGTTTTCGAGATAAAATAAAATTATTGATTGTATGGTGGACTATCCATGCTTTCTAGCACCAATTTTTTAAAATTGTAGATCTAAATCCTAACAAAGTGCAACTCGTCCTATCTAATTCCATATGACAAAGATAGCTATACATAATATACAACAAGTCAAACAAAGATAGCCACTTGCCGTCCTTTTATGGATGGCCGTAAGTGCCGTGTGCTGCAATTTTTGAAATTTTAGATTACTGGGATCCAATGGGCGTAATGTGGCGCCAAATCATGGGCATCTTTAGCGCAGTAAAAGCGACCAACTACTGCTTGCTCCCGGAAAATCAGGAAAAACTTAGACGGCTCGCTTGGGTCGAGGAGCAGCGCAAAGTCGAGCAATATTTGGCCCACCAAGATTCTTTTCGACCCTGGGCGGACGTACCAAAAGAGTAAGCGTCAATCATACTATAGTTTTATTTTATCAACAAGTGCGCAAAGTGATACGAGAAGAAATCTTATATTTTATCATTTTAGAAGTACCAACTCAGAGTCTTTGGAAACGAAAAAATTCCCCTAATTTTCTTAACGATCACAGAGATATAAATAATGGTAGTTCCCCGTTATTAAACCTTATTATTTCTTAACACCTTTATTGTCCTTATTTTCCCGACAATTTTTAAACCTTATATATTATTATACAGGGTGTATTCTCTAAACGGAACGGTGCTTCTAGCGGGTTAGAATTTGGTTTTATAAAAAAAATCCAAAAACACGTCAATTAATCGATTTTTTTATGTCGCTTTGTTTACGAGGTATGGCAAAAAAATATTTTTTTTAAAAAAAGGACACCCTGTATAGTTTGAAATTTTTCATTCTAAAAAAAATTATCTTTTTGACAATACCACCCACTAATACTCTATCTATTATGGTTTTTAAGATAGAGGCATTTAAACTTGCATGGAATTGTTGTCTATGCCCTGTTTTACGGGGGATATTTGAATGAATATCGAAGTTTTCCAGACAGATTTAGATAAAAATATATTGATTGTCGTAAAAGATAGATTCTACTGTGTAGCATTGCTGAAGAGAGAATTGTTTGCAGATTTAAAAAATTGCAAATTATACAGGGTGTCCTATTTAAAAAATATACTTTTTGGCCATACTGCGTAAACAAAATGACATAAAAAAATCCAAGATAGCACGATTAAAGGAAATTAAAAATCTCAGTTGACGTGTTTTTGGATTTTTTTATTCAACCAAATTCTGAACCGCTAGAAGCACCGTTCCGTTTAAAGAATCCACCCTGTATACTGTTATACTAGCATTTCACCCGCTCCGTTTCTAGCGGCGGAAAAAAATTGAAACAGTAACAGAATTTAACGGGTCAATATTGTTATCAAATATAGAAGGAGGGAGTAATAAAAAATTGCATGAATGATTGAAACAAATATATTTTTTTGATTCTGGGCTTATTTTTCTTCGTTTTAATACCTCACAACCCATATTTTAGTAGGTCAATATTTGTATCGAATATAGAGGGGGGGGAGTGATAAAAGATTGGAAAAATTAATAGAAAAAACACTTTTTTCGATTCCAGGCTTCATTGTCTGCAATTTGATAGCCCATAACCCATATTTTAACAGATCAAAATTTTGATCAAATATGGGGAACGGATAATCCCCTCTATGGATAGGGGGTTGGTAGAAAAACGCTGAAACACGTATCCATCTATTTTATTAGTAGAGTCTATAATACCTATTTCTAAACCTCAGGGAGTTTTTTTCTTCTGAAATACGGAAGATCCCCTTACCCCCTTCGAAATAAAATTACCGCTATTTCTCCACCCCCAGTTGAAATTTCAAAAAACGCCGAAGCACGTGTTTACTTATTAGTAGAATCTTCATATCAATTTTTAGACCTCTGCGACTTTTCGTTTCCGAGATATAGAAAACCTCTTTAAAATTTCAACCCCTACTTTCTTAGCGATCGCCTATGTCACAAAAACAATATATCCTTAACGAACCAGGTACCATTAACATGAGGAAAAAGGTCTCGGCCAAATTCACTGAAATTTTCATATGTTTTTGTACTTGGTCTCATAAGAAAAAATTTAAAAAATCAAACTTTACTGTCGGGCCGTTTGTAAGATACAGGGTGTTTAAATTGTCATGTTTTCCGTACATTTTCCTCTTTTAAGTCAGTTCCATTTCCTTTTTTAAATATTTTCTTCAAATTGATTTTCCTGTTTTTTCTCTAGAATTTTGGCCAGTATAATTAAAATTACGTAGATAGAGTTTTTTTGTCAATTTAGGCAATTTTTAAACAAGTTTAATATTTATACTTTAAAAATGGTCACATTAAAAATCCTTAAATTCACAATGTAAATTATATTATACAGGGTGTCCAAAAATTGTTATTAAGTGTTTCTTATTTTGGTCCTATTTTAGGCATGGTCTATTAAATAATATAACTCACCTTCTAATGGATCTGTTCAAATACTTCGTTAGGATCTTCGACAATACAAATAATAATACACAAAATTTAAAATACAGGGTATGTCATGACTTGTTATATTATGATGTTACATTTAAAATATTCCTTTTTTTAAACGTTCTTTTTTTTCTATTTGCGGTTTGCATAACAAACTTAAAAATATTTGATAGTTAATCTGTCATAAATATACGGGGTGATCAAAAAGTATATTTTTCGTAGGGTCAATTTTACATTAAATATTTACCTGGCTCCAAATGGGACAAAAAGAAGAAAAATCAATTTTTGGACACCCTGTAAAGGCATTTCTTTAAGATATTATGAAGTGTGTGTGATAATATCTTCGATTGAAACATGTTTAAAGTATTTATTATATGTTTTAAAAAAATTGTCCAAAATTTTGTTTTTTTCAACATTTTCTAATGAGTCCGAGTACAAAAACATATCAAAATTTCAGCGAAGTTGGCCGAAACCTTTTTCCCCATGTTAATGGTACCTAGTTCTTTTCATAACTGTAGGTCAAGTGCGTTTATGGTTGGTATATGGTCCATGGTGTTGACTAGAGATCCTCTATATATTTGACAGTTCTTTCTATTTTTTTTTCATATTTGGATGTAAAACCGATTTTATGAAATGGCCTGACATCTGAAATTCCTCCAATTTTTGACAATTTTTGACAACTACCAAATCGAGTTGCTCAACTCCGATAAAACAATTACTGTCAAAAAATGTACACAGGGCCTCTAGTGTTGACTATCTTTCTCTTATTAGTATAGATAGATTTTTCTGAAATGCTGTACACTTCTCTCCAGATAAAACTGGTACAGCAGAAGTTAGCAGCCTGTTTAATTTTAAAAATTTTCCCAGACTCCTGACAACGTCATGTTTTGCATGTCAGTGTCATCCAAATTAAAAAAAAAAATTCCGCCGCATCTTTCCGAATTTGATAAAGCTTAAATCTTAGCAAAACTAGACGGTGGTTGAACTATTCGGCAAGTAGCTGTTCATTATGGGCAAAGTAAGTCTACGATAGTAAATATAAAAAACCGATTTCAAGAGGAGGAAACTATCAACCGAAAGGAATGCACCAGTTTGACGAAAGTTACTAGCTTAGAGGAAGACCAAGAAGCAATCAATTTTCTGAAAATTGATCCGTTTGCCAAAGCGAAAGTCGTAAAAATTGAATCAAATTTTCCAGGATCCAAAATATTAGGCAAGAGGATTAAACGTTCAAGGCTAAGGTGTCGCATTGCGGCAAAAAAAAATAAACCAAGTGACGAAATGAAGCAGTCTCGATTAATTCTTGCGTTGAATTATTCTCTGAGGGACGAAGAATTTTGGCAGCGGGTGGTTTTCACAGATGAGAAGATGTTTAAGTACCATAAAAAAACAAATTCTGGTGTATCGACCGTCAAGAAATCGATAGGAAGAATGATATATTGCTGAAAACGAAGACCCGGCGCAATACCCTCTCCACATAGGCCGATCAGCTCTTATCGTTTTAGTGTCCTTTTCTCCACCTTCGCCGCCATTTTGACAGAAAACTAATGGATTATCTGTCACTTTTGAATGAAAATGGCGGCGACGATGGAGAAAAGGACACTAAATCGGTATGAGTTGATCTAGTACTGCCCGGCCTGAAGATTTTCGGTAAATGTTTGGAGCTGGATATCGGCTAGAGGACATGGCGCTCTATTTAGAATTAATGGGCTATTTACAGCCGAAGTTTACGTTAATATGCTGGAAAATGTAATGCTTCCAGAGATGAGAGTCCCTTATCTAGATCATTTTGTATTCCAACAAGATAACTGTCCAGTTTATACAGTCAGAATTGCGCAGCGATAGTTCCAGGATAATAATATTGAAGTTTTTTCTTGCCCCGCAAAAACCCCTAATGCGAATCCAATATAGAACGTTTGGGGACTTATCGCAAAAAATTAGCAAGTTTTAATGTCATTCTTAGGAATTCAGAACATCTAATGGAACTCATCGTAAGGGCATATAGGGAAGATATTGCTGAAAATCCAAACTTATTTGAATATTTTGTTGCCCAGAAGACTTCAAAACATAATTGCCGCCAACCGTGCAATGACGCGCGCTATATTAAAAATAAGTATTTTTTTATATTTCTATTTTTAATTTTATTATTTTTTTTTAAATTTTACTTATTTTGTTAACTTGATTTGGCCTTTTAATTGTTTTGGGCTAGTAACTTTCGTCAAACCGGTGCCTTTCTTTCGAGGGACAGTTCTTTCTTCTTGAAATCGATTAATTATGGTTACTATCGTAGCTTTAGTTTAGTGAATAAAATATTTTGGCGTTTTTGAAATGTAGTTTTTATTTTTAGTGGCCTTACATTTTGAATTGGTAAAAAATAAACAAGCCGCCTCCTTATAAAATGTTTATATATGTCAAACATATAACCTAAAATGACAAAGTCAAAAAGTCAATGTTGTACATAAGAAAATATAAAAAATCGTATCCGCAGCTACCTTCTGCTGTGCCAGTTTTATGTGCAGAGAAGTGTACATTTGAAAAAGCCACTGTGTGGTGAAGTGCGTTCATGTTGATTATATACAGGGTTCCTAAGATTTTACTTAGGGATAAGATTTCAATAAATCAAACAGAAATGGCATAGAAAGTTCTGCGCGCACAAAAGAAACAGGTATATTGAGCAGTGGTGCCAGTTTGTTATTATCTCCGGACTGCTTTCATGATAAAAAATTGTCGCCACTCTTTCATTGTGAGCATAAATCATAGTTGCACTATGGCCACACCATCTAATCCAATTAAAAATTAGATATTTTCAGGTCCAAACCACAGCTTTTTCTTGCTTAAAGGAGGCGGCAGGGTCCATTATTTACGATACTGAGCGATAAACTCGTGAGGTTGTTAACATTAGAAATAAATATCTTCGCTTTTAATTAAATTTCTTTCCATTCTGTTCTACTAGTGACATCTATCCGGAAACGGCCAAACCATGCAGCTAACACTAGCAGCCAAAGAAATCAATAAACGGCACTGTTTTTCCTGCAGAGCTTTTTGCTTGCGATATTATTGATTTTAAATAAAGCTGGCCCTACACTACATTTGATATTTTCGATGTGTTTTATGACATGATCTCGAAACATGTAGCGAACCAATTCTTCAAAACTAGCGGGAGGGTAAAAGTGAAAAATAAGGGGCTGCCAATATTTGTTACACCCAAAAAGGGGTGAAAAGATTTATTTTGCTCTGTTTCTTTACAAAAAACGTTTTTTTTTACGAAAAACTTGAGCCCTGCCACTTTTTTTATTTTTTTCTTCAACTTTCTCGAAATTTTCGTCATACCGTAGAAAAAAAATATTTCCCCCATGGTCATACTCTACTTTTATTCGAAAAAATTTAGAAACAGAGACGGAATCAGTTTTCCTAAATCGGGGGATCTTGGTTTCGGGTGAGAAGATAAAGGGTGCCGCATGCAAAATTTTTTCAATTAAATTAGCCGAACGCAAAAATGTTAGAAAAACAAAGCACGAAAAAAAATTTGCAAAAATTACGTAATTTCGGGAACGCAAAGAAATAGGCCTAAAGAGTATAATTTTTAAGAAAAAAATATCAATTTTCTCGCCCTCCTCCACTGGTACTACAGGGGCCGTGCACAAATTACGTAATGGTAATGGGGGGAGGGGGGTTACAAAACGTTACGTAGGGGGGAGGAATGTTTTCGACAGCGTTTGTATTTGTGTGAAACTAAGAAAATTTGGAATGAAAATAAGTGAAAAGTTTTTTTTTTTGGGGGGGGTAGTGGTCTTGAAATCGTTACGTAATATTAGGGGAGTGTCGTGCCAAACCGTTACAAAACATTACATAGGGAGGGGGTCAAAAATTGGTAAAATCACCGTTACGTAATTTGTGCACGGCTCCACATCTGACTGTTCCTCCTTTTTGATTTCGAATCAAAGTGCAAAACCCGGGTTGAACGTTCGAAGGCGTCAACCCGTCCTATTTGCTTGATAAAGTTTCTACGGAAATATCTCAGTCGATTTCTCCGGCCGTGTATGAACGCTTTAGGTTAGGCATTTGCATGTATCTCAGTCCCCAGCCTGTAAACAGTGCGTAAGGACAATGGTTACAAAATGAAAAGCCGAAAAATATTTTTTTTTACGATATCTCTTATCAGTTTGTTATTAAAGTCGAGCAAAAACAATTTTTATTCCAGTCCTAAAGGTATGAAAATGGAAAACATTAGAAAACAACAACCTGGAATGGATTTACTACGTGTAAGATGTAGTGACAACATCACCCCATGCCCATCCTTTTCTGCCTAATGTGCTTTTCCGTTTATCTGCGTCTTATACACGGCTGCTTGGCCCCCTAAGGATTTGCTTAGGAACCCTGTATATTGAAAATCAGAACAAAAAACTTGTTTTATTGTAATATTAGGGAAGCTAAATGAAACTGTCATTGTTAAAAGATTGTTCCGATTAAATTAAAAATGAGCAGTAGTAATGTTGGATGCCAATATTTGTGATTTTTTTTAGAAAAATATTGGAACTAATGCAAAAACGACCAGTTGTGCCCCGAGATGACTATTCAGTAGTGGGAACAATGAGGGGTCTTCGCGACCTCGAAGACATGGATTCGGCCAAAAGTTTAGAGACCAGAGTAGCTCTTGCCGGGGCGGTGTCAATGTTCTTGATTGACATAAGCCCGGGTCACTACGAACAAAGGGAACTGAGCACTTTTTATCAATGTGATATGCAACAGGCCGTAGCTGAGGTAGGACGTAAAGATAAAAATAGGGTGTTTCGATGAAGGTAAAACAGAGACGTATTTGTGTATTCGGAGTACATTTTTGGCAATGTTGGAATTTTAAAAGGAAAAGTTGACTCAATTTAAACCGTCCTTATTTTGAATGTCTTCTAAATCCTTTAGAAATGTGCTAAAATGATCTAGCGATTGGTTTTCGAGATATTTGCGTTTAAAGAACCACGTACATTTTAAATGGAAACTGGATCTCAGTGTGATTTCAACGCCGAGAGCGATATCTATATGGTGAGCCAATAATAGCTGCCAAAGTTTGGAATGAGATTAAGATGTCCGATGTCGAAAAAAAAGCATCAATTCCCACTAAAATGAAAACGCTGAATTTAAAAATTACATATGTTTTGACACCTGTCAAACCCTGTCGAAATAATTAATGAAATTGAAGTTTTTGAAAAAGCGAATACCTTCTTTTTACTTTGCTGAAGATATTAAGTCGGAAACCGTAAAAACAGTTGTCAGCTGTCACGAAATTAAGGTCAATGAACTCAATTTTATTAGTTTTGACACCTGTCAAACCCTATTAATTAAATATTAATTGAACTTTTTAAAAAATCAAATATTTTTTTGTACTCTTCTGAAGATATTGAATCGGAAACCGTAAAAAAAGTGACAGTTGTCTTAACTGTCATTTACTGTTATGGGGAAAACCACTGGTGCGATGACACATATTTACTGGGGACCCGAACTACACTAAATTGAGGACAATGAACTTGAATATGTTGAGGTGTTTGACACTTGTCAAACCTTATGAAAATGGTGGAAAAATAATTAACGAACTTGAAGTTTTTGGAAACTCAAATACCTTTTTTATACTCTGCTGAAGACATCAAATCAAAATACATACCATAGCAACGATTTTGTTTTTCTGCAGGGTTTGACAGGTGTCAAAGCTAATAAAATTTTTCATTTCAGCGACCTTAATTTAGTGAGATTTTTCGATGCTGGAGAGCTGCGTCTTCTTAAAAAAGAATAATATCCTCTTCAATAAGAAGCAAAATCGATGGGTCTGGCAAATATCTCAAAAACTGATTGCTAGATTTTTGGAACTACATTTTTCTAACACTTGACCCACATTTAATGTTTAAATTCTAATAGTAACACTGCCATCTGGAAAAAGAGTTTTTTGTCAAGATTTTTGTAATTTTAACCCTATTGGAAGGGCATTTCAAAGTCCCTTAAAATAAGGTATTATACTTGACCCACTTTCTCTATTTAAATTCTGGTGGTGAAAATCAAAAGGGGTTTGTCCTAAGAAATTTCTAATATTTCCAAAAAAGTTCTTCTAAATAAAATATTATGTTTGAAGGTTCTTTTCGAAATCGTAGTTTAAAAAATATAAAATTGACTCTGTTTCGTTTTTTTTTAAAAACTTTGTGTTTAGACAGTTTTTATAAAATAACATATTTTGAAAAGCTAAGTTAAAAACTGAAGAATATTTAGGATCTTCCTGTAGGCAAACTCTGTTTAAAGAAAATAAAAACAGTAGAATATTCATCAAGATCCCAAGTCCAATTGGCAAATAACAACCAGAGTTCACAAAAAGAACTAAGCAAAAGTATTTTGTATCGTGAACAACGGCCACCTTTTAAGACATGATCAAACTACGAATGTAACAAGGTGTGATTTTGAGTGTGCGCGGGTTGCGTTACAATTTGTTGGAATCATATACCTATTAGATTAAGTTTTCGCCCTTCCAATACTTTCAGCATGTGCATCGTTTGGCTTGGTAACGCTGTTCTGCACATGCGCCTCGCCATCGTCATCGGCTAAGACTCGAAGCGACGAAGGCAACCGCTCGTTGTTGTTTGACAACCCAATCAAAACAAATCATAGACAAACTACTTGTAGTTTATAGACCTTTTTCTCTTATGGAAAAGCCTAGGTATAATTATTTTGGGGTCTAGTATTTTTTTTTTAATAGATGGCGATAGTAGTACAAAAATTCTAAATTTGTCATATCTCTCCCTTAGCTAACGCCAGCGCGTAGAGGCGGATTTATTGATTTTTAGCCAACACCGACAATGGCGTTTGTTGAGGTTATTTTTGGTTTTTTGAAAAGAAAGGAATTATTACAAGCTACAGGTTTTTATAGTGTACGATGAGTAAATTAAAGTGTAGTATGAGGTGTAGTACAATCGTATATCAAATTTAAGCTATGTTTTATAAAATATTAGAGACGACACCATGATGGGGCAACACAGAAAGAAAGGCAGGTAAGTTTTTTTTTTAATTTTAGTAGATACCAAAACTGTTCACAAAAATATTAAAGCCCTGGTCAAAAAGTATTGAGAAGTTTTGTTTTACTCTGTAAAGAGGGACTAATCTTCTGTGTCTTTAGTGCTCCTGCCTATACATTAAAGCATTGTATGTATGACAAGCTGATCATAAAGTGAGCATATTTTATCTTATAAAATTAAAAAAAAGGAAGTGTCTAAAGAGCCGGCAATTCGGCTAAATAGACGTGAGGCTAAAGAGCCGGCAAGAATTATTTATTATGTGTTTTTCATATTTTCGTTTTTTTTTAATTTTTTAAACTAAATTAACCCAACCTAACCTAAACAGACTCAAACCAACTTATTAAAAGCCAAAACAACCCAAAAAAACACACTTTAAAGTAAATTAACCCAACCTAACCTAAACAGACTCAAAACAACTTATTCAAAGCCAAAACAACCTAAAAAAAAAACACACTACAACCCCTACATCTTTTTTTGGCTTGTTTAATTAGGTTAAGGTTGGGTTAATTTAGTTTAAAGTGTGTTTTTTTGTGTTGTTTTGTCTTTTAATAAGTTGGTTTGAGTCTGTTTAGGTTAGGTTGGGTTAATTTAATTTAAAAAAATTAAAAAAAAAGAAAATATGAAAAACACATAATAAATAAATATTGCTGGCTCTTTAGCCTCACGGCTATTCAGCTGAATTGCAGGCTCTTTAGACACTCCCTAAAAAAAACGTGACTATCCCAGTACTTAGAAGTGTTTACAGTACCTACCTTAAACTGAGGCTTAAACAGAAGTCAGGCTTAGTTTTCTTAGTACCCCACAAAGTCTATCCATGGCATAATTAAATAACTATAATGTATTGCATATTTATATGTTTATTTTGTTTTTTAAATTTTAAAGTTTTTCTCACAATGGGTTTTAGCCTCTCTTTCTTTTTCCAATATGGAAGACTGGTCCATTAATTTGGCCTAGTCTCCCTTAATAAAACTTTGGTAGGGACTCCTGATGATGGCAGCCTGAGCTTCCAAAACATGTCGGGTTTAAAATAAATTCAGTGGAGAAAGCACGGTGACCACCAGTCATAAAATCATAAAATTTTGAAAATTTGTTCACAAATTTATAAAATAAAATTACACCCCAACTGGTGGTTACCCTGAGAATGATCAATTTGTTTGATTTAGGTGCATTTTTACAAATTTAATGTATTTATAAATGTTATAATTTTAACTAATAAGCTAATGTTTGTTTTATTTCTTTTTACAGTTAAAAGAAGGCGCTCTTTAATTCCTAATGAAGTCAATGTGCCCAGGCAAGCTAATCTCACACCAAAAGCATGACATTTCTATAGGATAGTTATTGATAGTATTAAGCGATTGCATAAAATGACCAGTTATGTGCAATCATTCTCGAGAAAATTAGCACTCGCAGAAAAGGCTTATTATATGCCAGATTAGAGTACAGCAGCAGAAACCTAAAGCCAGAAGACTTACTTTAGAAGAAAAGATTCTCTCCCTCAGTATTTTTAAATCAATTGGTAAGACGTACAGGCTATTGTCTAAGATTTTCGCTTTGTCAAGTAGAAAAGTAAAAAACTGTTTGTGAAATTTGCAGTCATGATAATGATGTTGTCAATGAACTTATTGATGCCTTGCAGTATAAAAACAGTAAGTTGACCAAACCAGGAACATACTTTAATTTTTTATTTGGCAAGAGGCAAACTTTATTATATTTCTTAATCCCTAAACTAACCACAATAATAAAGTTAATTATTAGGGGTTTGTTCTGGTGGTGTAAGCAAGTTAATCAGATTTGTAAGATTATCTAATAGTCTAAAAAGAGGAGATTATTGCGATAAATAAAAAAAATCAGCATTTCATGAAGCCAAACAAAAATGATTTGAGGCTTTATATTGAATTTTGTGTACTAAATTATGACTAAAGGCAATTATCCTCACAATTATCTGTGGAATAATTTTAACAATAACTATTTCTAGGTCATTTATCTTCTTTTTAAATAATTTTTACCTTGATTTTTACTATAAGGTAATATTTTATGTTTTTACTTATTTTATCAGATGATTCATTATATTTTTCACCTCCTTTTTACTCCCTTAGCATTGGAGGGTTAACAAATGTTTAACTTTGTAAAAAAAATAAAGCAATTCTTGTATTCAACACTCCAGTAATGAGTTAAGGCAGTGAAAAATATAATGAACCCTTGTTTTGTTTTTAAACCTGTATTTGGAAAATGTACTTCAATTTTTTTTTAAATTACACATACTTATTTATCATCTGTCTTTATCTTTTTACCCAACCTTTTATAAGTTAAATTCTCAATGAAACTACAATAAAGGGTTTTGTAAAAGGACCTCACCTATGAAATTAAAAGGCAAAATGTTTTTTTCATAACATTTCATTTGGGTCAAAAGTACACATTCGTCTTTTAAGTTCAGTGCACCCAAAGACAAAAAAAGTTTAAAAAATTCACAAAAACATCAACTTTTGATTTATCTTTTAAACTTTTTTTGTTTTTTGGGCATATTTGCTATGTTTTCATGGGTATTGAGTTCGTTTTCAAAACTCATTCTATCTTTTCTTTTATATAGCGTGTTCTTGGTCTTGATAAAGAAGACGCTATATAAAAGAAAAAGATACAATGAGTTTTGAAAACGAACTCAATACCCATGAAAACATAGCAATTGTGGTCCTTTTTGCTATGCCAAGAAAAATCAATATTACATTACATTTGTAAAGTAATATTGATTTTTTATTTAAAAATCAATATTCTTTTGTAGTATTAATTTTTGTGGTTATCATGTGTGGTGCTCCATCTATTTGTGTTTCAGTGAACTATTTCTATGTCGGGCGCCAAGGTCATAATTAGTTCCGTAGCACAGTACAGCAGATAACATTCTGGTCTGCCAGACAGACCGAACCCAATTTTTTTTCTGTGAAACAAATACACAACAACAATGGCGTCGCACTCGTGACAACAGAAGTACCTAAATTCAAGATGCCTTTATTTTTTTAGCAAGAAGTAACAAAGCTCAAACAGAACTACAACAAGTGTTTCAACAGTACTTTGGCGAACAAGGAGAGGGAGATATTCACAATTAAAGAAAAAAACGCCAGACTCCGGCATATTATTTCGGAATATAATTATTTTTCCGAAAAGAAAGTCCATGTCGACATAGTGGATCCTGAATGGGCAATGGTAAACTCTTCTCGTCCTGAATACGAAATTGATAATCCTGTACCTCAAAATTGCGGATAAGGACTCGGTACACGAATCCAAAGGTACGCAATTTTAGAGGATGGATAGGGTAACCTCCACCATTTTCGCATAATATGATGTAGTAGTACCACCAGACAAGCGTTGTCATCTACCCGAAAGGCTATTTTCGACGAGTTTTGGCCAACATCAGCCAACATACGTGAGGCTCCCCTTCGCGACGTTATCAACTACGTTCTAAGGATGGCTGACGAACTAGGCGGAAGCACTATAGGCGGATGTACACTTCTCTCCACATAAAACTGGCACAGCAGAAGGTAGCTGCAAATACGATTTTTTATATTTTCCTCTGTACACTATCGGCATCATAAGAGTGGTACGTGATAAACATACGTATTTTTTAAATTGTATGGTTAACTACCGGATTATATTTTGTGACAGACTGGTACTAAAATGTGAAAATATTGACATTAAAGATTGCTTTCAAAAACAGTTTTTATATTACAATAATACGCTAAGGCATAAAACACCTGTAAATTAAAAAACACCACTGTATCAAAAATTATAAAATAATAGAAACAAATTATTAGGTATATAAATTTTAAAATCTACACATTGCGCCATTCACCTCAATTATACCGTTTAACCTTGGTAGAGAATCAGCCAAAATTTCTAAAAGGTTTTCATTTTCACCAATCAATTCTTCATAAGCATAGACTATAAACTGGACCAAGTAATGTTGATTTCCCGGCACAATATTAAAGCTTTCCAGCTTTTTTGAAATTAAACCCCAGATATTTTCCATAAGATTGGCGTATGGGGTTTTCGCAGCTCAAGGAAGAACTTCAATATTTTGCTCCCAAAACCAAGTTTGGCAAATTCGGGCCGTATGAGCAGGGCAGTTGTCTTGTTGAAAAATAAACTGGTCTTGATAAAGTTCTGTGACGGCTGGAAGCATAGTGTTCTCTAAAATGTCCACGTAAAGCTGTGCTGTGAGCCTTCCATTGATTCGAAATAGAGTACCATGACCTCTAGCAGAAATCCAACCCCACATATTTACCGAAAATCTTCCAGCGCGATCTCATAGCGCGTTCTTGGTGGACGATACACCCGAATTTGTTTTCTGTCACTACAGGACTGGAAAACTTTTTTATCGGAAAATATTACCTTTCGCCAAAACTCTGGTTCCTTTAGAGAGTAATTAAGGGCAAAAATTAACCTGGCCTGTTTTTTTTTTCATTCGTAAGTTTAATTTTTTTAGCAGCTACACGGCATCTTAAATTACAGACATTCCTTACGCGATTTCGTGCCACTTTTACACATCCTGGAAATTGGGTTAACCACTTTGCCTTTTTTTTCATAAAAGCGATAAAGTCATAGTCTTGTTCATAAGTTGAAACTTTCAATAAACCAGTCCCTTGTTTTTTCTCTATTGTCTGATCTTCTTCACATGGTTTTTTAATTTTTATATTCCCTAATTGACCACTGACCATAGTTGTAGTTTTGTCAGGAGTTGGGCTATATCAAATAAAGAAATTTGTGGAGGCATTTTTTATTTATTTGTCAGACTGAAATACAGAATGACATACTTTGACAGTTTAAGAAAAATACAATAATGGATAGTGTACACTATCGGCATCATAAAAGTGGTACACAATACTTTTTATTGTAATACCTTGGTCTATTTTTACAAACAAAGTCACCCATTATTGTATTTTTCTTAAACTGTCAAAGTATGTCATTCTGTAATTCAATCTGACAAATAAATAAGAAATGCCTGCACAAATTTCTTTATTTGATAAAGCCCAACTCCTGGCAAAACTACAACTATGGTCAATGGTCAATTAGGGACCTGGCTAGACATTATGGACGCAGTAAACCCACGATTATAAAAATTTAAAAACGATGGGAAGAAGATCAGACAATAGAGCGAAAACAAGGGACTGGTTTATTGAAAGTTTCAACTTATGAACAAGATTATGACCTTATCGCTTTTATGAAGAAGAAGGCAAAGAGATTAACCCAATTTCCAGGATGTGTAAGAGTATCATGAAATCGCGCGAAGGATAGGCTCTAATTTAAGATGTCGTGTAGCCGCTAAAAAAATTAAACTTACGAAACAGGCCAGGTTACTTTTTGCCCTTAATTACTCTCTAAAGGAACCAGAGTTTTTTCGAAAGGTAATATTTTCCGATGAAAAAGTTTTCCAGTCCTGTAGTGACAGAAAACAAATTCGGCTGTATCGTCCACCAAGACCGTGCTATGAGATCGCGCTGGAAGATTTTCGGTAAATATGTGCGGTTGGATTTCTGCTAGAGGTCATGGTGCTCTATTTCGAATTAATGGAAGGCTCACAGCACAGCTTTACGTGGACATTTTAGAGAACACTATGCTTCCAGCCGTCACAGAACTTTATCAAGACCAGTTTATTTTTCAACAAGACAACTGCCCTGCTCATACGGCCAGAATTTGGCAAACTTGGTTTCGGGAGTAAAATATTGAAGCTTTTCCTTGAGCTGCGAAAACCCCAGACGCCAATCCTATGGAAAATATCTGGGGTTTAATTTCAAGAAAGCTGGAAAGCTTTAATATTGTGCCGGGAAATCAACATCACTTGGTCCAGTTATGAAGAATTGATTGGTGAAAATGAAAACCTTTTTGAAATTTTGGCTGATTCTCTACCAAGAAGGTTAAACGGTATAAGTGAGGTGAATGGCGCAATGACTAGATATTAAAATTTATATACCTAATAATTTGTTTCTATTGTTTTATAATTTTTGTTACAGTTGTGTTTTTTAATTTTTGTTACAGTTGTTTTATGCGTTAGCGTATTATTGTAATATAAAAATTATTTTTGAAAGCAATCTTTGATGTCAATATTTTCACATTTTAGTACCAGTCTGTCACCAAATATAATCCGGTAGTTAACCATAAAATTTAAAAAATACCTATGTTTATCACGTACCACTTTTATGATGACGATAGTGTACATCTCTGACTTTTTGAAGTTGTCATTTTAGGTTATATTTTTGGCATATATGAACTTTTTATAAGGAGACGCTTATTTATTTTTTCACTAATTCAAAATATAAGGCCACTAAAAATAAAATCCACATTTTAAAAAAGCAAAAATGTTTAATTCGCTAAACAAAAGCTACACAGTAATTGGTCTATTCGACTAGCGGATTATGAAAGAAGCAAGTATACGATATTAACCATAATAAATCGATTTCAAGAAGAAGGAACTGTTCCTCGAAAGGAAGACACCGTTTGACGAAAGTTACGAAATAAATAAAATTTAAAAAAACAATAATAAAATTAAGAACATATCAAAAAATACTTATTTTTAATAGCGCTGCCATAATGTTTTGAAGTCTTCTGGGCATTGAATTGGCTAAATTTTCAAATAAGTTTGGATTTTTAGCAATAACTTTTCTAAATGCCCTGAAAATGATCTGGATAAGGGACTCTCACCTATCCTTCGGCTGTTAATCGCCAATTAATTCTAAATAGATCGCCTTGTCCTCTAGCCGATATCCAGCTTCAAACATTTACCGAAAATCTTCCCGCCCGGTCTACGTTTCCAGCAATATATCGTTCTTCGTATCGGGTTCTTGGCGGTCGATAAACCAGAAATTGTTTTTTATCGCTGTTGGACTTAAAGGTCTTCTAGAACTAGGCAAAAGTATTTTGTATCGTGAACAACGGGCACCTTTTAAGACATGACCAAACTACGAATGTAACAAGGTGTGATTTTGAGTGTGCGCGGGTTGCGTTACAATTTGTTGGAATCATGTACCTATTAGATTAAGTATACGCCCTTCCAGTACTTTCAGCATGTGCATCGTTTAGCTGGTTAACGCTGTTCTGCACATGCGACTCGCCATCGTCATCGGCTAAGACCCGAAGCGACGAAGGCAACCGCTCGTTGTTGTTTTACAACCCAATCAAAACAACTACACTGTGAAAACCACCTGCTACCAAAATTATTCGTCCCTCAGGGAATAATTCAACGAAAAAATTAATCGACACTGCTTCTTTTCCTCACTTAGTTTAATTTCTTTTGCCGCAGTGCGACACCTTAGCCTCGAACGTTTAATCCTCCTGCCAATGTTGTTATGGATTGATTGCTTCTTGGTTAGTAACTTTCGTGAAACCGGTTTTTTATGTTGACTATCGAAGACTTGCTTCTCCCAAAATGAACAGCTACTTGTCTACCACCGTCCAGTTTTGCTAAGATTTGAGCTTTATCAAACTCAGGGAGATGCGGCAGCATTTTTTTAAATTTGGATGACATTGACATGTTATCTCCCAATGAGCATTTTTGTCTATATAAAAGTTACAGCAAATAATATAAGTTATATTATTTAGTGTTGGTGATAATTTTATAACTCTAATATATCTCTTAAATGAGTAAAAAAGACTTGAAAAACAACTGTTCAACACCAGCTTATAAAAATTTATGGTACATAGTAATGAATAGAAAAACAACATATAGATTTTATAAAACTTCCTTATGAGCCCTCAAGTATAGAGATTATTATAAAAAGGTTTTACAACTGTTCTAACAACACTACATAACAACTTAAAGGTTTTTATGGATTTAGAAATATAGATTTTCCATCTTTCTTCCCTTTGCTTGTTACGTATTATTCTGTTTCTTTTTACAATAAAAAAAATTTATAAAATGGTATTTAGCAATCTTCTAAAATAAATAAAAATGAAAGTGAGATAAGCTGAAGCAGGAATATGAATATTTATATACTAAAGTCAAATAAAAGCTGTTTTTCAAGTCATCCTACTCTGAAAATGAGCTGCGGTCCCGTGTGCACTGTATAGTTTTCGAATACACTCACCTAAATTTCATGGGCTCCAAAAATACTTGAGAAAACAGGAAAAAAAAATATTAATTTAAATATCGGTTTTTTTTTCATACGCGTTTTTTTCTTTCTGGGACAAATATTGAATTTTGTATTTTGTTCTTAACCCTAACAAGCAATATTTCGATTGAAACACATGTTGAAACCCCATAAATAACGTTTTTATTTAGGCCAAAAACCTATTTTTGTAATCCAAAATGGCGAAAATTTCCGACAATTCTATAAAAAAAACAATACAACTATACCACTGTTTACCTCGTCAACACTATTTTATAACCCTTTTAAAAAATGATGCTACTTGGAACAAAGGGCTACAGATGGCGCAGTGTTGAACACTGACGATCCGTTTCTGCGAGCTTAACATAGTTACCATTGTTCTCTTTTCCTAAATGCATTCCTCGAGAGATTCAGCATACTACACATACCAGGAAAATTACCCGCCTCCACACACTTCAAGCCCGCATAACTGTCAGAGGTAACTATCTCAAGTTAGATTGAGGGGTCGAAGGGTGTACAGGCGAGTATTTTCCGGGGTGTTCACATTTGCCGCCGACCAGCAGTATCAGCGTATGCGCTCGACGTTTCACGGTGCGTTTTTGAGACCTTAACACGGTTACTATATTGTTCTCTTTTCCTAAAACTCGGTTCCGATCTAGGCGTTTCTCATTCGTGAGTCCCCCGAATCAAAACACGTATCACGTGGTCTAAGCGAGATTTGCCTATATAAGTTCATGTCGGACCACGTGATGAGTTTTTTTGAGTCAAGGTGACTGCGCATGGGAAACGCTCCCGATATCTGTCATCGGCAACTATCTCAAAAAGATTTGGATCTCTTATCTCTCTCAGATTGATGTAATTAAAACAAGATAATAATGGTATGGTATCTCGTAAAAACGCGCCTTTTGATGTCGCAAAAAGGCTCCTTTTGATATCGCAAAAACGCGCCTTTTGATGTCACAAAATTAACCTTAAAAAATCTTGTTTGATTTGTTTTTATAATTGCCAAAATAAATTAAAATTGTTTTTTTTGTTCTAAAAACAGTTGTATTATAATCACTATATAAAGAAATTAATAACAAAATTATAGAAAAAAACCTTATGGGCAAAAAAGGTTTATGAATAAGTTCATAAGAATATTACAGACACCAATTTATATAACTATTGTGTGTGAGTTCCCAAGCTTTTATAAGTGTCTCTCAAAATATTTTCAATCTTATCTTATATAAATTTGTTGTTGGTTAATTAAGTTTTATAAGTGGGTTGATAGCAACATTTTAAAAACCAATCTATTATATATCTTTAATTGATAGTTACTTACGGTTTTATAGGTGGGTTGACAGAAAAATTTCAAACACCAATTTATATAACTTTTGTCACTGATGACTTATATTTTTATAAATATATTGGTGGAAACATTGTTAACACCAATTTTTATAACATTTGAACCGATGACTTTAATTTTTATAAAGATGTCCGTGGAAATATTGTTAACGCCAGTTTTATGTTACTTTAGGGTACCATCAATTTAGAGCCTTTAATAAAACAAATATACAAACTCAATTCTTGTAGGAAACTTCTAAATACCCTAGAGTATCAATGGAACCCTCTTTATAATAATTATATAAATATATGTCACCAGAAGTTTCTGAAAATGCTCATTCGGCTGTTATCACAGGAAGACAATGGCGTACTATAAAAATTTTAAAAATTAAACAAGCTGCTCACTTCTGCTGTACCAGTTTTATGTAAAGATAAGTGAGGGCTAGGTGCTGTGAGGTTAAATCCCCACCCTCTCAAATTATCAGATCAGATCAGCACCACCGGACAAAAATCACCTATTGTACCGGACTTAATTCATGGATAAGGATTCGGCACACCACTCTAAAAGTGCGCGTTTTTAGAGTGATGTTTCCTCAGATTAATAAAAAAAATGAGATATAACAGTAAACAATATTACCCCGATCAACCAGCCACAATGTTTATTTCCCAAAAAATACATGGTTGCCAATTTACCGCGGGGTTTCCCTAGAAACAAAACAATTCATAAACTTCTTGAAGCTCTTTTGATAATATTATTGATTATTTGACATATTTTTATATAGGATAATCTTTCTTTTAGTCTCAATAATTAACTTTTTTTAATTTTTAATAAGTAGAATTTCGAGATTTATAAAAAAGAACACAAGCCGGCAACGTTTTTTCGACGAGCCGCGAATAAATGCCGACATGTTTGGTTGCAGCTGACGGCGTTGTTGTTAACGGGGGTTTGTGTTGTTCGGTGATTTTTGAATTTTATTGTGACTATTTGTGAAAAAAGAACTGTATCAAGCTATTTTGAGGACCAACAAAATGGTTTACCATTGCCTGGTATGCAATAAAAGCGGATATTCCAGCCCAGAACTAATATTTAGGAGGTAAGAAAGATCCTGTCATTTTACGTTAGTCATGGGCGTAGTATGAGGTAAAAAACTGCGTAAAAAGCTTATGATTATACTATTAATACATCAAAAATCTAAGACTAATACTAATCTTTTTTAAGAAACAAAAGTACCAAATAATTTTGCTCCTTTTGCAGCATGTAAAATATTTATTTATTATAATTTATACATAACAAGAGAAGACAATAAGACCAAGTGCTGATAGTCAGGTACTGGGGCAGGTATTTTTTGTATTTTAATGGGTACTTGGGTACTTTCTATAATGTGAATAAAACCGTTTTGGAGATATTTACTCTGAGCCAATCTTATTTTTATTTTCATTAATATTTATTATTTATTTTTTTGCCTTTTGACTCCTGTTTCCTGAAAAACTACTAGTAATTAATTTTTTACCTCTTCCTTAAATTTTCCTTGTGTTCTGTATTCAGAAATGAACATGCAGCCAATGTGTAAAGAATAAAATTTGTTGGCCTTAAAATTTTCATAATTAACATCACAAAAAGTTCTCTTAATTTGATAAATAAAGTTTATATTCCACTAAAAAAAACTAAAAGAGACATTATTATCATAGTGAAAAAAACGCTTAATAAGCCGTTTATTAGCGTGTTTTCTTTTTGGACAAAAACGTTATAAAACGGGTTATTAACGTTTTTTTTTGCTTTGAAAATATTTTTTTTTACTTTTGTTTTGTGGGATACTGCACAATTAAAAAAAATATATAACAGCCATCTTGAATAATTGACCTAAAAATCATTTCAAGTGCTCTTTGGTAAACTTTTGATCTGTTCGTAAATACCTACATTCCTCAAACTAAACTTTATCCTTGAATAAATCTATTTTTTGTGATTATGCAAGTTCTGGCAGTTAATTCTTTTGAATAAGAAAATCCGACCAACCCTACCTTATATCTCGTTTTCACATTTATATATTTAAATTAAAATTAACGCCGCCACTGGTAATGGGAAAAGCAATTTTTGACAGTGTTGCCGTTTTATTGCTCTATCTCTTTTCTGTTCATATAATCATCCAGAAGGGTGTTGGATTGTAAACATTAGAGGATTTCAATAGGGAATGTTTGGTCTCTCTTTAGTTATTAGTCTGAGGATGTGCCGAATTCATGAATGAGGTCCGGAACACCAGTTGATTTTTGGTCTGGGGGTACTGCTACATCATATATGTGAAAATGGTAGGGGTTACCCTACATCCTCTAAAATTGTCCACCTTTGGATTGGTGTGCCGAGCCCTTATCCACGATTTTGAGGTACAGGATTGTCCATTTCGTATTCAGGACGAGAAAATGCACATATTAGACACTTGTTAATTTTTAGTTTTATCAGCATTCGTATCCTTATCTCTATGAGTCAACCAATCAAGCAGGTGCACTTTTAAAATCATGGCGAATGCGTGAGAGCTCCAGCTGATTAAATGCACGAAAACCTCGTTAGGTACGATAAGGGAGTCGTAACATTACAACCGTCCCTGCATACGAAACGTTATGAATGCCGATAAACCCGAAAATTAACTTTAAGTGTCTATTATCGAAAAAAGGCGAAGGTTACCTATCCATCATAATTTATACCTTGAACTCTTGCTCTATCATGATGTTCGCTTGCGTCCCGGACCTCTTCTGCTTTCAATTTTTCCTTCTATTTTACTAATTTTAACGTTAATTTCGGTGAAGTAAACGCTCTCTTATGAAGAAAGACAAAATTATTAAAAGTAAGTTAAATAAATGAATATAAAATAGTTATTTTGAGAGACGTAGGTGTAATAAGTCTCTCAAATTAAAGGACGATTTTTGAATCAATGTGATCGGTGACCGCTGATTCAAGAATATTGGAGTAAAGTTATAATCTATGTGCACATTCACATGCATTCACAGGTCAAGTATCCGGCCTCTGATCTGCGACGCAAATACCGAACTACAGCTACAGCTCTTCAATTTTTATTGAGTTGGCCATTCAACTCTAGTGTTATTGGCGAAAACTAAACTTCTCATAAATGTTGTTCATCTATTGTTTTTAGACTGAATATCCAACCCAAGTTTTAACTGTGAAAGACGAAGAAATCAGATCGACACCTTATATTTCTCCGAGTGAACAAGCCATATTGGACGCAAAAGCAGCTGAATCGGAAAGACTTAGGTAAAGGCTTGGGATATACTTAATACAGTGTTTCTACGAGCAAGATTGACTGATTGATTCATTTGTGAGTGGGCAATTTTAACACTTTCCACTGGCACCACCATCAGCGGCTCTATTTAATCCCCTTAACTAAAAAGCCATCTTTTAGTCTTTTAGTCTGCTGTTGCAGCCATTTTAATAACCAACTTGACAGATAAAGCATGGATTTTCTGTCAATATGGCGCGATAGTAGGTCAAAGGATACTAAAACGGTAAAGATTTAATTGGCTTTTTAGTTTAGTGTAATGATCGGACAAACTAGATGATCGCTCTCACTTATAAGGCATTTTAAGATTAACTTCTTACCTACTTAGATAATAATAAGATATTGTCAGACTCACAGTTTGGTTTTTGTAAGGGTATTAGCACGGAAAATGCAATACAGAGCGTGACTAAAAATTTAATAAAAAAATTTTAATAATGGTTACAAAACCATAGGAGTATTGATAGACTTAGCCAGGGCGTCGACACTGTGGCACATCCAATTCTCTTACGTATTTTAAAAAAAATTGGTTTACAAAACAAAGAGTACAGAATCTTTGAATCCTATTTGAATTACAGAACACAACCAATTAAGAGAACTGAAAAACTAAGCAAAAAAGAACAGATAGAATTTGGTGTGCCACAGGGAACTGTCCTGGGACCTATACTTTTCTCATTATACGTAAATAACTTAACAAGTTTATTGCCAAAAAACGATAGTTGGAGTGGATGCTATTGTGATGACATACTCTGTTTAATTACAGCCAAAACACGAGAAGAAGCTTATGCCTTGGCTGAAAAGTATATTTCAATTATAAAGCTTTGGCTAGACCAAAATTTGTTAACACTAACTAGCACAAAAACTAAATCTGTAAAATTTCAGATGAACAACCCCAAAATTCTACAAAAAAACTTTTTAAAAGTACATGATTTTGAATGTCTTTCAAAATATATACCCCAAAACTGTGATTGTAGCTTGACAATAGAATCAACAACAAATATAAAATACTTGGATGTTTATATTGATAACAACTTAAAATATGATAAACATGTAAATTATATGACAAAAAAAATTAAAAAAACAATACATAAATTCTATCAATTAAGAGAATTCCTCTCATAAAGACTATTGAAATAGGGCAACGCGAAACGCGCGAAAATTTGCGCAATCTTAAATAACTTAGTAACAGCTCAAAAATACATTCTAATAATTATCTTAAAAAAAACAAAAAGATAACCAACAATAGACTTATTCTCATTATTTTTTATTTTATCGGTTGTATAAGATGGGTTTTGCTCGGTGAAGGGATGAATGGGGTGTGTACCGTTGGGTTTCTGGGTGCTCAATGCATAACTCTTGATGTATGAATATTACGTGCAAAAGTTGACAATATTTCATATTTGGGTTTCTGGGTTGGAGGTGTGGATCTTCCGTTGGGTTTCTGGGTAGGTCACTGCAAATCTAACGGAAAAAGAGGAGTTTTTTGTACTTCAGTGGAAAATGAACTTCCTGAAATTCGACTGCTCACACAGATGGTGTAACCTAGGATGACGCCGTTTCGTCCTTATTAATAACTCATCAGCTAGGTGTACCACAATGACGACAGACAATTTCGGTCGCATCTCTCTAGATTTGACATGCCCACAGCCATCTTCCGTTTGTTTTTTAAATCGTGCATTACGGCACCCAACCAGATAACCTGTCTTTAATTTTTTTGGTTTAGACTGCTTATGCTGGCCGATGATTTTCGTGAAAGGGCCCTAATGACCATGATGAATGGTGTGTTAGAAATTAAATGGGAAGATGAGTTGAAGAAAGAGGTTCCCAAACCAAAATGCATGGTAAGAATAGTATTTCAAAATTAACCGCTTATATAGATATTGCATGCCACGTCGTAACTGATGAAAGGTGTTTGCTGGTACTACCCCCCACTTCAGTTTTTGGTCGATTCCAAGAAAAAAAAAATATTTATTAAATTATGTGTTTTTGAGTTTGTACCATCCACTAATATTATTTAAGGTAAAAATCAAAATCTTCCATATACATCTTAGAGAGTAACACCCTATACAGGGTGTTCCAAATTCGATGCTCACCATGGGGATCTCCTAAACAGTAGGAGATACGAAAAGGTTTAAATTAGGGCAAAGTTGCGCAATTTGACGCTTTGCTCAAAACCAAAAAAAAAAGTTTTCAAATTCCGGAGAAAAAAACCGAGATGTTTATTTTTAGCTTTTATTTTTCTGCGCCCTTGTTCTCAAAGCTGTTAACATTTCAGTGTGACAGGAGTATTGTCAAGTTCATTTTTTCTTATGGATACCTGCTTTTTTTCTCCTGCTGTTTGGTTCATAAAGGATGACAGATATTTTACAACCTCATTTTGATAAGTACCTGACATTTTTAGTTAATTGATCATCATCAGTCCAAATTCAAATATTAAAAAAGAAAGAAAAAAACGTATTTTTAAAATATTAGGAAGTTATTTTGTTTTAACAAAATGTCAAAAACACTATCATTTTTAAAATGCTAAAAAGAGTACTGCAATGGGGTTTCCAAAATATATTGAGTAAGTTAAAAGCAAAAATTAAATTTGGGCTGTTCATGGTCAATAAACCCAAAACGTCAGGTGACTTGTCAAAATAAGCTTGCAAAATGTTATCCGTCATCCTTTATGAACCAAACGGCAGGAGAAGAAAGGATTTGTTCATAAGAAAAAATGAACTTGAAAGTGCTCCTGTCACACTGAAATGTCAAGTCTCAAAAACGGACCTCTCACTAGGTAGATTCTAAAAAAGTGCCTGTAGAAAGTTTTAAGCGAAGCGTTGACAGCTTTAAGAATAAAGGCGCTGAAAAATCTAAACCAAAAATAAAGATTTCCGCTTATCTCCGGAACTATCCGGAATTTGTAAACTTTTTTTTTAGTTTTGAGCAAAGCATCAAATTGCGCAACTTTGCCCTAATATAAACCTTTTCGTATCTCCTACCGTTTAGGAGATCCCCATGGTGAGCAACTTGAAACACCCTGTAAACCTGTAAAGAAAATGCCAACATTTAAAAAAATAAAAACTAGAATACAGTAAAGCATTCAATTTTAAGTAAAAAATGTCGAATAAACTTTTTTGCATCACGTTGAGTTTTTTAGGGAATTTTTTTAAAATATTTCAAAATTTGCAAAAATTGGCGTTTTACAATTTTATACGCCATGCATTAAAAAAACAAATTTTTTTAAAACAAATTTTTGAGAGTTGCATAAAATCATATGTCGAGCAAAAAATGTTCCATAAAATTTGCACCAAAGTTTTACTAAGAATTTAGCGATTAAAAAATAAAAGACTAGACGCAAAAGATAGCTGTGTTCTTTGTCTACCAGCAAGTATTAGAAAAATACATATAATAATGATCACTTTGTCAAAGTAACAGGATTTGTCTATGAGGTTTATTGACTAAGCCATAAAAACTAAGATTTTTTACTGATTTAAGTTAAACAAAGTGAATTTTACACATAATCGAAAAAAATATTTTTTTTTGTGGTGGCCATCTTGAAATCCAAGATGGTGGACGAAATTAAAATCAACTTTTCTTTTATGCTCGATAGTTGTTTTCTAAATTGATTTTAATTATAATCTTGTATTTCAATATGGCCACCAGAAAAGCAAAAATTACTTTTGATTCTATATACAGGGTTCCTAAGCAAATCCTTAGGGGGCCAAGCAGCCGTGTATAAGACGCAGACAAACGGAAAAGCACATTAGGCAGAAAAAGATGGGCATGGGGCGATGTTGTCACTACATCTTACACCTAGTAAATCCATTCCAGGTTTTTGTTTTCTAATGTTTTCCATTTTCATACCTTTAGGACTGGAATAAAAATTGTTTTTGCTCGACTTTAATACCAAACTGATGAAAGATATCGTAAAAAAAAATATTTTTCGGCTTTTCATTTTGTAACCATTGTCCTTACGCACTGTTTACAGGCTGGGGACTGAGATACATGCAAATGCCTAACCTAAAGCGTTCATACACGGCCGGAGAAATCGACTGAGATATTTCCGTACAAACTTTATCAAGCAAATAGGACGGGTTGACGCCTTCGAACGTCCAACCCGGGTTTTGCACTTTGATTCGAAATCAAAAAGGAGGAACAGTCAGATGTGGGGCCGTGCACAAATTACGTAACGGTGATTTTACCAATTTTTGACCCCCTCCCTATGTAATGTTTTGTAACGGTTTGGCACGCCACTCCCCTAATATTACGTAACGATTTAAAGACCACTACCCCCAAAAAAAAAGAACTTTTCACTTATTTTCATTCCAAATTTTCTTAGTTTCACACAAATGCAAACGCTGTCGAAAACCCCCCTCCCCCCTACGTAACGTTTTTTAACCCTCCTCCCCCTTATGACCATTACGTAATTTGTGCACGGCCTCTGTAGTCCCAGTTGAGGAGGGCGAGAAAATTGATATTTTTTTCTTAAAAATTATACTCTTTAGACCTATTTCTTTGCGTTCCCGAAATTCCGTAATTTTTGAAAAAAAATTGTAAGTGGCGCCATTTTTATTTCGTGCTTTGTTTTTCTAACATTTTCTCGTTCGGCTAATTTAATTGAAAAATTTTTGCCTGCGGCGCCCTTTATCTTCTCACTCGAAACCAAGATCCCTCGTTTTAGGAAAACTGATCCCGTCTCTGTTACTAGATTTTTTCGAATAAAAGTAGAGTATGACCATGGGGGAAATAATTTTTTTCTACGGTATGACGAAAATTTCGATAAAGTTGAAGAAAAAAACAAAAAAAGTGGCAGAGCTCAAGTTTTTTTTAAAAAAAAACGTTTTTGGTAAAGAAACAGAGCAAAATAAATCTTTTCACCCCTTTTTGGGTGTTACAAATATTGGCAGCCCCTTATTTTTCGCTTTTACCCTCCCGCTTGTTTTGAAAAATTGGTTCGCTACATGTTTCGAGATCATGTCATAAAACACCTCGAAAATATCAAATGTAGTGTAGGGCCAGCTTTATTTAAAATTAATAATATCGCAAGCAAAAAGCTCTGCAGGAAAAACAGCGCCGTTTATTGATTTCTTTGGCTGCTAGTGCTAGCTGCATGGTTTGGCCGTTTCCAGATAGATGTCACCAGTAGAACAGAATGGAAAGAAATTTAATTAAAAGGGAAGATATTTCTTTTTAATGTTAACAACCTCACGAGTTTATCGCTCAGTATCGTAAATAATGGACCCTGCCGCCTCCTTTAAGCAAGAAAAAGCTGTGGTTTGGATCTGAAAACATGTTTTTTCCTCTATCATATAATGGTGTGGCCGCCATCTAGCGGAATTTGCAGACATCTTGTCAACGGTTATTATTGCAACTATGATTTATGCTCACAATGAAAGAGTGGCGACAATTTTTTCTCATGAAAGCAGTCCGGAGATAATAACAAACTGGCACCATTGCTCAATATACCTGTTTCTTTTGTGCGCGCAGAACTTTCTATGCCATTTCTGTTTGATTTATTGAAATCCTATCCCTAAGGAAAATCTTAGGAACCCTGTATAATGCAGTTTGTTTAACTCAAATCGTTAAAAAATCTCAAAGGTTTTTAAAAATTAAGTTTTTCTTAGTTTTTATGGCTTAGCCAATAACATTATGGACAGATCCTGTCACTTTCACAAAGTGAACATTATTATATATATTTTTTTTAATACCTTTATCAGGAACATGATTTTAGTAACTGTATGCAAATAACTAAAGCATGGCTTTTTTGGTTACCGATGCAGAAAGAACTTTTTTTTTTGATCACGGGTGCAAACCGTTTTTTAAGTTAAAGAGAAATAGCGGAAAATAGTAATATTGAAAAAATCTAATTATTCTTACCTAAGAATTAAGCCATTTCCGTCAGTTTTAACCAAGTATTATATCAAATTGTCAAAGATTAAAATGTCGCAACAATGAACGTCACCGAGTAAAAAGACACATCGCTATGCAAGCGATTGTTTTTTCATTTACCAGCCGCCTTGATTTATAGTGTAAAGATGGTGTGTTGCCAGAAGTTCTCTTCGTTCGAGATTTTTAAAAGTATTTTTCTGTTTTTCTTCGATTTTTTGATAAAGGTATTAAAAAAAATAGTGTTAACAACTCGCGGCTAAACTGTGCTTTTTTTACTCGCGTTTTTAAATACCTTGCTGCGCTCGACATTTAAACCAACGCTTGTAAAAAAAAGCACTATTTTAGCCACTAGTTTTTAAAACTACTATTTAATGCTAGCTGCCAAATTCCTGGTAAAATCTTGGTACAAAAAAGGCCAATAAAATTCACCATTTTAGCAGAATTTCACACTAGATTTTTTTTTGAGAAAAGTATAGATACTACTAAAAAATTTATGAAACATTTTTCAAAAATTTCATTTTTTAATAAATGGTGTATAAAATTCTAAAACAAATTTTGAAATATTAAAAAAAAAATTCCCTAAAAAACTAAACGTTACAAAAAATTTTATCCGACATTTTTTTCTTAAAATTGAATGCTTGAGTGTATTCTATTTTTTTTTAAATGTAATTTTTTTAATTTGGAAAATTTTGTCATATTTTTTACAGGTTTATAGCGTGTTACTCTCGAATTTGGTTGAATAAAAAAATCCAAAACCACGTCAACTGCGATTTTGATTTAACTTGAATTAACTTTAATCTTGGATGTATGTCAAAAAAATATTTTCTTAACTAGGACATCCTGTATATTTTACAATTTTTGAAATCTGCAAATAATTCTCTCTTCAGCAATACCACACATTAGGAGCTATCTTCTACGATAATCAAGATATTTTTATCAAAATCTGTATGGAAAAATTCGATATTCATTCAAATATCCCCCGTAAAACAGGGCATAGACAACAATTCCATGCAAGTTTTAATGCCTCTATCTTGGAAACCATAAGAGATAGAGTATTAGTGTGTGGTATTGTCAAAAAGATATTTTTTTTTAGAATTCAAAAATATCAAACTATACAGGGTAACCTATTTAAAAAATATATTTTTTTGCCATACCTCGTAAACAAAACGACATAAAAAAATCCAAGAAAGTTTAATTGACGTGTTTTTGAATTTTTTTATAAAACCTAATTCTAACCCGCTAGAAGCACTGTTTCGTTTAAAGAATCCACCCTGTATATATTTTTTCTTGGAATCGACCGAAAAATTAAGTGTGCCATCCACGACCTTTAAAAAAAAATTAAATTTGTTGCCTACTGTTATTTATGGTGATGGGGAAACATATTTAAATAGTTTGAAAGATGACCCACTAAGCAGAAATCTATTACATTTGCATTACCTTAACGTATTTTTGTGACCTGTTACTTAACAAAGCTTGTAACCTTAACGAGGGTATTACAATGCCAGTACATCAATTGTCCTAAACATTTACGTAACAGTGTTACGTTCGATTTTTTTTAACAAGTATGTGACTTGCATGTAACATTTAATAATACACCAAGGTTTTAGAGCCTTAGACCACTGCTAGGCCATATCGGTTTTGTTAAGAAATATCACCAATTCATGGTATATTAATGCAGTGGTGTCCATTGGTTCACGATTTTTACAGAAAATAAGAAATTGGTTTTTTTATTAACAATTTAATTAATTGTTTTTAATAAGTAAAATATTTTTGATTGAATCATAATTTGGCAAAATTTAAAAAAAACTGAAAATACTTATGGATTAAAAGTTTAATTAATTTTATAATTTTTGCATAAAACTAAGTATTTGGTAATTTTCCAATAAACACCCAAGTTTTTCTTAAAGTTCACATTAATTGAGCTCACAATACTGCTGCTTTCATGCGATCATTCATAAACTAAACTTGTTTCAACTTTGATGTTTATTACACTCACAATAGTGTATTTTGTCATGACATAATAAAAAACCAAATTTGTTTTAAATTTGACATTTAATAAAGTTACAATATTATGTAATATCATGTAACTGTAACGAAGCAAATTTGTTTCGACGCTGACATTTATTAAACTTCAAATAATGTTATTTTTCAGTTACTTTATCGTTTACATTTCTTGTTAAATCCAGGATTAAATATGAACCTAAAATTAGCGCTTCTTTCGTGTTTCAGTGATACTTTCACATGGAATGTTAATTTTGAACTTTCATTTTTCTTTTTTTAAACATTTTTCTTAATGTACACAAAGTTACATCAATTCTACATTTTTTCAACATTGACAAGCTATAATGTAACAGACCTTGCTTAGTGGGGACGGAAATGAAACACCACTAATACTTATGGGTTAAAAGTTTAGTTAATTTTAGAATTTTTGCATAAAACTTAGAATTGTATTTGGTAATTTTCCAATAAACAACCAAGTTTTTCTTAAAGTTCACATTAATTGAGCTCACAATACTGCTGCTTTCATGCGATCATTCATAAACTAAACTTGTTTCAACTTTGATGTTTATTACACTCACAATAGTGTATTTTGTCATGTCATAATAAAAAAAATTTGTTTTAAATTTGACATTTAATAAAGTTACAATATTGTGTAATATCATGTAACTGTAAAGAAGCAAATTTGTTTCGACGCTGACATTTATTAAACTTCAAATAATGTTATTTTTCAGTTACTTTATCGTTTACATTTCTTGTTAAATCCAGGATTAAATATGAACCTAAAATTAGCGCTTCTTTCGTGTTTCAGTGATACTTTCACATAGAATGTTAATTTTGAACTTTCATTTTTCTTTTTTTAAACATTTTTCTTAACGTACACAAAGCTACATCAATTCTACATTTTTTCAACATTGAAAACCTGTAATGTAACAGACCTTGCTTAGTGGGGACGGAAATGAAAGACCACTAATACTTCGTGTGAATTTGGATAGTTGGCAGCGTGTAATCATCCCAATGAGCATTTTTGTCTATATAGAAGTTACAGCAAATAATATAAAACCTTCATAAAATAACCAAGAGTTATATTATTTAGTGTTGGTGATAATTTTATAACTCTAATATATCTCTTAAATGAGTAAAAAAGACTTGAAAAACAACTGACCAACACCAGCTTATAAAAATTTATGGTACATAGTAATGGATAAAAAAACAACATATAGATTTTATAAAAATTCCTTATGAACCCTCAAGTCTAGATATTATTATAAAAAGGTTTTACAACTGTTTTAACAACACTACATAACAAATTAAAGGTTTTTATCGATTTAGAAATATAAATTTTCCATCTTTCTTCCCTTTGCGTGTTATGTATTATTCTTTTTCTTTTTAAAATAAAAAATTTATAAAATGGTGTTTATCAATCTTCTAAAATAAATTAAAATGGAAGTGAGATAAGTTGAAGCAGGAATATGAATATTTATATACCATAGGTTAAATAAAAGCTGTTTTCCCAGTCATCCTACTCTGATAATCAGCTGCGGTCCCGTGTGTACTATATAGTTTTCGAATATACTCACAAAATTTTCATGGGCTCCAAAAATATTTGAGAAAACGGGGAAAAAAATATTCATTTAAATAATACTTTTTTTTTCACATATGTTTTTGGCTTTCTGGGAGAAATATTGAATTTTGTATTTTGTTTGTAACCCTAAACAAGCCATATTTCGATTAAAACACATGTTGAAACCCCATAAATAACGTTTTTATTTTGGTCAAAAACCTATTGTTGGAATCCAAAATGGCGAAAATTTACAACAATTCTTTAAAAAAAACAATACAATTATACCACTGTTTACCTCTTTCAACACTATTTTATCAACGTTTTAAAACATGATACTAGTTGGAACAAAAGCCTGCAGATGGCGCAGTGTTGAACACTGAAGGTCCGTTTCTGCGAGCTTAACGTTACCATTGTTCTCTTTTCCTAAATGTATTCGTCTGAGAGAGATCCAGCATACTACCATACCAGGAAAAATACCCGCCTGCACACCCTTCAACCCCGCATAACTGTCAGAGGTAACTATCTCAAGAAGATAGTTAGATTACGGGGTCGAAGGGTGTACAGGCAGGTATTTCCCTGGTATGCTGGATCTCTCTCAGACGAATGCATTTAGAAAAAGAGGATAATAGTAACTATGTCAAACTCGCAGAAACGGACCTTGAGGCTGCGTTCCGTCGCGTCGTAAGGTGATGTATTCACAATTGCCGCCGACCAATCGTACGCACTGTATTCATTCGAAGTTTCACGGTGCATTTTTGCGAACTTAACACGGTTACTATATTGTTCTCTTTTTCTAAAACCCGGTGGGTTTCTTATGCGTGGGCTCTCCGAATCAAAGCACGGATCACCTAGTCTAAGCCAGATTTGCCTATACAAGTTCATCTCGGTGCACGTGATGAGTTTTTTGAGTCAGGGTGGCCGCGCATGGGAAACGCTGGTCGGAATCTGGTGTAGAATGCATTCGATCCCGATATCTGTCATCGAAAACTATCTCAAGATTTGGATCTCTTATCTCTCTCAGATTGATGTAATTAAAACCAGATAATGATGGAATGGTATCTCGCAAAAATGCGTCTTTTGATGTCGCAAAAACGCACCTTTTAAAGTCGCAAAAACGAGCCTTTTGATGTCACAAAATTAACCTAAAAAATCTTGTTTGTTTTGTTATAAATTAAAAATTTTTTTTTGTTGTAAAAACAGTGGTATTATAACCACTATACAAAGAAATTAATAAAAACATTATAGAAAGAATGGGCAAAAAAGGTTTATGAATGAGTTCATAAGAATATTACATACACCAATTTATATACTTACCTATTGTGTGTGAGTTCACAAGTTTTTATAAGTATCTCTTTGTTGTTGGTAAATTAAGTTTTTATAAGTGAGTTGATAGCAACATTTTAAAAACCAATCTATATATATTTAATTGATAGTTACGGTTTTATAGATGGGTTAACAGAAAGATTTCAAAAACCAATTTATATAACTTTTGTCACTGATGACGTATATTTTTATAAATATGTTGGTGGAAACATTGTTAACACCAATTTATATAACACTTGTTACAGATGACTTTAATTTTTATAAAGATGTCCGTGGAAATATTGTTAACACCAGTTTTATGTTACCTTAGGGACCATCAATTTAGAACCTTTAATAAAACAAATATACAAACTCAATTCCTGTAGGAAACCTCTAAATATCCTAGGGCATTAATGGAACCCTCTTTATAATAATTATATAAATTTTTGTCACCAGACGTTTCTGATAATGCTCATTGGGATATAAAGTGAGATTGGGACGTTTAACGTTTAAAAGCTCGCTGTGCTCGTCCAACAAGCTCAGCATGAAAAGAATAGATCAGTTTGCTGTCGCAGATTGAACAAACGAACGCGGTATCAGATGAAGAGAAACGGAAAACTAAATACAAAGTGTTTCTTTAGCTAGAAAAAGAACCAGAAGAATACAATGAAGAAGACCTTCGGTCAATTCGCGACTACGAAGACAAATGCGTCCAACTTATATCCGAACGCGAAAAATACAAGACCCTTCTGGAAGTGGAGTTTACCAAACTGAGCACCAGTCTAAGAGAAGCTATCAGAAAATTCAATCTGAAATTGTACGAGTGTACGAAATACAAGTTTTACATTGATCAGGGAATGAACCAGGAAAATTTGCAAGTGAACAGAGCAAGGTTTAACCAGAACGACAGACTGGAGACCGACGAAAAAGAGGCGGAGATTTTGTAAGAATAGTTACTTTTTCTACTCTCGTGCAGAAATTACTCACTTTCCGCACTAATTTGCATGCAGAAAGTTGCACTTTTCCGCACTGAGTGCGAAAATTAATTCATCCCCATACTTTTCCGCACTATAGGATTTTTAATGATTGGCTTTTTTTTCTTTCCACCTCTTGACGTCTGTTTAACGGCACATTCAAGTAGTCGTAGAAAAAAAATAATTGTACCTAACACGTGCATAAAGTGACTGTTCCGCACTTGCTTTCTAGTCAAACTCCGCTGACGCGTCATTTGTCCATCTGAAATCGCGTGCGAAAAGTGGCACTTTCCGCACTAGTTAGGTAAACTACTATACCTATGAAGGGGGAAAAGTGATACTTTCCGCACTCGGTGGCAGTTGCGGAGTTTGGGCGTGCCAAATAGTAAACTTCAATAAATCTTGTATTTCCAAATTGATTTGCCCGCACTCTTTGAATGTTCTTTACTTTCCTTTAATTAGGAAAAAAATATATTCGATATTCTAAAATTAGCATTATTAATTAAACAGATAGACCCTAGTAAAAACCTAGAATTCTAGATATGCAGACCATGGTTCACAACATTAAAAACACCTAAGGCCACAAAAACGGCATAGATTTGACAACACTGCTTTGCTATTTTTTTTTGAAAGATCAACAATATATGTGAGGAAAAGTATAACTTATTAGGAACGTAATCATTTATTAACGCTTCTTTAAAAGGTTTTGATGCTCGGCTTCATGTTTCATGGATTGTAATGTCTCGAAATTAAAAAGAATCAAAAGACAAATCATTATTCAACATCAAAAAAATAACAAATTTCCGTATCACTTGACATGTTTCAATTTATTGGTCGAATGTTCCATTAGACAAGTGGCCGGTGGCTATGCGGAACCTGAATTACAATTCTCCAATCGAACTCACTTTAGTTTCCTTGGGCCTACTAAATTACGTAACCTTGGCGTTTCAGAATTCCGGCAGAATATTGCTTACAAAGAAAAAAACCATAACTTTTTTGTTTTCAGATAATAGGATTTATAAAAATCTACAACCGTATCCAAAGAATTTTTAAAAATTTGGTGTATTTAAAAAAAAATAAAAATATTCAAAAATTGCTGTTACAGATTTCTGTATTATCGACGAGGCTAAAGAAAAAGCTAGGTAAGATTTTTGACTATTGTTAGCCATATTTATTTTATTTCGAAAATGAGTGAGTTCAGCAAAAAACTGTCTGGATACGGTTGTCAGGAATTCCAAATTAAACATTCCGGCCAAATTTCAACAGATTCTGTCTTCTCGTTTCCGATATTCTGCCCGGTAAAGATTGGCCCAAAAACAGCAAAGCAGTATTGTCAAATCTATGCCGTTTTTGTGGCCTTAATAGGTTAGGTTACAATAAACAGATTAAAAATGTTATAACTATAAAACTTGGGTGGACGTCTCAGAAGAGACGTGATCTCATCGCACTAAAGAATCATTGAAGCATGTTAAAATTGAAGCTGTAGAAGCATTTAAGTTTTAGGTATGCGACCATTTCTTTTTTTAAATGTATCACAGTCATTTATATTTCGTGTGTTAGATGGCAGTAACTCATATGCTTTTATTGCCTTGTAGTGAGGCCCCTTTTCAAAAAAAGTAGAGGTATGAGCTGGAATTCGTAGATTTTCTCTGTTTCTAGTATGAATGTGCCTATTTTAATATTGACTACAGTTTTCTTGAAATAATTCAGGATTTTTTTAAACAAATGTAGCCAAAGAAATATAGTAGAAAGAAGGAGCTGTGAGTAAAGTTAAAATAGGGTAAGCATGACACCTGTGCATGCAAGTTATAGATGCATTTTAAAATACGTTTTTGCCCTACGAATACACGATTTTCAAATATGGAGGACTCCCAAAAATGTGGGGCGTAAATGCTCGTGAGCATATCTGGGACAGCTCGCCACCAGAGTGACCAGCCAGCAGCCCCGAGCTATAATCTGCAAACTGACAAATCACACCAGCCACAAAGCCATCACACAGACTATTTGCATAGAGCAGGATGAGCAGGAAACCAAGCACTGATCCCTGCGGTACGCCTTGGTGAATTGAGGTCTCATTTGAGGTGTAGTTTTTGTTGTTACTTGAAATGCTAATAAATTGTTTTCAGAAAGAAACGTAGGATTGTAAAAGTTTATTACCATTTCCTCTTATCCCGTACTTGTTTAGCTTGTTCAAAATAATCATCAAACGCTTTTGATAAGTCGAAGAAAAGCCCAGCAACTCTTGCGTGTCTGTCAACTCCCTCCAGAATATAGCGTAGTGCATGGTAAAGTGTTTTTCAATAAAATTTATCAGTCTTTTGTAAGTACATTTTTCTACAATATTAGAGACTAGAGAGTATGGTAACCGGTCCTTAGTTTTTTAATAATTGAGGATCAACTTTCTTGAACACTGACACGACTTTTCCAATTTTTAAAGCTGTTGGCAAGTCTCAAGTGTTTCTGTTAATTTAACATTTAGTTTATTACTTGGTTTCCAAGATTTATTTTATTTTTTTAATGTTGTTGCTATAAAACTAATGGTAGAGACATGATGAACCTTAAAATAATTTAGTTAAATAAATATCTGATAAATTATTTTTACATGTGCTAAAACACACTTTTAGTAGCACACGTTATCTTACACAATTTACGCTTTGAACAATTATAACTTTTGCTGTTTTTTGGATTAATAGCGGTCCCAGAGGGGGGGACGGGGGAAAAGAGGGGCAATCGCCCCCGCCCTTTGCTTCAGAAAAAAGTAGACAACAAAGATGCTGGTGGTAACCCTGAAGTCTTTGGAGAAAAAACGAAAAGTTGCAGGACGTTCCTTTAAAGACGTTCTAGAATCTCTCCACAGTATTTTGGGACAATTTGACCTCCAATTCGTCACACCAACAATAAACAAGCTAATGACGTACTTACCGCATAAACCACGATATTAGAAATACAGAACAGTATTATAGAGTTTCTATTTGTAAACATGTTTTAGACAAAATCATTTCGGACATAAAATCAAGGTTCAATAACGACACTTTTATTAGAGAAGTAGGCAAAAGCTTAAATCAAAACATATATGATAACGACATTCGTGTATGTCTGTCAGTAAGTAATGCTTCGTCAGAAAGAAGCTTCTTCTGTCTCAGAAAATTGAAAACATAAGTACTTAAAAACTACATTACATAGATTACATTTTTTTAAATGAAAAATATATTAAATAAACAACTTAAAATCTGAGTACCCCCCCTAGATTTGAGGCCAAATCCGCGCGTGGAGTTACTGAGTTTTGTTTGCATATATAGAAATGTTCCTCATAAAAGTCATGCTTCTATTCTAGTTTTTTTTTCGTATCGAAACCGCCCCCCCCCCTTTTCAAATGGCTGGGACCTCCACTGACACAGACAAAAATAAATTTTTATTAAACAATTGCCTTAAATTATTTCCATCTTTCTCCAAAATACTTTTTTATAGCCTCGAGTTTTTAAATAACTCGCTGCGCTCGTTATTTAAACCAACGCTTGTAAAAAAAGCACTATTTTAGCGACTAGTTGTTAAAACTACTACTTGGCAGTATTTTTTTTGAACACCTAAACAACAGTAAAAACTTGAAAAATTTCATTGTTTTATTCTAGATATCGAAAGTTTTGAAAAGAAGCTTTAAAAAGTGAGCAAAATCATGGCATAAAAATGTGAAAAACATAGTAAAAATTGCCTAAACAAAAACGTTACCCCTTAAATTATGCTAAAAGATTTTAAGCCATAAAGTATTCATCATGGCTTTACCATAATGGTTAGATGTGCTAAAATACACTTATAGTAGGACACGTTTTTTGGTAAATTTAAAAACTGTAAATAACTTTGAATGAAAAAGATTTAAACCACCTTATTTTTAGATAAAAATGGCAAAATAAAAATCATATGCACGACACCACTAAAGACGACAGACAGCCTTTCTCTAAAATACTTTTTTATAGCCTGCAGTCTCTCTTCAACAACCTTAAATATTTTTCATTTTAATAAAGAAAAAATGTTTTTTGTCAGTCCTTTTTTTGAACGCCTAAAAACCGTGAAAACTTGAAAAATTTTAGTGTTTTATTCTAGAAATCGAAAACTTGGAAAGGAAGCTGTGAGCAAAATCATGGCATAAAATTGTGAAAGTTATATTGAAAATTGCTTAAACAAAAACTTAAATATTTTAAGCCTTAAAACTACCCCTTAAATTATGCTAAAATATTTGAAGCCTTAAATTACCATCATGGCTTTACCATAATATACAAATATAATGCAATGCACGTCGGCGTGCGGAAAGTACACCTTTTCCAAGATTTATTTTATTTTTTTAATGTTGTTGCTATAAAACTAATGGTAGAGACATGATGAACCTTAAAATAATTTAGTTAAATAAATATCTGATAAATTATTTTTACATGTGCTAAAACACACTTTTAGTAGCACACGTTATCTTACACAATTTACGCTTTGAACAATTATAACTTTTGCTGTTTTTTGGATTAATAGCGGTCCCAGAGGGGGGGACGGGGGAAAAGGGGGGCAATCGCCCCCGCCCTTTGCTTCAGAAAAAAGTAGACAACAAAGATGCTGGTGGTAACCCTGAAGTCTTTGGAGAAAAAACGAAAAGTTGCAGGACGTTCCTTTAAAGACGTTCTAAAATCTCTCCACAGTATTTTGGGACAATTTGACCTCCAATTCGTCACACCAACAATAAACAAGCTAATGACGTACTTACCGTATAAACCACGATATTAGAAATACAGAACAGTATTATAGAGTTTCTATTTGTAAACAAGTTTTAGACAAAATCATTTCGGACATAAAATCAAGGTTCAATAACGACACTTTTATTAGAGAAGTAGGCAAAAGCTTAAATCAAAACATATATGATAACGACATTCGTGTATGTCTGTCAGTAAGTAATGCTTCGTCAGAAAGAAGCTTCTTCTGGCTCAGAAAATTGAAAACATAAGTACTTAAAAACTACATTACATAGATTACATTTTTTTAAATGAAAAATATATTAAATAAACAACTTAAAATCTGAGTACCCCCCCTAGATTTGAGGCCAAATCCGCGCGTGGAGTTACTGAGTTTTGTTTGCATATATAGAAATGTTCCTCATAAAAGTCATGCTTTTATTCTAGTTTTTTTTTCGTATCGAAACCGCCCCCCCCCCTTTTCAAATGGCTGGGACCTCCACTGACACAGACAAAAATAAATTTTTATTAAACAATTGCCTTAAATTATTTCCATCTTTCTCCAAAATACTTTTTTATAGCCTCGCGTTTTTAAATAACTCGCTGCGCTCGTTATTTAAACCAACGCTTGTAAAAAAAGCACTATTTTAGCGACTAGTTGTTAAAACTACTACTTGGCAGTATTTTTTTTGAACACCTAAACAACAGTAAAAACTTGAAAAATTTCATTGTTTTATTCTAGATATCGAAAGTTTTGAAAAGAAGCTTTAAAAAGTGAGCAAAATCATGGCATAAAAATGTGAAAAACATAGTAAAAATTGCCTAAACAAAAACGTTACCCCTTAAATTATGCTAAAAGATTTTAAGCCATAAAGTATTCATCATGGCTTTACCATAATGGTTAGATGTGCTAAAATACACTTATAGTAGGACACGTTTTTTGGTAAATTTAAAAACTGTAAATAACTTTGATTGAAAGAGATTTAAACCACCTTATTTTTAGATAAAAATGGCAAAATAAAAATCATATGCACGACACCACTAAAGATGACAGACAGCCTTTCTCTAAAATACTTTTTTATAGCCTGCAGTCTCTCTTCAACAACCTTAAATATTTTTCATTTTAATAAAGAAAAAATGTTTTTTGTCAGTCCTTTTTTTGAACGCCTAAAAACCGTGAAAACTTGAAAAATTTTAGTGTTTTATTCTAGAAATCGAAAACTTGGAAAGGAAGCTGTGAGCAAAATCATGGCATAAAATTGTGAAAATTATATTGAAAATTGCTTAAACAAAAACTTAAATATTTTAAGCCTTAAAACTACCCCTTAAATTATGCTAAAATATTTGAAGCCTTAAATTACCATCATGGCTTTACCATAATATACAAATATAAAGCAATGGACGTCGGCGTGCGGAAAGTACACCTTTCCGCACGCAAATTCATGCGTAAAATAAACTTTTGCGCACGGAAGTAGGAAGTCAATTTTGTTTGATAGGATATTAATTGCATAATCAATTGATAATCTTTTATTTTGAGAAAAATATAAAAATAAATCGACTAGTAACAAAGACACTTGAATTAAACTCATTTGTCTTTGCTAGTAATATTATTTTAGGCAAGACCTAAAAAGTTACGAACAGCTAGTCGATGAGAACTTGAAAACCATAAGTTATATGCAAGAGGCGCTGATAGAATGTAGAGTGAACCTGGAGCAAATGCAAGGTAAAGAGAAGCTTTTGGAGAAAAGTTATAAGCGGGATTTTCAGGAAATGTCGCCCATCATACAAGAACAGGCTCTTAAGCTTTACAGGTAAAGCAAACATATATAAAATTGGCTGTTCAATAAAGTTGGGGCCGAAACACAAGCTAATAAATACAGATTACACTGATTACAGTGATTTCTAACCCCACAATTAATTACACTGCGTGACATGATTTCGGTACCTGAACAACTGATTGCCATTGTAGTTTGCTATTAGTTCTATTATACAGGGTGAATTCTTTAAATGGAATGAATAAAGAAAAATTTGGGGCCCCCAACTGGAGGCCCAGGGTCTACCAAGTATTTTTTTTAAATAAGAAAATACGGGGTAATTCGTTATATTTGAACACCCCGTTTATCACGGTTAATATTAATGATGTTTTAAAGTAAGATTTTAATAATTTGATCCAAATTTTTTAAAAACTTTGACAAATGCTGTCAAATGTCATTCCATATGTCCAATTTTGACATCAACTTTCTTATTTTAAATTGAAGACGCTGTATTTTTTTATTTTGTTAAGTTTTGTTTTCTACGAAAGAGTAGAAGGGCCACCACACAAAATCGTGAATTTCGTAAAAAAATGGTGAATTCCGTAAAAAAATTGTGAATTTCGTAAAAAAATGGTGAATTTCGTAACAAAATCGTGAATTCTGTAAAAAAATGGTGAATTTCGTAACAAAATCGTGAATTCCGTAAAAAAATCGTGAATTCCGTAAAAAAATGGTGAATTCCGTAAAAAAATTGTGAATTCCGTAAAAAAAAAGTAAATTCCGTAAAAAAAAATCGTGAGTTCCGTAAAAAAATGGTGAATTCCGTAAAAAAATCGTGAATTCCGGAAAAAAATGGTGAATTATTTTAAAAACTATTAAATTCGGTAAAAAAAACCGAACAGGCTTTTAATTTTGTGTTTTTTATTTACAGAGCTTTTGCCTCTCTTGTTGCGGATCGTTGGGTTAAATTCAACAATTTTCCAATGAGCTAGAAACTTGAAATTTAGTAGGCCTATAGTGTTCCGGTGGTAATACAATTTTAAAAAATATTAAAAAAATAATTAAGATATCTTAATACGAACTGGAACTTAAATTTAAAAAAAAAACAAAATGGCGGACTCGAAGGCGGACTTTCTTGTTTATAAATATATTTGTCTTAAACTTGAAATTTTGCAGTGTTTTAGGTCACTCGAACTTGAGAATGCTTATAATTGAAAAACGTGCTGTCCCAAAATTTACAATAACAAATTAGTACTGGGCAAAAATTTTAAAATGACGAAACTATGTAGCGGCAAAACAGAAATTGGTCAAGAAAAAATGGCCTAAATCCTTACAATACTAAAACGTTACAAGAGCAAAATGTGTAACATATTCTCGCTAGATGGCTTATTAAAATTTTCGTTTCTTTGTAATGCACTTTTTGATAAATTATGCGAACCCGAACTTTGCGATGTTTAAGATCACGCAATACAATTTTTGATTTAAACTTGAAAAAAATCGAAATGGCGGATCCAAAATGGCTTTTTTATTTATTATCGATTTTTCCCAAACGTGAAACTTTGCGATGTTTAAGGTCACCCAATACAATCTAGGACTCACAGTTAAAGAATAAAAATGGCAGATCCCGAATGAGGCACTTTCTTATTTATAAACCGATGTGCCATAAACTTAAAAGTTTACAATTTTTGACTCAAAAATTAAAAATGGCTAATCCAAAAAGGCTCAGTTTCTAATTTATGAATCGATTTATCTCAAACTTGAATCGAAAAGTTTTTGAAAAGGATAAAATTCTTTGATAACGGCAGTAGAATTTCTGCCGAAACGTCAGATAAGTACTTAGATTTTAGTTAGGATTTACGTGTGTGTAGGCAAATTTTTTATCTTATTTAAAAACCACTGACAAACGAACAAATTTTTTTCTTTAGGGATTTACGCAGTGGGTTTTAACATACTTTTGAAAAAATTTCTTTAACTTAGTGGCGAAAAACCCAAAAAAAGTAGTTTCGACTTTATTGTTTATAATCCGATTTGTTTTAAACTTGAAAGTTTGTGGTGTTTAAGGCCACTCAAAACAGTTTTTAAATCAAACTTTAAAAAAATCAAAATGGCGTACTTTCTTATTTATAAACAGATTTGTCTTAAATTTCAAATTCTGCCGTGTTTGAGGTTGGAATTGCATAAAAAAATCGTGAATTCATAATTTTTTTACGGAATTCACCATTTCTTTACGGAATTCACGATTTTTTTACGGAATTCACCATTTTTTACGAAATTCACTATTTTTTTACGGAATTCACGATTTTTTTTACGGAATTCATGATTTTTTTACGGAGTTCACCATTTTTTACGGAATTCACGACTTTCTCAAGGAATTCACGATTTTTTTACGGAATTCACCATGTTTTTACGGAATTCGAAAAAAAAGTTGTATGGTGACCTTTCTACTCTTTCGTAGTTTTCCTTTCTTATTTCAAAACTATATCAATTGTTGTTCAGTCTTTTATGGACTTTATAAATAACTATACTAAATTAGGACTACTCTATTTCTAAATACGAACGACAACAAAAAATTTACTAATCTAGCAAATGCTCGAACACATCACTATTTACTTCAACACAAAGCTCATAACGCCTTCTTAGGCCAGAAATCGTGTTGATTATTTTATGTCTCAGTTTTCTATTAATATTAATTGCTTCACTATTTCCTCGATTTTTAATTTAATAGTTTCATTTAAATAGTCCTTTAAATGGTCCCACAAGCAAATTTTGATTTAGAAAATTTGTTATTGCTCAAGTTTTGTGAATTGATGCCCAGTCCTGCTGCCATATTATTGGGTGCTCTTGGATATCCAATGGAAGGTTATTGATGGAATTTTTTTACCGAGGAAATTTTAACGGAATAAGATATTTATCACTTTGGGACGCGATAGTGAAAATTCCATCAATAACCTTCAGCAGTAACAAATTTTCTAAATCAAAATTATCCCATATGGCTTGATTCAAATGGAAGCATACCATGGCCACCAAACTCCCCAGATTTAACACCTCCAGATATTTCGTTGAGGGACTATTTGAAGGAGACTATTTACTCAAATCGCCCGAACACTTTAGAAGAAATTGAAAATCGAGGAAATAATAAAGAAATTAATATTAATAGAAACCTGAGACATAAAATAATCAACAGAATTTCTGACTTAAGAAGGCGTTATGTACTATGTTTGTTAGCTAGATTAGTAAATTTCTTGTGGTCGTTGTTGTTGTCGTTCGTATTTAAAAATAGAGTAGTCCTGATTTAGTTTAGTTATTTATACATTTGACATAAAAATGACATTTTACATTTTCTGGCAAAATATATATAAAAAAAACTCAACAACTTTTGTTTTTAAATTATTTCTATCTTCAATATTAACGGCACTAACGGGAGTGCAAGAAACCACCAAAAATATGCAATATCTCGAAAACTGTTTACCGCAACTAAAAAGTTGATATATTTTTGAAATATGAAAGGAAAATGAAACTTGACAAAATAAAAAACTTCAGGGTGAAATCACATTTGACAGTTTTTTTCTATCTCTAATATTATCGGCTATAACCGGGGTGTCCAAATATAATGAATCACCCTGTACAACTTGTGGCACCTTTTTGGAAAGCTTGTTTAAAAAGAAACCTAACGCACTAGTTTTTTTATATCTGTCAGCCAATGTGTCAAAAATTTGAAGAAACTTAATTTTGTGTCTTTTTTGCTTTAAAATACACTAGTTATTTACTAAGCGGACGAAAGAAAGGCAACAGCGACAAATTTAATTCTTGGGTAACAAATTAGCAACAAATCAGCACCAAATTCTGGCTGGGAATTTTTGTGGCCCCTTATGGTGGTCTCCCAGCTTTACCTACGTGAATAAAGAAAATACCAAACAAGGACATTATTGGCGGCCCATTTCGGGACCTTCAGTTAAGGCCCAGGACCTACCAACATTTTTTTTCATGAGGAGGTACCACTTATGGCACCTTCTTCGAAAGCTTTTTAAAAAATAAATTCGATTAAAAAATTTTTTTTGACATCTGTGCCAAAAATTTGGAAAAGCCTATTTTTTTGTCAATTGTTTAGCTTAAAAATGAACTACACATATTTTTTTATTTACTAAGTAGAATAAAGAAACTACCACACAAGGATATTATTGACGTAAAATTTTTAACACATGGGTTGACAGATGTCAAAAAAAATTATTTAATCGATATTCTCTTTTAACAAGCTTTTAAAAAAGGTGCCACAAATGGTACCTTCTCATGAAAAAAATGTTGGTAGGCCCCGGGCCTTCAGTGAGGGCCCCCAAATGGGCCGCCAATAATGTTTTTGGGTGGTATTTTCTTTATTCCGCTTAGTAAATCGAGAAATATGTGGTTTATTTTGAAGCTAAAACAATTGAAAAAAAAATAAGTTTTTTAAAATTTTTGACACGTTGGCTGACAGATGTCAAAAAAAATATTGCGTTAAATTTTGGTTCAAGCTTTCAAAAAGGTGCCACAACTAGTACCTTCTTATTTAAAAAAAAATAGTGGGTAGGCCCTGGGCCTTCAGTTGGAGGACCCATTTTTTTAAAATATTATGGACGCAAGGTCGCTAGAAGCACCGTTCCATTTAAAGAATCCACCCTGTATATTTTATCACGTCTTGCTTTTATGGCCGGTATTACACTATAAAATTTATTTGTCAAAGATCTTTTGTGAATGTACCATATTTTATAAAATAAAAGAAATATTTTATAAAATATGTTATGTAAAATGTTTGATCATATATCTTTTATTGCTATTTTAAGTTTGTAATATCGGAATTCCGAAATGCCGGGAATGCAGTGACGGTTCCAGGAAGGGGGGGGGTGAGGGCGATCGCCCCCCCCTTTTTTTCGAGAATTTATTTAAAAAATCGGCATCATAAAAACAGTAAAATTTTGGAGGGTTTTTTAAAAATTTCGCCTGCGGCGCTCTATTATGTCGAAAAAATTTTTCCTCGACTTTTGTATAAAACTTTTTCATCACTTTTATAAAATTTTGTCCTTACGCCCCTCCCCTTTTAGGAAAGCTGCGACCGCCACTGCAGAATGCCGAATTCGACATAGGAACTCCGAGTTTAAAGTCAAGTAAAACAGGATTTCAGAAATTTTAATACTTATTTTTTTTAAGGAAACGTCCTAAAGCAACATATAAAAACATAATAACGGCAACGGTGTTAAACGAGCTAGCTAAATGCGTCATCAGCAACGAGTTCAGCTTCGCCATGACTCAAGAATGCAGCGACTACCTGAAGGCTCTGCAACAATTCGATCAGTTTGTTGGCCTGCCGGCTCATATTGATGAGCACGCCTGGGGACTCATTTGCAAGCATCGGAGGTTGAAGATCGAATACGACTTGAGGGTAAGCTTAAATTTAACTCTTCGTGGCCCCCTAGGGGGCCTAAAGGGTTCATGCGACTGGTGTTTAGTAGTGTAATTCAACACAAAGTTTTACTTTACCACTTTGTGTATTCGGGCACCCCTTTTTGTACAAAATTCATATTTTCGGGTCCGTATAAAAAAACCGAAAACAAAGAACCCCGCACACCGGCCCATGTAACCCAGACATCGGGCGATTTTGGATTTTTTTTCTATATGTTATAGCTTTGGACAAAGGCTTTACAAAAATGCACTTTAAAAGTTGGTGAGGCATTTAGTTTGGCTACAGCGGCGTATCAAATGTGGGATAAAATAACATTTAGAAATGATATCTTGGAAAGAAAACATGCAGGTATCAATTTATTTTTTGAAGGATAGAGTAAATGTTAATTTTTACAATTTTTCGCAATGTTTTCTGACAGGTTAGGTCATTGGCGCACCATAAAATTATTAAAATACTGTTTATTTTTTCATTAAAAAGGCTTATTCAACGATATTAGATGTGTATGTATTTTGTACTGTTTTATAGTTTTTTTAGTATATTTTATAAAAAGATAAATCAGTGGTGTAACATCAAAATATTATTTACTAGTAGTTTAAACTGCCACAAAGGTTTTCAATTTGATTGGATACCGTCTTGAAGCCTTTTTATAATTTTGATATTTGTTAGCTGTTATATGTCATAGTTGTCAATTGTGGCGTAGTGGCGTAATGTAAAATATGTTGACATTTTTAGTTTGTTCTGTTTTTTTTTAATGAATTTGACCCAAAAAAATATGTTGGCTGTTACAAAAACATTTCCTTTTATGTTATGATATTGCCTTCTTTTTTCCAAACGGATACATCCACTTCTCTCCATTTATTTACCCACAGCACGGATATCTTCGCGCGTAAAGTATCTTTCCCGGATGGATGTTACACCACTGATTTATCATTTTATAAAAAAAATATAAAAAACTATAAAATAACACAAAATACATACATAATATGGTTGAATTGATGCTCCTAATGAAAAAATTAACAGTATTTTAAATAGTTTTACGGTACGCCACTGACCCAACCTGCCAGAAAATATCTAAAAATGTACATTTACACTATCCTTCAAAAAAGAAATAAATACTTGCATGTTTTCTTCGGAAAATATAATTTCACAATGATATTTTATCCCACATTTGATACGCCGCTGTAGCCAAACCAAATGTCTCACCAACTTTTAAGTCACATTTTTTTAAGCCCTTTTCCAGGCCTATAACATATCAAAAAAATTCTAAAATCGCCCGATGTCTGGGTTACATGGACCGGTGTGCGAGGTTCTTTGTCAGAATTTAAAAGAAAAGAAAATAATTGGTCCCAAAAAAATTGTCTCGAAAATGAAATGACGAGAAAATCAAACCGCTAGAAAATATATGCATAGAATTAAATTTAAACGAAACATATTTTTATAGAAACACAAAATATCAGAAAATATTTTTAACAAAAATAATTTAATAGCAACATGATAATGCCGAACCACAAAATTCAAGAACCCCAATCTGTCCGGAAATGATTTCGACCGATAGCCACAAATTCAATTGCTACGTTGCCAGGCTTACGGCAGGAAAGGGTCAAAGTAAGTTGTGATATTGTATTAATTTACCCCCTAGACATCCCTCAACCACCTCCTACCCCCAAATTTTTTCATAATATTGTATTGTCATTGGAACAGTAATGTCCAAATTTCATTAAAATCGCTTTTACGGGAAGTGTGTCAAAATGAATCGCAAGATTTTATAGACAGGTAGATAGTTAAATAAAATCGTTTAAAGTCGTAGTTACAATCTGGGGAATTGTTTTTAGCAACAGTGTACGGGAAAAACAATTTAACTATGTCGACCTGATTTTTTTCCAAAATTTTAAGTCATTGAGTTTGTTTTCCATGGCAACGCGGAGAGCTTATTTATGTTTATCCACAGTGGGACACCAGAGATTTTTTAGCACCGTGTCAAAAATTTGGGGTTATTTTGACTTCTCGCGTTCTATGCCGCTAAAAAACCAAGTAAAATACTAAAATAAAAAAACCATTTATTGCAGACTTACCTGCTAAAAAAACGCTACCCACCTACGTATTAAAGTAATTGGGGGTAATGTTTAAGTTTCATTTACAGTCTTAGGCGTCGATAATTTTTTCTTTTGGTAGAAGATAAATTTTCAAAACACTTTTATTGTTTGTATGCCTTTGCCCCTTGGCATATTGAGAAAAAGAATTATAAGTTAACAAAACTTACGTAATATTTAATGAAAATCAACATAATTCTTATATTCTTCCTAAAGTAACCTTTTTTAAAAAAGCTTTGAACTAGAAAATAATGTATATTTTATACATGTACTTTTAATTAATTAATATAATCGGTGATAATACACTTTTGTTTTCTTTCGTCAAGTGTAGGCAAAAAACTTTTTTTGTTGTCAAAAGTCTATCTTGGGGGGGGTAATTACCCCCATTACCTCCCCCTTATCGACGCCCTTGTACAGGTGCATTTATAATTGAATTGGAAACACTCCCGCTACCTGATACCGACAACCGGTTAACTTAAAAGCGTGCAGATTTAAAAATCGGCTGCAGGAGCGTCAACGACTAGCAATAGTCTTTACTAGTACACTTGCACATAACTATACCGCAATAATTTAAATAAAAACAAAATTATGTAGGGTTATGGGCGACGAATGTTTTTATGCGAATTTCCAGTAATCCCAGCGAGCCAGTAAAGTTATCTTGTTTTTTTTATAGACTCGGGGTAATGCCCGCGCAACGCTAGACCTTTTTCGACACCGACCGCACACGCGGAGTGGTTTCATATTTTTTTTAGAACAATGTTTTTGAAAACACATTTTTGAAAGATAAACATAACCTCGAATGGTTTTCTGTCAGAAAACGTAAAAATGCTCTTCTCTCCCACTACGGCCCGATTTAAGGTTTGGTGACAAAACACCTGCAGTTACCATGGAATTGTATAAATTCTGCGATCTATAGGCCAACACTTGATTGATTGATCGGTTTTCTTTTTCGGATTGCACAGGATTTTGGAAAAAAGGAAACTTAGTTTTTATTTTCGCAAGGAAATATAAAAAGGAGAAATGTAATCCAGAGAAAATTGTGAGTATTTCTCAATTTTTTTCTGTAAATCGGGTTTGTTGGCTTTTGGGATAGATGACAGCACCAGAGCTACGGCTACGGCGCTCTAGAGATTTAAATTTGACGCATGCCCAATAGCGATTCGTATGGATTGTGGTCATGCTTATTTAAGGAGCTGGCATATTATTTTCTAGCAGTTTGTGGTTCGTGTGTTCGTTTTTAGAAAATTATTTTCGATACTTTTGTAATTCTGATATTTTAAGGTTCGGGAAAATTATAATTACCCAACAAACAAAAATTGATGGCCACATTTAGATTTCCGATCCGGTTGCCGGATCGGCTAGGTTCACTCCGGGCCATTGAGAATCCCGGACCGGGCGACAGATGTTTTGCCGGCCCGGCCCGTTGATAGCCCCGTGATTACGGCCCGGAGCCATTTGGCCAGATGTAGGCCAATGCTATCTACAATAATGGCCAGCAGGTGGCCTTTACTTTTTTTAAAACGGCCCTAAAATTAGCCGATATACAATTTTGTTAATAATTTGGTTGGTTTACCTAAATAACAAGTAACATATTTTGAGCTCTATACTCCACAGAAGCTAACCGAATTAATTTTTCTATATTTTATCCCAAGTAACAATTTTTCGACGCAACAACGTTTCCAAACGCAACCACAACGTTGCGATGTGACGTTGTAGGAAACGTTTTGTCAACCCTATTTTACACCAATTTGGTAAATACTTTTCGAGTTGTCTCAACGTTGCTCGCAACCTTTGGTATGCATCCAAATCAAGAAATGACCAAGATCACAACCTTGTCTGCAGCGCCACCTACAATAAGTTATTTGTCGTATGTGCGCCAGAGGTGTTTATTATTTCCCAAAATATAACCTTTAGTCAACATTTTATATTTTTTCTCCACCAACAATGATCTATCATAAGATTCAGAGTAATAATAATAATTATTTTTCAAATTAATAATCATGAACAAGATGTACGTTTTTAAGGCTTTCTGAACACTAAAATCGGAAACGCAACTTAGTGTACTGTCAAATATGATATTTTTAAGTCCAAAAAAAACGCGGGACTGAAATATATGGCAGATTTAGAAAAAAAGTATTTTTTTTTAATTTTATATAAGACAAAAAATCGTTGCAGAACAACTTTTACGTCTGTATACAACTAAATTCGTGATTTAACAGTAATAACAGCTACGAATTGCTAAGAAAAACTAATAAAAGACTCCTAACGCGTTTGTTTACATTATGTTTGACAATATGGCTTCAAATTAAAAAGGTGATTGCAAAAAGCAACATGGCGCTTATCCGTCGTTTCGTACTTACCGTTTGTCAACCAAAAAACGTCCTTTGGTAACAGGTTCGACAGCTGCTTCACCAAAATGCGCCTAATGTCAACGTACCAAAATCTTTTCCTTGGGTGACAGCTGACAGACTCCCAAATTTCATCTGTACTCGAATTAAAAATGTTTTTACTCGATGCCTTTTGCCAAATAAAAAAATGGACCGGAGCTAGTTTAAAGTGGTCCATATTTTGGAAATTGTGTTGGAGTGGAGCCTGTTTCACATTCATGGGAAACGAGGGTACCTAACCGTGTGTTGTAAAGTAAGAGTTTTACTTACAGCTGATAAAACCTCAACAAAAAAGGCAGTTACAGAGGCTGCCGGTGTGAATAAAGTTATAAAATCTAATCTGGATCATCAAAGCAATAGCTGCAAGAAAATCAGATTCATTCCCAGAAAACGCTTTGGTCTTTTGTGTGTTCCTTGTGGGACACTCGTCCAATTTTGAAATTTTCGTTCTTTCCTCCAAGATCTTTTGATCTTCCCTTTTTTTAGATTCTTTTCGGTTAATGTAACTGATTTGGAAGTTTTAACTTCTTGTTTTAATTGTCTTAGGAGCATACTCCTATTGGAAAGATTAACACGCCAGGACGAACCCGTATTAGGTTTCTTATAATAAGTACCATGCGGAACGATGCCTATTTGTGAGTGTTTCAGAGTTGGAAGCCAGAGTGTGCAATGGTGTTAAATGATGTCTGGATTGAGGGTGACTAGTGAATCCACTGACGAGCCCACGCTGGTCACCCCGGGCGAAACATCATTTAATTGTTTCTCTTTTCGCTTTGGTCTTTTGTGTGTTCCTTGTGGGACACTCGTCCAATTTTGAAATTTTCGTTCTTTCCTCCAAGATCTTTTGATCTTCCCTTTTTTTAAAGTCTAATGATATTAAAACATTAACCGAGGTACTAAATAACCCACAAGAAATTAATAAGTTTTTCCTTAAGTTTTCTGGTCCTACGTCCAACATAGATTTAAATTTAATAAATTTTTATTCTAATAATCGAAAAAAGAACTTTAGTGAACTCTTCTCATTTAAAACAGTTACTTCTGAAGAAGTAAGAGAACTTCTCATTAGCATCAAGTCTCAGTCAGTTGGACCAGATCTAATCAATATACAAATGATTCTAATGTGCAGCCCAAATGTATTTTTAACAAACATTATCAATTTCTGTCTCTTGAAAAACACGTTTCCCTCGGAGTGCAAAATGGCCAAAGTTAAACCAATACCAAAAAAACGCATGGCAGAAGAATACAATGATCTACGTCCTATTAGCATCCTTTCCTGCCTCTCGAAGGTTTTTGAAAAAGTGATGGATAAACAAATTCCACCTAAACACCAATCAGGCTTTAGGTCAGGCTACAGTTGCACCACTGCGCTTGCGAATATGACCGATGATAAGGACAATCAGAAAAAAATAAAATAGAAAGCGGAATACCACGAGGCGCAATTCTGGAGCCAATCATATTTCCAATTTACACCTGCCATCTAACACCTTACCTAAAGCACTGCAAAGATTACCAATATGCAGACGACAATCAAGTATATTTTTCATTTTATTAATTTAAGAGTGGCAAGAGGCAAAGCGTCTTATAGAAGAGGATCTTCAACAGCTTGTAATTATTTCAGAGAAACATAATTTAAAAATAAATCTAAGTAAATCTGTTGGGCTTTTTTTCGGAAAAGAAAAATCCACAATAAAAAACACATTAAATTTAAATATTTCCGGAAACCAGATTTCAGCCTCTGATAATGCCAGAAATTTAGTTTTAATACTAGACACCGACCTTAGATTTCCGCAGCATATAAACAATAGCCTAAGAAGAGCATATTCCTCATTAAAACTTATATCCACACCGACACGTACTAACTGTCCAACAAAAAATCCAGCTATCTGATACGTTAGTGTTAAGCCACTTTAATTTTGGAGATGTAGTCTATGAACCATGTCTAGATCAACGGGATAAAACTAGAATCCATAAAGTCCAAAAATCATGCTTTAGACTCATTTACGGAACAAGAAAATTTATGCCAGTCTCGCATAAACTTAAAGATGCCAAATGGTTAGACATGAACAAAAGGCGACAGCTTCACTCACTTCTATACTACCACAAAATTATAACAACAAAAACGCCACCATATTTGTCAAATAAGATTAAACACCGTACGGACATACACAACCTAAATCTAAGATTTAGTGGTTTGATTACCCCACCGCAGCATTATTCAACAATATTTGAACGGAGTTTTTCTTATAATATCTATTGCTTGTATAATGGCCTACCCGCAAATGAGAGTTTTCAAAACAGGAGTAAAAAAAATCTTTTAGAATCCTAGACAATAAATGACTCTGCTATTTGTAACTACTCTTAAGGCTACTCTTTAAAGCTGTTATTTCTAAAGGCGCAATTACACAGACGAACATGCTCAAACAAAAGCTCGTGCAAAAGATCTAAAATTTTTTGCGTGAACATTTTTGTGAGCTTTTCTTTGAACATTTTGTTCGGGTAAATTTTTGAGCAAATTATTGCTAACTGTTTTGGAAACATATTTTTAAAGATGAGAATAAATAAAATTTCACATCAGTGATCAGTGATCTCAATTCTTTAAAAAAATGGAACACCAACTTTTATTTTAAATTTTTGTGAAAAAAAGCCGACGGCAAGCGAAACATTATTCTTGGCTATCAGTTTTGTCACATGGATTAGGGTTACTTATAATATTTTTTTCTTAGGGTTTTTCCCGGATTTTTTTTTGCCCGAGGGTTTTTTTGGGATTTTCTAGTGAGTTTTTTTTATTTCCAAGGGTTTTTTCCTAAACTCAAAAAACAACCCAGGAAAATTTTTCTTTTCCGAAAAATTTGAGTTTTTCAAATATCGGAAAAAAACTCAAAAATTGCACTTTTAAGCGGTAATCCGCGCCTCACGACGATGAGGAGTAGTGAGGAGTGGATTTTTTTTTAAACAAATTTTTGTAACTTTACCCTTAGCTTTGATTGTTTTTTTTTTAATTCCTCACACCAGATTTACTTAGTTAGTTTAAGGTCCCAACGGTTGCTTAAAAAAGCAAAAGGTTCATGAAAATGCTGAAGACAGATATTTACTGTCAATTTAATGTAATAATCAAGGTCGATTACTGACACTGAACAAACAATATGCAAAGGAGCAACATTCCAATTCAGAAGTCTAGTCTATTATTGCTAAATTATATTTTTTTAGACAAGGGTGGGGATCGAAGGGTTGTAAAAGTGGGTAATAAACGGGTATTATTTAGACCGAACGTGCGTTTGTTCATATATTTGAGATTTAATAAAACGTATATAGGTTTTTTTAATTTGACTTAATTATTATTGTATTGTGTTTTAAACTAGGAAGTAAAATACAGAGATATTCTTTTAAACGTAAATTTTTATCATTACATTTTACAGGCAACAGCAATAAATAAGCGCCAATTACTATTTTTTTATTCTCGTTTTTTTACAACCCCAAAAAAGTTACAAGTATACTGGCATATCCTCTATAAAAATCAGGTCAATCGAAGTTGCTTATGAGGTAAAATGTGAATTTCTACATCAAATCGTTTTTCCGTCGGAAAGCACTTAATTAAAAATACCTTTTTTTTTTAACTTGGTCTTTCTATTTTCAGTTAAGTTCAGTGAATTCCCACAAAACTATAAAATTTAAATTTGTAAGAAATTTCGATACCAACATTTCCTCACACAAATTTTGCTTAACATTCTCTCCAAAATTTCCGTGAGTCTTTTTGTACGAGATTTTGCTCGAACTTTTTTTTGAACATTTTGCTCAAGAGGCTCGTGTAAATGTTTGTCGGCATTTCAACATCAAAGGAAAGTTTGTCTGTGTAAATGCTCCTTAAAGTAATGATTTTCACCTTAAAATTAAAATGATATATTAGTTATAAGATGTCTGTTTATGTACTTACGTTTATGAAAATTACTGTTATCCGATTTTTTTTATATTATTTTATTTATCTAGATTACATATTTTAATTTATTGCCATTACCAACTTCTACAACTTTTTTTTATAACAAGAATTCAACAAAATTACTATTTTGTCAGGGACTGGACTCGAACAATTTAATTGAATTTCAGTAGCTTTTCGCATAGTAAAAGATCCTAACTATTAGATATATAAATAAAAATCTATGTAAACTGTATTTACGAAATGCAAATAAATGTATTATTATTATTATTATTCTTATTATTATTATTATTATTATTATTATTATTATTATTATTATTATTATTATTATTATTATTATTATTATTATTATTATTATTATTATTATTATTATTATTATTATTATTATTATTATTATTATTATTATTATTATTATTATTATTATTATTATTATTATTATTATTATTATTATTATTATTATTATTATTATTATTATTATTATTATTATTATTATTATTACCTATAAAACTCGATCTTGAAGGGGCAACCCAAACAGGTCGAGTTATAGACATTCGTGTTTGGAAGTATTAAGAGAGAATTTGAATGAAAAATGTCCTTTTGCCAATTAGTTAATCAACAGTCCAGCAAATATGTATCAAATTTCACACTGTTAAAACTCTCGGAACCATTCATGTGGTTTTACGTAATTTTTCTACATATTTGAATAATTTTAAAAATTTCTTGTTGACATTAAAAAAATATCGATTATTTTAAAAAACCAAATAAAATCAAGAGTGCCCGGTGAGCATATTGCGAAAGCGGAAAAAGCGTGATTTGCAGACGGCTTCTTTTTCTATTACCTATAGGCCATATTCTTCAAATATCTTTACGTTTTAGTTTCTGTTTTATTTATCTTACATCTTTTTAATTTGTAATGATATCAAATTTTTATACGCAACGCTGACGGCACTCGGCCGAACCTAACCCGGACCACCACTGTTTGCTGGTCGGTTAAATAATGTTCTTGTCTTTTAAGGATCGAGTAAATTAAAATTCTTTAAAATTATATTCGTATCCATTATTTTCTTGGTGTTTTACTTTCGTCCATATTTCGTTTCGGACGTTTTAGTTTCTGTTCAATTGGTTTCTATAAATTCGGCTTTTTTGTGGGTTCCCATATTTTCTGCCCTTTTTTGAGGCACATTGAAGACGTAATTTTCATAAACTCGACTTTCTGAAAGGAAAAATTTCGACATTTTCTGAACTAAGGGTACTGACACAAGAAAAAATTTATACCCTTAATCTATGTCCCGATATTTTGTGTTTTAGCTCCGCGCGGCACAGATCCAAATCATGGACGGAGAGACGACGATTCAAACTTTCCAGAAACGCGTGCAAACCCAAAAAGAAAAAATCTTAAAACTTCACACAGAACTGGCGGAAACACGTGACCACAGGTAGATAAAAAAAATCGTCTTATAAGGGTTACTATGGAAGGGGTTATTACATTTTACCGTATACCTATTAGCTTTAATATACGCCCTTTGATAAGCTTTTAGCATACACAAAGTTCTAGGCAAGATGTTTTGACAGAAAGAAATCGGTATTTGTTTACTCAAAAATAGTGGATTTTTATATTTTTTTTTGAAGAAAATATATAAATGTGTGCCACTGAGGAGGAATCATAATCCTGTTGATATTTAACTGAAGCTTTCCAAAACAAAAGAAGCTACGAACCTGAGGACTTCCATACCTTGTAACAGAGCTGGGGGGTTGATTTATTTAAAAAAGCAGATTTTTCGTTCTGACGGTTTGTGCTGAGTTTTATTTCTAGTTCTACAATAACAATAGAGAAAAAAATATATAAGTACCTGCGTACCAGAATATAAATTTCAGCTAATTTAGCAAACTGTTTGCACTAAACAGAAAAGGTAATAATAATACAATGGGTACCTACCTACAATAACAGGTAAATCCGAAAACTTAAATAGACACTAAATTATTGGAACAAAGCACCAATAGTTATCGCAAACCAAAAAACAAAATAAAAGATGAACGAAAAATGCAAAACGACAGACTCAACGGCATCGAAGTATTCCAAAAAAAAAAACCCGCGATAAAACCCATTCAATGAAGTGGCACAAAAACAAGCCTTATCGCTAAATAGAGGCTTAACGAAATAGGGGTTTTTGTCACAACCTCCGATACTATCGCGCCTCGTTGTCTGATATTCTCCATACATACAGCCGGCGGAATTTACTAAAAGGGTTAAGTCTGTTTTAGAACGGTCCTAAGTTTAAGTGAAATTTTTGCTTTAAGCATTTTAGACATAGTTTGATTTATAAGAAGAGTTTTCAAAAAAAACAAAGTTATGATTGTTTTCCACAAACCAAAACTACACTTTTTTGCACTCGACGCGCGTTTCGCTAAGAACGTTAGCATCATCAGGAGATGATAAACTATAAACTAAATTAACCTACGGTCTATCTTATATACAATATTTTAGTGGGCGGAGATAAGACTAATAATTTGTGATTGATCACGATTTATAATCCTATCTCCCCTCAACTAAAGAATAAAGTGTACTAAACGGGATGGGTCCTCTATCTTTATTTAAACTATTTCTGGATTTAATGATTTCCATACTTTCATATGCATTCAAAAGTCTTTTGTTTGGTACACTTTTTATAAGTTTTAGGTTATCTAATGTGACTCTATGATTGTTTTCAAAAGCATGCTCGGTCACACTTGACTTTTCTGTTCTTCCGTATTTTAAGTGTGCTAAGTGTTCTGTAAATCGTGTTGGAATAGAGCGTCTCGTTTGTGGAAAACAATCATAACTTTGTTTTAGTGCAACCAAAGGTTCCAAATTCCCAACAACAAGAAGAGATTTAATAAATTTGTTTATTGAATAATCATCTCAACGCAATCTTTTGTTGAATCTAAGAAGAAAGTGTCAATTTAGAAGAAAATAAAATAAAAAAATTTAAACCCACAACGGGTTTAAATATTAACCACCACCATAAATTTAAGAAATAAACCAAATGCGTCGTATTTAATATATTATATTATTCTTTTAAGAAGATATAATAGCATACATATCGAAACTGTATTTATTAATAAACTATTTATTCTGCTTTACATGCCGGCGTCAATAGCAGCCGTTTATTTTAAGACTTTTCTTCGTTCTCAAAAAATTTGCTGTAACTGTATAAGCATTTTTGAACGGAATGGGCGAAAAAAAATGTACCTAATTAACAAATAGGTTAAATAAATGTCCTATCAGTCTTATTAGAGCGTTAATAGACATCAAAATTAGTGATACCGAACCAAAATACGTTACCCAAGCCACAATTTTCTGACCAATGACCACATAGCTCACCTAAATGGACGTTAATTTGGGTGTATAAATTAGTGATCTTCAGACGGTCTTACATATTACGACCAAATTCCGTTGCTTTAACGTTAGATAATACTGCAGTAACATTGTTACCATCTACCCAACGTTTAGCCGACCTGTGACGCGTTGGTGCATTTTCTAGTAAACCAGTGACATCGTATGGACGTTTTTATGAGACTCTAGTTACGTTCTACCGACGTATCAACGTCTAAACAACTTTCACATTACGTGAACTTGCGACGTTTCTGACCGGTCTTGCGACGTTTTCCGGCCGGAGTTTTCACGAACTTAAGTGCCCTTTTTTTGTGAAGAAGAAAAGATTCCAAAGGAACTAATGGCATTATATTCTCTTTCTCTGCCGCACTTATGTACGGCAGATCGCCCTATCTTTCTAGATTTTAAATAACTGGCTTAACTGGTCAGGAAAGAGAGATGATATTATCCTACAAGTATATGGGCGAAAGAGAAAGACTGGTGCTCTTTAAACAGTAATGTCTGTTCCACAGCTTCACTTCTTGCCGCTTACTAAAAATACTTTTTGCTTTTGCTTCCAAGAAGTAGGATCTTTGAAGTGTCCTGCCATATTTGAAAAAACTAAATTTTATTTCACAGTTCACCAACCATTTATTTGGAAAAATCGAATAAAAAGTAAGTTTATGGGGACTCTCAACTGTCAATTATTTGGGAATGTTTGACGACTGTAGTCCATTTACGTGTATTTTTTGGGATTGTCATAATATTCGCCATTTTTGATGCCAGGGTCGTGTATGTTCGGAGTGGCCGCCATTGTTTATATTTACTAAGCACGGCAAAAAATACTACAAACACCATTGAATGTCATTTTGGAGACGTTTTATGTTCCGGGCGAGATAGGTATTTGACCATGGAATCCTAAAAACAAATGCGTTTTTAAATTTTGCTCCCATAGTGGCCATATAAATACTATTTAATAAATGGTAATTATCAAATTATAATTTTTTGTTGGCCAGTTTCTAAAGTGTATAAAAATAAGTTCATTTTAGTAACCGAAAATCCCAAAGTTTAAGATGGGCAACATTTTGGTTAGTGAAACACCACCAAAAAATCAATAACAAAGAGGTCGCTAGTGTAGTCATTTTCGGTCGTATTTTACGACGTAACAAGAGCGATTACTATTCTGACTCCAGTCACTGCACAACGACGTAAGGACTCAAAAATTATCCACCATTTTGGTGTAAATCCGGGTCGGCATGTTGGCTAAAACGACGTCGCATCATAACGTCAGGTCGCATTTAACAACGTCGCTACGACGTTAAATTGCTGCTTGGGTACTTACGGTATACTTCAAAGGTATATGCTTTGTGAATTAATAGTTGATGTCACACAACGATTTAGATGAATAATAATAAAATAAGGAGTAGATTAGTATTGTATTTATTTAAAAGGTGTTTTTATTTGTGAAATGTATTAAATAACTTAAATGCAAGTTTTGTTTAAATTTCTATGACTGTCGAAATGTCAGTTTCAAAATATTAGATGCGTTCAAATCACGCACAGCAAGTTCGGATCTCTAATCTCTGCTTGTACCTTGGTTTGCACCAACCTGTACTGATGAAAGCTGCAGCTTTGAAATGAGTGGGTTTTGAGTAAGGAAAGTTTTCTTGACTTAGCTTATAGATAACCTCAATGTTTTCATTTCAGTTTGTAAATAAATTAATATAGTTGTTTTGGGTTTTTTGTTTGGTATATTTTTCGTGCATAATCAGTGACCATCACTTATGTTTATTTTTCGTGCTGAAAAAGTATTCAAAATATGACGTTTTTTTGTACAAAATTGGAGCTGTTTTATTGGTTAATGAACAACTTAGGATATTAAATAAGGTAAATTAATCCTTGTAAAAACGGTTACTTAGGGAAATTATAAACGAACTTATTATCAATTGCCACAAAACAATCCTTTTTGGAGGCTATAAATTTAAACCACCCCCCCCCCCAGAGGTGATCTAAAAATCACCTCAACTTTATAACCTCAAACGCAGATAATGAAGCTATTATGTGCCAAATTCTTGGCGTATTCACCATTTGCCATTTTGAAACCTGAAAAAAAAATAGTTTTAGTGCATTTTCTTCTAAAATATGCTATATTGTGAAAAAAGCAGTTTTTCAGTGGTATTTTGCCATAACAATATTTTGTGTCTTTTCTGCATGAGTAAGTGTTTTTTGAAAATTGGTTTTAAAATTTAGTATGCCCCACCTCCCAGGTGTAAATTATAATAAGAAATTATGATTGAATCTATAGAACCTAATAAAGAGAAATTTGATAATACTAGTTAAATTGACGTGCACCTTTAATGACCTTGAAAAATGTCATTTTACGTTAAAAAAACCTTTTCCAGAGCCTTTTTTTTAAAATGTTTTATAATTCTGAAAAAGGCGACAGGTCTTGTTATTTGATTTGCGCTAAGTTTTATAATTTTAACATGACATCAACACATCTCTCCTGAGTGACTTTTTGCTTACGGATTGGTTTAGTAAGACTTTTAAAAAAGCCACATTATCATCTGGGTTTTTTTACCCTTTAAAGTAGAATTTTCACATTTGTTACGATTACTAGATAGTTTTTGTATCTGAATAGTTAGTGCAATAAATTATTCAACTTACATGTATTAGAGTCTCTATATTTTTATAAAGGCATTATAGCTTTTTTATTATTTATGGAAATGTAACAAAATATCCAGTAATCTTAATAAATTGAATTGAAAAGCATTTTATCGGATTTAAAATCGGATGTTTCTATGGCACAACGTCTGCAGCGCCACCTATCCAAAAAAAATTAATTGATGAGGTAAATTAACAATTCGTAACAAATTTGAAAATTGTACTTTAAAAAGTAAAAAAAACAGATGATAATGAAGCTTTTTTAAAAAATCTTACTAAACCAATCAGCCTGTAAGCAAAAAGTTACTTAGGAGAGATGTATTGATGTCATGTTAAAATTATAAAAGAAGACCTGTCGCCGTTTTCAGAATTATAAAACATTAAAAAAAAAAGGCTCTGGAACTTGCTCTGGAAAAGTATTTTTTAAGGTAAAATGATATTTTTCAAGGTTATCGAAGGTGCACGTCAATTTAACTAATTATCAAATTTCTCTTCATTAAGTTCTATAGATTCAAGCATATTTTTTTTTTGATAAGTAACTTTCGGTTTAAGAGCGCCATTTTAAAGAATTCGCCGCCAACCTGGTTTCTGTACATCCGATCATAAATTTTCTTGACCACTTTCTTCAAAAATTGTTAAAAAAGTAAGCGCACCAAATTTGGGCTTTCTGCAAGAAATGAAAAATAGGGTACATTAGAGTACTATTCGGGACGACTAAACACATGTTAGGTCAACTTTACTGGCCTATAGCGTAAAAATGGCCCGATAAAATTTGGAATTTCGTATCTGAATCGATTTTTTGAGGCTTTCTAATTCATCAGAAGTCATCAACGTGTATATCCAGCCAAATTTTTGGTCGCTAGGAAGAATTGAAGAAAACGTTGAAAAACCCGATTTTTTACATACTCAAAAAAAAAATTTTGGCGACTAATGACCATATCAAACTAAAATTATTTTTACAAAAATTTTCATACTTCAGCTATACATAATTGATTATATTATTAAATATGAATGTCTTATCTAAGCTATTAAAAATATATGAACTTTTATCAAATTTAAAATCTGAAATTTAGGTGCCACGTCGTCCGCAACGCCACCTATCCAAACATTTTTTAGAATATCAGTTGATCTTTACAATTTTAATAATCGAACCCAATTTGACATTTTTTCCTTAAAAACTAAAAAAGATACGGATGATAATGTAGCTTTTTTAAAAAATCTTACTTTGACTGGCCTGATATAACTAAACCAATCACCATGTAAGCAAAAAGTCAATTAGAAAAGTTAGTTTGATGTTCTTTCTATATCAGAAAATTACAACAAAAGACCTGTCGCGGCGTATTAAATTATGAAAAATTACCAAAAAAAATTTAACAAAATGCATTTTTTTAAAATAGTAATTCAATTATTTATTAAGTACAGGTTTCGAGTTCAGCAGAACCCATCATCAGCTCTAAAATAATAAAATTATAAAGCTACGTGTGGGAATAATTTGCTCGACATTTGGTACAAAAATTGGGAGCCTTAATTTAAGTGTAAATTTTGAGGAGTATAACCTACCTAAAAAATCAAAGAAGAACTACGTTTTGCCGCTCCACAACTAGTAGTAGTTCTTTTATTTTTAAGGTAGGTTATACTCCTTAAAATATAAAACTTAAATTAAGGGGAGACTCCCCACTTTTATACCATATGTCGACAACCAGTAAATTATTCCCATACGTAACTTTATAATTTTATTATTTTAGAGCTGATGATGGGTTCTGCTCAAATCGAAAGATGTACCCAATACTACATAAATCATTTTGTGGAGAATACTGTTTGTTTTCGTTCATTCATTTTTATTAATTATATTCATTATTATTATTTTTTTATGCGAATTTTGCGATTATCTTCATTTGCAATCTCCTTTTTAATAAATACATAAATAAAATAAAAAACAAGTTTTTTTGCTTAAAAAATGTTACCTACGAAAATATAATATACTGGAAAACAAAAAAAAATGCAACACCAGCAAGGACCATGATTCTTCCATGATAATCATCACAAAATTAATAATGAGTAGCTCCTCCATGGTTATTTATACACTCGTTTGTTCTATTGGGCATTGACAAAATGAGATGGTCTATATCATATTGAGGAATACTCATCCAAATCCTCCTTACGGCATGCCACAGTTCATCTAAGTTTTTAGGGGGACGTGGTAATCGACTAAGATTGCGCCCTATCATATATCATACGTGTTCGTCAGGCGATCTTGCTAGCCATATCAAAGTCTCTATGTCAAGTTCATGTAAGAAGTCCATTGTTTCACGAGCAATATGCGGTCTGGCATTATCTTGTTGAAATATCGCATTTGAGATAATTTGCAGGTACGGATGTAAAACTGGCTGCAGCACTTCATCGATACATCGCCGAGTGATATGCTTCCTAAACAATATAATATAATATAGCACCCCATATCGATCGAATATACAACAATCCTGAGCAACGATGGACCAGGAGAGTCATTCCAGATTACGACAGGCGTTAAACAAGGGTGTGTTATTGCGCCCACCCTATTCTCTATATTTTTAGGTGCCATGCTTCACCTTGTTGAGGAACATCTACCGCCGGGAGTGGAAATTCTATATAAATTCGACGGTGGCCTACTTAACCTAGGCAGACTGCGAGCAAAAACTAAGGTCTCGACAACCTCGATAAGGAGAAGATCTACAACTGGTAATCAACGCATTTAACCAAGCCTACAAAAGCATTGGCCTAGAGGTCAATCTTGCCAAAACGCAAATTCTTGACCAACCAGAACCAGGTACGAATCCCCAAGCTCCAAACATTTCCATAAATGACCATCCTCTGCAGAACGTGGAACATTACCCATACCTTGGGAGCCACCTATCATCAAACGCAACTATTGATGCAGAAACACAGCATCGCCTAAAATGTGCTAGCGCAGCGTTCGGACGGCTTTCGGAGAGAGTCTTCAACAATCACGACATCAATTCGGAGACCAAGCTTCGTGTCTACAACACAGTTATAATACCAACTCTAACATATGGATGCGAAACGTGGACCACCTAGAGAAGGCATATCAAACGACTAGAAAAATATCACCAAAGTTGTTTAAGACGAATACTGAGAATCAAATGGCAAGACCGACGAACAAACATAAATGTTTTAGAAGAAGCCAGAACAACTAGTATAGAAGCTCTTATCTTTAAGCACCAGCTTCGTTGGACTGGTCACATTATCCGCATTCCCGAAACACGTCTCCCAAAGCAGTTATTTTATGGACAACTGAAGGAAGGAAAGAGAATTTAAGGAGGTCATCAAAAAAGGTACAAGGACGTTCTCAAAAGCAATATGATGAAGGGCCACATCGATATAAACAACTTCGAGACCGCGGCAAACGATAGGGCTACATGGCGCCGAACAGTCCATGAGGGAGCACAAACTTTTGAAGAACAACGACGTAGACTAGAAACGGAAAAGAGAGAACGTAGAAAGGAGCGACAAAATGGAAGAATGAACGACCAACAACACCCGGCTGCTGCCGGAGACTGGGTGTGCCAGGACTGTGGAAGGGTGTGCGGCTCGAGAATTGGCTTAGATAGCCATCAAAAAACGCATAACAGATAGCGACGATACAGAATAGAGGAAAATCATACTCGGTATCGAGTGATTGCCTATGATGATGACCCCATATCATGATACTTTCCTGTCTTGCTGTATCACGTTCAACAGCAAAGTGTACATTTCGCCTCTCACCTCGAAATCGCTTAACCCTCATCCGTCCATCATGGCCGCCTAAACGAAACCTCGATTCGTCGCTGAAGCTTATGGTATTCCATTCGTCATTCCAGTTTTGCCGAACTCTGCACCACTCCAAGCGGCGAATCTTATGTTATGCGGTCAAAGGTAGCACCAAAAGCGGACGGTAAGCTCTCAGCCCCATACCGAGCAATCTTCGATTAACTGTCATCCTTGAAACACTCGTCTTGTAGCTGCAAATAGAACACATCTTACTTGCCGTATACTGTCCCTTGGATTTTTGAGAGCAAGAAGTCTGAGATGCCGTAAATCACGACCTTGTAATAATCTAGGGGCTCCAGAATCCGCACGACGCGACGTCTATAAGTCGCATCATTGGACCGCCTTCTCCAAACTCTTAACACTGTTGATGGATTGGCATTAACCCTTCCTGAAATTTCCCGGTAAACCGAAACCAGCCTATCTCATGCTCACGATGCGTCCTTTTTCGAAGTCGTTTAAATGATGAAATTGTTGGCGACCGCGAACTCTTGGCATTTTTATTTTTTAAGTAAACTGTAAGCAATCCAAAAAGACCGAAAACAACGAGAAAAATGATTTAAAATTTTGATGATTGGCGAAAAGGTCTTTTATGTGTTTTTTGAAAATAAACAGAAAAAATCTGTGAAAAAGGAAAGATTAGAACACAAAAAATTTATCATATATTTCTTTTTTGTTCTCCAGTATATCATAGTGTAGAGAGAGAAAAATATAAAGTTTTGCCATATTTTGCCTCTATAGATTATTATAATTGTATACTTTCTTGGTATTGTTCTATAGGTTGCATTTGATCCACAACAAACAGATCCAAGTTGTGCTAAGACGAGGCTTGGTGGAAATACCGTTAAGTGGAGATATTTTTTCGGATTTCCGAGATGCCATACTGGTGCCCAAAAAGGAAATCGAGGAAGTTAACCAATACATTATAGTAAGTAAAACTGTCTACCTTATGTAATGTAATCATTTGTAGCAATTATTACGTTTATACGTGCCTAAAACCGATTTTATATAAGGCCGGTTTTAAATACAATCGCTTTCTCCGAGGATTTATTATACGTCCTTCATTAAATGTCAGTAAAAAAAACAACTAATGCCTTGTTCATAATTGGTATAGTAATTGCAATAGTCGTAATTTTAGTTATAATGCACGCTCGGTCACTATAACCAAGAAAGACAGTGACAGACCGTCCCTTATAACCAAAATCACGACTATTGAGAGACAGAGAATTTGACACCCTGGGAAACATCATCAGAATTTGTCAGTTTTCATGTGGTATAAATTTTTGCCAGGTCAAGTCTCTTCAAAGCAATAAAATCTCTTAAAATCTCATCAAGACTTGATCAGTTTTTAGAGTTTTGAAGTGGTTTTGGTTTTGGCAGGTAGAGTTTTTCGTATACCAACTTTTTGCATAAAATAAAACGAAACTGAATTTAAGTGAACCGGACCGGGACAAGGACAGTTTACAGATGCTAATAAGAAAGCTTCGTTTTCTAAATGTCAAAAAAATAACATTTAAGATTCCCAGATGGCGGATGCCTTACAATTTTATGCGTTTTAAACCACTTTGTATATTTTTTGCTATAACAGAAAAGTACCAACTATTATCTGTTAGGAATGCGCGGACGCCCTTCAGGATCTAGCAGGGGAAAAAGAGGTTGAACTTGTCTGGGTTCCAGGACACATGGGGATCCCAGGTAACGATATGACGGACGAGCTTGCAAGGAAAGGGTCAACCCAAGCATACGTCGGACCGGAACCGTGTCTGGGATTTACCAGAGGTCAGATGAAATCTGCCACCAAGGAATGCACCCATACAAGACTAAATTAGGAGTGGCAACACACAGGGGACGCCAGGCAAGCCAAGGAGCTCATCCAGGGCTTCAGCAAAACAAGAAGGGACTGGTTACTGCGCAAGAAACGAACAGAGATAGGACCCCTAATAGGAGTCCTCACTGGACACTGCGCGCTCCAAAAGCACCTGGCAAGGATGAAGTTAGTGCGGGACTCAACTTGCGGAGAGTGCTGGGAAGAGGATGAATGCTCACACCACTATCTTGCAAGGTGTCCGGCCTACAGAGGAATCAGAGAGGGAATCTTCGGAGAGGAAGTGTTCGAGCCGGAACACCTTCCGACGCTGAAATGGTCGGATATCCTGACCTTTATCCAAAGGACGGGAAGTTTCGACCATGGTGGAGTGAGAGCGTGAGAGGGAAGCTCTGAGGGATGGCGAAAAGGGCTCGCGTAGAGCCTAGTCGCCGGGTCCCCCTTATTCTACTACTACTACTACATTATCTGTTAACCCATGTACCATTTGTTAGAAATAAGGAAAATATTGGGATTCTCCTTGTAACACCTTTTTTGCATGCAGTTGATTTTTGCTGCAAATGGTGACCACATTCGCCCAAATTTTTAATGCTATTTTAGTTTTTTTATGTATGTTCTAGTTTATTGTTACAAAATTGAAGTTAGTTTTTGATTTTATGCAAAAAAGGTGTTATACTAGAATCCCAATATTTTTTTTATTTCTTAATAGATTTTAACAAATGATGCATGGGTTAACAGATAATAGTTGGTACTATTCTGTTATATGTCAAAAAATATACAGTGTTTTAAAAAAAAGCCAACGGGTTTTTTTGAAATGCATAAAATTGTAATTGTCACAAAATGTCATTGTTTCATTCATCATTGGCGAAAAGATAACGAAATCCGGTTGACTTAAGGCCACGAAAACGGCATAGACTCTCTCAGTTTCGAAATAAAATAAACGCGGCTAACAATTGTCAAAAATCTTACCTGGCTTTTTCTTTAGCCTCTTCGATAATACAGAAATCTGTAACAGCAATTTTTTTTTTGTTTTTTTTTTTTAAAATACACCAAATTTTGAAAAATCCTTTGGATACGGTTGTAAATTTTTATAAATCCTATTATCTGATAACAAAAAAGTTATGGTTTTTGTCTTTGTAAGCAATAGTCTGCCGGAATTCTAAAACGCCAAGGTCACGTAATTTAGTAGGCCCAAGGAAACTCAAGTGAGTTCGATTGGAGTATTGGAATTCAGGTTCCGCATAGCCAGAGGCCACTTGTCTAATGGATCTATCTATCATGTTAAGTGTTAAAAATAATACGAAAATTTGTTATTTTTTTTATGTTTAATAATAATTTTTCTGAAATTTATTTTATACACGACGTTTCGATCAGTACAATCTCTGATTGTCTTCAGGTGCCCGTATAAACAAGTTTGCACCTGAAGACGATTGTACTGATCGAAACGTCGTGTATAAATAAAATATAGACAATGGAAGTCTCAAACACAGAGTTAATTTCAAACACATCATTGTCTCAAACTTTAAAATAATTTTTCTTTTGATTCTTTTTAATTTCGAGAAGACATTGCAATCCATGAAGCATGAATCCGGGCATCAAAATCTTTTAAAGAATCATTAATAAATGGTTACGTTCCTAATAAATTATACTTTTCCTCACATATGGTGTCCGCACCGTGTTCTCAACACTGCGCGATCTCGCTCGAAATGGTATTAGCGATGCCACCTATTGTTCATCTTTCAAAAAAATAGCAAAGCAGTGTTGACAAATCTATGCCGTTTTTGTGGCCTTAAATTATTAGCAGTTTTTATTTTATGCATTTTATGTTGGTATAGGAAAAACCCATAGTTTTTTATTTCTTAATAGAACTTATCAAATGATAAATCGATTTACAGACAATAGATAAAAGTTTTTTGTAGTTGCAAACAAAAATATTCAAAAAAGCCCAACGGATTTTAAGATGCATAAAACTTTTGGACATCCGCTATTTTGAATTTTTGATATAAGTAATTTTTTGACATATTTGCAAAAAGTCTATTTCATTAATTTTTCATTAATTTTTTAAAACTTTCAAACTTTCAAGAACTTATCAAATGATAAATCGGTTTACAGACAATAGATAAAAGTTTTTTGTAGTTGCAAACAAAAATATTCAAAAAAGCCCAACGGATTTTAAGATGCATAAAACTTTTGGACATCCGCTATTTTGAATCTTTGATATAAGTAATTTTTTGACATATTTGCAAAAAGTCTATTTCATTAATTTTTCAAAACTTTCTTTTAGGTTAAAATCTGATAATAAATAAAAAATTGGCAGTTGAAACAAAACAGTCCGGTTTTTTGTGGTCCACCCTATATAAAAGCGTTTAAGAAGCCCGTATAAACAAAGTTTAAATCTATATCTACTCGATGCTCACCATGGGCATCTCCTAAACGGTATGAGATACGAAAAGGTTTAAATTAGGGCAAAACTAAAAAAAAATACAAATTCCGGATAGTTTCGGAAAAAACCGAAATCTTCATTTTTAGTTTTTATTTTTCTGCGCCCTTATTCTTAAAGCTGTCAGAAAACACTTAAAACTTTCTACAGGCACTTTTTTAAGATCTACCTAGTGAGAGGTCCATTTTCGAGACTTGACATTTCAGTTTGACAGGAGCCCTATCAAGTTCATTTTTTCTTATGGACAAATCCTTTTTACCAAGTCACGTGGCGTTTTGGGTTTATTGACCGTCATTAGCCCAAATTTATTTTTTTCTTTTAACTTATTCAAGATATTTTGTAAACCCGATTGCTGTACTTTTTTAACATTTTAAAAATGACAGTTTTTTTGACATTTTGTTATAAGAAAATAACTTTACCTAATATTTTAAATATATGTGTTTTTCTTTGTTTTTTAATCTTTGAATTTGGGCTGATGATGGTCAATTAACTCAAAACGTCAGGTACTTGTCAAAATGAGATTGTAAAATATCTGTCATCCTTTATGAACCAAACGACAGGAGAAAAAAAGCATGTGTCCGTAAAAAAAAATGAACTTGACAGTGCTTCTGTCACACTGAAATGTCAAATCTCGAAAACGGACTTCTCATTAGGTAGATCTTAAAAAAGAGCCTGTAGAAAGTTTTAGGCGCTTCTTGACAGCTTTAAGAATAAGGGCGCAAGAAAATAAAAACTATTTTCACCTATCTCCGGAACTACCCGGAATTTGTAAACTTTTTTTTTTGGTTTGAGCATACCGTCAAATTGCGCAACTTTTCGTATCTCCTAGCGTTTAGGAGATCCCCATGGTGAGCATCGAACATGGAACACCCTGTATATTATTACCTGTTCATAAAAACGTTTTTCGTTATATAGAATGCAGGAAAAGTTAAGCTAAGAACGATAATGCAAAACATGAAATTTAGAAGAAACGTTATGTCCACTGAGTGGGAACACATGAAACTGAGAATGCAAATTAACGATTTGATAGAACAAAAGAAAGACATTGAAACTGTTAAGGTAATGTTTTAAGGAAAGAAAAATGGAGGGTTCCCCATCTACCCTAAAACTTTTAAGAACAAAAATCTTTTTATTTGCATTTTAATTTTATCTTAAGTACCCTGTTTTTTAAGTACCGTCAGATTTTGGAATGTGCTCCGTCACTTTCCCCCATACTCCTGGCAAGCATTCACTTTTTCTTTTGTAAGTACAGGGTCCACAAAGTTCCACCTGGGAAATTTTTTTTATTATTCGTCACAAAAAGATAAACAAAAAAGTGAATTACTCATGAATTTATGTCGACAGTTTCACTTTTTTTTAAATCACCCGTTACACACAGGATGGTCATGAGGTCCTTTTTTAATGGAACACCCTGTTCATTTTTCCAAATTTCCATAGATCTTTTTTTTTCTGATTCAAAAAATTTACCACATGTAACCATTGTCTTGAATGATCTTTGAGCAAATTTACAAAAACGTTGTCTTATAAGAGTAATATGTGTTGAACAAAGAATCACCTGAACTATTTTTTCTTGCCCTTATGGCAAATTATTTTTGATTTTACTCGAGAACCGCCAAAGATAATATGATATATTTTTGAAATCAGAAAGAAAAGATCTATCTAAATTTTATAAAATCTACATGGTATTCCCTGGACAACCTTATGGCCACTCTGTGTGTAGAGTGTGACTAAGAAAAAAACTGAAAATGTTACAGAAATCTACCTATAAAAATGTGATTAAAGAAAAAACTGAAAATGTTACAGAAATCTACCTAATTTCATAGGTCATTCACTTTTTGATTTATCTTCTTGTGACAAATAACAAAAAAGTTTTCCCAAGTGGAACTTTATAAACGGTCACCCTGCCACGATATTCTAGCTCTCTCGAAACGTTTATGTCGAAAGTGATGGTTTTATATACATTTTTGGTATACGTACGTCTTAAAAAAGTCTTGATTTTTTTTTGGGCCTAAGATATATACCCTGCCAAAAAAAACGCATAAAACCTCATAAAAACATGAGCTTTTGTAAGGCAAAATTTTAGGATTATAAAAGTTTGTAAGAATTTATGAGGTATGTCTTTGATTTTAGTAAGAATATATGTTTTATCTGATCCTATAATCAGTCAGGCTTATAAATTTGATAAGTACAGACATTTTTTGTAAACATATTTTATGGTTTTATAAAATCACGATTTTCTAAGAAATTTTATAATCAAACCGACACATCCACTTTTATGGCTGCACCCTCCCAAAAAAACCTCATTAAATCTCATAAAAACACACCTGATTTTTATCAGTTTTTTCGACCACCTAAAAACTAATTACAAAAGACTATACTTTGTATACTTAGTTACTAAAAAATATTTTTTGACTCATGATCCCATCTGATCAAAAATTCATAATCCCCCTCCTTAAAAATTGAAATCGAACAAACTAAATCATTCTCCCCCTCCACTTCCCTCGTTAGGGGCAGATGGGTACCTGAGATTACTATATTATTGTATTTACACCGGAACTATAAACGCATACCAAATTTGAACACAATCGGATGTGGATAAGTCAGTTAAAAATGGTTAGCAAAACATGACTGAAAATCATCCTTGAATTGAATCCGCCATATTGAATTTTCATACTTAATACCCCAAAAGCTCCTGTATACCAAATTTGGTTGAAATCGGACAAACTTAGATGTTTTCCCCCTCCACTTCCCTATTAGGGGGGAGCGGTGCCTAATAATGACATATTATTGTATTGTCACCGGAACTATAAATGCATGCCAAATTTGAAAGCAGTCCAATGCGTGTAAGTTAGTTAAAATTGGTTAGCAAAAGATGATGAAAAATCGTCCATCTTGAATCCGCCATATTGAATTTTCAAAAGCTGATTAGAAATTTGTTATCTCCATCCCAAGTGCCCCGACACACCTAATTTCAACGAAATCGGGCGTACTTCAACTGTACCCCCCTCCACCCCCTTCAAGGGGGAGCTCACAATTTTGTCACAATATATACTTGTCTTGTCACCGCAACTATATAAGCATGCCAAATTTGAAGCCGATCGGATGTCGAGAAGTTGGTCAAAATTAGGTCGCAAGATTCCACCCGAACAAACATATCTTGTTCGTTACATAGATAGATAAATTGCAAGTTAGATAAAAGCTTGCAAAAAAATAATTGTTGGCTTATGAAATCTCATAGAAATCTATCAAAGTAACATCTCTTCCACAGCTCCTGCCGATAAATAAGTACTTATACGAGAACTATTTTCTATTAGATATGTAGATATTGTGCAAGCACACGGAGTGTTTTTGTATTATAGCGGTTTAGGATGTCATAGTTTATAGTTTATTTTGAGTGTATATTAATGTCTTATATTACTTCTACTACTATTACTACTACTACAACTACTAAAGTTGAGCTGTACTTTTTTATTTTCGAATGTTACAGATAGATCTTATAAAATCTCATAAAATCTTATAAACTTTTATGAGGAATTGACATATTAAAAACCATAAAATATTATAAAGTTTTATAAAGCCAACTGGCTGATAAAATATGATGAACTCCTATGCGGGAAAAAGACGGGGAAAAATATCATAAGTTTATATGAGAATAGATTATAAAAAGTTATGATATTTTATCTGTTATTTGCTATGATCATCTTTTATGAGGTTTTTTGATAGGGTACTAAAAACCATATATATATATATATATATATATATATATATAACATTTGCTTAAAAAATAAACTCGGAAACAGAAACACGGTTTTCCTGTCAAATTGGTTTCATATTTTTGCCAATAGAGGATGATTTCAGGTTAGCTAAAGCAGTGTAAAACAGGTTAAAAGGAGAAACAGTATATCGAAAGTTAACAAAAATTTGTACACAAAAATTGGAGAAGCAAACTGGATTCAGGCAAGTAATTACAATACAAAATAATGCCAACTAACTTATCATCAGCTCCGTGGAAGTACACAAGTAAATAAATAGTTGAACCGATTTTTTTTTGTATTTTTAAATATAGTTTTTTATTGAATGTCTTTAACAATATTCTCAGTTCTGTGATATATCTCGGCTCCGTGATAATTCTGGGAATAATAATAATAATAATAATAGTAATAATTATAATTTACTAAGACTAAACGTGCTGTACGCAAAATAAAACGGGCAAAAAACACGCAAAATACATGCAAAGATAAATAGTGCAAATTAGTAGCAGAAACATATCATAGTAATTTAAAATTTTCCTAAATAAGTACTCTAATTAATTGAATTTCAGCTCCATAATAAACCATTTTTGTTCTTTAATTTGTAAAAAAATAAGTTGTTAACTTTACTGAGCCATCCTTTCTTTATCACACACAAGTATTTACCAAACCGCTGTTTTACCAGTTAAATTTACCGACAGAGATCTGCCCAAAATTAGGTTTTCGATCAGTTTTTTATTTGACTTTCTGTAATAAAACAATTTTTTGGGGCTTTCGACTAAGATAGCCGAGCCAATATTCGTACTCATATGCCCTATATTAAAAAAAAAAGTTCCATACAGCTACACTCCGCATTCGAAATATCAAATGTAGGAATTACGGGCTAATTATCAGTGGCGGTCCCAGCCATTTGAAAAGGGGGGGGGCTTCGATACGAAAAAAAAAACTAGAATAAAAAGTAAAATATCAATATATGCAAACAAAACTTAGTAACTACAAGCGCGGATTTGGCCTCAAATCTAGGGGAGGGGCTACTCAGACTTGAAGTTGTTTATTTCATACATTTTTTATTTTAAAAAATATTTAAATGCGCCGAAAATTTGAGAAAATTACATTCAAAATGCAATCTTTGAGTCAAATTAAACTAAAATCATAAATATCAACATATCATAGCGCCGCAGGCGAAAATTTTTAAGAAAATTGCACTGAAAAATGCATTTTTTGATTTAAATTAAACTAAAATTGTAAATATATCAATGGTTTCAAACGCAGCAGGCGAAAATTCTTAAGAAAGTGGCACTACAAATGCCATTGTTAACACAAAATTAAATTAATGTACCGTTGATATCAAAGGTGTTATAGCACCGCAATTTATGGCCTCCTTTTGACTTGTTCAATATTTTCGTAAAAAATTTAAATCCACGGTGAGGGGGAGGGGTTCTCCCTGAAATTCGCGCTTGAGTAACTACGTATAATTTTTTCAGTTATAAAAAACATAGATAACAAACAAACCGCAAACAAAACCTAATAACTAAAAACTTTTTTTCTCAAAAAAAAAGTTCGTTTACAGTTTTTTTCGGCAAACTGGTCAATGGCTCGCTCAATGTCAATTTCAACATGTTTGTTGATATGCAGCAACGCTAAGCCCGTCAGACGAATTTCCGTCATAGAGTTTTGTAAGTACTTATATTTTCAATCTTCTGAGGCAGGAGAAGCTTCTTTCTGACGAAGCGTTACTTACTGACAAACATTGAAGAATGTTTTTATCAACGAAAAAAATATCGCCACACTTGTTCATTGCCTCGAAAACGTTATCATATCTGTTTTGATTTAAGCTTTTGCCTTCTTCTGACCAATGCTAAAACAAAGTTATGATTGTTTTCCACAAACCAAAACTACACTTTTTTGCACTCGACGCGCGTTTCGCTAACAAGGTTAGCATCATCAGGAGACGATAAACTGTTTAAAATAAAAATAAAATTAGTGCAACCAAAGGTTCCAAATTCCCAAAACTGACCAATACTGTTTCCAAGTACTGACTTCTCCCAATAAAAGTTCAAGAATTTGTGTTTTGTGTTAGGCAAACAGTTTATAGTATTTGGAAACGACATTAGTTACTTTTGCCCCTGATTTTGGCTTCACGTTGTATAAAACTTGGTATGAATATGTTCAGGTCAAAAATACTTAGAGTCTCGTTATTGAACCTTCATTTTATGTCCGGAATGATTTTGTCTAAAACTTTTTTATAAATTGAAACTCTATAATACTTTTTGTGTTTCTAATATCGTGGTTTTTGTTCTGTTTCAAACTGTCCCAAAATACTGTGGAGGGATTCTAGAATGTTTTTGAAAAAACGTTCTGCAATTTCTCGTTTTTTCTCCAAAGACTTCAGGGTTACCACCAGCATCTTTGTTGTCTACTTTTTTTTGGAGCAAAGGGGAGGCCATCGCCCCCCTGCCCCCCCCCCCCGAAACCGCCACTGTAATTAACTACCACAAAAGAAAATTTTGGGCTTATTTCCATTTCTGATTTTTTTTAAAGGTTAAAATGCCGGCTGCAGCTGCATGTGCAGTCCCACCCCGCATCCATTAATAATAGCGGCACCCAAAAAAAATTATGTCAGAATTACGGGCTAATCATCTGCTGCAACAAAAAATTTGGGTTTATGCCCTTACCTAATTTTTTGTGTGTTGTTAGGGAATGCATCCAAACTGATTATATCCGCAGGAGTTTTGATTTTTAAATAATTAAAACCCCTCCTTACCCAGTCGGTCACCGTTCACTAATGTAGTTTTTTTTAGAAAATTGCATTACCACCTGAACTCAACGGATACCACATTTCAAGTTGATCGGAGTTAGTCAAAATTGACTAACAAAATTTGACTTTCCAAGCAACAATTTTCTGACCAATGACCACATACTTCACCTAAATGGACGTTAATTTGGGTGTATAAATTAGTGATCTTCAGACGGTCTTACATATTACGACAAAATTCCGTTGCTTTAACGTTAGATAATACTGCAGTAACATTTTTACCGTCCAACGTTTAGCCGACCTGTCACTCATTGGTGCATTTTCTAGTAAACCAGTGACGGCGTGTGGACGTTTTTATGAGACTCTAGTTACGATCTGCCGACGTACCAACGTCTAAATAACTTTCACATTATGTGAACTTGCGACGTTTCTGGACGGTCTTGCAATGTTTTCCGGCCGGAGTTTTGACGAACTTAAGTGCGCTTTTCTTGTGAAGAAGAAAAGTTTCCAAAGGAACTAGTGGCATTATATTCTCCTTCTATCGCCCTATTTCTCTCTAGATTTTAAATAACTGGCTCAACTGGTCAGGGGCCTAATTCTTGAATCTCCCGAGAAGGGATCAATCCCGGGGAATGATCACATCCTTCGAAAAAAATATGCTTTTCCTTGAAACCTCTTGAAAATTTTAGTTTGAAAATTGTACATTTTACGCGCATGCTTGCCTGAGAAATGGGACCGATCCCTAGCTTTGCAGTCGGGGAGCGAGAACACCCAATTTTTGATAGAATGAAATGATCACCGCTCAAGAATACGAAATGCGTTCCACGTGGGATCATTCGACACAAATCTATGTCGTTCCCTGCTCAAGAATTAGGGTCCTGAAAGAGAGATGACATTATCCTACAAGTATATGGGCGAAAGAGATAGACTGGGGCTCTTTAAACAGTAATGACTGATCCAGAGCTTCACTTCACTTCAAGTGTCCTGCCATATTTGAAAAAACTAAATTTTATTTTACAGTTCTCCGAATATTTATTTAGAAAAATCGAATAAAAAGTAAGATTATGGCGACTGTCAACTGTCATCGGCGGAATTGTTGGAGCGTTTTCCAGTCGCATGTTGGGTTGATAGTAACCAACGGTCGTGCCAATTGGTTCGTTTGGGAATGTTTGACGACTGTAGTCCATTTACGTGTATTTTTTGGGATTCTCATAATATTCGCCATTTTTGATGCCATCGTTTATGTTCGAAGTGGCCGCGGCATTGTTTATATGTGTGCTTATGTTTTTTCATTCCTTTTCTAAGCATATTTGTCAGTAAACCGAATTGCGTTTTTAAATTTTGCTCCCATAGTGGCCATATAAATACTACCCCACAAACAATGCCGTCATGGCAACGTGCCTTACAAATATTGGCATCTATTGGCAATGAGAATTTGACGCACGGCAATCTGTACGTTATACATGATTTAAACACACCTGTGTGAGCCACCGGCCGAGCGACGGCAACGAATACGTTTAAACTGATGGCAAATACACACTTAGCATGGTTTAAATGTAGAGGAGCACTGCATACTAAATACCGGCATTGCAGGCAATATTGGCAAAAAATGTATGGGGTGATTCACCATATTTTTCCCACTACATAGCTCATTTATTATTAGAGTAGAAAAATAGTTTAAATACAAAAGTTGATTAGTTCTTCACGAATTTTAAGAAAATTCAATAAAAATTTTCAAAATGTCAAATTTAGACTTAGACATCAACTTTCTTATTTTAAATAGAACACCCTGTATATTTTTTAAAATTTCGGTAGATCTTGTAGGGTTTATCTTAAGCAGTTGCTCTTAAGTCAACGTTTTTCTTGAAAAATATACAGGGTTTTCCATTTGAAATAAGAAAGTTGATTTCGAAATTTAATATTTTGAAAATTTTGGTTGAATTTTCTTAAAATTTGTGAAAAACTAAGCAACTTTTGTATTATTTTTTTTTTATATTTTTAAGAATTAAATGAGTTATGTAGTTGGGAAAATATGGTGAATCACCCTTACCACTAAGTGCCAAACCCACGCAAAAATTAAAAGTTTAAAAGTGCACCTCCTTGATTGGTCGGCTCAATAGGGATACAGATGCAAATTCCGATACCACTGATAATTGGCTTTTTCTTTATATTTAAAGTATTTATGCATAAAATAAAAATTGTAATGATTGTGGATTAAAAATAAAATAACGCACATAATTTACGAATGCACATTTATTTTATGTTATCCTTAAACGAACAAAAATTCCTAGAAAAACCAATATGTAATAAATAAATAAATGTTACTATAAACAAACACTTATACACTTATATTTATATCCTAACATGAAGACAGGAATGGAAACCATATGAATAATATTTGTCGTCTTGGTCATGCCAAAGATAGAGGAAAATTATTTCATAAATTGATTTAAATATTTATTAAGAGGAGGTTTTCCATACAACAGTAAATTGCACCAGAGAAAATTTTATTTAGAATCTCTTTGATTGTGAATCAAAAAAATAAGGTTTGCTTCAGTTGCTTTACATAAAAATTCCTTGGCCAAAAATTTAAAAACTTAGTACTTCCTTCTTCTTGTTATAAGATAAGATGAAGATTTATTCAGCATCTTTTTTCCTGGATGTTCTGCCCCCTTTTCAGTCACAGGCACCCCGTAACCAAGCCTTAGTAGCATCTTCAACGACAGAATGAGGAAAAGTTGGTTGACTTCTTAAAGGATTTTTTACAGCATCTAAAAAAGTTTAAATTTTGGTAAGTATAGCTGTAAATTATTTTTTTTGGATAAACCAGTATTTTGTTTTAGGAAAAAGTAGCCCTTTTTGCTTAAAAAGTGACAAAATATCGGTTTCTCAAAAAAAAAACTATAATCTAGTTGTTTTATTGGCAAATTTACGTTAAAATAAAAAAATAGTACAACAGACGAGTTTTTTCAAATTAATTTTAAAAAAGATTTTAAGATATTAACTAAAGACAGCTAGGTTTCACAAGAAATTTAAGGGTCATCATTCTCTGGGTCAGCAAGAGAAATTTCAGTGTTAGAAAATGACTTGGACGTAGACTGAATTGATGAATCTTTAGATGGCTCGATCGATTGATTTGAGCATGCCCCTTTGACACACATAACCTCACTTTCATTTGTTTTTGTAATTTAAATGGGGGTTTTTTGCAGTTTTTGGTTTGTTTTTAACAGATATTAGTAAGGAAATCAGCATGATGGAGTTTAGTTTAATTATTTCAACTATTGGTGTCATTGACTTTTGTATACATGTGCAGAAGCTGTGTGCTGTTCGGTTCAAAGTTATTATTTTTTATTTTAATTTTTATATGCCTGTATAAACCCAGCAAAAATGACGATTTTTGGTCGCTTTACTGGTAGTTCTGAACATTTTTAAGTCCACTCTAGGCCGACCTTATTTAAGAACAAAAGAATATTAGTACTTACGCGGTATCGGCTTCCACATCCGTGGTGACTTGAAACTCAAACTAAATTTAAGCCAATTTTAAAAGAAAACTTGCAAAACACAAAAAGGAACCCACATAGGAAGAACGAAGAATATTATTAAAATGGCGTCGGCAAGTACGTCAAGTTGTCAACCGCACGACAGATGTCAATTGCGCGGGAAATTTAAAAAATGCGTTTGATCGGACCGGAAAGGTGGTTTAGAAATGCATGCAATTTTTAAAGGAACGATTGCGTTGCACTTGGTATGTAAAACACGTTTTTCAGTTATTGGCAAAATAACATAAATTTGCCAATACATCAGCACTAGTAAATAATCATTGGCAAAATAGCGCAATTTTGCCAATAATACTACTGTAGTAAATAACCAATGGCATTCACTTGCCAATATTGCCAATAAAGCGAATACACCTTACCACCTTTCATTGTTTGTGGGGTACCTATTTAACAAACGGTAATTATAAAATTATAATTTTTTGTTTGCCATTTTCTAAAGTGTATAAAAATAAGTTCATTTTAGTAACCGAAAATCCCAAAGTTTGAGATGGCCAACATTTTGGGTAATGAAACACCACCAAAAAATCAATAACATAGAGGGCGCTAGTGTAGTCATTTTGGATCGTATTTTACGACGTAACAAGAACGATTACTATTCCGACTCCAGTTACTGCACAATGACGTAATGACTCAAAAATTATCCACCATTTTGGTGTAAATCCGGGTCGGCATGTTGGGCTAAAACGACATTGCATCATAACGTCGGGTCGCATTTAACAACGTCGCTGCGCCGTTAAATTGGTGCTTGGGATACTTTTTGTTTCGGTACTGCTATTTTTAATGTGTGCGGGGGAGGGGAGGGTGCACATGCAGCTGCACCCCGCATTTTAAACTTTAAAAATATCAGATAAGGAGATGAGCCCAAAATTTTTTTATGCGGTAGATAACTAGCCCGTAATCAGCCCGTAATTCCTACATTAAAAAAATGTTGATTTTTCGAGTGGGGGGTGTAGCTGCATGGACCTAAAAAAAAAATGATTTTAGTTTACGAAAGAAATGCAGCGATACCTCAAGAACAAGTCAATGGGCAGGAAACAAGAGCAAGAATCGTACGAGATGGAAATCGAGCTCTTAGCCGCCGCCTACGAAAACCAAATCAAGGACAAAAAAGACAAATTTCTTCATGTGACCAAAAATTATCATATTTACAAAGAACACAACAAAAAATTGGACAAAGACATTCAGAGAGTCAACGTGGACGTGTGCGACTTCAATTTGAAAAAGGACTTCGAGTTGGAATTGAAAGAATGTGAGATACTTAATGCAAGGTAACTAGAAACATCGTTTTCAGGAACACTACGCGCATGTCCATATTACCATAGAACTTGGGTAAACCAACCAAATGACTTGAAAAGACCTCCACCGAACACGAAAGTAACAAAAGTAACAATTTTAGTTCCTTGATTTTCTTTGCCAGGGTGCCCAGTCTTTTAGAAAAAAAAAAGTTTTTTTCCACTAAATTGTTGATAATGTCCCTCTATTTTTAAAAATCTGGTTGGTTCTAACAACTATAGGCCTACGAACTTTCAACAAAATAACATATAACTTTACATAATATTTTAAAAATACGTTTTCTTTGTTTTTTAATTTTTGAATTTGGGCTGATGATGGTCAATTAACCCAAAACGTCACGTACTTGTCAAAATGAGGTTGTAAAATATCTGTCATCCTTTATGAACCAAACGACAGGAGAAAAAAAGCATGTGTCCATAAGAAAAAATGAACTTGACAGTGCTCCTGTCACACTGAAATGTCAAATCTCGAAAACGGACCCCCCCATTAGGTAGATCTTAAAAAAGTGCCTGTAGAAAGTTTTAAGCGTTTTTCGACAGCTTTAAGAATAAGGGCGCAGAAAAATAAAAACTAAAAATAAAAATTTCGGTTTTGTTCGTCTATCTCCGGAACTACCCGGAATTTGTAAACTTTTTTTTTTGGTTTTGAGGAAAGCGTCAAATTGCGCAACTTTGCCTTAATTTAAACCTTTTTGTATCTCCTATACCGTTTAGGAGATCCGTATGGTAAGCATCGAATCTGGAACACCCTGTATAACCATGCTATACTACACACTTAAAGTAAATATTTCAAGGCATTGGTATCGATATATCTAATGGTAAAGCCATGACGTTAATTTAAGGCTTAAAATATTTTAGCATAATTTAATGATAAAGCCATGATGACCATTAAACCAACCAATTTAGTTAATTATCTGTTAAATGATTTTTAGACGTGCTTAAATACACGTATAGTAGGACACGTTTTTTGGTAAATTTAAAGACTGTAAAGAACTTTGATTGAAAGAAGTTAATACCACCTTATGTCTCATACACTTTATGCTTCGAAAAATTACAATTTTTGCTTTGTTTGTATAAAAATGACAAAATAAAAATCATATGCACGAAACCACAGACAGGTAACATAAGAGAAAGTTTTATTAAACAATTGCCTTAAATTATTTTCATCTTTTCCAAAATTCCTTTTTTATAGCCTGCTGTCTCTCTTCAACAACCTTAAATATTTTTGCACTTCACTAAATTATCTCTCCATTTGACCTCTCTCTAAATATTTTTCATTTTAACAGAAAAAAAAATGTTTTAGGAGGTACTTTTTTTGAACGCTAAAAACATCAGCGAAAGCTTTGAGCGTTTTATTTTTAAAAAAAAAAGCATAGTAAAAATTGCTTAAACAAAAACGTTACCCCTTAAATTATGCTAAAATATTATGGTAAAGAAGTAACGGAGTTGTAAAAAAGTAACCAAAAGCACCTTATTTATTTTTTAGAATGAAAGCGATGTTGCATAGAAGTTCTCTAGTCGAAAAAATCCAAAGGAATCATAACGAAATTTTGGTATTGCAAACCGAGCTGGAACTTTTAAGGTTAAGGACCTATCCCACTTTTAAATATAAAATCATCGACGAAGATCATTCATAGAAATCAATCTTAATTTGATGTTGGGAATTAGTTTAGTTTATTTATATTAGTTAGCTTTTTTTGTATTTTCTACTTGTAAATAAATATGTTGTTGAATTAAATGTTAATCAAAACAATATTTCAAAAGATAATTTATAAACTCTTGTTTTTGTATGCAAACGTACGGTAACTGAACTGCAACAAATATATAACATATATATATAACATAAATATATAACATAAATCCTAAATTTTTATACAGACCGCTTCATGCTACTGTGAACATAGTCCAATTTGCCAGTTTACGTACATGCAGGGACACCGCACACCTATCAGTGGAGCAACCAACACACAAGTTCTTCCAAATTATTAGCCCTTTCATGGCCGTAAACTTTATCTTTGATATAACTCCACAGATGGAAGCCATTAGGAGCAAGATCGGGTGATCGAGCTGGCCATAAAATAGTTCCCCGTGTACTTATAACCCGATCAGAAAATTCATTATGAAGATATTTCCTAACAAGGCCAACATTGTGAGTGGAAAACCATCTTGTTGAAACCATAATATGCTGCTGCAGTAGATCCAAGTATCTAGGACCATTCAAATTGCCGTAAATAAAAAATTCTCCTACAATAACCCCCCAAACATTTAAAAAAAATACAAATGCAAATTTTCCCTCAACCAATATCGAACGTGTGTTGGGTTATGGCGATTCAATAATGAAAAAGTGCTTTCATCTGTGAAAAGAATAGATCTCAGAAAGTTTTCAGCACAATTAGCCCTTTCCATCATTGTTTCGCAAAATTCCATACGACGATAGTTGTCCTCGGGAAAAATTTGATGCGTTTTTGACGCTTTGTAAGAATGATAAGCATTCCTTTTGAGAACACGTAAGACAGTGGCTGAAGACGTATGAACTGCTTCGGCAATTTGGTGGCTAGTTAACTTTCGATTTTCCTCCACTGCAGCGCAAATCATCACACCTCGTACTTCCTGCTAGTCATTCAAAACAGTGGGTTTTTTATGGTTTCTTGGGGCTACACAACCAAACTTTTCAAAATTCTGCACAAACCTATGAATTGTTGATAAACTAGGTTCTGGGCGATTAACAAAATTCTCCAAAAAAAATTTCTTGAATAAGTCTCAATGGTCTGCCTTGATAGTACCATTTGACTATCTGTACTTATTCGGCAACTTCGTAGACATCCATTTTTAGTTTTAAAAATGTATTATTTCACTTAAGAACTTACCAATCTGTTTCTCGAGCAAGGCAGAAATAAAACAAAATAATAAAAACAAAATAAATTTCCAAAAATAACACTGCAGCGTGCTTCAAATCCACCTCTGTCGTACGGCACGGAGAGTAAATTGGACTTGATTCCCCCTATGTTCGCAGGAGCCTGAAGCTCATTGTACAATTATTGTTAGGAATTAATTTGAGAGAGTGAATTTTATGCGTATGTTTTAATTTTCCTAACCATTAGTACCCCAGAAAAGATTTTACTACCACCACTTCATTTAACATTGGGACGAAAAATTTTGTGTAGGCCATGGACAAAGAAGTCCATGCTTTTAGTTATTTAAAAAAGACGTTCCCTAGTGACGCTAAAATTGGGTGAGTTCGGGATGACGCTCGAAAATTTTTCATCGAATCTGATTAAAAAAAACGATAGAATTCTTGTATGATTTTTTATCGGGATTTGAGTCAGTTTTGGAATAGATTTGGATGAGATCCTAGAAGATTTTATCAGGTCTATGAGTCTATGATTTTGGAGAAGTTTATATGGGTGTTGTACGGGATTGGTTTCTAGAAGATTTGAGGAGCTTTTATAGTTATGGTTATTTTATAAGATCCTATGGGCGAGGAGATTTTATCGGGTTTTAGGTCGGTTTTGGAACAGATTTCGATGAGATCCTAGAAGATTTTATCAGATCTATGAGTCTATGATTTTGGAGAAGTTTATATGAGTTCTTATGGGATTGGTTTCTAGAAGATTTGAGGAGCTTGTATCCTTATGGTGATTTTAGAAGACCCTGTGGAGCAGGAGATTGTATCGGATTTTGGGACGGTTTTGGAACGGTTTTGGAACAGATTTCGATGAGATCCTAGAAGATTTTATTAGGTCTATGAGTCTATGATTTTGGAGGAGATTATATGAGTTGTTATGGGATTGTTTCTAGAAGATTTGAGGAGCTTTTTTTGGGTTGATTTTGGAATCAAGAAGATTTTATCAGGCCTGAAAAATTTGTTTTTTGAATTAACTGGCCTTAAGTATACTTTTGAAATTGTTAGCTTCCGTATCTTATTAATTTGACGTAGTTTTTAGGGAAAGTTAGGATACTCGAATCGATGTATGATTTTCGCTAGACCTGTCGAAATTGCGCTTTTAAAGTCAGTCAACTTGCCCAGCTTGCTTTTGTTTTGGTTATCCTCTTTTGGCCTAAAATTGAGTGACGAGAGAGCCAGTTGCACTATGCATGTTTCTCAAATTCTAGATTTTTTTAAAGTTATGGTATTTGTCAGAAACCCAAAGTGTAAGTTTTTAGGTATAAATATGTGCTAATTTATGTATATAAAGTGTCTTAAAATTCTAAGGGAATTATTATTTGTATTTTTGTGTGTTCAATTTAACATAAAAAAGTTAATGTTAAAATTTAACATTTTTAATGATGTTTGCTAACTTTAAAGTAGTGGTACTTAATTTAAAAGGATATAAAGAAAATTATACACCATCTATTCGTCATAGGATCTTGTAGAATCACGATACTGATAGGATACTATAAAATATCCTAAAAATCGATTTCACAAGAACCGATAAAAACTTTTCCAAAATCATTGCTAAAAGGAACTCCTAGAATCGCGATACTGATAGAATCCCATCAAATATCCTGGAAACCGTCCCATAAGAACCCATAAAAATTTATCGAATATCATTCCTCATAGGATCTTCTAAAATCACGATACTGATAGAATCTTATCAAATATCTTAGAATCCGACCCCACAAGAACCCATAGAAATTTCTCCAAAATCATTGCTTATAGGAACGAACTTCTAGAATCGCGATACTGATAGAAACCGTTCCCACGAGAACCCATAAAAAATATCCCACAAGAATAAGAACCCATAAAAATTTTCCAAAATCATCGCGCTTATAAGATCTTCTGAAATTACGAAAGTGATAGAATATTATCAAATATTCTAGAAACCGATCCCACATGTACCCAATATAAACTTCTCCAAAATGATTCCTCATAGGATCTTCATAAAATCTTGTCCAAGGCCACACCTTTATACAAACTGATAAAGTGTCCTAGATTTCTGTCTTATATAACATCCCTAATTCCCATAAAAGTAACTAGTCTTATCCAATCTTATAAATTATTCTAAAAGTACAAGCTGATAAAATATTATATATTTCCTATATAATCTTCTCTGCTTCTAAAAGATTATAAAATACTATAGAAAGAAATATTGGCCTTCTCATTAAATCTTATAGAACTTATATTTCAGCAGGGTAGAGCGGGCGGGGACTAATGACGTCACGACCAGGGCGCACAGAGATGCGGATCATCACGAGCGCTATGGATTCGAGAATCATAACCTGCAAGTTTTCTGTTTTATTTTATTTTTTGAAAACTTGGAACTGCAGAAGCATTGTATATATAAATCCAGGGTTAGAAATTTTGGAGAACACCAAAAATCTTATATTTCACAAGTGACAAGCCCAGCCTATCGATTTTATTCGCAGTTTTACCAGGTCCGACCACGCACCTTGAAAAAACTACAGAAATAACAAATATTTTAGTTGCTTCGAAAAAAAACAATTTTTTTTTAAGTTAAGATATTGTTCCCTTCAGTCACATAGGGCACGCACGGAGCGCCAGATCTTTGTTATCTCGGAACAGAAAATGGCTCGCCCCAAACGAACGAAAAAGTGATCCTCGGGGCGCACGGGGTGTCATCTCGAACTCACCCATTAAACAGGAAATATTTGTGGGTCTCCAGATTTGGAAACTTCATGGCAAGGAAAAAGACGCTTCGAATCATAGAAATAAAAGGGTTTACTTCGAATGCATCTAAAATGGTTGCCTAAACTTTTTGGGAAGCACTGGAGCAACTGTAAAGACCTGGTTGCTCAACCAGTTGTGTTTCCAAAACCTAGGATGTACATTTCGTTAAAAATTCATTTATTGGATTCTGATTTGGATTATTTTCCGGAAAATTGTTGTGTTGTAAGTGATGAGTACTGTGGGGGGTTCCACCGAGATATTTTATAGGTGGAAAGAAGATATCTGAGAAAATGGAACTGTGAGAGCCGATTATTGCTGGATTAGCCACAGTCAAGCTGCACCCCCCCCCTGAACGAAGCTCAATTTGGATATTGTAAAAATTGTGTCACTGTCCTTTCATCGAAAACACACTTATCGAAAACATTTTTATCGACGACGTTCCACAGTTGGTCTAGAGAGGTTTTAAGAAAAAAAAATTATAATCTTTAAAACATAGATTTTTGTTTTTGATAAATAGTTCAAATAGTAACTCCCTATTTGGACTTCATATTTGAATTCTCGCTGAAATTCTCTTTCCAATGGTACCCCATATCATAAGGTTTGCTTTACTAATTTTCGAGATATTGGCTTTCAAAATGTTCAAAAGAAATTAAACAAAATATCTCTATTGTGTTTATTATCGATTTTGAGGGTTTTAAAAGAGCAAATAAAAAATGACAATAGTTTGCCGTTTGCACATTCCTATTTACAGTTTAATGATTTTCAGTAATTTTGACGATATTATTCCAAAAATATGAAGTAGAAGGTCAGATTGTCAAACTGTTGTCATTTTTTATTTGCTCGTAAAAAACCCCTAAAATCGATAATAAACACAATAGAGATATTTTGTTTAGTTTGTAAGATATGGGCCTTTGAAAATTGAATTTTTGACATTTTGAAAGCCAATATCTCGAAAATAAGTAAATTAAAAAAAAGAGCCCCCTCTGTCTGTCTGAAAAGCGCTACATAGGGGATTTTACTTTTTACGGTAAATAGTAGTTGGCGATGGATTAAAAACATTTTCAAAAACATTTTTTTAAAGATTATATATTTTTTTTCTTAAAACCCCTCTCTAGATCAACTGTGGTTCTCATCGAAAACATTTTCATCGAATGAAATTTTCATCGAATGAAATTTTCATCGAAAACACTTTCATCCTATGACATCGGTTGATAGTTTTCGTTGGTTGGTTTGATTGGTTGGTTTGGTAGGTTTGGTTGGTTGGTAGGTTCGGTTGGTGGATTTGGTAGGTTGGTTTGATTGGCTGGCTTGAAAACCTACCAATCAAACCAAACCAAGGAACCAAAACCACCAAACCAATCAATCAAACTAAACAATCAAACCTACCGTCATTCGATGAAAGTGTTTTCGATGAAAATGTCATTCAATAAAAGTGATTTCGATTAAAATTTTATTCGATAAAAGTGATTTCGATTAAAATGTTATTCGATAAAAGTGATTTCGATGAAAATGTTATTCGATGAAAATGTTTTCGATGAGAATGTCGTCGATGAAAATGTTTTCGATGAACGGACAGTGTAAAAATTATGTACTAATTTAGTCCCCTATTAAAAAATTGTGTACTTAATGAATAACGGAGTTATTCGCACTTAAAAGGGGGTGGGGTGTGACTTGGCGCTAAGCTGCACCCCCCCCCATGTTGATATGTCATAATTTTGTATTAATTATGTACTCTTAAAGAAAGGTAGTTTATAAAACCATCGGTTCCACCCCCCTCTGCTTAAAAAATAGATTTGAAAAAAGCAATTAAATTAATTAATTTAAATAATTCAAAATTGCCTACTCTCAAGATAACTTGATTTTTTTTTGTTTATATGGGGTGTGTAGCTTGATATCAAGGCACACCTGCCTAGGAAAGAGATTCGAAAAAAACGCAATTATGTCATAATTTGCTACTAATTATTATGTACTAATTTCGTCCCCTTCAAAAAAAATTGCCCACTCTCAAGATAACTTGATTTTTTTTTTATTTTGTGGGTTGTGTAGCTTGATATCAAGGTACACCGTTCTTTGCTTAGGAAAAGTGACTATGCCAGAATTTGGTACTAATTATGTACTAATTTCGTCCCTTTCCAAAAAATATAACTAAAAGTACGCTTCTATAAGATCACATAATTAGTACAAAATTATGACATATCAACTTTCATTAAATCTATCTCCTAAGCATTTGTTCCCTAGTGTAATAAAAAGACCAACATTTTGAACAAAATATTTCAATTCTATGTATTTATCAACAAAAATACTAATCAAATCAAACTCATCTACAAAAACTAAAAAATATGACATACCTGCTAAATAAATGCAACCGTTTTATAGAGAAATTAAAAATTGTTTGCTATATAATTATTATTATTAGGTTTGTACGTACAAAAATACAAAAATACCTGAGCCAGGTTGCGATAGGTGGGTAGTATACTTTATTCTAAACAATAGAAATTATATTTTTATGACTAGTTATTTAAAATTATACATTATAAGTACCATATATATCGAGTTTAGATTTTAGAATCAAGCTCTCAATGCACCTGATAAAAAAAATTAAGATTCTTTTTTTTCTGTCAGTGACCCTGTCGAGGTGACGCGACGTTCAAAATGGGTCATGTGATATTTTGGAAACATTAAGACACGGCTCGAGGTACTTTTTTTATTTTTTACCGAATAAGCTAAAAATTATTGATTGAATATTTCGTGTGCTCCGAGCCGTGTCTTGGTTTTTAAAAAAAGTTCCTTCCACTCAAAGTTCAGCCAATTCTGATGTTTACTTGATTCCAAAAAGTATGGATATCACATGACCCGTTTTGAACGTCACTTCGACAGCTAAGTTCACTGACAAAAAAATAATCTACTCTTAGGCCCGGTTTATCAAAAACGACTTAGGCATTCACCTCCCAAGTTAACCTTCAGCCGAGAGTGGCAGTTATTGTTACTGTTGTGTTCTCTGATGGGCATCTAGAAAAAAAAGTGCCCTCCTGGGCATGATGGTCGGGTCGGGATGCAGTTGATATTGCTATCTCCTAGAAAGGGCTCGTGGTGTGGCCCCTGGAAGATGATAATACAATGACTGTGGCGTCTGCCTCCACGTGCCACACCTGGATTTTTCGGTGCCATAGTTTGTCTCCTTGTGAAATATGTGGCAGTACCTAACCAAAGACTCCTCACAAGTGTTATTGAAGGTTTCGCAGTCACCTTCACATTGGTTTAGAAGTTATTGTTGAGACCTCCGGTGGTACTTAGATACCAAAAAAATGAGGCATCAAGTAGAATAACTTGATGCCGTATTTTGAATTCCATATAATATTTTTATGATCTGCAGGAGTTTTGACCTCTAGGAACCAAATCTTTCTAAATAACTTAGTGGATAACGTGGGAACAACATTTCTATACCCAACTAGCAATTTGTCGGCGTCTTAACGTTGTGCACCGTGTGCCAACGTTGCGTCACAACGTTTACTTTTACTCAAACACCATCCACTTTTGCACCAATTTGGTGGATGATTTTTTGGTTGAGTCAACGTCACGATCGCGACTACAGTTGAAGTTCAATGGGTTTTGGAGTACAATTATTTGTTCAAAATATTATTCATTACGTAAAATAATACATACACTATTCAACTACAAATTAAACTATTTCTAACACCATAATATTATTGAAATAAAATGATATTCTATGTCATATATCATGTTTTGCATCATCATAACATGCGAACCAATACCAACATATATAAACTGACGGTAGTTTACTGTCAAATGTACAGTTCATAGCTCTAAAAAATAAGCGCGCCCTCGATTAAGATGATTTTATGAAATTAAAAAAAAATCATGATTTAAAAATCGTTCTGAAAAACCTCTGAAGATGTTGCTTAGGATTCCTAAGAACAAAATACGGATTTTTACATGCAAAAAGATCTTAGTTTATTGTAGAAAAGAGCAAAAACAAATTTTTAATGTTTGTTTACAAATTAGCATACAATGGTTTTAACAATCAATCATGGCGGCACTTATTAGTTTCTATGACAACCAAAGAAGACCCGTGTCTCGACCGCTTTAACCACTTAACTGTGTTTTGAACGGATCTCCTAACTTAAAAGACGCGAACACGCCTCAATTTTGGCTTTCTGCTGCTCACTTAATTTCCACCCTTGTTGTTTACATAGGACCTTCCTCTTTTTTTCCGCCACACTGGGGAATCACCTTCAAATGAGAGCTGTCACATGTCACAATATCGAAGAATATTTATACAATTTGTTCCTTTTCATAATGCAAAATGTTCAAACAAAACTAATAGAAACTTTACAAAACACTTCTTAGTTACTTTTACTGAATTAATTGATGTTTGTATGACAGACAGCAGTGCTCCAAAATTGATTTGTTGCAAACATAACAGAAAAATTGGTTAGATGAAAACAGGCGCGCACGCGTCTCCAACAAACCGGCCAGAAAACGTGGAGCAAATTGATCAATTTTCGGTTTAGCACACACCGGTTTGTAGTCGGCGCCTTCACAACTAAGGAATTACTGTTAGTACAATAGACGGTCATAAATAGTTGTGATGGCGACTGAAGTTGCGATAAACGTTTAGGCGTCGTATAATAGTCGACGTTGTCGACCGTTGCCATGATAACTATTCTTTATCTGTAAAACAACGTTTAAAATTAGTCCAATTCTAATTTTTACAACTTTCACAACTAAAAATTGCTAGTTGGGTATAGCTTAGGCACGGGAAGCAGTGCAAGATAGCGGCGTAGCGTGAGGGGGCCAGGGGGGTTCCTCGCCCCCTCCCCCCTCCGCCATCTAGGTCTCGGCGCCCTTTGGGCGCCCTCAGTTACGTATTAAAACAATAAACATTACAATAATATAAAAAAAAGTAATAAAACATTTTTAAGTAGTTTATCACAAATGAACATTATTTAAACATCAGTTACGCGCGCCGCAATATGTAACAATTACTAACCACAGGGTCGGCGGTAGCAGTTTCGCCGCCCCGGACAAAAAGGTAAAATTTTCAAATTTATGAGTTTGGCGCTAAAATAAAGTTTTGGTGGCGCTGAAAACAAGAAAAAAGAAAAAGCAATTTTTTTTCAAAATCATTTAAAATGGTATAGTTTTAGCTACAAGTCTAGACTTTTGATAATATCCTCCCCCAATCTTTGTCCGGTAACCCTAGCCCTACCCACTTTTTAATAAACTTCAATTTTTTTTCCCTTCGGTGCTATTAATTACGTTATTTATTAATTTAATTTAAATTTAAGATTTTTTTTCAACAACATTCGAAACGTGTAAAAAATAGTATTTTTAGTAGTGGCTTTCTCAACATTTTAGGACTTGATTTTGGCAACAAAAAATTTTGAGATCAGATACGCTCAAGAATTCGCGCCTTTCTTTCTAAATATTTTTTATATAAACAGTAAACACTAATCTTACCCAATACCTACTGAATACCCTTAAAAAAAATTGCGAATGCCACTAGTAAAACATTTGAAAAGCAACTTTTATTAAAATTACACCTGATAAATTTTTCATTAATGAATCAGACTTCGTTTTTTTCATAAAATATCTGTCTTGGCCCTTAACTTTGCCGCCCCGAGCAAGGACCCGGCTTGCCCGGCCCTAGCGCCGGCTCTGCTGACCAATGAGTAAACGAGAAGCGGAAGTCTTTCTCTTTTGCCGTGAAACCAAAAGATGTTTTTCTTATGTTGTTCGGGTTCGTCGAAATTTCCTGTTCCAAACAGTCCGGAGCATGCGCGCTTAAAAAAACGCGTTCTGGTTCGACCACAACTGTTCTGAATTGAAAACTTTTGTGTTCGGGTTACTACCGAAAATCTGTCCAGGACCGGTTCAATACTGTTCTGTGCAGTCCCGTGAAGCCAGGCGGAATTAAATGGAACTGTTTAGGACTGTTTTCTGACGCATGCGCAAATTCATTTACGCATGTTTGTGCGAAAAGATAATTTGTTCCTTGAAAATATACCCAAACAAATGGGTTTTTACGAAAAATAATGAAAAGCCAGTGTGCAATCTTGTATTATTTTATTATCCGCGTGTATTTTTACAAAGGTTTTGTCGAGGGTTTTGTATGGTGTGACCAATACCTGGAGAGGGTACTGGTGTGACCTAAAGAAGAGGAATCCCTGCCTAACCCAAAAATTCAGATTTTTGAGTGTTAAATTTCTGTTCTTTCAAAAACTGCAGAATTTCACTTTGGAAGAATTAAGGCAAGATCCTTTGTGGTTCTCGGAGGCCTAGTAGCTACCACGCGCCCCTAGCTGTAAAGTTTCATGAGTCGTGTTTCAGGTGCCCAATTTTAGAAAATCCACCGGAAAAATTGATGTTAGGGTTGACCATACCCATAAAGGTATACGTCTTTGACCATACCCAAGTTCTTCTCTTTTGCTTTCCCCTGCTTCTTCTTTTTTACTTTACTGCAAGGAAAATGCGTTCGGGTTCGTCCAAAAATTGTGAACTGTTAAGAAGTATCACGCGCAGTTCTAAAACGTTCTAGGACAGTTTTAAAATTCTGAACCCGAACAAACCATTATTTTCCCAAGGATTTAAAAGAGGCAGAAAAGTGTTTATCTTCCTGTGATTTATTGCAAAAAAATTGAAAATTAATTGTGGAATGTCAAAAAGGAAGAAAAATAAGGAAATGTGTTTTTTTTAAAAAGCAAAAAAGCTTGCTAGAAAGCCCAAAAACTTAATTGATTTTTTTGGAAATGTTCATAATGTGGAAAAATCCTAAGTGTCCGTATTCTATTTCTTTCTTTATTTAAATCTGGTTAGGATAGGTAGGTAGGTACCTGCTATTATTAGTACCCACCAACGTTCAAATTCAATTGTTTAATTAACGTAAACGACTCAGAAAATAATTTAAAATGTTTCGCTGACTTAATTTTATTTTATAGTTCAGATCTAGAAAATACTACTATAGATGAATATAAATTGATTTAAAAAAGGATTCAGCGAGGATAAATAAATAACAAAAATCGGGAAACCCGAATAAATTTTATCATTTATGATAAAAAACAGTTTAAGAACAGTTTCCCAAATATTTTTAAATTATACCAAATAATGAATACAATTGGTCCTAGCATTATAGAAGCTGAAGGCACTTTTACCAGATAAAAAAAATGTGTGTAATGTGAAAGGTCACAAATGACGGAAGACAACCTGAACGCGTTTGCTAAAATTAGTATTGAGCGGGAATATACTATTTATTTCGATGTTATGCTGCAGAATACTACAGAATGATTTTTTTAGTTTAAAGTTAAGATAAAACATAAAAAATCGTAACAAACAACTGTAGTCAGACATTTTTTTACACTATATATTAATAAGTGAATATACTACTATATACACGATGTTCCAAATTCGATGCTCACCATGGGAATCTCCTAAACGGTAGGAGATACGAAAAGGTTTAAATTAGAGAAAAGTTGCGCAATTTGACGCTTTGTTCAAAACCAAAAGAAATTTTTACAAATTCCGGGCAGTTCCGGAGACGCCCTTATTCTTAAAGCGGTCAAAAAACGCTTAAAACTTTCTACAGGCACTTTTTAAGATCTACCTAATGAGAGGTTTATCAGTGACAATAGCACTGTCAAGTTCATTTTTTTCTTATGGACACATACTGTTTTTCTCCTGCCGTTTGATATTTTACAACCGCATTTTGACAAGTACCCGACGTTTTGAGTTAATTGACCATCATTAACCCAAATTCAAAGATTAAAAAACAAAGGAAAAACGTATTTTTAAAATATTAGGCAAAGTTATTTTGTTATAACAAAGTGTCAAAAAAGGTGTAATTTTTTAAATGTTAAAAAAAGTAACTCAATCGGGTTTCCAAAATATTTTGAGTAAGTTAAAAGCAAAAATTAAATTTAGGCTGATGTTGGTCAATAAACCCAAAACCTCAGTTGACTTGTCAAAATAAGCTTGCAAAATGTTATCTGTCATCCTTTATTAACCAAACGGCAGGAGAAAAAAAGGCCGTGTCCATAAGAAAAAATGAACTTGACAGTGCTCGTGTCACACTGAAACGTCAAGTCTCAAAAACAGACCTCTCACTTTAAGAATAAGGGCGCAGAAAAATAAAAATGAAGATTTCGGTTTTTTCCGCCTCGCGAACTATCCGGAATTTGTAAACTTTTTTTTTAGTTTTGAGCAAAGCATCAAATTGAGCAATTTTGCCCTAATTTAAACCTTTTCGTATCTCCTACCGTTTAGGAGATTCCCATGTTGACCGCCACTTATCCATGCTATCTAACATCTAACATCTAACCTACATTGTTATATGTCATCTATCTTTCTGTTTAACTCGAGAGTTAAATGCCTAACTCGCTATTGATAAACCGGACCTTAGAGATAAAAATAAAGCTTAATAATAAGGGTTACATAAATAAAAAACCAAACAATTTTTTGGTGCAGAGGAATGTCTAATATAGGTTGAAACATTCTAAAATTGAAACTCAAAAAACTTGTTAGTTAGGTGATTTCTTGCGTATTCTAGACACTGGAAAAAATCAAAACGCTTTGACTGGTATAGCTACAGTTATGAAATATTTATTACAACCTTCTTTAGTCTGTCATAATTCTTAACAAGTGTTTTGGATAATAAAAAGTGGATAAAATGTTGTTAACACTAAGGATTATGACCTTGAAAGTTTAAAGAAGGAACACGTATTTTTTTTTTAAATTATTTAAAATAAAATTTAACTATTTTACACACATAGGACAAATTTTGTACCTGAAACGTGCGAGAAGTGTCTTTTCCGCCCTTGACGGCTTACCAGCGGTCGCGTGCGGAAAATTCCGCACTTGTTAGGTAAATAACTATTACGCATGACTTAGGATAGGATAGGAACTGTTAAAAGTCAAAAATTTATTGACATATTTTTGTTCCGAACTAAAATGCGTGCGGGAAAGTGGTGTTTTTCGCACAGTCCTAAAAAAACTCCATTTTTTGAAACGGTAGCTATAAAAAATAAACCGTTTAAAAAGTAAAACCCTTTGGTCCAAAATACTGTTCAAAATACCCAAGAAACTATGCCTTAACCTAATAAAGACTATTTTTTGGCGGATTTACAATTAGATAGCACCTGTCATTTCTTTTTTCGAAAGTGCTTAAAAACTTTAACATATAATACAGTCAAGATGACTTTGTGACTAACCACATAGGGCGACTTTTTCACCCATAGTACTTATCTCGAGACTTATTTTGACTATATCTCTTCCTAAAAAGCAAATCAATAAACTGACAGATCACAAGATAGGTAAGTGGGCACTTAGAAAATAAGTGAAAGGTAGAAAAGTGGCCACTAGAATTTTTTGAAAGGCATTTTGGCGGGGTAACTGGAAAAATGAAATGACTATGCTTGCTTATAATTATTGCAAATCTGCAGTGGAAAACAAAATGTCTAAAAAAGCTTGTAATTCGGAATAAAAAATCTAATATGGGTCTTTATTTTTGATTTAATAGACAATTGAGCAAGTAGCAATAATTACGTAAAAAATCCCACTATTCTACCATCATAGTGGAGGCAGAACTGACGTAAATTATCCCTCCAAAATAGGTGACAGTAGGTAGTCGCCCAGAAGACAGGTCAATACGAATAAAGTAATCTTGTAAAGAATAATGGCTACCTAATATAATATGACAACACATAATAATGAAATGGTTTTAAAATGAACTTATATTGGCAAACAAATTTTTCTGATAACCTTCAATATTTTTTTTTTAAACGATCTTAAAACACGTAGGTTTTAAGGTCGTAGTTACAATCTGGGGAATTGTTTTTAACAACACTGTACGGGAAATCAATTTAACTATTTCGACCTGATTTTTTTGCAAAATTTTGCGTCATTGAATTTGTTTTCCATGGCAACTCGGAGACTTTATTTATGTTTATCCACAGTGGTGGGACACCAGGTATTTTTTAGCACCGGGTCAAAAATTTGGGGTTAGGTTACTTATTTTGACTTTTCGCGTTCTACGCCGCTAAAGAACCAAGTAAAATACTAAAATAATAGAAAACCATTTATACCTGCTAAAAACCGCTACCCAACTACGTATTAAAGTAATTGGGTGTCATGTGTAAGGTTGCATTTACAGGTGCATTTATAATTGAATTGGAAACACTCCCGCTAGCTGATACCGACAACAGGTTAACTTAAAACCATGCAGATTTAAAAATCGGCTACTGGCGCTAGACGAAATAATCGTATTCTATTTTAAACAGGAGCGTCAACGACTAGGAAGAGTCTTTCCAACCTCTAAATGGAGCACTGACCTGTTTTGTTAGTACTTAAGTATCCGTGTGTTTTTGAAACTAAGGTTCTAAAATCTATCCCTTTACATTCCAAGACTTCACCAGTACACTTGCACATAACTATGCCGCAGTAATTTAAATTAAAAACAAATGATTGAATCAAAATAAAAACAAAATTATGTGGGGTTATGGGCGCCGAATGTTTCTATGCGAATTCCTAGTAATCCCAGCGAGCCAGTAAAGTTCTCTTGGTTCTTTGATAGACTCGGGGTAATGCCTGCGCAGCACTAGGCCTTTTTCGGAGGGCGACCGCACACGCGGAGTGGTTTCATATTTGTTTTAGAACAATGTTTTTGAAAACACATTTTTGAAAGATAAACATAACCTCGAATGGTTTTCTGTCAGAAAACGTAAAAATACTCTTCTGTCCCACTGCGGCCCGAGTTAAAGTTTGTTGACAAAACACTTGCAGTTACCATGAAATCGTATAAATTCTGCGATCTATCGGCCAACACTTGAAATGTGCACAGACTTTTAGAAAAAAGGAAAGTTCGTTTTTATTTTCGCTAAAGCAAGGAAATATAAAAAAGAAAATGTAATCCAGAGGAAATTGTGAGTATTTCTCTATTTTTTTTTGTAAATCGGGTTTGTTCTAAAGCGCAATTATTTTGTGGCTTTTGGGATAGATGACAGCACTAGAGCTTTTATTTTGAAGAAAAGATAATTGAGAATTGGAAAAATCCTTCAGATATTTTTGTTAAGCATTTAAAAATGATTACCCCTGCAAAATTTCAGCTAATTCTGATGTTTAGGTTTTCCTGTGCACTCTGGCAGAAGATTAAAAAATTAAAGAACAAGGCGTTGCCAGTTGTACTTGTTTTTACTTAAAATCTGGGGAGAAACTATAGCCTTAAACATTTTGAAAAACTTTTGACATTTTTTTAACAGTGAAAAATGATTTTCCGTTTGTTTTAGAATTTCAAAAATTAATGAAAATCGATGTAATAAAAAAATATGGCGGCCATCCAAAATTTAGGTCAAAAATAAGTCATTTGTGACTACCGCGGATATCCAAAAGGTGTCTTACTATAAAGCAAAGTTCTTGGTAAAAATGATCCACATTTAAGTTTCAAATTGGTTCCTGAATCTAAGTAAAAAACGATACAAATTTTGTTGCCAAATTAGCCAATACTGGACCTATTTTCGATCCAGCATGGTAATAGTGCTTTTGAAGGAGCTTTGCTTCTTTCTCTAAAATTTTCAATCAAATCAAAAATAAAAACCACTAAAGATGATCTTAAATTTACCTACGAAATCAACAAGTTTTTTGCAGCTTGCAGGTAGTTTAAAAACTTTATAAAATTTTGCTAAAACCGGGCAAATAAATAAAGGAAAAAATCAACGTCTTATCTAAAAATACTGACGAAATACCTGCATAACAACCATCAACAATACTGGAGTTACGGCTAAAGAATAGGTTGCCGCCCCCGAAGAGATGTAACAATTTTCTGAATTGGAAATGAGTGTTTTGTAATTTTGAATGTATCTCTCGGTTCTGGCTGAATCAAAGAATAGACCTGGAGTGGAATCCTGGAAAAAAAAATGGAAATTAGAGATTAAATTCCAGATCGTATTAAATGCGTTTATAGTTCGTTTTTAAATGATATTCAACTGATGGTCCACAGACTAGTACAAACAAGATATTAACTGCTGGTAGTTAGTTTTAAAATATAAAGGTGTCCCAAAATTGAAGCCAGAAAAAAAGGAAAACATAATTTTCAATACATAATGGTAGTCATGATGGTAATTTAAGATTTAAAATATTTTAGCATAATTTAAGGGGTAACGTTTTTGTTTAATCAATTTTTACCATGTTTTTCACATTTTGAAGCTTTCTTTCCAAACTTTCGATTTCTAGAATAAAACACTCACATTTTTCAAGTTTTCACTGTTTTTTAAGCCTTCCAAAAAAGTATTACTAAAAAAAATATTTAAGGCCGTTGAAGAGAGACAGCAGGCTATACAAAAGTATTTTAGAGAAAGATGGAAATAATTTAATCCAAAAAACGGCAAAAATTGTAATTGTACACTTTTTTTTCAATCAAAGTTCTTTACAGTCTTTAAATTTACCAAAAAACGTATCCTACTATAAGTATATTTTAGCACATCTAAAAATAATTTAACAGGTATTTAACTAAATTAATTTAAGGTTCATCATGGCTTTACCGTTTTTTGGAGCCTCCCTGTATATACCCTGCCAAAAAAAACCTCATAAAAAATCATAGCAAATAACAGATAAAACATCATAAGTTTTCATAATCTATGCTCATATAAACTTATGATATTTTATAATTTTTGACTAGTGAAAGTGAAACACAAATCGCGCATAGGAGATCATCATATTTTATCAGCCAGTTGGCTTCTAAAAGTTTACAATATTTTATGATTTTTAATGACAATTCCTCATAAAGGTTTATAAGATTTTATAAGATCTACCTGTAACATTCGAAAATGAAAAATTACAGCTTAACTTTAGCAGTTGTAGTAGTAGTAATAGTAGTAGAAGTAATGTAAGAGATTAACATACAGTCAAACTAAACTATAACCTAACCTAAACTATAAACTGCGTCAACCTAACCCACTATAATACAATAACACTCCTTGTGCTTGCACAATATCTACATCTAATAGAAAATTGTTTTCGTATAAGTACTTATTTATCGCCAGGAGCCGCCTCGAAAACGGTGGAGGGGGTATAGTTGAACGACCGATTTCGTTGAAATTGAGTGTGTCGGGGCATTTGGGGATGGAGATTACGAACTTCTAATCACATTTCAAAAATTCAATTTGGCGGATTCAACATGGACGATTTTCAGTCATGTTTTGCTAACCAATTTTAACTGAATTATCCACCTCCAATTGTGTTAAAATTTTGTATGTGTTTATAGTTCTGGTGAAAATACAAAAATATATTATTCTCAGGTACCCACCCAAGCAACAATTATAGTCAATTTCACTGGTGCCATTGTCATTGCCACCAAAAAAGGGGTAAAGCGTAGTAATATTTCCTACGAAAAACTATTTATAGGAAAAATTTCATTATTTTCACTTAGTGTGGTCACTATTACTGTTAAAAAATTACCACACTGTCGTAAAAATATAAAGTTATACGCGACATTAATATATTGCACTATATAACTATATACCATTACTAGAAACACGAAAAAACTTTACAGTATGGGGCTTACTTCATAGTTGTCACATTTAATTGCTTTAATATTACTTTTACGAGCCCAATGAGCATTTTTGTCTATATAAAAGTTACAGCAAATAATATAAAACCTTCATAAAATAACCAAAAGTTATATTATTTAGTGTTGGTGATAATTTTATAACTCTAATATATCTCTTAAATGAGTAAAAAAGACTTGAAAAACAACTGTTCAACACCAGCTTATAAAAATTTATGGTACATAGTAATGGATAGAAAAACAACATATAGATTTTATAAAACTTCCTTATGAGCCCTCAAGTATAGAGATTATTATAAAAAGGTTTTACAACTGTTCTAACAACACTACATAACAAATTAAAGGGTTTTATGGATTTAGAAATATAGATTTTCCATCTTTCTTCCCTTTGTTTGTTATGTATTATTCTTTTTCTTTTTACAATAAAAAAATTTATAAAATGGTGTTTAGCAATCTTCTAAAATAAATAAAAATGAAAGTGAGATAAGCTGAAGCAGGAATATGAATATTTATATACTATAGTCAAATAAAAGCTATTTTTCAAGTCATCCTACTCTGAAAATCAGCTGCGGTCCCGTGTGTACTGTATAGTTTTCGAATACACTCACGTAAATTTCATGGGCTCCAAAAATACTTGAGAAAACGAAAAAAAAAAATATTAATTTAAATATCGGTTTTTTTTTCATACGCGTTTTTTTCTTTCTGGGACAAATATTGAATTTTGTATGTTGTTCTTAACCCTAACAAGCAATATTTTAATTGAAACACATGTTGAAACCCCATAAATAACGTTTTTATTTAGGCCAAAAACCTATTTTTGTAATCCAAAATGGCGAGAATTTCCGACAATTCTATAAAAAAAAAACAATACAACTATACCACTGTTTACCTCGTCAACACTATTTTATAACCCTTTTAAAAAATGATGCTACTTGGAACCAGTCTGTTTTATAATTCAATGCTTGGAACAAAGGGCTACAGATGCCGCAGTGTTGAACACTGATGGTCTGTTTCTGCGAGCTTAACATAGTTACCATTGTTCTCTTTTCCTAAATGCATTCCTCGAGAGATCCAGCATACTACACATACTAGGAAAAATACCCGCCTCCACACACTTCAAGCCCGCATAACTATCAGAGGTAACTATCTCAAGAATATAGTTAGATTGCGGGGTCGAAGGGTGTACAGGCGAGTATTTTCCGGGGTGTTCACATTTGCCGCCGACCAGCAGTATCAGCGTATGCGCTCGACGTTTCACGGTGCGTTTTTGCGACCTTAACACGGTTACTATATTGTTCTCTTTTCCTAAAACACGGTTCCCATCTATGCGTTTCTCATTGGTGGGTCCCCCGAATCAAAACACGTATCACGTGGTCTAAGCGAGATTCGCCTATACAAGTTCATGTCGGACCACGTGATGAGTTTTTTGAGTCAGGGTGACTGCGCATGGGAAACGCTGGTGGGAATCGGGTGTAAAATGCATTCGATCCCGATATCTGTCATCGGCAACTATCTCAAAAAGATTTGGATCTCTTATCTCTCTCAGATGAATGTAATTAAAACAAGATAATAATGGTATGGTATCTCGCAAAAACGTGCCTTTTGATGTCGCAAAAATGCTCCTTTTGAGGTCGCAAAAACGCGCCTTTTGATGTCAGAAAATTAACCTTAAAAAATCTTGTTTGTTTTGTTTTTATAATTGCCAAAATAAATTAAAATTGTTTTTTTTTGTTCTAAAAACAGTTGTATTATAATCCCTATATAAAGAAATTAAGAACAAAATTATAGAAAAATCCTTATGGGCAAAAAAGGTTTATGAATGAGTTCATAAGAATATTACAGACACCAATTTATATAACTATTGTGTGTGAATTCCCAAGTTTTTATAAGTGTCTCTCGAAATATTTTCAATCTTATCTTATATAAATTTGTTGTTGGTTAATTAAGTTTTATAAGTGGGTTAATAGCAACATTTTAAAAACCAATCTATTATATATCTTTAATTGATAGTTACTTACGGTTTTATAGGTGGGTTGACAGAAAGATTTCAAACACCAATTTATATAACTTTTGTCACTGATGACTTATATTTTTATAAATATGTTTGTGGAAACATTGTTAACACCAATTTATATAACATTTGAACCAATGACTTCAATTTTTATAAAAATGTCCGTGGAAATATTGTTAATGCCAGTTTTATGTTACTTTAGGGTACCATCAATTTAGAGCCTTTAATAAAACAAATATAGAAACTCAATTCTTGTAGGAAACTTCTAAATACCCTAGGGTATCAATGGAACCCTCTTTATAATAATTATATAAATATCTGTCACCAGAAGTTTCTGAAAATGCTCATTGGGAGGTAGCGACTCTAGTGATATTAATTTGGTTGCCATTCAGTAGCCCCTACTCAATACAAAACTACAAAGTTATGGAGTCTACACGGTCGCCTATCTACCACGCAGTAAGAAATAAATGTGCATATAGTGCGATGTAGTAGTATAACCGTCCCAATGCATTCCCAAAAACGGTGAATACCTCGAGGTATAGTAGTAATAAAACCGTCGCCGTGATATGACGCCACAACTCTATTAGAGATAGGGCGTGGAGACAGCCACCACGTCGCGACTGATTTTGTTGCTTGGGCACCTCCCTCTAACGAGGGAGGGGGAAAAAGATTTAGTTTGTTCGATTTCAATCAAAATTGACATACAGGAGTTTTTAAGGAGGGGGATTATGAATTTTTGATCAGATGGGATCAAAAATGTTCGATTTCAATCAAAATTGACATACAGGAGTTTTTAAGGAGGGGGATTTTTGATCAGATGGGATCATGAGTCAAAAAATATTTTTGATAAAGGTATAAGTAAGTATTCTAAGTATACTTTTTTGTTAATTAGTTTTTAGGTGGTTGAAAAAACTGATACAAATCAGGTGTGTGTTTTATGAGATTTAATTAGGTTTTTTTGGCAGGGTGGACACATAAAAATCTATAAAATGTTTTAAGTTTGTCTGACTATAAAATGTATTTAAAGACTTATAAAAAAAATTGTTTTTACCAACTCGTAGAAAATTATAAATGTTCATAGAAATCTGTCAAATTCTATGAGTTGGTTTGATCATAAAATATTCCAAAATCTTATGAAAAAACGTTTTTTTATAAACTCTTAAAATATTATAAAAACAACAGTGTGTGTAGTTTGACTATAAAGTCTATCAGAAAACTACAAAAACATCGGTTTATATAATCCCATAATACATCATAAAAAAAAGAATGTAATTATGGAAACCCATAAAAGCTGATGTGTCGGTTTGATTATAAAATCTCTTTGAAATGTGCATTTATAAAACCATAAAATATGTTAAAAAAATGTCTGCACTTATCAAATTTTACATACATTTATAAACCTGACTGATTATAGGATCAGATAAAAAACACACATATGAAACCACATGAATTCTTACCAAAATCAAAGACATACCTCATAGAATAGAATAGAATAGAATGGAAATCGTCAGTCAATTTTATATAAAAAAAAAAAGAGTTTTACGAACACACATAAAAAAAAACCTATATAATATCACATTTCTAAGTTTAGTCAATTTTTAGAGACATAAAATACAGTAAATAATAATAAAAACAAAACAATGTTAAATTTTGAGACAATCAATTTTACAAATTTGAAATGTAACCCATAATTGGTTGATGCAAATACAAAACCGCAGCAAAGCCAAACATAAATAAATTTAAAAGTACTAAATAAAATAAAGTAAATAATAATAAAAACAAAACAATGTTAAACTTTCAGACATTTAGTTTTACAAATTTAAAATAAAAATATGTTTTTCAAAAAACAGTATCACAATTTTAGGACTTGATCAAAATCTTCAAACAAATAGAAACAGGACACAACATCACATTCAAGGCTTAATCAGTTCTTTCAAGTTTGACAACATAGTGTCAATGCTGACACAAGATCAAGCATTAGTTAAAAAAAAAACCATAGAACAATACGACACCAAAGGCTTGCCTATCCAACACCGTACTCAACTAAAAAGCCAGGTAACTCCTACCGTCTCAGTGCCCTTTAGCCTATTGTATCGGCAATTTTTATAACCAAATTGACAAGTAAAACATGGATTTTCTGTCAGTTTGGTGTCAATATGACGCCGATCATAGGCCAAAGGATACTAAAACGAAAATGAGTTAACTGGCTTTTTAGTTGAGAACGGTATTGGCCTATCTTATGAACTCCTTTATATTATACGGACAGACGTTTATTAGCCTCGATTTAAGAGTTTTTTTAAAGACATTTTTGTTGCTTATGTTTCGAATGTTATTTGGTAGACCATTAAACAGTTTTAAAGCAGCATACCCTGGAGACTTTTCATACAGAGTGCTACTATGTTTTTCAGTTCTTAATAGGCTACCATGCCTGGTATTATAATGATTATTGCAAACCTGATTAATTTGAGAAAAATTTACAAACAAAATGGATTTTAATATAGAAATTGCCTGAAATGTCAAAATATTATGTTTTGTAAAGATAGGCCTACATGACTCTCGAGGTTTTAAGTTAAAAATGAGTCTAATAATCCTTTTTTGGATTATGAATATTCTCTCATTGTTTGAAGCTCAACCCCAGAAGATAAATTCTTACAAACTTTTATAATCGTAAAATTTTGTCTTACAAAAGCTCATAGACCTTATAAAAACTGATAAAATTCTGGTGTGTGTTTTATGAGGTTTTATGCGGTTTTTTTGGCAGGGTATATATAAACAAACTTTTGATTAAAATGCCAAAAAATTAAAAATTTAAAAGTACTTACTGGAAAAAGTAAATCCCTCGTTCGATTAAATTCGAAGAACACCTTGAAAGCCTTCTCCAAATTCTGTCCGAATTGCTTTTCAATATTCCTCAACAGTAGCATGGTGTCGTTGTATTTGGAGCTGTTTGAACCAATCAGAACTTCGCCCGCCGTTATGATGGTAAGTGGAGAGTCGTCGTCCACTTGAATGCCAGGGAATCTAATTAAGGTGCCGTTTTTGTCGACTACCTGGAAGTCTGACCAAAATTGGTCCGCCCGTAGTCTTAGAGACCTTATTTCTGTAAAAAAAATATATTTTTAAAGAGTCACATTATAATTTTTGGATATTTTTTATAAAGTTTTCAAAAATTAATTTTTTAAAGAATGTTCGAAACTTGTTCAAAAGTCAGAGAGGAAGGAAACTGTCTTGAAAAAGGGGTTTTGCGCACGGAGATCACGATCTGAAAACGGCATTTTGCGCACGCCGTGTGCAAAACGTTTTGCACACGCTTTGCGTACGTTTACGTCATTTTTGCACACGGGTCTCCCGCCATTGTGATTTTTGTTGTTGTCCATAGCAACAGTCACGGCTCCTTTGTTTTACATTTTATTAATAAAAACGAGTTAAATAAAAAAAAAATAAAAAAAAAAAAGATTTTTCTGGTCTCTGTTTATTTGCAGTCGTATAAAAAGTATCGTAAAAAACTCGTTTGAACACCTCTTTGCACACTCGATCGTGTGCAAAGAGTCGTTTTCAAACCTTGTTGTGTAAATAACTATTATCAACCCTGTTTGACGTAAGTATAAAAAATTATTAACCTACTACAAACAGTTCTTGAGTTACCACGTGTCACGTTAAAAATACATTATTTTAAAAAAAAACGATTTGCTTACGTGTGACGTCACAATGCCTCCCGGACTTTGACTTTAAAAAAATGAGTGAAGTAGCAGGAAAAATATGTTGTAAGATTAGTAACTTTAGGATCCGTAGAAGGTAATAACAGAAATAGTTGTTTTCAAAACTAGTAGCTAAAATAGTGCTTTTTTTACAAGCGTTGGTTTAAATAACTAGCGCAGCGAGGTATTTTAAAACGCGAGTAAAAAAAGCACAGTTTAGCCGCGAGTTGTGAACACTATTTTTTTTAATACCTTTTTCAAAAAATCCAAGAAAAACAGGAAAATGCTTTTAAAAATCTTGAACGAAGAGCACTTCTCGCAAGACACCATCTTTACACTATAAATCAAGGTGGCTGGTAAACGAAATAACAATATGGTTTCCATAGCGATGTGCCTTTTTACTCAGTGACGTTTAATGTTGCGACATTTTAGTCTTTGACAGTTTGATATTTTGCCGATTTTTTTAAATAATTTTTTAGTAAATACTTGGTGAAAACTGGCGGAAATGGCTTTCTATATTACTTACTATTTTCCGCTATTTCTCTTTAATTTTTGGTAAAAAACGGACAGAAATCTTTTTTTGCACCCGTGATCAAAAAACATTTTTTTGGCATCGGTAACCAAAAAAGCCATGCTTTAGTTATCTGCACACACACACAGTTACAGTATAAAAAAAAGTTTTACTTATAATTTTCTTTATGCAAGAACCTTATGAATGAAACTAAAACCCTTAAAGTTTTAATAAAGTATTGTTATTGTTAAAATTAAAAAATTTATATTTTGGTTTTGTGTGTAACTATCCTTACCGCTTGTCGAAATAATAGCGTAGTCGGCGCTCCCATCTGTCAAACATCTTAGAGCTCCTGCACTACCGAAATATTTGTTGTCTGCGTCGGCGTTGCAATATTTTGCAGCTAAAAAGACAATTTAATAAAGTTGCAAGTTGTGTTTTGGTGTTTAAAGACAATACAAAATGTCCACCGCTTAAATAGTTTTTTTTAACCCAGTAAAAAAATATTTTTTTTTAGCTTCCTCAACGTTAAATTGGCTCTTTTACTTACGCAATGTATTGTTTACAGCAATGCAGTTAGCACAAAGCTTGGTACTGTCGGTTCCAGGAATGTCGTAGGCACTGGAAATAGCTCCGGGCGCACAGGACTCTCCTACAAAGTCACTGAACAGCGTTCCATAGTCACAGGAACTGCTGTCAACTATTTGGCTTTTACGGAGAAAATCGATCCACGCGAGCCACTCTAAAAGCAAGAAATAAAAAGATAATAGACACTTAAAGCAAATATTTCAACGCATCGGTATCGGTATACGCAACACGTTCGAAACAAAGTTATCATATGAGACCATCACTTTTCACACATTCTGAGCTCCTAATAAAGTATTTTTCAAACATTCGGAAATGACGGGGTTATTAAAATTTGTTACAGAAGCATAGTTTGGGTGGTTTGCTCTAAATGTTTGTTTTTTATAGCAAAATTAAAGTAACCTTAGGTAGCAAAATATTAAACAAATTAATAAAAAGCACTTATTTTTTACTGGAGAAAACCTAAATTATATGCTCTCTGCTTTTTCCAAAATTATTACAAGTAATAAAGGCTTGAAAAATATAGACAATAAAAATTCTTCCAGCTCCCTTAGCAAGAAGTTCATTTAAAATTGCAATAAATATAAGTATGTAGGCCAGTGATAAACCGATATTCGTTCAACGCGCGGGATTGCCGCTTTAATTTTAAATAAATATTACCCCGGTTCATCCTAGCGCATTCAGCTAATAAAAAACTCGCTGTGAATCGCATTGACTTGCTGGTCGGATATTACCATTACGTGTCCTCTCTATTTAGATTTATATGCTCTCCGGCACAGTTTCACTCCTTCTATTTTCCATTTTATTGCCCTCTCACTTTTTTCAACAAGGAAGGAAACATAAGTGAGCGGCATGAAGTAAAACTGTGAATCAAGTACTGAACAAAAATTGTGACTGAAAATTTTTGAAAAAAAAATCTATTTTATCGTACCTTTTCCACCGTATTCGGGCAAACAAATACGTTTTCCTTTTAAGTCACTAAAACTGGTGAAGTTTGTACTATTTCCAAGCACCAATATAATTTTGGAGAGCTGCCTGTGATCGGTTTCAGTATAAGCGATATTTGACAAATTTTTCCTGAAAAAAAACATACAAACAAAAATATATAGGGCGTTTAAAAAAAACGAGTAACAAAGAAATTATTTTAGTGAACTTATAATAAATACATAAGGTTTTTTTAGGCCGCAATCCATTTGGTAAATTAAAGGTAAGTAGAAATATTATGGTAAAGCCATGATGGTAATTAAAGGCTTAAACTATTTTAGCACAATTTAAGGGGTAACACTATGTTTTTCACATATTTATGTAAAGTATTTAAGGTTGTTGAAGAGAGACAGCAGGCTATAAAAAAGTATTTAAGAGAAAGATGGAAATAATTAAAGGCAATTGTTTAATCAAAATTTCTGTTTTGTCATCTGTCTGTCATCTCTAGTGGTATCATTAAGACATTAATTTATTTCAATTAAAGTTCTTTACAGTCTTTATATTTACCAAAAAACGTGTCCTACTAAAAGAGTATTTTAGCACATTTAAAAATAATTTAACAGGTATTTAACTAAATTTATCATTTAAAATTTTTAAATATTTTAGGTTCATCATGGCTCTACCATTACTTATGGTAATTTAGGGCTTAAAATATATTTTAGCATAATTTAAAGGGTACCGTTTTTGATAAAGCAATTTTTACTATGTTTTTCATATTTTTATACCATGATATTGCTCGCATTTTAAATCTTTCTTTCCAAACTTTCGATTTCTAGAATAATAAGTTTTTTAGTTGCTGTGAAGGTTTTAGTGCGCAGTCCAGTTGGTAAAATAAAGGTAAGTAGAAATATTATGGTAAAGCCATGATGATAATTTAAGGCTTAAAATATTTTAGCGTAATTAAGGAGTAACTTTTTCGTTTAAGCAATTTTTACTATGTTTTTCACATTTTTATGTCATGATTTTGCTCACATTTTAAAGCTTTCTTTTCAAACTTTGGATTTCTAGAATAAAACACTCAAATTTTTCACTGTTTTTAAAGGTTCAAAAAAAGTACTGCCAAAAACATTTTTTTCTCTGTTAAAATGAAAAATATTTAGAGAGGGAGTCCAGAATTTTAGAGGTAGATGGAGATCTTTAGAGAAGTGCAAAATAGTAGTTTTCACAACTAGTGGCTAAAATGGTGCTTTTTTTACAAGCGTTGGTTTAAATAACGAGCGCAGCGAGGTATTTAAAAACGCGAGTAAAAAAAGCAGTTTAGCAGCGAGTTGTTAAACTATTTTTTTTAATACCTTTATCAACAAATCCAAGAAAAGCAAGAAAACATTTTTTTTTATCTTCATCAAAAACATGATTTTAGTAACTGTCTGCAGATAACTAAAGCATGGCTTTTTTGGTTGCCGATGCAAAAAAAAATATTTTTTGATCACGGGTGCAAACAAAGATTTCTGTTCGTTTTTTACCCAAAGTTAAAGAGAAATAGCAGAAAATAGTAAAATTGAAAAAATCTAATTATTCTTCCCTGAGAATTAAGCCATTTCCGCCAGTTTTTACCAAGTATTTATGAAAAAATCATTTAAAAATATCGTCAAAATCTCAAATTGTCAAAGATTAAAATTTCGCAACAATGAACGTCCCGAGTAAAAAGACACATCGCTATGGAAACGATTGTTATTTCGTTTACCAGCCGCCTTGATTTATAGTTAAAAGGTTGCGAGAAGTTCTCTTCGTTCGAGATTTTTAAAAGTATTTTCTTGTTTTTCTTGGATTTTATGTTAAAAGGTATTTAAAAAATAGTGTTGACAACTCGCGGCTAAACTGTGTTTTTTTTTATTCGCGTTTTTAAATATCTCGCTGCGCTCGTTATTTAAACTAACGCTTGTAAAAAAAACGCTATTTTAGCCACTATTTGTTAAAACTACTATTAAAAATCTCGCAACACACCATCTTTACACTAAAAATCAAGGCGGCTGTTAAATTAAATAACAACGATTTCCATAGCAATGTGCATTTTTACTCGGTGACGTTTATTGTTGCGACATTTTAATCTTTGACAGTTTCATATTTTGACGATGTTTTTAAATGATTTTTTTGTAAATACTTGGTGAAAACTGGCAGAAATGGCTTAATTTTTAGGCAAGAATAATTAGATTTTTTTCAATATTACTACTTTCCGCTATTTCTCTGTAATTTTGGCTAAAAAACGGACACAAATCTTTTTTTGCACCCGTGATCAAAAAAAAAGTTTTTTTGCATTCGGTAAAATCATGTTTTTGATGAAGGTATAAAAAATATTTAAGGTTGTTGACGAGACACAGCATTTAAGTGGGTGGTGTCGTGCATATGATTTTTATTTTGCCATGTTTAAACAGAAAACAGCAAAAATTGTAACTTTTCAAAGCATAAAGTGTGTAAGACATAAGGCGGTATTAATTTCTTTCAATCAAAGTTCTTTACAGTTTTTAAATTTTATTTCATCATCATGGCTTTACCATTACATTTTTTGGAGATTTTGTTAAACGTGCTGCTGCAGAAAAAGTCATGTTCTTTATACCATAAAGCTGGGTTTATACAGCAAATAAAATAAGAATTGACTGGATAATTATCAACCAATACATAGTAAATTGACAGCTTTTACGTACCCCAACACGTTTAGCCAACCGGAATATGGCGAGTGACGTCACCCACTTTGCTTTGTATTTTTTAAACTAAACTGCTTTTAGGATTCGGATCACGAACATCGAATAAAAAGAAAAAATGGAGTAGTTGTTTTTTGCAAAAAATCTTAATAACTTTTTATAGAAAAAAACGTTACCTTCTTGCGATATAACCATAATTAGCATCGGCAAAGACAATATCGGCAACACCGTTTTTAACGTCGTCCAAACTCGAAAGGACGTCACCATTGGAGTTTTGCACGCAAGAGATGACTGGTTGCAGACCAACGTTGACAGCGGCCTGAGCTAGCCATTGACATTTGGCTTGTTCCCATTCGTTCAACGTGGACCAACGCACGGACGTCCCGCATTGTTGACTTGTGGTGTTTAAGGGGATGCTTCTGTAACCTATAAAAATTAAGACGTATAATTATTCTCTCTCTCTCTCTCTCTTATATTTTACTGGCGCTATCTCTTTGCGAGATAATCTGCCAGTTCCGGTGGTAGAACTCAGGATTGTCTGAGTCCTGAAATATATATATGAAACCCACCTACCCGGTCGCGCCAGGCCGGTCTGATGAGCACCCCCTAGGAAGGCAGTTTTCTTTTTCTAGAGGGATTTAAACCTAAACCCCTTTGTAGGAATGTTTAAAACACAACCCATTGCCTGGGAAAAATTTGCTTTGTTTGCTCTAAAACGAACATTTTTTTGAACAGCTGATCGTGACAGGCTTATGGAACAAAATTTTCTTTAGGCGAGAAAATTGGCAATAAACTTTTTGCCCAAGTTTACACTAACTACTTTTTTGGCAGGACTTATGTGCTTCTATTCCTTAAAATTTAGTTTCTTAATAATTTTCCAGTAAATAGAAAATATGTCAATTTTAATTTTTGTAGGCAGTTTTAGTGAAACCTCCATTTTTTTCTTTAAAAATGTATGTTTATTATTAAGCTTATTTTTCTGTGTGAAACAAACCTTTAAAACTGTTAACATACAAAACCATAGCTAGCCATGGAATATGTCGCTGTCACTCTTGCGACACTTTTTGACTTTTTTTGGTACGCGTAATAGCAATTTAGCTCCGCCGTAAAACTAGTCCCGCAGAATATCCTTAAAACATTAAATAAACAAAATCAAGAATTGTAACAAGTGAGATTTGCTGTCGTTTCTGAAGAATCGTGACCAAATAGCCGCAAATTTAGTTAAGAGCGACAACTCTTCATCTGCCTTCACAAGTGTCTGATCGAATCCCTATAGTTTGTAGAAAAAATACAATAGAGAAACGTATTTCATAGCAATGAACAATGGAGAAACTGTTCTTTGTAGAAATCGAACTTTGGAGAAACGTAGATCGAAAAAATCATAAAACAGAGAAACCGTACAACTTAGAAATTGGTAAGGCAAAAATCTGTTGTGCCGACAGCTGTTTGTATGTGCTGTGCCCTTAGAATAAGAAAGGGCATAGATCAAGTTATTTTTTTTCTAAACCAACCCGACTTGCTCTAACTACACTTAAATCAACCCGAACCAACCCAGATCAATCCACAACACTTAAAAAACCAACCCATCACTCCTTTAAATTTAGTATAAAAAAAAATAAAAATAAAAAATGCATTTCCTGCGCCCCTTCTTATTCTAAGCTCGCATGCAAATACCTGTCAGGCAGAGAATAGATTTTCGCCTTACCAATTTCTACATTGTACGGTTTCTATGTTTTACGATTTCTTTGATGTATATTTCTCGAAAGTTAGATTTCTACAAAATAGGATTTTGCCAAAGTTTGTTTCTATAAATAACGATTCCTGCATTTTACTTTTCTTTATTTTATGGTTTTTAAGGTGCATACAAAAGCTGACAATATCGTAATAAGAACAGTGGAAAATTACAGCTTAGACTTTTGGATCTCCTATTAGAATTCCCTAAGCTAATTGCTCCATTTTCCGATGGATTCAGTGTTGGTGACGTCAGATCAATCTTATGCAGCAACCGCTGTCAGTGCTGCCAACAATCGCTGAATTTCATCTGATTAAAAGAACTCGTCCAGTTTCACTTACTTGTTGCGTAAGCACTCAAAGCAGTCGCCATTTTCAAATCAATTTTCTCAGCCCGCGATATCTCCAAAACGTTAGCGAGATAATTTTCAAAATCGCTAGGAGAATTCACCATCGAGAAGTTATTCGCTTCAAACCAAGGCATTTTTGTCTTTAGGTAGGTTTGCATAATTACTGCGCTGTCACTGAAATATACAAAATGTATGAATTAAAGAATATTTGTTTATCCTAAATTGATTTCTGAAGAATTACACAAAAAATGTATTATTTTTCTCTTTTTTTTAAGGCCACAAAAACGGCATAGATTTGAGACCACTGCTTTGCTGGGCCAATCTTTACCGGGCAGAATGTCGGAAACGAGAAAACGGAATCTGTTGAAATTTGGCAGGAATGTTTGAATTCCTCACAACCGTATCCAGACAGTTTTTTGCTGGACTCCCTCATTCCCGAAATAAAATAAACACGACTAACAATAGTCAAAAATCTTACCCGGCTTTTTCTTTAGCCTCGTCGATAATACAGAAATCTGTAACAACAATTTCTTGATTTTTTTACTTTTTTTAAAAAATACACCAAATTTTGAAAAATTCTTTGGATACTGTTGTAGATTTTTATAAATCCTATTATCTGATAACAAAAAAGTTATGATTTTTTCTTTTATAAGCGAGATTCTGCCAGAATTCTGAAACGCCAAGGTCACGTTATTTACTAGGCCCAAGGAAACTAAAGCGAGTTCGATTGGAGTATTGGAATTCAGGTTCCGCATAGCCACCGGCGACTTGTCTAATGAAACATTCGGCCACAAGTGATTAAAATAATACAGAAACTAGTAATTTTTTTGATGTTCAATAATGATTTTTCTTTTAATTATTTTTAATTTCGAGACATTGCAATCCATGAAGCACGAAGCCGAGCATCAAAACCTTTTATAAAAGCATTAGTAAATGGTTACTTTCCTAATAAGTTTTACTTTTCCTTACGTATGGTGTTCGTACCGTGTTCTGAACATTACACGATCTCACTCGAAATGGCATTAGTGACGCCACCTATTGTTGATCTTTCACAAAATAGCAAAGCAGTATTATTAAATCTATGCCGTTTTTGTTGCCTTAAGGCCCCAAAATTACTTACAATTTTTTTAGTAATTTGGGTTGCGTTTTTTTCTGTAACGTTGCGTTACGTTGGACAACTCGAATGTTTTTTTCGTTTGATGGAATTAAGGTGTGTTTGCACGCGACTCAAAAACATATTTTTAAACAGTTTTCAAATTTATTCTTAAAATCATTTGTGAGACTGCGAGAGAACTATTACTTTTATTTATTTTAATCGTTTTGGTGTGTTAAATAGACCAAATTTATCAGAATTCTTTAAATTTTATGTAGATCAGCCTTTATTATCATGCGTGCCGTTGTCAAAAAGAGGTTCGTGGTTGCCTATGTAGCTTCAACTGCCAGGTACAATCCTATGACTCCCTGATGATTCCTAATAAGGATGAAACAGGTCTGTAGGTGTCTGGATTCTCCATTAGATATTGGAGGCCTGGTCGTAATGAAGTGAGAAACAAAAACGCTTTGTCCGATATGCCACGAGTCTTACTTTAATTTTTAGTCGCGGACACATGTTACAGTACTTATACTTTTACAGGTTTCTTCTTTATAACCTGCTGAAAGGTATAGGATTCTGTATTTACGGACTACTGCACTTTTCAATTTTGATGTTTTTGTTTCTCGGTTTATTCGACAGGTGGCGCACACAGCTTCCACGTCCCAGCGGATTACAAACTTTTTGTTTTAAATTCGAGAGGTGTGCGTGGTTGCCTGTGTAGCTTCAACTGCCAGGTACAATCCTATGACTCCCTGATGATTTCTAATAAGGATGAAACAGATCTGTAGGTGTCTGGATTCTCCATTAGATATTGGAGGCCTGGTCGTAATGAAGTGAGGAACAAAAACGCTTTGTCCGATATGCGACGAGTCTTACTTTAATTTTTAGTCACGGACACGAGATTCACTTGTTGTTTTTTAAAAAGTGGTATGTCCGAGAATTACGGAAAATCGTCGTTGGTTTTCATTCTGTCTCTTTTTTGTCATGCTATTGGTAAAGGATCGAAGCATTTCCCGACCAAAACCTTAAATTTGCGGACATACCCTAGCGTTGAATATTTTCACCAGCTCTGAAAGTCGGTGGCGTTGCAGCGGCTATTAGATTTTTTGTTTAGAATTTTTTGTTTTTAATTTTACAGCCTTATGAAATGGTTGGAGACTCGTCGTCGTCCTGCTCTTTAGCGGATTTTTATTGTGAATGATTGAATGAATTTGTAAAAAATGGAAAAGGGAACAAATCACAAAAGGAAGGACACTATAGATAGAGCCGTCATCAATCACTTAGTGCTAAAAAAATTACCTTGAAGTAATGATCAATCTAGGCATTTGCTTAGTCCACACGCAAGGAGTGGTGGCATCAGAAACATTTCCGTCCGCGCACAGATATTTATAATTTTGCACGTTAGCGGCGGAGGAGTTAAAAAAAGTCTGTGCCGCAGCAAGGGTGGTAAGGGCCAAGTCGCCGCCATTGTTTGTCAGACAGGTAAGGGTGTCGGCAAAGGGAGTCTGATAGTTCGTGTTGCAACCGTCAGTACCGCAGAGGGAGCACAGGCTTGGGTATTCCAGTTCTAAAAGTAAAAAAAAAACGATACTATATGTATAATTTCTGTCGCATTAGTTGCCTTTTTTGGAAACATTGTCCCGAGAAGATTAAGCAAGGTTGAAACTACTTCTACTTCCTCATGCATATGTACTTTTGAGATGGTGCAGTGCTGCACTTTCACTACCTTCTGAAATGCAAAAAACATTTTTTGCACACTTTTTTATCTATAATTTTAAGAATAAAACCATCACTTTCATAAACGCAACAATTAAAAATGTTTGTCCACATTTCCAGCCAAAAATAAAAATACATTTTGTTGCAAATAAAGCTCAATCAAGCTACACTCCCCCCCCTTAACGAAACATAATTTGGATATTGTAAAAATGATGTATTAATTATTACTTTAAACTTTAATAAATTGAAAGTCGTGAATCATTACAATATATTTTTTAAACAGGCGAATGTATTAAACTGAGGTACAAATAAAAGATATAAACCAAAAACTAATATTCATAATTTATTTTATTTGAATTGTGATGAATAAATAAGAGCTTTTCTACATTTTCAGAAATTAGCCTACACCTATTATCAACATATATGTTACCAATTTCCGAAAATAGTCTCTCTGAATAAACACTAGTTTCTGGACTTGATAAAATTGCTTTACTAAATTAATTAGAACAGGAAATGTTCCACTGTGCTTGCTCCACCACTCAACAATGGGCACTCCATAGTAAACTAAAAGTACCCTTTTTTAAAAGTACATAAATAGTACAAAATTATGACACATCAACTTTCATTAAATCTATCTCCTAAGCATGTTCGGGGTGCAGCTTAGCGCCAAGCCACCATCCTCCCCTTTAAGTGCGAATAACTCCGTTATTCATTAAGTACAAAATTTTTTAAAAGCGGACTAAATTAGTACATATGTACCTCAGGAAAAATAATCGGAACCGAGATAGAGTAGGACAAAACTTCTCTATCGGAGACTACAACTTTGAGCGGACAAGACAATTTAAATATCTGGGTGCAAGTATTAGTGAAAACAACGACATCACAGATGCCTTTTTGCTCAACAGAACCTAATAAAATCTAAATTACTTACCAGGAAAATTAAGCTGAACATATACAAAACAATTAAAAGGTCGGTAGTAATATATGGATGTGAGACCTGGACACTAACGGCTGCAAGCGAAGAAAGAGTCAGGGTCTTTGAAAGGAAAGTGCTAAGAAAAATATTTGACCCAACTAGAGATGGAAATACATGGCAGTATAGAATAAAAACCAACCAAGAACTCAAAGAACTCCTCACTGATACCAGCATAATAAACGAAATAAAGGCCAGGAGACTACAGTGGAAAGAATTTCAGATGAAAGAATGGTAAAACTGGTGTGGGAGGAGGTTTCGGAGGGAAAACTTCCTTTGGATCGACTCCGCCCCAGATAGATGGAGGGATATTACAAAAGATCTAGAAGCCATGGAAATCGAAGATGGCCCCGATCGGATGCTTGATAGAGAAGGATGGAGACGTGTGGTTGAGTCGGCCAAAACCCACCCACGGTTGTGAAGCCACAGATGATGATGATGATGATGATGATGATGATGATGATGATGATGATGATGATGATAAATTAGTACATAATTTTTACAATATCTTAACTTAAAATGTGACAACAACAACAATCTATGGCGTTTGGATTTCTGTCAACTTTCAAAGCTGGTTTTGTTTAGTGGGTCATTGAGGTTAGGTTTTTTCTAAATAAAAATGGAACGGACTGTATCTCGATGTTTTTGCAAAGCATGAAATATTTTAAAGAAGAAGTTAAAAAACCTCCAAATCAGTTACTTCAACCGAAAAGAATCTAAAAATCAAAAGATCAAAAGATCTTGGGTGGAAATAACGAAAATTCAAACTTGGATGAGCATCCCACAAGGAACACACAAAAGATCAAAGCGAAAAGAGAAATGATTAAACGATGTTTTGCCCTGGGTAACAAGCGTGGGCTCATCAGTAGTTTCACTGGTCACCCTCCACTATACATTATTATACACCATCATACACATTGATTTCCAACCTTGAACCACTCACAAATAGGCATCGTTCCGCACTGGTACTTACTTATCCAAGTTACCTGATACGAATTCGTCCTGGAGTGTTAATATTTCCAGTAGGATTATGCTCCTAAGGCAATTAAAACAAAGAAGAAGTTAAAAAAACCTCCAAATCAGTTACTTCGACCGAAAAGAATCTAAAAATCAAAAGATCAAAAGATCTTGGGTGGAAATAACGAAAATTCAAACTTGGATGAGCATCCCACAAGGAACACACAAAAGATCAAAGCGAAAAGAGAAATGATTAAACGATGTTTCGCCCTGGGTAACCAGCGTGGGCTCATCAGTAGTTTCACTGGTCACCCTCCACTATACATTATTATACACCATCATACACATTGATTTCCAACCTTGAACCACTCACAAATAGGCATCGTTCCGCACTGGTACTTACTTATCCAAGTTACCTGATACGAATTCGTCCTGGCGTGTTAATATTTCCAGTAGGATTATGCTCCTAAGGCAATTAAAACAAAGAAGAAGTTAAAAAAACCTCCAAATCAGTTACTTCGACCGAAAAGAATCTAAAAATCAAAAGATCAAAAGATCTTGGGTGGAAATAACGAAAATTCAAACTTGGATGAGCATCCCACAAGGAACACACAAAAGATCAAAGCGAAAAGAGAAATGATTAAACGATGTTTCGCCCTGGGTAACCAGCGTTTTTCCACCCAAGATCTTTTGATCTTTTGATTTTTAGATTCTTTTCGGTTGAAGTAACTGATTTGGAGGTTTTTTTTAACTTCTTCTTTGTTTTAATTGCCTTAGGAGCATAATCCTACTGGAAATATTAACACGCCAGGACGAATTCGTATCAGGTAACTTGGATAAGTAAGTACCAGTGCGGAACGATGCCTATTTGTGAGTGGTTCAAGGTTGGAAATCAATGTGTATGATGGTGTATAATAATGTATAGTGGAGGGTGACCAGTGAAACTACTGATGAGCCCACGCTGGTTACCCAGGGCGAAACATCGTTTAATCATTTCTCTTTTCGCTTTGATCTTTTGTGTGTTCCTTGTGGGATGCTCATCCAAGTTTGAATTTTCGTTATTTCCACCCAAGATCTTTTGATCTTTTGATGAAATATTTTACTAACCACAAAAAATCAATCTTTAAAACTGTCCGGGGAAATTGTAAAATAGTTTTACATGCAAATATGAAAATATTCCAGAGGAGTATTTGCTTCCCTCGTCACCATTACTGGCGAGAAAAGGCGATTTGTGTTTGTTATAAAATCTAATCTACATAAATACAGAGTACTTTAGGCTACTGTGAACATAAGGCAGAACTAGTCCAATTTGCCAGTTTCCACGCAGGGACACCGCACACCTATCAGTGGAGCAACCAACCCTTACGCTTGCCTTCGCCGTTCGCGGCTTGTGTTTAGTACGCGTCTAACCACGGTACGATGTGGAGCGTAGTCGATGAAACCGGAATTCAGTCAATAAATACGCAAATTTTCTTGTTTTTTGTCACTGATAAATTAGAGCGTTTTAAAACAAAATTATGATTGTTTTCCACAAACCAAAACTACACTTTTTTGCACTCGACGCGCGTTTCGCTAACAACGTTAGCAGCATCAGGAGACGATAAACAATGAACTAAATTAATCTACGCTCTATCTTATATACAATCCTTTAGTGGGCGGAGATAAGACAAATAAATTGTGATTGATCACGATTTTTAATCCTACCTCCCCTCAACCAAAGAATAAAGTGTACTAAACGGGATAGGTCCTCTATCTTTATTTAAACTATTTCTGGATTTAATGATTTCCATACTTTCATATGCATTCAAAAGTCTTTTGTTTGGTACACTTTTTAGAAGTTTTAGGTTATCTAATGTGAATCTATGATTGTTTTCAAAAGCATGCTCGGCCACACTTGACTTTTCTGTTCTTCCGTATTTTAAGTGTGCTAAGTGTTCTTTAAAACGTGTTTGAATAGAGCGTCTCGTTTGGCCAACATATTTTTTATCACAATCCATGCAACTAATTTCGTAAATTCCACTTTTTTCTACAACTGTAGTTTTATCCTTGGGATTTCCTAGTAAGCTTCTTATTGTGTTACCGGATTGATATCCTAATTTAAGACCGGTGTTATTAAATACTTTCTGTAATCCTTTCGTATAATTAGGATTATACGGAATTGATACAAATTTTCACACAATTCCGTATAATCCTAATTATACGAAAGGATTACAGAAAGTATTTAATAACACCGGTCTTAAATTAGTATATCAATCCGGTAACACAATAAGAAGCTTACTAGGAAATCCCAAGGATAAAACTACAGTTCTAGAAAAAAGTGGAATTTACGAAATTAGTTGCATGGATTGTGATAAAAAATATGTTGGCCAAACGAGACGCTCTATTCAAACACGTTTTAAAGAACACTTAGCACACTTAAAATACGGAAGAACAGAAAAGTCAAGTGTGGCCGAGCATGCTTTTGAAAACAATCATAGATTCACATTAGATAACCTAAAACTTCTAAAAAGTGTACCAAACAAAAGACTTTTGAATGCATATGAAAGTATGGAAATCATTAAATCCAGAAATAGTTTAAATAAAGATAGAGGACCTATCCCGTTTAGTACACTTTATTCTTTGGTTGAGGGGAGGTAGGATTAAAAATCGTGATCAATCACAATTTATTAGTCTTATCTCCGCCCACTAAAGGATTGTATATAAGATAGAGCGTAGATTAATTTAGTTCATTGTTTATCGTCTCCTGATGATGCTAACGTTGTTAGCGAAACACGCGTCGAGTGCAAAAAAGTGTAGTTTTGGTTTGTGGAAAACAATCATAATTTTGTTTTAGTGCAACCAAAGTTTCCAAATTCCCAACATAGTAGAGCGTTTTATTTGCAACTGCTCAGATTTATTACTAACAACCTGTTACAATGAAAATAATAAGGAGAAACAAAATAAAAGCAAGTTCTCAAAATAAAATAATACATTCTAAAAAGCACAATGATTTTCACAGTAAAAAAAAATAGAGAAAATGTTCGAAAAGTCCTCCTTGATCGACTATACAATATCCGAGTCTATCATAAAAACCCCTTCTAATATTTCCAAGCATTTTAGGGGTGATAGTTTGAAAAGCTTCTTCAATTTTAATTCGAAGTTCCTTCAAATTATTAGCCCTCTCATGCCCGTAAACTTTATTTTTGACATAACTCCACAGATAGAAGTCATTAGGAGCAAGATCGGGTGATCGAGCTGGCCATAAAATAGTTTCATGGGTACTTATAACCCGATTAGGAAATACATTATCAAGATATTCCCATGACAAGGCAAACATTGTGCGGGATAACCATCTTCTTGAAACCATGTTTCACCAAATATGCTGCTGTAGTAGATCTAAGTATGCCGCGAACGGCCGACAATAAAAAATGACTCAATTACCTGTTCCCCTACAATACCCCTCAAAACATATAGTTTTTGGGGAAACTGTGTTCTTAAGTTAAAATACAAATGCAAATTTTCCCTCGACCAATATCGAACCTGTGTTGGGTTATGACGATTCAATAATGGAAAAGTGCTTTCATCTATGAAAAGAATAGATCTCAGAAAGTTTTCTTGACGATTAACCCTTTCCATCGTTTCGCAAAATTCCATACGACGACAGTTGTCCTCCGGAAAAATTTGATGTTTTTGACGCTTCAGGCTACTACGTACGAATGATAACCATTCTTTTTGAGAACACGTAAGACAGTGGCTGAAGACGTATTAACTGCTTCGGCAATTTGATGGCTAGCTAACTTTCGATTTTCCTCCACTGCAGCGCAAATCATCACATCTCGTACTTCCTGCTCGTCATTCAAAACAGTGGTTTTTTTATGGTTCCTTGGCGCTACACAACCAAACTTTTAAAAATTCTGCACAAACCTATGAATCGTTGATAAACTAGGTTCTGGGCGATTTACAAAATTCTCCAAAAAAGTTCTTAAATAAGTCTCAATGATCTGCTTTGATAGTACCATTTGAGCATCTGCACTTTTTCGGCAACTTCGTAGACATCCATTGTTAGCACTGTAAAGTGCTTCACGACGAGAGTAAATTGGACTAGTTCTCCCCTATGTTCCCAGTAGCCTGAAGCTAATAAAGGGTGGGCCAAAAAATCTTGCACACTTTTGAATTTACTATAACTTTTGATCGAATTGGTCGATTTTAAAAAGTTTTGACTTTTTGGAAAGACAAGACATGGAACTATCTCTACATCCTGGCATTACTTAATTAAATCGGTTAACAAATTTAAAAAAAAACGGGCTTGTATATTGAGTGGAGTTCTTTGCTTTTGAGCTTTTTGGAAGTACAAGACCTTTATTTTTAAATTTAAAAGTGTGCTAGATTTTTTGGCCCACCCTATATATACTTATAGTACCTATTGAGGTCTTCACCCATATATTAACTTTTATAGTAAAAAACAAAAGATCAAAAGATCTTGGGTGGAAATAACGAAAATTCAAACTTGGATGAGCATCCCACAAGGAACACACAAAAGATCAAAGCAAAAAGAGAAATGATTAAACGATGTTTCGCCCTGGGTAACCAGCGTGGGCTCATCAGTAGTTTCACTGGTCACCCTCCACTATACATCATTAAACACCATCATACGCTTTGATTTCCAACCTTGAACCACTCACAAATAGACATCGTTCCGCACTGGTACTTACTTATCCAAGTTACCTGATACGAATTTGTCCTGGCGTGTTACTGACTGACTGACTAACTGATTTGGAGGTTTTTTAACTTCATCTTTGTTTTAATTGCCTTAGGAGCATAATCCTACTGGAAATATTAACACGCCAGGACGAATTCGTATCAGGTAACTTGGATAAGTAAGTACCAGTGCGGAACGATGTCTATTTGTGAGTGGTTCAAGGTTGGAAATCAAAGCGTATGATGGCGTTTAATGATGTATAGTGGAGGGTGACCAGTGAAACGAACGATCTGATGAGCCCACGCTGGTTACCCAGGGCGAAACATCGTTTAATCATTTCTCTTTTTGCTTTGATCTTTTGTGTGTTCCTTGTGGGATGCTCATCCAAGTTTGAATTTTCGTTATTTCCACCCAAGATCTTTTGATCTTTTGTTTTTTAGTTTCTTTTCGGTTGAAGTAACTGATTTGGAGGTTTTTTAACTTCTTCTTTGTTTAAATTTTATAGTGTTGGGCAACTTACTCAATCTGGCATCCATATCATAATCTTCCACCCACTGGCCAGGTCTGCACGAACTTCCAAAGAAACCGGCAATAGCGGCAATCTTCTGCTCTTCGATAGTTCCATTGGTGCAGTTCAAACTGATCGATTTCCAGTCCAGCTCTTCCAGGACGTATTTCGTAACTAATTCATCGTGTTTGTATCCCGGGTGACAATACCGTAGGCCGGTAAGGTTCGAGAATCCTCCGGAAAAGGAGGAACGGACTACGACAGTTGTTTGATAGGGGGCAGTTGCTAAAAGTAATAAATGTAAGGTGTAAAATGGCAAAACTTCCGAATTTTATAAATGTGTCAAAGAAAAATTCCATTTTCTAAAAATATTGATTCACATTATGGTAGAGCCATGACGAACCTTAGTTTTTTTTAGAGGTGTTAAAATATTTAAGGTATGGGTATGTTTTTCGTTAATTTTAAAGAATTTAAGAACTTGTTACAAAAGAAAAAATAAGTCAATATACTAATTTAAGGCTCAAGGCCACAAAAACAGCATAGATTTGACAACACTGCTTTGCTGTTCTTTTAAAAGATCAACAATAGGTGGCGCCACTAATGCCATTTCGAGTGTGATCGTGCAGTGTTCAGAACAGTAACTATATATAGTTAGGTATTAATAATATTCCATGAAGTATAATTTCTTATGCATTTTGATGCATAATGTCTTTACAGACCTTCCATCTAGTTTGGCAGGTCTTAATTTCAGGTTCTAAGACTGGAACCCAACTGTAGGCTAATGATAATAAGGCTACGCCCCACTCGATGCTCGAATCAAGTACCCAGCGACGGACGGCCTTAAAAAACGCAAATAAATTTGCACGTTTTTCTTATCGCTATCACTACTTGATTAACTAGCCATTGGGGTTCATGCTTCATGGATTGCAATATCAATCAAAAGAAAATCATCAAAAAAATAATATAAATTATTGGCCGAAGGTTCCAGAAGACAAGTGGCCGGTGGCTATGCGGAACCTGAATTCCAATACTCCAATCGAACTCAGTTTCCCTGGGCATACCAAATTACGTGACCTTGGCATTTCAGAATTCCGGCAGAATGTCGCTTATAAAGAAAAAAACCATAACGTTTTTGTTATCAGATAATAGGATTTATAAAAATCTACAACCGTATCCAAAGGATTTTTCAAAATTTGGTGTATTTTTTTCAAAAAATAATCCAAAAATTGTTGTTACAGATTTCTGTATTATCGACGAGGCTAAATAAAAAGCCAGTTAAGGTTTTTGACTATTATTAGCCGTGTTTATTTTATTTCGGGAATGAGAGAGACCAGCAAAAACCTGTCTGGATACGGTTGTGAGGAATTCAAAAATAAACATTGCGGCCAAATTTCAACAGATTCCGTTTTCTCGTTTCCGATATTCTGCCCGGTAAAGATTGGCCCAAAAACAGCAAAGCAGTGTTGTCAAATCTATGCCGTTTTTGTGGCCTTAATATACACTTTGAGCATTAATAGTTATTTATGTATCTAGGTCTTAAAGACAGCGTTTAACGCCCGCGAGTCGTTAAACGCAATTTAAGAACGATATACATACAATTTTTTATGCACAACCGTGTTTTTTAGGAGAAAAAAGGCTTCATGAATTATTCCACGAAAAAAAATTGTTGGTCTAAAGCTCTCTAATATTTTTACAACACGCGAAAAACAAACTGACAAAAACTTTGAATAATGCTTTCAGCAACACGTAGTAACCAAATAAAGAGACTGAGCGTCACTTGAGAAGTTTCTTCTAAATTTTCATATAAGCTGCATTGTTTTCGCGATTTCAATGGATATCGAGGAACAGAGACGCCGAAGAGGCAGAGAAGGACCATTTGCCCGCGAAATCCAGAAAAATTTACGAAAAGGTATATAGGGACTATTTTTTGTGGTGTTCAGAGAACTGCAGCAACTGCATCTTTAATTTTAAGTTCGATTGATTTCTACCTATAACTACCTAATTTGTTTATTGTTGTTCTTGAAATAAAAATTGACAAAATAAAACAAAAGCTTACTTTTCATTGCACTTACATCTATAAAAAAACTGAAAAAAAAAACATATCTAGGTAAAAATTCTCTTCGTTTTGAACGAACAAAATGCAAACCAAACAGAAAAAGCAAAATTATTATCAAATTTCAGCAAAAATCAGTTTAATTCCCGCGGGCGTTAAGTGAGCTCTAGGGCGTTAAAATACCACTTATCGCTCTAAAACGCGGGCGGTAAAAGGCATTTTAACGCCCAGTTGTGCATAAAAAATATAAAATATTAACGATGTTTAGAAGAAAAATTAAAAATTAAAATAATACGCAGTGTGGGAAAAATTATTTTACGTTGTTGCCATAACACTAAATAAATACATATTTAATTAGGCTAGCAAAATTATTTATAAAAACCTTTTTATACATTCTCAGTATAAGGAGGGTATCATTCAAATTTATCTAAAAACAAAATCTTCCAATAAGCTAATGTCTTTATTTTAGACGACCAATTATAACAGATCTCCATCCTTCTCTAAAACACTTTGCACTTCACTAAATTATCTCCATCTACCTCTAAAATTCTGCTCTCTCTTTCTAAATATTTTTCATTTTAAAAGAGAGAAAAAGTGTTTGTCAGTACTTTTTTTAAACGCTAAAAAACCAGTGAATAATTGAAAAAAAGCGAGTGTTTTATTCTATAAATCGAAAGTTTGGAAAGAAAGCTTTAAAATGTGAGCTAAATCATGGCATAAGAATGTGAAAAACATAGAAACAAATGGTTAAAGGAAAACATCACCCCTCCATTACGACGCATTTAAAAATTATTTAAGAGTACAGATTCTTTTTTCTCTGTTAGTGACCTTAGCTCAGGAAATTTCAAAGTGACGTTCCAAACAATCCCATCAAACACAAATCGTCGGCATTGAATCGGGCCAATGTCGACAACGTCGGCAGTTTGTCGGCATCGGCGACTACACGCTGGCCCGATGTTGGACACAGATTGCGATTTTCAGTTTTCGGTCAATAATCGGCAACTGACGGAGGTCCACATTACTACAGTCGACTTTATGCCGACACCACTTTAGGACCGACGATGGTAACTCGAAAATCGGCAACTGATTGTGGCCCGATTTAATATAGTCGATTTTATGCCGACGCCCACTTTATCTACTTTAGGGCCGACGACGGTCCCATTGAAACTTTGTTTAATCGGACGAGAATCGGCAACTGACGATGACCCGATTTACTATAGTCGACTTTATGCCGACGACCACTTTATCTGCTTTAGGGTCGACGATGGTCCGATTGGAACTTTGTTTGATTGGTCGAGAATAAGCAACTGACGATGGTCTGATTTACTATAGTCGACTTTATGTCGACCACTTTATCTGCTTTAGGACCGACGATGGCCTGATCAGATTTTTGTTCGATTGGTCGATAACCGGCAACAGACGATAGTACGTCAAAATATTTAAACTGCCTAATAGTTTCTTCCTAGTATGTAGAGATGGCGCTAATGTCACTATGTTCCCTGTACAGAGGAAGATAACATTATATATATATATCTAATGACCAAAGATATTTCAAAACTAGAATGCGGACTTGACTGGATGGTGCTACTTCTCTACAAGGATCATCTCTTCCGCCACTTAAACCAACCCCGCACTATCGAAACGTTGTAGTTTGCCAATGTCGGATCGTGTCAAACAACCACCGACGGACCTTCGTCAATCACCGACGTCGGCCCGCTTTGAGAGGCCGATGTGGGGCCTTATTATCCACCGACCTTTGTGTTTTGCCATTGTCGGGCTGCTTTAAGCTACCACCGACGGACCCTCGTCAATCGCCGACGTTGGACCGCTTTAGGAAACCAATGTCGGACTTGAATAGGTTACCGATTTCGGGCCGAGACCAGGTTGCCTCCGTTAGACCGACCAAATTAAGCAGCTATATGGACGGATGGTCGGTACCGTGTGGTTAAACCATATCGGACCATAATCGTACGGCAACGGTATGCCGATGTCAGGAAAAAGTAAAATTTACCATTGGTCCGACGGCGGGCTACATCGCAAAGCGGACAAAAAATACTGCTGGTCCGATGTCGCAAATCATGGCGATGACGGCAAATTCGGCAATCGACATCGAGCCGACGAAGGCCCGAGGGAACCGTGTTTGCTGGGAAATCATGTGATATCAATAATTTGTCAAAACTAAGGCACGGTTCGGAGCAGTTTTTTGATTTTTTGCCGAATAAGCAAATATTTCTTTCTAAGGCCACCGATTTAATTGTTTGAATATTTCGAATGCATAAGTAAGTATGGATATCACATGAGCCGTTTCGAACGTTACTTTGACATTTCCCAAGCTAGGGTCACGGACAAATAAGAAAAGAATCCCTACTCTTTTTGGGGGTTAAAAACTTATAGATTGTGTATAGTATGGTATACTATTCATTAATTTAGATAAAATTTTAAAAGCAAAACGAACACATTATGTACACTGTACAAAAAAACGCATACATGCAGTCACAAAATTGACCTTTCTAAAAGTGTATAATATATACGGACTACCAGCTAAAATGCCTAAAAACTTCAAAAGTACGACAATTTGTCATATTGTTTAAAAAAAGGTCTCTAAAACTAAAAATATTTTTTTCTTAAATTAAAGGCAAACTTATTTTTATATTAAATTTTGCATAATACTAAAAAATCAGCAAAAATAATGTTTTAGTAAAGTCTTTATTGACCAATATCAAATTATCACTCGAGTAACGGACGAAGGCTGTTCTATAAAGAGGGCGGTAACCCATTTTGGAGTTAATAAAATAACAATAATACGATGGAAACAGCGCTGGATTGAAAACAATTCGACGAATAGAAGACTTGTATTAGGACAAAAACGATGGTAAACTTAATACTAATTATTTTAACTTAAAAAAGAACTAAAATAAATAATTTAGTATTTAATAGGATCACCATTTTTCTCTATTACAGGCTGCAAACGTCTGGGCATTGAAAAGGTTAAATTTTGAAAATACTGATGGTCTTCTGAGAGCTGATCCAATGCGCGATAAATAGCATCGCTTAACTCTTCAGCATTTCGTGGTCTCCAATTCCTTTGGTATATTATTTCAACGATTCGACCCCATATATTTTCCATTGGGTTAAGGTCAGGGCTGTTGGCTGGCCAAGGAAGAGTTTCTATATTATTATTCTGAAACCATTGGCGAACAACATTAGCCGTGTGTACTGGATGTCCTGCTAATAAACGAAGTCATTATTTTCATGTAAAGCCTGTACAGATGGCAGCATAACGTTTTCAAGGATTTCAATATGTCGTTCACTATTGAATCTCCCTTCGATTCTCCAAAAAAAACCCAAACCTCTAGCACTAAACCAGCCCCACATGTTTACAGAAAAATGTCCAGCTTTTTTAATTTGGTCTGTATATTCCGGTTCAAATCTAGAATTTGGTGGACGATAAACTAAAATTCTCCTGGTGCTTGAAGATGATTGAAAAATTTTTTCGTCAGTGAAAACCACCCTCTCCCAGAAGTCATTATCACGAAGAACGTTGTTCAGTTCAAAAATCACTCTGGCCTGTTTTTGTTCTTCTGTTAGAAAAGGCTTCTTTGCAGCAACTCGACTAAAGACTTCTGATTTCGTTACTCTTCTATTTACTGTTGCTAAAGAATGTTACATTAGCTGCTTCAACCGACGTTGAAATCAGCATCATCTTGCACTTCAGGACTTACTTTTGTCGTTTTGATCCATCTTTCCTATCCGTAGAATTATTTTCAATCCAGCGCTTTTTCCATCGCATTATCGTCATTTTATCAACTCCAAAATGGGTGGCCGCTCTTCTTATAGACCAGCCGTCTTCTATAACTCGAGTGATAATTTGAACTTTTGTAAATGTTGATATCTGTGCAATACCTTCCCCACATAGTGTGTCCTTTTCTTGACCTTCGCCGCCATATTGACAAAAAGCTAATGGATTTTCTGTCTCTTTTGAGTGAAAATGGCGGCGAAGGTGGATTAAAGGACACTAAATCGGTAGGAGTTGATCGGCCTGTATGGAGAGGGTACTGATCTGTGGCATTTTTAAGGATGTCACACTCAATTTTAAGCTGTCAGGAATACTAATCTGGTGCTGCCTTATAATAGTATACTCTAATGGAAAGCTAAATTTTGTGGCATAGGAAAAAATGCATGTATGAGTTTTTTTTGAAATCGATACTCTGTGTTTAAATTTTACAAAGACTATCCGGGGTGTTTCAAATTCGATGCTCACCATGGGGATCTCCTAAACGGTAGGAGATACGAAACGGTTTAAATTATGGCAAAGTTGTGCAATTTGATGCTTTGCTTAAAACTAAAAAAAAAGTTTACAAATTCCGGATAGTTCCGGAAATCGAAATCATCATTTTTAGTTTTTATTTTGCGCCCTTATTCTTAAAGCTGTCAAAAAACGCTTAAAACTTTCTACAGGCACTTTTTTAAGATCTACCTAGTGAGAGGTCCGTTTTTGAGACTTTACATTTCAGTGTGACCGTTCATTTTGCCACCTTATTTTGACAAGTCTCCTGACGTTTTGAGTTTATTAAGCATCATCAGCCCAAATTTAATTTTTACTTTTAACTTATTCAGGATAATTTGGAAAATCGATTGCAGTACTTTTTTTAACATTTTAAAAATGACAGTTTTTTTGACATTTTGTTACAACAAAATAACTTTACCTAATATTTTAAAAATACGTTTTTTATTTGTTTTTTAATCTTTGAATTTGCGCTGATGATGGTCAATTAACTCAAAACGTCAGGTACTTGTCAAAATGAGGTCGTAAAATATCTGTCATAATTTATGAACCAAACGGCAGGAGAAAAAAAACATGTGTCCATAAGAAAAATGAACTTGACAGTGCTCCTGTCCTCTGACCTCTTATTAGGTAGATCTTAAAAAAGTGCCTATAGAAAGTTTTAAGCGTTCTTTGACAGCTCTAAGAATAAGGTCGCAAAAAAATAAAACTAAAATTGAAGATTTCGGTTTTTTTTTTGGTTTTGAGCAAAGCGTCAAATTGCGCAACTTTACCCTAATTTAAACCTTTTCGTATCTCCTACCGTTTAGGAGATCCCCATGATGAGCATCGAATTTGGAACACCCTGTATATAGTGTGGGCCGAAAAATTTCGCACTTTTTGGATTGTCTATAACTTTTGACATAAGTGTTCGATTTTTAAGGATATTGGTTTTTTAATGAAATAAAACGTGATAGTTTTTTGATTCAATTGAAAATGTTAAATTTCTCAAAAAACCAAGACGGAGGACAGTTTTAAAAAATGTGTAATTTTGACCACCCCTAAAAAAAATTTATATGTGCGACAATGAAAAAACACAAAATTTTATATTGACGTATCATTTAATTAAATCGGTTGAGAAATGAAAAAGTTATAAGCTTTTAGATTAAGAGTGTTTGGGCTGAACATTGGAAAAAATCACAAAATTATATATTTTTTTCATTTGATATAACTTTCGTGCTGATTACTTAATTAAAAAAACATATAGTTGAAAAGAGACAAAACATGAGAGGATGGTGGATAGTTTTATAGTCAGGTTTTACACGCCTTATTTTCTTTTAAGTAAAACACTGGACAAAATATAAATAAGTATTTCCAAATCTCCATTTTTTCTTCGTATATCGAGGTATCACCTAATTAAATCGTATAAGAAATAAAAAAGTAATGGGTATTTAGATTCTTACTGTTTTTCTTAATGAAATAATTAAGCCAAAACACTCGTAGTCAAAAAGCTTATAACTTTTTTATATTCCAGCTGATTTAATTAAATGATACTTCAATATACACAGAAATAATGGGCGTTTGTAGTAAAAGGTTTAGAGTCTATTCAGTGTCGCACATAAAATTTTTTCAGAGGGGGTGAAAATTACACATTTTTTAAAACTGTGCGCCATCTTCAATTTTTTAGAAGTTTAAATTTTTAACCGAATCGAAAGACTCTCACGCTTTATTTTTCCAAAAGGCCAATATATTTTAAAATCGAGTAATCAAGTCACAAGTTATTGCCAATCGAACAAGTGCGGAATTATGTGGCCCACCCTATAAATAATAAAAAATCAGAAAATTTTTACGTTTTAAAATTGTATATTTGATGCACTCTCCTTATAAAAAAAAATCAAAAATTTTTGATGATTGTTAATTTTATTTAAAATTGGAAAAATATCTGTCCGCCACTGTCATGGATTATTATTTAAATCAATAGTTATTTATTTTTATTTGCGGTGTAGGTACGAATGGAAATCGAAAAGTGTGAATTAAAAATAACATTTTGATAAGATTAGATATCAAGTTAAATTTAGGTTAGCCTAAATGGGTTTTCAAAAAAATTGTAATAATATAGTGTCTGTTTATCGAACTTCGCAAAATACCTAGTACATTCGTTTTGTATTTAACTAAATTAGGTTAAGCAAAGTATCTTCCCACCACTTTTTCTATCCCAAGAAGGCGTTTTTAAAATCATTAAAAATAATATGTAAAAACTCAACCATCCTCTTATTATAGTCGTCCGGCTCAGGTCCCCAATTGTTTATTTTGTGCAGAAAGCATGAAATTTGGCACACTTATTCTTTAGACAATTCTTTAAAATTTTGGTCGAGGAAATCGATGATCGTATGTATAGGAGCCAAGATAGCGCTAATTTTTTCAAAATGAACGTCTATTTCTTTAAAAATTGTAGGTTCGCCATCAAAACAACATTATACTCGAATCCATATAATTCGATAGAGAGGAATTGAAAAGAAATGGTTACATTGACATATGACCTTTATTATCCTTGAAAAGTGACATTTTATTTTTTAAAAATGCATTTTGAGATTTTTTATTTCATAATTTTTCATAATTTAGTAAGCCGCGACAGGTCTTTTGTTGTAATTTTATAATTTAGAAAAAACATCAGAATACCTTTTCTAATTGACTTTTTGCTTACAGGGTGATTGGTTTAGTTATACCAGGCCAGTCAAAATAAGATTTTTAAGAAAAGCTACATTATCATCCGTATCTTTTTTAGTTTATGAGGAAAAAATGTCAAATTTAGTACGATTATTACAATTATTAAGGTCAACTGATATTCTAAAAAATGTTTGGATAGGTGGCGCTGCGGACTACGTGGCACCCAAATTTCCGATTTTAAATGGGTAAAAGTTCATATTTTTTTGATAGCTAATCGGTTAGCAAAACATCCAGTGGGTGCCTAACAAAATCTTGTTAAGTATAATTAAAAAATATTTTATCAGATTTAATATCGTATTTTTCTATGACACGTCGTCCACAGCACCCCCTATCCAAAAAAATTATAGTTGATAAGGTACCACATTTAAAAATTCTACTTTAAAAAGTAAAAAAAAACAGATGATAACGTGACATTGACGTATGACCTTTATTATCCTTGAAAAGTGACATTTTATTTTAAAAAAATGCATTTTGAGATTTTTTATTTCATAATTTTTCATAATTTAGTAAGCCGCGACAGGTCTTTTGTTGTAATTTTATAATTTAGAAAAAACATCAGAATACCTTTTCTAATTGACTTTTTGCTTACAGAGTGATTGGTTTAGTTATACCAGGCCAGTCAAAATAAGATTTTTAAGAAAAGCTACATTATCATCCGTATCTTTTTTAGTATATGAGGAAAAAATGTCAAATTTAGTACGATTATTACAATTGTTAAGGTCAACTGATATTCTAAAAAATGTTTGGATAGGTGGCGCTGCGGACTACGTGGCACCCAAATTTCCGATTTTAGATTTGATAAAAGTTCATCTTTTTTTAATAGCTTAAATAAGACATGTGTATTTAATAAAATAATCGATTATGTATAGCTGAATTATGAAGATTTTTATAAAAATAATTTTAGTTTGATATGGACATTGGTCACCTAAATTTTTTTGGAGTATGTAAAAAAAACGGGTTTTTCACCGTTTTCTTCAATTCTTCCTAGCGACCAAAAATTTGGCTGGATATAAACATTGTTGACTTCTGATGAATAAGACGGCCCCAAAAAATCGATTCAGATATCAAATTCCAAATTCTATCGGGCCCTTTTTACGCTATAGGCCAGTAAAGTTGACCTAGCATGTGGTTAGTCGCCCCGAATAGTACTCTAATGTACCCTATTGTTCATTTTTTGCGGAAAGCATCAAATTTGGTAAGCTTACTTTTTTAACAACTTTTTAGGATCGTGGCCAAGAAAATTTATGATCGGATGTACAGAAACCAAGTTGGCGGCGAATTCTTCAAAATGACGTTCTTAAATCGAAAGTTACTTATCAAAAAAAAAAAAATTATATTTGAATCTATAGAACTTAATGAAGAGAAATTTGACAATATTAGTGAAATTAACGTGCAACCTTCGATGACCTTGAAAAATGTCATTTTACTTATTAAAAAAATACTTTTCTAGAGCCTTTTTTAAATGTTTTATAACTCTGAAAATGGCGACAGGTCTTGTTTTATAATTTTAACATGACATCAACACATCTGTTCTAAGTGACTTTTTGCTTACAGGGTGATTGGTTTAGTAAGATTTTTAAAAAAAGCCACGTTATCATCTGTTTTTTTTTTTACTTTTTAAAGTAGAATTTTTAAATGTGGTACCTTATCAACTAAAATTTTTTTGGATAGGTGGCGCTGTGGACGACGTGTCATAGAAACATACGATATTAAATCTGATAAAATATTTTTTAATTATACTTAACAAGATTTTGTTAGGCACCCACTGGATGTTTTGCTAACCGATTAGCTATCAAAAAAATATGAACTTTTACCCATTTAAAATCGGAAATTTGGGTGCCACGTCGTCCGCAGCGCCACCTATCCAAAAATTTTTTAGAATATCAGTTGACCTTGACAGTTGTAATTATCTTACCAAATTTTACATATTTTCCTCAAAAACTAAAAAAGATGAGGATGATAATGTAATTTTTTTTAAAAAAATCTTACTTTGACTGGCCTGGTATAACTAAACCAATCACCCTGTAAGCAAAAGGTCAATTAGAAAAGGTATTTTGATATTCTTTCTAAATTACAAAATTACAACAAAAGACCTGTCGCGGCTTACTAAATTATGGAAAATTATCAAAGAAAAACTCTGAAAATGCATTTAAAAAATATAAAATGTCACTTTTCAAGGACGATAAAGGCCATACGTCAATGTAATTATTTTTTTCAATTCCTCTCTATCGAATTATATGGATTCGAGTATAATCTTGTTTTGATGGCATACCTACAATTTTTTAAAAAAATAGACGTCCATCATCATCATTTTAGAAATTTTAGAGAATTGTCTAAAGAATAAGTGTGCCAAATTTCATGCTTTCTGCACAAAATGAACAATTGATTGCTATTTGGGACTTAAGCCGGACGACTATTATTAAAATTTAAATTGAGCATTAATTTTATGGGCGGTTTTTTATTAATTTTTTAAGCAGTTCGCCATATTTGGAAAGTTATCTTCGCTAGAAATTCCCGAAATCCTCAAAGTCACTTCAGTTTGGACCACCCTGTATGAAAACTAACGTCTCAACCAGTGGCGCACCCAGGAATTGACTTCGAGGGGGGGGGGGTAGGGATAAATAATAAAGAAACTTAATTTGAAGTAAAAATGTGACCATAACCAGGATTCTCGAGGGGGGGAGGTTTTAACCCCAAACCTTCCCCCCCGCGGTGCACCGCTGTCTCAACTACCTTGATTTACTTCCCCGATCACCACGGCCTGTCCGGTAACCAAGGGAGCTCCAACTAGTGCTTCCTCTGCTGTAACAACGGCAAGAACGGGTTGTCCTGCATCAGCGTCTAGAATACAGTCAGTCCTAAATGAAAATGAAATATTTACGTCCTGGCAAAATAATTAATCAAGGAATTAATCATACATATTTTTGGTCGATACATTAAACAAAAAAAAGACAACCAGAAAAATACCCCATAGTTTGTTAGCTATCTATACAGGGCGGACGCAAAAAACCTTTCCCCCTCTTTAAATAGTTTTTAACAGAACGTTTTTTTCCAGCAAACACAGAAAGTCGGTAAATAATCGGACCGACGTCGGCATTAGGTCGGCATCGGCAGTTAAACGTTAAACCAACTAGCGACTTCCATCACCGATCATTCGCCATGCACATGAAAAATAATTTGCTTGGACCGCCGAAAGTCCGATTTAGTATTCTCACCTCGATAAATTGCAAAGACACTGTGTCGGCCCTACCCTCTCATACAGGAATAATACCGACGATTCACCTATGTACGACGCTTGCAAATTAACCATATATCAAATAAAATAAGTGAGTATACCATTTCTCTCACCCTCTCCCTTGCAAAATATCTACTTATTCCAGTATAATTTTTTATTAGATATGTGCATGGCTCGTGCGAGTCTAAGGTGTGATATTCTATATTAGCGGATCGGTCATGGTTTCATTTAGCTTAAGTTTAGGATACTTAGATATGGATTATTTTGCTACGTCGACAATTCATCTGCGGCCGCACGTCGACCGAGGTAAAATTTAAATCCAATAATTCAGATACGTTCGAATATCTGCAAATGCGCGATTTCCTTAATCAACGTCAACGCCAAAAATGTGAGTGCTCGAATTTTTGACAAAAAAAAGTATTATAAAAAGAAATCCGAGTAAAAAAATTATTGGTATAGTCACCGCGGACGTCGATATGACCATAAAGTAATATACCTACGGAACAGAGGCGCAAAGCCTGCCGAAATGGATCGCAGACGTGCGCGCATTTGGGTCGCTTTGCGCCTCTGTTCCGTAAGTATATTATGATTATTACTTTTCGATTAAAAGTCGACAGATGAGGGGGCTTTTGAAGTCAACATAACAGTATAATATATATTCCGGGAATAATTATTATTCTAAAAGTTAAAAGGGTTTTTAAAGCTATGTTGCTTCCTGGTTATTTTTTTATTGTTTCTGATCACTTTTTTTATGATATGTTTTAGTTAGGTATTACCTAGGTTATATAATTACCCACATAGCAATGAAAGAACATTTACATGCATAGCATATGCGTTAAACCTCCTTTTGAGGATGTCCTTTTGAGCACATCTTTATCATATGCTTGGTACATACTATTTAAGTATATGCTATTAAGGATATCCATTTGAGCAGGTCCTTTTGAGTACATCTTTAACACATGCAAAGAATATATCAGTTTTAAAACATTTTTTGGTCAGTTTAGCGTACATTCTGGTACCATAAAAGAACCTCAAAAGAATGAGCTTCTAAGTATTTTCTTGGCATATGCTAAGGATATACCACTAAAGAAGGTTACTATTAAAACATCTTTATCATATGCAAAGTATATTTCACTTATTGAAACATTATGTTTTGTTCAGTTTAGCGAACATTCTGGTACCCTAAAAGAACATCAAAAGAATGAGCTTCCAAGTATTTTCTTAGCATATGCTAAGGAAATTCCATTAAAGAAGTTAGTTAGCCTATGCAAAGTATACAGACCGCTTCAAGCTACTGCGAACATAAGGCGGAAGAAGTCTAATTTGCCAGTGTACATACATGCAGAGACACCGCACGCATATCAGTGAAGCAACCAACACTCAGGCTTCCGATCGCCATTCGCTGCCATTTCGCCGCCGTTCGCCTTGTATTTAGTACGCCTCTAACCACGGTGCTGTGTGGAGTGTAGTCAATGAAACCGGAATTTGGTCAATAAATACGCAAATTTTTATAACGTAATTTTCTTATTTTTTGTCACTGATAAATAAGAGCGTTTTATTGTAAACTGCTCAGATTTATCAGTGACGACGTGTTACAATGAAAATAATAAGGAGAAACAAAATAAAAGCAAGTTCTCAAAATAAAATAATACATTCTAAAAACCAAAAAGATTCTCCCAGTCAATATCCGAGCCTACTATAAAAACCCCTTCTAACGTTTTCAAGCATGTTAGGGGTGATAATTTGAAAAGCTTCTTCAAAAACAGATAGAAGTCATTAGGAGCAACATCGGGAGATCGAGCTGGCCATAAAATAGTTCCCCGTGTACTTATAACCCGATTAGGAAATACATTATCAAGATATTCCCTAACAAGCCAACATTGTGAGCGGAACAACCATCTTGTTGAAACCATGTTTCACCAAATCTTACACCTAACAACTGCCTAGCAGTTGGAATAATGTGCTGCTGCAGTAGATCCAAGTATCTAGGACCATTCAAATTGCAATTGCCGTTAATAAAAAATGGCCCAATTACGTGTTCCCCTACAATACCCCCCCCTCCCAAACATTTAGTTTTTGGGGATACTGTGTTCTTACGTCAAAATATAAATGCAAATTTTCCCTCGACCAATATCGAACGTGTGTTGGGTTATGACGATTTGACCATTTGACCATCTGCACTTTTTCGGCAACTTCGTAGACATCCATTTTTAGTTTTAAAAATGTATTATTTCAATTAAGAACTTACCCATCTGTTTCTCGAGCAAGGCAGAAATAAAACAAAATAATAAAAACAAAATGAATTTCCAAAAGATAACACTGTAGCGTGCTTCGAATCCACCTCGGTCGTACGGCACGGAGAGTAAATTGGACTTGATTCCCCCTATGTTCGCAGTAGCTTGAAGCGGTCTGTATACCAATTATGGTACAATATTAAGTACATCTATATGCATGATACAACAAAATCATAAGCTATTAATTCAGTGCACTCAGAAAACCATCCCAAGTGAAGTGTCTTCCAACAAACGCGAAAATTCTCTGATATATTAACCAGAATCCGCCAAAACGCTTATATACCGCGGTTTCAACCTACTTCTTTATAAGCGCATGGTACAGTAGATATAGCTTTGGTTTCTCAACCTGTAGGTTGTGTGTTCGAACCCCGTCGGCGCGTAGCACTTTTTTTATTATTTGTTTTAATTTTTTTTTCTTAGGGTGTATTGGAATAAGATATGGTTTTTAGAGCTTAAAAATCTATTTTTTATTTTATTTAAAGTCATATTTTAGGAGTTAACGGTGGCACATAGCAATCATCTAATAAGAATATCTATTAGCAAATCCTAAGAACCTAATGTTAATTTAGAACATCCTTAGCATATCCTATTTCTTCTTGAGGATATTCTATGCACATGTTAAGGATGACAAATTGATATGTGGGTATGTAGGTACTTACTTTGTTGCTACCCTTCTGCAGCTAACTTGTTGGTCTCTGTCTATTTGACTGCAAGGGTCTGTAAAGTCCTTATCTACACATAATCTATCTAAAAATCGAAGGACAAAAAATTAAAGTCTTCTCAAGTACCCTTAAAATATCAGATTTGCGCTAAACAGTTAATTATTGGAAATAATGCTGGCGACAACAAACTGATCAGCTCCAAACAGCACCGATTCGGCCATCCCCGTTTAACTTGAGAGTTTCAGTCGCAACAACTGGGGAACGTATTTTCTGATAAGTTTTAAAAATAAATAAACAAAAACTGAAAGAAAATTAAAAAATAAACAGAAAAGATAACCTTTTACATCAAAATTTTTTTTGACATATCCAGTGTTACCAATAGATACACACCAAATATGCTGCGTTGCCAGCTCTTTTTTTTAATCGAGTTACTTAACCCTGATTAAGTAATTATTTCATAAAAAAAGTTGGTGGATAGGTAAACTTGTTTAGCCGCGATTAGCAAGTTAATTCCAATTAGCTAGCCCTGATTAGAGTGTTTAATGGTGGATATGGGCATTATTAGGATGTTTGTTAATTTTTTCCTGGAAGTAACCACAAGTTACCAGGTAAACCAGTTGCTCGTTTTCAGTTTTTCTTCGTAGAGTAATCCAAGTCATCACGTCACGAGTAACCAGACTATGTTACCAGCCTATGGGACATGGTTACTTAAAAAATGGAAGGTTCAAAGTGTGGTTTACCGATTGTTTATGGTTTTTTAATTTGTATGATTTTTTTTTTATAAATCTCATGTTTTTCTGTGATGATGTCATGTTTTATGTTAAGATCATAATTGATGAGGTTACTAATTTAGGTGTATTTTCTGCTGTTAAAACACAATGTTTTTGTGATATGCAATATCTAACTGACCAATGTGATTTATTTAGGCATGTCTATGTGCAATAGTTGTCTGCATTTGTTCTTTGTTTTATTAATGTATTTATTTGGTTTTTAGATAAATAAAACATCTACTTCACTTTTAATTGTATTTGTTTTTATTTTATGAAAAATATTAACTACAAACGTTGGTAATTATGCAATATACGGTTTTCTGCCATTTTTGATTTTTTATGAAAAATTCTTTATGGGGGCACCTACTAGGGTCCCTAGGACCCCAAATCCGTCTGCGCCCAATTTTTTTTTTTTTAAAGAGAAAAAAGGGTGCCCGGGGGGGGGGGTGTAATGTGTTTTTTTGATTGTTTTGGGTTGGGTTGGATTAGGTTGGGTTGGACTGTGTTGGATTGGGTTGTTTTAGTGAAAAAAAATAAAAAAAAAACAAAAAAAAATAAAAAAAAAAACCAGGCGGATTTGGGATTCTAGGGACCCTAGTAGGTGCCCCCATAAATAATTTTTCATAAAAAATCAAAAATAGCAGAAAACTGTATACTACATAAATACCAAAACGTTAATCAACACTTAAATAAAAGGTGAAACAAATAAAAAGAAACTTAAAAGAAGCTTATGAAAATGAAATAAATCTGAAGTCTGAAAGCTTTGTGACCCGAAACCTTCTAAAGAACCCCCTGTTGTCCATAGTCTCAAAATAATCTCGTTCCATCGCCTTGGAAAACAAACCAACAAAATGCAATTAAACTTTAATCGCCCAACATCGGCCGGGTTGGTAAACGGCGCGATTAACGCAAAAATTTTGTTGGTGGATACCGAATTTACTCGCTAACCGCAATTAAAAGTTAATTGGAGAAAAAATGCGTTGGTGGATACCGGCATAAGCCTTGGTCTGTGTGGTGAAAATTCTTTACGAGAACTGTGTGAACTGGTGTATGACATACCTTTGCTTGTGTCGGGTTGGACCAACTTACTTTCTAAAACATGGGATTTTAAAAAAATATATAAAATTTTACAATAATGATTCTTCTTATGAACAGTGATTTTGTAAAAAATTAACATTGCAGAAATCGTTATTCATAGGAAAATATTTAAGCAGATCAAAAAACGTAAAAAACCGTACAACCTAGACGCAGACGAAGAAAGGAATAAGATGTGGTTTGTTTGTTTCTTTGTTGTCGATTTTTTTATTTTTACTTGTTTTTGGAAAAAAATGCAGAATAAAACGTTTAAGAAAGTCTGGTACACCCTCAGATACCTCTACACCCCAGATGACGATGGGTGCCTTCTTTGGGATTTGACACATATCACAACATTTTCAAAAGACAATAAAATACCAAAAAAAAAAACGATAATTTTTGTTATGAAAATGATTTTAAGGTATCAAATTCCAACCTAAAATTATTTATTTTAATTTTTTTAAATATACAAAACCGGAAACAATTGAATATAAAATATACAAGTCAAAATTAGTCATGTGCGCTTATGCAGTTTGCTTATCAAAATATACCAGTTAAAAACACATATTATTTTATTTATAAAATTTTTTTGTAACCAAAGCATAAACTAGATTATTTTCTACACTTAATTTTTCTTTATATCACGAGTTTTGTGTACATTCTAAACTTTGGTTTAAACCTACGAATTTGGTTTAAATCTACCTCCAAACTCGGTTTTAAACTAAACGAAGATTCTTAAACTCCTCGAAAAGCTTACCCCAAGTTGAAGCTCCAAACTGAGTTTAAATAGCTATTGAACAATCGGGCCTTAAAGTCAGACCATACTCGTGTAAGGTCGGCTAATAGTGGTAGGCCATATTCCAATAAAGTCGTCAAGTCCCTATATTGACCAGGCTTTTCACATTTTAGAAGGTGGTGCAATTGCACACCGTGCACATTCAAGCCACTAGTTTGAACCAAAGAGGTTGAAGATTGTATAGAATGAGCTTCAGTATGCGTGAAATCTACAAACCCGATGGCAGCCATTTATTTCACCGTTCATGCATGGAGTAACATATTTATCTAAGTTCCATTAACCAAATCTGTTCAATATTAGAGACCTTTGGCACCTCTTACAAAAAATCCCCGTTAGGTAACTTTATCGCTTAATAACGTGTTGTGACGTTGCATCGGCATGTTATTTTTAAGACAGCATTTTTATTTTTTGCACGCCGCCTTTGATTTGTTTACGGCCGCCTTTAAACGGTATTTATTATTACAAAGATTCACAAAAAGAATTGGTCCAATATTATTTTTCATTTAGAATATCTTAATCTTGTGTTTTTTATAGTAAATTTTAATTACTATTAATCTTTAAAAACTTAAACACACAACAGAGAAAATGGAGGTTATGATAAACAGATCGGAATCACTTGTCATAGTCTTACGAAATTCTAGCCAAAGAAAATGATTAAAGAAAAATTGGCACTTATCTTTACAACTAAAAAGAATACAAAACATATTTGCATTCAAAAATCAATTTAATTTTTTTGTTTTTCTACTACGGCAACCATGTCAATTATAAGGTATTCTCCCGCAGGTAACAAGACCGGAAACAATCGAATATAAAATATACAAGTCAAAATTAGCCATGTGCGCTTATGCAGTTTGCTTATCAAAATATACCAGTTAAAAACACATATTATTTTATTTATAAAAATTTTTTGTAACCAAAGCATAAACTAGATTATTTTCTACACTTAATTTTTCTTTATATTACGAGTTTTGTGTACATTCTAAACTTTGGTTTAAACCTACAAATTTGGTTTAAATCTACCTCCAAACTCGGTTTTAAACTAAACGAAGATTCTTAAACTCCTCGAAAAGCTTAACCCAAGTTGAAGCTCCAAACTGAGTTTAAATAGCTATTGAACAATCGGGCCTTAAAGTCAGACCATACTCGTGTAAGGTCGGCTAATAGTGGCAGGCCATATTCCAATAAAGTCATCAAGTCCCTATATTGACCAGGCTTTTCACATTTTAGAAGGTGGTGCAATTGCACACCGTGCACATTCAAGCCACTAGTTTGAAACAAAGAGGCTGAAGATTTTATACGGCCGCCTTTATACGGTATTTATTACTGCAAAGACTCACAAAAAGAATTTGTCCAATAATATTTTTCATTTAGAATATCTTAACCTTGTGTTTTTTATAGTGAATTTTAATTACTATTAATCTTAAAACTTAAACACACAACAGAGAAAAGGGAGGTTATGATAAACAGATCGGAATCACTTGTCATAGTCTTACGAATATTCTCCCGCAGGTAACGTCAAACTTTATCGGTTGGTAAGGGATTCCGTTATTACCTCATAACTGCGCATGCCCGAAATAAGCGATAAAGTAAAAAGGCATCAAAAGTATAGGTGCAAAAGGTCTCATTTTTGCTCTGCTGCGTTCCTTTTTACAATTTGCCGGCTCCTTTATTTCATCGCGAGCGTTTGGAGAAAATCTTTCTGCTCCGCATTAAGGCTGAAGACAATTAAAAATACAAGCTACTAGATACTATTGACTGACTTTGAAAGCCGTTAAATCAATGCTGTAAATTAAAATAAATATAAATGGTGCACAAAAGTGAGGTTCGAAATCACTGTAATTTGTATTTAGTCGCTTATATTTTCAATCGTGTCTTCAGCTGTAAATCGAGATTTTACGGAGCTGCTGGAGTTATAAATTGGGTTCGCATTAACCAAAAGAAAATAAAGAGTTAAAAGTGTGGTTAGAATACAACCCAGCCCACATAACAATTAAACATTCCTGTGATGTAAGAGTCATATACTTAGAGAAAACACAATGTGATAGGAATTTTTAACATTGAATACATGACATGACACATGCCGGCAATAAGTTACGTTCTAGCTCATACAGGTGATATAAATGTGATAGAAACGTGACGTGAAACATGACTATAATATGACCGGAACGTTTTTTTAAAAGAATTATAGTAATATACCTGGGCACTGACTATAATATCCCACATAGCAAATATTGCATGTATATGATTTTGTGAATCACAACATGTCCAGGACGCTTATTCTTGAAGACGCGTGAGGTCAAGTGAGTTCATTTCCCCGTGGAAATAAGTGGCGAAAGTAAGCTCACCTCACCTCACGGGCCGTCTAGAATATACGTCCAGATGGCCACGAGATGGATATCTTAAGATATGGTACAGTGGTATATACAGGGTTCCTAAGCACATCCTTAGGGGTCCAAGCAGCCGTGTATAAGACGCAGACAAACGGAAAAGCACATTAGGCAGAAAAGGATGGGCATGGGGCGATGTTGTCACTACATCTTACACGTAGTAAATCCATTCCAGGTTGTTGTTTTCTAATGTTTTCCATTTTCATACCTTTAGGACTGGAATAGAAATTGTTTTGCTCGACTTTAATACCAAACTGATGAAAGATATCGTAAAAAAAAAATATTTTTCGGCTTTTCATTTTGTAACCATTGTCCTTACGCACTGTTTACAGGCTGGGGACTGAGATACATGCAAATGCCTAACCTAAAGCGTTCATACACGGCCGGAGAAATCGACTAAGATATTTCCGTAGAAACTTTATCAAGCAAATAGGACGGGTTGACGCCTTCGAACCTCCAACCCGGGTTTTGCACTTTGATTCGAAATCAAAAAGGAGGAACAGTCAGATGTGGGGCCGTGCACAAATTACGTAACGGTGATTTTACCAATTTTTGACCCCCTCCCTATGTAATGTTTTGTAACGGTTTGGCACGCCACTCCCCTAATATTACGTAACGATTTCAAGACCACTACCCCCCCCCCCCAAAAAAAAAAAAAAACTTTTCACTTATTTTCATTCCAAATTTTCTTAGTTTCACAAAAATGAAAACGCTGTCGAAAACCCCCCTCCCCCTACGTAACGTTTTGTAACCCCCCTCCCCCTATGACCATTACGTAATTTGTGCACGGCCCCTGTAGTCCCAGTGGAGGAGGGCGAGAAAATTGATATTTTTTTCTTAAAAATTATACTCTTTACACCTATTTCTTTGCGTTCCCGAAATTACGTAATTTTTGAAAAAAAATTATAAGCGGCGCCATTTTTATTTCGTGCATTGTTTTTCTAACATTTTTGCGTTCGGCTAATTTAATTGAAAAATTTTTGCCTGCGGCGCCCTTTATCTTCTCACTCGAAAACAAGATCCCCCGTTTTAGGAAAACTGATCCAGTCTCTGTTTCTAAATTTTTTCGAATAAAAGTTATTTCCCCCATGGTCATACTCTGACCATGGGGGAAATAATTTTTTTCTACGGTATGACGAAAATTTCGAGAAAGTTGAAGAAAAAAATAAAAAAAGTGCCAGAGCTCAATTTTTTCGTAAAAAAATGTTTTTTGTAAAGAAACAGAGCAAAATAAATCTTTTCACCCCTTTTCGGGTGTTACAATTTTTATTTTTCCCTTTTACCCTCCCGCTAGTTTTGAAGAGTTGGTTCGCTACATGTTTCGAGATAATGTCATAAAACACCTCGAAAATATCAAATGTAGTGTAGGGCCAGCTTTATTTAAAATCAATAATATCGCAAGCAAAAAGCTCTGCAGGAAAAACAGCGCCGTTTATTGATTTCTTTGGCTGCTAGTGCTAGCTGCATGGTTTGGCCGTTTCCGGATAGATGTCACTAGTAGAACAGAATGGAAAGAAATTTAATTAAAAGCGAAGATATTTCTTTCTAATGTTAACAACCTCACGAGTTTATCGATCAGTATCGTAAATAATGGACCCTGCCGCCTCCTTTAAGCAAGAAAAAGCTGTGGTTTGGACCTGAAAACCTCTAATTTTTTCCTCGTTCATCTCATGATTTGGCCGCCATCTAGCGGAATTTGCAGACATCTTGTCAACGGTTATTATTGCAACTATGATTTATGCTCACAATGAAAGAGCGGCGACAATTTTTACTCATGAAAGCAGTCCGGAGATAATAACAAACTGGCACCATTGCTCAATATACCTGTTTCTTTTGTGCGCGCAGAACTTTCTATGCCATTTCTGTTTGATTTATTGAAATCCTATCCCTAAGGAAAATCTTAGGAACCCTGTATATCAACATGAATATCCACCATATCCACCATCATGCATTAGTCTTCCACTAAAGTGCAATTAAGGAGTGGTCCAGAGACAACTTAATAACTTACGGAGACTAACAGAAAGATAGGGCCGCGCAGGAAATACGTTTCTGTACCGCATAGCGCATTGAGGCGGAGAGTGAAAGTAATGCTCGTATTAAGTAAACACCTACCTTGCCCCGTTCATCTCTTTCTATATAATCATAAAAGAAAGACAAAACATTTTTCAATGTCGAAATATATTTCAAACAATTTTAATTTTGTATTTTGTACCTGCCGGTTTTTGCCACCGATTGTCAAAGTCTGTCAAGCCTGACAAGCGGTTTTTTTACACTTTCAGAAGTGAGTTATTTTAATCAACAACTTATTGTCTAAAATGCCATTCAAGTCAGGCTGGATCACTACCATTAAAGTTGGTTAATTTTTACTATGCACTATCAATATGAAAAAAGCAAAGAAAACATTTTGGTTGGTTGATTTCAAAATAGGAGTGATTGATTTTAGCTGATCTTAGAAAACAAAAATTTAGCAAGAAGGAAGAATACCTAACCTGTTGGGGTTAGGGAAAGAAAAACATTTTTTTTTGTTCTTCTTTTGGGTCAAACCATATCAAATCAACCAAAAAAAATATTTTTATTTTGAAGGCTTTTTAAAGACCTTTTTAACGATGTGTATCACCATGTAATTTTTTGTTTTTATTTTTTTTTTAATTTTTTTAATATTTTTTTTTTGAAAATTCTTGAAAACACTATTTTGAATTTTTTTCAAAAAAATTCTATTTTTTTTTAGTATTTTTTTAATATTTTTGGAAAATTTCAGGATTTTTTTAATTTAAAACATTTATCGGAGTCGTGTGTTGTAAAATGGCACAAAATAAGCCAAAACAATGGACAAAATTTTTTGTGAGGTGTTGTGATCCATTAAGTCAGGAGACACATTCCGGAAAGTTACGGAATGTCACAAACTGGATGACTTCCTTTAAAGGGGTGGAGACTGGCATGAAAATTTGTGACAATTGTCGAATTAAACTTTCCAAGGAACAGGATGAACAACCATCTCCTGTAGCAGGGTAAGTAATAGTAACGAATACCTACCTACATTTTTACTTGTTTTTTTTTTTGTGTGTTGTGGCTCTGCTAATAATTTTAGGGTAATTATTTAGTATCCGGTTTTCTGCCATTTTTGGTTTTAAGTGAAAAATTCTTTATGGGGGCACCTACAGGCCTATAAGTCTGATTTCATCCTTTGCAAAAATTTATGAGTTATTAATACATAAGAGGCTGTTAGATTTTTTTCTGACAAATTCACTTTTAAACGATTTTCAACATGGCTTTCTCCCGAAAAGGTCTACAGAATCGGCTCTTAATTATTCATTTATTTTGCAGGATGAAGTGCAGTCCTATCACTGGACAAATAGCCAGGCAACCCTAGATCCTTTTGTAATATAGTACAAAACTCATGAGGGAAAACTGGGTCATTTAAATTATATATTTATTTCAGACTGTTTGGTACACAACACTGTGGGCATTTCATCTTTTTATAAGCCACCTTATGCCTGAACTAAAGAGGCAAATTGATAATTTAGACAAAATTATCTATTTTTCAGACGGCTGTGCCGCACAGTATAAAAATAAAAAAAAAATTGTTAATATTGCGTACCATCTTGAGGAATTTAAAATTAAAGCAGAATGAAATTTTTTTGCCACCTCCCACGGGAAGAGTGCATGCGATGGACTGGGAGGCACCGTAAAAAGGTTGGCTGCTAAAGCAAGTCTGCAGAGACCATATAATGAACAGATTATGACCCCCGAAGATCTTTTTAAATTTGCAACAGAAAACATTCCTGGTATAACATTTAAATATTGTTCATTAAATGACTACCAGCAACATGAAGTTTTTGGAAAAAAGATACCTGGAAGCACAATCGATACCTGGGACTCAAAAATTATTACAAAACCATTTTCACTAAGTAAAGAGGAAAATATTCAATGTCTTTTTGCAACCTGTGGTTTGTCTGGAAACATCGACTCCGGTTTTGTAACCATAAACTATGACTGTCTTTGGTGGATGGGATGTATCATTGGCAAAAATATAGAAAGCGGGGAATTAAAAGTTAGTTTTTTACATCCTCATGGTCCCTCTCCGTCTTTTTACTTTCCAAAGCCAAAAGCTGATATATTGGTCATAGATCAAAATTCTCTTTTGAGACGGGTCAACCCAAATACTGCCACTGGTAGGACATATACGCTAACTGCAGAAGAAATGACAGATTCCTCAAATATTTTACAAAAAAAATTAGCAACCTAAATATTTTTTATTGTAAATTTTCTATTATTCTTACTTTTAATTTTTTTATTATACCCATATTACGTAAATTAGCCCTGTATTAAATATCTTATTATTTTTTTAAAGTATGACTCCATTATTTCTCCATCCTAAAATTTTCCAAAAATGTTAAAAAAACATTGAAAAAAAGAAATATTTTTTTGAAAAAAATTAAAAAATGTGTTTTTGAGATTTTTCAAAAAATTTCTTTTTTTTTTAATTAAGAAAAAAAAATTAAACAAACTATATTGTGTTACACATCTTTAAAAAGGTCTTTAAAAACCCTTCAAAAGGAGCTATCACTCGCTTCTATAGGATCAATAGTTTTTGAGATATTACTATTTTTGTAAGTGTCTGTCAAGGACATATTGGTCAATTTCTTGATTTCGAAAATCAATAAAACAAAAACCGCTTATCCAAAAAATTTGATTTTTTGGATTCTTGAGTTTTTTGATAAGACGAATAAGTGTACCAAAAATCATCAAAATCGGAGATGGTCAAAACTATTGCCTGGTTGACTTGATATGGTTTGACCCTTTTTTGTCAATTGGGTATGTCAATTTTCAAAATTTATCTTATACACTATGCTTATAAACTCTTGGATAAACAGGTGCTGTTCAATTATGTATTAACACTAAAATTGTGCTTATACACTATGAACTAAAGTTATGACTTATCAATATGAAAAGTTGCTGCTTGAATGAATTCGAAACGATTCTATTATTGTATTTTATGTCACTTTACGATTTTATATTGTACTTTCTGATAAATTAGGGACTTACTGGGCGTATATTTTCGCGTTCCCTTATTAAGGAAATAATCTTTGAAATAATTGACATTTGACATCTGAGCATGCGCGTGACCTGCGTTTTTATTAAGAGAACCGTAATAAAATACGGTGTTCCCTTAATTTGGTACAGTTACCGTACGTCCCTTATCTTTAAACATAACCTCAATTAGCACGGATAATAGTGATGGTTGGTTTGTTTTTCGACACGACTAATATTGTTTGCATTTTTAGTTTTTTGTTTATAAACAAAAACAGTCTTGTGGATTTTTAAAATTTATGTGAAAAAATGAATAAATTGGAGAAAACTACAAAGTTGTGGTTCAGCTACACTGACGATACAATTCTTTTGCAAGAATTTCTCAGGGAAAATCCCTACAAGGTTAAAAATTTTAGGTTAGGAATAAGGAAAAGTAAGGCGACTTCCAATAACACTTTTTTTAAAAGTATGGTTAACGTTCAACCTAAAATCGCACAAGGCGGGGTAATGCTAATTAAGGACACTAATCCTAGAGCAAACGCTAAAGGAAGCGAAGCCTGACATTTATTTTGACACTTGCGTTGTCATTTTTGATTTGTTTGCCTCGCTTTTGTCATGGGCGGCTCGTTCTTATTTTAAATATTTTAATGAATGACAAATACGATAAGAAAGTATTTCTCGAAAGCACGACTAGTCCATTATCATACAGTCGCGAGTTACTAAAGTTAAAAATATACGCAAAAATTATAAATCTAACAGATTTTACTCTTAGTGTGGGTTCTCTGTATTTTGGTACAGAAGTAAAACGACAGGCATTCAGAATTACTAAAGTTATAAATAAATTATCAATACGAAAAGTTTGGTAAACCCTCTGTAAAACCGGACAACAAAATTTTCAGGTAAGTACTATTCACAGGAACTAAAATCTGGAAACGTATATTGATATCTGCTTCCTTGCTTCAAAAATTATATTTAAAAAAAAATATTTAAACACCTCTTTTAAATATTTCAAAAACTAAAGCTCTTAGTAATTTGAACCAAACTGCAGAAAAATGTTTATTTCAAAGTTACAATTTTTTCAACTATTTCACACTTTTCTCTTCATAAACCCCCATCATTCTATCCAACATTTACTTGGTGGGTGGCCAAATAGCCACTAAAATTTTGATGAACTACCGTACCATACGTTGGTATGATGATGGTGTACTAATAACACATGTTGTGTCACTGTGTTTCAAGTAAGAATTAAAACAGTTTTTTTCTTTCTTTTGACTATTATATTATGTTTATACTTATACGTAAAAAAAATAATTATTCCGTAATAATTACAGAGAAAACTGATTAAAGTTATCTAAATTATTCAAATGAACTTAAAAGTATATTAGATTTATAATGTTTAAAATCTTTTACCAATACAATGCATTCCTATCACTGTACCTATATATTACCGTTAAAACCCGGTTTTTCCTAGTAAAAACTAGTTATAACAGTTAACTCTATATTAGATTAGATTAGACTAAATTATATAAGTTTAGATTAGATTTTATTCTGACCCAATCTATACTAGTTTTTTCAAGGAAAACTAGGTTGTAACTGAAATCGGGCTTTTACAGTAACATATATACAGGCGAATACTTGCCCCAAAAGAGTACTTAAATTCTTACCATAAACTAAATAACTATATACCTATATCTTTAAAAAAATGATTTTTTTACCAAGAATAGCTAAACTCGACTAAAGATCAACTTATACAACGCCGTAATAATTTTTTACTAATTTCGGATATAAAATGGAACACACAAGTTCACACACCAGGCACGCAAATACACAAGGAATCGAAAAAATTTTCGTGCTGCTTAAAGTCTTGTCCGAAGACCAGCCAAGCTCTCCTTCTATTGCTGTTTGATTTTCCTTATAAAAATACTTCTTTACTCATTTTAACTTACCTTTAATAGGTACTTGAAAGAGCTGAACTCCGTCGCAGGACTATTTTTTGCAGCCTGTCACACAACAGGAATAAATAACAAAATTAACTCGTTTGACAAAAAAACTATTTACAATAATAACGAGCCGCCGATGACAAAAGCGAGGCAAACAAATCAAAAATGACAACGCAAGTGTCAAAATAAATGTCAGGCTTCGCTTCCTTTAGAGCTGGTTCTAGGATTAGTGTCTTTAATGCTGATAACCTGTTTAACGGTCAACATTTTGTTTTATATATTGGACCAAAACTTTACAATTTAATTCCAATATACATTAGATTACAAAAAAAAAACCAATTTAAAAAATCTTTCAAAGTTTTTTTTTTAACGCAAACAGACATAATTATGTTCCTTAGCATATTTTGATTGCTTTGTTTACTACCTATTGTTTTGCTGTTGTGTTGAATTTACTAGGATACTCGCTAGGATATAATCGAGGGTAGAAATATTTATTAGTATTATAATTGTTCCTTGAAATTGCCAAAAAATTGAAAATTAACCTACTGTGATAACGCTTTGATCAAGAAATATAATTAGAATTACCCACAGACCTAAAAACAGGTCTGTGGAATTACCTATACATATATATATATATTATATTATATATTATTTGTGATACTTAATAAAATTGTCTTGGGCACATACAGGTATTCCATACCTAGGTGCTATGCAAATGTGATATCGAAACAATTTAACATAAGCCTACTTAGAAATATAAAATGTACCTATATAAATATTTTAAGTTTTTGGTAATAAATTGAAATTGAAAATAAAATACGGGTTTCCCTTATTATGATAAAATCGTTGAGTAACGCCCAGTAAGTCCGGTAATTATGCAGTATACGTTACCGTAAGTCCCTACCCAGCAAACAAAAATCGTCGGCATTGAATCGGGCCAATGTCAATAACGTCGGCAGTGTGTCGGCATCGGCGACTACACGCTGACCCGGCAACTGACGATGGCCCGGTTTACTATAGTCGACATTATGCCAACGCAAACCTTATCTGCTTTAGGATCGATGATGGTCCGATAGGAACTTTCTTTAATCGGTCGAGAATCGGCAGCTGACGATGGCCCGATTTACTCTAGTCGACTTTATGCCGACGCCCACTTTATCTGCTTTAGGGCCAATGACGGTCCTATTGGAACTTTGTTTAATCGGATGAAAATCGGCAACTGACGATGGCCCGATTTATTATAGTCGACATTATGCCAATGCAAACCTTATCCGCTTTAGGGCCGATGATGATCCGATTGGAACTTTGTTTAATCGGTCGAGAATCGGCAACTGACGATGGCGCGATTTAATATAGTCGACATTATGCCGATGACCACTTTATCTGCTTTAGGGCCGACGATGGTCCGATTGGAACTTTGGGCGGATTACGTCACCTTAAAATTTTTAAACTGCTTAATAGTTTCTTCCTAGTATGTAAAGATGGCGCTGATGTCACTATGTTCCCTGCACAGTGAAAGATAATATTACATATATAATGAGAAAAGATATTTCAAAACTAGAATACGGACTTGACAATATAGTGGTACTTCTCTACAAGAATCACCTCTTCTGCCACTTAAACCAGCCCGACTGGTTAAGGACCCGCATTGGCCGCATTATCGAAACTTTGTATTTTCCAATATCGGGCCGCTTTAAGCTACCACCGACGGACCTCCGTCAATCGCCGACGTTGGACCGCTTTAGGAAACCAATGTCGGACTTGAATAGTTTACCGATGTCGGGCCGAGACCAGCTGGCCTACGTTAGACCGACCAAATTAAGCAGTTATGGACGGATGTTCGGTACCATGTGGTTAAACCATATCGGACCTTAATCGTACGGCGACGGTATGCCGATGTCAGCAAAGAGTAAAATTTACCATTGGTCCGACGACGGGCCACAGTCTAACGCTGCATTGGCAAACATACATTGGGCCTACATCGCAAAGCGGACAAAAATACAGCTGGTCCGATGCCGTAGATCGACGTCGTACCGATGACGACAAATTCGGCAATCGATATCGGACCGACGAAGGCCCGAGGGAACCGTGTTTGGTGGGTATAGCTATGTGAATCGGCAACGTGCACATTAAGTTCTAAAATAAGCATTTTTTCACATTTTCCCCAGCATTATGCTTTCTGGTCAAAAATTAAAATATTAAATATTTGACCAAACCATGTTATACCAAAAATTCAATTTTTAGAATTCTTGCCTGTTTGTTTATCTTAGGTTTGTTCAAAAATTCAGCAATAAAATCGGGGAAAACCGCATCAGGCAGAGCTGATGGGGTTTTCCTTCAGCTAGTTTTAAAATAAAATAAAACTTACGAACTTGGAATCCATGCACAACAGTCTGCCGATAAAGCAAAAACAGGAAAAACAAAAGAGTTTGAGAATTAACCATCATAAAAACAAAGAAACTCACGACCACCTGATAGTGAAAACAAAACAAATTCTAACCTATAAAACTTTAAAAACCCGGTTAAAAATCGACCACGGATTCTCATGCACTCACACAACTCAAGGAATAATATTTCACTGATACCTATAATTAATTCTGATTATCAAATTTGAGAAAACGCTATGAATCACACAAAACCCCAATTATTAAATACACAAAAAGGCGACAAGTTCATACTAAACAATTATTGATTAACACTCCGCGCATGATTGACTTATTTTTCTCGGCTACTTTTATGCAGGTGGCTGATGGCTATAGATTCGATTTCAAACAACGATCATAATAATATTACTGCTAACCCAGTCATACCTATTCAAATCAACTTTGGGTAACTATCCTTTTCTTTTTTAAAGCATAGAAACGAAGGGAGATAACAGAATGTGTTAAAATCAAGGATTAGTATCTTCCAATCGCAAGCATTCCTTCACAACCTGCAGCAAGTTACCTCTCACACGTTGGACAAATTCTCATATTTTATCTGATATTATTTCTGTCTTCCTTCAACATATAGACATGGATTGGGTATCAAGTAATAAGGTAAATGAGAATATCGGTGCGCTTTTGTCTGCAGGCTAGCAGGAGAATGAATGCGGGCGAATTGAAACGAAAATAACCGAGGATGATGTAATAATAGCGCATTTCACTATGCCGCACTCGGCTCGAAATGCTCGAATTTTCGTAGTTCAAAATTGAACAATAGCTCGCACGGTGCTAGGCTTGATCTCAATCTTGAACTTGCATCATGTGACGAAGTAGAAACGTGAAAAACCACAGTCCTGAAAAGCTAGAATTTTCGGGCAGCTCGAGTCTAGTCTATAGCTCAGTAAAATACGAACAGCTGATTGCATGGCAGCTTGGGTCGGGTGTCGGGTATTGAAACATGCAAAACATCGATATACAAACTTACGTCTATGATGCAAAAGCTCGAGCCATGACGTCACAGCTCGAATAATTCTGCACCCAGACAGGTAGTGAAATTCGCTATACCTAATTAAACAAGCAATTTAATTAGCCCTGCGGAAATTACGCCCCCCCCCTTGGTCATGCTGACCCAATTTAATTTTAATTTTTTTGAAGGGGCTTTTCGTGTCCTTGGAGTTATTTAAAATTTTCTTGGTTCATCGGGATAAAAAATCGGAATTTCTCACTTATTGTACGTTTCGGTTTTATTTAAAACCATCCTCAGAGGTATAAAATTAAAACGACACTTACAATTTTAAAATTATTATGAATTAAGTCAAATGAAAGTGATCAAAATTAATTTTACAAAAATAAAAACAAGCATTGGAAATATCAATTGTTACAAAATATAACCCAATTTTACTTACTTACATTACTTTTTACCTTTTTTTAATACTTTTTAGTCCACCATACCAATATGGTATGGGGAACTATTATAAAATCGTGAAATTTGGACCTTTTTTAATTTTTATCAAAAATGAGTTAGTTACTAACCCAGCAAACACAAATCGTCAGCATTGAATCGGGCCAATGTCGACAACGTCGGCAGTGTGTCGGCATCTGCGACTACACTATGGTCCGATGTTGGTCAGATTGCGATTTTTAGTCTTCGGTCAATAATCGGCAACTGACGGAGGTCCACATTACTACAGTCGACGTTATGCCGACACCACTTTAGGGCTGACGATGGTCCGATTGGAACTTTTTTTAATCGGTCGAAAATCGGCAACAGACGATGGACCGATTTACTATAGTCGACTTTATGCCGAAGCCCACTTTATTTACTTTAGAGCCGACGACGATCCGATTGGAATTTTGTTTCATCGGACGAGAATCGGCAACTGACGATGGCCCGATTTACTATAGTCGACATATTACCAACGCAAACCTTATCTGCGTTAGGGCCAATGATGGTCCGATAGGAACTTCCTTTAATCGGTCGTCGAGAATCGGCAACTGACGATGGCCCGATTTACTATAGTCGACTTTATGCCGACGCCTACTTTATCTGCTTTATGGCCGACGACGGTCCGATTGGAACTTTCTTTAATCGGTCGGGGATCGGCAACTGACGATGGCCCGATTTACTATAGTCGATTTTATGCCGACGACCACTTTATCTGCTTTAGGGCCGATAATGGTCTGATTACGTCACCTTAAAATTTTTAAACTGCTTAATAGTTTCTTCCTAGTATGTAGAGATGGCGCTTATGTCGCTATGTTTCGTGTATAGTGGAAGATAATATTATATATATAATGAGCAACGATTTTTCAAAACTAGAATGCGGACTTGACAAGATGGTGGTACTTCTCTACAAGAATCACCTCTTCTGCCACTTAAACCAGCCCGACTGGTTAAGCACCCGCATTATCGAAACTTTGTAGTTTGGCAATGTCGGGCCGCTTTAAGCTACCACCGACGGTTCTCCGTCAATCGCCGACCCTGGACCGCTTTAGGAAACCAATGTCGGGCCGAGAGCAGCTTACCTACGTTAGACCGACCAAATTAAGCAGTTATGGACGGATGGTCGGTACCATGTGGTTAAACCATATCGGACCTTAATCGTACGGCGACGGTATGCCGATGTCAGCAAAAAGTAAAATTTACCATTGGTCCGTCGACGGGCCACAGTCTAACGCTGCATCGGCAAACATACATTGGGCCTACATCGCAAAGCGGACAAAAAATACTGCGGTCCGATGTCGTAAATCGACGTCGTGCCGATGACGATAAATTCTGCAATCGACATCGGACCGACGAAGGCCCGAGGGAACCGTGATTGCTGGGAAGGTTCGAAAACACCTGAAACGACGAAAACAAAAAGTTGTCGGTCGGTCTGTTGTCTGTCTGTATAGACGATAACTCAAGAACGCCTTAATCGATTTTAACGAAATTTGGTAAAAAAATCCTCTATCGGCTAGCCATGAACTGATTAACTTTTGGGTAGGGTGGTGGGGGTTTGAAGGGGGGAAAGGGGGGATAAAATATTTATAAAAAAAATTATAAGTTTGGAACCAAATCAGAACAAAACAGATTTAGGTTTCCATGAATATGGACCACAAATTTTGTTATAAAAGCTTTAGTTTCTGAGTTATTTGAAAAACCGTTAAAATATATTTAAAAAATCATAACTTTAGAACTAAAGCAGCTATTGATTTTGTTATAAAGTTTAAATCTTTCAAAGCTACAGTATTCGAGTTATTTTCATTTCCTTTAAACATAAAATAATTGATTGTATGGTGGACTATCCGTGCTTTCTAGCACCATTTTTTGTCATTATTTTAATTGTTTAGTGTTTTGTAAAATTTGGAAAATGCGTAATTTTGCTCCTGTTTGTCCCCTCTTTTTAATATTTTTAACGTTTTTAATATTTTAAAATCTGTATTAAGTTTGAAATGAATACAGTTTATTGGTTCCCATACAGCACACTTCATCCCAGGGACGTACATTTTATGCCCATTTTACGTCGGTACGTCCCGGGACTAATTAGGGACGTACTATGTATGTACAAAGGAGTACGTACATAGTACGTACACTATGTGCGTACATTTTACGTACATTTTAGGGCTACCTCTCAAACATGCAATTACAGACGGACACTGAACGTACATAAGCGTACGTAATACGGACGTACATAAGTACTATGTACGTACCTAAATATTCCAACAACTAAATATGGCTTCTGGGGTGACATACGACATCTCTAGTCCAACATTATACCTCAATATGGTGTGTGTGGTCGTAGGAAAAAGTATTTTTGACCTGAACTTATTCATACCAAGTTTAACAAGCCAAAATCAAGGCAAAATTAACTCGTCGTTTCTAAATACTATAAACTGTTTTATTAATCCAAAACACAAATTCTTGAACTTTTATTGGGAGAAGTCACTATTTGGAAACAATATTGGTCAGAAGTAGGCAAAAACGTAAATCAAAACATACCTGATAACGTTTTCGAGGCAATAAACAAGTGTGGCAATATTTTCCCGTTGATTAGAACATTCTTGGATGTTTGCCTGTAAGTAATGCCTCGTCGGAAAGAAGCTTCTCATGCCTCAGAGGATTGAAAACATAAGTACCTACTTAAAAACACTATGACGGAAATTCGTCCGACGGGATTAGAATTGCTGCATATCAACAGACATATTGAAATTGACATTGAGCGAGTCATTGACCGGTTTGCCCAAAAAACTGGAAATTATTTTTATGTTTGAGATATGCGATATAAAAGGTAATCTTTCAACAAAAAGCTTTTTAGAACTCAAAAAAAAGTATTTAGCTATTAGGTTTTGTTTGTGGTTTGTTTGTTATCTATATTTTTTATAACTGAAAAAATTATACGTAGTTCCCCCCCCCTACCCTGGCTTTCAATTTTTTATGAAAACATTTAGAAAATCAAAAGTAGGGCATAAATTTAGGCGCTATAACACCTTTGATATTGACGGTATTACTTTAATTTTGTGTTAAAAATGACATTTGTAGTGTCACTTTCTTAAAAATTTTCGCCTGCTGCGCTATAATACCGTTGATATTTACGATTTCAGTTTATTTCTTTTTCTTAAAATTTTTTTAAAATAAAAAATGTATGAAATAAACGACTTAAAATCAGAGTACACCCCCCTAGATTTCCTCATAAAAGCTATGCTTTTATTCTATTTTTTTTTTCGTATCGAAACCGCCCACCCCCTTTTCAATTGGCTGGGATCGCCACTGTCTGTCACGAGGTACGTACAAAGTGTTTTATTATAAATGGCCTCCCCTGTTATTTCTATTAATAAGTGAGCTAGAAAAATGTTTTAAATACAAAAGTTATTTGATTTATAGAGATCTTCAAAAATATTGAAGTAAAAAAACCAAGTGTCCTTCGAAAAGTTACCACATGGCCACTTTCTTATTTTAAATACAACCCGCTGTAGTTTTTTGCATTTTTAAATCCTAGGTTTCTTCCTGATTTAAGAAATGTGTAACTCATATGCACTGGGTTCAAGATTTTTGAGATATTGGAATTTAAAGTTTTTTCACTTAGGTGGCTATGATTCATAATGCAGGATGTTTATCATTTTTGAAAACGCAAAACACTTCATTATCGCCTACTATGATTTAGCAATTTTTTAAAGACAGCTATAAACATCATTGCCTAATGTCTAATGTCAGGTCTAATGGAAACCGTTGTAGCTTTGAAAGATTTGACCTTTATAACAAAATTTCTGGGTAATATTTACTTCTAAAGTTATGATTTTTTTAATATATTTTAACGGTTTTTCAAATAACTCGGAAACTAAAGCTTTTATAACAAAATTTGTGGTTCATATTCATGGAAACCTAAATCTGTTTTGTTTTGATTTTGTTCCAAACTTATAAATTTTTTTATAAATATTTTATCCTCCTTTTCCCCCCTTCAAACCCCCACCACGCTACCCAAAAGTTAATCAGTTCATGGCTAGCCGATAGAGGATTTTTTTACCAAATTTCTTGAGTTATCGTGTATACAGACAGACAACAGACCGACCGACAACTTTTTGTTTTCGTCGTTTCAGGTGTTTTCGAACCTTCCCAGCAATCACGGTTCCCTCGGGCCTTCGTCGGTCCGATGTCGATTGCAGAATTTGTCGTCATCGGCACGACGTCGATTTACGACATCGGACCAGCAGTATTTTTTGTCCGCTTTGCGATGTAGGCCCAATGTATGTTTGCCGATGCAGCGTTAGACTGTGGCCGGTCGACGGACCAATGGTATATTTTACTTTTTGCTGACATCGGCATACCGTCGCCGTACGATTAAGGTCCGATATGGTTTAACCACATGGTAACGACCATCCGTCCATAACTGCTTAATTTGGTCGGTCTAACGTAGGTAAGCTGCTCTCGGTCCGACATTGGTTTCCTAAAGCGGTCCAGGGTCGGCGATTGACGGAGAACCGTCGGTGGTAGCTTAAAGCGGCCCGACATTGGCAAACTACAAAGTTTCGATAATGCGGGTGCTTAACCAGTCGGGCTGGTTTAAGTGGCAGAAGAGGTGATTCTTGTAGAGAAGTACCACCATCTTGTCAAGTCCGCATTCTAGTTTTGAAAAATCGTTGCTCATTATATATATAATATTATCTTCCACTGTACACGAAACATAGCGACATAAGCGTCATCGCTACATACTAGGAAGAAACTATTAAGCAGTTTAAAATTTTTAAGGTGACGTAATCAGACCATTATCGGCCCTAAAGCAGATAAAGTGGTCGTCGGCATAAAATCGACTATAGTAAATCGGGCCATCGTCAGTTGCCGATCCCCGACCGATTAAAGAAAGTTCCAATCGGATCGTCGTCGGCCACAAAGCAGATAAAGTAGGCGTCGGCATAAAGTCGACTATAGTAAATCGGGCCATCGTCAGTTGCCGATTCTCGACGACCGATTAAAGGAAGTTCCTATCGGACCATCATTGGCCCTAACGCAGATAAGGTTTGCGTTGGTTGCGTTGGTAATATGTTCTCTGTTCAAAATAATACTGCAGTATTCAACACTAAAGTAACTAGTGTTGAAAATTTTATGGAAAAAATAAATAACAAATTTCCCACTATTAAATTTACTTATGAAACAGAGAACAACGGTACACTGCCATTTCTAGACACTTTAGTTATAAGAAATAAAAATAAATTGGACTTTGACCTATACATAATAGGTACGGCCACCAACAGGTATATTCCAAATGACTCTTTTCATTGCTTACAACATAAGCTTGCAAGTTTGCACTTTTTAACATATAGATTAGTAAATTTCCCCTTAAACAAAGAAAGATTTGAAGCAGAATAGAATAGGATTAGGAATATAGCTGGCGAAAACGGTTACGACGAAGGCTTAATAAATAAGCTGATAAATAGACATTCTTTTCAAAAGACCTTTCGGAATTCTACCTTTTTCAGACAAAAAGATACCTGCGACTCAAAATTTGTATCAATTCCTTATAATCCTAATTATACGAAAGGATTACACAAAGTATTTAATAACACCGGTCTTAAATTAGTATATCAATCCGGTAACACAATAAGAAGCTTACTAGGAAATCCCAAGGATAGAACTACAGTTCTAGAAAAAAGTGGAATTTACGAAATTAGTTGCATGGATTGTGACAAAAAATATGTTGGCCAAACGAGACGCTCTATTCAAACACGTTTTAAAGAACACTTAGCACACTTAAAATACGGAAGAACAGAAAAGTCAAGTGTGGCCGAGCATGCTTTTGAAAACAATCATAGATTCACATTAGATAACCTAAAACTTCTAAAAAGTGTACCAAACAAAAGACTTTTGAATGCATATGAAAGTATGGAAATCATTAAATCCAGAAATAGTTTAAATAAAGATAGAGGACCCATCCCGTTTAGTACACTTTATTCTTTGGTTGAGGGGAGATAGGATTAAAAATCGTGATCAATCACAATTTATTGGTCTTCTCTCCGCCCACTAAAGGATTGTATATAAGATAGAGCGTAGATTAATTTAGTTCATTGTTTATCGTCTCCTGATGATGCTAACATTGTTAGCGAAACGCGCGTCGAGTGCAAAAAAGTGTAGTTTTGGTTTGTGGAAAACAATCATAATCTTGTTTTTTTGAAATAGTTTATAGTATTTAGAAACGACTTATTTAATTTTTCCTTGATTTTGGCTTCACGTTGTAAAAAACTTGGTATGAATATGTTTAGGTCAAAAATACTCTTTTATGTCTAAAATGATGTTATCCAAAACTTGTTTATAAATGGAAACTCTGAAATACGGTTCTGTATTTCCAATGGTTTTCGCGGTAAGTACGTCATGCGTTTGTTTATTCTTGGCGTGACAAATTGAAGGTCAAACTATCTCAAAATACTGTGGAACCCTCTGTAATTTCTCGTTTTTTGTATAAAGACTTTAGGGTTACCACCAACATCTTTTTCTGGAGCAAAGGGGGGGGGCAATCGCCCCTTGGGACCGCCACTGAAATATATTTAAGAAAATAATGATAACAACAAAAAACAGCTGATTAAATGACGTTAGTGACATCCATCGGAAAGACTCACCGGCCCCCAGAGTAACTTGATGAATTGGTGGAATCCTTATTAAAAATTAAAAAAAGTTAATTATTGAGACTAAAAATTAGGACTAAGAATTAAGTTATTAGCATAAGAAAAATTATCCTATATAAAAATATGTCAAATAATCAATAATATTATCAAAAGAGCTTCAAGAAGTTTATGAATTGTTTTGTTTCTAGGAAAACCCCGCGGTAAATTGGCAACCATGTATTTTTTGGGAAATAAACATTGTGGCTGGTTGATCGGGGTAATATTGTTTACTGTTATATCTCATTTTTTTTATTAATCTGAGGTGGGATCAATCGGGTAATTTTGAGAACCAAAGAATGTAATTTAAAAACCCGGTGAATACCACCAAGAATTAATTATAGAACAATTTAAAAACTCGATTGTTTTTATCGATGAATTTATAAATTCGCCCTATACCTTATTTACGAATGTAGCTATGTCCGCCCCTTAACTTTGATTAATTTTCTCAGGGCAATTGCCTCCCCCTGAGAAAAATCGCGGCTACACTGAGAAATCGAGGTCTGTAAAGTACTTGCTGAGTTTTTTACGAGGAGATAGCAAATATTTTAGCTTGAATCTCGAAGCAATTTTCCTGTAGTTGCAAAGTTCACTTTTCAGTACATAATTTTCACTGATACGCCCATGTTTCTTCCTTATCACTTTCAAATTGCGTGGTTATTTACTTTTTTATGTAAAATAGTAAGTTAGGTATTCTGTTTCTTATGTTAGTTAAAAACTTATTTTTTAAAAGGCAGGCAATCAATTAACGCGTTATTTTTGTTTTCCCACGACCACATATGAAAATGATGGATTTCACACGATTTGCATCCTTAAAAAACGTTAAATATCACCCGTGTACAAACATTTTTACGCATATGTGCGCAAAAATACTTTTTCCTACTAGCGTGCGTAAAAGTGCAATTCTACGCACGCACTTTGTCCGGGAATGGATTTACCCTGTGTCTTTCCCGCACGGCGTGCGGAAAAGTATTTTTCGCGCACGGCGTGCGTAAAAAATATTTTTACGCACGCTTTTTCCTACCCATTTTTTAGGTCCAATTCGACTTTTTAGGTGTATTGTTCAACTCAAATCTAAAGAAAACCCAAACATATTAGTTTTTTGCTATTTTAATAACTAAAAATGGAAATATAATGTTGTCTAAGCGGTTTTTACGCAAGTAGGAAAAATTTTGTACCTGACACGTGCGAAAAGTGTCTTCCCTCCCTTGCCATCGCTTAATTATTAAACTATTCCACACATGTGCGGAATGGTGTACGATAACTATCACCATATTTTTGCGCACATGTGTTGCAAAGTACTTTTCCACACATGTGCGGAAAAGCAGTTTCACTTGATATGTGCAAAATTAAAGACCAATTTTTACAAAAAATAGTGCAATTCATCATTGTCCGTAGGAAAAATAGCGTACATTACACAACTCGATAGAAAATACGCTCTCTCTCTCTCTCTCTCTCTCTCTCTCTCTCTCTCTCTCTCTCTCTCTCTTAATTTTGAGGTGCCGTTGGCCACTGCTAATTAAATGTATTTTTAAATTTAACTTACATATTTGGCTATCATAAAGCAACTCGGCTTCTTGTGCGAAAACCAAACAAATCC